>JAIUCV010000073.1:6045508-7291016 GCA_026724425.1 Erythrophleum ivorense | reverse complement strand
CCCCCAGAAACCTAGAACTACTTAAAAAACAGAGCAAAAGAAACACTTGCTCCCCCGCATTTCTAGCACGAATCCTAGTTTTCGTTTCTTGGTTCAGCCTGTTCTCCCCCTGCTTGTGAGCACACACAAGTTAAAAACACAAGATAAATAATCATATGTAACAAGATTGAGCATAAAATGTCACTTACCTCGCAGATTGACGATTATACCCTGGACTGTCTCCGTGAATGTCTGGAGCATGTACACAATGTCGTTGAGCACCAGGATCGCTGCTGCAGGTTGAAGTGGAGGAGTAGGAAACCGGACAGTGCCGAGATCCACCGAGACATAGCCTGTTGATGTAGACGCTGTCCCAGGCGCTGAAGTAGACGCTGTAGTAGTCCTGATCTGAGGGTGAGGTTTCTGCGTCTGAGCCTTCTTCTTTGCTTCTTCCCGCTTGATGAAAGCCTCCCCAGAGCGTTTGTCCTTTCGATAATACAGAGGTCGAACAAGGACATTGATGTCTTGCGTTTTAGCGCACTCTAACCACTGTTTTCACGTGTTTTATCGAGTCTTTCTAGTTGTTATTGAGTCTTTTCAGGTATAAAGACGTTCAAAGGAGAGTTTCCGTACGAGGAGGAGCAAGTAGGTGAAAACGAGCAAAAAGTGGTCGAAATATCCAGAAAGTTCACAAGACGATCGATCCATACACCGGACGGAGGCACTCGCCGGACGGAGGCACTCGCCGGACGGAGGCACTCGCCGGACGGAGGCACTCGCCGGCTCCACTCGACGGCATCACTCGACGGCACCACTCGCCGGCTCACTCGACGGCACCACTCGCCGGCCCACTCGACGGCACCGCTCGCCGGCCCACTCGATGGGCTCACTCGCCGGACACCACTCGATGGGCTCACTCGACGGATGCACTCGATGGGCTCACTCGACGGCCCATGTTCGATCCTTCACCTGATGGCCCAACCGATCACATCCGTCGATCAACACGATCGATCTCCACCGTCCGATCGAAGACACTGAACTACTTAGACCTATTTTCGTTTTGTTTCACATACGTTTTCTTTTACGCTTTTTGAAGTTTTGACACTTGGGGGAGCGAACGCCGTTGTTCATTGTTTTTGGAGGAGAAGATCTCTGAACCATTGTGACAGTATTGGAGAAGATTTCTGAACCTTGTTCTTTGTTTATTATTCAATGAATTCCGTTTTATCCATTGTTGTTATCATTCTCGCCATGTCTGAGTAGTCCTTTAGCTAGATCTAGGTTTTTCAAGGGAGTTTCATGAGTTAGTTGATCGAATGCAGATAGGACGTTTAATCTTTGAATCGAAAGATCAACTAGAGTGCGTCCATTAAGTTGGATACATACCTCAACAAGAACCCCAATCTTCGGATTGTGGCAACTTCGACCATCAGCTAAGGTTGTCGTATCTTGGGATCTTAGATGAAAAGAATCGTTTGTTTTCACCTCTGATAGTCTTAAAGCTAAAGTCGATTTGATCACTCGGTTTTAGATCCTTAGTTAATCTATGCATCAAAAGTGTTATAGGTTGATAGAACAATCATTGGTGAGCGATTCGTCCTTAGCCTGCGAGAGTTGATGCTAAGGCGAATCGTGAACATATCAAACCTGTTTATATTGCTTGCTTTTAACTGCTAGATTCAAACGAGAGTTTAGACATCTAGGTTGATTAGCAAAGTTGTTAAGATCACGAGAGTGGATTAGCATACTTTCGTGTTCGAGTTCGAAACCTGTCCTAAATCATTGTCTTGAATAGTCATTCGGTTACTTTTCATGAACTCCTGCGATTTGCCTCGGTCTAGTGCTTGTTCCATATTGAATTTATATCATTATTTGCTTTCGTTACTTGTTACTTAATCACAACCAAACCAATCATTCTTGTCTTAGCTTCATTTCAAGTCTCATAGTTCATAGTGCAACGCTGGTCCTCTGGACTCAAATCTTTTATACCACAATAACAAACATCCTTTTATCAAACTAGCGCCGTTGCGACGGGGACCAATTCGTTGCCTTTGAATTTTGATTTGAAATTTAGTCTAAGATTTACTAACTTGTTCTTTCTCCTGTTTCTTGTGTGTGTTTCAGGTGCATGACCACTAGATCTACAAGGAGAAACCGTACCGAAGATCTTGTCATCCTGTCCAACGCAGAACTCGCGAGAAGAGAACGAGAAAACAGACAGAACCGGCCTAATCCCGCCAATATGGGCGACCACGGCAATCAAGATGTAGCAGCTCAGATGGCTGCTCAGATGCAGCTGCTCCAGCAACAGATCGAGCAGATGCGGAAGGCTCAACAGGATAGAGAACCGCAACCTCAAGCTGCCATAGGTGAGAGGGACAATCCACACACCTTTTATCAAAACCGGTCTGCTATTGTTCCTCCACCAATCCAGAGGCAAGACTTTAAGATTGACCCGAACATGATCTCACTAGTCAAGGCGCATCTCTTCAATGGGCTTCCTTCTGAGAACCCGATGGACCACATCAAAAACTTTGAAGAGATATGCAGTACGACTAGCTCGAATGGTGTGCCAGCTGACTTCTTGAAGTGCAAGCTGTTTCCGTTCTCACTCGCCAACAAAGCCTCTCGCTGGCTGAAGTCATTACCACCTGGGTCTTTGACTTCGTGGCAACAATGCAGATCAGCTTTCTTGGACTACTTCTTCACGAAATCTAAAACCGCGGCTCTGAGAACCAAGATTGCTTCCTTCCACCAACATGACGGAGAAGCCTTCTGTGAGGCTTGGGAGAGGTACAAGGAGTACCGGAGAGATTGTCCTCATCACGGTTTTACTGATGAGCAGGTGTTGGGGATCTTCTACGACGGAGTCAACTGGGACTACCGCAACGCTTTGAACTCAGCCAGCAATGGAGATTTTATGACTAAGTCCAAGGAGGGTGCATTCGAGCTGATCGAAAATCTTGCTGCAAGCTCTAGCAACAAGAACCCGGAGTATGACAGAACAGTGAGCAATGTGTCTGTAAAGGGGGGCAATGTTGAAGCGCAGAAGATAGACGAGCTTACGGCGAAGGTGAATCTGCTGCTAAAGGCATCACAGAGATCTGTTCACTTTGTTGATGAGTTTGGAACAGGCGAAGAAGAAGATGATCAGATGGAGGTTAACTACGTGAACGGGCAAGCTTTTGTCCAGAACCGTAGCTTCAACCAGAACTACAAGCAGCATCCGAACTTGTCCTACAGGAGCACAAACGTCGAGAACCCACAGGATCAGGTCTATCCACCGCGGCCGAGCCAGAACCAGCAGGGTTTTCAGAAGAGTTTCCAGGAGAAGACATTCATTCCTAACCAGAACCGCTTCCAAGGAGGTGGTCAACAGAAGGTGCAGTTCAGTAGCCAGCAACAAGCTTCAGGTTTATCAAACAATTCGAACGACGAGCTGAAGAGTATGATGCATCAGATGTTGATGAACCAGCAAAAGTCTTCGGATGAGATCAATTCGAAGATTGACACCATGTACCAGGATCTGAATGGGAAGCATGAAGCTGTGTGGACTCACGTGAAGAAGCTGGATGTACAAGTTGCTCAGATGGCCGAAGCTGTTAAGAGACCTCAAGGAACACTTCCTGGGAAAGGAGAGACAAATCCCAGGAATGAATATGTTGCCGTAGTCGAGACACGAAGTGGGAAGAAGCTGCTACCTACATCAGTTCTTGCGAAGAGAACAGGGAAGGAGAAAGTCGACGAGGACCTGGTCGTTGAAACAGAAGGACAAGCAAACGAAGACGATCAAGCTGCCCCGAGTGGAGCCGATCGAGCTGAAGACGACGCGTCACCTTCTCAGGAACCCATTCCTGTGTCCGACGAGCCTACACCTGTAGCTGCAGAGGCTGTACCCGCACGAATCTACAAGCCGAAGGTGCCTTATCCGGTTCCACCGAAAAAGTCGAGGAAGAGTTTGGAGGAAGCGAAGTGTAAGGAGATGTTGAGAGACTTGACTGTGAAGCTGCCTCTCGCTGATGCCGTGCAGATGATTCATGCGCTGAAGAGATACATGAAGGAGTTGATTTCTGGGAAAGTAGCTGAGGAAGAGAATGTTATGCTGGTGTCTGAGGAATGCACCGCTGTGCTACAGAACAAGGTGGTGAAGAAGAGGAGCGATCCGGGCAGATTCGTTTTGTCAGTGAAGATTGGCAAGATGATATTTGCATGCTCTCTTTGCGACCTTGGTTCGAGTGTGAACTTAATGCCATACTCTGTGGCAAAGCGGCTAGGCTTCACGAAGTTCAAACCCACGAAGATCTCTTTGGTCTTCGCTGATCGGTCGACTAAGTTCCCAGTTGGGATACTTGAGGATTTACATGTGCAGATAGGGAATACGCTTATTCCAGCAGATTTTGTAGTCCTCGAAACAGACGAAGAGCCGAAGGACCCTTTGATACTCGGGCGTTCCTTCCTGTGCACAGCAAGTGCAATTATTGATGTCAGAGTAGGTATCATTGATCTCCAGCTGGGAGACATGGTCATGAGGTTCGAGATGAACAAACTTCTTAAGAGGCCAATGTTAGACGGGCAGACATTTGTGATAGAAGATGGCTCGAACTTGGTGGAAGAGGTGAGAGAAGAAGTGCTTCTTGCCGACCCTTCGGAGGTCGCATTGACCAGAGCTGAAGGAGAGTACAGCTACCTGAATGAGGAGGCCAACGGTTTGGCAAAAATGATGGATGCGACGAAGAGGATGGAGAGACTGGTCGCCTACATGAGTTTAGAAGACGAGGAAGACTCGCCGAAGCAGAAACCTGACAAGGCACCTGCTCTTGAAACCCCCATCAACAGCCCCTGGAGTGAGTTGAGAGCTCCCAAGCTCGAACTGAAAACACTTCCAGTGGGGCTCAGGTATGCATTTCTAGGACCTAATTCTACTTACCCTGTTATAGTGAATTCTGAGCTGAACAATATTGAAACTGCTTTGCTTCTCTGTGAGCTTAGGAAGTATAGAAAGGCTATAGGGTATTCACTAGATGACATTCCTGGAATCTCGCCTGATCTGTGCATGCATAGGATACATCTAGAAGATGAGTCAATGACTTCAGTAGAACATCAGAGGAGGTTAAACCCGAATCTAAAGGATGTTGTGAAGAAAGAGATAATGAAACTTCTAGAGGCTGGTGTAATTTATGCTATATCTGATAGTACTTGGGTTAGTCCAGTTCATGTAGTTCCTAAGAAAGGAGGTATTACCGTTGTTAAAAATGATAAGAATGAACTGATACCTACTAGGACTATCACCGGTCATCGCATGTGCATTGATTACCGCAAACTGAATGCTGCAACTCGCAAAGATCATTTTCCTCTTCCATTTATTGATCAAATGCTTGAGAGATTGGCTAACCATCCTTACTACTGTTTGTTAGATGGTTATTCAGGTTTCTTTCAGATCCCGATCCACCCAGACGACCAGGAGAAGACGACATTCACTTGTCCATATGGCACTTTTGCTTATCGCAGAATGCCGTTTGGCTTGTGCAATGCACCGGCGACCTTCCAACGGTGCATGATGTCAATTTTTACTGACCTTATTGAGGATATAATGGAAGTTTTCATGGACGACTTCTCAGTCTATGGAAGCTCTTTCTCTGTGTGTTTGTCTAATCTGTGCAGGGTGTTGCAGCGGTGTGAAGAGAGACATCTCGTACTGAACTGGGAGAAATGCCACTTCATGGTAAGAGATGGAATTGTACTAGGCCACAGGATTTCGGAGAAGGGTATAGAGGTTGACAGAGCGAAGATCGAGGTGATGATGAGTCTGCAGCCACCTAACTCAGTGAAGGGGATCCGCAGTTTTCTGGGACATGCCGGGTTCTACAGACGTTTCATCAAGGACTTTTCGAAAATCACCAGGCCTTTGACGCAGCTGTTGTGCAAAGAAGTCAAGTTCGACTTTGACAGTGCATGCCTGGAGGCCTTTCATACAATCAAGGGAGCTCTAGTGAGTGCTCCAATTGTTCAACCCCCAGATTGGAATCTCCCCTTCGAAGTGATGACAGATGCGAGTGACTATGCCGTGGGAGCAGTTCTGGGACAGAGGAAAGAGAAGAAGCTGCATGTGATCTACTATGCCAGCCGAACACTGGATGAAGCTCAGTGCAAGTATGCTACAACTGAGAAAGAGCTGCTTGCAGTGGTCTTTGCATTTGAGAAGTTTCGGTCCTACCTCGTTGGATCGAAGGTGATTGTTCACACAGACCATGCTGCGCTGAAGTACCTGCTGACGAAGAAGGATGTGAAGCCGAGATTCTTGAGGTGGATTCTTTTGCTTCAAGAGTTCGACCTGGAGATAAAAGATAAGAAGGGGATTGACAATGGTGTAGCAGACCATCTATCCAGATTGAAGGTCGATGAAGATGTCCCTCTCGACGACAGCCTACGTGAAGAGCAAGTTTATGCGGTTGATGTGATTGATTATGGCGGAGCACCTGCTCACGTCATGAGCTGCGACATTGTTGGTCGAGTCGATGACATAAACCGTCGCAGTTTCCCGTGGTTCGGAGAGATAGCCAACTACCTTGCTGCTGAGCAAGAGCCTACAGGATTCGTAGGGCACAAGAAGAAGAAGTTCCTGAAAGACATCAGGCACTATTTTTGGGATGAGCCGTACTTATACAAGCAATGCTCAGATGGAGTTTTCAGGAGATGTGTAGCTGATGAGGAGATACCTGGTATCTTGTTCCACTGCCACGGCTCTTCTTATGCTGGGCACTTCGCCACGTTCAAGACGGTGTCCAAGGCTCTACAGGCTGGTTACTGGTGGCCGACCATGTTTCGAGATGCGCAGAGGTTCGTGTCTAGGTGTGACTCATGCCAGAGACAGGGGAACATCAGTAAGAGAAATGAGATGCCACAGAACTTCATTTTGGAAGTAGAGGTTTTTGATGTGTGGGGTGTAGATTTCATGGGACCATTCCCATCTTCCTTTGGGAATCAATACATCTTGGTCGCTGTTGACTATGTGTCTAAATGGGTAGAGGCTTTAGCCAGTCCAACAAATGATGCAAAGGTGGTGCTGAAGATGTTCAAGTCGGTGATCTTTCCTCGATTTGGCGTACCGAGAGTAGTCATCAGTGATGGAAGATCCCACTTCATCAACAGAACCTTTGAAAATCTGTTGAAGAAGAACGGTGTAAAGCATAAGGTCGCTACTCCATATCATCCTCAGACGAGTGGTCAAGTGGAGGTCTCTAACAGAGAGATCAAGAGCATTCTGCAAAAAACCGTGAGCACTACAAGGAAAGATTGGTCAGCAAAGTTAGACGATGCTCTATGGGCCTACCGAACAGCATACAAGACGCCATTGGGAACAACCCCGTTTCATTTAGTGTATGGTAAGGCATGTCACCTTCCAGTGGAATTAGAGTACAAGGCTGCATGGGCAGTAAAGTTGACGAACTATGACATGAAGCCCGCGGCTGAGAGGAGAAAAATGCAGTTGCTGGAATTGGATGAGATTCGTCACAATGCATACGAGAACTCTAGAATTTACAAGGAGAAGACCAAGGCGTATCATGACAAGAAAATCCTTCCTCGGGACTTCAAAGTTGGTGATAAAGTGTTACTCTTTAACTCCCGGTTAAAGCTTTTTCTTGGGAAGTTGAGATCTCGTTGGTCTGGGCCATTTACAGTCAAAGCAGTTCGTCCGTATGGTGCTTTTGAGCTCTGGGATAAGTCAGGAGGACACTTTGTCGTGAACGGCCAGCGCCTCAAGCCGTACCTTGCTGATTCCAACATCACAGATAGAGAATCCGTTCCTCTCTGTGATCCATCTCCAGCCTAATAGGCATTCAAGTCAAGCTAGTGACTTTAACCAAGCGCTCGGTGGGAGGCAACCCACCGGTAAGAGTCTCTAACTTGAGTCAATTTTTGTTTTTGTTGCTAACTTTAAATTTCGTTTTCCTTGTTTTTCAAAAAAAAAAAAAAAAAAAAAACGCTCGATCGAGTGCTTGACGGGAGCCGTTTGATCGAGTGCTTACTGGAGCCGTTCGATCGCATTGCGGGCCCACAGGTAAGTGCCTCTGTCTCTTTCACACACACACACATTTCTCACCACCACCACACAAACCTTATCTTTTCTTCTTCCCCCCCCCCCCCCTCACTCTCATTAACCCGATCGATCGATCGCTCTCTCTCACTCTATCCCATTCTCTTTTCTCTTATCCACTCGTTCTCTCCCCCTCTCACCCACACACATCACAAAACCACCCTATCTTTCCCACTCGCCCACCAATCTTTTTCGAATCTCCATTCACTTCTTCATTCCATTTTCTCCACAGCGGCCATGAGGAGGGGTTTAAGGTACGAATTGCGCTCTAACAACTTTGTTCGAGCTGTGCAGTTTAGGGTGTCGGCGAGTTCCGTCGAGCGACCGAGCGGCTCTATCGCCGACCGAGCGTTTCCTTCGTGCCTCCGACCAAGTGTTCTACGGTCGCTCGACCGAGCGTCTCGCTCGACCGTTTTCTTCGGTCTCCGACCGAATGTCGTTCCGCCGACCGTGTTCTTCTTGTCATTGAGCTGAATTTGTGCTATTGTGCTTAATTGATGATTATTGTGTTGAGCAATTGATTTTTGCTGAAATTCCTGGGTTTGTGTCTTGAATATTTTTGAGCTAGGATTGCAATTAACTAGGCTGCTGTTGATAAACTCGGAAAATGTTCTACCGTCTATTTCACCTCTGTCTCATTGATCAACGCTGGTGTGACATTTGCTTGCTGATTGCACTTACTCTGTGTTCTTGGTTTCCTTAAGCTATATCCGCTTACGCAAAGACTTGATAGCAAAATATGTTTATAGAGGATGTTGACTAGACGGTCGACCACTCGGAATCGATCGAGCGCTTACGGGTTTGGTCGAGATGATGGCATTGCTAACTTGTTGTTTCCTATATGATTGCAGGAACACAGGTCGTAGTCAAGGCGAGGGATCATCGAGAAGGAGACCAGATATATCGAGAGGAAAACCGCTTTCTGAGTCAGACAGTGACTTCGAGCTGGACGACGAGATGGAAGACGTTGAGTCTCTAAGAGTGATGAGAACCGAGCCAGCTGTCGACGGGCTAACAGAACTGGAGGTCAAGCGCCTTAGAATTCTCCTTGACATGCAACTGGCGGGAACGAGATACCCAGATCGTGCTACAATGGATAAGCTTGGCATCACTGAGGACGTAGACGCCATGCTACACCGCCTGGGGATCGCGGTTTTCATGTACCGAAGGCATGAGTCCTACAAGAAAGCGACTTGCCTCTTCCTCGCCACGCTTGAGCTTCATCTTTGCACTCCTGACCAGCTTACGAAAGACGGGAGTGATGGCTATATCACCTTCTGGACGGGAGGCGCGAGACGAATGCTCTCTTTCCAGGAGATTGACAGGGTGCATTTCCTTCCTCCCAGCAACCAGGACGGCCTCGACGTAGACAGAGACGAGATTGACGCTTTATGGGAGACTATAGCCGCGGGAGTGTTCACTTCGGGATGCAAATCTGCTCAAATTAGAAGCCCATCGATCCGCTATGTCCACAAAGCACTGGCAAACGTACTCAACCCGAGGCAAGCGACTGGAAACGTCCATCTAACCGAGATGACCATGATAGATGTGGCACTTACCGGAATTCAACCTCGTCTGAACAATGGAACGAGGTTGCAGGGAAGTAGAACGAACGGAGGGATCACACGAGCGCTGATCGACCAACTTATCTCCTACCAAAGCTGGGCGTTGAAGAATGAAAGTAATAGAACCAAGTGCGAGCTACGCATGGGAGGACTTGTGACGCCTATCTTGGCCGCCGTCGGGTTTATACCTGATATGAATGAGGTCGTCGCCATGCCAGAAGAGCTAGACATACAGTACCTGCAGAACTGCCAATTTTTGAAGAGAACGGCAGCCGGTGAAGAGAACGACCAGATATACCAATTCACCCATCGACTACTCGGAAGTGCCCGTATTCGGCTCCCTAACCCGAGCTACACTTCACTCAGAGGTGGGGCCAATGTCGACTTCAACCCGCCACCATCAGCACTTGTCATCCACTCGACCGCGCGTGCACATCCAACCGCTTCAGACCCCTTGACTCCGTTAGCGTACCAGAACCGCGGATTCCAGTCGCCGGAGGAAGCAGGCGACACGTTGTTTGACTTTGACCATTTCCACTTCGAGGAGACCACTGTGCCAAAGACTCAGAGCGCTGCACTCCGAGCCGCGCACGAGCACATCAACTCACTCCAACGCTGGCAAAAATGCTAGGATAAAGCATCAAACACGCTCTCCAGCAAACTACGGAGGAAGATAAAGAAGCTAAGCGATCAAGTAAAGGCGTTGACTAACATGATGAGTTGCACATCTTCAGCGGCGGTCCGTAGGAGCACAGCACCCGTCCAAGCACCTCCGCCGCTAGAAGTCTCCGAAGAAGAACCCGAGCACGACATCACAGAGGATCTCGAGCCTCCTCCTCGCCAGCCACCTCCAGACGAACCGCGTCATTCTTCATACGAACCCCGACTAGGGAAGAGACGCGATCGAGAGGACCATGCCTATCTGAGGCGATGTACGACTACTTCCAGAGCGGCGAGGCCAGCGGATCACTCGACGCCGTATCCAAGCGTTCCGGCCGACCAGTACATGCACCAGACCACCGCCGGAGCAGGCTCCTCCTCCATCCCACAGTACACTCGAGAGAGTATGGATGCGGAGATAGACGCCATCATTCGTGGCCACCGCTGAGCACCACAACAACTCTCATCACCACCACCACTGTAACATGTCATTTCTATCTCTTCTTTTCCTTTCATTTTATTTCATTGAGTCTGTTAACTCTCCCTTTGATTTATTTTCACACCGGGGACGGTGTGAAGTAAGTCCGGGGGAGGGTCATTGTGTACTAATGTCATTTTTTTTTTCTTTTGTTTTATGTTTGATCTTGAGTCATTTTGATGTTTTCTTTAAGTCTGTGTTTTATTGAGTCAAAAACTTGTTGGGAATTATGACCGAATCATATGATGATCTTCAACCATTTATGCTCTTGAATATTTTCGATCTAGTGACCAATTTTTCAGGGTTTGTTAGGTGCAAAAAGTTGAAATGCCCTTTTGGTCGGACACCCCCCAGGAACTTTTCATTTTGCAGGAACTTTTGGTGAAGCATTCGGTTAACTCTATTTTATCTGGACTAAACTGAACTTTAAATACTTCTTGTTTTGGGCACTAGATAGTAGAGCGAGTTACACCATACATATTCAGGACTTCTTTTCCCTTTTACCACTCTTGCTGATCCTGAATAGCCTAACAACTTCTCGACCCATTTTTTTTTGTTTTTCTTATCTCTCTCTTATATGCAGATGTGTGCAAAAGGGTCGGAGAGAACTGGACTGACGCAACCTCTAACTCACTCTTGCTGAAGAATCGATCGTGAGTAGAGGAGAAAGATGGACCGAGCAACCGCTCTCGAATCAAGAGCACTCGCTCAGAGCGGACAATCAAGAAACAAGAAGCGGTCCAGTTGTTTGGGGTATGCCTTCTATTGTCTCATCCCCTGTGTTTTAAGGGACGTTTATACGTATAGAGCCCCTTCATCCTTCAAAAAAAAAAAAAAAAAAAAAAAAAAAAAAAAAAATTCAATTCGAAGGATGAAGGAAAGGGTTTCGAAAATTCAAATACATACGTCCCTTAGCACGAGACAAGCCCCGAGGAAGAAGAAGTGAAATCTGGAGTTTGGTAGTCAATGAAAGAGGAGAGTGATTAGAGGTTGTGGACATCAACAAGTCCAATCTCTCTTGCCATTTTGTTCGACATCCTGCATAACTTTCCGGAAATAATGGTAACCCCCTTCAACACCACTCTCTAAACACTTTAGTCACTTTCACCTGAAATGACCTACCTTATCAAAATTCGTTCCGCCTAGATAGTGCCCAGGATAAGGAGTTCACGCCAACCTTTAATGAATGTAGAGAGTTGACCGATGTGTAGCTTGAGTTTCTGCAGGTTGGGGGTTCACGAAGGGATCAGGATTGCGAGACTTTGAAGGTACGACAGTGATTATGCGCTGATCAAGCGTTGTTTCTTGCGGTCTAATGATTTTCCTTCGGGGTATGGTTGCTGATGATTTGAGAGTCCCCGCGTTTTCAAACTTCTTCTCTGTGTCTTAGACCCTATGTTTGCTTGAGGGCAAGCAAAAGGCTACGTCCGGGGGAGTTGATGTCTTGCGTTTTAGCGCACTCTAACCACTGTTTTCACGTGTTTTATCGAGTCTTTCTAGTTGTTATTGAGTCTTTTCAGGTATAAAGACGTTCAAAGGAGAGTTTCCGTACGAGGAGGAGCAAGTAGGTGAAAACGAGCAAAAAGTGGTCGAAATATCCAGAAAGTTCACAAGACGATCGATCCATACACCGGACGGAGGCACTCGCCGGACGGAGGCACTCGCCGGACGGAGGCACTCGCCGGACGGAGGCACTCGCCGGCTCCACTCGACGGCATCACTCGACGGCACCACTCGCCGGCTCACTCGACGGCACCACTCGCCGGCCCACTCGACGGCACCGCTCGCCGGCCCACTCGATGGGCTCACTCGCCGGACACCACTCGATGGGCTCACTCGACGGATGCACTCGATGGGCTCACTCGACGGCCCATGTTCGATCCTTCACCCGATGGCCCAACCGATCACATCCGTCGATCAACACGATCGATCTCCACCGTCCGATCGAAGACACTGAACTACTTAGACCTATTTTCGTTTTGTTTCACATACGTTTTCTTTTACGCTTTTTGGAGTTTTGACACTTGGGGGAGCGAACGCCGTTGTTCATTGTTTTTGGAGGAGAAGATCTCTGAACCATTGTGACAGTATTGGAGAAGATTTCTGAACCTTGTTCTTTGTTTATTATTCAATGAATTCCATTTTATCCATTGTTGTTATCATTCTCGCCATGTCTGAGTAGTCCTTTAGCTAGATCTAGGTTTTTCAAGGGAGTTTCATGAGTTAGTTGATCGAATGCAGATAGGACGTTTAATCTTTGAATCGAAAGATCAACTAGAGTGCGTCCATTAAGTTGGATACATACCTCAACAAGAACCCCAATCTTCGGATTGTGGCAACTTCGACCATCAGCTAAGGTTGTCGTATCTTGGGATCTTAGATGAAAAGAATCGTTTGTTTTCACCTCTGATAGTCTTAAAGCTAAAGTCGAATTGATCACTCGGTTTTAGATCCTTAGTTAATCTATGCATCAAAAGTGTTATAGGTTGATAGAACAATCATTGGTGAGCGATTCGTCCTTAGCCTGCGAGAGTTGATGCTAAGGCGAATCGTGAACATATCGAACCTGTTTATATTGCTTGCTTTTAACTGCTAGATTCAAACGAGAGTTTAGACATCTAGGTTGATTAGCAAAGTTGTTAAGATCACGAGAGTGGATTAGCATACTTTCGTGTTCGAGTTCGAAACATGTCCTAAATCATTGTCCTGAATAGTCATTCGGTTACTTTTCATGAACTCCTGCGATTTGCCTCGGTCTAGTGCTTGTTCCATATTGAATTTATATCATTATTTGCTTTCGTTACTTGTTACTTAATCACAACCAAACCAATCATTCTTGTCTTAGCTTCATTTCAAGTCTCATAGTTCATAGTGCAACGCTGGTCCTCTGGACTCAAATCTTTTATACCACAATAACAAACATCCTTTTATCAGACATCATCATCAGCCAAGGAGAGCGGATCTTGCATTTGAATAATGCCATAGATGAGACGCGGAAACAGAAGCCAACGAGAGTCCTTGACCTGAAGTCGAGTCATGCTCATCACTTGATCAAACACCAGTTGAACAAAATCAACTCGAATCCCAGCAGAAAGTTTGTAGATGAGCTTGGCTCTCTCGATGGATACATGATTCCTGTGAGTGGAAGGAATCCAATTGTGTGACGCAATAACAACAAGAGCAGCAAAGCAAGGCGTCATCACAATTGTAGAGATGTCCGACCATTCAGCCTTCTCATCAGCAGTGAAGAGCTGAGCCAAAGTTTTCAGACTGATTGAGTCTGCATCAGCTTCCTTCTTCATCTCAGTTTCACTCAAAGGCTCCAACCCGAGAAACCCATTAACAACAGCCGGTGAAAAGATATACTCTTGATCACGGATCATCACCTTGACACTCTCATCTCCGGACTCAGGCAGGGCAGAGTAGAAGTCAACTATCACCGATCGCACATAGCTTCCCAAGTCAACAACTGTCGGTTGAAACTTCCCTTTGATGATTATCTCGGGATAACCCCAATGTGCCTCAGCCTGCATATCCACAATCTTCTCATCTATGATTCCACGAGACTGAAAGCTAGCAAACCTGTTAACTGATGACTTCTTCTTTGGTTTGGGAGCTTCGGTTTGCTTCGCCTTTGCTTTAGTTCGGGAACTAGAGCGAGCCGGCGCTTTCTTTACAGGAGAAGAGTGGGAATCTGCAGCTTTGGAGATTGGTGATGCAGACGGTGCTGGAGCCTTTTCCTTCAGTTTCTTCGACGGAGGAAGACCGGCTTTTTGAAGTACCTTCCTCTTCCTCGTGACAAGAACAGCATCATCATCACTCTGTTCTTCATCGGAAACAGCATAGCGTGTCTGACTGATCACCGATGGGTGGATCTCTGGTGTTTCTTCAGGCGGCGGATCAAGCGGAGACTCCTTCTCAGAAGCTCGGAATGGCTGACCTGGCTGTAAAGCATCGAGGACCTCCGTATCTTGAGAGTCGTTGCCGAAAGATTTCGGATCTGACGGAGGAATAGAGGAGACGGGTTCCGGAATGGCCGTCTCGATTTCGTTCGGCTCGCCTTCGGCGGTCACCACCGGAGGTGTAGTGACCGCTGCTTCAGTCACTCCGTCAGTCTGATCCGGGACAAAGGTTTCGACGACTGGCGGATCCATCGGTTGATTCTCGGGTTTCTCCGCCGTCGCCTGTTCATCTTCCACGGTTTCTTCCTCAGCCGTGGTGAACGAGTCTGATGAGGCTCCATACAACACGATCTGTTTGTTGAGATCGTCGTTTCCATCAGCGGCTGCTTCTTGCATGTCTTGATGTGGCGGCGGAGGATCTTGGGCCATCGTTTCAGCAGCTGAGTCGTCGATCTGAACTGGAGTGGAGACGGATCCGTCGTTGTGTTGCTTTAATTGACTTTGACTAGGTCGAATTCTCCCTTGACGAGTTGCGGTCACCATTGAAAGAGATCTTGTTCAGTCGATTTCGGAAAAAAAAAAGAGAGTTAGGGTTTTGGAAAGAATTTTAAAACTTCCTTTTTATTCTTCTCTTCGATTTAAATACCCTACTGCATTAGGAAAAACACTTAAACCAATCCGGAATCAGAAATTAACATAAATCAGCCGGATTAAAATTGGTTTAGAGATCCAGAGCTCCTGCTTGACTTCCTGTAACACTTAACACCAATATCAGCAGTACAGCACTCGGATCAAAAATTGTAACAGCCACATTAGATTCGATTCAAGACAGAATCCAAACAAGTAATACTCTCCTATGTGTCACATCTATTAAGCTCAAAACACTTTTACTCAATTTATCTCAAATTAAATACCTTTTAATTATTGTGAATGAGACATTGACTGAGTCGGTACTTGCATCAGGATGTATTACAAATTCTCAACAGATTCATAACACTTGGCCATCCAGATTCCAACCTGCAGCTTTCACTATGTCATACCCAGACCATGTCACCACCCTTAATTTCGATGATATGTAGAGTGAAGCTCTTTATTTAATTCAAGGCAGAACATGTGATCATTTTCTGTCGTTGGATGTTGTTCTTGTGAAACATTATCCTTCGAGAAAGCTCATGAATCAACTAGCCTTGTGAGCTGCTGTCGTCAATCCATCCCCTTTCCAATTAAGCTCTTGGTTCTATCGTCAGATGTTGTTCTTGTGGAACATTATCCTTCGTGAAAGCACATAAACCAACTTAGCCTTGTGAGCTATTGTTGTCAGTTTATCACCTTTCCTATTATGCTTATTGAATCACTTTTTGGTTCTTGAAGCAGCAAGCCATCTCCATCATATTGCATTCATTTGGAGTTGGCTCAACTGCTTTTTGACCTTGAACGAGCTTAGGATCACTTACTTTTCACTTTTCTTATGTTGAGGTGACATGATGGCATGACAAGTAGCTGGTCCTCATTGGCATTGTTGACTCCAAGTAAAATCTGAACTTGATATATACACCCCGAGCCAGTGCCTGTGTCAGCCCCTGTATCATTCAAAAACCATTTGTGCAAATTCCAATGGAATTTCTTAAGGTGACAAAACGGTTAAAATCCAATGGTTTTGTAAATAAATCAGCGAGCTGTAATTCTGTGACAACATGTTCAAGTACTACCTGTTTATCTTCCACCAATTCACGAACAAAGTGGTGTCTTATGTCAATGTGCTTAGTCCTTGAGTGCTGCACCGGATTCTTTGATATGTCGATGGCACTTTTGTTGTCACAGTAGATCAAGAAGGGTCCAAACTCCATCCCATAATCGGCTGACATCTGTCTCATCCATATAAGCTGTGTGCAGCAGCTTCCCAATGCAATGTATTCAGCCTCTGCTGTAGATAGTGACACAGAATTCTGCTTCTTGCTTAGCCAAGCAATGAGATTGTTCCCAAGGAAGAAGCAACCTCCACTTGTGCTTTTCCGATCATCTGTACATCCTGCCCAATCGGCGTCACAATATCCAGCAAGGTTTCTGTTGGATCCCTTAGAGTAGAATATCCCCAGGTCGACAGTTCCCTTGACGTACCGCATGATCCTCTTCACCGCTTGAAGGTGAGATTGTTTTGGTTTGGCCTGATAGCGAGCACACACCCCGACGCTGAAGTATAAGTCTGGTCGACTTGCTGTAAGATAAAGCAAGCTGCCAATCATTCCTCTGTAGAGCTTCACATCAACGTCTTCTCCATATTCATCTTTTCCAATCTTAGTGGTGGTGCTCATTGGTGTTCTTGCTTCCTTGCACTTTTCAAGGCCAAACTTCACCAGCAAATTCTTGGCATAAGTGCTTTGAGAGATAAAAATTCCTTTCTCAGTTTGATCTACTTGAAGTCCAAGAAAGTACTTCAATTCTCCCACCATGCTCATCTTGAACTCCTTAGTCATACTCTTCACAAAGTTTTCTACCAGTTTCTCTGAAGTCCCTCCAAAGATGATATCATCTACATAGATCTGCACCATCATCATCTCATCTTCCTTCTCAAGTATGAACAAAATCTTGTCCACAGTTCCTCTGACGTAACCTGTATCAATCAGAAACTTTGTCAGATGCTCATACCACGCTCTTGGAGCCTGTTTTAGTCCATAAAGAGCTTTCTTAAGCTTGTACACATAGTCAGGATATGAAGGATCTTCAAAACCCTTCGGTTGGGCTACATATACTTCTTCTTGTAGAATGCCGTTTAGAAATGCACTCTTCACATCCATCTGATGCACCTTGAAGTTCAGTATGCAAGCCATGCCTAAGAACAGTCTGATAGACTCAAGACGAGCTACAGGGGCAAAAGTTTCATCAAAGTCGACTCCTTCGACTTGTGAGTATCCCTGCGCAACAAGTCTTGACTTATTTCGAACAATACTTCCAGCATCATCGGTTTTGTTCTTGAAGATCCACTTTGTGCCGACCACATTCACACCATCAGGTAGTGGCACCAATTCCCAGACATTATTCCTTACAAACTCCTCGAGTTCTTCTTCCATGGAGATGATCCAATCCGCCTCCTCAAGTGCTTCAATATGGTTTCGTGGCTCTATGACAGAGACAAAGCATTCATACTGAATAATCGCCATGCTGACCATCTGTTTGAAGTCCAGCTTGATTCCTCTTGTCTTTCGTCCTTCAGTGACATCTCCAATCAGATCACTTGACGAGTGATTTCTGTGAACTTGAGGCACCGGAAGTCGTACATCAACCACTTCGTCAGACATTTCCTCTTCTTTATCCTCATCTTTCTCTGAAGTACCATCCACTTCTTCTTCTGCAGACGTCTTGGATTCAGCTTCATGGAACACTGGAGAGTCTCCAATAGCTGCAATTGATCGGTCATCAAACACTACGTTGACTGATTCCATAACCATCTTAGACCAAAGGTTGAACACTTTGAAGGCTGAACTATTGCCTGAATAACCCAGAAAGATGCCTTCATCACTCCGTGAATCGAACTTGCCAAGCTGATCTTTGTCATTCAGAATGAAACACCTGCATCCAAAAACACGAAAGTAACTTAGGTTAGGTGTTTTTCCTTTCCATAATTCATATGGAGTTTTCCCTAAAGTCTTTCTCATGTAGACACGATTTATGATGTAGCATGCTGTGTTGATTGTTTCAGCCCAGAACTTCACTGGAATGTTCCCTCCATGGATCATTGCTCGCGCCATCTCCTGAAGCGTTATGTTCTTTCGCTCAACTACTATATTCATCTGTGGAGTTCTAGGTGCCGAAAACTGATGAGCTATGCCTTGTTCATTGCAGAACTTAATCATAACTTCATTCTGAAATTCTCCCCCATGATCACTGCGTATACGCTTGAGGCTTCCTTTCTCAGTGATAACTTGAAGAGCCCAAATCTTGAAACTATCCATGGCGTCAGATTTGTCACGGATGAAGCGCACTCAAGTGTATCGCGAGTAATCATCTACTAGAACAAAGACATAGCGCTTTCCTCCAATGCTTTCTACTTGCATTGGTCCCATCAAATCCATGTGAACTAGATCAAGTACACTTTCGGATTGTACATCAGGCACTTTCTTATGTTGAACTCTTATTTGTTTGCCTTGGTTACATGGACCACACACGAGTTTATCACATCCTTTCAGCTTTGGAACACCACGCACAATCTCCTTATTCACCAGATCAGTAAGATGACGAACATTCATGTGTCCTAATCGCTTGTGCCACAATTCAACATCATTTCGAACACTTAAGCATTTTGCAGATTGATCCCACATGTAGCAGTTGTTGCCTGAACGAACTCCTCGTAAGACTGCCTTTCCGTCGGAATCAATGGCCTTGCATTCTATCTTGTTGAACCAAACAGTTAAGCCTTCATCACAAAGCTGACTGACACTGATTAGATTTGACTTAAGTCCTTGAACAAGGTAGACATTCATAAGTTGTGGCTGCTCCTCAGAGGTTCGTCCTTTTCCTTGAATCATCCCTTTTGTTCCACAACCAAACGTGACCTTCCCTCCTTTTATTCGCTTAACTTCTTGTAATTTTTCCTTCACACCCGTCATGTGTCTGGAGCATCCACTATCAAAGTACCAAGGTCCGGTGTTATCAGCCTCTTCGATTTCTTCAAGTAATGCCATATTGGAGTAGACATGCTGTCTTGAACTACCAGATGTAGTACGTCGTGTAGAGTTTTGGTAAAGATCTGACTTTCTGATGAAGACTTGATTCAGACTATGATTCCAGTAGTAGCATCCTCGTTTCCAAGCATGATCAACCCTAGTCCAAAACCTATTGCAGAATGCCTTGATATGTCCTACAACTCCGCAAAAATAGTACTCTTTTCCTTGACGTTTCCCAGTGTGATAATGAGATGCTCTGGTAATACTAGTTTGCTGCGTCTCATATCCTAATCCAGTGGTGCTCTTTCCTCGATTTCCATTTCTGAGAATGTGATCAAGCTTCTGTGCTGATGACTTAGTGTCTGCCTGAAGAACATCTTGAGCCATACCTCCAGATACAAACTTAATTGTTTCACTAGCTGTTCCATAATTAACTGTGTACCCTAGTCCAAGATTTGACTTCCCTACGCGTCCCAGACTCAGAATCTTGTCTAGTTCTTTAGTACCAGTCAGCATCTTGAGTTGCTTCCTATATTGATCCAATTCCGCCTGCAAATGTCTAGAGGTTTCTTTTTCAAGAAAGTACTCTTTGGTGATGTCATCCGCTCTTTTGACCGCTTCCATCTTCTCCAACATGACATTAAGATTATCCATGTTGAGATTCTTCTCAGCTTGTAGTGCAGTCTGAAGTTCATCAATCTGTGCTTCAAGACAAGCATTCTCCTTTTTGAGGTCAAGATTTTCTTTCCCAGTTTGCACCAAAGCATCACGCACTGCTTTATAGCTTTCATAGATGTCTATTTCGGATTCTCCTTCAGATGATGAGTCGTCAAGATCGGGTTCTGTTACCTTTGAACAATCATCAATTTCAGTAATCCCAGCAAAAGCTACGAAGTTACTAACTTCTTCCTCCTCTTCACATTCTTCTTCAGAATCTTCATCAGCAAGACCAAGCATCGACTTCCCCATTCGCTCGTCATATTCACACTCTTGTTGTGTATGACCTAATCCTTTACACTTGTAGCAAGTAATGTTTCTTCTCTTTACTGTAGGACATTCAGTTTTAAAGTGACCAAATCCTTTGCACTCGTGACATTGTGCATCGGCCTTGGCTCCTCTGGTTCTTGTCATTGATTTCTTCTCATTGCTAGTTCGAGATATTCTCTTTCCTGTCTCAAATTTCTTCAGAACTCTGTCGAAACGTCGGACCAATAGACTGATGTTATCTTCTTCTGAATCTGCTTCAGGTTGTTTTTCAACTGTCATAAGTGCGATGCCTTTAGTCTTCCTAGTTCCCCCCAGCTCCTGCTCATGAATAAGCAGTTTTCCAACCATCTCATCATAGGTAATGTCTTCTGAAATAGGATTCGCACTTAGACCAGCTTTGTAGGGTGTAAACTTTGATGGAAGACACCTTAGAAGTTTCTTCACTAGCTTAGTATCCTTGTAAACCTTCCCCAAGGTTCGAAACTCTTGTACTAGGGCGCTTAGTCTCGAAGTGAAATCTGCAACTGATTCGTGTTCATCCATCGTCAAGTTCTCAAACTTAGTTGCCAACAAGTCTTTTCTCGAACTTTGAACTTGGGTGGTTCCTTCGAAGTGGACTTGAAGGATGTCCCATGCTTCCTTAGCTCGTACACAGCCTTGAATCAACTCAAACTGTTTCTGCGAAACACTTGCATGGATCTGAGATAAAGCTCTAGCATTGAATTTGTACTCATCCCGCTGAACTGCACTCCAACGTTCCCGAGGAACGATAGTGGTAACTCCTTCTACTGTAACCGTAGGAGCTTTCCATCCTTCTTCGACCATATTCCATGCTATTTCGTCAATAGCTTGAATGTTCGCTCTCGTTTTTGATTTCCAATATCCATAATTACCAGCATCAAGTATCACCTTTGAACCTCCAACGAAGTCCGGATGATAGCCCTCCATCCCGCAAGATCTCACCTGCTATAGCAATACACACAAGGTAACTTGGCTCTGATACCAATTGAAAAACCAAGGGCTATTGATGCAGAAGTAGATCACAAATGACACAAGGGGTTTCTCTACAAAGAAATATATTACTAGAAATTCTTTAAGTTAACTTACAAGTATGCTTAAACGAATTTAACAATCACAATCTATCCACGATCTGATTGCTCTAGTAACACTCTGTTCTCAGATCTATCCACGATCTTTGAACCTCTCAAGCCTTAACCCTTTGTCATAGCTCTCTTACAAGATGATCTAAACTCAAAGTCTAAAGCTCTCAATATTTGTGATGCCGCCTACAAGCAGCCAAGACACCCTATTTATCCACAATAGGCGTGCTGTGAAACCCTACAAGGTTTCGGCCTTGGTGATTACTCCAAATCTCCAAGAGAATATTTCCTTCCTTATTTTTCTCTAAGAAAAGGAAATATTCCATTTGTCTTGATAGCTCCAATACTCCTCATCCAGCTCAGCTACCGCCTCTTCTGGATTCGTCCTTATCAGCTACAAGCTCGCATCCAGCTCAGCAACTCTCCTTTAGCTCCGTTAAGCTCCACTTAGCTCCGCTATAAGTCCGTCCATACGTCCTGATGCACTTCCTGACTGATTCACGATCTGCGTCAATCCAGCTGTATCTTCAGTACTCATGTGAATATAAAGACGTGTAATTCACAGTAATCACATCCTTAATGATTAATTAATTATGATATCGAACCCCTTGACTTCACTCAAACACCTTTACAATGACGTCATCTGATGCAAAATGTACAAGATATTAATACTTACATGTATACACACATATATACATATATATACGTGTAAAACATGAGATTCTATTTGCTGCATGTGTCTCGCTCTATATAAGTTCCAACTTTCCTCATAGTTCTGTCTTTTTTTCCTACCTCGCTCTTCAATCAAATCATTTATATCCAAAACTTTCTTGGCATACATTATCTCCATCTTTCAATGTCAGAAGAATTTCAAGAGTCCGAGGTAACATTTTCGGATGAATATTTCTCCTGGAACGACAAAAGCAACAACAAGAGTAGCAACCACGAAAATAACCAAACAAAGTCGACGACGACGGAGAAAAGGTCATCTCCGGTGAGAATTCCGTCGAGAACTATTTTTCGGTGTACGGAGGAGGAGGAGGAGGAGGAGAGTATGACTCCGCCACATGTCATAATCAGAAATCGAAAAACGGAGACGCAAATGGCGTTTTCTTTTCGTACTCTTAAAGGAAGAGAGTTGAGTCGTCACCGTAACTCCGTTCTTAGGATGACCGGTTTTTTGGAAGTTTAATTGATCCCAACGTAAAATTGAGAACCGTTCCGGTTTAGTCTGCTCTATTTTGGTTCTGTTTATGTCGTCTTTCTTTCTTTGTGTGTGTATAATATAGCTTTGAGATGAAACAATGTATCTCAATTTTTTTTAATTTTTTTTCATTAGGTGAAACAAAAGTTTAATATTGGGAATACTTTCCCACATTTTATTGTTCAAATTCCAGTTAACTCAATAATTATTTTTGTATAAATTAAATTATTGTTTGGTTTCTTGAGAAGAGGAAAAACCATAAGAATCAAATTTTATGTTAAACTGATATATGGGTTTGCTTGTGAAGTAAGGCTTTATAGTAATAAAACCCTTCAATTAAAGATGAATTGTAACAAAACCCCTCAATTAAAATTGTAATGATAAAACCCCTCACGTTTAAGTCTGTTACTGTAAAATTTCTTCCGTCAATGATGTCGTGAAAAAAGAACGGAGACCTGTTTAATTGAAACGATGCGCATTAAGAAAATAAAAAAAACGACATGTTTTTAAACCATCTAGAACTTCGATAAAAAAATCCCCAAATTAAGAATTAGGGTTCATCACCCATCTGTAATTGAAGCTCAAGTTAGTGAGATATTAATGCATTGATGCTGAAAGAAAACAAAGAATCCAATTTTATGGCTACAGTAAAAAGCCTATTACTCCATCTTTTCGGCTGTGAGAGAGAGCAAAAATCAACGCCTATGTCCGTCAGTACGAAGACACATCTAGCTTTTTAAGACAAGAATTGCAAATGCTTTGTGGCTTGTGTCTAGTTTCTTTCTTTGTTTCTAAGTAGATACGAAGTTTTGGTTTAAAACTGCAAGATATTTTGTTCAAGACATATCTCACTAGCTTTTTAGTTTGATAGGATAAATGTCTAAGATTCAAAAGTATTTTCTTTTAAAAATCTAATAAAAAATTTGGTCAAACTATCAACTTATGACGAATATATTAGGAGATAATGATCAAAAATCACCACATGATAAGTTGTCATCGCAGTCCAGGAACTTGTTCTCCCAATTCGCTGTATTTTTTCTGGAATTTGAAGTAATCAACTAAAGAAATTACTCTCAATCTCTCTCAACCGATTTTGAAACCTCACAAACTTCAGAGAATCTCACTTGACAAATTAGAGTTTGTTGATTTAGGTTTTAGTTTGGAGATTTTTGAGCATCGATGAATTTGAGGATTTCACAATTAGGTTTTCGAATACCCAGTTGTTTTCGTTTACATATCGTGTTGTTTTTGTTTACATATCGTGTTGTTTTTGTGTAAATCATGTCGTTTTTTAGTTATTTAACACACAACGTTTTGATTAAACGGTGTCTCTCCTGTTTTGACGACGTTGTAGACGAAAGGGGTTTTAACATTAACGGACTTAAATGTGAGGGATTTTATTATTAGATTTATAGTTGAGGGGTTTTTATCCAATCCATCTTTAGTTGAGGGGTTTTCTTACTAAAAGCCTGTGAAGTAATTGGTTTCTTGGCTTGTAGATTTTGTAGTTGGTACATTCATGGGATTCTGCAATTTGCTTGCTAACATGAGCCGTATAAGCTTTGTTTGCTATTGTGAATTTAAACGAAAGATAGATACCTTCGAAAGTACTGTTAAGCGAATATATAAATTAATCAAATATTTGTTTAAATAAAACAAACTGATACCTTAAAAGTTCGTTTGACTTTGGGCTGGTTGTATGGTCCAAATATATACACATTGGTCTAATCAACATGGAATCATTGGAATGTTACATGTCATCCCATCTATTTGAAACACGCGTAGCTTTAGATTTATCTACGTATATTTGCTAACGAATTATATCGAAGTCGAACTGTCGAACAGTGAAGGTTGCATATTAAAATTATTTTGGTCTTAATATATAAATATTTTTATTCATAAGCCGACATTCTTACGCCAATCGTTAAAATAGTTTTTTTTTTTTGTTTTTGTTTTTGTCAAACGTTATAAAAAGGTTAATTTTATGGAGACATTTGCAAACAAGATGGTTCATGGCCATGTCAGCTTTACCGAATTATTAGTCGTATTGCTGAGTTGTTTTCTGTTTACATTTACATTTACGCTACGCTGATTTTAGTTTTTGTTTTAAACAGAAAATATCCAATTGTTAATCAATTCTGATTTTATGTTTGACATTACAAACTTGTTAGGGAAAATAAAACAAAAACTTAACTGTTTCTTTGTTGACATAAAAAATAAATAAGTTAACCGTATCTGACAAAAAGACAAACCTACTTACAAGTTATAAACCTTTTTAGGAGAGAGACTGTTTTTTTTTCTCTTTCAAAAGCTAGGTTTGCTAATTTCATAATTCTGTTCAAATTGTCATTTGATATTATACAAACATATTAATATTAAGAATTTTAAGCTGGAAAGAAAAAACATATATACCTTCTTTCTCAATAGATTAAAGAAAACAAAAAATCCTAAAACAATCAGTGGAAACATTTTCATTTATTTATTTTGAATCGTCATGAAATTCTGAAAAAGGTAGTTTCAGTAGATTAATAATGTTTATGTAATTTTTTTTCATATCTTTAACAAGTATAGGTAATAATTGTTTTAAGGAGGGCTTATTGTATCAATGATTTGAAGTTATTTGGATAAATCCAAATCTATGAAGTTTTAAGAGGATTTGGAAAATCTCACCTCATAAGATGGTATTTGGATTCTTTTGTTTTTAACTAGAAAATCTCTCACAAATCCCTCAAAACAGTTTTTATTAGTGAAATCCTAATTTTCCAATAAGAGGAGATTTTAAGGAATTTGTACAAATGATTAGTTCAATAACCTTAGATTGTTAGTGATTTTTATAAATACTAGATCCAATAAGAGGTGATTTGGAAAAAAAAACAAATCCTCTTAAATCATCAATCCAATAACCCCCCCTAAAACATGAAAAATTGATTAGTGGAATCACGTATAATATCAAAACGTAAGTAAAACTAAAAACGTAAATAAATGGTATATCATTCATAACCTATATTATAACAACTAAAACACTATATAATACATAACAGGAATTAATTCAACTAGTTAACGCTATTGGTCATCAGCCGATACCACCGGCGTGGACCGATTCCGCCTCCGTCTTTTTCGTGGTCTATGCACTTTAGAATGACTACCACCAAACTTCAACCGTCCGGTATCCTTAAACCGGTCCTTCTCAGCTGTCACAATCACACATTCCGGCGGAGGCACGGCGTACCGTACAGTGTCATAACAATAAGAATAATACATATAACGTTCCCGGAACCGTCTCATTGCGGCACCTTGTTTAGGATTAATGGTTGAGTAATCGTTGGTCATGAGAAACTGGTTGGAGACAGAACAATTGGTGTGGTTATAACCGACGTTGTTGATGTTGTTGTTGTTTTCTCCGGTGACGGAGGGGAATGAGTCGGTGACATTACAACCATCGAGAGCAATGTCTTTGAATTCAGAGACGAAAGGTGAAAATGTGTAATCGACGGCGAATTTTCCGCCGGAGGTAGCCCAACTTGAGGCGTCCCAAATGGTTGCGTAGAGAGACATTGGTTTTTGTGGATAGTCTCCTTCCATTTCTTCTTTTCTTATGATTTCTCTTATAGGTACATCGTCTACCCAAAATCTGCATGCAAATCACAAACATTTTTTGCATTTCAATTAGGAGACTCTTTATAACAATCACTTTATGATATTGAATGTTATATATAGTCCATATTTTCTTGGCTAGATCAACTTATATCCATGAGGTTTCCAAATCTTGCTAGCCTAAAGAGATTCTATTTTAATCAAAAACAAGGTCGATTACTCTAGAAATTAAATCCAAATGGACCATTATAATCGCATGCGTGTAAATGAGACTAATCGTGTAATTTGTGTTTGCCGTGTCCATTTTTGCGTTTACTAAAATGTATACTACACAACAACCACTTACTTTATATTCAACACATATGTTCCATGCACACTATCAAATCTATTCAAATCCACATACACCAATTTTCTATTAGCTGAAAAAGAAAAAGAAAAAAAAATCTTTTTCTAGATCACCTAACTGATAAGTTTTTTTTTAATCAGCCTGAAACATTACCACTATATATATCCTCGAAATCTTGTAAAAAATTATCATCCAACAACTTTCTTAGACATGATCATCATTCATAAGAAAGATTGAACCTGTTGACAAAAAAAAAAAAAAAAAAAAATAGTGAGAAAGAGAAAACTAACATAATTTTGGTAGGAGTCCAAAGGATGCTATAACGGTGAAACTCCTTGGAAGGATCAAACCAAAGACGGTAGCGTTCTTCGCGGCCGCGGTTTGTGCTACCGTTTCCATACATATTTGTCTGAAACCGCCATGGCTTTCCTTCGACGTTCCCTAAAAACTCTATGTCTAGTTCGTCGTGATTCTTAACAAACACATCGCCGTTTGATGTCTGGATATAAAATCAGTTTTACATTCAGTGACTTTCATTCTTTTTTTTTTTTTTGAAAAATAAATCGAGAAAATTAGTGACTTACATAGAAGGCGACGACAATACCAGCCGTGTAAGCTCCCGGCAGCTTTATCAACGAACTGAAAAATCCATGTTGATACATGCTTGAAGAGATGAATCCCGACCCTAATCAAATTCATTTAAGAAAATAATATCTCGTATTCGTATTAAAATATTTATAACGAAAAAAACAACGACCTTGATTCTTGACACTACAAGAAAGTATAAATGGAGAAAATGAAACAAAATATGAAATTGAAAAAGAAAACTTAACAAAATTGAGAATCGGTGGGGTGACTATATTTCATCTATTTTATCATTAAACTCATAGTCATAATGAAATAATGATTGAATACAAGTAAATATATATTCTGTTCCATGTTTGATAAAAAAACGGTACAATCGCGTCAGGCCCGGCCCAGAACAAATTTGGGTCCTGTGATAAAGTAGGTTATATAGCAATTTTAAATATATGTGCCCTTTTTACAATTTGCAAACAAAATTAGGCCCTAAAATGTAAATAATTTAAAAAAAAAAAAATCTAGGCCCTGTGATGGATCCCAGGCAACACTGGCTACTAACCGGCCCTGAATCGCGTAATCATGTTACAACTATGCCCCGGTTCGAGCTACCACCATTCCTATCCATTTTCATGTTTATGAAGTTCACAAAATTGAAAAATACAAACTACCATCATCATCATAAACCTAAAACTCGAGTTTACGTGAAATTATGGTATTTTACGGAAATCTTGGTAATAATATATATAAATCATCGTTTCAAGACAAGAAAATTACCGGTGTATTTGTCTAGGAGTAATCGAACGCTACGATCATCGGGAGATCGGATGAGATTACCTTCACCAAATAAATGAGAAAGACCTTCGTCGAAGAATATCGAATTTATGTTCTCCAAACCCAAAACACATTTCCATGATACGATCGTCATCATCACCATCATAATTATCACCTTGAATCGGTTACCATCAATCCATAAAAAGTATATTGAATCTCTCATTCTTTTTGTTCAAATCCGCAGAAAGAGAAAACTGGTTTATTTTTCTCTTTCTTTGTCTGGTCTAAGATTTTGTTTGTAGCTGTTGTTAATCTTTTCTTAAGATGCGTCAAAGTGGGAAAGAAGACCATGTAATGGTCTAAGTTTTGCTTCTGTCCTTCGTTGGAATTGTTAAAAGCCATTCCTTATCTTACTTATCTACCGAATTGCCATTGATTTTTCTTTTTCTTTTTTCTTTTGAGAGTTTACTAGATAATTAACACTTTTGACATGATAAATTAATTAGATAGAAAATAAATAAATTTGACGTAAATATATTTTATACAGTCGATAAATGTCATTTTTCTGGTACAACAAACCATTAAATTCACATTTTTTAATTATTATTGAAGACTATTCTTATTATTATTTTTATTCATAAATTTTAGTGTATACTACGTACGGATGTATAAATATGAAAAAAGCAATCTTTACAAAACAGTCAATAAAATTATCAAAATTTCCTATTTGCCAAAAAAGTGATATGGAAAAATATTATTGGATATAATAACTTACAGTCGGTCTCTGACTTAAACATTTTGTTTCAAAAGCATTAAATATGTTTTCCAGAACCTACATACTTACATTTATTATCGGTAGTTACTCAACTGAAGTATATTTGTTTGTTACTAACAATCTGTATTGGATTAAAAAAGATATTGGAAATATCAAATATCCTTTTTTACCTTTGATTCAGAAGTACCCCATCAAAAACCCACAACTCAATACCTTGGACTACACGAAGCTAACTAGTATATATACATGTGGCCACACACTATTGCGAAATTGTTCAATCAAACATTCCGCGAACTTAACAAACACAGAGATCATCATCAACAGAAGACGATAGAGAAGAAACAAAAAGTTGAGTCACGAAGAGAATAGGTGATGCTTCTTTCTTCGTCCTTTTGGTTTTGATTGATCGACATAGCTAGGGTTTATACAAAGAATTACAGTTTTCCAAGTCTCGTTTCTTTCATTCTCGAACTCTAATCTACGTATCTGTAGATTTCGTCTCTGTAGTTGCGGCTACAATGCTGAAAATTAGGGTTTTTGATCAAAACCAAGACTTTTTTTCAGTTTGATGAACACGATGCATCATCAAAGTTGGTCTTCACGATTTCTAGGGTTTTAACGTTCTTCCTTCTTCTTTCGACTTATGTGCAGGATGCAAGCGTTAAACTCTTCAAGCAACGAGTCGGAGAATGATCTTGAGGAAGTTATCGAGGACTACGAAGAGAACGAGGAACCGGAACTCCCAAGGAGAAGATTAAATGAAAAGTGGATTTCTGTTCCTCAATTAGTAGATGAAGACGAGGAAAATCTTGATGATGATTTCGTGGAACCTACGGCTAATTATAACGACAAAGTAGGGGAGAAGAGACAGAGGGAGAAAAAAGATGAGTCTGCTCAGACGAAGAAGAAGAAGAAGAAGAAACAAGATTCGGTTAGTGATCTGGAAAATTCCGCAGAGATTAGAGAGATGTGGGATTCAATCACGAACGACAAGGTTTGTGTGCTTGTTTTCTGGTTCTTTGTTCTGTTTTCTTGAGATCATATGTTTGATTTTGTCTCTTGTCTTCACTGTTAACAGGATGGTGGGGATAATGCTGTAGCAAATCTTTCCAAGAAAGATAAAGATAAAGCCAGCGTCGATGATGAGATAGACAGATTGTTCAAGATAGGAAGAAAGAAGAAGAAGGAGGAGAAAAGCAAGGCGGAGATTGCGATGCAAGTAGAGCAAGTTATGGCAGAGCTTGAAATCGCTGCAGAAGACGATGTAGAGCTTAACAAACAAGGCAAGCCCGCCATTAATAAGCTCATCAAGTTACCACTTCTCACAGGATCTCTCTCAAAGTAAGTAATCAAAACTCTTTAGCTCTTTTAGTGAATGATAAATCTGTTTCTCTCTGTGTGATCTCTAAACCTTTTTTTTTTACTAAACAGGAAACAACTTCAAGCAGAGTTCTTAGATCATGGAGTACTTAACCTTCTCAAGAATTGGCTCGAGCCGCTTCCTGATGGTAGCTTGCCGAATATAAACATCCGCACAGCTGTCCTGACCGTTCTCAACGATGTATGAACTTTTTTCTCTTTCTCAATCCATAAAATAAGCTCCTCAAGATGATCCATCAAAGAAAATTAATCTCACTTTTGTTTTTGTTTCTTCTTCTGTTTTGCAGCTATGTCTCAGATTAGATCAAGACTCTGGAAGAGAACAGTTGACCAAGAGCCGTCTCGGGATGGTCATAATGTTCTTATCAAAATCAGCTGAAGAAACTACTTCTAATAGGAGACTCGCTAATGACTTAATCAACAAATGGGTATGTATTATATATAAACTCTAAATCCTTTTCTTTCAAAAAGCAACTTTTGCTGATGTTCTTGATCTTTATGTCTATTTTTTTTGACAGGGCCATGCCATTTATAATAAGACAACAAGATATGAGAACATGTGTAGTCAAGAGGAACGTGAAGAGCAACATGAAATGCTTTTAAGAAGAGAGAACAAGGCTCCTCCTCCTAAAGCGTTAGAAGCAAAAGCTACAGACTTTGATTTAGATGTTGCCTTGTCTACGTAAGTTTATATACTTTTATAGGCTATATCAACTAAAACACAAAAAGTTTTTATTTTACTAATCCGAACAAATCTTTTGGCAAAACAAATGCAGGAAACAAAAGTCCAAGCTACCACCTAGTAGAAAAGCAGAAAGAGCGAGAGTACCGACAGCAACATCAATGGACTTTGTGATCCGTCCTAAATCAAAAGTTGACAAGAAACTCATGGCTCGTGTCAAGATGCAAATGGACGATAGCTCCGTCCATGAAAATGTAAGTGTCCTGTATTAACGGAGAGATGGTTCTCTTAGTTAATTAATAATCCATGACTATGTTTTAGATTCGAAAACTAAGAAAAAATATGATACCTTTTGGTGACAGATAATCGACAAGCTGAAGAAGCAAAAGGCGCGGAGGAAGACGAACATGCATGCAACAAAGATTAGTGTAGACGGTCGCAGCATGCTCAAGTACTTGTAGACATGATTACCATATATGTCTTTTGGACAAATTTCCACAAACATTGTGTCTAGTGATCAAGTTTATATAAATAAAGAGATTATTCTCATTCCAAAGAACTCAAAAGTGTGATTAGAGAGAACGGATATATTTTTATGAAAAGAAGAGTTGTTTTATCCATTTTTCTTTTCTCGTAAAACGTTTTACAGAAGTAAGCATTAGACAGAGAACTTGACGCCTTCATCATCTGCTGATGTTCCTTTAAACAATGCAAGCTTGCCCTTGTTCTCTAGCAGCTTCAAAGCCCTCATTAGAATCGTCCGATCGATCCCTTGAAGTTCTGAAACATCAAAGAGAACACTTGCAGCGGATTACACAATTGTGCAAAACAAACAAAACCATATTAGGGGAAAAAAATAGAGTTGGAGGGATTTTTCTACCTGTTCCGTGTGATTCTGTCCCTGAACGTATTTCTTCAACAGTCATTACACTGTCCTCTAATCCATTCTCTCTCACCTGATAGAAGACAGGTTGATGCATGACATCAATCAGAAACCAAAACATGTTTTTAAAAAAATTTCTTTGATTTTTAAAATCACATGTGACTCACAAACTGAAGAATAATGTCTGCCCAATCTTGAATCCGGTGCCACAGAATCAGACATTTCCTATGCCCTTTATCTAACCACTCCGCACGCCCTATCAGTAGTTACAAGATGACACATTTCATATGGAACCATGAGATTAAAGAAACCTCATTCTATCACAGAACCAAGAAAATTAGAAAAAGAAAAGTAGCAGCTTGAATCTAACCTTCTCCAACGATGGCTGAGAGGAACGTTTCCCTTGCTTCATGGCTTAGAGATCCTACGGGATCAAATGAGAATATAAAGCCTTTAAAGCACTTGAAAACATAGAGAAAGCCACAAGGTTAACAGTGAAGCCTTAAAGACATATGAACAAATCTAAAGTTACTAACTAACAGCTTTACTTGCTAAAAATTTTTAACCAGTGATGGAATTGTAATCAGGTGAAAAGGGGACTAATGGATCATTACTATCGATGGCAGAGTTTGAGAAGAGAGAAAAATCTTCTTCAACGTTAATCAAGAAGATCTTTTGAGTCTTGCAGTAATCCAAAATAAGCTCTTTCCACAGCTGTATTTGCTTCTCACGAGTGTCCCTCACAGGCTGCAAACTGAAATACAAAAAGAAACAGACTTTTCTTCAATCCATAATCTTGAAGACATATAGAAGGAGAAAAAAAAAAAATTTGAAGAAGAGGTTGATACGTGAAGTATGGAGGATAACTGAAGAATTGAGGAAGCTTGAAATCACCCAATTTCTGCATTTTTGGCCTTCAAATCTATTCACACATCAACACAATGATGTTGCAATGGTCTATAGAAATAAGTTAACCAAATTCAATATACGAATCAGAAGCAATTTATAGAATTTGAGCATGTACGTAATGAAAGATTAAATGGAATCAGTAAAAAACTAAAATTCCAGAAACAGCAATCACAATCTGTTGAATATTTTCCAAAGAAGAGAAACTATAATTGTAGAAGGAATCAGATCAACAAAACATAACGCAAACGGATGATGCCATCGAATCTATTCCCCAAAAGACAAAGCTATAGAGAGCGAGCTTACGCAGAACAGATGATAAGTACGTTGCACGGAATCGCCGGAAAAGCTCCGCTTCCCGCTCGGAATCGGAAGCGGAATCAGAATCGTCCGGAATCGCGAGAAATCGCGATTACCAAATAGTGGAGATCGGAAGCGTGGTGGGAGCAGCGATTCAGATATGGGAGCGTGATAATTATAGATTGGAATCGCGAACCAAATTTTTGACGCCATTGAAGTTAATCTCAGGTAAGGAAGCCGAAGAGAAACTTGTAACGTGGTTTTTAATTTGGGCTTTAAAATTTAGTTTATGCAACTTCACAATTCACGTGTATGATATAATAAAGATACACACAATCATGTGTTTGTTGTGAACAAAGTTTAAAAAGTAACTGAAACTCCTAAACACTGGCAAAAAGGGAAACAAGTTGCATTTGAACTCCAGAGAATGTTACAATCTATAACTTAAAAAGACAGAGAAGAAAGAAGAGATTAAGCTGCAACAAGATCCGGTGTCTCGGCCTCAACAGATAACAATGTAGTGTGAACCTTATCGACCCAACCGTCTAGCTGATCCCTCAATGACTTGATCTGCGGAATCCCAAGTACCCTCGGTTGCGCCCACGAGACGTGTACCGTTCCATCCACCTGGTCCAATATTCCCTCTATCAAGTGCACCTGCATCAACCGAGACACGATCACCACATTAATACTCACATCAACAAACGTCTTGTGTCTTGTTGGTAATCTTCTTCTTTAGATTTCATGAATGGGACAGAGAGGAAGCAAAAAGGTACTCACGGATAAGCTCTTCATGAGAAGGTGCTCAACATCTTCGATTGAAAGCTTAGTACGCTCAGCGATGATACTCAAAGGTATGGTCCTATCTTCAGCTGGTCGGCTGTGATCGGATGGTTATAAACAATGTAAGCATTCGTTTTTTCTTTTCTTTTCTATCTGTATATGTGTATAAGAAGTTGCTTAGGGAGATGATAAATACCTGAAAATTATCTCAATAAGGCAGAGAATGTTGATCTTCTCTAATAGTTTCTTCTCATTCTCAACCAGTGCTGGTTGAGCGCTCAAGGATGCGTTGTGCACGCGGCAGAGCTCTTGGTACTGAACTAAATCACCGTGGTTGAATGCCTGTAGAATGTGGTAAAGCCATTCCACTGTTGTTCCAAGCAGACTCTTCAACTGCCATAAGAGAAACATAGTAATAAATCAGAATTGCAAGCCCTAGACGCCCAAAAGGAAACAACTTTGTGGCACACCAATTTGGAGGATGAAGGCAAACTTACAACTGGATGGGCTAACAGTTCCCCAAAGTTATAGATATTATCTCCCAGTAGAGCTGCCAGCGACAGATCAAAAGCCAAGTCCTGGATGAACACAAAAGTATCCGATATTAGCATTTTGATTGGTGAAAACAAAGCAATTTCCAGAAAGAAAACATTTTTTCACAATAATTTTCCTCCAATAACTAACTAATACTTATCCAACTTTGCTAAAGGGTCATTTGGTAACAGAAAGACAAGATATATAAAAAGGACATACCAGCTTAAACGACTCTGAGAGTGACTCCACAGACGTATAAGCGAGATAAAGAAGAGCGTTTTTATAGAAATCAGAGAATTCTTGACGGAACTTATGGTACTGAGAAGACACCCAAAAGAAGTTGGCATAGACTGATGGATCGATGTCAGTCATACTATCAAGAGAGCTTTTCACATCTTCCAATATCTTCTTGCACTCCTTCTGGTCACCTTGCTCAAGCTTGAACAGAGCAATTTGAGTTTCGATATAGCTAATCGGCTCATTTATCCGTGACTCTTTGGTAGCTCTAAGCTTTTCAATCACTCCTTCAAGATAGCTAACCGCAGCTTCTTTCTCAGGGTACTGTCGGGATACTACGACCGCGAAATGCGCAAGCTTCAGAAGATTGATCTTCGTCTCAAAGTCGGTGATGAAGTTATTGTAAAACTGAATTAAAGCATCTCCGGCCTGAAATGATTATGAAACAAAACAAAGAGGAAACACGTTAACAAATCCATTAACCCTTATCAAATCATGGATTTTAGTATGCAACCTAAGAGGCAAACCAGAACATAGCAGCACAAAAGTCCCATAAACCTTCGTAAGTCGGTTTTTTAAGTTATCCCTGAGCTCAAATATTGAAGCTTTGTTAACGGAAGTGCGATAAATTCACCAATAACAAAGCTTTTCAGTGAATCTGAAAAACACCCAACTCATAAAATCCACAGTCGGAACTAATCCTAAAGATCTAAACCCAAAGTATAACATGACGACGCCTATCAAACTTTCTCGAGATCTCTGAACCTTAATTTTCCCAGAACAACTACCAAAACGATGAAAATTCAAATAGATTATGGAAAGAAAGTGACCTGAAAGATGGAAAGAGCGATGAACTGCTCGAGCTTAAGGGTGAGCTGGTGCCAGAGCTTCTTCTGGTACAGATCTGCGAGCGAATTGTACCACTCGCCAAGCTCTGGATGCGCATTTCTCTGCGATTCAAGGTACTGTAGAGCAGCCATGGCGGATTTTACTTCCCGGAACGAAGAAACAGAAGAAAAAGCTTCGATCTTGTATCGGTTTGGGAGAAAAAATTTCGGAAAAACCCAAGCTTTTAGTAAACTATTTTTCTTGCGCTCAAAGACAAGTATCAGGCGATAATTGCAAAACCAGAGGTTAAAAGGACTTTTCTGTAAATAAATAGAATACTAATGCTAATTTACAATTTAGGGCTTAAAAAGAATTCTGAATACAATTACTCAACTGCTGCTTATTAGTATTCATCAAGAATCAGAGAACACACACAAAACAAACATCTTTATGCTTAGTCTCTTCTAAAGTTTAAAAAACGAATGAAGAATTAATATGAATGCTATATTAGTGGATCTCTCTGTGTGTTATCATAACCACAAAATTTGAAGAAAGAATTTGGAAGAATCATAGTCTTGAAGAAACACAGTTTGTCAAAAATCTCTTTAGTTCCCTTCTCAGTATCTTCCCAGTTGGAGACTTTGGTATAGAGCTAACCATCACCACTTTCCTCACCTTCCTGTACGGTGCAACCTAACAACCGAAAAAGCATTCCATCAGTCAATCGGATTCATCAATCAGTTTAATCATCTGTAAATGTTTATAGAACATGTTCTGATTCGAAATGAGACCTGAGCAGCTACATAGCTTATTACATCCTCTTCTGTAAGTGTTGTTTCTTGTCTCCGGACCACGAATGCTACCGGAATCTCTCCACATTCTTCATTTGGAGCACTGAAATTGAAAGTCTTTTGTTGGAACACAATTCACAAATTTGAATACTTTTCGGTAGAATAACAGACAGCCACATTTTCCCAACAAGGTTTGCTTTCTCAAACTTACGCTGTTACTGCAGCGTCGATAATCAAAGGATGTGAAACAAGAACAGCCTCTAAATCTGCTGGTGCAATCTGCAAAACCATAATTGCAAAGACTTCAACATTTTATGTTCATTAAGACTGTAGAAGGTTTTGGATTTTGAGAACACTGTTTTCTTTTTACCTGAAACCCTTTGTACTTTATAGTCTCCTTAATACGGTCAACAATAAACAAGTAACCATCTTCATCAAAATAAGCAATATCCCCAGTACGTAGCCAACTACCTTCAACAAGTGTCATCTGCGTTGCCTCTGGGTTATTCAAATATCCTGATAGACATTTGAACAGTGTTTTAGATTTCCTCCCAGTAAAATTTTAAAAACGTTCTTGAAAAACATATAACACACAAGCAAGAACAAGAAAATACTCCTAAATTTATCAACCAAATCACCAAGTTAGCTGCAAGAAAGTTGGAAGATCCGATAAATCTATTTGAGAATGCAACTTTTCTCAATGATTAGAACCAATGAACAGAGGACTTAGGGATTTTACTATTTTGGCAAGAAAAAGTAGTATTATAGGAAGAATCTATCTATACCTTTCATGACTCCGGGACCTTGTATCCAGAGCTCTCCTCGGTTTCCCGGTGGAAGGAAAGAACCAGAGCTCCAATCTACTACCTTGGCTTGCATATTTGGAGCAAGTAGTCCCACCGAAGAATACTTCCTAAGCTTTTCCGAGTTAAAGCCACGCGTTCCAACTGCGGTTGATTCAGTCATTCCATATCCCTGCAACAAGGAAAAACAAGTGATTCCATACATAAACACTTTCAGCTAAAGTAGAAAAACTTCCAAACCTGAATCAAATCGACATGAGGAAGAGTCTCAAGGAAATCTTCAATAAACTTCCTGCTTAAAGGAGCTGCTCCAGAAGAAACCTGTTTTAAACTTTTAAACACTTGGCCACAAACTCCTTTTGCCTTCTTTGTCAATGCCATCAACATTGGAGGGACAACCGGGAAATGAGTGATCTTAAACCTCTCGATTACTTTAATAACATCAGAAGCATCGAACCTCCTCATAACAACAACGGTTGATCCCAGAGACAACACTCCCATTACAAAGAGTGATAACCCGTAGATATGGCACAACGGCAAAGCTGCTAGATAAACGTTACTCGAGCCTGGATACTCGTATTGCGAAGCTTCAAACCTCCCAAAAAGCTCCATTGTTGCTATCAGATTCCTATGAGTTAACAAAACTCCTTTGCTGACTCCTGTTGTCCCAGAGGAATACATAATCGCAGCTACATCGTCTTGCTTGATTAAAGGTTTTGGTACTAATCCGAAATCTCCTTGGATGATTGCGTAGAACTTCGGGTTTTCGATTTGAATCGAATCAAAATCGTAACTTTCTGGTACCCTGATTACAACGATCCCCAACGAACTCAATTTCTCAACGTTTTCAGGAGATGTAAACGCTAAAGCAATGTTACACTCACTCGCTTGCTTCTTGATTTCTCCCAAACTACTGGAAGGATTCATGGTGGTGACAATGGCGCCAAGGGAGATCAACGAGAGGAAAATCAACGGAAAGTAGACGGAATTAGGCAACATGAGCGAAACGACGTCACCTTGGCGAACACCCAAATCGTGATAAATCCCGGCAGCCATTGATTTGACTATAATCTGAAGGTCGGTGTAAGATATCGAAAACCCGGTTGAGGAGTCGACGAAGGCGGCAGAAGCAGGATCATCGCCGTCGTGGATGTGAGAGAAAAGGGCGGAGACGGCGTCGAGATTTGGGTCGACGGGGAGGCGTAGGGAGGGGAATTTGCTGGTGTAGATTCCGGTCTCAGGAGAGAACCAGAGAGGAGGTTTTTGGTGAGACGTTCGGGTTTTAGCATTATGGGATATGTGAAGATCAGTCGCCGCCATTAGAGAGAGAGAGAGAGAGAGAGAGAGAGCACTAGCAGCAGCGGCGGCGGAGATTCAAATTACGCAGTTAGTGATGAAAAACATAATAATAATTACTATATTTTGATCCAAATCTGAAATTAGAGTGAACTGATTAATCATTAATATATATACTTAATAACATACACTTGTCCACGTTCAAAAAAGAAAGTCGACATTCAATGTTAGAACTCAGAAGGGATCTCAAGTAACTTAACAATAAGTAATTAATTAATCAAATCCTTCTCTGGTGGCGTTGTGAGATAATGGAATTTGGTATTTTGATAATTGATATGTAGTCGAAGTGTTGGAAAATTGGCAAGGCTTCTCAGAGATGGTTTCATGAAAGTTTATTCAAACCAAACAGTACCGCTTTTACTTGGTGTTCATGAAGTATGTAGAAAGAAGCATGGAAGTAGCTAGGATTGAAGTTGACGTGTGCGTTGTTAGCTGGTGAAGGACTAATAATCGACTACCATCTATATAGCTCCGTATTTTTCAATAGTTATGTCAAGTTTATTGAAGCTGCTACCAACAATTTATCTTTATTTTAATATACTAAACCAGAACAATGATGAACCTGCTTAAAAGTCTTGATGATCATGGTACTAAGTAGCAACAAACGCTTTTGAGTTCTTTAGGGTGGTTGATGCTATCCTCCATGGATCTTTTGTTGCTATCACGAACTCGTGCTCTCAGTTTAGCCTTCTATAAGCTGTCGATTCATGACCTTATTGCAAATGACTACTGAATATTCCCATTTTTAAACAGTGTTGGGTTTGTCAATGCATTCCAGATTTAACAAGATTTTTTTTTTTTTAAATTAACTTGGCGTGTTATTTAAAAGCATCCAAATATCCCGGTTCTCCAAACAAACAAACGAAGACGAAATCAATATTTTTGATCCATTTGAATTGATCCCAAAATATGTACTCTTAAAACTTTCCCTAGCTTCATTTTTTGGCTAGTCCTGCGTGGTCTTGTGTGATCCTTTGACTAAATTTTGGGCATAGCTCCTGAATAGTCTACTCTTTGATTTTTCACGAATAAGAGATGACAAAAAAAGAAGAATATATGTCATGCAGTAGGTTATTAAAATTAAAAAAAAAACATCATTATTTTTTTTGTAAATAACTAGGATTTAACCCACACAATGTGGGGCAAACGATTTTTCAAATTTGTGAAAGAATTAGTATAGTTTTTGTTGTTTGCAAGAAATTAGTAAGATTTCTAAAGTTTATAGATTATAATTAGATTGATGTGGTAACTCGTTTATGATTTAATAGTTAACGAAATAGAATTGGTCGCCGTATTCACTTTGTGATAATGTATGTTTTGCACTGTTGTACTAAATTTAGTAATATACTTTAATCATTAAAACAGAGTGCATAATCTATAATAAAATATGAATGTAAACAAAATTGTTGAATATTAAGACCGTAAAACATAAAAACTAGTAAAAAGGAACATGAGACATGGAGTAACCTAACTCCACGATCCGACTCATGAAAGACAACTATCGATCTGTGAAAGAATATTATTCGATCTATAATTAAAAATTATTGAACCACTAAAAGAAAATTATTTTAACATTTGAATAAAATAATTCAATCCGTAAAATTTATTAAACATGCCAAAAAAAGTTATTCACTCTTGAAAAAGTATCTAACGTGTAATAGAAGATCATTCAATTCGTAATGATTCTTAACCCCGTGAAAGAAACAAATTCAACTCGTGGAAAAAAATTATTTAACCCGTAAAATAAAATTATTCAATCTGTAAAACTTATTCAACCCGTAAAATAAAATTATTCAATCCGTAAAAGGATATTATTGAACCCACAAAAAAAAATTATTCAACCCGTAGAAAATATTATTCAACATGTGTCAAAATATTCATTCAGTGAAATAAACATATTTAACCCGTAAAAAAAATTATTCAATCCGTATAACTTATTGAACCCGTAAAATAAAATTATTCAACCCGTAAAAATATATTATTAAACCCGTAAAAAGATACTATTGCTTTAACACAAGTATAAACTGTACGTATTGGGTTTAAAGTTCAATCAATATAAGTACTATTCAGCGAAAAAGGAAAAGAAAAACTGTACGTATTCTAGTACACAGCAGCACCGGGATGCATATATTAACGCGAGAGAAAGCGTGAACAAATTCATTCCAAGTAAACTGCATGTAGTCTTTTTATTTTCTAAACGGCACATGTATCATCATCTAAATACGAAACGACATACAGCCTCCATGATAAATTCACGCTTTTTGAGTATTTTATTTCTTAAAAAAAAAAAGTCTACATTCAAAGTTTCACACGCAGTTGATTTGTTACCTACCTTTGACAGTTTAATTTGGCCATTCTTGGATCCATTTCCTCTCATTTTTACCTTCTCCGATGTTATCGCCGGCTAAATGTGAGTCTGAAGAGGCAGCCACAGCCCAATTGGATCTCCGTTCTTCTTCTCCATCCGAACCGGAACGCCTCTCTCTTGTCCTCTCGCTACCCAATCCCCAAGGTTCCGAAGAAGCTGCTCAGTCCTCCTCTAGTAGAGAAGCAACGAAGCTCTCCGACGGAGAGATGACTGAGAGGAGATCCACGAAGCTCAACTCTAATTCGGAGGTTCGGAAGTCGCCAAGCTCCACCAACAGTTGTCAGGTTCGGAGGTCGCCAAGATTTACGCCGGTTGATGGAAAAATCGACAATGTATGCTCAGTTCCGGTTACCGGAAAGTCTGGATCGAGGAATATTAAGTTTACTAGTGCTCTCCTTAAGGTAAGTCTCAATTTTTTTGGTCTTGTTCTTGTTTAGTAGCCACGCAATACAATGCAGCTTACTTAAGACGCTAGAGCGTGTAATCCTCGTCTTCACTTGCTAATTTTCTGGGTTTTTATTGATTGATGCAGAAGGAAAGCTTAGATTCTGAGGGTTTGACATTCAAGTAAGTAAATGCTTCAGACCATTTGATGGCTATAATCCTTATTATTTATGTACAACTTGAGTTTGATATCTTCAGCTAAACATCAGTAAGCTTCAAACTAACTTCTCTCTTGTGAAATTATGGGTTGGTATAAATGAACAATCTTCCGTGAAATTGATGCAGAGACATAGCTGTGATTGCCAAGAACTTGGAGATGGAAACCGTTTCCGACTTCCAAGTTACGAACAGCGATGCTGGAGGTAGATCACAAGTTCAGGCTAAGAGGAAAGCTGACAGTGTTATATTAGCTTCAACCACCAAGAAGTCTAACCAGAGTCTCAGCAGCAGTAAGCGAATTAGGAGATTTCCAAGATTCACTGAGGGGGAAGCAAATATAGGCAAGTCTAAAGAACGAGAGAAGCCTGTGGCATCTCGGAATCCATCAAAAAGATCTCCAAAGCTATCTGGAGTTGTTGAAAACGGCAAAGGAGAAACTTTCAACACTAGCTCTGTGGAAATTACTGGCAATGGTATGAGTAATGGATTAACTATCACGACTGCTATAGTGGAACAAAATTCGGAATATCTGTATACGAAAAGTTCAAATGGAGCTATCTTGATAGAAGATGTAAGTGAATGTGATGGGAGACTCGCACCATTGGATCTAAATAGTCCAACTAGATCAACCAAGGGAAAGGGTGCGCGAGTGACCCGTACTGCTGCTGTCCGTGAAAAGCATGAACCTTGCAACTTCTTTTTCATAGGAGAGCCAATTCCTTGCGAGGAGGCTCAAGAAAGATGGCGCTGGAGATATGATCTCAAGGTAAGGTCGTTGGTTAATTGCTTTGCACTTGACCACTTTAGTTTTCATTGTGTTTGCAAAATACAAAGTTTATTTGAGCAATAGAGATTGCATAGTCAAATGGTGTGTGCATGAAAAGTCAGTGTCTTTGATCCCATTAAATATTTTTTTTTTCACTCTCGAAATATCAGCCTGATCTCTGGTTGTAAATTTATTTTTTTCAGGCTCGCAAATCTAAGAGTAAAGGCCAACAGCCAGAGTAAGTACTAAATGTTTTTATCAACTTACTGTTTTTCTAAATATTCTTACTTTACATTTCGTTTGTTATTATACTATACATTCATCATCCTGAGCGATTCTTCTGAAGAGATGACGAAGACAAGATTGTTGCAAATGTGGAATGCCATTATTCTCAAGCAAAAGTCGACAATCAGACCTTTAGCCTTGGAGACTTTGCCTGCATAAAGGTAAAACTTGCTTATCATGAATATGGTATTTCTTTGCTTCAGTTTCCTTGGGCTACTTTCCGCTTTTTCAACCGGATAAGCAACTATTCCATTCAAGTGCCTCGGGTTTTCTAGAATGTTAAGTTTAAAGAAGATAAATAGCTAATCAAACGTCCATTTCCAAAATAGTACCTGAATGATTATAATAACTTTACAGGGTGAAGAAGAAGAGACCCATATTGGCAAGGTAGTAGAGTTTTTTAAGACAACTGATGGAGAAAGCTACTTCCGAGTTCAGTGGTTCTACAGAGCAACGGATACAGTATGTATACAGTTTCTTCTCTTTCCGTCTGCTTTCATTCTTTTCGCTGCAACAACAATTTACTGATATGTCTAATGTTTGTAGGTGATGAAACAGCAGGCTGCTTATCATGACAAAAGACGTCTCTTCTATTCTACTGTAATGAATGACAATCCAATAGACTGTCTTATTTCTAAAGTTACTGTTTTACAAGTATCACGTAGGGTATGCTGAGTCAAGCTCTTTCTCTATTTTTCACTTTCAATCTTAACAGATCTGGTCAATTTGTTACAATCGCCATTTGATTTTCTTAGCTTTGTGACTTTGCAGGCAGGATTAGAGCCTGATTCTATAAAATCTGACTTCTATTTTGATATGGAGTATTGCGTGGAGTATTCAACATTTCGAACCTTGAGAATTCGTAAGTGCTCATGCTGGTTAAGCAATATATACACGGTATCTTTATCTAAGATCCTTGGCACATGAGCTTGTGCATTCCTCTTTTCTTTGTCTCAGTTAAATCTTCCGAAAACAAGCTTGAGTGTTGCGCCGATGTGGTACCTACGGAATCCACTGAATCTCTTTTGGGGGATAATTTGTTTAGCAAAGAGCTTCCTGTGCTTGATCTTTACAGTGGTTGTGGTGGAATGTCGACTGGGTTGAGTCTTGGAGCTAAGATTTCTGGTGTTGATGTCGTGACGGTACTTGCTTTATGTAATTAATCTTTACCTCTATAACTTAGGATATACATCTCTTTTTGCACTCAGTTAATTTAATATCTGGACTCCATTTTCTTCTTTTCCAGAAATGGGCTGTTGACCAGAATCTGGCAGCCTGTGAGAGCTTGAAATTGAACCATCCACAGACACAGGTCAGAATACTTTTGGTGCTAATTGCTAGATCAGTTTTTTGGAAAACTATACCAAATCTAGTGATGCTGTTTTGTTTACAGGTCAGGAATGATGCTGCTGGAGACTTCCTCTTACTTTTGAAGGAGTGGGATAAACTATGCAAGCGCTATGTGTTTAATAATGATCAGACAACTGATACATTGAGATCCGAAAATTCAACAAGAGAAACCACTGAAAGTAGCTCTTCTGATGACGATTCAGAACCTGAGGAGTACGAAGTTGAAAAGTTGGTTGATATATGTTATGGTGATCCTGACAAGACAGGAGAATATGGCCTGAAGTTTAAGGTATGGCAAGAGGCCCTATGTTGTTGATCGAACCTTACTTCTTAGGGGTTTAAGAATGTTCCTTTCACCTTCCAGATCTTCCAAGATGGATATTCTGCATGTCTTGGCTCTCTTATGATGTTGTAGTTTAGTGAAGTTGAATTTATGCCCATGGCTATTCATTAGGTGCACTGGAAAGGATACAGCAGCAAAGAAGATACCTGGGAGCCTGCAGAGGAATTGAGGTATATGCTTTAAAAATATTGATAGAAAAGGGTGTCCGTTGTTATTTGGATCTAATTAATACTTTTCAAATTTTAGCAATTGTCAAGACGCCATGCGGGAGTTTGTAACAAGTGGATTCAAGTCCAAGATCTTGCCACTTCCAGTAAGATTCGGAATTGAAAATCTTTGAAAGTTGTATAATCTTACATCACCATCTTATCTCCCTGGAAATCAGAATATGTTGTAAATGACTGTAATCCAGGGCGGTGTTGGTGTGATATGTGGTGGACCTCCATGCCAAGGAATTAGTGGCTATAACCGCCACAGGAATGTTGATTCTCCGTTGACTGACGAGAGGAATCAGCAAATTATAGTTTTCATGGACATAGTGGAGTATCTGAAACCCGCATTCGTGCTGATGGAAAATGTTGTTGATATTCTGCGTCTGGACAAAGGTTCTCTTGGGAGATACGCTTTGAGCCGTCTTGTGCACATGAGATACCAAGCAAGGCTAGGTATCATGACAGCTGGTTGCTACGGTCTTTCCCAGTTTCGTTCCCGAGTTTTTATGTGGGGAGCTGATCCAAACAAGGTGAGTTTATAGGCCTATTCTAACTTCCTCTCCTCCAGCTGACTGTTTCATACTTAAATTATTTGGTATTTCGTTTCAGAACCTACCTCCGTTTCCGCTTCCAACCCATGATGTTATTGTCAGATATGGGTTTCCACAAGAGTTCGAGGTAATAATATTGATTGGTAACTACTTCATACTCTTTGCCCTGTCGTCTCCCAACTTAACGGCCCATCTTGCCTTTCATGTTACAGCGGAATGTGGTTGCTTATGTTGAAGGCCAACCCAGAAAAGTCGATAAAGCTCTTGTTCTAAAAGATGCGATATCAGATCTCCCTCCTGTAAGTTTCTTTTCCGCTATATGCATCTGCAGTTCAAGGTTACCCCGATATATGTAAAATATCGTTTTTGTTTCATAACTCTAGGTTTCAAATGACGAAGAACGGGAAAAAATGCCTTATCAAAATCTCCCAGAAACAGATTTCCAGAGATATATTAGATCAACAAAACACGGTCTGGATTTCTGTAGTTACAGTCTCTTTCACAGCTTGTTTCCTGGAGTCTCTTACTTGCATATGCCACCATATTTTACTCATGCGTGGTACCGTTTTGCTTCTCATCAGAATTGACAGGCTCTGCAATTGATAAGTGTACAAAAGGGACGATGCTACTGCATGATCACAGGCCTTTACATATGTTTGAAACTGATTATATCCGAGTTTGTCAAATCCCAAAGAAGAAGGTACACATTTCTCTCTACCAATAAACAATTCCGATCCTCCAGCCACACAAGATTCTCACTGTAGTGAAATTTGCAGGGAGCTAATTTCAGGGATCTTCCAGGGTTAATTGTCAGAGACGACAATACAGTCTGCCGTGATCCATCAATGGAACCGGTTCTTCTGCCATCAGGAAGGCCTTTGGTAAAGACTCCTGTTATATGATATGAATCATACCAATATCAGTATTAGTTAAGTCTGCTGATTCTCAATACTTCTCCAAGTTTTAAATGTACTGAATCAGCTCACTTGTGGCCCCTCTTTAGGTACCAGAATTCGTCTTTACCTTTCAGCAAGGGAAATCTAAAAGGTGTTTTTCTTCAACTTCTACATAAAAAAAAAAAATTATTTGTTGAAAACATTCATGTTTTTTTTTAGCCTCTGGATTTCTATATTTGCAGGCCATTCGCTCGTCTTTGGTGGGATGAAACAGTTCCAACCGTTCTAACAGTCCCGACCTGCCACAGTCAGGTAATCATCATCCTTAAGCCCATTCCTCTGCAGTTTCTCACTTGAATCAATCCATCTCTTATATTTTTCTTGTAACGTTTTGTTATTTACAGGCGTTTTTACACCCGGAGCAAGATCGAGTGCTAACCATAAGAGAATCTGCACGGCTTCAAGGATTTCCTGATTACTTCCAGTTCTGTGGAACCGTTAAAGAAAGGTACTTGCTTTGTGTTCTTTTTGACAAAAACCTAAAATGCAGAGACAGAACACAAGTTTCAGATTACTAAGCGAATCCAATCTTGTTCTCCAGGTATTGTCAGATTGGAAATGCAGTGGCAGTCTCGGTTTCTCGTGCTTTGGGTTATTCTCTTGCTGTGGCTTTTCGTGGTATAACCTGCGACGAGCATCTGATAAATCTTCCACACAACTTTTCTCACTCAACTTACCTTCAGCTTAATGAAGCCACTCCACATTGAAGAATTATAAGACTTGAAACTCAGCGGCAGCACAACTACTGGAGACGAATTTACAATAACTTCACCATTACGGACTTGAATTTCCTCTCCACGACCTCAAAATGATTCAAAGAGAAATTAGGCTTTAGTTTGTTTTACTTTCGCATGACAGGCCATACCGGCTCTGCTCATTTGTGACTCAGTTATCAAACATGAAGTAACGCATTGCAAAGAGATATATAACAAACTATTTTTTTTTCACTATTGAAACAAAGAAAAATGGAATAAGAAAAGAAGAAGACGAGATAAAGAATTGAGGCAGTGAGTATTCCAAAGAACCCCCAAAAACACTTTGTGTGACAGAACAAATATGAAGTTTGATGGTAATTTCTTAAGGGTTTCAAGGAGTCAATACAACTATTAATCTGCCTCCAGATTCGGAACTATAGCCGAGGAGAGCTCTATATGCGAAACCCGAACCGCACCGATAAGCCTCTCCGGCAAATCTTCCGGTGTGTTTGCCTGCAAAACCAAACAAGATTTTGTATGCATAATGATAAGAGTAAATCCACATGTTACAGGTCAGTTTGTCGATAAAGTTACCTGTACAAGGAAAGCCATTTCCACTACCAGAGACGTGATCACGCCAATGACGAGGCCCAGAACTCCATTTGCAACGGTTGATGAACCAATATCTATATCAATCTACATCAACAAGATAAATGTAATGTTGAGTTATTTTTAGTCCGAGAAGCTTCATAAACTAGATTGATGGGTCCGCTCACTTCTAAGTAACTCGGGCCACGGATGTAGTTGCAGTCCACTGCTTTCCCAAGGAGACACGGGGTGCTTCCCACGCTTTGCCGTACTATCCATGAGCCCTTCACAGAATTTAGTTGTAATGTTAATAGATTTCCTTATATACTTGCAGTAGTAACCACAAAGAGATCAAAATACCTTAGGAACTAGAGGTATAAGCTTTAGCCGACTATTTCGGAATTCATCATCACCATCAACAAATCGTTGCAATAGGGACCCTGGTACGAGTTCTTTCGTCACAAAATAAAACACCATACTGTAGTGCGTTGATCCTGGAACCTATTAAAAAAAGGTTTTAAACGTACATTAAATATGACTTTGTGGTTTGAACATTATGTTCTGAATCATAATAATAGTTTGATGGGCAAAAAACTTACTTGAACATTTACCACCATTGTGAATAAACCTTTCTCTGCAGCAACCTGAACATGTTTATGAAAAATCTCAATAATCTTTCGTAGAGCTTTCTAAGCGATTACTATGAATCCAAAAACTAGAGAAGGAAATTAACGAACAAAAGTCGAGGTGTAAGATATCTTACTTGTGCTGCACAGCCTTTACGTCTAGCCACATGATCTATTCTTTTACTGTCTTTGAACCAATCGACAGCTACGAGATCCATAAGATGCTTCCCAGCAGGAATCTTCAATATAGCATTAAAAGGGACATGAATAGAAGTTAGCCAGATGTAAAAACCCCGCCATTGTAAATTCATAAGAAGAAAGGTTTACCGACCTTTCTTTTATCATAATGGAAGTTCTTGCCACGAACTTTGAAGTTGTTCCCATCCGAAATCCTCCAGCAGTTACGGGCATTTTCATTTTCATTGCACTTTAGGTTACCCGAGAAGCATGACAGATCAATGTCGTGAGCAGGTTCTTCTGAAGTTTCACATCGCATAAGAAATCATCAATAGTAGATATTCTAATTGGCTCGAGTAGGAATATTTTTTTTTTTTTACATAATGAGAGTGCTCACCTGTGCTCTTGACATCTGTTTCTGTTTTACTTGTTTCAGGCTGAAATAGTACACAAGAATGACAATTCAATTCCAGATGCTGCTTAAGATTTTATAATCAAAATGTTCGATTTTCAAACCTCTTGTTCCGAGTCAGCAATCTGAAATTCATCATCATCATCTGAGTCTTCGTCCAGGAGCACGGAGTTTCTGTTGGAAGAATTTGTTTGATCAAGAGAAAAGGCAGACTGATGCAGAGGCTTTCCACTCTTACTCAAGCTCAAGGAACTGGATGCCATATTAACCATGACAGGGATCCTGGTAGGAACACCTCTTTCATCTGTCTGTGAAAACCATTCACGCAGTCCTGTGATGAGCACGGCACCATGAATTAAGACGGATGATAAGAAATAGCCAGTAGTATTACTTTTTCGCAAAGACCTGAACATTCCAACGGAAAAGAAACATAAAAGAACGTACCAGCAACACTATTCAGCATTTGAAGAAGGCAATGTTGTTGAAATGCTGGAAGATAGCCTGCACCCCACCCTTTTAGATCAATTTGTATTAGATGTTGCACTTGTGTTCTAGGCCTCCCATTTCGAGGCTTTAGTGGAGCAATAGTATATCCTCCACCTATGAGAGACAAAAATTAGCCAAGTTTAGATAGTAGTACATCAAAGATAAGATTAATTTTGTTAAGCACTTAACACCAGATTAAAATCCTAAACTTACTCTCAAGATGAGCCCGGACACATCCAGGTTGTGGACCACAATTCTCATGCTCCCTAGAACGATTCAATACAACTTCACAGAAAGAGCGAGATAAGTAACCAACAAGCTATATATAAAACAAGTTTCCAGACTCTAAGCTTGAGTAAAGAGGAATTAAATATACCATAACTCCCATCATCATTACGGCGCCAATAGCGGACATAACAGAGGTCACGAGGCCACACAACCCTGTAGCCATTTGATATAATAATTAGGATAAAATTAAGCTTATGGACACTAAGAAAGTAATATTCTGACTGGAAACCGTACAATCACACATGAAAACTATAATGGTAAACCTGCATTGTTTCCTTTATAACCAGTCATTTTTAACATAGTATCATGGTAGCCAAAATCAAAGACACTATTTGCATACAACGTAGGCCTTTCAGGAAAACCGAGTCTACTTAGCTAAGGATGTAGCAATAAAATTTAATTCAGTTGGAATCAAATTATCATTTGTCAGCCATTCATTAAAAGATTTAATGCAGAAGGGAGATTGTAACTGGATGATAATTTTTCAGGTGTAACATTACATTGGAAACCAGTCGAGGAAAAGTCTGTGATAGAGCACTGCTGTGTGACCATCCACCTCTTCCACTAAGCTACCATACTGAAAGCTGCAGTCCCACCTGCATAAAACCAGAAAAAAGAACATAAATAACCTCATATACAAACCAGAACACTAGAACAAAACACTTCTGGATGCATACTACAGAAAGAAATAGTGGGCAAGAGACATTATTTTACAAAGAAAGAAACAGAAAAATATAGACCCAACACTAGTAACGCAAAGCAATGCTTACCTACAAAGAAATGAAGAAAAATGAACACCATAGAGACTATTTCATACAAATGGAAATTGAACGGAAAAACAGAAGGCAGAGAAACACCTACTCATAACGAGTGCCATCCATGCTCATCACAAGTTCGAATACTTCCTCACATGTTGCCTCCACTACACCAACAGCTTTCATTGCTTTGCTGCAGCTTCTTGGCTGCACAAGTAGCACTGTAAATGACGGTTCTTGCCTAGAAAGAGTTACAATGTAATCAAAAGGCAATCACGCCATAAAAATGACAAGCTATTAGAAACTTCCATACAAGGTAATCAACTTCAAGAAGCTCCTCAAAAATACGAAGACCTGTCAAATGTATAGAAAAACAAAAAGAAATAAGATTTCACGCCAAATTCTAGCTCTTTCCTTCAAAGAAATCTTCAGTTCCTATAGCAGATAACTAAGGAGAGCACTAGGATCTACAAGTTCAACGTAAAGTATATTTTGTGATTTAGCAGGTGAAAATAGTAAACTATGTTGCATTGCAGAAGTGGCAGCATGTTCTACCCTGCAAAACCACTAACCATTTTGGCACTGAAGTAGACGCCAGTGTTTTCTTGAGAAAGCTTGGTCATCAGAATTCTGGTTCGCCAACTCTGCATCAAACTCCTTTGTCCAGTCAAGTACAGATTCCGGAGGGCCTGTACAGTTGTTTGAAGTGATTAAATAACAACCAGGGTTGAGCTGGCCAGATTAGTTCATGAATAAATGAATTCGAAAAGAACCATTTCCAATAGTTGTCCTCCTGATTAAACTACGTCGATGGTTATCTTCATCCTCTGGTGTACTGAACCTGAAGAAAATTGAGATATTGTTTGCGTAACTATATGCATATGAAAGTTATATAGATAAACAAAATAGTGCAAACATCGAAAGGAGTGATATTTGAAATGACATTGGTCACTCCGAACATTCAGCATTTTGTTAAAATCTTCCTGCATATGTAACATATGTATAATGACTCAAAACCGGCTGATTTGGAGAAAAGTTAATGCTCAGATTAGGAATGAAAGTTTACTTCATAACAGGATCACAACCATTTTTCAAGTTTATTATACAACCATGATCGCCACAAACTACTTATTTTGAAAATATGGATGGGCATCCATCAAGCAGGCCAAGTTGAAGAATGAAAAGAGTAATCAGAGCATTATACCATAAGAGAACTTATGATTAAGTCATAGCAATCCTATAATTTTCTCCTGAACCAGTGAGTTGTTTGCAAATTGAATCAACATGCCCGCAGAGATAGAGAAATCATATAAGATAGGCACTCACTGGCTTTCATGATCTGAAGATGAAGCAGTCCTTCCAGAATCCATTCCAGACTTATATTCAAATGAAACATATTGCTGACCATTTGGAACTTGGGACTCTTGATGCTGCACCATTGCAAAACACAGTGAGGTAATCAGAAAAATCACCAATCTACACAAGTTTAGACAATGAATACTAAATATCTAACAAAAGGTGGGAAATTTTGTGATTTGGGAGCTGGCAGGCATATAACAAACCTGGTCTATAACGGACTCAATTTTCTCCTTCCACATTAGTGCTTCCTGGATGTTGAACGCTGCCATCTAGCAAGAATATGCTACTCCATATTAACTAACAAGACGCAAGAAATTGCCAAGTAATAAGGTGGAGCTCATGTTAGCTATTTTGGAAGTAAAGACAAGATACCGTTATTCTATGGTGCTTTTCTTTCTTGTTATAGACAGACAACACGTAAACCATCTGCAGAATAGAGTTGGCAAGAACAAAAAAGTTGTAAAGGCATAAGTGATAGTCAATGATAAGAGCAAATTAACTTGGCATGCGAAAACCATCAATTCACAACAAATATTATCAAATATCTTTCTCCTCCGGAATGATATTAGAACTGTTGTGGAAAGCTGCACTTACACAAGCTTTAGATGATCCCTCTAATTAATAGTTTAAACCCCTGAATATTTATATCATACATATACGAAACATGTGTATATCAGTGTTTATATTATGCTTGGTTTTAGTTCTCAAGAGACTTGGAACACATTCGCTAACCATATCTATTATACTCAGTTACTCAGCTCAGAACTCACAACAAAGAATATATTTCTTTACCAAGTACCCGCTCCTACTTCCTAGAGAGTGTTCTTGTCAAGAAGAGTTGTTGCATACACATATAAAAGAATTTCAAGTAACGCCATACTTAACAGAAAGGGTAAAATAAGACTCACATGTCCATGATGCGTCTTCAAGCCTCGATCCTCAACTCTGCAGTTGCCATCAATCAACATGGTCTTGATAGGAACCTAATTTCACATGTAGAAAAGCATCATCATTCAGCCAAAGCCAAGAAGAAAAAAACCTGAAACTCATATAGCATCTCCAGCTCATAACAAAGAGAGAAAAAATACACAAAGAGTGGCAGACAGAGCCAAAAACAGCCTTACTATTCAATAAACAGCCTTAAGTGTCTCATCTGAGACATTTAGCAGATCGACGTTTTATATAATACTGATGTCAAACCAGAAAGAGAAAGAAACACAAAGGGGGAGTTGAAAACGACAGAAACTTACTCAAACAAGCAAATTCACAATCAAACAGATTAAAAAAAAAAAAAAAGGAGTAAAAGAGTTCGTTTTGGTGAATTTCACCTGATAATCCTGCGGTTTCTTCTTGTAATACGCCAAAAGACGAGGCTCCAAAACGAAATACCTCATATGAATGTACGATCGTCCGATCTTCCTCCTTCCGTACCTAACCATCCACCCTTCGTAGACAACCTTTGACATTGTCACTCTCCCCAGAACAATTTTCCGGCGGGGACGAACAAATCAAGAGAAAAAGCTTCCCACGGAATCGAAATCGAATCTAATTATTTCCGCGGGAGATCATCAAATACTAAACGAACTGATTGTACATCGGCGCTCAGGCGCCGGAATCTGGTGTTTGGATTCCGCAGATTTCTCTGCGGCAGCGAAGATTTATGAGCTCAGAGGTTTCAAAATTCCGGAAAAAAAAAATCAAAATTTCACAAGACGGAAGTGATTCAACTTTGACAGAAAGAATAGAAAACCGAAAGCTTTAATTGAAAAAAAAACAGCAGAGAGAGAAATTAGAAATATCTATACAAAATAAATTAATTAATTAAAATTAGTAAAATAACTAATCACGCCAAATACGTAAGTTAGTCTGTTGAACAAACAAAACATACTAATTTATCGATCGATATACATGTAATTAATTGAGTAGTCATTAATTATAAATTGAGTCATGCCAAATCAGTTCGAAATCCACATTTTCAATTTGTCGTGTCATGCATTAAGCTGACGAGTGACGGCGATTTTATTCCGTTAGGCAGAGAAGAAAACGACGACGTATGTACAAAACAGCTGACGTGTTAACCACATACACGTGGGTCACAATTATTGGCTGACGTCTTATTTTTAGCTTTTTGTTTTGGAAAATTGACAACACCATAACATTATGAAAACATACAGAATGCTGAATCTTTGTTTTTCAAATAAATCCAAGATTTAGCAGTGTATAACTCTTTTGACAAACAGAGACAACACTGGAAATATTTTACAGTTGGAGGTAAAAACTTATTACCATGACCTTCTGAAAAAAAATAAAGTCTTTGGATAGTGCAGAGGTTTTGGTTTTAGTAAGGAGCAATGATAGATTCTATGAGCTCTTGAAGAGGAGCAAGTTCTTTCTTGTCAATGAGAACAAACTCCTGCAAAAACCAAACCAAACCAAACCAAACCAACAAATAAAATAACTTCTAGTAACTGATATAAAAATATCAAAATGGAGAGATTAATGATGATGAGTTAAAGAGAGAGAGAGTAAAATACATGAGTGAAGAGGATGAAGTGTTTGAAGCAAGTGTTGAGATGAGCTTCTTCTTTGAGACTAACGATTTTCTGGAAATGAGAGTGGTAAATGTGTGCGTACACTCGGAACAATCGTTTGAAGATTGTCTTAACCACTTCCTTGAAGTTTTGAGGAAATGCTGCACCTGTAAAACATTTCCACCTTGAGTTATCTAAACCCTTTGAAGATCAATCAATATATTTGATCCTTAGTCATCAAAGATATGACAATGTAAGGTTATTTACCAAGCTTTTGAGGAAATATGGACTCGTCATCGAGCTGTGTCTCGATCCAATCCATCAAGTATTCCACATATTTCGGAGCTGAAACCTCGATAGGCTTCTTGATCTGTACACCATCTGCCCATCTGTATTCGTACCTGAAATATTGCAGCCGATGCATTTCAAGAATGAGAGGTTTCAGATGAATCAGGTTGATCATAGAGATAATCATCACTTAAATAGTAATTCTTTTTCAGAGTCTGAAGTCATTTTCTTAAGTGCTTTAACAGAAAGGGATTGCTGGAAATAAAATTCATATCTAAGCAACCCCCAAAACCAAAGCAAGGGAAACAAAAAGGCAATTAGCTTATATATTAAAGAAGAATCTTATCAGGAAACTGAAACAGCTCAAAGAGATTCAGACTGTACTGATTTAATCTAAATTGATTAACTTAGATGCTTGATGATTGAACTGAGTTGTATATCAACCAGAATGTAACACATTTTGGTTACATGACCATAAAGAGGAGAAAATACACACACAAATATATATATATATATATATATATATATATATATATGCTCATATAGCTCTAGCATTTGCAAGTTCTTTTGTATTTTAAGATCTCTAGAGAAAACAGTGATCAAGAATCATTACTTAATAGAATGATGAAGAAGAGATAAATAAGCTATATACTTGGGACCAGCAGTCATTGTAGGACAATTCTCCGGGGTGCAAAACTCGGTAAGTGTACCAAACAACAGATTCACCTGATTAAAGAAATCCACACCTGAGGACAAAAAGAAAAAAACTCAATCAACAGATATTATTGCTATTTCAAAATGCATAGTGAAACCATGAGGAAGTATAAGCTCACTGTTAACAGCAAGCCATTCGTTTAAATCCTCTCCTGGAGGAAGCTTCACGGCTTCTTTGAGATTCCCGCTACCTAGAGTTGCATCTATATGCTTTCGAAGCTGTGCTCCCTAAACACGATCAAAAGCGAGAAGCAAAAACACTTGATAAGGCTACAAGAACATCAACATTGGTAAACGAAACAAGTCAAATTAGAATTTTCAAACCTTGGTCCCTGATGCTGCGCTCTTTTTAGGACGGAAAGTCTTTTGATTTCTAAACAGTGAACATAAACAAAAGGAGGAATATTGATGAGACAACTTCATCGATGAAAACACGGTTTTACATATAAGCAAATTTACACATTATATCTAGAACGAGGCTTTGACAACAATCATGACGATTAGGAGAAACATGAACAATCAAATATTCAACGGATTCCAAATAAGCTCAAACACTTGACAAATTAACAGCACCAACTCCGGTCTAATCAGAGAACCCTAAGCGTATGCGTGTGAAACCAATCCACAATTCGTATAAACTCAGTAATGGGGGATCAAAATTCACAAAGTTATATCAAGGCATGTGATAGGGACCACACAAACTTTACTCAGCAATCCACATAAATCAAGAGATTCAGAAACTAGTGCCCCAAAATTGGAGCTTTCCCTAGGGATTATCAGTTTCGGCACAAACAAATCAGGAATCAATATTCGGACGATCCGATTCCGAGATAACAATCGAAAGAAGCAATTTTTTTCCAGGAAAACTACGCAGAGGAATCAGTAATTCACCTTCCCAGCCCGAATAGACTCATTGCTTAATCGGAGAGAGAGAGAGAAAGAGACGAACTTGAAATCGCTTTGACAAAATTTGAGGAAAAAATTGTATTGTAAAAGGCAACTCTTTTATATGGGTTCCTTTCGATTCCTCGTCAACCTCTTTCTCTGCGTAAATTTTACGAGCCCAGACCAAAACGTGACAACGATATATAAAAAAAAAAAAAAACATTTATTCTTCATTTGGAGATTTCACAGAATACAGCATTTTCAAAAGTTTTGTATTACATGCTCTATCAAAAAAGTTCAAGACTTTGAAAGATTATTTAGTTCTACACTGAGAAATCAATGGAAATGTCGATTCTGCTGATTCGTTTCTAGAACACACAACATTCTTTTGTGTTATCGTTGAATTGGGCCTGTAGTTTTTGTGGGCTCTGTAGGAGTTTCAGCCTCAATGTTCGGCTGATCTTCTGAAATTTCTTCTGTTTACTTTGTTCTTCCTAGCTTCAGTTCCTCAAGTGTAGCTTCAAAATTCGGACATTTCTCATTTGTGTATTTCTCCAGATTCGGAAATTTCACTCCATCCGGCGATAAAACAGGCAAATCAACAAGGTAGAGCTTCCGAAGCTTCGGTAACTCTCCTACTTCTTCTTTAAACAATTTCTTCAGCTTATCACAAAACTTCACACGGAGAATCTCAAGGTTATCAGGAAGCTGAAAAGCTCCCGGGAAGAGCGATTCGATGCTTGGACAACAATCTATGCTTAGCTTTTTAAGGTTCTTGAAGACAAACCCTCCATTACCATGGTCTAGTTTTTTCAGCAATGGAAGATTTGAGATCCAAAGAGTCTCCAAAGATGATGAGAATGATGTCTCTTGGTCTTCTTTCTCACCTGATGCGAAGAGATTTGCCATCTTCTTGCACCTCTCTACCCAACAACCTTTTACCGATCTCATCTGAAACTCGCGGAAGATCAAAGATACGCTTTTGGATTCGTTCTCTGAAACAGAGACATACTCTGCTTTGGATATATAATCTTTTCCAAGATCCACTGATCTCTTGGTATCAACGATATCGATATCCAAAGGAACTTCAGGATCAACAACTCTGTATCTACTGCCGTGATGAACAAGCTTGTCGGATTTTTCATCGGTTTTCTCCGGATGATTAGAGAAGTTGGATCCCTCTGGATTCATTGCTAAACACTCCTTTATTTGGCTCCACTCGTCCGTCTCTAAACACCTCGAATCCGCAAGAACAATGCGTTTCGAAGAACAGAGGATGCTCTGTTTTGGCAACTCTGGAAACGTTTTGAGTTTAGTCCCAGAGAGATCCACCTCGCGAAGATAAGACATATTCTCGAACGATCCCTCGATCTTCCCCAACTCGGTGCAGCTCGAAACATCGAAGATCTCAAGATGTATCAGCTTCTCAAGATTTGGAAGAGCCTCTAGCTTGGAACATTTTCTCATGATGAGCTCTTTGAGGTTAGATAGCTCCGAGATTTTGTTAGGTAACTTACTGAGATCCGTACCCGAAAGATTCACTTTGTGGAGATAAGACATCTTCTCGAAGGATCCATCGATCTTCTCCAAGTTATTGCAACCGGAAACATCAAAAACCTCAAGGTGTGTTAGCTTCTCAATGCTTGGAAGCTCTTTAATCATGGAGCAGTTCCTTATCAAAAGCTGATTGAGGTTGGCAACATCAGCAATCGTGTCGGCCAACTCGGGAAGACTTGTGTCTGAAATGTTTAGGATTCTAAGCTCTTTCTTCTCCTCTAAACACACTTCAAGCATCTCCACCAACATTGTAGCACCAGAGGCATCAAGAATCTGAAGATTCGTCAACGGCTTAAGCTGTGGCAATCTCTTAAGCCTTTTACAGTTTCGAATCAAGAGACGAGTCAAGGACGGCATAGTGCTGTAATCATAAGTCGAGTTTTTGAGATGAAATATCGGTAAGCGAATGATTCGAGACTCCGAGAAGTCTAAGTGTTGGAGCTGCCGAAGAGGAGCGAAGTTCTTGTTCTTGCCTTTATAGTCTTTCCAATCTTTAACTCTGTCGAAGTAGGACTCGAGCTTCCGAGCTCCGTGAATGTCGATGACTTCTAGTTTCTTTGTTTCCACGTTGAAATTAGGCAGATCTTGTAGCTCAGAGCAGTCTCTTAGGATGAAGCAACGGAGCATGCTTAGATGTTCGATTGTGGAAGGTGAAGATTTGATTGCAAGCCCCGAAAGGTTAAGACTTTGAAGCTCAGTCATGTTCTTGAAGAAGTCATCATCAATGTTAATTAGAGAAGTTGCGCCAGAGACTTCAAGAGCATGTAGGCCTTTAAGACTCGCGAGCTCATCGATGTTTTGGATTAGATCGCAGTCTCTGATCACGAGTACTCGTAGTTTCTTCAATGTGGATAACGACTCAACAAGGTCTTGAAATGTTGGCTCAAAGAGGACAACAACTTCAAGATCTTGCATCTCTGATTTCTCAAAGAACTTCCTAGGAACCTCTCTTCGTAAACGATTTCCGCTGACCATAATCGTTGTGAGCTTCTTCTTCTTAGATTGAATGGTCTTTATCATATCATCGATTAAGATGATTCTCCCAAACCCTTTTGTTTTGTTTCCGCCGTAGACTCTGTTGAATCCAAGACGAGATCTTCCAAAGAATCCACAGTCTTGAAGATCTAATAGATTGCTCATAGATATCTCTGGAACCACAATGTTGTCTTCTTGTATCTTCAAGATTCCTCTGTTCATAAACTCCATTAAAATGGAATGTCCTTCCTGATAAGCTTTCTCAACCGACTTAACCGGATCAAAATACCCTTCAAGCATCCAGTGGACGATCAGGTCTCGGTAGTAAGCGCATCCACAATACTTGTAGAAGTCCAGGACATGCCAAAAGCAAGCAATGACCGGATTCTTGACCGCCTCTTCGGGTTTTAACAGCTCGTAGCTTAAACGCAAGACAGGATTGTAGCGGCTGCGATCTATAGCGTTCTTCGAAGCAGCGGCTGCATCCAGTGACTTGGAACAAAGAATCAGTTCTTTAAAGATATTCCTCTGTTTTGCAGACAACGACTTGATGCTGCCTAAAGACTTGGTTAAGACAACGATTGCAGCCGGCAAGCCTTTGCTCTTGCTCACGATGCAAGACATCAAAGTAGGTTCTTTGATCTCTCCGTTCTTGCAGAGGCTCTGCAGCAAAACCGGCCAATCTTCAACGGTAAGCGACTCAAGTAACTTCTGAGAGTTTCTGAGTAAGTCCCGTGATTCGTCTTCTGTAAGAGGAGTGACTTTGATCATTTTCGTCGACCCTTTGTCTTCTCTTTCCTCTCGTTTTGTGACTAGAGTCTTCAAAGTTGAGTGTTGCTCAAGGAACTGTTGGAGCTCTAACTCTTTCATCACATGGGTTTCAGTTGTCATACTTCCTTCGTCATCCAAAACCAACAGAAGATTCTTCTTTTCGTTGCAAAAGTTGATCATCTCATCTTTTATCTTCTTCAAGCTCTCCAATGAATCAACAATCTCGCTATGTTCTTCGCCTTCTTCATACTCAGGAAATAACGATAACTGAGATGCTAGACTCTCGTAAAGCGACTTCTCGTCCCCGATCATATTGTTGAGATGTAACCAGAGGACATTGTAAGAAGAAGAGGTTTCTTGCGTTACATTTTTGCTGACTTCTTTTGCAAGCCATGTCTTCCCTATGCCAGCTTCACCAACGAGGACAGTCCTTGAAGCGACACCGTCTTGTCCCAACGATTCCATTATCTTCTTGAGAATCTCTTCTCTGGTGATCTCATCTTTCTTCTTCGCTTGCTTGTCCATTTCTAGAACAAAAAACAAACAAAAGAGAGAGAGAGAGAGAGGATATTGAAAAACCATAGGGGTACACTTCTTGAGGAAATAAAACTAAGCTGATCCAAAAATAAAAACTTTGAATACGATAGTAACCTCATTTTGAGGAAACTAATTTTAAATTAGTAATTTATCGAATTTCGTTCTCAGCTTAATTGACTATAGTCTGAATCATTTTATTACGTATGTACTTAGAGAGCACCATATACTATATCTACTGTCCACAGTAAAATGACAATTATCAAATAACAATTTTTTTGATATTTTATTTCTATTTTAATAGAAATAATAAACTCAAAGAAAATTCAAATTGAAAAATGAAATTGAATACTGGAAATTTAAATCAAATAAAAATAAAAAGAGAAAATTGAGAAGAACCTTAATTGTCTAGAATCAGATTGATTTTCTCCACTGATAGTTTTGTCAGTCCAGTTTTCTTTGTTATTTGTTTTGTTATCCTTCTTTGATTGATTCACGTATTTATACAACTCCATCTCCGGACTTGCATGTGAAGCTATCCTGATTTTTATAAAAAACATTATATCTCTTTATTTCAGTCAAGTATAAATATTAGATACTTTCTGAAATTTCACATTTACTATTCGGAGTCTGCAGGTAACAGTGGCTTTTTGGAATTGTTTACTACACAGGCAAACATTTTATATTCGTATTACCAAAAGAAAAAGTTACATGCTAAACACATTTATGTGATCATGTGAATGTGATACATGTTTAGAAAAGTAAGGGTATAGATGTTTAACTTCAAAATATTGGGGAGAATCTGAAACTTCTCTTAAGTTCAAAGGAAAATACTATACTTCCTTCAAGAGTGAAAGTATTTTTTAAAGTAACAGTATTCTTTTTATTCGAAGTTGAAACTAGTAATTGTTTTTTTTTGAAACGCATATGATATAACTGTAGCAAATTCTCGCAGTTCTGTTCTAAAAAAAATCCAATCGCCACACAAACAAAACAGTATACGATCATACTTATATGACTGTGACGATCATTATTATATATTCTAGTGAACCGATTGAAAAAATAAAAACACATTTTCTTGTAGATTTCCGAGGTTAGAGTATTTACATGTAACGTTTATTTCTAAATTGACACATATGATTGTTAGAAAAACATATACAGTATATGGGTCAAAACATTATCTTAGACATTGCACCAAAAAAAAAAAAAAAAAAAAAAAAACATTATCTTAGACATTCACAAATTTGTATTCTTTATTTTCAAACACAAGAGGGTTTGCTCTCCCATTAGTTACAACTTTAACAGTTTCTAGAATGATAAACAATTTTAATCAGTAATCTTTCAAATGTTTCCTTAGATTAGAGAGTAAATAAAACACATACTGTAGTAGATACATTGGTTTACAAGTTATACAAGCTTGTCTACTTCTCCATATCTCCCCCGGTGTCATCCACTTTCACAGGCTCAATCTTCGCCAACATTCGAGCAGCCAAAGGAATACCACAAGACTTATCCATAAGCTCTTGTCTGAATCTCCCTGGATACCTCGGATTCACTTCCATGGGTGCTCCAAGTACTGCGTCGCTGTAAATCTCCCACACGCTCCCTGCATCGGATCTCGGAAACAAACGCAGCACATTCTCTTCTTCTCCGACTATCTTCTTAGCCAATCTCTCGTCTCTGCTTGTCACAATCACTCTCCCACCAAACCCTTTAGGAAACCCGCAAGAAAGATGTGTTTTTTCCTGTTGATTCTTCTCATCATCGAGCCTCTGATCCCACTCGTTATCTTCCCAAACGTCGTCCAACACGATCAGATACTTCTTCCCAATCAGATTCGAGTTAAGAGCAAACAGTAGTCCAGAGAGCTCTTTCTCCTTAACCGTCTCTTCTTCTCTTTCCCCAGCTTCATCTTTGTTTCTCTTGTCTTTTTCTGCATCTGTTTTGATGTGTTTCAACATCTCATCTTCGACTCCAAGAGATCTCAAGATCCTCTTCACAACAGCTATCTTTGGATCTTCATCTTCTTCTGTTCCTTCGCTGTACATTGACACCCATATCCTCGGGAGATAAGCTCGTTTCACATCTTTGTCATTGAACACAACCTGACACAATGTCGTTTTCCCAACTCCATATTTCCCCACAATCGCTAGAGCCTTGAACTCTTCGGATTCCTTTCGCTTCAGCAAGAAGTTCTTCAAGAACAAGACCTCGTTTATAAAACCATGAATGGGGTGATCCGGAAGCTCAGATCTTGTCTCCACACAGTTCGCCTTAGGCCGCATTCCTTTACTGATGCTGCTGCTGTCGCGAGTTTCCGATGAATCGCCATGCTTAGAGGAAGATTCACTCTGTTTTTCAGACAACCATTTCACGTCGAAAGCTAGCTTGATTGTCGCAAGCCTCTCATCAATTTCAGATGTAGACTTCTTAGGTTGATCCATGAGCTCTTCTTGTGTTTCTGAGTAGAACTAAAATGGGAGGAATTTCTGGGGTTTCAAAGTATGCAGCTTTCACTTTGAGGTGACACAGATATATATGTATACACGTGAAAGTGTAAGTAGACAGTCGAATTATATTTCCTCAGAAAATTCTTTATCCCCAGAAGTAAGGAATAAAGCAAATGAAACAAGAAGAGAAAAGATATTATTTGATTAAGGGAAAAGCATAAACCCGTGGGGTAACACTAACTACACTTATGGTATTTTCTTTTGTGAAACACATTAACCAACCTGAACTGACTATAAATGCTAGCTACTATGAAATCCCAAACCTTTTAGATGTATCTCCGTAACATCGTCTCAGACAGGACAGGGTTTGGTTCATAGTGATTCTCTAACAAGACATGAACCATGCTGGATATTTCTTAGCCACACATGCCAATGAAAGTGAGTAACTAAGTAACTATCCAGCCAGCAAAGGCACATCTCGACATAAAATGCTTAAGATCTTCGTGGTGATAAATCTCCACGATTCTTGTCTTCCACACCTGCAGATAAAATTTGATTTATCTCACTGTTGTATATCCACTTTGTTGTAACGAATACATGTTATATTATATGTTGTGACTAGAAGCCATGATTCTAATTTGAGAGAGTGTATATCTTAAGGCTTAGCACAGAGCCACAGACTAATGGAATGTACCTTTGCGCACATGGAGAAGATGACTTGCAAATCTTCCACAGTCATGTGAAATGAACAAAGGCAAACTTTTGATGTCAATGGCACTATCTAAGAGAGGCTTCTTGTTAAAACCAGAGCACATCTCACTGACTTGTCTCTGCAACACCGCAACCTGAGGCATAAACCCGCTCCAACCATCGGTCGAGAGACTTTTACCAAACAAGTTAAAAGCACCCTTTCTTGTTGCTTCCGCAGCTGAAGATAAAATACCAAAAAAGAGGCTACTTGTAAACTGCATGACACCAGTGCATTCAAGTGAGAGAGAGAGAGAGAGAGTGTGTGAGAGTATATACTGTTATAAGGAGCAGCAAGAAGAAGATTAGTAGGTAGACCAATGCCGAGACCAGCAAGTGTTATGCCAACATTGAAACCAAGACCGCAGCCTGCACCGACATAGCCAATGACCTCAGGGCCAAAACCTGGTCCCCATCCAACGCCACAGCCAATTCCAATCCCCATTCCCCAAAATGCTCCATAAGTAGGATGAACTGGATTCCATTTCTCATATCTCCTGAATATACCTTTAATGATCATCAAGACCTGGAAAATTTTAAAGTCTGTGAGTGAACATAACATCCACCCACCAAATGATCTTCAATACCCACCGAGTGACCGAGATGAATCAACCAAAAAGATAATAATAAAAGCCAATGGAGATTGAAATCGATAAGCTAAACCAATAGATATTCAACACTATCACCAGGAAACGTAAAGCTCCTTTTTTTACAAACCAAATCCAGTTTACTTGGTCGCAAACCATTGATTGATGAAACCTAGGGAATAACTGGGAGAAATAAACCTCAAGAATAGAACGATATCTACAAAGTGAATAAAGAAAGCATCTAAATTTACCATTAACGGATTACTATTTCAAAATTCCTCGTCTGTTTCGATATTTCCGCCTTCGCTTCTCCTTCTTTGTTTTCACCTTAATTCGATGATCCCCAACTGCAAACACACGAAGAGAAGGCGAGATCCACTCGTCGTTTAACGATTGGATATACTGGTATAACATAAAAAAAAAAAAACCGGACCGGCCAGACATAACCGGTACAATACAATCCGGTTAACCAAACCAAACCAAACTACGGAATCATCGTCGGTATCTTGTGTTCTGGTATTTTTATACTTGTGTGTAAAATCTCCGGCGTCCGAAGTCTGGTTTCCGGCATTTGGCCTCTGTCGTTGGGTCGACTTTCGTGATGCGTCGATTTAGCTCCTAAACCCTGCTTGGTCACCATTTACTCAAGTCTGGAAGATTGTGATCAAACTCGAGAAATCTCAAGAAAGTGGTGGTATACACGATTCTCTCAGGCGAAAGTGATTATATATATATATCAATAGTGGCTCTGTGGTTTTTTGCTGACATGGAGAACACGATCTGGTTAAGCCTTAGAACAATTCAGTAGTAACTGGGTGTTTAGAAGCTAATTCGTGGATTTGAAATTAGAGCAACCAAGGTTGAAGCAGTAAGCTGTTTTTTAGGTTACATTGAGCAAATTAGGATTACTGTTTCAAGATTGAAGACAAAAGCGCAGAAAACAATCTGTCACACAAGACAAGAATCAGTTTAGCTCTAGAATCTTCCTTGCTGGTCCGAATCCAAAATGAGCCATCAAAAGCCAAACAAAGTTGATTAGTTGACCACCATTGTTGAGTTGAGCTGCATGTTGTTTTGAATCACAGTGAGTTGCTGCATAGCAAAGCATCTCCAACCACACTTTGCTTACTACTTGCCACATCTGGTTATTGCTTACTTGAGTTTGGATCCGTTGAAGCTCCTTGGCTAGCATGCTCGCTTGGAAAAGCACAGACTTGCATTCTGGTTTCCTTGCTCATCTGCCTGGTTTCCTGGAAGCCACCTTTGCATCTCTTGAATCCGCAAGATGCGTCCTCTGAAACAGCTTTTTAGCCTCTTGAAACTTTTTTGCTTCTGTTATTGCCTCTGTGAATCTTACCTTATCAATCCCAGCAACTGTTGACATGAGAGAGGGCTGCGCGATTAGGAGGTACATCATCTAGTCTGTATCCGTCATCTCTTGCCTTGTTCTCGTTTGTTTGGTGTAGTAGCTCAGTGGCAACGTGCCACACCAGAATGCTCTGGTCATAATTCACTTGAGTAGCATATGGCAGCAGCTTCTCGTAATAATCCTCGATTTTCATGTCGCGCAGAAAGGCCTATACACAAAAGGTGCAGTTCTTCATAGTTGGGTTGGACTTGTGTCCCGGTTCTTATCATTGGGATCTCTTCTGTCAGCCTTCATCATCTACCATTACAGACACAACAAGATCCAAGAATTTCACAAAGCCGACATTGTAATCACCTACACGTTGTTCTTAGTTGGAATAGCTCTGGATGTTATATCCCTGTACATATTTGTGGTTTCCGACTGGACAACAGCCATCCTCTCAACGCTAAAGGATGACCCCGACGGGATAGATTCACAGAAAGACCAAATACTCAACTGGATCCTTGGTCTCAAGAGGCCAAAGTGGACGTGGCAAACATGTTGTAAGGAACATCAGCAGGAGGTGCTTGACACACCGTTTCTACTCAGAAGATGGACCGGAAGCATCAAAATGTTCAACTTCATCACATACTCCATGAACGCAGAAACAAAAAGGATCCACAGCCCCAGGGGTGGGACATGCCACTTTTTATGGAAGACCGCATGTTATCGTTTCAGTTACGTTTTCTCCATCATCCAGACTTGGCCTAGTAACATCGCCATATGGTTTTGTGATATCTACATTGTCCACCATGTCATCATTCTACCGACACTAGAAAACCAGGTTGCTCGTTCTGTTATTAACATCTTCAAGACTTTTGTTGGGTTTTGGCTCCATGTACCTTACTTTTTGGCGTTTCTTGTCACCTGCGTCATCAAGGATCTATTTCACGAGATAAGACTGGTAAGATCAGTACACAGTGAACCCTTGACAGCAAAACTATGGTCATTCGTGTTTTCTGAGCTGCAAGACAAATCCGAGATTCTAGAGAGCCTTGAGAATACCACAACAAAACCCTCGGCCAGGAGAGACTGGGCGTCAAGCCACACCCAGATTCAAATAGCAGGTCATGAAATGCTGTTACGTTACATAACAGATGTTGATTATGAGCATAGTCTCCTGATTTGGCACATTGCCACCGAGCTCTGTTATCAAGAAGAAGATTCGACCAAAGAGAACAGTGATAAACCTGAGTATCAGACTAACCGTAAGATCAGCAAAATGCTGTCAGACTACATGATGTATCTCTTGATCATGCAGCCTAAGCTGATGTCAGAGGTAGCTGGCATAGGAAAGATCAGATTCAGAGACACGTTGGCCGAGGCTGATAGGTTCTTTAAGAAGATGGGTATTGAAAACTCGAGAGATGTGAAGTTAGCCAGCAAGATGATTCTTTCAGTCGATACGAGCATCGAACCAAGAGATGTCAAAGGGAATCACAGCAAGTCGGTGTTGTTCGAGGCAAGTTCACTGGCGGAAGAACTTGAGAGACTGGAGAAGAATTTTGGAAAAGACAAATGGAAGACACTCAGCAACGTGTGGCTGGGATTCCTCTTCCACGCAGCGTCACATTGTGACGGCACAACGCGTATGGAGCTACTTAGCAAAGGTGGGGAGTTCATCAACTTCGTTTGGCTATTGATGGCTCACTTTGGACTAGGGGACTGATTAGCTCAGATCAAGAATGGCGGATTTAGATTCACAACTTGAGGTTTCTCAAGTTTGCTTGTGTTTCTACTATTAAGTAAGCTACCTAGCACTGAAGCAATGTAATATAGATTCTCATTTCTCATGATCTAGAGAGCATCTTAGGTATTGTATGATAAACACTATCCCAAATCAACAGCATTCACCACCAAACGAAATAGTAAATTCTCAGAGAAAAATAGCGCAAGGATTGAAGTTACATACCTAATTCGTGGTTGCATTGTCGTAGCCCAGAACAAAACACGAAAATTACAAAATCCTCGAATCAAAGAACATCGAGGATTCGCCATTAATCGAGTTCAGACGGAAAATTTTCTCACCTCTTCGAATCTTTCCGTCGTTTTCCTCGTTCTTCCGATCGAGGAACTCTCCTCCATTTTTGCGTTTCATCTTCGTCTTGCTCCAGAATTCGAAAAAAAAAATAATTAGACCGGGTAAAACGGATACATATCAGACCGGACTAAACCGGTATTAGACGATAAACCTTATCCATTTCTTCCACTCGAAACAGAAGAGAGAAGACAAGACAAAAATCCGATGCTTCTCTCTCTGTCTATATCTCGCTAGGATTTTGCTTCTTGGTTCATGTCTAGTCTGATTCAATGGCTTCAGTACCATGTCCTGTCAAGCTCTCTAGCCATCTCGGATCTTCTTCCAAGGTAATCCTCTCTCTCTCTCTCAGTCGGTGTAGCTTATTGATTCTGAGTCAACTTGTATCGATCAATTTGGTATCCATGAAAACGCCAATTATCTGGTTTACTACACTTTAATGGCTTCAGAATTCTCTCCCGTTTTTCTGTAATATTGAGATTATCTTCTTCAAATTGTTTCCATTGACGCAGCTTAGAAGCTACAAACAGTGTAGCTTAGTAAAAAGACGGAGAGAGAGGGACACTCAAGTTCTCGAGTCCATTACTTGCGTCAGTAACTTACAGATATCGCGTTTACCTCCATTACATGCAACAAAGAATAGCCCGAGAGGTTTTGGCGCTCCTCCTAAGAAAACCAAGAAGGCAAAAAAGCCGAAACCAGGAAATCAAAGTGATGAAGAAGATGATGAAGACGAAGACGATGAAGATGATCGTGAGAGAGGTGTGATTCCAGAGATTGTGACGAACAGAATGATAAGCAGAATGGGTTTCACTGTGGGGTTACCACTCTTCATTGGTCTCTTGTTCTTCCCACTCTTTTACTATCTCAAAGTGGGATTGAAAATCGATGTCCCGACATGGGTTCCGTTCATTGTTTCCTTCGTCTTCTTCGGTACGGCTTTAGCTGGTGTGAGTTATGGGATCGTGTCATCGAGTTGGGATCCCTTGAGAGAAGGATCATTGTTAGGCTGGAACGAAGCTAGGAAGAACTGGCCTGTCTTTTGGCAGTCCTTTTGGAATTCCTCAAACAAGAGATAGGAGGACAAAGCAACAAACAAAAAAAAAAAAAAAAAAATCTTCGGTACTGTCTCGTATCACCAGCAAGAAGATACTTCGTACTTCCTAGTCTAGAGGTAAGACTGAAATCAAAACCTGATGTAAATTCTCCTGAAGACTGTATTTTTGCGGATTTTCTATCAAAGGGCTTCTCCTATAAGATTTTCTTTATCAAAATGAATTAGGAAGTACCAGAGAACTACACAAAAACAGCCCCAAGTCGACTTTTATTGCAAACCATAAAGTTAATTCGTCACACATAAACAAGCCATCACACGACCAAAAGTATGAAAAGGAAAATAAAATAAAACCAGAACTACAGACGGCAGAAGACCGTCGTGACTGAAAAAGAGACAATATAAGTAATTTTTGTTTTTTTCAAATGACGACTCAGAGACAAACCAGAGTATAGTTTATAAGATATTCATAAAGTAAAACATCACTCAGAAGAGGCTGAGTGTGAGGTTTTTGAGTCAACCGGCGACTTTCCTAGAGTAGGCATTCGTGGTTGGTTGTGTTGGTCTGAGGAACATGTCACGTGTTTCGCCTACACAACCTGCCTTCATCGGTGGTGGCTTCAGCCGCTGTTGCTGCATCACAGACACAGAGTGTCTTCGAGATATGGTTCCTCCGATGCTCACGTTTGCGAGTTTATCAGCAGTCTCTGATACACCACGAGCGACCCGGTTCTTGTTCAATGACGACCCTGCTGTGTTATCTCCAATTGAAAGGATTTGTTTTTATCAGATAAAGGATTTGTTAGAAGAAATAAATGGTGGTTCTTTAAGGTTTTACTTACGAGGACTCTTTCTTCCGGGTGGTCTGTATTTGGAGTCTTTGACAGAACTTCTCACAGGTCTAACGCTTCTCGTCCCTTCTTGTTTAGCCATATCGAGTTTCCGCTGGACACCACTCCCAAAAGCAGCATTCGACTTTGGAGCAACATAGCTGTTGAATGGCTTAGCATTGCCAAGAGACACCGGATGCCGTTTAACTGATTGGTGCTCGAATGATCCCCTTGGTCCGACTGTAAGGAGATATATATGAAATTTCGTTCCTAACCTACGAAAAGAAATAATAATCCATGTCCTGATATATCAACAAACTAAAATTACCAGGTGGAGGAGTTCTTGCAACAGATGGCTTGGGACGGAGAGATGGTGGGACATAAAAGCAACTCTGCCACATGAGAACACAGTTAGATCAGAAGTGGAGCTAATTAAGTCATATCGTCCAAGTAAATACACTCTGGTATACCTGAAAGAACGGGTGCTGCAGTGCTTCTGCAGCAGTCGGTCTGTTGCATGGATCCCACGAGCAAAGCCGCTGAATGATCATGGCAAAAAGGTAGACATTAGTGTCTGAGAATACACGAAACATGTCCAAAGCTAAAGGAAAACCCCGTATAAAGAGTTGTTAATTACCGCAATAAGATTAGTCGCGTCTTCACTAGCAGATGGCATCAAGCTTGAAAGAGGTCCAGCAGGAAGCTGCAAGATGACAACAGTTACTCCCAACCCAAATACAAAAATAATAATAATAATAATGAAGCAGACACACTATTCAAGCTTGAACAAGTACCTGAGGGAATTGATAGTTTATGGTGTTAGCAAGATTAAGGCCCTCCAACCACGTCTCCTCAGTTGGGCTGCCTATGACACTGCATATTTTGTAGATTTCATCTGCTTCACTGCAAGGATGACAACATTACCGCTTGTTTATTAGCATTTCATTTGCAACATTTCTAATCTGTAGATATAGATTAGGCACTGATAAGTTACCTAGCCCCAGGAAAAAGAGGGCGGAGAGACAACAGCTCAGCCATAATAGCTCCCATCGCCCACATATCTGAAGAAAAACAATAATTGCCAAATTGCTTAGCATAGGATTACAGCACTATGGATAACATATTTTTCCTTACTACAGTATGGATACTAACCAACTTTTGATGTGTATACATATGACTGTAGGAGTACTTCAGGTGCCCTGTACCTATTAGAACAAAGACTTTTTGATCAGTACCACAACACTGGGGTAGCATTAATCAACAGATGGACCATTAAAGAAATCATTTTAACACAAAAGGGAAGTGAATCTTACCAGCGTGTAGAAACATACTCAGTAAAAGGTGGACTTGAATTGACCTCTCGTGCCAGACCAAAATCAGCAATCTTAATGATGTCCTTAGAAACTAATAGATTTTCTGCGACAACCAACACAATATGAATATATATTCAATGACATACTATTTACCATGATTGTTAGAAAGACATAGTGATACAAAATAAAATTGACACTTCAAGACTATCGTTTACCTGGCTTCAGGTCGCGGTGGAAGTAACCACGCTGATGCATGTAAGACAGGCCTTGGAAGACTTGAAAGCACCAATTTCTGATATCAGCTTCCGCAAAAAGCTTTTGTCGATCCTTCATAAGCTGGTAAAGATTGCACTCCTGATCAAGTAAGAATGACATACGCAGATTCAGTGCAATGAACCAAAGTGTCAGAAAATATCAAACTACAAGCAGGAAGAAGTATACCATGTACTCAAACACAAAGTATAGGATATCATTTTCCCGGATGACTTCTTTCAGCTTCACGATGTTTGGATGATTCATTCTCCTAAGCGACTAATAAGAGAAAATATGGGGAATAGGTAAACATACAGTAAACAAGAGAAAAGACCATCTCAACAAAGACAGTTCACTACCTTCACTTCTCTCAGATTAATACATTCGTCCCACGAGTAGTACTTTTTTTTCATTTTTTTAATTGCAACCTGCTCATAGAAAACTTCAGTTGGTAAGAAAATCAAGCACAGAGCATTATGATAGCTCTCAAAGAAGGGAACTTACAACTTCACCCGTCTGCTTATTGATAGCTCGCCAAACACTACCAAAAGTTCCATCACCAACCTCTTTGATTAACTTGTACCTATAAAATCATAAGGCATTGAGAAGCAAATTCATATAAGCCATAAAGCAAAGGGCCAGATGCCAAAGAAATTAAAAAATTAAAAAAAAAAAAGTTAGAGAAATCTGAGCCACCTATCCATAGTCTTTCCGGTAGAGCAAAGTAACCTCTTTATTTTATGTATGCAAAGAACTTCTGAAAGGTTTATATAGCATTAATTTTCCAGTCGTTTGTAGCAAGGACTGGACACCAAGGCAGTAAAATCAATGATTCTTCAGCTGGGTAGACTGACCGTTATTTACTATGGACATCTATGGGTTCTCCATTAAGGTAAAAGAAAGACAGCAAGAGAAGAAACAAACACATACTGAGAACTCAAAGACACGAAGGAACCAACAAGAAAGAATGTGTTGGCTAAAAGGCAGGACCCTAAGCTCACAACATTTCACTCAGGGGTTCAGACTCAAGGAAAAGGCATCACATCTACGACACATGTAAAATTGAAAAGAAACTGATATATCCTTCTTCAACCAGCGCCCATAAGAACAAGATAAAGAAGAGGGGATTAACAAATCTTTGTCCGCAGGGGGGAGATTTAGAGGTTTTTCTAGGACTATGCGAAGGAAGAAATTGCAAACTTCAGCCCTGCAAGACAACAAAAGTCACAGACAAACGATTATGTGTCTTTCTGATAAATATGAAGATGTGTACAAAAGACTTTAAGTTTGGGGTGTTTGAGGTCTTTTGAACTTGTCTGCAAGTGTCGTTTTCTTAATGATATCATACAGGACTTCCGTTTTCCTCGTTTTGTTATATTTTCCTTTCAAACTTTAATAGTTTTTAATCCGTTTTACCTTTTCTCAAAATTCCTTATTTTTCCACTGAGTCATAAAAAAGTAAAAACATGGTGATGAAATCTATTAAAACCTCCAATTCAAGGAATTAACCATGAACTAAATGCATTGCACGCACTAAATTTCCAATATCGGCAACAGTTGAAAGATGGAAACATGGTGTAGAATCAAAAAAAAAAAAAAGTCTCAACAGTTTCAATCGAAAACCATACCTGTCTCAGAATTTTTTCGTCACGGCTTCCCTAAAGATCAGAGAAGAGGGTTGGACCACTAAGTGCAGTTAACGAAAGAGCCCACAAGGAAATCTGAACGTACAAGAAACCGCCAGTCGAGCGCTTCTTGGAATGAGAATAGCCGATAATGGTAGCAGCTTGGCCAGACGAAAACTTGCTCCATACCTCAGAAGATAAAAATCCACTTAAAAGGAAGCCTGATAAAACCTGTAGCAATGAAAACAATCCAACAGAAATATTAGGAAAAAATAAAAGAAACAATCCGACAGCTAGGAAAGCATTCAAGAGATCAATCTGAATAAGAAAAAGAAAAATCCACCAAAACATCATATGTAACCACAGGATAGGCTAACAATGGACTCGACTTACATTTGACTCTCGTCAATACCATTACAAGTTACCATTGTTTATGAAACCCAAACACCTAGAAGCAATTATTAAAAATGCAGATGAGATCACCAAAATCTTGAGGGCCTGCCCTAAAAATGAACTCCAATCACGAACCCTAAAACCCCTAACAGCAAAAACTAAAAATGCAGATTAGAAAACAAATACGAAAGTTGGGCAACGTTTAAACCCGTAGTGCATCACCAAATTCTTTGGCCTAATTCAGCTGAAAGAAACATATCCAATTCGAGGATATATCAATACCACAGAAATGGATCTATCTACCTAACCTAAAATACGATAAAAAAAAAAAAACAAAAATCAGAACACGACAAATCCGAATCGACTCGATCCCAATCACGCGATTCAACGCAATACCAATACAATTCAGAGAAACCCGAAATCAGATCCAATCTAATCAAACGCAGAAACACAAAACAAAGAGATAATCCAATTCGAATCACAATGAAATCACGAGACGGAGATCTGTAATACCTCAGAGCCAACAGGCATAGCCACCGTCGCCGACGACGGGAAGAGACGGAATCCAGAGCTTCTAACTCTTTACCTTTCAATCTTTCAATTCGGTCCAACAAATATCAATCTCTCTCTCTCTCTCTTCTCTCTCTCTCTCTCTCTCTACCAAATATCTCTCTTTCCCTTCCCTTTCTGTGTGCGGTTCTCTCGTGATGACCAAAAAAAAGCTCGACAATTTATATTCCTCAGCTACGAAACAGAATATTTTTTTCCTTTGCTTCGATCCAGCGACATTGATGATATTGTGGTCGTGTCGCGTTGGAAACTGCTACAATCCTCTGTATCTCACTCTACAGACTTACGGTGCGTTTTACTTATATAACCGTGGGATTATCTCTTGGTGACGTCATCCTTCTCTATGTTCCGTTCGATTAATTAGGATTTTTTACCGTATCTTTACGTGGCCGGCTCTCTAGTCTTTCTTTTATTCTTGCCTTCCACGTTGTAATTGATATGAATATCATTAATCTTGACTTTTCATGATAGTTATATACCATTAATCATGATTCGTGGGGGATTACCAAAAAATGAAACTAGATTATCAAACAAATCAAAGTAATCTTTGAAAATTAAGGGAAAAATCAGGTTAGGTTTGTAGCTTTGAAATGGCATGCGCATATCAAGCTTTGAAAATTAATGAAAAATCAGGTTGTTGCGAGGGAAAAAAAAAGTAATTATAGTCAAATAATGGACTTACCAGAAAGGGAAACAAAGTAATTATAGTCAAATATCGGACTTACCAGAAAGAAAGAAAACAACAAAATCAAAATCTGTTGGGTTTATTTGGAGGGAAGAAAATTCAAGTCGTTTATTTGGAGTAAAAAGCGAGAAGAAGTTGAAGTTGCTTCTTTTTTTGTTAAAGAAGTTGAAGTTGCTTCCCTCCACAGAAATTCAACTTGTTGCATAATTATGCTCGAATATGCGATTTTTGGGTGTAGAAATTTAAGGTGATTGTTTTCTTTAAATCGTTATGTATCAGATTTCATGGATTAAAATAAAATAAAATTGATTTTTCTTTTGTTTCTAATATGTGTTTTCTTTCTGTTAATCGAAGGAGTCTAAGTCAAAGTTTAAAGATTGAAATTACAATGAACATATTCTAACCCTAGCAAAAATACACAGCTAAACTACTAGACTAATACCACTTGGTTGTTTCTATATATTAGCCATGTTTTTTTTTCCTGAAATCAGATTTAAAATTGTCATGTCATCATCATCAGTCACCAATCTTTCACCTAACCAACCGAACCAGATTTAACTTCTAGGCTACGATATAAATTAAAAACACGAGCCAAATTATGAATCAAAACGTCAAATACTTTACTACTAATGGTAAGGTTACTCTTTAATTATCCGTGTTTAGTTGTTGGAAATTTGAAAAACACACTAATATTTTCTTTAGCAAGAAGAAAAGGGAAAAAAAATTATAATGGATTAAAGGACCACCAAGATATTAACGTGTAAAACAATACAAAGAGATCTTAAAACATGTATACCTAACATCCTATAAATCTCGAACTTCGCCATTAAAAATAAAAATTGATGTTACAATTCAACAACAATAAAAAAAGCATATACTATAAAGAAAAAAATCGAAAGTTGATAAAAATATGCTGGGATAATAAAAATGAATCGGCAGCTTTTTAAATAGCATTCTTGGCTTTGAAGCAATACAAAGAACCTTGGTTGTCAAGAAACCTCGAGACAAAACAAAAGCTTTAAGCTTAAGCTCTATGTATTTGCCCTATTGCGTTAGATGGATACCACAGCTTCTTCTGACATATCAAGAGCTTCTCGTTATCTGGTTCAGATTCTGTTTGTTCCTTACGGCAACTCCATCTCAATCCTTTGGCAACTGATGCAATGATATCTGCAAAATAGCTCGATTCACGTATAATCACATACCCGCTAGGACGCAAGATCCGATCCATTTCCAGCACTACATATTTCATCTCACACTTCCCAAAACAAAACCATGACATCACATAATCAGTGAATCATTTAAGAATTTACTGTACTGAGATCTCTGTTCTAACATTACCTTTGGCCACGTGAAGAAGATCGTAAGTTCTAGGATATGTCGAAAATGCTTCACACCTACGAAACAACAGAGCACAAGACAAAACATGACAAAACAAGACTAGCAAATAAGCTCTGCCATTTATTAAAAGATATTTTACTAGAGAGAGAACTTTTTTTTTACTAAATCTTGAATAAACAAATGATGGTCAGACACTATTTGACAAATGAGACTTTCGATATATTTTTTCTTTAATGTGTTTCACGTGGTGTTTGAGACTCAAATTCAACCAGCCATAACATATTCCACTATTTTCATCAAACTCGAGGACAACTAACAAGTTCTTTCGTTTTGCTAAAGGAAAACTAACAATTAGTTCCATATATAGTATCACAACCGAATTACGCACGAATGATTTCTATATTTTAAAACTGTTTTTCTAATTGCATTTTCTTTGTCTGCTTTCTTTCGTAGTTAAAATCTGAAAACAAGTCTATACAAAAAAAGCATGCAGACAGCTAAAAAGCAAACAGGTAAGAGGAAAATAATTAGCATTAATCGTTAGTTTGCAGAAACGGGAAGTCTTTAATCATGAAGAAAGGAATCGAGAGATTGTCGTAATGTTTGCTTGTTAAATGTATTATCAAACCAAGAAAAGTTATACCTGTGAGCTTTGAAAATGAATGATAAATCAGGTTTGTTGAGAACATTAGCTTTTCTTGGTATGTGTAAAACAACAGACTAGTAAGCTGAAGGAGAAAGTAGAGAATGATTTTATTGGTATATTTAACAACTGACAAGTAAGCTGAAGGAGAAAGCTGAGGTGGCATAAGCTTCAGCAGAAAATCAGTAAGGCTTTTATGACTTAAAGTAGTGTAAACAAGAGAGTCAAGTTTGCGTGGAGAGATATGAACGTTGTAGAATTACCTCGCTAGCATGACCTTCCTCCAATACTTGTATGTTTTCCATTGAATATAAAGTAACCGTGTTTCTCCTTATGATTATTATTTTTTCAACACCAAATAATTCACCTTATTTCAACACTCTCATCGCACCCATTCAATTGTTGAATTAAAACTCTCATTGTAAATAGTTCTAGCTAAGTTATAAAAGTTGTATATACCTCATCAGTATAAATGTGAAAAATAGCAAATATTTTCTTTGTTTTTTCTTTTTTAATTTTATTTTATCGTTTCTTTTTTTAATACACGGACATAATAAATCTGCACGTTTGATTACAAGCAAAATACAGAAATGCATTTTCAGCCCTTTTCACTAACAAAAAAAAATGTATTTTCACTTTATATATAAACGTTTGTACATTCATTCCCTCGCTTCATGAAACAAAGACATTAATTTTGGTATGAGATGTTTGTATTCTATCAATAACACACTTCGAGTTCGATCAATCATCCCTAATATATTAAAAGAGAATGCATTAGAAGAATAACCTTATGTTCATATATTATTAACAGAATTGTCATGCTGATGTATCAACACCAGAATCACTTTCAAGACAAATATAAAGAAAGACATAACTTACTAGAATATTTACATATAATGTCATTGTTATACTATCTTCCACTAAACAACATAAACAATATATGAAATAATTATTATAAAATATTTTAAAAATCGAATATTGATAAAAATATTTTGAAATTAATTATAGAATTTTTTTTTCAATATATAAGATTTGTTAACATATTCATTTCTATATTAATATAACCTATTGATAATATACTTTCACTTAAAAACATATATTATGTATAAATATTTATTATAAAATATTTTAAGAATTGAATACTGATATAAATAATTCAAAATTAATGATACAATTTTTTTTTAATATATTGGATTTTTGAACATATATATATATATATAAATGAATATATAATGAATTTAATTGTAAAAATGTTTTTCCCCATATATAATTTCAAAAAAGAAATTATAAATTTAATTTACTGTTCTAAAAAATAATTATTGAATTTTTTTCGAAATTTTCTGATTATATGATTATATGATGATGTCGCCAATAAATATAGTGTCTTATATGGAAGTCTTTTAATTATGAGTAGATTCAAATATATATTATTTTCCCATATTAATAATAAATTAATCTATAAATCAGCATTAAATTATCATGGTTTTTAGCAATGATTTTATTTAATACATACTGAATTGAACATATACAATGTTACCAAATTTGAATTTATTTCACACAATATTTAGTTTGTTTCTAGAAAAAGAAGAAAAATAATCATACCATATTTAACCGTAACAATTAAAAATAATATATACAATTTTACCAATTTTTCAAAACAATAAAAATTTAAATATGGATATGTGTGACTGATATTATGGTTTTGTATTGTGATATTATGTGCTCTTTCTTGTAATTAATTAAGAATGAATTATGAAAAATAAATAAAGAAAAACACCAATAATTTTAACAAAAAAAATTAATCAATATTTCACCACGCGCCCTGCGCGGGTTATCACCTAGTATATATGATTTGTGATCAACTCTCTCCATATTGTGAACATGTGGACACAGGAGAAGATGATATGTGTCATATAATTTTAACTTAAAAAAATCTAAAAATTTAATGAAATACCAATGCAACTTTTGGTCTTTTTTGTGTTCATTGTAACTTATAAAATAAATTTTTATATAATTTTCACTTTTAATAAAAAAACCCCAAAAGTTTAATAGAACTTCAATGCAACTTTTGGTTTTCTTTTGTACTCATTGTAACTTACAAAATAAATAAAAAACTATTATATTACTCTAAAACTATTACCCTTCGGTTTTTATCTCGAATCACTATTAAACATCTAAGTTTTCTTAATCTATAGAGAATTGGATCAAGCAAAAAATGACGGCGGGAAAACATAGTCCGTTCCATATAGCGGTGAATAAATAAAATCAAGGGCATAAAAACATGTGATATTATGCAAAACTATATATTATGCAAAACTAATTAACTAAATGAAAATTAAAATGCGAGTTTTGTTATATAATATTTTTAAAAAATTATAATAACAGAAAAATCCGCACGTATACGCGGGTATTAGGCTAGTAATATCAAAACGTCAAATGTACTTCACCGCATTGCTAGTATTGTAGAAAAACTACGGTTTCAAAAACTTAGAGCACCTACGATACATGCCTAAAATGAGGATGAAAAAAAATTTGTTGACACACCATTACATAAACGGATAAACCTATAATGCATACAATCACTAAAACAAAGATAATACGTATATTCTAATTAAGAGAGATACATATACATTCGAGATCAAAGAAACTACTACCATAGTCTGCAGGAGTCTCGCTTACATTCAAAATTATCATCTGGAGAGACTCCAAGATATATCCATTTTATAGAATGAGAGACCTATGATGCATACAAACACAAAAACAAAGATAATAAATATTTTATAATCAGGAGAGATATTACTAACATTGTGAACACACAATGTTATGTACCGTAACTGAAGTATTTTCAATCACTATGTTTTGAACACTCAAGTCAATGGGTATTATTTTGTGAATCCGTAACACAATAACCAGCCAAGCATGATGCAGAATGCAGAATTTCTCAGACAACAAAATTTAAAAGTTATATCATTCGACATGTTTAGAATGATCGCCAAAGGTTTTAGGACGTAACGGTAAACAAATACATTCAAGAATCAAGCAAATAACTACGGATATCTGCAGGAGCCTAGCATACATTAAAAAAAAAAAAAAAAGATATCTACAAGAAACTCCATAATATATCCATTTAATAAAATGAGAGACGTTATGATGCATACAAACACCAAAACAGAGATTTAGTCAAGAGAGATACATAATCCATTTCATAAAATGAGAGACCTTGTGATGCATACAAACACAAAAACAGAGATTTAGTCAAGAGAACATACATCCGAGATTATCCATTTCATAAAATGAGAGACCTTATGATGCATACAAACACAAAAACAGAGATTTAATCAAGTGAGATACATACCTCCAAGATTATCCATTTCATAAAATGAAAGACCTTATGATGCATACAAACACAAAAACAGAGATTTAGTCAAGAGAGATACATACATCAGAGATTCAAAGAAACTACTACTATAGTGTGCAAGAGTCTCGCTGCATATAAAACAGATATAAATATAGACTCTAAGATATATATCCATTTCATAAAATGTGAGACCTTATGATGCATACAAACACCAAAACAAAGACCTATGATGCACAGAAGCACCAAAACAGAGAATTCATAATTTCTAGTCAAGAGATTAATATATTCGAGATTCAAAGAAAGTACTACTATAGTCTGCAAGAGTCTCGCTTACATTAAAATTATCTACATATCCATTTCATAAAATGTGAGACCTTATGATGCATACAAACACCAAAACAAAGACATATGATGCATAGAAGCACCAAAACAGAGAATTCATAATTTAATATGTTCGAGATTCAAGAAAATACTACTATAGTCTGCAAGAGTCTCGCTTACATTAAGATTATCTACAGAGACTCCAATATATGTCCATAGACTTTATGATGCATACAAGCACTAAAACAAAAATAATAAGTATTTTATGATCAAGAGCGATATAAGTGATATAGTGAACACACAATACAATGTAGCAATGCCAAAAGTAAGATGTACCCTCTTATCAATGGTTATATTAGCAATACGTTTCTACCTATCTGACGGATAGTAGATCAATGATAGTAATATTGTCAAGACAACTACTTAAGAAACATTTCTTTTCAATTATAAATACTGCTTAGACCAGTATTTCTAATTTCTTTTACTTAAAGTATACATCGCTTAACTTAATTTATGATCTTCGTATGTACTAATATCAATTTAATAAAGAAAAGTCTGAAAAAGATATACTAGCTGAAAGAAACTGCAAGTGCCGAGGCTTCATGATATTACATCAGAATATTATAAAGAACTACTTGAGAAAATATCACACATGAGGAGTTGAGGACTCTCTAAACTTCCGAGACAACGGATGAATAACATAAAAGTCGAAACAAATCAAGAATAGTAAAAACTGAAATAAAGAATATAATCCAAACTTGGTTTGCAAGCATTCACAGAAAGTAAATCTTCTCTATGTTCTAATCAAGAGATATTGCTATAATCAAGAGAGATAAATACCTTCAAGATTCAAAGAATATAGAGAGGGGAGCCGTCATACACTACAATGGCAACCTCAAACCATGGCTTGAGATTGGGATTTCAACTACTACCATAGTCTGCAGGAGTCTTGCTTACATTCACAGTAGTTATCTACAGAGACTTCAAGATATATCAATTTCATAAAATGAGAGACCTTATCATGCATATAAGCATCACAACAAAGATAATAAGTAAATCAAAAGAGATTTAATGACATTGTGAAGACACAATGTAATGTACCAATTCCACAAGTAAAATATATCTACCATTTTATTAATGGTTATATTATCAAGACAACTGCTTAACAAACATTCAAGCACCAAAACAAAGATAATACGCAAATCAAGAGATATTTAAAGACACTGTGAAGACACAATGTAATGTACCAATACAACAAGTAAAATATATCTACCATTTTATCAATGGTTATATTATCAAGGATAACTATCAAGACAGCTGCTTAACAAACATTCAAGCACCAAAAGATAATACGTAAATCAAGACATATTTAAAGACACTGTGAAGACACAATGTAATTTAACAATACCACAAGTAAAATATATCTACCATTTTATTAATGGCTATATTATCAAGGATAACTATCAAGACAGCTACTTAACAAACATTCAAGCACCAAAACAAAGATAATACGTGAATCAAGAGATATTTAAAGACACTGTGAAGACACAATGTAATGTACCAATACCACAAGTAAAATGTATCTACCATTTTATCAATGGGTATATTATTAAGGATAATTATCAAGACAACTACTTAACAAACATTCATTTCCAAAGAACATATCCATTGGTGAAATAATCATATATGTACTAATATCAATTTAGAGATGTATCTCTAATTTCTTTTACTTAAACGTATATATCTCGCTTAACTTAATTTGTGATATCAATTTATTAAAGGAAAGTCGAAAGAAGGATATATATACCTGGTCACCTTGAGCTGGTTGTCTGCCATTGTCGATCGCTCTTCTCAATCAACGTGACAGGATGCTTGTGGTATGCAAAATCTGCATCTCCACTTGAACAAAGAAAAATAATGTTCTGTCAAAAGGAAATGTTTATGGTATGCAGACACACGACTTACCTGCAAAGTGACAGTTTTACTTGTACTGTGTCTGGTGAACGGATCAACAATCCATGAACCAGAAGCATGGATCATACTCTTGCAGTCTGCTACACTTGAAATCTCCTCAGTCTCTAAAATTTTTTGAGGACCTTCTGACGCACATACCTGAAAAAATCAAAATTAATTAGTCTTTGCTTCACATAGATGCCATGTAGTCTTTCAAGTCTATATCCGACACAGTGGCTTTGTCTATAGACTTTTGTAAGCCGTGGGTAGCAAAAAGAGTCTGTTTTTTTTTTGCCTTTGAGACTTTCTTAAGCCCTCGTTACCCTCTGTTCCATCCAACATGTCTAAACTCATTGTCTTTGTCAAAAGAGTTTTATAAGCCGTGGGTAGTTTCTCCAAGTCTATATCCGACACATTGGCTTTGTCTATAGACTTTTGTAAGCCGTGGGTAGCAAAAGGAGTCTGTTTTTTTTTCATCCCTTGAGACTTTCTTAAGCCCTCGTTACCCTCTATTCCATCCACCATGTCTAAACTCATTGTGTTTGTCAAAAGAGTTTTATAAGCCGTGGGTAGTTTCTCCAAGTCTATATCTGACACATTGGCTTTGTCTATAGACTTTTGTAAGCCGTGGGTAGCAAAAGGAGTCTGTTTTTTTTTTCATCCCTTGGGACTCTCTGAAGCCCTCGTTACCCTCTATTCCATCCAACATGTCTAAACTCATTGTCTTTGTCAAAAGAGTTTTATAAGCCGTGGGTAGTTTCTCCAAGTCTATATCTGACACATTGGCTTTGTCTATAGACTTTTGTAAGCCGTGGGTAGCAAAAGGAGTCTGTTTTTTTTTCATCCCTTAAGACTTTCTTAAGCCCTCGTTACCCTCTATTCCATCCACCATGTCTAAACTCATTGTCTTTGTCAAAAGAGTTTTATAAGCCGTGGGTAGTTTCTCCAAGTCTATATCCGACACATTGGCTTTGTCTATAGACTTTTGTAAGCCGTGGGTAGCAAAAGGAGTCTGTTTTTTTTTCATCCCTTGAGACTTTCTTAAGCCCTCGTTACCCTCTATTCCATCCACCATGTCTAAACTCATTGTGTTTGTCAAAAGAGTTTTATAAGCCGTGGGTAGTTTCTCCAAGTCTATATCTGACACATTGGCTTTGTCTATAGACTTTTGTAAGCCGTGGGTAGCAAAAGGAGTCTGTTTTTTTTTTCATCCCTTGGGACTCTCTTAAGCCCTCGTTACCCTCTATTCCATCCAACATGTCTAAACTCATTGTCTTTGTCAAAAGAGTTTTATAAGCCGTGGGTAGTTTCTCCAAGTCTATATCTGACACATTGGCTTTGTCTATAGACTTTTGTAAGCCGTGGGTAGCAAAAGGAGTCTGTTTTTTTTTTCATCCCTTGGGACTCTCTTAAGCCCTCGTTACCCTCTATTCCATCCAACATGTCTAAACTCATTGTCTTTGTCAAAAGAGTTTTATAAGCCGTGGGTAGTTTCTCCAAGTCTATATCTGACACATTGGCTTTGTCTATAGACTTTTGTAAGCCGTGGGTAGCAAAAGGAGTCTGTTTTTTTTTCATCCCTTGAGACTTTCTTAAGCCCTCGTTACCCTCTATTCCATCCACCATGTCTAAACTCATTGTGTTTGTCAAAAGAGTTTTATAAGCCGTGGGTAGTTTCTCCAAGTCTATATCTGACACATTGGCTTTGTCTATAGACTTTTGTAAGCCGTGGGTAGCAAAAGGAGTCTGTTTTTTTGTTTTTGCCTTGGGACTTTCTTAAGCCCTCGTTACCCTCTATTCCATCCAAATAATCAAAAACAGATCCGTGGGTCATATTTTCCATCCCCAAATATCCTTCCTTAGACATGCACTACCAACCATATATCACAAGCAACGGGACAATGTTCCCAAATAAGAATCTGGCAGAACACTATTAGATTAGTGCTTGCCTATGATCTCTTTCGGGGATTTGAAAGGAAAACAAAAACTGTAAAACCAAACCCAAAAGGCTTTGATTTGACAATCCTAAGACGGTAAAGAATCTCACCTACGATAACTGGTGAAATGGCAGTAACTCCAGCAGCAACATACACCACTTTTTGACCACCACTGGAATCAGCAATGACTTCTGTTGTGACAGAGAAAGAGACTTTGTATGTGATCTGCGCACAAAAAAAGGTTTTATTTTATCAGAGAACTGTTGCAACAAGAATGAAGAGAATTCCGGTTTAAAGAAAACCACATACATCTAGAGCAAAACCAAAAGACAAGCTAGTACGGCTGTGGACCTTGTTGTTTCAAAACCAATCATCATGTGTTCGATTTCTTTATTACATTTAACCCCTGAGACATGAAGCAAATGAGTATGTTCCTACAGGTGAGAAATACTAACAAAGTTTAGTAGCAAAAGTGCACCTTCACAAGCAAATTGTCTTTTTGTTGGATCCATGGTAAACGTTTATCTTCCCATCCAATCTGTATCAAACAAAAAGAAACAAGACATCAATCAAAAATAATAAACGGAAAGAAGGTCATAAAAGAGCCCACGAACACATCAACCAATATACAAAGATGTCTCATCTTGATGCTCATCCTTTGACTTGCCAAGTTGGTTCCATGATTCGACTTTTGAGTTCTCAAAGGTGGAGAAATCTTGTACGTTGCTTGTCAAAGTAATCTCTATAACAAAATAGATTGTGGCAAGAGTGCATATACTGAGAAAGACCTGAAAAGAAATGATAACTCTCAGAACATTATACGGAACAAATCTGTTTGTTTAAGATATTGCAAAACAAGAACAAAAGTCTCTAAGTGGGTTAATATCTACTGAAATTTTCGAAATCATCAACCAACATGGAAACCCAAAGCATAAACAGAGAACTAAAAGTTTCAAATCACCAGAAAAATTGGGAACCCAAGCATAAACGAAGAACTAAAACTTTCAAGATCGCCGATGAAATTGGGAACCCAAGCATAAACGAAGAATTTACCTCGACGATGTGAAAAGAAGCTTCCATGTATAGCTTCATAACGGCAGCGAAAAAAGAAAACCCTATCCACTGATCACTGCAAAAGATTAATCTTTGAACGATTAGGGAAGTCGAAAATACGAAATCAAAACCCTAACCCTTCACGACGAACGAAAAAAACCCAAACAATCGGATCAAATTTAAAGCGAAATCAACCTTCAAAAGAAAACAAACAAATGAAAACTCTCATCAAGATCACTACAGAAACGATAAACTGAACGATTATAAAACTTGGAAACCCTGCAACAAAATCGCGATCAAAGGTTTACAACAAGAAACTTAGCAATCCTCAGACAAATTCAGGACTGAGAGAGAACGATTAACGAAGAACTTACTAATCTAAGAATGCAATTGGATTTTCCGCTTCTGCAAATCTCCGAAGAATCGATCGAGAGAATTCTACGAAGAAAGGGAGAAAATACAAATACTCTGGAAATTAAAGAGGAGAAGATGTTTTTATTATGATTGCGCATTTGACAACACGCGTTCCTTAACGGTTGTATTTTCAAAACTGAGATCAAACCGATCCTTCCTTTTTCTAAAAACTATCTAAACCGAACCGATCCTCCATTTTCAGAAACCCACCAAAACCGAACCAGGCTCTACATTTTCCACGATGTCTACGTGTTCAGTGGCAGAGCTAGAGAAAAATGTATTGGGGTCAATCTGAAATTATATGTTAAAGGGTCAATCTTCCACTTCCTGCTTACGAATGAGTGAATTTTGAATTCATGGGCTTGAAATTGTTTGATTATCAGAAAATATAATTTATATAGTTTGGATATTTTAAGGATAATGTTTGCTGCTCTTCTTGTGAATTTGAAAATGCAGATCACTTGGTGCTCGTTTGAAAGATTTCATTTCACAAACTAAAACCAAGCTGATTCTAGAAAGACCGAAAAACACTCTTGTGTGCTTTGAGAAAAACAAGTTGCATTTTCCAAATAGGTGTTTTAGGCAGTTTGGGAAACGGCAGCCAATACCTCAGAAAGTGAAACGCCGTGATAGAAAGAACAGGCGGGTCGATGACTTGGACACATCAGTGAGTCTAGCTTGCGAGGAATGGGCTGGACATAGAGATCGACCACATCTTGGACAGTCTTGGAGGTGGTAGTTTGGTGAATGATGAGCTTACATGGAGTGGTATGCTCGGATCAGTATCACCAAACTATACCAAGAAGCGTTTCTTGAGCCCCGAGTCATGAATATGGTTAGAAAGGAATGAATCTTTGCTTTCAAAACATCCTTTGTTTGACACTCACAAAATCGATTGTATTGGTTTTGTGTAGATTGCTTGTATGAGAGAATTTTACTTTTTTATTTTTAAAATATTGCAGTGTTTATGTATATATGAAATCTTAGTGAGCTTTGTTGGAACTTGGATTAAAACTTCTATTTGCAAAGTTTGTATGATAAAATTGAGAGGATAGATGTTTGAATAGGTTACAAAATGTCAAAAAAAGTTTATAATAGTTTTAGACCGTGCAATAACACATCTCTTAGAAACCTTGCAGGCCCATATATTTATATAGGAAGTCCAAGAGTATATGAACCCGATGAATTATTTTTGATCTATGAAATATCAAAACTATATAAATTAAAATCTATTATAATATTGTTTAGTTACCTTCTTTCTCACTCTCTTAAATACTGATATGTGTCACTCTAATTTTTTGATATGTGTTCTTTTTAAAAATCTAACATCAATTCCTCTCTATATTAAGCTCTTTTTGCCAAACAAATATTATTTCATATAAAATACTCAATTAAACTACATTCAATTCATGCAAACATATGTAGATATAATAGATATAAATCTGTTTTCTTCAAAAAAAAATTAAATAATTTGATATTTTACTATACAAATGATGTCCAACAGCTGACAAAAAAAAAAATAAATAAATAAATAAATGATGTCCAACAAAAATATACAATGAAAATTACATGCAATGAATTAAATCATTGGATTCATTTAGGAATGCAAATAATAACAATAATAACCTCATTGATTTTATATACATGGGTATATCCATTATAATTTCTATGTTGCACACTTTCCTTAAATAAATATGAATCAAAAACAGAATACGATATACGAAGGCAAATAATAGACGGAAAAATAGCTCGCACATACCTTATCAAACTCAACTGTGGTGTTCCTCAATAATGGTAAGAAATCGTAATGGTCGACTTCTTTCTAAAATTTATGGTTAAGAAACTCGAAATTTGTCTGTTAAAATTATGATATCTGGTTTAATTACTAATATGCAGAACCAGGTAACGAACACTTTCCAATCATAATAAGTATTACATTGCCCACAGAAAAAATAAATCAAATGAATTAAATTTTCATAATCACTAATTTGTAACCGCCAATTAAATTTTAAAATCAGAAAAATATGTAATAGTCAATTAATAAATTTCAAATGAATTAATTTTTCATAATTACTAATTTGTAACCGCCAATTAAAATGATGACAGGTGTCAAAAATATGTGAGGATAAATGTCAGCCTCTCAGGTAGTGAGAAACATGGTAACTACACAATATTATAATAGATTTCTTCAATCATACTAAGTATTACATTGCCCACAGAAAAAATAAATCAAATGAATTAAATTTTCATAATCACTAATTTGTAACCGCCAATTAAATTTTAAAATCAGAAAATATGTAATAGTCAATTAATAAATTTCAAATGAATTAATTTTTCATAATTACTAATTTGTAACCGCCAATTAAAATGATGACAGGTGTCAAAAATATGTGAGGATAAATGTCAGCCTCTCAGGTAATTGTTGGAAAGTTAAAACAAAAAACACACTAATATTTTTCTTTAACAAGAAGAGAAGGAAGAGAAAATTTTATAGTGGGGATTTAATGGACCAAACAAGATATTAACGTGTAAAACAATACACCCTAACATCCGAGAAATCTCGAATTTCACCATATAATGTTACAATTTAAAAACAAAACAAAAAAATATAATTCTCACCAAGCATATACTATAAGAAAAATATCGAAAGTTGATAAATATGCTGGGATAATAAAAAATAAATTGGCAGCTTTAACTGCTCTCGTGGCTTTGAAGCAAAGACAAGGAACCTATGGTTGTTGTTGCTCCTGTGACTTGGTTCTCAAGAGATCCCCGGACAAAACAAAAGCTTTATGCTTAAGCTTCTTTATCTTTGTCCTCCTTTTTCTTTCTTTTGCTATTTTGTTTCTGAAGTTGCGTTAGATGAATACCACAGCTTCTTCTGGCAAATCAAAATCTTCTCATTCTCTGATTCAGACTCAGTTTTTTCCTTACGGCAACTCCATCGCAGCCCTTTAGCAACCGATGCAATGTTATTCGCAAAATAGCTCGATTCGCGTATAATCACATACCCACTAGGACGCAAGATCCGATCCATTTCTAGCATCACATATTTCATCTCACACCTGCCCAAAACAAGACACCATTAGTTATCAGATAATCAATGAGTATTCAAGGATGTAAGGCTCTGAGATGTCTCTGTTCTATCATTTACCTTTGGCTTTCAGATGTAAACAGACCATCAACGTGAAGAAGATCGTATGTTCTTGGATAAGTCGAAAATGCTTCACACCTAGGAAACAACATAGCACATTAATATATATATATGTGAACTCAAAGTGTTTGGAAGTAGAAAGATTAGGATTTGGTGAGTTTACCAGTCGTGATATGTTCCAATCAATCCACGATCAAACACAACGGCAAGAGTATTTGGAGCGTAAGAAGAGACAACGTTCATGACCCACAAAGGATCATCTATCAGAGCAGCAGCAAGACCTCCATAAGCAGTGTTCATATCCATCACATTCCTGATCTTATCAGAGCCAAGAGCGGGTAACAGCTTCTTGTAATGCTTAGCCCTCGTTTTCCATTTGCTATTGTCGTGCTTAAATACGCCACTTTTTCCTCCAGGAACATCAGAGACTCTTTCAGGAGCTGTGTGCAATCTCTCTGGCCATTTAGGAGTTGATTCCAAATCTGTCTTCTTAAGCTTAGGGCTTGGAACCACAACACAAGGGCGTAAAGGCGTATACCAAGCAGAGTCTGGCTCGAGGCTGTCGTCACATTTTGGCGGGTATGCGTCAGGGTCGTTGGACAGCTTGTTGTAGCACATATTGTCTGAAGATTTTTGCCACACTGCGATATCGTCTTTCTTGGCATAGAGTTTGAAGCACATTGAAGATAACAGATCCTGCAGCTTCTCGTAATTTGACCTCTGGTCTTCAATGGTTGTGTCCCAACCTTTCCAACGGTTCTCGTAATTGACTGGTGGACCAGATAAGACCCAAAAGCCACCAGGTCTTAGGATACGATGAATCTCCAGGAGATAGACTCCACCTGAGACAGAGCAGGAAAGAGACAAATGTTGTCTAAGAGACTCAGACAAACAAGATACTCATATTGTTCAATGATCAAGAAGATTCAAGAGAGTTATGTTACCAAATTCTGTCCATGGAATAAGGCATCTTGAGCAATGAGCCATATCGAACGAATTCGAAGGGAAAGGGAGACGTTGAGTCGAAATGATGCCTAGGATTGCAGGAATCCCGCGTTCTAGAGCAAACTGGACTTGAGCTTCGTGATTATCTCTTGGCGCGAGTGACACTGTGAGGATTCCGCGGTCCAACAAATCGCCTCCCCAGCTCGCAACCTTAAAAAAAAATAACAGATCAAGCTCTATGAAGTTGAAGAAGGGAACCTCTTAACCAATTTTGCCATGATAAAATTCAAGAAACATATAAGCTTACCCCACAACCAGTGTCAATGGCAGTGCGTATAGTTCCGTCTTTCATCTCAGGGATCAAGTCTTGCATCAGATCGACATAGGCACTAACTCCATTGGGAAACATTGTACCTCCACCCGGGAAAATGAACTTTTCACCCTCTTTCCTTAGCCAATTCTGGTTAGATTTCTGCGTGTTAATCCAATCGTATGGCACATTCCTGTAATCAAATAAACATCAAATTGTCAATCAACTTCAAAGATCGACGGATAAGCAAATCAAATGAATAATTGAGTTGAGAAAACAAGTTTACCTGTACCAACATTCGTTTTTGCTCTTAGGCCATCTTATTGGCGGCTTATACCCATCGGGAGGAGGAACCAGACATTGCTTTCTATCAAACACTGGAGGACAGTGGCGCTCCATGAATGTAAGCCTGTGAGTACCATACTTCTTCCATTTCTGAACAAGCAAAACGAAAGCCAAACATTAGCTAAAAGGTTTATTCAGAACCAAGCACTCACAAGGATTGGGAAAATCGAGTGTACCCTTGGATCCGTGCACGGAGTGTAATCTTGGAAGTCACTGCTACATTCCGAGAAAGAAACAGAATTGACTTGAGGAGAGTCAACAACAGCTAAGGAAGATCCAGCTTTTGCAACATCTTTAACTTCGACAATGTTCTTCCCACAGTACAACCCACCAAGATAGAATGAAAGCCCACATAGCAGAATTAGCAAAATTGTCTTGGGCAAGAGCTTCATTGAACCTTTCTCAGCTTTCTCGTACTTCTCATCTTTATACTTCATCGTTTTTGGAATAAAGTACAAATCAATTACTTAGGAAGATTAACACCTGCAGATTTGAAACATATGAATTCATTTTTTTTAGGCCAAAGCCAAGAACAAGAGCTAGCAGTTAACAGTACTTATTAGAACCATCATATCAAGAAATCATAGAAAAGGTCAAACATCAAACTGGATCAAGACATGACGAGACAAGAAGAACAAACAAGCTCTGCCATTTGTGAAAAAAAGGACTTTACCGAAGAGGAAAGAGAACCTCTTTTTTCGCTAAATCTTGAATAAACAAATGATGGGCCAGTGACTATTTGACAAATGAGAGTTGAAAAAACAAAGGACGTCGAGAATCGAGATCTAAAGGAACAAACAACATTGCCGACATTTAGAGATTGTTGCTTTAATGTCTCTCACATGGTGTTTGGGACCCCAGATTCGACCGCCATAACATGCTCTCTCTCTCTCACAAACTCGAAGACAATAAACAATTGGATGGATAAATAATAAATGCATACACATGAATAATTTCCATATTAGGATATTGTGGAAACTGTTCACTTTCACATTTATAAGACTGATAACAAATCTGACACACAAAAAAAGAAGCTTGCAGACAGCTAAAAAGCACAAAGGAGGACAAAAGGGTATGAGGAAGATAATTAGCAATAATCATTACTTGGCACAGACGGAAAGTCTTCTTTCATTTATATACACACACACAAAAAAAAAAAAAAGAGAGAGAGAGAAAGTAATCAATAGCAGAAGAAGAGAAAACGAAGGAATTAACGATGAATCGGAAATTTTACAGTACAAGAAGAATACATACAAAGCGAAAACCGAAATGAATCTGAATTATATAATCCAAATTCGAAACTACAGCCTGAAGATAAGATTATCCACATTATTCAAAGAAAATTGAGTAAATTTGGTTACAGCTTTACAGAAGAACATACTACAATTTGTTCTTATGGAAGCAAATGCTCTGTAATCCGCGAACGAATGAATAAGACGAAAACACAGAGCAAATTAAGGAACCCAGATCTGGTTTTACCAAAAATTCGTCGAATTGTGATAGAAACAAAAATCAGTGGAGATCCATGAACAAAACAAAAACAAAAAAAAAAAACAAAAAATCGATCTATACGTATATAATTGATTGAGAGGCGAACGTATAATTACCCTAGATTCGCGGAGTGAGCCGCTCTATTTCTGGGTTTTGGAGCGCGATTTCCGAATGGTCTCCTCGGATTCCTGAGGAGAGAAGATTTTCCGGCGACTGAGAGAGACTTTGATTCTCTATCTCTCCAAATAGAGAAATGGGAGAGAGATAAGAGATTACAGAGGAGCTAACGTTAACATATATAGCTTCTTCTGCAAATTGGATGAAAATAATTATTATTATTTTCTTTTTTCTTTTATTTTCCTCCTCTTTTTCCTTTTTCCTTTTTTTTTTTCTCTGTCTCTGTCTCTTTCGTTTTCTATCATTTTCATTCTTTTAAATCTGACTATTATTTTCACATAAATTCACTGTTGATTTTTTTCTTTTTTTTTTTAATTATTGATTGTTGATAAAACAAAGAACAAAATAATAGTCACATGTTGTTTGTTAATAATGATGGAAATCCTATTCTCTAACCAAAATTCTTTCCAGTAGATTATTAAGTAGAACATCTAGAAGAATAATAATAATTTTGTTCAACTTCGATTGCCTTAAAAATAAAAATCGATTATAGAACCTTGAGTCAAAATAAACAAATATGAAAATCTAAAATCGAAATTCTATAAATGATAGATCTCCTCTAGGAGGAAATCATAACGATTGTTTTAGATCGCCATTCCCGGAATTCTAGGTTTGTTTGGAAAGTATCTACATTGTTTTCCTTTTACTAAAGTGACCAATCCTTTTTTCAGATTATAATTTAGACGATTTAATTCAATTAAAATTATTAACATGGATCCCACCACCGACAAAACGATTCACACCGACGGCGTCTCGCTGGTGACTTTCCTCCCATGCAAAACTCATATAATTGGAAATCCTTATTTTCTGGTTATCAATTTTTTGGTGTTAAAATTTTGGTAATTATATGACAGATTTTTAAATGTTCATGTTTTATAACATTTTTAAAACAACAGAAAATATGTAATCTATAAATATAATATTATAATACACATTTTGGATAGACAAATCAAACTCGTATAGTAACATGTAGTTTCAAAAGAAAAACATATACTATGGTGCACGGTTTACGATTTTAAACTTCCAAATCTATAATGCTTTTCTTGCACTTTTCTGAGAGTTTGTTCCACAACCATTTTGAGAGCGTGTTTTAACCCCCAAAAAAAAACATGACTTTTCAAAAAAACAATTGGAGTATATACGAAGCGTTCGAATACATAAAAAGAATACGAAAATATTTGAACAGATCCGAAATTAATTAATAAATTAGTTGAAGTTGTTGGAATCAGGCCGAGTTACGTTAGTCGGTGGGTTTGTCATTTCTCACTTGTGATAGATCCACGGCAACACTGAATTATCAAGCGTTGACTAATCTAAACGCGTTTCAGTAGAGTCTTACTCCAAGACTATAGTGTATGTTTTGTATGTATTTGTTTTCCACAGCAAAGACTATTGTGTATATATTAGTCGAAAAGAAAGAAAAAAAAAACTAGTGTGTATCAGTGTAACAGTTATCTAGTTAATAGTTATTTTAATTTAACGAAGAGGTCGGTTAAACAAATAGCGTGTACTAGTCTATTAGCACTCGTAAAACCTTATAAAGAACTATGATTGTTGTTTTGTATATATAACACTTATATTTAACTCAAGCTGGAAAAAAATTGTTTGGTCAATGTAAGAAACTAGTTTTAACTAGTTTTTTACTATAGTTGACTTGTATTTTAGTATCGCTCTAGCACAGTGTCTACAAATGTAAGGACTGATATGATTTTTGGTTCGAGGTACATGATTAATATTAAAAAAGTGGAATCCGAGTATGGATGAAACACTGTAAATATTCTAAAGTTTGTGGCACGGGGCGTATTTATAGTATGTTTTCAGAGTTGTAAGTCTCTCGACTCATATATAAGACTCCAGGCTCCACTCCAATGTCACCAGACCAGCATCGACGATTATCAAGGAAGTTCAGAAAATTATTCGCTACCGCTTGGACTCGCTTTCTCGAGAGCAGCAAAATCTGATTTTTCTAACCTCTTACTTAACTACTTGGTTTACTTATTTCCAGAGCTGACTTCTCTGTGTTGTTTTTGGATTGCATGTATGTCGGTATGTTGATCTGAGCTTTGTTCCGGGTGTAAAGCTTAATTTTATCTAATGAAAAAACAGTTAAAAAGAAAAAGACTCCTTTACGTATAAAACAATAATCTCAATATTTGTTTAATCCCATAAGCTTTCATTTTAAGTGAGATTGTAGTTCTGGAAAAAAACTTGATTTTTGATAAATCTCCAATCCGAAATTTATCCAAAATAAGTACAGCAATAATTCTCTAATTTGTTGATACTTCCAAAGTTTTACTCATACCTGCAATCACAAAAGGTTATATAGCCGAAACTTAGATGAAGGATCAAAGCGCAAGTTATTGAATTGTGAAATTGTGACTTACGAACCAAATACTTGTAAATAAGTCTACTATAGTTGATTTACGAAAGTATTGGAAACTCACCTTCCCCCATGTGGAATCTGTTAATGATGCATCATCTTCACATGTGTGGTTAGGTCTTTTTACACCACACTCTTAATATCAAATTAAAGAATATGAATACTTTGTCAAATAACATTAAAAGTTATTTTTTTTTCTTCGGAAAAGTAGCCACTTTATAAGTCAAACTAATTCGATGATTTTCATTTTTTATTTTTTTTTGTGTTCGGATAGAATTACACTTGCTTTATGTTTGATGTACATGTGACCAAAAAAAAAACAGATTAACAAATAACAAGCCTACCAACTTTTCACTCTCCTCCCTGAACTTTCCGATTCCTGTAATAGCTTTTTTACCTTGATGCCTTGTAATTTTGTAACTATTAGTAATGATGTAATTTATATGATTTTTTCCAAGGTAAAGGACCGATTTTTTAGGATGGTTCTGGTTTTGATTCAGCATTCAAACTCTTCCACGGGAACGATGGTATTGTGCCGTTGACTGAACACTCAAGTTTTGGAGGAGAGACATCTCTTCCTCATACAGAGCTGTGAGCCATGTTATACCTCTTGTGGCATCTGCATTGAAGCCACCACCTGGTATGAGATTCAGATTCCCAACACCTATAATCGCTGCAAGAACCGCACTCTCCAAGACTGCTCTGGTCAAGAACCTGAGGCCTCACCCTTTACCTGCAAAGGTGCTTGCTATCGCTCTAATGGGCATTGCTGCAAACGTTCCGCTGGGTGTCTGGAGAGAACACACGGAAAAGTTATCTCCCTCGTGGTTCGTGGCTGTCCACGCCGCGGTGCCTTTCATCGCTATGCTTAGGACATCTGTGGTTATGCCAAAGACAGCCATGGCTTTGACCATTGGAGCTTCAGTCTTGGGACAGGTGATTGGGTCAAGAGCTGAACGTTACCGTCTCAAAGCTCTCGCTGGTGTATTGTGTAATTATACACTTTCAGTTTAGCCCTGACATGGGCTGGAATAAGAGGTTATTGCCCTTATTGAAACGATCCAAAAAATCAATATCCAATTGAAGATAATGTTTTGTGATCTTGTTTGGATGTGGAACACTAACACACACCTGAAAATGAAACGAGCATATATATATATACACATACACAGAACAAAAACTTCATTCTTAGCTGAGAAACTTGCATTACAAAACGAGTTTGCAATAACCAAAGAAAGAGAACCTAATAATACATAAAAAAAAACCTGCATTATTATTGTACCAAAAGTGTCAAAAAGAAAAGAGTGAGATCATGAGATGATGATTGTCATTTTAGTAGCTTCCAACATGTTGCCTCGGTAGCCCTCCTCCATAACTCCCGGACGTGTCTCTGTAAGAGCCATTACTAAACTGATTCCCATATTGACCCGATTGGTTTGCAGGTAAACCGGGTTCCCTTCTTTCAACTGATGAGGAACTTCCAATACCAGCATCAGCATTGTAATGAGACCCTTCTTGCTTTACAGGAAGAGAACTTGCATTTTCAGTCCTGAGTTTATCCATGGCACCAAGAACACTCCTAGTATCTGATGCATAGCTCAGCTTGTCTACTCTCACAACTGTTGATTTCACACGCTGTTCGTCGCTATACGTTTCTTCTTTTATCTTCAGCTTGAAGATGTACTTTGTAAAAGCAACTCTACGGATGATATCTTCGAATTTCTCCTCATCCTTGTCTTCATGCTTCACAAAATACAATTCTTTAGCAGGCATGCCCATTATCTCCTCACCAGCCTCCTGGAATGCTGTGACCCAAGTTTCACCTGTATGGTCCTGTAACTGGAGTTGCAGTATGTACCTGTAGTCACATTCATCGACGCACTGATCGCACTTCTCGCACCGCCATCTCCCATCTCCATTGTCTGTGACCTTCTTACTGCACGGACGATCACCGTTCATGATAGGACAAGCTGTGTAGCAGAAGTTGTCAAACTTCATGTAGATGATAGTGGCACTGACTGTGATCCAATCCGGTTTCTCCGAGGTTCCTAGCTTCTCATCCTTGATTTGAGAGATTGCTTTGCGAACATCTACTCTGCCAGTACCTGAAAACTCCCTAGATATGGAGATGGAAGGGACACTTTTCCCTTCTCTCTCAAACCAATCCTTCAGCTTCTGAGCTTCAACAAAATCTGGATCAATGAACAGCTGACTTGATCCAATGGTGCTCACTGCTTTCCCGTTAAACTCACTGATCTTCCCCGCCTTCACAGCAAGAACAGGAAACCCACCAGAATCACAAAGATCTTGCAGCCTCTGTCCTTCTGCATTGCAGAAGCTACCCCACATGGTTACCTCAACACTTCTCCCTGACATATCCTTCATCTGAAGTGCTCTCTTCTGCGTCTCAGTTCCGTTTTTCTTCATTATCGTTGCAGTAGGACTGATTGATGACACAATACCAATAACATCAATGATGCTGTTACTCTGCAAGCTCTCGATATCACCAATGGAACGGAAACTGAACTGCTGGCGAGGGATGGCAGCGTCTTCCTCGTAGCATTGCTGTATCGTTGATGCATTGTCCAGCATGATTTCGTAATCATTGTTGAGATGGTTGAAATTCTTCTGAGCAGGCCTCAGACTTCCCTTTGAAACCAGATAAAGATTACCAACAACAATCTGGTCAAAGAACTGATCCGCCACAGCGTTGAAACAAGTAACGCGTATCTCTCCACCCTCAGCATCAAGAAGATCAAAGTTGAACACTTTCCCGTCGCCACGCTGGTTGTTGTAACGCCTAAGCTCTCCTTTGCTCGTGACTCTCGCCTTGATGGTCCACCTCACGTTGTACGGATTAAGCGCATTGATTGGAACTGTACTAGGAGGAGCAACGTTCCTTGCCACCGGTCCCCTGTTTGCGTACATCGACGGTGCTCGCTGCTGGGGCTGATATGCAGCCTGACGAGAATAAGTTGCTGGAGGATCACGAGCATAACCTGCCGGAGGATTGGTGTATGCTCGAGTGGAAGGTGCTGCTGATCCAGGAAAAGTAGAGCCATTACCAAACACTTGTCTTTCTCGACCAACTTGAGGTAATGTAGCTGCATGATCAAACACTTGTCTTTCTTGACCAACATGAGCATGACTTGTCACTGTCTCGGTATTGTTGATTTGACGGCTACCACTCGATTCACTCTTATCCTGTTGTTGAATACCACTTGTATTTGAATCTACTGCACGCTGATCATTAGGCTTTCCTCCTCTTTGAACAGGATTTCCAATTGTATCAGAATGTGTTTTAATCACATCCAATTCCATAACGATAACAACCCTGCAGTCAAAGATTTCATTTTGACAACATCAAGCGCTACATTAGTCATCTAGTTACAGAATATCACCAATCTAGAGATACATTTTCAAACTCCATTGTTGCTATTCACCAAAGCAAAAATAGCTCATAAACACTGCAAAAGTTACCTTCTTTCCTCGATCTTATTACAGATGAAAGAATTGAGTCGAACAATGGAACCGGGTCGAAGAATCTCTTTATTGACAAGTTGGTTCTGAGTAGTGGCGAGCATTCCAAGTTGCGTTTCAGTCCCGTCTGATAACAGCATCCTATACCTCTCCTTCGCGGGCCCTTGCTGTAGTGTAGAGCTGTACGCCCTCAATTGCGTCACTTGCAGAATCAACACCATGTCTTTCTCGCTTTTCACTTCTTCCTTCCTTATCATCTCGATTGCCCCCGCCGTCAGTTGTGCCTCCATTTTTGTATCCTTTCAGATTCGGATTGGCCCAATCAAGAATAAGGGTGAAATCTTGGAAAATGAAAGCAGATTATCGGCGAGGATTGGGTTTGGATCTACAGAAACCAGAGATTTGAGAGGGGGATTGAAGATTTTTGATTAGCCCTAGAGTGAAAGGTGACGCCTTTACGCTCCTGTTGAGAGGGAAACTATAAAGGTTTCAAGAATTTGGAATTGCAAATATCTATGGAGCCACGATTTCATCATAATGACCGCTATACCCTTTAACCCCAAAAATTCTCGTGGAAGCTTCGTTAATCGTGTAGACTGCTGACGTGGAATACTTCTGTCAAGACTTAAGTACAGATACAGCCCGCTAACGCTTATGTTCAAGATTTCGCTAATCGCTAACCAGGCGGTCGGTCACCGATTAGCGATTTTTCAAAAATCGGTGATAAATCGGAGATTAATCGGGATAGAATTTTTACTATATTTTAATATATTTTAAAAATTATATATATAAAACATTAATACCAAAATCATAAACTCATACAAAAGATTATATTAAGCATTTTTATCAATTCACATATAATAACAAAGGTAAAAATAGTCTTGATCATATAGAGAACATACAAAAAAATAACTAAAGGATGGTAATTTACTAATTTTTCATCTTTATGTTCCTCAATGATCAAGTTGTCTATAAATGTGGACTAAAAAATGGTATTTTACTAATTATTCATCTTATTTTGGGTCAGTTTCAATTTTTTTTAACACATGGCAAAGCAAAATAAAGTAAATGGGCTTTAATTTTTTAATGGCCCCAAAAAATTTCTGATTAATCGGTCAATTTTTTGCAATTAATCGGTCAAACCAGTCAAACCACGGTTGACCGGTTTGTGATAACGATTAGGGAAAATCGACTCGGTCAGCATCCGATTAGCGATTAAACGACCGATTAATCGTCAAATCGGCCGATTTTTTTAACAGAGCGCTTATCTATGCTTTCAAGGCCCATAAGATGATAATATCAAGAAAACTGGCATTTTGTGTGGAACACGTGGCAAGTGTACTGCTGAGTCAGCAGCTCTCTGAAGAAACTATTTTATTTTATTTTCATTTTTTAAGTTTTAATCACATACATAACATTTCGTGGTCACAAGACTCATAAGACTCATAACGACAGTCAAAGAGAGAAAAAGAGAAGGTCAATTAAAAAAAAAAAAAAAAAATTCGATGATCGGGAATTCGTAAGATTTGATTTCCGGTGACCGTCGTTCTATGTTCGATCGCCGTGAAGAAATGGATTCTTTGTTGTGAGTAAACTCACCGGGGAGAAAGTTAAAAATGGATGCCGAAGAAACTTCGTCGGTGACGAAGAAGCAAAAGAGGGTCTTCTCTTCGTTAGCTTTGCGATTCTGTACAGTGATAGTTTTCTCGGTCATCAGCTTCTTCTTCTTGTCGTTTCTATTAGGGATCTTAGTGATTTTCCTCGGTGAATTGTGGGTTTCTTCTTCTTCTTCTGCCTCTCTTGCTTCGCGCTGCAAAATTGTTTCCAGCTGTAAGTTTTTTTGTTCTTTGAATTTGTTTAAGTCTATCATCAAATCATTGATAGGTTTCTTCTGCTCAGTAGGTTCTTCTTAGTTTGTAGAAAGCAAATGATAGTACCAGTGATATCTGATTGATTGAAATTGAAAGTTACCACACTGATTTTGTTTATTAACTCGATAATTTTGGGGTTTTGGTTTCATTTGATGATTCCTTATGATGAAAGAGAGAAGGCTGTGTGAGTAAGAAGATTGTGAAACTGATGTTGGTTTGATTACTTTTCGATGTAGCTGTTGATCTGAGGTCTTCCAAAGTGTGTGGCATTGGATTATTGAACATCAAAGCACAGCATGTGTTTTATCCTTTTGAAAGAGATAAATTCAGGTGTCGCTATGATTACTATTGGGCTTCTGTCTTCAAGGTCGCTTCTTTCTTCCTCAGTTCCCTCTGAATTTTCCTTCTGTAAATATCACCTCCCAAAATCATGCTTCATTCTTATCTCCAAATCATGTTTCAACCATATCTGCCTTTTGGTTATAAGTAAACGCCGTAATCTCATCTCATAAAGGTTTCGTTACGATGATCACATTCACAGGTAGAATATAAAGATCACTTAATGGGTCAAACACGGCTTGCGTTTTCAGAAGCACCAAATGAAGCCCTTCCTCCTGAGTGCAGACCCAACTTTGGTGCTGCATTTCTTACCAAAGATAACTTCAAGGCAGGCTCTTTTACCATGTTATAGATGCTCAGACTGGATATGTTTGTCCTGGATCGCTTTGTGTTTCTGATTGCTATATGTTTTGTTTCTTCAGGTGAATGAGACTTACGATTGCTGGTACACATTAGGGGCTCCAAAAATCAAGCTTTATCGGGATAGCTTCTTCGGTTGCCAAGCAGATGATCTCTCTTTCACAGACATTTTGAAACAGTACTCTGTCTTGTAAGTTCCAATTTTTTTTCTCATTACTATTAGTGTCGAATTTCATTCTTATGCATTTCATCATCACTTTAGGAGAATCATGAATACGAAATCTTAATAGCCTTTAGTAATCCCTAATAACACTTGATCCAGGCGTTTGTTTTGTCAGAATCATATGCAAATGTTCAATCATCTGTTCAGCTTGTCACTCTTGTGTTGGCTTGGCATTGTTCTTCCCGGAATTGATCATCTTTCCTTTGGTTGTTTTCCTCCAGATTCTCTAAACTTCTAGTGTCATGGTTTAATGGAAAAGGAAGACCAAAGTACTGGAGATATGATGTGATCGCTGGCATTGTCTCTGGCTTCTCAACTTCCATAATCACAGTCTTCATCTTACGGATCTTAAGACATGCAAAGTCTTGGTTCCCTCGGGCTTGTTGTTCAGTTAAGAGCCGGTTTTCTAAGGTGAATCTCTTGGTGCAAGTGAAGCGTGCTTGTTTGCTTCTTGTTTACTTCTCCATTCTCGGATGGATGGCTTCGCAATACTTGAAAATTCTTTTTCCAAAGGCTTAGGGCAAAACATATCTTGAGAGAGTCAAAAGAGCATGTAATGATTTGTAGACAGTTGTGTGATGTAATCGTAAATCTTTTTCCGCAAAAGTAAGCAATACAGATAACACAGCTTTAAAGTCTGAGGATTGATTGAACTTGTAAACACAATCTGTTACCAATTCTTTCATGTAAACTGATGTCTTCTCCTACAAACTTTTACGTATCTCAGAAGCAAAGAAAAGTTTTGGTGAATTCTTTTACAACTTTAGTCAAGTAGACACTTCCGATGGATTAGTTGAAGTTACATTGTTTGGTTCCCCAGGTTCTTCATCTTGATCAACTTCTGTGTCATCAGTGTCCTGAAGATGATGAAGAGCAACTTTTGGCTTTTTCGCTTTCGGAGAAGCTTCTTGTTTCTCCTTCTCCTCCTCGTTCCCATCCTCAGAATCTTTTCTTTTCAAATCCTTGTTATCTCCTTCAACATTAGAGCTCTCTGGTCTCACTTCTTCTGTGTTTTTCTGATTGCTTGCCTTATCTTTCTTCGCTTGCTCTTCACATTCTTCAAGGTAGTTTTGGGTTTCAGCGTTACCCGCAACATCTGCTGGATTCTTCCCGGCTTTTGTCGTAGCTCTGACACTCGCTCCTTTCTTCACCAAGTACTTGACGAGGTCCAAGTGAGAAGCTTGAGCAGCGTAGTGAAGCGGCGTAAGTCCCTTGCGAGTGATGGATTTCACTGAACCACCGAAGGATAGAAGAGTTCTCACAACTTCCAAATGGCCCTTTTGGGAAGCAAAGTGGATTGCACCCATATCATCTACTGCTGCAGCGCCAACATCAGCTTTGTTCTTGCATAAGTAGCTCACGACCTCGTTGTGGCCTGCCCATGCTGCCAAGTGTAGTCTGTTGCTCCAAGAGATCATGATGTTAAGGACATATAAATGGACAGCAAAAGACTGCAAACACCATGGAAACTATCTCGAATCTATCATTGCTCTAAGCTGTAAATTACAAACCAAATTGCTGAAAACTTGGCCAAATCAAATGTGAAGTATCAAAATCTAGGAAAAATCTTAACATTGGGCAGTGTTGCATACAATATAGTGAGCTGTGGCATGGATAAAGCTTCCAACAAATATTTTTCTTCAGGTGTTTGATAAGTTTGTCCTATAATAACCTTTCCCCGTTCAGATCATATATAATCATAATCAACCAGTGACGACAGAGAGAAGGATGTATAATAATAGCTGAGAAAACATGAAACATAGCATTTTTAAGAACCACGAATCTCGAGATGAACCCTAACTAAGGCCGTAAGCAAAGAAGCGACATTCAGCAAACAAAAGAGACTTAAGAAACTCGGAGGATTTCAATTTCATGATCGACTAGATGAAAATCGAAGACAGGTGATTTTGCGAGAAGAAACCAACAAAAATAAAATAAGGATACGGAGTCCGAGAATGTTTATCCCTAGAATTAACAGCCAAAGGACTAGAGCTGATAATAGATTGAACTGCCGCTAAATCACCGGATCTCGCTGCGGAGTGAAGATCCGCCGATGCTCCTCCTCTTCCACCGCCGCTTCCACCTGCCATTTTCGTCTTCTACAGTGCTCCTTCTCCGTATCTCTGTTGAGTGAATATGGCGGTTCGGGTTTAAATCCAAACTGGCCGGGTTTAACCGCGTAAATATTGAGCTTAGCCCAAACTAAGCCCAACGAATCTCATTCTCAACGGACCGTTCCCGGTTACATATATCGGTTCCACTAACCGGCAGACAATTCTATCAACATGTCGTATTATAGCGAGCGTATATGCGAGTCGAATTATCGACGAAACAGATCATTTTTTCAGTAAAATTGTGAAATACTAAATCATAAGCAAACATGTAATCTAGCTGCTTTTGTGTAACCAACAAAATTTAAACCTGTAAAATTTAATGCATTTTGTTGACGAAAAAACATATACAAAATAGGCACATTCAAGTTTGGCTTGTACACTGATATTTTTTTCTCCGTAAAAACATTGGCCTACCGAAATCCTTTATATAATGATATCAGACATCTATCGATTCTACACAAGTTAAACTCAAATGTCGATCAAATTCTATCATCAACAAAGAGTTCTCATATCGCCTAAGATTCTCCTCTTTTGCTACTAAATTGCTCCAAACATAGCTGCCTAACAACGTTGTAAAAGAGAAGGCTTTATAACAAAAAAAAAAAATATGACAAGTTAACTTGCCCAAAGTACTATCAAGTATTGATAATCTAAGGCTCCCAATTTTTTTTTTTTCTTTTGACAAAAAATGCTCCCAAAACTTCTTGTTTGCACTTCGCAGAGACCTTTGTTGCATGAAGTTGTATCTATTTGTTTATTTTTATTTGTAAGGTTTCCAATTTTGATCGCAAGAATGACAAAAATCATATTATTGTTTGTGTTATAGAGTGTGCATGTAATGTGTGACTTTGTGACAAATACAAAAGAATGAACTCGTGTGTCGTGTCTAATGGTTGCATACGTAGTCAATTAGATTGTTTGGTTTTCGATTTCCTGAGACTCGGACGATGCATATTGATTTGGTATTCGTCTATTACATTCCGCCAAAGTAGATATAACCGATTCGAAAATGAATAATCTATATTGTAATACGCATTATCCTAAAATACAACTCAAGCTGAATTATGGCAGAGTTTATAAATTTGAATTTACAATCTACGTAAAAACCAAAAATCATTAATATTTTGGTCAGCCGATTGATGTAAAAGCACTGATGACATAGATATGATCATAATAATGGAGTATATTTTCCAATTTGATTTGATTTTTTTTTTTTTTTTTTTTTGCAATTCATTTAAAAATATCTTTCTACGCTTTTTTCACAAATACAACAACTAGAAGTATAGTGTATCAATTATTGTATTATTTATCCGTCCAGTATGATGCAATTCATGGGACAAAAAGATTAGGTAGGCCGTATAGGATAAAGGGATGAGATCGCCAGCTTTGAAAAAAGGGACCAATATAGGTCCAATTTTCATGGGAAGGTTCCTCAAATCAAATATTTATCGCTTTTTACACCATTCCCAGTATTCAGATTATATTAAAACATAAAAACATTTCGTCTTTCCAAGTTATACAATATTTATATACATCAAGTTGCATATAATTGAGGTTATGCGTCCTGCGTAATATGCTGATATCATATGATTGATCCATGCTAAACAATACTAAATTATATATACTGGAAACATCTTGCTCCATGTGAAACTGATGATGATATAGTTTGTGTGATACTCTGATATTTTCATATAATTTTTTACTATCCAAGAAATTGCATTCAATAAGCAAAAGAACAAGTTTTAGTTATACTCAGTCAAATAATTCATGAAGGAAACTATTCAAATATTTTCTCATCTAGTCAAATTAATACTTATAAAACGATTTCCACCGGAAATTGATATATATATAGCTTAAACTCACATAATTCTTTTGTAATTTGGAATTTTTACTTCAACATTTGCCTATTGTATGAGAACTTTTAGAATCTCTAACAAGTGAAAAAAAATCAAACGATGCAACATATTTGATCATTACATAGCATAGTTCTATTGTAAAAAAAGTCCTTAAAAAACTAATGTTAAATGTTTATAGCCACAATTACAATGAGTCTGAAAACAGAGTTTTATACAGATTTTATTACAATTAAATTCACAAACAGTCAAGTTCATCATAGTCACACATACGCGTTATCCTTCTAAATATTGCCGTCTTTATATAGTTTAGTTTTTTTTTTCCCCCAATCAAAAGTTTAAGAAAATAAAATAATTGAAAAATGATATGGATAATGGAGTTTGGGATATTGTATCCAATTCCATACGGATACGGAGCCCTACGTTTCCACGATATTTTGTGACATATATTAACATTAAAGCCATTTTTGAAAAAAAAAGAAGAAGGTAATCAATATAACAAAGACTCAATATAAAACATACAATATTATTGTCAATCAGCAATCGTCATGTGGGGTTACTAACTTACGATTCAACAAGCACTCCTTTCAAGTTGATACTTTTATTAAACGTCACTACCCCAATAGTAATATTCAATTGTAACAACGTACATAAGTCAATATCCCTTTGTGCTATATCCGTTTGTGTTACATACTTGCATATATTTTTGTAAGTTGTAACCGGTTACGGTACTATGGATTTGGGTAAGACATTCAAATTATTCATGACAACGCAACGTTATAAATTTATATCTACTAGTTGATTAGTACATGTGTGGTATTCACGCAGTTCGGTTTGTGTAAATTACGTGAGATTCATGTTATATACTTACTTGTCAGAATCAGATACGTATAATTGATTTACTGATAAATGCAATTATTCATACCAATGTGACGGTGCCGTGTTCCTGCCAATCGTTGTGGATGAGGATCTCATCCAATTAGGACTTCCATTAAATCAAAAAAAAAAAACGAAATGGTGGAAAATAAACAATACTATTGTTGTTATTATCACAAACCCAATTTCATGCAACTTTCATTAGATTCGAATTCCATTAAAGTAAACCACTTAAAAATAAAAGTGAATATACAACAAAATGTATAACTCTTAAAATATGAAGACAAGCGGCAACATTATCGGGTGTTATTTACATATGGGATCTGCGGGAATATATGCTAATGTTCTGAGAAAATAATAATTTTCATTAACAAACAAAAATTAATGATTAAATTTAAAAAAAAAAAAAAAAAAAAGCTCAAAGACCAATGTATCGACTCAGTCATTCAGACCTACCTAAAAGTTATCGACATAAGTATAATCAAAATTATCTTGTAATTAGTCCAAATAGATTAGTAGTATTAATTATCTTGTAGGTTTGGCAAAAAAGGATTAAAGTTTATTATGTAGGTTCAACTTTTCAGGAATCTAAGAAATATACCGGACCCAACTTGAGTTATTTTAAATAATTGTTTAAATTAGGACGAAAATAAGTGATGTTTAAATAATTTTTAATAATTGTTTTGTGACATTCGGAAAAAAAAAGAAGGACATTTTAGGTGTGGTAAGGAACAATACCAGGATGGATGTTGTTCGTCACTGGTTATTGGGAATTAAGGACGGTTTAAATTGATTTTCGTTCGGTTTTGGTAGTTCGATGAGTGGTATCGGTCGACATTGGTTAGGACAAAATTGAGTCAGTTCGATTTAAGTGGCCGGTTTAGTCGGTTTTGGGAGAAAAAGACTTATTTCGCTGAATAAAAGATGAGCAGCCTTCTCTTTTGATATAGTTTTCGAGAGTTGAGTTCCAGAGAAAAGAAGAGGCGATTTTGGAGAGTTTTCTGAGTTTCTGGGTTAGATCAAAGTGTTGTTCGTCGTTCTTCGTTGTTTTCATCTTTCTCCCTTTGTTTCAATCTATTTTAGAGGTGAGTGCGTGACCGTATGCTAATTTAATTTGCTGAAAAATTGATTGTTGAATGTGTTCTTAATGAGTTTAGGTTGATTAGTGTGTTTAATCGAGTTATTGTGATGATTTGTGTTGATTTGATGTTTTTTGCACTGTTTATCGTTTCTGGGTTTCGTGCCTGTGGGTGGGTGTCGAGCGACACCTTGGGGTGTTGGTCGACATCGTTGTTTTCAGCGGCTAAGTGTTTAAGTTTGTTATTGATGTTGATTGCTAGTGATTGCGTAATTCGTCTGTAGACGGGAGGACCGTATCACTAAGTATTTCTTAAATATTTATGCATTTCTTTTTCCCTAATGAGATGCAGGTAAAGAAAAAATGTGATCGCGGAATCAAGGCTAAAGAGGGGGATGATAGGATATTTGAGTTTATTGTTTTTGTTGTTAGTAGAACCTGGTGTTAGGTTGCCAGTTTTATATGAATTCTGGAATTGGTTATTATTTATTGAATTAATGTTATTTGACTTAATGAATTAATTTTTTTTATTGACTTCCGCATTGTTTTGATGTTTTGTGTTAGCTGTTGAAAATTAATATTTATGGGAATGTTAATTCAGGCTAATTATTATAAAAAAAAAAAAAAAATCTTGGTTGTTTCATTTGGTATCAGAGCCTATACGGTTTTAGGACTATGGGTGAACTGAGACTATGTGCTGTAATTGATTATTAATTTTTAGTCACTTAATAGTCTTAGTATCATCCCCTTCGGCCTTCAAGTGATTCCGTGGCGAGTTTGTGTTTGTGTTTTCTAGCTTGCTCATCTTCTGTTTTTTAGAAGTGCAACAAGATGGATGCAGATGCTAGAGGTCATGGCGCAAAAGGGTGCAGTAGAGCCCGTGAGGGCAGAGCAGTTGGCCGTGGTGGCCGAGCTGCGGGCCGTGGAGGCCGAGGTCGTGGTCATGGTTTACTGGCGAATTCAGAAGAGAATGTAGCGCCTAGTGTGGTGACTGCATCAGTGACACAATCAATGGCGGGTGAGGCCAGTTTGGGTGCCGGTGGTGACGCGGGAGTTGGGGCGGCCCAAGATGGGGGCGCAGTTCCAGCTCAGGGTCATGGTGACTTAGTTGTAGGGCTACAGACGCAACTGTTGGCACGTCTTCCACTGGCGGTTCCACAGCAGGATCCGAGTGCCCCTCCAATGGCCGGGCGCAACAGGGTGCTGCTTTTGTTGGGCACGATGGGGAAGCGGTTGTTGGGCATCCGCCTTATCTAAAGATGATGGGGCAGATGTAGAGGATTGCGACGCCTTTTTTGAGGGCAGTGTTAGGCCTAAGGAGGCCGATGAGTGGCGTCAGAGACTGTAGCATAATTTCCGGTCGATCAGATGTCCAGAGGAGTATCAGGTCGAGTTAGCAGTGCATTATATGGATGGAGATGCACATTTGTGGTGGTGGTCCATTGAGACTTGGAGGGCAGTGTGGACTTGGGGCGACTTCCTAGCGGAGTTCAACGCCAAATACTTCCCTAAGGAGGCATGAGATCATCTCCAGATGCGATTTATGGAGCTGTCTCAGGGAGTGAGGTCAGTGCGGGAGTATGACGTAGAGTTCATTAGCCTCGTGGTTCATATTAGACGTGTTATGGAGGACGAGCATACTCTTTTGCAGAGGTTCTTACAGGGGCTTCAGTGGAGTATCCGAACTCACTGCAGAGGCGGTGTGTACGCTTCGAGGGCGGATTTAGTGGAGCTAGCGGCTTCGATTGAGGAGGACCTTCGTGAGCAGGTTGGTCCGGTAGCTATTCCAGCTGCAGTTGCTCCTGCTATCAAGCCGAGGAGTCAGCAGCAGCAGCGCAAAGGTTTTGGTGCTGGTTATGGCAAGGGTGGTAAGCTTGCGCATGGCCAGAAGAGAAGATCAGATCTAAAGGCAGCCAGAGTGTGCGTGGGGCTGTTTTAGTTGTAGGAGCATGGAGCATCGTGTAGTGAGTTGTCCTAGAAAGGACACATCACGGGAGGCTAGAGTGTGCTTCCATTGCAGAGAGCCGGGGCATATCAGGCCGATGTGTCCCAAGTTGTTGCAGTTGTCGGTGGCGTCGGTTCAGTCAGTGGTAAAATCTCTAACTTAGACTTCGTAAATTCCTAGTGCAGAATGGTTGTGGTTTGTTTCATTGATTTTCTTGTGATAGAGTGTGGGGTTCTCAACACATTTCAATTGTGTAGGTATCTTGTTAGTGGGCGGTTTTGAGTCTCACGTTTTGTTTGATTCGGGAGCATCTAATTGCTTTATTGCTCTGGAGTGTGTCGAGATCAGCGGCATCCAAAGTAGTGCTTGTGAGCGTTTGGGGTTGGTCAAAGTGGCCGGTGGAGGATTCCTGGCTACTTCCGGCCGTGCTAAAGCAATGGATGTGCAGATTGCGGGGCAGTCGATGCCAGCAGACTTGGTCATCAGTCCAGTGGAACTGTATGACGTCATTTTGGGGATGGACTGGCTGTCGTATTACAGAGTTTATCTGGATTGCTTTAGAGGCAGAGTGGTGTTTGAGCGGGATGTAGGAAGGTTGGTTTGTCATAGAGTGAGACCGACTTCCAGGAGTTTTGTGATCTCGGCTATTCAGGTTGAGCAGATGTAGAGTGAGGTTACGAGGCTTACTTGGCGACGATTGTGATGTCGGAATCCAGTAGTGAGGTGGCTTTGGAGGATATTCAGGTTGTCCAAGAGTTTGAGGATGTGTTTCGATCGCTGAAGGGATTACCACCATCTCGGTCTGATCCTTTCACGATTGAGCTAGAGCTGGAGAAAGCTCCAACATCAAAAACACCTTGGATGATGCTTTTTAATGAATTTTCCATTTTCTCTCTCCCTTTTCTATCTTTTTTTATTAATCTTGAAAAACTTTTGGAGAAACTCATAGTATACATGTTTTTTTGATAAAGACTCATAGTATACATTATCATTGATAGTTAATTTCATAAATACAGACCACCTAATCAATACATGCAGTCCTGAATACATGAGACTACGGAACAAAAACTTGAAACGCGATATTCACACTCCAATTTTATAACGTTAGGGAAGCTAGTATTGAAAATTAGGTGTAAAAATGAAAAAAATCTACAATTTATTATTGTAGTGAAGTTTTGGATGTTTATGATACATAGAGGGTTGTTTTCATGCATATGAGAGTTATTTACACTCAGACACACTTTCCGAGTTTCACCTTACAGAAAAACACACATTCGACTTATGGTGCACTTTCAACATAGTGAAAGACAGCAATACCCTTACTCACGATTCACTCACCTCGTCGGCGATAATTTTTTCTTCCTCTGTCTCCACCGTTATATCTAAACTTTGTCTCCTCATTCCGATTAAACGTAAAGGCATAACACCAACAATCCTCCCACCTTCCGTTTCCTTCCCCCCAAAAGAAATCCCTTTCGGATTGGACATTCTCATCGCCGCAAATCACTAATTCTAGCAAATCCCAAACGGTTTTCTCGATCGACAGCATAAGGTCGCGATTCTTTGCCGTCAATTTCGATTTGCTTACAATAAATTCGGATAAGCGTTCTTCCCAACCGACGGCATAAGGCCGTGACTCTCCGCCGTCATACTCAGACGCCTCCATTTTTTTCTACAGACGGCCGCCGTCACCATTAAACCACATGTATGACGAAGCACCATTGGGTGTTGAAGGTATTAAATGTTTTGCTGTCTAATTCTTCGATCTGCCATGACTATTAATCTCACAGTTTTCTGTTTTAGGATTCACCATTCTCCGACTCAGCTTTGTCTTCTCATTTCGATGCAGATAAAGCTATGAATTTCGGTTTAAGAAAACGCCAAAACCCTAGCGGAACCATCCGTTGATCTATGGATTTTGGTTTAAGAAGTTCACGATTAAAACTCTGAAATGGGAGGTAAGAAACTCTGATGATTTTGAGATCAATAATATCTATCCACGCTTACCTATTCCACATATACACATCCATATGGATAATTGTATCAATGTAGAATTTACCTTGCTCCATGCTAGTGCTATCCATTGACAACCATCCATTCATGCATTTTTATATGTATCCATATGGATACTTTTGATCAACCATCAAACTATGTCCAGGTGTGATGTGAATCCGATGTTTCTGTTGGCTTGTGACCTTTGATTAACTGAAATTAAGACACTAGGATCTATATATGATTATATTTTTGAGTTAAGAAGTTACTTTTAGCTCTGTGGTTAAGACACCCCTCTTTGGTTAAAGCAGCTGTCCATTTGTTATAAACATGCATCCATTTTTATGTCATATGGGGATTTTGTGAAGACAAATTCATCCATGTAGCGCTTGCTTTGTTTTATTTTTGTTTCCATTTATTTATATCCACATGGATACTTACATTTTTTTGCTTCTTTTAAAAAACTAATGAATTTCTCTTTTACCATTCTTAGAACACCAAACACTCACCGATGGCTAAATCACGCATCTTATGAGGGAAATTGTTTGTCCACCTTCCTTCCTTCTATCCGTCTCTTCCATCTCCCTTGCAAAATCCAATTCTGTTAATTAGTGGATGTGTCCATATGGATGGTTGTTTGTGGATATATATACAATTTGTGCAGAGAAAGGTTTACAAATGGATGGTTCCTTGCTTACATGTTTATACGTAAATACAAAATAAATGTGTATTGCTTTTGTTCTTTGTTCTTCCAAGGTTGACATAAAGGTAAGAACGTTTGATTGAATCAAACCAAATCAAATCAGAGCTTGGTGCAATCAAGAGAGATTATAGAAGTCTAAATCTAATTCTAATTAATGGGAAAAAAATGTGTAGTGGTGCAATGATTCTAATAGTTTGTGATTTCTAACTCGGTTTGAACGGTGCAATCATTTCTTTATCTCTATCACCTAAGGGGTTATTAGTAGCCGGGAATCCAAATTTCTTATCTCAGCCTCTGCCACGACCGCAAAGACGGCACAGTAGCTTCGTCAAAGAAGATTGTTCTTATATCAAGCTACTCTGTTCATATGGGTTGTCCATTTGGATGTATCCATTTAGTTATCTTGATTTATTAACACTTTATGTCCATACGAGATTGTCCATTTTCTACCTTGCTTTATTACGATGGTTCTATTTCATTCTTCCATGTCGGGTCTTGTCATATGGATAGATATCCAACTAAACTAATGTCCATACAATTGCATTTACATTAGTTAATTGTTTATATATCCAAACGCCTACAACAAGAGTTTATATCTAGAGAATATCCATATATGAATTGCTTATGATCTTTTTATTTTGTCCACTGCTACCATCCATAACGACGCGTCCACTAGGATGTGGCCAACATTATTTTTTTTTTCTCTCTTGCATTTTAAACATATATTTTTTTTGTCAAATTATACATCCATGCTTATGTGTCCATATGGATATTCATACTTACAATTTTACTCTTTCACATGTATAGACAGAAACGAGCGATGCAGAGTATGGATCTGTCCATAGAAAGAGCTGTTAAATACATACATATTCATATTATTGTGTCCATATAACGATATCCATATGGATATGAATTTTCTGGTTATCTCGTAGGAATGTTCCATGGGACTGTGTTCATATGAGCGTGTCCATACTCCTATATCCATATGGATATCAAACACCTACACCGACTTGTTTAATATAAGATCGACTTCATGGTATAAATCTAAGTTTTTTCTTTCTTTCTAAGCAACTCATTGAAATTGATTTTCTCAGTCTTTACAACACTCAAGTACAAGCTAAAGAGGAGAGAACGCTTGCCACCTGAAGCCATGGACATGATATGGTGCACAACGAGTCTTGTACAAGATAACATGTTCATCTTTAACTACTATCACAATCCAAGTTACAATTAACATATCCATTTTCTATATCCACTAAAACATATCCATTTCCAAGATTTGTTGTGTCCAAATAACAACATCACTCCATATGGACGCTAACACCGACGATGTATATCGATATCCACTCCATATGGACGCCAACAAATGGATACTAAATATCCAATTTTAATATGGACGCCAACACATGGACGCAAACACATGGCCACTTATCAGATATTCCAAATAACAAATACCATATCCACTGTTTTTATATCCACTAACAACACCTACGATGGATACCACTATCAAATAAGCCACACCATATGGACGCCAACACCTACGATGGATAACCATATCCACTCCATATGGACGCCACCAAATGGATACAAAATATCCAGTTTTAATATCCACCTCCAAATTTTCAAAAAAAATGCGCATCCACATAATTTTACAAAAACAACCTCCTAATTAGAAACCTAAACCAACTCATGGATACTACTATCACAATCCAAGTTACATTTAACATATCCAAGTGACAAACATCGACAATGAAACAAAGATTTTGCGATTTTTGGGAAAGGAATGTTCCATGGGACTGTGTCCATATGAGCGTGTCCATACTCCTATATCCATATGGAAATCTAACACCTACACCTATATGCTATATCCATACCACGGTTTTGATCTTGCACTGTCCACTTGGATACAAGACAATTATTCGATGGATCATATGCCTTACACCCAACACGTCTGCTAAACAGAAACCACCACCTAACGCCATTTACACGGAAACAACTGATACATTTCGAATCTACTAAAAAGCAGATCTCTCCATAGAGAGCTGTCAAATACATATGTATCCATATTATTGTGTTCATATTACGATATCCATATACTGGTGATCTCGTAAGAATGTTCCATAGGACTGTGTCCATACGACCGTGTCCATACTCCTATATCCATATAGATGTCTAACACCTACACCTATATGCTATATCCATATGATTATGTCCACACCTCATATCCATATGGATATATAACGCATATATCCAACAACAACGATGTTGTTGGGCAATTTCAGTTTTAGAAGCATTTATAACTCACTCACACATCATGTAGATAGTTCTATTAACTGTCTGATTTTTGGGAAAGGAATGTTCCATGGGACTGTGTCCATATGAGCGTGTCCATACTCCTATATCCATATGGAAATCTAACACCTACACCTATATGCTATATCCATACCACGGTTTTGATCTTGCACTGTCCACTTGGATACAAGACAATTATTCGATGGATCATATGCCTTACACCCAACACGTCTGCTAAACAGAAACCACCACCTAACGCCATTTACATAACTCAAATGATACATTTCGAATCTACTAAAAAGCAGATCTCTCCATAGAGAGCTGTCAAATACATATGTATCCATATTATTGTGTCCATATTACGATATCCATATACTGGTGATCTCGTAAGAATGTTCCATATGACTGTGTCCATACGACCGTGTCCATACTCCTATATCCATATAGATGTCTAACACCTACACCTATATGCTATATCCATATGATTTTGTCCACACCTCATATCCATATGGATATATAACGCATATATCCAACAACAACGATGTTGTTGGGCAATTTCATTTTTAGAAGCATTTATAACTCACTCACACATCATGTAGATAGTTCTATTAACTGTCTGATTTTGTTACACAACCACAAAATCGAACCATATCTAATATTTTATGTCCATATTTACGAATCCACCTCCACACATGCTATATATTTCCAAACCACTATATTCATATGGATATAAAGTTATATTCATTTGCTTGTATCCATACTCCAATATCCATATGGATGTAGGTGTGATGTGAATCCGATACTCCAATATCCATACTCCAATATCCATGTGGTGTGATGTATCTACATGGATACATTTTGATCAACCATCAAACTATGTCCAGGTGTGATGTGAATCCGATGTTTTTTGTTGGCTTGTGACTTTTGATTAACTGAAATTAAGACACTAGGATCTATATATGATTATATTTTTGAGCTAAGAAGTTACTTTAAGCATTGTGGTTAAGACAACCTTCTTTGGTTAAAGCAAATTGGCTAACTTCATGTTGCTATTGACTCGATCGTTCTAAGGCTTATGAACGTAAAAAATATCCTATATTTGAGTGAAGCTTCTAGCTTTGTTCTTAAGCTGCTCAAATTTGTTAACTGAATGATTTGTATGATGTGAATTTGCGGTTCTTTTTTGCTTCTCGATAGATATCCAACTAAACTAATGTCCATAGAGTTGTTTAATTGTTTATGCAGCTCTTGTTTATATATCCAAACGGCTACAACAAGAGTATATATCCATTCCATTGTGTCCATATGTTCACGTCCATTTGGATGCTTTACGCTGCATATCCATCCATATAATCACCCAAACTTCTTGTTTTCACCTTGTCTAAACCCACTTAAACGATGAACCTGCAGATTCAATCCATAAGCTAGCTATCATCCATCACAGTTTGTCCACACCATCACAGCTCATCTACACCACATGCTATTATCCATCACACCTCATGCACATATATTCATATGGATATAAAGTTATATTCATTTGCTTGTATCCATACTCCAATATCCATATGGATGTAGGTGTGATGTGAATCCGATACTCCAATATCCATACTCCAATATCCATGTGGTGTGATGTATCTACATGGATACATTTTGATCAACCATCAAACTATGTCCAGGTGTGATGTGAATCCGATGTTTTTTGTTGGCTTGTGACTTTTGATTAACTGAAATTAAGACACTAGGATCTATATATGATTATATTTTTGAGCTAAGAAGTTACTTTAAGCATTGTGGTTAAGACAACCTTCTTTGGTTAAAGCAAATTGGCTAACTTCATGTTGCTATTGACTCGATCGTTCTAAGGCTTATGAACGTAAAAAATATCCTATATTTGAGTGAAGCTTCTAGCTTTGTTCTTAAGCTGCTCAAATTTGTTAACTGAATGATTTGTATGATGTGAATTTGCGGTTCTTTTTTGCTTGTCGATAGATATCCAACTAAACTAATGTCCATAGAGTTGTTTAATTGTTTATGCAGCTCTTGTTTATATATCCAAACGGCTACAACAAGAGTATATATCCATTCCATTGTGTCCATATGTTCACGTCCATTTGGATGCTTTACGCTGCATATCCATCCATATAATCACCCAAACTTCTTGTTTTCACCTTGTCTAAACCCACTTAAACGATGAACCTGCAGATTCAATCCATAAGCTAGCTATCATCCATCACAGTTTGTCCACACCATCACAGCTCATCTACACCACATGCTATTATCCATCACACCTCATTCACATAGATTGCTTAATTGTCTACGATTTGATGCAAATAAATTATCCATTTTTTCCTTGCCCAATCCAAAATCGAAATTACATACAATCAAAATAATCCCAACACAGAAACGATTATAACACAGAATCTAGATCGACATAGAGGCCTCAGACACACAACGGAGCTGGTGGATCCGGCGAATCTGGTGGCTCCGGAGTGTTCGGCAGCGTCGGAGAGATTGTCAATCGGGGTTGAGGGAGAGAATGCAGTCGATCAAGAGGCTTCGACGGAGTGGAGAGACGGGTCATGAGCTCAGACCTCAAAAGCACCACCGAACCCATTGTTTCAAACCGCCAGAGAGATAAACCGGCAGTTCTCACCGGAAAACACCAACGGATAGAGAGGAATGTCGGTCACGCGGGAGAGGAGACGAAGCCAAGTCACGTTCAGGAGGAGAGAAAAGTAGATCCAGAGGAAAGTCACGTTCAGGAGGCTGAACGGCATCGTTGGAGAAGAGGGAGGCGGCTGCCTCGATGTGCCTGGGAGCGGCTATCGCTAGGGCGAACTTTCAATATGATTCCTTAGTGATTATAGACAATTTCTTACACATATGATTAGAAATTGTGTGGAGAATTTTACAGTAATAGTAGCCGGGTCTGAAGTAGTGGTTTTTCTCACCACCGTCTCTTTTTTCGTCGGAGAGACACCGAAAAAGAAAAAGCTATTTTTTTCACCGTTAAAACAACAACTTTTATTAAGGGTAAAAATGAATTTTCATGCAACAAAGATTCATTGAAAACAACCCAAAGTCCCTCATATCCACAAAGTGCCTCTTTGTGATATCAAAGTCATTAAAGTGCCTCTAGATGTAATGGACTCTGCATATGATACGTGTTCTCGTGATTCTCGCTTTATCAGTGGTGAATAGAGACATCTTTGGCAATATTTTCCGTTTTTTTGTTTGTAAATTGTTCTTTTCATCTTTTTTTCTTTGGCGCCAGAAAAAAAAAACTAATAGAGTTAATTAATGTAAGTACGAAATTAGTTTTTCTATTCTAAAAATGACGTAATAAACTAAAAAAATGTCCATACTCTAATTTCTTCTTTTATTTTTATCATAGTTTATTACAATCATTTACTTTTACTAAATTTCATATGGTATTTCTCTTTAAAAATTAAAAGCCTGGAAATTGTGGTTAAAAAAAAAGAGAGTAAAAGTTTGGAATTTTGTGGTTATTACTTATTACCCCTTATATTTATTTCCAAGAAAAAGAAGGTAAAATCATTTTTGGAAAAGAATTAAAGAAACAAAAAAGGGCATTTTCATTTTTATTTAATTTTTGGTACTCTGCAACAGATGTGAGTTTGTGACTCACCATCCCTTTTTAAAACCCTCTCTATCTCCCCTTTTACCAAATCCGCCATTATCACCCATAGAAGGAGAGAGAGAGAGAGAGAGAGATAGTTACACAGAGATCAACTTCTCCTTCTTATATAAAACCCTAGATTCCTTCTCTCTAAAACCCACATCGAAAACCACCAGAGAGACGACAATGCTCCAACCTTTCTCTTCCTCTGTTTTCTCGAGAATTCTCGTGAATTTCTTTGTTTAAAGGATCGTTGTGGGAAAAAAAAAAGATTCAGAGAAACATCCATTGTGTTTTTTTCTTCTCATCATTGCTTTGCTATGGAACTGGGTAAATCTCGATTGTACTTCTGCAATTGCTTTTCTCCATCTAAATTTTCCGATTATTCTTTAGCTGGAAGTGACTATCCAGACGCCATAGCCATGAATTTCAATTGTATTCCCAAATCTTCTTCGTTTCCTTGTATCATCTCTGAAATTTGTTCGTATTTTTCGCTTTTCCTTTCGATTCGTTGCTTATAAACTTCAATCTCTTTTCAAATCTTGAAACGAATTTCGTCTTCTAACTCTCTCTCTCCCGAAAATTCTCGAGTCATTTCGTCTCTCCCCTCACAAAACAAAAACAATGTTTACTCTTTTGGGCTCTGCATCAGCTATGACTATGGCTTCTTCTTCACCAGTTTCCAGATTTGTTGGATTCGGTGATCCTACTACTCTCAGGTGATTTACTAATCTCTTCACTTACGCTTACATTTATGCTCGCATTCAAAGATGTTTTGGTAGAAATCCGCCATTGGGATACATGGGTTTATGTTGTTTACGATGATCAGGTATGATCATGATCAACGTCGTCGTTGTTCTTGGAATGGAATCGAAAAGAAGAGGATCACTTTTCCTCGGAATAGGACTGCCTCATCAGCTTCTGCTTACCCTCTCTTTCTCAATCAGCTCAATAAAGACTCGCCGGGACGCAAAACTTACAAAGAGGTTCAATTTTGTCTTTTTTTCACAAGGATTTTCATAAGGTTATCTCATGTTGCTGTTTCTTGGTTTACTTCAATTGCAGGTCACTAAGCCAGCCCGCCAAATGTTTGCTCGAGAGATCTCTCCCCAATCGAAAGACAGTGAAATTTCGATTGCAAAGGTATATAAGAAATTTATCTTCTTAAGGTATAATCTCTGTCTCTTGATGATTTTGCTTGAGACACATTATTGAACATAAATGGGTTTGTTTGACCCTCTTCAACGAGTTTCCATAATTAGAATTTAGATCTGATGCTGTGATAAAAATAAAATGAAAACTCTTTTGGAAATGGACTCGCAGGTTTTGTTGTACATTGCTGCTGAAGATGAAGCCTTCTTGGCTTTTAACCGGGAGTTGGATGCTCAGTCTTTCATGAGGGATTTATCTGATCCGAGCGAGACAGATTCTGAGGTGCGGGAAGGTGTCCAAGATCAATCTGATCCGAATGAGACAGATTCTTATGAGGAGCTGTTGCAGTTAGATGGAAAGAGTATCTCCGAATGGTTGAGTGAACTAGATGCAATTTCCAAAGAAGTAGAGGCAGAATTAGTCTCACGAGACATCGGCTGCCACTCGGTTCAAGTCCTTGAAGCTGTAAACACAGTTCTCTTCGACCTGAGAGGCTTCAAGAGGACATCTATTCCTCTAGACCCCAAGTACTTCTACCTTCACTCTGTACTTAACTGTAGATGCGGCACTGGTAAAAGTCTCCCCTTTAGGCTTTCTCAAAAGGGTACAAGTCTCGTTTCTAATCTTGAATGGGTTTTGTTGTCTTCCGTGTGCAGCATTTTTGGTTAGCGTAATATACATTGAAGTTTGTCAGCGCCTTGGTGTGCCTATTGTGGGATCTCGTGTTGGGGAAGATTTTTTGATTTGGCCTAAGACGGAGTATCCTGAAGAACTCTTTAACACAACTTCAGGACAGAGCTTGTTTGGTATTGTCAATGGACGGTGCGTTGATGATCCTAGATCCATGGCATCAGATTTAACCGGAAAGTCACTACTAGACCTGGATATTGCGACGAACAGAGACATTATAGGGATTGCTCTCGCCAATTTGATTGTAAGTCGTATCACCTATATAACTATAACTGCACATTCTCAACTTCAAACGGTTTGACGTTGACACAGATTATATTCTATTGCCCTTTGGTTCGTTTTCAGAGGGTTCATTGGAGACGTGCGTCGAGGTCATCCCCTGGACTAATGCTGACTTCTCCTATTAGACAACTTAACAAAATCAGAATTTATGATATTCCATTGCGGCCTCAAGATCTTAGGTACAAAACTTGTCCTATCTAAGAAGGAATCCATTTAATTGTTTATCCATCTAACATTCGGTTTCTGCTGATCGGAGGTTGGCTATTGCGGCTGCAGAGAGGCTGTTGATTTTGGAACCTCGTAACTGGAAACTTCGCAGAGACCTTGGCATGATGCTCTACTACATCAAGTAAAGAAAATAAAAACGCTTTCAAAAGTTATAGATTAGAAAGATTGGTTCTTTTGTTGCTTGTTTAGTTTGATGGAATGAAAAATCTTGAATTGTTGAGCAGGCAATACGGAGAGGCGATTCAAGAGCTAAGCATAAGTATGGCCTTTGCATCTAATGAAGAAGAAGTAAAAGTGATGAAGCTTTTTGTAGAGAAACTTCATCTCCTTCGTCTTATCTCTTCATTGAAGTCTCCTGTTAATGGCTCTGATCGCTTGACCGTACCTTGACTTGTCTCTCTCTCTGTCTCTCTACTCCACTTGTAAATACCCTCTCTCTCACTCTTTCTCTGCGTCTCTGTTGTGTTTGTAAAACCCTTTGTGGGTGACATGAAACTTTTGTTGAACTCTTACTCTCCTCTGACCAGAGTAATTGATTTCGTTTCAATGAATCTACTTTTCAGAGTTTATTTTTATCTGCTTGGGCTTTAGAAAACAAAACCAAGATGTTATGAGTCTTATGACAAGTGTACAGTCCAAATTACCGAAATAACCGATTGGAATATGTCTTTTTTGGCATGTTTTTTGGTTTAGTTCTGTTTTGACACTCGGCCTTAAGACGTAAACCAGTACCTACACCAAGGTTTCAATTTCAATTTAATAAATTGTTTTCAAACCAAAGATTTTTAAAAAGAAAATCGAACCAAATCATGTAGTGGAAACGTTTTACAAGACATTGATGCATGCATGCAAAGTGTGGCAATATCACTAACCCAACATGCAACACTTGTAGTCTTGTACCATCATTACCTGTCATTCGCTGATCATATCTTTTTGATGATTATGCATTTCAAACAATCAATTCCTTTAAATTATTTTCAAAATTTCTGAGAATTCTATCCATTCATCTTCTTTGTCTTTCTTATTGTTCAAATCCCGACCAAGGCGACAAAAATTTATGGAATACAGTATACAGTACATGTTTTATTTTTCCTTTTATATCATGACATTTAATAGTTTGGTATTAGTAGCTTTTCTTCATCCCACTTTGGTGCTATAAACATTGTCCGTCTATTTAACATGCTATAGTTTCCACATTTATAGGTATAGTAAAATTCCGACCAATTTCGCTTGTTATTAGGCCTTATCAACTTTCCTTTTTCTAATTCACAACTAAATTCGCCCTACTTTCCAAGAGCTTGCTACAAGTTATAACTTTGCTAACAAGATTCCATTTCACATTACATCTAAATTAAATCATTGGAAGACAACACCGATTTTGAACTATTGAAGTATGTAATAATAACTAAATTACATATGTTTGGTTCAAATCAGAAAACTTAAAAACTACGAAAATAATTATTTTTTGATAAAATTATCATATTAAAATTGCTAAATGGTAATGAATAATTCCGTTATCACATAAAAATTGAGGATAATCGTAAAAGAAAAAAAACGGATATTGACAAAAATAAGAAAGATATTTACAAAAATAATAATACTGTATCATCATCGTATACGAAAATTACAAGACAGAGTTTATATACGTAGATTATAGAACTTCATATAACTACCAACGGACCAAAGGATAAATTTAGCTTCACATAAATAAAATCTAATTTTCACAAAATCATTTATTGATATTTTTATTTTCATAATGTTATAAATAGCCCCACACACACTCTTCTTGCTTCACAGATTCGAAAGCAACGTCATAAAGAAAAAAGCAGAGCAATGGACTCTGTTTCTTCATCCTTCATCTCCACATTCCCTCTCCGCCACTCTCTTCTTCGCCGCCGATCTTCCTCTCATCTACTCATCCGTATCAATTCCGCCGTCATTGAAGAACGTTCTCCGGCGATTAACCCAAGCGAAAACAATGGTCGTCGTCAAACCACTCTCCCTCCGAGCAAACCTAATAAGCTCCACAATCGAACAACTCAAAACACAGTTTCATCTCCGGCGAAGCACCGACCAGAAATGAATCTCGCAACAGCTTTATTCACCACCTTCGAAGATGTAATTAACACGTTTATAGATCCACCGTCACGCCCTTCCGTCGATCCAAAACACGTCCTCTCCGACAACTTCGCTCCTGTTCTCGACGAGCTTCCTCCGACGGACTGTGAAATCATCCACGGCTCTCTTCCTCCGTCTCTTGACGGTGCTTACATCCGTAATGGTCCGAATCCGCAGTTTCTCCCTCGTGGTCCTTACCATCTATTTGACGGTGACGGTATGCTTCACGCGATACGAATCCGCCGCGGCAAAGCCACGCTCTGTAGCAGATACGTCAAGACTTATAAGTATAACGTGGAGAACAAGACCGGAGCTCCGGTGATGCTTAATGTGTTTTCCGGATTTAACGGTGTGCCGGCGTCGGTGGCTCGCGGAGCTTTGACGGCACTTAGGGTTATAGCTGGACAGTATAATCCGATCAACGGCATTGGATTGGCTAATACTAGCCTCGCTTTCTTCTGTAACCGTCTCTTCGCTTTAGGAGAATCGGATTTGCCGTACGCCGTTCGATTAACTTCCGACGGAGATATTGAGACGATCGGACGTCACGATTTCGACGGGAGTTTAGCGATGAGCATGACGGCTCACCCGAAAATCGATCCGGAAACCGGAGAGATGTTCGCTTTCCGGTACGGACCGGTTCCTCCGTTTTTAACGTTTTTCCGGTTCGATTCCGCCGGGAGAAAACAAAGAGACGTTCCGGTTTTCTCGATGACGTCTCCGTCTTTCCTCCACGACTTCGCGATCACGAAGCGGCACGCGATTTTCTCAGAGATTCAGCTTGGGATGAGGATGAATCCGATGGATTTGGTGTTGGAAGGAGGGTCTCCGGTTGGTACTGATAACGGCAAAACGCCGAGGCTGGGTGTGATTCCACGTTACGCCGGAGACGAATCGGAGATGAAATGGTTTGAAGTTCCTGGATTCAACATCATTCACGCCATTAATGCTTGGGATGAAGACGATGGAAACTCTATCGTTTTGATCGCTCCGAACATAATGTCGATCGAGCACACTTTAGAGAGGATGGATCTGGTTCACGCCTTGGTGGAAAAGGTAAAGATCAATCTCGTCACCGGAATCGTGACACGTCATCCGATCTCCGCCAGAAACCTCGATTTCGCCGTAATTAATCCGGCGTTTATCGGGAAAAAGAGCCGTTACGTCTACGCGGCGATCGGCGATCCGATGCCAAAAATCTCTGGGGTAGTGAAACTCGACGTGACCAGAGGAGATCGAGACGATTGCACGGTGGCGCGAAGAATGTACAGCCCAGGTTGTTACGGTGGCGAGCCGTTTTTCGTAGCTAGGGATCCTGGTAATCCTGAGGCGGAGGAGGATGACGGTTACGTGGTGACGTATGTTCACGATGAGGCGGCCGGAGAGTCTAAGTTTCTGGTGATGGATGCCAAGTCGCCGGAGCTTGAAATTGTCGCTGCCGTGAGATTACCGCGAAGGGTTCCTTACGGATTCCACGGGCTATTTGTGAAGGAGACTGACCTTAATAAACTTTCACTATAGTAACTACAACAGTTTTAGTATAATTAAGTTCTTAATTACGTTCCGTACAACGAAACAAAACAAATAGTGTTGTTACATTTTAATATTTTAAACATTATGTGTAGTTTGGTGGTGGTCAATGTATATAAAAATACCAAAGCTTATGAATATTTTTCTTTGTTTTAGATACTCTGCTTCTTCTTTTGGCGACAAAGCTTATGAATTTCTATGTTCCAATCATAATAGAATTTTATCTCGAAAAAATATCATATTTTTGTTTTATAAAGTCTAACATAAAATGTTATTTTAAGAGATCAAATTATAAATATATAGTATTGACAAAATATATGAAAAGAATAATACATTGTATTATGTATACAGTATACTCATGACAATATTAATTTTTGTGATCAAATCAAATTATGAAACACCTATTAATGGGACTGAAATATCACTTAATGGATAATGAACATTAATTTACCGAAAAAAGGAAGAAGGCTGTGTTTGCGGTGTCCGTTGGATAAATAATAATAAATTCGGAACGTGAAAAAGATTGTGTTTTTGAGTGGTAGGACCCACGATACATTATTCTGAGCAAGACATGAACATGAGGTTTGGATATAGATATGGCCCAACGTCAATTCATAGCAAATACAACGATGAATAAAAATGTAAACTCTTAAAACATTCTTGATAATTTTCATTAAAATAAAATCATTTTACTACTATGAAAAGCTCGAATCATATCCATTTTTCTTAGGATTATTATTATTGATTTTGTTGGGTGTCGTCGTATCAAAGCAAACAAGGGGCCAAAAGCAATAAACGAACGAGAGTGACACAGATACATTTATCCTTTTTATTTGAGACAGGTTTTCAATAATTTACTTATAAGTAAAGCCACAATCACAACCAATGGCTGAGATTGGTTTAACTAGTGTTTCTGTCCAAATTTCGGAATCAAGTTTCACGTGATGAGTGAACAATCTCAACAAGAAAACAATAATTGACATTTATGGCAATGAAAACTATTGAGACATATGGCCTGACTGGTTTAAACGTTGTGGTTGCGATTGCGGGAGTTTGCAGAAGTGGGGGTTTGCGGTTAAATACGTAATTAAGCTGTTTGTACGACTGGTATAGCGATTGAAAGCAGATGCGTTTGCGGAATATTTTTGACTGGTTGACCAGCGGGTAAAATAGCGGTTAAACAATAAATTAACAATATAAACATATTTTATAATTATAAAACATCAAAACTATATTATATTGAACAATTATAAATTTATAGTTCAACATAATTAATAATAAAAATTTATAAAAAATAATATGTATATAATACTTGTTCATATTTTAATTTATATAATTTAGATAAAAATGTGATTTCTATTAAAATTTAGCGTGGAAATTAAATTTAGATTACCATTTTATTTGTTATATATATATATATATATATATATATATATATTAGTATGAAGAGAACATTTATGAAGAGAACTTTAATTTGTAGAACTTATAAATATAAAATTATGATATGTTTTTAATGAATTTTACCAAAAAAATACCAAATATTTTTATTTTATTATGATTATAATATCTAAATCTTATTTTTAATAAAGATTATTATTTATTTTCTGATTTTAAATAAATATGTGTTTTTTTATTATTTTTTTAGTTATCCATCCGCAACCGCAACCGCAAACGCTGCTGGAAATGAACTTTTGATTTTGAAGAATCTTGAGGGATCTGGAGCGATTTGAAACGGCAGAAAACAGTTGCGATGATTGTTGTCAAAGGCCAATAACCGCTATTACCCGCAAAAGCTGCGTTTACGGGTAGTAACGGGTGAACCAATCAAGCTAATACTCGTTTTGTCACATAATTGAATCCATCAGATTTGGCAATCGATTCTGAAAAAACAAACCTTAAACGAATCTCTAGGTTTATTGCCACTGGGCTACTTAAGCAAAAAAAATGATTAACGAGACCAGTAACAAGAATCACTCTATCAACTTGACCAAAACAATTGAAAGGTGAAAACATAGATCACTTGGATAAACATTTTTATTTGGTAATCAACCAAACCCATTTCCACAGGTTAAACATTAGGAGTGGTTCAAAATGCGTTGAATGAAAATCAATCTGTCGATTCAACTAATAAATTGCTACAAATATGCAAAAAATCTAAACCATATATTTGAAAAAGATGATCCACGGGAAGAGAAGTCATTTGTTCAGGTGATAGTTACTATGACTGCTCTATATATCTAAACGCCAACCACACACAATGGTCCCCAGAGGACTTGAGCTCTACAATCTAAACATATGGACTCGAGTGAAACTGGATATTTTCATTGTAAAGGGGAAAAGACAGTTTTAGCCTCGAATCTTGCTATTGAAATGAAGTCCAAACATATCACAGATTCTAATTTTTGTCTTCCTTTAGATATGATGGATAAGAATCCAATAGTAGAAAATACGCACTTACAAGGTTTTGGTCTTGAAACATAAACCAATATGTCACACACAATCCGGGAATCGATTCTTCTGACTCTACCTGCTCAAACCCGGAAACTTTGCAATGACAAGAAAGAATTTGGAGGAATACAACAAGGGTAAAGAGGAAGAGAGTGAGTGATAAGACTGATAGATAGTTGAACTGGGGTTAAATTAGTAATCATATATATATATAAGTCTATGGTATGGAAAGAATTACATGTCAATAGAAACAAGGAAATATTGGCTCTCATGAAGTTTCATCTTCTTCTTTTACAGAATTCTATAATTTCTTCAAAACCGGAGGGATGTGGAAGTGATAAAAAACCGTACCAAAAAAACGTCTTCTCCTACATCTTGATCATGTGTGAATCAGCGAGCGACGAACTAAGATCCTCTCGGGATTGTGATCTCCGGCTTTGGAGACGCATTTGACTCCTGTGAGGAGAGGACCAGAACGAATTCCCGCTGTCAGCTTGCATATCCCCTAAGCTATCAGAAGAATAACTATGCATAACGCAGCTACTCGATGAGTACAATGAAGATTCCATGAGCTGTATGCTGCTTCCAAAACTAAATGGCCTACGCGGTGATCCCCGGACTGTTGGACTCAACGGTGTCTTTACCCCTGAAAGAAAAAAGCTTTACGGAATCAATCCAAGACATAAGAGAGAAAATGTGAACAACTTGAAGAACTGTGAAATGTGACAATTTGAAGAAATTACCTGTACTCATCGGACTCCATCGCTGGAATCTGAAGGGAGACGGAATGTTAAGAACAGACGAAGATGAGGTGCTATTGTGTCTAAAAAGTGGGAGATAGGACTTTCTAAGGAATCTTGGCATACAACCGCTGACGCGTGATAGTGCACAGAGAAGCACAAGCAATGAGAAGATCAAAACAGATATAAGGGCTATTGGGTTTATCTTCATGCTTAGAGTCTCATAGCTCTTTAATACCGGTGTAGAAGATAGAGCCTTCCCTGCTTCTAGAAGAGCCACTCCAAGTGTCCAAGTAATACTTCCAGACCCAATTATGATTTGCTTATCTGTAATATATAAACCTTCTCGCAACAGGGAGACTATGTATGGAGCTCTAAAGCAGTACTGTTCAATGAAGGGTTGTGGAGAAACACTGGTTCTGGCAACTTGCCACGCCTTCTCACAAAATTCTCTACCCTTCTCCAAGACATCATCAAGGGAAGCTTCAGCACTTAAATTGAAAAAACGGTAAACTACGAAGAATCCGGATACAGCATAGAACTGACCATGAGGACGAGGGTAACCATCAGGAAGAGCGCAAGGCTGCAAATCACAATCAATTCCATGTTTTGTGTTTGACCATTCAGAGCTATTAACAGCCTTTTTCGCCAGTGCGCTGCACTCTCCCCAGTTTGGAGCACCAACGAGCTTGATCGGAACTCCTTTCTTCCCTTTTTTACCTCCTTGGACACTGGAAGCACATTGAGAACATGTGTACTGTTCTTTGTATCCAGAATTCAAGCAAGGATGTTTCATTTCCAGTTTTCCTCCAACCAAATCAGATTTATTGACATTTGGTAGCGTCTTTAAAAGATGGACAACAGACCTTTCAAACGCATCATTCAGACCATATCCCGCGAGAGAATATGCACTAAGATGATGGTTAACAGACCCAATTCTGAGATTCAGGTTGGTCTCATTATGTGTTCGCTCCTCATTCTCAAAGGTTACCTGCAATGATGAGCCACCTAAGTCAAGTGCACCAAATGTTGGCTTCTTTGGTAGGGCTCCCAACATGCTTGTTTGATAATTAAGGGCGGTCCATCCGAAATAAGCCTCCTCTGTACCACTGATGATCTTAACCCACTCCCTCCGGCAAGTGAAAGGCGATTTCGCCAGTATAGACCACACATTACCAAGAAGCCAGCTTGAATCAGAAGCACGTAGCCTCCTAACCCCCGCTGTTGCATAAACGAAGAGAGACGTGGTTCTATGAGCACGCTTGGGGATTTGCTTTTCTGCCCACTGAATAAGGGGCTTTATCGCAGTTTTCAAGCCAGACCTGTTGTTTACAAGCTTATCAAACCCAGGTTCTGTCTCCACCCGATCATAAGCACGGCCTTTACTCTTTCTAGAGGTACCTTCTGTCAGAGATTTCATAACAATGGGGAGACTACTATCTTTCTTGTAATTTACAGAGGCCTGATAGACATATGCACGAGTCCCCGTGCTTCCACAGTCAAACACAACGTAATATCTCGACGCTCCCCGTGACCAGTTTGTATAAATATACATGGAGACTATATACACCAGAAAAGCAAACAGAAACAGGCACAAAACGATCATAACCGCACGGATCAATTTACGGCGCGTGGACGAGTTGGTCCCATTCGGGACACCTCCCTTTTCCTTGGACAAACTAGCTCCGTTTTGCCCCCATGATATGTTTTGCCGTTTAGCACCGGAGTCAGTTTCCCGAGCGGGAATGGAGTCTTCAGGATCATACCCACGATATGCAGAGAAATCTTGGAGTGATGCTGAGTGTCTCAAACTATTCTTCCGTCCAGCATTCACATAACTAACGGAATCTGAGTCTGAGGTTCCTACATCCGGTGATGATCCGGTAGGCATATATGGAACAGATGATTGCGAGCCCGCTGCAAGTCGACTCGACGCAGCAGAGAAAAGTTCAGTGATCCTCCCAAAAACCATCTCTCTTGCCTACATATACCTCACACTGTTATACTCAAAAGCTACTTGGAGAAGCAGCTAACAACTCAGCCAGCATCAATTGCAGAAGCCTAACAATGTCTTCAGATTCTTCAGTGGGAAATGCGAACTGCACAAATCAAATCAAATGCATTCGACAAGAGATGTCAGCGAAGATAGCAACACGAAAGCCGCAAAATAAACAATTGAATCGAAAAAATCCCAGAAATGAGCTCGAATGATTCATAAATCGATTGACAAAAATAAAGGAGCGATCTGCAGTTAAATCGACATTGCAGATGACAAACCATGACGGAATCATAAACTAGAAAAGATATGGTATGGTACCAGAAAGACGCATTGGAGAAGAAAGAAGAGCAAACTCCAGCCACCGTCAAAGCTTTCCCCAGCACTAGATCTCGTATGTCGCCGCGTCTAAAGAGCACGAAGCGCGTATACATACAGGAGTTAACCCACGAATCGTCCTCTTCTTACAACACAATCGAGAATCTCCAGCAGATCTGAGGAGTATGGGGCTAAAACCACGACCCAGACCACAGAAAACGAAGACGAGAGAGATCCGTTTTGTGCAGAAAGGCCTCTATGGCTTTGTCCTGTGATTTTTTTTTCTTTTTCTTTTTCCTCTCTACAACAGAAAACGTCTTGCTCAATTTTCAATTTCATGGGAATATTTGAAATTTCTGAAAACGTTTGGGGTTTAAACGCAAATGAAGTTTAAAAGAAAAAATTTGAGTACTTTGTTAGTTAAAAAATGCTAATGGTGTGTCGACGATATAAGGTAACAATATGAATCGAAATTGTATATTCTTAATCTAAAAGCTAACAAAAAAAAAGCTCATCCGATTTTTTTTTTTTCCCCCTTTCCGTGTAATTATTATAAAAATAGCTATATTGGGAAATTATAAATACAACTAAATTGGGATAGACTTTTTACAATTCGTAAGTTTGCCACTATTGTTATGTTTTATTACCAGAATAGCCACATCTTTCTTGGGTGGCCTTTACCGAACTTATGAGATCCAATAACCAACAGTTTTTTTTTAGAAGTTATTATGACCATAATAATTTGATATGATATGGTTACGATATAGTTGAAATTCTATAAACTAATAACCATGATAAATTAATAAAATTTTCCGGTTCTGAGTTGGGTCTGTGTAAAATATAACATAATTCGATAAAATAATAAGATAATAATATTTTTGAAACTCGTATATAAATATGATCCTAATAATATTATAAATTAATAATCATCATATAAAAATTTATAAATATCTATATATATATAACTAAAACATATTAAAATATAAATTAATGTTTTTTTGCTTTTTTTTAAAGTTAAAATATTTGAAGCTCCTCATTAGTTTTTTTTATTGCATATTTTTTTTAGATGCAAAAAATTTGGAGAATAATTTTGATGAAAATAAGAGCAATGATTTTGCATATCAACAACATATAATAAGTGAAAGGTTGTGAGTTTTATAAATTTCACACACTCAAATACAATATAGAAACTAAAAGAGAAAAGGAACTTCAAACATATGACAAGAAATATAAACAATAAAGTAAATATATAAATATCGAAGAAAAATTAAGAAAACAAAAAATTAAGAATATATAGGGAAACTTCTTATTTAATATAAATAAAATTTTAGAAGATTATCATAATTAAAAAAAATTCAACAAAATCGATTAATTAATAACTCTATAAATTAATAAAATATCAAAATCTCAATATTATTAATTTATAAAAATTTTACTGTAGTTATAGCCTACAGTACAAAATTAATTTAGTCCGGGACTATGTACTTGACTTAATTTACAATTAGATTAATTTGGAGATTCATACAAAATAAAATTTAACTAAGAAAAACTCAAAAAAGTAATGGAGCAACACACTGTGAATCTGTGATTAATATTAAGGTAATCAAAGAAGATATTAAGAGATAAAAAGTGTAAGAATCACTGTTGTAAAATGGGTTCTGTTCTGATTCATAACTTTTTGGTTTCTTTTCAGTCTGCAGATTTCACAGAAGAACTGGGTAATCCAGAAAACAACTGTCCTATTCTGCTAACTGTTCCACTATATATCAGAGGTTCCGAGGTTCTTAAACCATGAGACGCGATCCCAATCCCGGAAACCGCCGTTTTCCGCTCTCTAAACGATGCCCAAGTGACCATATAGAGTCCTAAAATGATGAAGAATCCACCAACAACGCTGCACAGAAGGAAAAGAAACAAAGTTTAGAAAATCTTGGAAGTGAAGAGTGTGTGAAATGATCAAGAAGATGTGAAAGTATCAATCTTGGATGATTCAAAAAGATTCCGGAAAATGTATATAACCTTCCGAGATAAATAGGGCTACCAAGAAAGATTCTCGATAGGAAAGCTGATGCAGCGGGCTGGAGAGGATTGTAGAGAGCAACCAAAGCAGGACCAATAATCTTATTGGACCAAGTCAACAGTCCATAGTTTAGTGCTGATGCGATAACTCCCTAAAGAGAAGATAAACCATATGAAATGTGTCGATGATTACGCAAGAACTATGTGAGAAGATCAATAAACTTATTCGTGCAACTTACTGCATATATAACTGCAAGAACCTCAGATTGGGTTAGCTTCCAGTCTAGTGGCTCCTTTACCATAAAGAAAGCTGTTGTGACCATAAGTACTGTGCCAAAGAAGTATGACAATGCAGCAACTGAAAGATTTGCCGGATACTTCTTCAAAAGTGGCGCCTGGAGAGTTTCCATAAAAACACATGCTCAGAGGTTAGTAAGCTAGTTTATGGGATTGACTAAACCTAACCAAAGAAACTGAAACAATGAAAGGATCTACCTGAATGGCGAGAAAAGCAGCCATACACATGCAGTTTCCAATCAAGCATAGAACTCCAATGTGCCATGTCTCAAACCCGAGATCGAGAAAACCAGTGACTAACCAACCAGTAGGCTCGGGTTGACCTTTAGCACTGATCTCATTGTTCATCGCAAAGTCTGCATCTTTATCTCCTAACAAGGCTGGACCTCGAAACAGAACCATAAAGATGGCACCCAAAACACACACAAGTGTGCCTCCAACCTTAGTTTGACCTTCGATTCTCAACAAATTTACTCTTTCTGTACTGCATAGAAAGTAGGAGACGTCAGAGAAACGAAAAGTGAAAGCACATCTAAGAGGAGACTCTTTGTGAATAAAATCATACTCACCCCATCATTACAGCTAAAAGAAAGGTAAAGACCGGGATTGATGGTTGGATGGCAGCAGCGTAAGTTGGATTTGTGTATGTAAGACCGATAAGAAATAACAATTGGTTGCCAAATACCCTATCACAATTGAGAATAACAAGGTCGGTTTACCTCAACGTTTAATCTGCATATATACGATTAGAAGATATGGAGACCGGATAGAGATAATTTCTTACCCTGCCAAGCCCAAAAAGAAGAACGACAAAAGGAAGCTTCTATTCATTGGGGGTCTGATCCTTCTGCATTCATGAAAGACGAACAATGTTCACTGATTAGATTCAAAAGCTTTGGAAGTGGTCTCGCTTAAACTTGACGTGTTACAACTTACAATCTCTCACACTACTCTTTCATTTCTGATAGGTTTTCGGTAAAACTATAAACCAGATCCTAGTTTCAAATGTACTTCTGGCAAAAACCGAAGAAGAGACATGGAACTCAGAGAACATGACCAAAGTAGTATTAGAACGAGGACTAACAAAGTAACTGAAAAAGAGCAATGATCTCAAGTTCATAAGTATCTAAGACTACTAACAGTGGAAGTAAACAGAACACAAATCTCAATTAGAAAATAGCACAGGAGATTTGCCTTGCAAATAATTCCTCTCCTAAGATTTATCAACTTAAGTCTACGCACATTGCTCCATATCTGAAAGCTAGTTCTTCAATCATGAATAAAAACCCAAACTTTATCCGATTCATCCCACAGAAATCCTAATTCAGTTCCAAAAATCCATACCAATGGAAAAGGTAAATAACAAGGGGCTGTATTGGTTTTTCCGCATATAAACCCACAAATCGATCAGAGAAAACTTGGAATCGATTAAACCCATCTCGAGAGCTTTATTCAGAACTGTAAAACTTCACGAGAACACGGAAGGAAACGAAAACGAACAAAGGAGGGAGAGAAAGCTGATACCTTTCGCGGAAGTAAGCGAGAGGAACGAGAATAGAGAGAGCAAGAAGATCACGGCAGACGCAGAAGACGAGCTGGTTGACTCCAACGTTCAGAGCTACTTTTGTAATCACATGGTATCCGCCATTAAAGAGCTGAACAATCGCCATCGCAGAGTGCGCCATCCGAGCGTCTCTCTCCGCCGATCCGCCGCCGTTTAGGATCATCGCCGCCGTCATCTTCCCGATTTACTCGTCCCGTCTCTCCCACTCTCGCCTTCTCCTTGTTGTAGCTATAAAAGTGAGATCCTTGCCTCGTTTGGAAAGCTTGGCAACAGAATCTGCTTCTTCCTTTTTTCACACTTTTCGTAGTTTGGCAGTAAAGTAGTGCAAATTTCCCCAAATTTTACAATTTTATGAGCAATTTTTATGTCCTCTTTCAAACTTGTGTAATTTGATTTGGGCCGGTATGGTTTTAGATCTTTTTAATCAAAATATAATTTTAATTTTAGATATTTTTTATTATTATTTTAATAAAAATCATATATATGTTTTTTTTTCTTACCAGCCAAAAGGCCCAAAACAATCGAGGCATTGAGGAGAGTATCTCTCTTCCCATCGGGAAAACTGTTTCGGCGTCTAAGAGATGGACGGCGAAGAAGGCAGCGGAATACGGCTGAGCAAGAGATTCGCCGACGGAAAAGTCACCGGCGGTCTAGAGGTCGATTACAAGACGAAATCCGGTACCGCTTGGAGCCACTCGTTCCTGAACCAGAAGCCATGGCATCCGCTTTCTTATCCCAACCAGCGCCGCAAGTGGATCGCCGAGCAGACTCACGCCCAACACGATCGCAGAGCCGAAGAGGTGGCCCGTGAGGTACGTATCCTACACGGTCTCGAATTTTCTCTCTTACTGATTCAATTCGTGTCTTCTTCCTTACATCTTTTTTTTCCCGTGGATTTTGCAGTTTGCGCAAGAGCAGGAGTTCTTCAAGCAGGCGGCTCTCATATCGAAGAAAGAAAGAGAGAAGGTTAGTTTTGAGTTTCTCAGTCAGATTAGGGGTTTAAGTTATTCAGATCTTGTTTTGAGTACCTTATTGTGGGTTCTAATTCTCAGAACAACGTTGTTTCACAAATGCTTTATTGAATCCTGAGCCTAATGCGCAGATTGAAATGATGAAAGCTGTGAGTTTCATGTATATTCGCCCACCTGGCTATGACCCTGAAAGTGCCAAAGCAGCAGAATACGCGAGCGAGAAACACGAGGGTCAGAGTTCTTCGACTCAGGATCCAATGGCGGACGACAATGTCGGCTCCAAGTATGTTGACGGAAACAGATTTTGGTTTCACAAATTAGATATAAACTTTACATATAAGCGAAATCTGTTTTCTATCGTCTTTATGTTAACAAGAGCTTTTTCTCTGTTTTAATGCAATGCAGACCATCAGAGGCGCAAGCCGGGAGTGACCTTACAGGTAAGGAAAAGAAGAAACCACGACCCAAAGATGTGTTTGGGCGTACACTTCCTACTGAAGAAGAATTCGATGTCCTTAAAAATGCACCAAGGTATATTGTTCATAGCTTTTTTATACTCTTTCAAATGTGTTATTGTGGAAATATTGCAACATGTTAAGTGAGCATTTTCTGATTACTTACTCAGTTAGTTTGATTGGAATTGTGCAAGGCTGGAGACTGGTATTGCTGGGAGAGCAAAGCCATTTGGAGTTGAATTGCGTAATGTGAAATGTCTGAGATGTGGAAACTTTGGGCACCAAAGTGGTGATCGTGATTGTCCATTAAAGGATGCAGTAATGCCAAACGAAGAACTTCGGTTGAAAAGAGATGATCCATTGACTGCTATCATCGCACATACAGATCCCGGCGAGGTTGGTCTTAGTTTCTCTTCAATTCTCATCCTTCAAAATCTTTCATTGGATGCTATAACTTGGGAAATGCTCTTTAACTTGTTTGTTGCAGCCTCTGAAGTGGGAGTTGAAACAAAAGCCGGGCTTGAGTCCTCCTCGTGGTGGTTTTGATCCTGACGATCCAAATCAACAAATTGTTGCTGAAGATATATTTGACGAATATGGAGGTGCATTTCTTGATTCCCTTTCTTTTCCCAAGTTACATCTCATCATTAGATTGTATGTACTAATTTCTTTTCAATTCCTTTTGGTTTTGCAGGGTTCCTTGAGGGCAGCATCCCACTAGAATTACTGAGGAGTATGTCGTCGGATAAGAAAAGAAAGTCCAAAAAGAACAAAAACCACAAAAAGCATTCATCTCGGACTGTGGAGGAAACTGATGAGTCTTCCACAGGCTCAGAAGATAGTAGAGATAAGAGAGGATCGAAGAAGCGGAATAAGCCTAAGAAGAGCAAGAAGCATTATGATTCTGAGTCACTCTCCTCTGAAGATTCAGACTCTGACAATTACCGCCCGAGTAGGAGTAGACACAACAAGCATTTAGACTCATCTGGGGCGTTTATATCCGAAATCAACCACCAAGGAAACAGTCAGAGAGAAAAGCATTATGACGACGAGAAGCACCAGAAACGGAAGAAAATGGTGGATATGCCGTCTGCCTCGTCAGATGATTCTGATTATTATAGAAAGCACAGTAATAGAAAGAAAAGGTCAGAAGATGATTACAAAAGTCATCACAGGGAAAGAAAGCAAGTGCATAAGAACGATCTAGTTTCAGAGAAAAGTCAGAAACCTGACAGTTTGGAGTCTGGGAAGCTTCATAGAGTCGACAAGAAGCAGGGATATGATGAGAGAAGACACAGAAACGTCGATGTGGAGTCTGAGATGCGTCATAGATCCAATATGAGACCAAGATATGATGATCGTGATTCCGAGAGACATCACAGGAGTGTGAAGGGCAAAGAAAAGCATGTGTATGACGCATCTGATGATCCTGAAGGGTTTTCTGATAGATACAGAAGCACGAAGAAATCAGAATCCGATTCGGAATCGAACCGTAGAAGTAGAAAGAAGAAGCAGACGCATGAGCTGTCATCAGAAGAAGAAGAAGAAGAAAGGTCTAATAAGCATCGATACAGCACGAACCGAAGGAGAAACTGAGCTATATGCTGTGTTTATTGTCCTGGACCACGAGTTCTGTTTCTGGTCTTAAATGAGATTACGAGACATGTACGATTAGTTTTGTATTTGTACAATGTGCCGTTATAAAGCTATTACTGTTTAGTGTTTTGTATTTCAATTTACATTTACATTTACATTTGCTCATTTAGAAGATGATTGCAGTAGAACGTAGGAAACGACAACGTTTAGAGAACAGCAAATAAATGTTGCGTTTAAGGCGTTAGAAAAACAGTTGATTTCCCGCCGGCGCCGGAGTCATTTGGAGAGCAAGATAGAGAGAGAGAGAATCCATGTCCTTGATTCACCGCCGGTTAAATCGTTTTCCTGTATTATCGTCTGTAAGTGCTTGGAACTTTAAGGTACGTGAAGCGGTTAATCGAAATGATCCGACGGAATCACTTCTCCTGTATCGAGAAATGAAGCGCGGAGGAGTTGAACCTAACAACTTGACCTTTCCATTTGTGGCCAAGGCGTGTGCTAGGCTCGCTGATATTGGGTACTGTGAGATGGTTCATGCCCATGTTTTAAAGTCCCCATTTTGGTCTGATGTGTTCGTCGGCACTGCGACGGTTGATATGTTTGTAAAATGTAATTGTTTAGATTATGCCGCCAAGGTGTTTGAGAGAATGCCTGAGAGGGACGCTACCACTTGGAACGCTATGCTGTCTGGTTTCTGTCAATCGGGTCATACGGATAAGGCGCTTTCTCTATTTCGTGAGATGAGACTCGACGAGATCACACCTGATTCTGTGACTGTTATGACCTTGATTCAGTCTGCTTCGTCTGAGAAAAGCTTGAAGCTTTTGAAGGCTGTGCATGCCTTTGGGATACGTTTAGGTGTAGATGTACAAGTTACAGTTGCCAATACTTGGATTTCTACTTATGCGAAATGTGGTGATTTGGATTCAGGAAAGTCAGTTTTTGAAGCTATTGACAGAGGTGACAGAAGTGTTATCTCTTGGAACTCTATGTTCAAAGCATATGCAGTTTTTGGTGAAGCATTTGATGCTTTTGGTTTTTACCGATTGATGCTGCGTGAAGAGTTTAAGCCGGATTTGAGCAGTTTTATTAATCTGGCTGCGTCATGTCAGAAACCTGAAACACTAACCCTAGGAAGACTAATTCATTCTCAGGCAATCTGCCTCGGTACTGATCAAGATATAGAAGTGATCAATACCTTCATTTCCATGTATTTTAAATCCGGAGATACCTGTTCAGCGAGGCTTTTGTTCGACTGCATGCCTTCAAAAACATGTGTTTCTTGGACTGTGATGATAAATGGATATGCCGAGAAAGGCAACATAGATGAAGCTTTGGCTTTATTTCATGCCATGACCAAAACAGGTGTGAGTCCAGATCTAGTCACCTTACTCTCCCTCATTTCAGGTTGTGGAAAATCTGGTTCACTGGAGATTGGAAAATGGATTGATGCTAAAGCAGATAATTATGGGTGCAAGAGAGATAACGTCATGCTCTGCAATGCTCTTATTGACATGTACTCAAAATGTGGAAGTATCACCGAAGCTCGTGCTATCTTCGATAACATGTCTGAGAAAACTGTAGTCACATGGACTACGATGATAGCTGGATATGCTTTGAACGGAGTCTTCCTCGAAGCTTTGGAACTTTTCAGCAAGATGATAGATTTGGATTATAAACCAAACCATATAACATTCCTTGCTGTTCTCCAAGCTTGTGGTCATTCAGGTTCTCTGGAGAAAGGGTGGGAGTATTTCCTCACCATGGAAGAAGTATACAGCATCAGCCCTGGATTGGACCATTACTCTTGTATGGTAGATCTTCTTGGAAGGAAGGGAAAGCTAGAAGAAGCTTTAGAGCTCATCCGTAACATGTCAGCTAAACCTGATGCTGCCATATGGGGTGCATTGCTTAGCGCTTGCAAGATCCACCGTAACGTTGAGGTGGCTGAGCAAGCGGCTGAATGTCTTTTTAACTTGGAGCCGGAAACGGCTGCGCCTTATGTAGAAATGGCAAACATATACGCAGCTGCTGGTATGTGGGATAAGTTTGCAAGGATTAGATCCATGATGAAACGGAGGAACATTAAGAAGTATCCAGGTGAAAGCGTGATTCATTTGAACGGGAAGAATCACACGTTCACAGTGGGAGAACGTGACCATGCAGAACATGAAACGATATACCTTGTGTTGGATGGTTTAAGCCTGTTTGCCAGAGATGAGGATATATTTTGTAAAGATGGGTATGCAGAACAGAGTTATGAACTTCGCTGGGTTTAGATTCCAAATCAGGATCTTGTTGGTTCCAGACAACTGATCCTCAGTCTTTGTTTAACCTGCGATGCGACAACCTCAAGGAGGAAATAGGCAGAAAGATAGAGAGAAACAATAGGGCACTGATGTGGTGTTCTGATATCGAGAATCAGTGACACAGAGCCACACTAGTGAAGAGTGAAGACCATTGAAAGTACAAGGTCGTAAAGTGCGAAATTGACAAGAAAGTGTTGTTGCTGGACACGACTTTTCAGTGCATATGTTCAAGTCAGCAAAGTGCATAAAAAGCTATTCTGCAGAAGTGAAAAATGAAACTTTGTATACCAAAGCCTGCAATTTCGTTACTTACTCATAAGTCATATCAGGAGTCAGAAGATGAAAGATGAGGGAGTTATCTATGCATACTGAAGTTGTATAACATATCATAAATTGTAACCCAATAGTTCACTTCACAATACGGTTGTGAACTTGTGATTTGTGAAATCCCCCAGAGAATCTGTTAATGTCTAAAATGCCAAACCTTGAAAATTTCTTATTAACTTTAAATAAAAAGAAAATTAAATTTTCGAACTTTTGATTGACCTTCTTCATGGCTGTGCCTTGTTCCCTTGATGGATACTGAGAAGTGAGAACCTAGAGTGAGAATTTAAATCTATCCTTGTCTAGATGTCGGCCCACGAACCCAATAACTCTATTAAAGTCCTTTAACCCCACCACCAACCATTGCTGCGATTATGACATAGTTTGTTCTGTTCTAACAGGATGTGATGGGGAATCTAATATCTACGTGTGTTTAAACAATTAACAAGAGAATTCTGATTTGTGGAGTACCAGATTCTGTTGCCCATCTCTTTAATTTTATTCACCACCAATGTTTTTTTTTTTGGCATTTTTGAAATTAAAGGATAAAGACTTTTTCGACTCTTGTAGATAGAAATGTAGACTAGAGCATAGAAAGATATTTTCCTTAACCATGTTCGTAGAATTCCGTGTCCATTGCGTGTTCCCACGACGTAGATATTATGTTTATCACGCTTCACCTTCTAGTTTTAACATGTTTTCATTTAAACCGCTATGCTTTTTAAAAGTTTCTTAAACACCCAATTAGAGCCTCAAATATCTAAAAAGACCTATTTTCCTATGCATTCCTAACATTCATAAGCAATTAAATCAATATAAAATATTCTTTTGTGAGCGTAAAATATTTGACGTTTAGTCACCATTGAAATAATGAAGACTTTAAGAGTTCGATTTATGATTATCATATTAATACGAGGACTTAAAAGGCAATAACATATATATTATAAGGAAGAGAATCACACTTAATTCAAAAATGGTAACGCGTTAAGTAATTAATAATATTGGGATAGATAGAGACGCGGCACGCTTATCCATATATACACACAAAGCTCTCTTCTTCATTTTTTTGTTCCAATTCGTTCTGAAACAATCAATCTTCGCAATTTCGTATCGGTAAAATATTTATCAGTTTTCCATTTGATCTCACTTTTCTCTGTGATCGTTCGTATTCAGCCTAGCTATATCGAATCGTATGTCGTACTGTTTTTTGTTATTTCGTTTCGTTCTCTTGACTTTGCATGATCGAATCGCGTTTCTTCGTTGCTGAAATGATCTCCGGGTTTTTGTATTTGGATCCATTTTCTGCTACATCGATCTACGATTATGTTAACGGGTTGGTAGTTGGAAGGATTTCGATTTGAAGAAAAAATGAGGAACAAATCTGAATATCCGTTTGTCTGGCGAATTTGCTTATGGATTAATGACCATTCCTATGATTGTTTGTGTATCAGATGTTAACTCATTTTGATTGCTGTGATCTGTCAAGATCGTTTCCCACAATTTGTTTTGGAGATGTTAAAAAGTTAATCTAGATCTTTGACCGCTCCTGATGTAGTATATCAAACTTTTGTAGGTTTTGTTGAATTGAGTAAAAAACAATGGGAGGTGGTAAAGACAAGGATCGTGATGAGCAAGAGAAAGGGTTCCCTGGTTTTGGAGGAGGTGGACAATACCCACCCGGTGGAGGATACCCACCCGCTGGTTACCCGCCCGCTGGTTACCCGCCACAACAAGGGTATCCGCCACAACATGGGTATCCTCCAGAACATGGGTATCCTCCGGCTGGAGGCTATCCTCCTGCAGGATACCCACCTGGTGCATACCCTCCTGGTGCACCTGGAGGTTATCCTCCTGCAGGACCTGCAGGCTATGGTAAACCATTATGGACCTTCGATAATACTGTTTCAATTTGGATGATTACAGGAGACTAATTTGTAAAACGTTACTCTTTTCTATCCAAATGATACACAGATTGCCCTTGTAGTTTGTTGTGTTATCAAATGCAAATGCTAAGGACTGTTGAGTTTAGTGTCCTTTATTGTGTTTGAGTGGGTGTATCGAACCTTTGCGGTGGTTTATTAAGATATTTTAAGTTTAAAGATGGGAGAACATGTACACATTTTATCGATTGTGGTTATAATAATATTGACGAGTTTATGGTCTTCGGTCTCTCTTGGTTCTGCTACTTTGGAAGTTCTCCATGTTAATACCTTTTTTCTTGTTTCATCAGGACGTTCTGGTGGTGGACTCGGAGGTATGATCGCTGGTGCAGCTAGTGCAGCAGCAGCCGCCTTTGGAGCTCGCCGTGTTGGTCAGGGGTCTTACAACCCTTACGGAGGACAGGTAGGAGGGTATGGCCAGAGACCTGGATACGGCTATGGTCATGGTAAGTTCAAGCAAGGAAAGCATGGAGGCAAGTTCAAGCAAGGAAAGCATGGGAAGCGCGGGAAACATGGCATGTTTGGAGGAGGAGGAGGCAAATTCAAGAAGTGGAAGTAATCTAAAAAGACCTCCACACCTTTGAGTCTCCTCCGGTAGGCTCATTACCTGACCGATGTTTCCCCAAATATTACAATTTAACTAATGTCGGTTTAGAGATTGCTGGTTCGAGGAAATAAATGGAGAGTAATAGTATAAATAAAAACCCTTATGGTATCTACTGAAGAGGTTTCTGCAATCTCTCAGTAGCAGATGCTTTGAAGCTATCTATAATTTGGTTTTGTAATGACAGTTTGTGTTTGGTTTTTCATTCTCTTATGTTTGATGGTTTGATGGTTTGATGTTGATCGATTTCTTATTATATCTATGCTATTGTAGATATTGACGTTGTATCATGTTCTTTTATTTTTATCCTCGCCTTATCTTTGCTTTGGTCCTATTAGATTTAGACCCGCGCTACGCCGCGGTATTTTTTTATTTCAATTTGTTATATTTTTATTTAATTTTTGGTCATCATTTTATTATTAAATATATGTAAAATAAAATAGTTTGGGCATGTAGCCTCTTTTAATTATCTCTGTGTGAGCTGTCTATTGACTGTGTGAATCTTCTTTTTACGGACGATGTACCGTCTAGAACATATTCGAGAATAACTTGTTCCTCCTCCACCTCTTCTTCTTCTTCTTCATCATCTTTTTTGTTTTTTAATTTTTTGAGTGATTTTTCGACTTTGTTATGTTTCTTTGGTTCAACGATAATCATTCGCATAAGTCTTGATAAAAACTTTCGGAGACTGGTTAAATGGCGGCGCCAAAAATAAAAAACGAAGACTCGTTGTCGAACGGGAATACTGCTTATGCTAAAATCAGGCACAACTGAGATTATGCGAAAAGGCTGAATGGTCGGAAACAATAAATCAAATCCATTTTCTCTCGCAACTAATTCTTGCTGAAACTCGACACAGAGAAGAAGAAGAACTGGCCTCTGAATTCGCGTCGAAATTATTTCTGCGGATAAAATCAATTTTACCGGTTCGGTGGAAGAAGAAAGAACAAATTAAACCAATTTCTATTTCAAGTGAACTAAATCAAACCGGTTAAGAAGCTGAGCTGTATTAATGAAATGCTGACTGTGATTAATCGAAATGTTCTGATTGGCTCCTTGTTTTTGCTGAGTTGTCAGCTTTTCCCTGCTTGAAAAAGCTGATGTGTCAGCTGCTGGAGTAACACAAGGGGTTTTTGTGTATTGAATTAACTCAAGCGTGCTTTAAGATGATCTGATATTCTTAATGAACTAAAGAGAAAGCATGTAATAAGTTAATATTAATTTAAGCAATAAATTTTGATTTCACTGAATAATTGCTCAAAGTACTCGTTCGTTGACAATTTTTTTTATCAAATACCCTCTTCCTATGATTTTGTTTTCAGTTTTTTTTTTGTGTTGTTGTTGAGAATTTGCATTCTATACAAAAACAATCAGAAGTAGTCATTAATTGACTTTTGATTAATTCCTTTTTCCCCTTTATTTAACTCAAGCGTGCTTTAAGATGATCTGATATTCTTAATGAACTAAAGAGAAAGCATGTAATAAGTTAATATTAATTTAAGCAATAAATTTTGATTTCACTGAATAATTGCTCAAAGTACTCGTTCGTTGACAATTTTTTTTATCAAATACCCTCTTCCTATGATTTTGTTTTCAGTTTTTTTTTTGTGTTGTTGTTGAGAATTTGCATTCTATACAAAAACAATCAGAAGTAGTCATTAATTGACTTTTGATTAATTCCTTTTTCCCCTTTATTTCTTGTATATTTAGATAATAGAGAAAGAGAAAATAGCTATGTTGCATAAAACATAATTGGAAACGCGGAAGCGGAAATATTAACTAATACAAAATTATGTTGAAAACGAAAATGTTTTTACGAATTGTGTAACTAATACAAAAGCATATGCTATGACTATTTATAAGTTAAAATCCTTGTATTTTGATTATTTTACTTATGAAATATAATTTATTTTGAACAAGTAAACAAAAAACAATTCCTTAATAATAATGAAACTAATTTCTTGGAAAATTTAACCTGATAAAGAACTAAAATTCTAGAAAATAGTTGATTAATTTGACATTGTAATTAATATTTATTAACATATGAATTTGAATTAGATTAGTAGTGTAACGTTAATTCACTAGATTATCTTCTTCTTTTCTTGTAGTCAACAATTTTTTTTCCAAAACAAAGAAAGTTCATATGAAAGTATGGAAAACAAATTAATTATTACTATCTCTTTATTATTAATTGAGAAGTACATCTCTTTTTTGGACCAAAAAACCATCTCTTTATGAATAAAATCTGTTTGGAAACAGGTAATGTTTAATAATAATCTGTGAGGGTTAATTTAATAATCTAAAATATCACTTAAATCAAACCAATATTTGGTTCACTCAAACCAACAATCAAAAATACATGTTTCAATTATAAATGATAATACCAAAATTAGAATAGATAATATCATAATCAAAGATTTCCGTTTTATACATTATCAATTAGAATCTGCAAAAACGTAAACAAATTAAAAAAACTAGCAATAATACCAAATCAAAGGAACTTTGATACTAAATAAAAGATAATTATTTATAATTTATATAATTTAAACCATTATCTTAAATTAAGAAAATTTCCTAATATAAATTCTAAGTAGATTTTTGGTGTTACTAAAAACTTATACATGTTTTTCTTATATCTATCGATATTCCAAATCTAAAATTTAGAAAAAAAATTTAATCTTAGATGATGATCTAGAAAAAATTTCAAAAACCAATTTGTAAATATTGCAAATATGATCTGTCGACAACACAACACACTTCTTTGTTTCTAGTTCTACATAATGTCATTACATGATTTTGAAGTCTATCCATAAATGTATTTTTTTCATTTTTTATTAAACTGGAACCACAAACATATTTTATTCAATAGTATATAAAAGTTTGGAGCTATTCATATTATGGATTAAGTTGGTATTAGGGTTGGACACGCGCCCTACACGGAGTGATATTTTACTCTAATGTTTTTTAACTTAAAAATGTCTATTTACATAACTCGAAATCTTATGCGACATATTAATTTGATGGTTTGGTTCTTATCTTCGTTTTACAGTGTAGAAATTAAACATTTTAAATAATTTTTTAAAAAGGTAAAAAACCAAAATAAAACATTAATCATAGTCCTAAATTACATATGTTAAAATTGAGTAAAAAACATAAAAATCAAATGACTATAGTATAATAAAATAACAAATCAAATGACTACATTTAAATTGTTATTCTTTTTTTATATTTGTCTTGAAAATGAACATGGTGATTACACCTCAGCATGGCAAAGTTGTTAATACAACATGAGAGAAATGTTAATTTTTAAAAATGCTTCTCTTTTAGTATATTAGGGATAAAAGTTATAACATATGGTAATATTTTTATTGTTTGGTCATTTGTTTGGTTATTGTATTTTTTTTTTTAATTGTTAATAAATAAATACAGTATAATCAATAGTCAATACTGCAAAAATTTGAATCAATTAATAACAATATACTTGACAATTTTAACAGAAAAGAACATATCATACTATTATTTGCGAAGACAGAATTTCGTTTCGAGGCACCATATTCGCTCTCAGCCGCGGAATTACCATGATGCCCTTAATGAAAATATTAAGTTTTTATTTATTTAATCGATATAAATTACGATATTATTTTTCTGAAAACCTAGAAAACCCTAATATTATTAACTTAAAATCTCTATATATATACATGTCAAACCCTATATGATATACAAAAGCGGTGACATGATTTTTGATTTTTGCTTCTTTGCCAACACATTCCATGAGAATCATAACAAGCACGATATATAATTCTCTCTTGGATTACAATTCTTTAGTTCTTTTCAGCTTCAGGCTACAGCTAACCGAAGCTTCTTGGGTTATCAATGGAGAAGTCTCTAGCTAATAGGTCATCTGCTAATAGCTAATTTAATAGTTTTGCTTTTAGATAAGTTTTGGAAACCCTAATATTATTAACTAAAAATCTCTATATATATACATGTCAAACCCTATATGATATACAAAAGCGGTGACATGATTTTTGATTTTTCCTTCTTTGCCAACACATTCCATGAGAATCATAACAAGCACGATATATAATTCTCTCTTGGATTACAATTCTTTAGTTCTTCTCAGCTTCAGGCTACAGCTAACCGAAGCTTCTTGGGTTATCAATGGAGAAGTCTCTAGCTAATAGGTCATCTGCTAATAGCTAATTTAATAGTTTTGCTTTTAGATAAGTTTTGGTTTATGATAAGTTTTGATGCTTGAATAGATTATCTGCAAAGAATATATCTCAAAACAGGTATTCTACAGTAATGCTTTTTATTATTAATTTTTTGGTTTCACATATACGTTTCTTATTTTTTTTTTATCGTTATGTTTCTTTACATAGCTTTCAACTACACACCATTAAGGTCATGTGGAACAAATCATAACTTACTATTGTTGCCTATGTATTGTCTCTGATTTTAGATGTAGTTTTCAAGTTCTATATTTCTTATATTAAACTAGATCAATTATTCATAAAATTTTATGGATTTTTGGAATTACAAAAACAGACTTTGTAGGGGTTTTTAATTTTAGTTTCTTCAATGAAGCTAGAGAAACGGAGTTGGCGGAGCCTGGAACAAAGAACGACTTCTGGATATATTAGCATGTATGGAGATTTGGTTGAATCTGTGAGATCATGAGAGGCCGTACCACATGATGTGCATCTGGCTTTGGGTTCATTGTCTTTGCAGAGAGAATGATCATGGATAAACAAATCACAGATGGCCGCCCGATTAGTATTCTAAAACTAATCAAAAATCCTTCATTAACCTCTGTAACAGATGCTGTAACCTTTTGTTTTTCTTTTTACTTGCGCAGTAAGCTTTCTTGAGTAGGACAAGATGATTCTTGACTTCCTCTTCCGTCTACTAAACCTCAAGTTATAGTATTCTATAAATAAAGAAGAGAAAACCTAATTCTGAATTCTTCTTCCTTTCGGAGTCCCGTCATTATTTAATTTTCTAAGCAGAGAGAAACACTAGGAAGAGGTAATGATTCAATGAGAAGATATTTCCTGATGCTAACATGTAGCCAAATTACAATGAAAATCACGAATGACAAAAATAGTGTCTTCAATAGAAAGAACTAAAACAATTTAAGCAAATTCATAACCAGAAAATAACAACACCTATAGATTTCTAAGAGATCATGATTACATAAAGATATAAACTATTTAACAAATTCTTAAAAATTTAAACTATCTAACGTATACATTGATTATATCATCAGAGGGTGTGGAGTATATATTGATGGGTGTAGGGTTTAGTTTTAGTGCATTTTAAATTTTTTTGAATACATTAATATTGCCGATTAAAAACAAAAAACAACAACAATTTCTTTAAAAAAACATCTAAAACGATAAAATCAAATCCAGAACCAGTTTGTATTCTTACAACTTCTTTTCTCATCTTTGATTGTTTATAGTCAATAGTTCTAAACTGAATTAATACTGAAATATATTACCAGGAAAACGAAGAATATCATGAAGAAGAAGCAAAGTATAACACCCCGAAAAGATGGATTTAGATAGCAAAACATATATAATGAAGACAAAGAATAACATAAGAGCGGAGAATAAGAAAGAAAAATTGAAAGAATAAAATCGGAGGATAAAGAAGACGAAAGTAAAGTACAAGAAGATAAGACAAAGAAAACCAGAAAATTAAGATGTACAGAAGACAAATGAAAATAATAGCAAAAAGGTATGAGGAGATGAAGAAGAAGAAATATGAGAAGAAGAGAAAAAAAAAAAGAGGAAAACGAAACTGATAAATAATAATATGTTGCAAAAAAGAAAAAGATTGATAATACAAAATGATGAAGAATACAAGATGAAATAAGAAGAAGAATCTGAATAAAAATAAGGTAAAGACAAAAGTTGTAAGTCGAAGAGGGAAAAAACGAAAAAAAAACAAAACAAAACAAAAGAAGAAAATAATTGAAGAATATGTGAATCATATGGAAGTTGGAAAAATTAAAAGATAAAAAGTGAAGATTAAGAACACAAAGCCAATTGAAAAGCAAATGTAAATAAAAGGAAGAAAACGAATAAAAACCAGGAAATAAAAAAGATGACAATGAAGAGAGAGAAAAAGAAAAAGAGATTAGAAAGTTTGATAAGAATAAGAAAAAAATGGTAGAAAATGAAGGAAAAAAATATGAAAGAAGTAAAAGACAAATTAAAAGAAGAAGAAGATAAAATGGGGTTGGGGTTTACGATGTAGGGTTAATATTGATGGGCGTAGGATTTAGATTTTTGTGCATTTAAAAAAATTTGAATACACTACATTACCGATTAAAAACAAAAAAAAAAAACTTCTTTTAAGAAAAAAATAAAAATAAAAGCAAATCCATAACCAATTTGTAAAATGTGGGGTTCGGGTGTGCAGTTTGGGAGGGGGGTTAGAACGTGGGGTTTGGGTTTTGGGTATAGGGTCATTCAGGGGGGGTTGTGTTACAATGTGGGGTTTTGGTTTAGGCTGTAGGGTTTATATTGATGGTGTAGGGTTTAGTTTTTGGTGCAATTTTAAAAATTTGAATTATTATGGAATAATATCAAAATTATAAATCATTGATTATAAATTTATATCTACCTTCCTAAATTACATTCATTCATAGAAAAAAAACTAAAAAAATTAAAGCAAATCCAAAATCAAAAGATAACAAAACCATTAGATTTTTAAAAGATTTCAACTATATAGAGATAAAAACTATTTCACCAATCCTTGAAAATCTAAACTTCAGATCAATTGATAGGTGAAATACAAGACGAACACAAGAACAAATAAAAACATGAGTAAAAGGAAAGAAGACGGTGAAAAAGAAGATGTGAAATATGGAGAAAAAGAAGAAAACTCGAACATGAGGAAAAAGAAATCAAATAAGAAAAAATAGAATGTGAAGAGAAAAAAAACAAAGAAGAGATAAATAAAAATTAGAATAATAATATAATGCCACAGAAGACAAAGATGATAAAGATAGAGAGGGGAAATGAGGAAAAAAATGAAAAGAAAATTAAAAAAAAAAAAGAATAGTGAGTTTAGAGGATATGAAGACATAAAAAAAGATGGAAGAACAAAAATTAGAAGAAGAAAAAGAAGAAAAAGAAGAAAAAGATGATGATAACGAATATAAAATTGAAAGAAAAAGAAGAAGATATAATAATTGGAGAAGAATTAGTGGGAAAAAAAAATAAGAAGTGAGAATTTTTTGTATCTCTCTAAGAGAATGAAAAAAAATTATGTAGAGAATGAGAAAGAGAAGACAAATAAGATACATAAAGATTACAAAAATAAGAAGTCGGCGAAAACAAAAACGATAAATACAATCATAAATACAATTATCATGAAAATAAAATTAAAATAACTGATATGGTTTTGTCCACTATATCGAGAAGATAAACATCATGAAATCTTTGAAAAGTAGAAAAATATATAAAATTGATTATTGTATAATATAAAAAAAAATATTTAGTTTTATTTGAACATTTAGATTATTTTTATGACCGTGTTTTGATATTTTTCTGTTTTTTTCATTTTTTTTAAAAATAAATATTGTAATGTTTAAATTATTAAAAAAATATTTTTAACTTATAAATATTTTTTTCCAAAAACAGTTTATGCCCGCGCATGGCGCGGGCTGACCACCTCGTAACACAAAAAAAACATATAACTCTTAAACTAATATTAAAATTAAAACATATTATTAAAAAAAAAAAAAAAAAAAAAAAAAAAAAAAAAAAAAACATAATTGCACTGCACTGCTGCGGGCCAGACACTAGTATCGGGCCAGACACTAGTATCTTTATTAACTGAAGCTTGTAAACGACCTAAGCCCAATTAAAGCGAATCGGGTCCAATAAAAATCAGAGTCCAGAAAACCCTAACTTTGTTTCTTCTCTTTTCGCGCAAAGTCGGAACTCTCTCAGGTGCGTGTGCTCTCCGCTGGTTCCTTAAAAGAGTTGACACACGCTTTTCGATCTTCCTCGACTCTCAGTCTGAATCTCTCAATTATCTCTGGTACGTCTCGAATTTTCCTTTTCCTCTACGATTGATAATAAGATTTCATGCTCAAATGATTTTCGATAACGTCACCGACATAGATTTTGGGGGTTTTCGGTGTTTGCTTCTCGATTGATTCAGAGTTCAGTTTTACATCTGGGATTGTATTAAAACCTTCGATTTTTCTTCAAAATACTTGAAATTTGCTGTTTTTGGTTTGATTTTTTTTTTGCTTTCTATCACTCGTTGTTTTGTTATCTGGGCAAGTCTCAACCTTTGAGCAAATTAAATGATCTTTGTATAAGATACGTGGGCGAATTTGGAATTTAATTTTCAGATTTTGATTTTTTTTTTTTGCATAAATTCGGTTCACCCTTTTATTCGAAGTGTCGAATTTGCCGGTTTTCAAGCTTAAAGTTATGAACAATTTGACGTCTTCGAGTTTTCATGTCGAAATATTACTCTTTTAGTGTTAAAATCTGATAAAAAAATCTCGAGTAATCAAATCATTGTTATTAGCTCTGATTGTAATTGGATTTTCTGTGAATATTGTTGGTGCTACTCTGTAGCTGTTTCTTATGTAGCTTCATTTGGTGCTTGTGTCTAAGCTATACTCCCTTATAGTTTTCCATATAAGATTGGGTGTTCCTGTTTGTGCCACACTAAATAGATACCGCAGACTGTCCTGTTAAAACCAGTTTTGTTCTGCTATCAGATTGTCTATTAAAATGTCGAATCTTCAACAGGCAGTTAAACCATTGATTTTATTTATTTTTTAGATCTTTTGAGAGATGGCTGATCGATTGACACGTATTGCTATTGTGAGTGCTGACCGTTGCAAGCCAAAGAAATGTCGCCAAGAGTGCAAGAAGAGCTGTCCTGTGGTCAAGACAGGTGCATATTCTTATTCCAAAATTGAAAATTTGTGGTCTTGCATTATGGATTTCCATACCTTTGCTGTGATTGATTGGTTGTGTCATTACTCATTGCATCTGACTTGTGACTGCATGCCAATTAGTGCATAATAGTTAGGTTGCATGTAAAATCATAAGTTTATGCTGCTACCGACTTGGTGTTTTTGTCATAACTCCATATATTTCAGTGCCACTTACGCATTAACTTATTTTTACCTTAGGAAAACTTTGTATTGAGGTGACTGTTGGCTCCAAGCTTGCTTTTATCTCAGAGGAGTTGTGCATTGGTTGCGGTATTTGTGTGAAGGTATGCCTGCTTACGCTATTTCTGATTTTGAATATGCCTCTGTAGTCTTTACATGTCAAAAAACTGGGATACTAAGTACTCTGTTTTTTGCAAAATTTGCAGAAATGCCCGTTTGAAGCCATCCAGATCATCAATCTTCCTAGGGACTTAGAGAAAGATACGACCCATCGTTATGGGCCAAACACTTTTAAGTTGCACAGGTTCGTTTATCTGTTATTTTCTTCTACAAAAACCGACCCCTCTTCTAGTTTTAAGACAATGCGAATCTCTATCTTGACTTACAGGCTCCCAGTTCCGAGGCCAGGGCAGGTCCTAGGGTTGGTTGGGACAAATGGTATTGGAAAATCAACTGCTCTGAAAATTTTGGCGGGAAAGCTCAAACCAAATTTGGGCCGTTTCACTGTAAGAGTCTCTCTTAAGTTTTTGATATTTTCTATGGAAATTGCGTCTCCTGACTCATTGATGTATAATTATTTTCCTTCTTGAGCAGAATCCTCCAGACTGGCAAGAAATCTTGACACACTTCCGTGGGTCAGAACTGCAAAACTACTTCACCCGAATTCTAGAAGATAATCTTAAGGTACAGTGGAAATTGATCTTAAATTTGTCTCCAGAGGGTGCCTACGTATCATTTATGACTCAAATTGTGTTATTATGTGCGTGCCAGGCCATTATAAAGCCACAATATGTTGACCACATTCCAAAAGCTGTCCAAGGCAATGTTGGACAGGTCCTTGACCAGAAGGATGAGAGAGATAAGAAGGCAGAGCTCTGTGCTGACCTGGAGCTGAATCAGGTTATTGATCGTGATGTTTTGAATTTATCTGGTGGTGAGCTGCAGAGGTTTGCAATTGCTGTTGTTGCCATACAAAATGCGGATATTTATATGTTTGACGAACCATCAAGTTACCTCGATGTTAAGCAAAGACTCAAAGCTGCTCAAGTTGTTCGTTCTCTCCTGAGGCCTAACAGGTTTGATTTTTCTATCTTCGAAAGTTTTTTTCCAAATGGGATCTTAAATAAGCTATTTACGGTTGTTGTTTATTTCCCGCAGCTATGTCATTGTTGTGGAGCATGATCTCAGTGTTCTTGATTACTTGTCGGATTTCATTTGCTGTCTGTATGGGAAACCAGGAGCATATGGTGTGGTGACTCTCCCCTTCTCCGTCAGAGAAGGAATCAACATTTTCTTGGCTGGGTTTGTTCCCACCGAAAATTTACGTTTTAGGGATGAATCTTTGACCTTCAAGGTAAGCGTTTTTTTTTTATGGTGAAGAGGCAAAGTTAACTAACAACCGTAATCAATGTTTGTCCTTATGTTCTTTTTTTTGCATGAAGGTTGCTGAAACTCCACAAGAAAGTGCTGAAGAGATACAGTCGTACGCTAGGTACAAATACCCCACCATGACCAAAACTCAAGGAAATTTCAGGTTGAAAGTGACGGAAGGTGAATTCACAGACTCTCAGATTATTGTAATGCTTGGGGAGAATGGTACAGGGAAGACAACATTTATTCGGATGCTGGTATTCTCTTCTTCCATATCCCCTCTCTTGTGCTTAGAGTTTCAGAAAGTACCGGACTTCTTAACTTGTATTATTGGTAATATCTGCAGGCAGGTTTGTTGAAACCTGATGAAACAGAAGGATCGGACATAGAGATACCAGAATTCAATGTTTCTTACAAGCCACAAAAGATCAGCCCAAAGTTTCAGAATTCAGTTAGACACTTGCTACATCAAAAAATTCGGGACTCTTACATGCATCCTCAGTTTGTGTCCGACGTGATGAAACCACTTCAGATTGAGCAGTTGATGGATCAAGAAGTTAAAAATCTTTCAGGAGGAGAGTTGCAAAGGGTTGCATTGGTTCTGTGCCTTGGAAAGGTGAGTATTTTGTTTCAGAAGTCTATGTAACATTCAAGCTGTTTTTCTTTGTTTTAGTGATCTCATGTTTCCACCACATTTGTGAATCCCTGCAGCCTGCGGATATATACCTGATTGATGAGCCAAGTGCATACCTTGATTCAGAGCAACGTATTGTGGCATCTAAAGTCATCAAGCGATTCATTCTCCATGCAAAGAAAACTGCATTTGTAGTCGAGCATGACTTCATCATGGCTACCTATTTGGCAGACCGGGTTATTGTCTATGAAGGAGAACCATCCATTGATTGCAGTGCAAATTGTCCTCAATCACTGCTCAGCGGAATGAATCTCTTCTTATCTGTAAGTCTCCTAGTTACTCTGTAGTTGCATGAGTAAAGGACCTAATGTTTGATGCTAATGATTTCCATTTATGTCTTTCTTTACCCTGCAGCATCTGAACATCACATTCAGACGGGATCCCACCAATTTCAGACCAAGGATCAACAAATTGGAGTCCCTCAAAGACAGGGAGCAAAAGTCTGCTGGCTCTTTCTACTACTTGGACGATTAAGACAACTACCATGAGGTTCGTATTCTCTGAAATCCAATCTTGTTTTATCAATCGCACAGCATTTGAAGGAGCCAATATCTGAAATGTTGGTTCTCTCTTCGTTTCCTTCACTGATTCACAGGATATAGGGCATGATCTTGGATACAACATTGTCTGAATTCCAGGAAGGTCTTTTGCTCTGAGGAAGTTGATCTGTGAGCTCGGGATATTTTAGTCAGCCATCTGTATACCCAGTTCCTTCGGAGATCTTTCTTTCTGGTCAAGCTTTTTGATTGTTTCTTCATCAGTTTTGCTTCTCAGGTTTTCTATTGCTGCCTTCCCCCTCCTGCCTTTTGCTGAATGCTACACAGGGTTGTACCATTAACTGAGCAATAAAAGTTTTTCAGAATATTTAATCTTTCGTTTGTTTGTTGACTTTTGTAACTCTCTGTTGTTGATTTCAAGATTTATTATGATGTTATTTACTTGGATTTTTACACGGAATTTGTTGCCTGTTATATTATTTCTATTTATCTACTTCTCTCACACAGCCTTTAAACTAACTACTGATACAGTTACTTCAAGAAACACTGTCAAATACTAACGTCAATAAGACTGTAACCAGGGAGTTTCTTCAAAGCTTTATCCTCCACCATCTTCCGTAGCCGCACCGCTTCTTCCCAACCTCCAAGCCCAACATATGTATTCGACAATGAGATATAGTAAGATGCATTGTCTGGTTCCATTTCAAACAGAACTTGTGCAACTTCTTTCCCCAACTTTGTGTCTCCGTGATAGTTACAAGCACTCAACAAAGCTCCCCATACACCTGCTTTCTGTGGCTCTCCGATCCCTTTGATGAACTCATAAGCTTCTCTCAGCTTCCCTGCCCGGCCAAGCATGTCAACAACGCAAACCCGATGCTCGGTAACTGGTTTCACCCCGAATTTATCCTCCATTTGGTTGTAATATCTTAGACCTTCATCTATAAGCCCAGAGTGGCTGCAAGCCGACAACAGGCTTATGAAAGTGCTCTTGTTTGGTTTCATCTTTGTGTTAATACTACTCATTTCCTTGAATAATTCCATTGCCTTATCTCCCATTCCATGGAATCCATATGCGGAGATAACAGAGTTCCAAGCGGCAATTGATTTCGCCCCTGAGTTTTTAAACACTTTCATGCTGGTTTCTAGCATCCCACAGCTGCTGTACAGGTCCACGAGTGCGGCACAGAGAAAAGGGTTATCCTGAAATCCACGGCGAATGAGATGACAATGTGCCTGCATACCATAGCCTCTAGACCCGAGCTGAGTTGAAGCAGAGAGAATGCCAACGAATGTTATCTCGTTCGGCTCTAACTCGAGTTTTCGAAAGAGCTGAATCGCTTCTGGTCCAGCTTTATTCTGAGCCAAAGTTGATATTATACAGTTCCAGGAACATAAATTAGGGTCAGAGATCAAGCCAAAGACCTTCACTGCACTATCGACGTCTTTACATCTACCATACATGGTGATCAACGTGTTCTCCAATTGAGTGTCAGATTCTCTCAAACTCCTAATAGCTAGACCATGAAAGCATCTTCCTTGCAAGACCAGTTCGAGGTTTCCACATGCCGAGATAGTACCCAGAAGAGTAATCATGTCATGACTAACTTTCCCTTCACGACTCATTGCTTGAAACGCTCTCAGTGATTCTAAATAATAACCATTCGATGCACAGCCATAGATAACAGAGTTCCAAGATGTGAGATCCCTTGTTTTGGATATCGTCTCTAACAGCAAGAATGCTGAAGTTAGGTCCCTGCCACCAATGTACATGTTTATAACTGAATTAGCTGAGAGGATATTATCCCCAAATCCAAGCTTTAGCTGCCAACAGTGCACTGATTTGCCAAAGATGAGAGAATCAGAGGAATCACAAGACGGAAGAACTGCCAACACAGTCGACAAGCTAAACTTTGAACAAGAATACTCACTGACAACTTCTTTGAACAGATTCTTAGCTTCTTGTGTAAACCCGTTTTGTGCAAAAGCAGATATCATCGAGTTCCATGAAACCAAGTCTCGATCAGTTGTTATCTTGAACAACAACTCAGCCTGCCTTGTTAAGCCACACTTACCATACATGTCAATAAGGCTGTTTATTACCTCTCTGGACTGCACATCCCTGCGAACCGTGTAACCATGAATTGCTCTTCCTTCTCGTGACAAACATTTATCACCGCATATGGAAGTTACTGTAACCACGGTGGCGATATCAGGCTGAATCCTATCCACCGATTGCATTTCTTTAAAAATACCAAACGCCTCTTGAAACATCCCATTTGAAGCAAACCCATTCAGGATTGCATTCCAAGAAATCACATCCTTGCTTAGTAATTCTTCAAACACGGTTTCCGCAGCTTCGGTGTCCCCACATTTTGAGTACATTGACATGATCGAATTGGCCACAGAGACATGAACTTCTGGGATATACCCTGATTTTATAACCAACCCGTGGAGTGATTCACCTAAAAGAAGCTCTTCAAGAGTAGCACAAGCTGAGATAACACATGAAAAAGTCACATTATCAGCATCTTGTCCTGAACCAATCATCGCCTTGAAATACTCCAACGATTTCTTGGGATGACCATTAGCGAGACATTTAGTCACAATTGTGTTCCAAGAAACAATGTCTCTGTGCTCCATATGTGCAAATACACACTCTGCTGAGCTCAAATCCTCGCCTTTAGCATAAAGATTAATCAATGCATTGCACAAGCTAGAATCAGAAACCAATCCAGCCTCTATTGCCAAACAATGAACCAGTCGACATTTCTTCGAAAGGTTGAGACTTGATAACGCCGAAGCTGCAAGTAAAAGCGTCGTAGAATCAAACTCGGTTCCTTTCTGAATCATCTGAACAAAAATTCCAACAGCCGCCAGCGAACTACCATTGTGATTCAGAGCAGTGATCATACTGTTCCAAACAATCACATCTTTCACTTTAATTTCACCAAACAGACCCAAAGAAGACGCTAAGTCCCCTGTTCTACCGTAAAGCGTCAGAAGCTTCGAAGATGCAGGCAAATCTTGGAGAAAACCACTCTTCAGAGCGAAACAATGGATACTCCTCGGATTCTCTGCCTCTTTTCTCATCATGTAGGATCGAAGTACATCTTGAAAGAACATAAATCTCGAATCTACCGTCCTATTCTCTCTCTTGAGCATTTCGTCGAACAAGTTATGGCCATTATGAGTAACCGGAGGCCGAACAGCTGACGTGAAGGGTCGGTCATGTTTTCTCTTACTGATGTGGAAATTGGAAGAACCATGTTTGATAAAGTGACCCGAGCAATAAGTTCTCAGCTTTTTCAGAGAAACCGCAGAGATTCTAATCATCAGCAACAACCTGGACATGTATCGGCGGTTTCCCGGCGGCGGGAAAAACATATCAATATGATCAATTGGGTCTTTTATTGGGCCTATGTGGCCTTACTATTTATTGGGCCTTTTCTTACTTGTTTCAACACTTGTGTTATTCTGTTTTTATTTTGCTACGGTGTTACGGTGAAAACTAAAAACTGAGGGTTGTTAAAAAACAATTAGGACATTCAATCACTTGAGCTAAAAATATTACTAGAAATCATAAGTTCAACAGTAATCTAAGGAGGGGGTATTAAATTGTAGAATTAGAGAGAAAGCAAAAGAATTCAATATTAATGGATTTTGAAGTAATTTAGGGGTGTTATTCAATCATATATTTAAAATCAATTCGATAGGTTTTATAATCCTTCAGATTTAAAGTTTTGATCTTATTTTATAAAATCCATAGGAGTTGATTCTAAAATCTCTGCAATATAGCTTGGATTCTGTTTTAAATAATTTACTCATGAAACTCCATTGGAATTCATTTCAAATGACTCAATAAACAAAAGATTTTTAAAATCATTTACTTTTGAATAACACTTGATTTTAAATTTGGATTTGAAATCTTGATTGAATAACACTGGAATTGAAAATCTATTAATGATAGATTACAAATCAGATATCGAATAACAGTGGATTTTAAAATCAGATTTGAAATCTTAATTGAATAACACATGATTGTAATTCAATTTCAGTTCATTTTAAATACAACATCCAATAACACCCCCTTGAAGTGTTTGTTGGGAGTTCAACCAATTCTATTAAAATGACAGCAAAAATTGTAAGAATTAATTATTTACAAAATCTTCTTCAAATTCTATTAAATTCCTTCCAAATGACATTACTACTAAATCCACCAAATATTGAATAACATAGGAATTTAATGGAATTAGAAAATTGATAACTTGAATAATTCCAGAATTTAAAGCATTTGAAAAGAATGATTACAAATCCTTAATCCAATAACACATGTATTAAAAGGAATTGATAAAACAGATACTTGAATAACAACATGAATTTAATGGAAACCTTAATTCCTTCTAATTCAATGAATGTCTGAATCCAAAACCCCCTAAGTAATTCTTTTTTTATTTTCTCAACAGTTTTGCTATTTAATTATTTTCACTAATTAGAGATTAAAAAGAATTTGCATTGCAAACTAGAGTATATATACATGCATTGTCTGGCTAGTAATTATTTGTCTACAACATGAATTCGTATCTCTAATTCTCTATTTCTTTTTATTCCTTCTTAATCCAGATCATAAGAAAAATAACTAACTTTTTTCGCCCAGTTGAAAGAATTTTCAGTAAACTACAAAATAAAAATAGATACTGTATACTATTATATTGGTGGAAGAAAAAAATATAACAATAGATACAGAAGAACAGAAAACAGTTGTAATAAAAAAAAAAATTGCTTATAAGTTTTTTGTTTTTGTTTTTGTAACTGAATTATTGCTTATAAGTACAATTACATTATGGCGATGAGTATATGACAAGAGACATAGAATTTATCACAAAAGAAATTAAACAAAAATTGTTTATACACAAAGCCTCTTTCAGTCTTCAACATATGATCACTTGGGCCTTGGGGCTTATACGTATGATCACAAAATCTCGAAAAACATAATGAAATGTTTAGTTAAAACAGAGTTAATTAAATAGTAGTCTCCCAGATCCGTACAGTACCCGTTAGCTCTCCCGAAAGCATTAAATTAAATATCAATTGTTTCGTGTTCCCAAAATCATTGGTTTTGTTCCCCTTTATAGTTTACATCACATTATTAAGTTCTTATTTAAATTGCATTCATTGCCGCTAATTAAAATGTTTGTTAATGCAAGTTGACTTTCTATAGTATGTCTTTCCCCATCGATGTACGTATGACGTACATATGTTTTCGTGCTCGTCATATTAAACCGAACCACGTGTCTTCTATAATTACTACTATCAACACATTATTATTGAGCTCCTGTTATTTGTTTTTTGGGTACGAAAGTCAAAACAACATTTTTAAACATGGACTACTTCGATTACAATAAATTGAAATATTGGTAAAGAGGGGCTATGAATTTAGCTTGGTAATGACTAATGAGCATGTGGATTTTGTCATGTTTACTAATCTGACTTAGAGAATTCTTGGATGGTGGTTTGATAAATATTTTGACGATTTGATTAATAAAACTAAGAACACTAAGACTCGTTAATTGTTGTTGACTTGATTTGTTATGACTCATGACGATGGAGCATTTTTTATAGTATATGTTAAGTTTTGAAATAATACATATGAAGGTGTGATTGAAATTTAAGATCCAGATTATTATAATTAAAATTAATTTGTCGTGATTGAGTTATATATTAAGTGCAATAATTAGATATGCGTTGACAAAATATGTAGAATAATAATTATATAATGAATATACTTCTTAAAGAACTACGAGTTCTTATTATAAAAACTAATTAAGGAATGCAAATTAAATTGTAAAACCATGATCGGTAGGCATGTGGATGAATATTGCTTATTATAAGGGTATGCAATTGATTAATTAATCTAAAGTTTCAATTCAATTAAAGATTGATACATGGATCAATCAATGGTTAATTACTTACAAGTTAATTAAATGAAATTAGTTTTTAACAACAAAAAATGAAATCAAATTAGAAAGGGGAGGTTATTGGGAGATGAATTTCTATAGACTTGTTTGATATATTAAAAAAATTTCTCTAAATTGTTTAGTTCGTGGTAAATACTTACATAACATGTACTGTATTTTTTTAAAAAAAAAAATTTCTCTCTATTCTCTAATAAATGGCCTTTCAGAGTTATGCACACAGATTAAGAAGTCATTAAGTTTTTTAACTTTTCAAAATAAAATATGTTTTTTCATCAACTTTAATACAATTTAACCAATGAAAAAACAATTTGCAGAATTCAAATAGTCAAAACAATAAAATTACAATTAATTTCTACATGGATTTGTGAGAAGGCCACTTATTTGTGGAAAAAAAAATCTCTAAAAAGCCACTTATTAGAGGGACATTTTTTTGGTTATCTACGATATGTATGCGTCCCAATGCAAACTTTATTGAACAAAAAACTCGACAATGACAACCATATCTTGACAAAAAAAAAAAAAAAAAAAAAAAAAACCCAGCATATAAGCATAAAAAATATTGAAATGAAATGTATACTAAATTATATATATATTCCATTAAAATGTATAAATAAATTGGTGTGACAACTAGCATCTAATGAGTGAAGAGAACAATACATGGTTTCAATAGATACCGCTTAGTGAGCCCATTGTTATTTCTAATGATTCATCTCCCCCCCCCCCCCCCCAACGTTTCTCTTATACCGTAACTAACTACTAATCATTTGTATATGTGTTATGGGCGTAAATGTTGCTGTGTTTTTGTTCAATATCTATTTAATTTTATATGTCGACCATCATCACTATAGAAAAAACGTCCTTCATATATTTCGTATTAAATTTATATTTTGGATGGCACGAAAAATTAATGGTCGGTAAACAATATGGAGTTGACTTCTCAACCCGATATTAAGAAACACGTTAATGCTTCAGAAATCAATTACTGCCATGTCGTTCAAACTTTGAGGAGCCCTACCAGCATTAACGTATGTTAACAGTCTATAACTACATATGCCAAAGACATTTAAGACAACGTACTTTTCAATCTTTACATAATTGTGAAAACAGACATTTTTTGTTTGTCAAAATTTTCATTCAGTTCATAAAATAAATATGTAAACAAAGAAAGTCTAAATGGGGAGGTTTGATTTCTTAATTAGTAGGAGTTTTTATTGTCTCCCTTCGTTTTCGTGAAACGATAAATTGATTGAGAAACCAAATCCGTACTTCTCCATACACCACCCCCCCCTTGTACGTAAATCAAGTAAAGAAAACAATTTAGGACACGTATGTAAGAAAACTATTTTTTTAATATGTAATTCTTGGAATATAGTCAAAAATCAAAGGAACGAATAAATACGAGCATCATAGAAAATGTTTTAAAATTTTCAAATAAAAATTTGACCCGTGTATATATAGGGCGTATATTTATTGGTCAAAATTTGACTTATATATGTAAATATTCATTAGAAAACAATCGACACTTTCCGGCCAAATAAGTAGAAAAATATAGATGCAATTTATACACACCTTTTTTTGGTCACACACTTTTTTTTTTTAATTTCAAATAACGGGTTCAACTCTTTGAGTAATAGTGCGATTAAAATGGTGCCATAAAGTGTTAAGAACAACAATTCACTCCTGTTTTTTTAACAGCAAATACTTATATTAGGAAGAAAACAGAGCATTAGAGCACTTCCATTGGAAGTTTTTAAGTAGTATTTAAGCATTAAATATCAATATAATTGAAAAAGTGTGACAGATAATTTAAATCTGTTTTTTATATAGAACTTTTTGGAGTTGTATCTTAACAACTAATGACACTTATTTGTAGATAATTGGTGCAGTTATTTTTTTTAACCAAAATTTAATTATATAAATAAATGAAATAAAAATATTATTTAAATATTATTTAAAAACTCAATTTAAGTTTTTTTGCGATGGAGATGGACTTACACACTTGGACAACAATTCACTGTTAAACAATCACAAGAAATGAATTTAAGAGAATATATATTGTTCGATGTTTTAAAAATGGATGATATTGTCATTTTATCTTGACGGTTCAAATTAGTAACTTTCAAACCACATTTTGATTTTTGACTTGAGGTATATATTGTACCAATGCACCCTAAAATCATTTGAATCACAGAAGTGCAAATCTACATACATCAAGATTAAAAAATTGACCAATCAACAAAAAACCATAGCTGTTGCTTAAGTAGACAGATCGCTAGTAGAATTATGTTTGAGGTGGGCTTAGCATCTCTCTCCAGATAAATCGACCCGCATCAGAGAAAGCTCATTGGAATGCCTTGGCCCACTAATTTGTGCAGTTTACTATGGTAAATACATCATAAAAGAGTTAGTTGGAAGTTGAATTAAAGCTTAGATTTAATTACTATATAGTTGCCGAGCCCCTTGTTCTGTTACTGAGTTCGTCACTCATTCGTTTGCCGAACTCTCTATATTCCATATTCGAGTTCGTCTCTCGACCTTTCGCCGAACTGCATGCTTCCTTATTTGAGATCGTCATTCGACCGATTTCAGTTTTGTAATATGTCGATCTCATCTTATTTCTCATAACAAAATTTTCAACCCCTTATCATCACATCTTCAGGGTCGGGTCTGAGCCCATTCAAACAATTTTTTGGAATTGGGTCACTTTTTTTTTTTCACAATCTAGAACCCATTTTTCAAAAAAAAAAAATTTAGCTTAGAAATAAGCTCTAATTTCAAATTTGGATTAGGACCACCAATATTTCAGGCCGACTCTGCACACCCCCATCTCACCGGTCTATTAACAACAAATTGCAAATTTAAGTAGTTGAAATATTTTCCTTTTCTTCATCGTAAAATATATCAGTCTTGGTAAAAAAAAAAAGAATATAAAAAGTACGTTTACAAAATGTGATACGATCTAACTATCGTATTACGTTTTGCGGCTGAAATGGGAGACGAAAGAAAATAACTTTCAAACCTTTTCGTGATGTTTGATTTTATTTTATTTTTTCCAATAAAAAATTGTCTCTTGCTTTTTGTTTTGTTTTCTTTTTTTTTGACCAATGGTTTACGTACTAATTTTCTCTTATTTTCCGTAACCTAACAATACTTACCAACTCATGTTCCCAGTTTAAAGTATTCCACAAACAGAGCATACGAAATTCTTATGCTAATGTTCACGTACAATGTATCCTGTGAAGCCATTAAAACGAAAAGTTGTAAATACTATTTTTTTATTGTCTTCATATGATATCACAAGTTGCATGTCTGGTTCAGACAATCTAACTCATCATTGTCACGTCCAATTTTTTTAATTACTGAGACGATACCGTGTGGGGGAAAATAAAGGTACAAATTACAACAAAACAACATTACTTCTAGTGTATTTGTTAAAGGAATCACTACACGAAAGAGTGCACTTTTGTAGGGTTTCTCTAATTCCAACTTGATGGACGAAAAACAAAATTAGATTTAACTTTTTTTTTAATTTGTTTGACACTTGATTTATATGAACTTTAGTTGTTTTATCAAAGAAAGTGAATTGTGGTTAAATATTACGTTTCATCGTAGAATTTGTAAACACTTGACATTGACAAAACGGTGTACCACGGCCACGTTTCTTCGTAGCAAGCAATAGATGAAAAAAATGTTTTCGTTTTTATTCAATTTTCATAGTTTCAAAGATAATATTTGCTTCATATCTAAAAGAAGAGATACGATTCTGTATATTAAGATACGATCTGTTGAATTTGTATCCATATGAGTACGACTTAACGGGCCCATATTTTGAACAAGAGGCTATAGACTTAGCCAACTCGTGTACCGGAAAACATTTATAACACATAATGTCAAAACCAATAGTTTTCTTTTGAAATTATTGAACTCTACGATGAGAATGCCAAAAATAAATTGGGAGGCTCGACTATAAAGTTCTGTGAATTATTATACTGGTACGACGGTCGATATGCCATATCAATCTCAATTATTGTATGCAAATTAACTCTAGACATAAACTATTCGTCGACATCCATATTTAAACTTGAAGAAAAGAGTATTTATGTCGTATATTACATATTTACATTTCCATATATATGTAAACGTATATCGACATGTGCATATACTCTTAAAAAAGGGAAGACATGTGCATATAAGTATGTTTTGTAGATATCTGAATTTTCATATGCATGTAATGTATATATGTGGACCTGGTGATGACAAAAAGAAAGAGAGTGTATATATGTGGACCTATAAATAACATCAATACTTATATAAATGAAAATTTTACGATATGTACATATATGCATTTGTTTTAATGTGTTCAAGAATCGATTAATATAACACTTGGTATTAGATATAGGCATACAGCATCGGAAACTCGCGAGTAATTCATGTCAGTTACATTGTATAGTTATTAATTTATTAATAAAAAAGTAACAATGTATATGGAATCTTGTTGGAACCCTTGTTCGTAAATCCACATGCACATCTTCTCATTATCGGCATGTGTCTTGTTTTTATCAGATGGCCGATTCAATATTGATCATATGCAAAAACTTTGTTTTTGTTCCGTACCAAAAATTATAGTTGACTAGTGTACGCTATGAATCATAGAGACATGAGCGAAAAAAACGAAGTAGTAAAATCTGAAATTGTGAAGATCCTGCGAAAACAACATGGAAACAAAACAAGAGTCGTGGAATCATGCGAAGCTATTGGAACTGCTGGAATAAACGTAAAAATCATGGAACATGAAGTCTTTTCCAATAATTATAGATAAAGGCAATACGTGAAGAAGAGATTTGGAGGCGTCCAAATCATAAGAAGAAAAAAAGAAGAAGAAGCAGAACCTAAGTTAAAAAGAATGAAGGATGATGATGAGTAATCGACTTCGTGTTGATTCAAATGATGGATGATGATGATGTTGATGATGATGATGATGTTGTTGATGATGATGATGATGATGATAGAGGATGAGAAAACCTCATAGAAACTAAACGAATCTATTAGTAGATTCATGTTCAAAATCCAGAAACAAAAGTTTCATTGTAAGAGACGATCACAATTTTTTTTTTTTTTTTTTGAAAACAGAATTGGGCAAAACCCAAACAAACCAAACTCTCTTTCACAAAATTGTGGCAGCGGCTCTACTCTCGTGAATGAGAAATCAAGGCAGCAGCTTTGAATGTAAAAGAAGAATATGGGCACATGTTAAGATTCCTTAGCATCCAACCTAAAACCAATTGGCAATAGGTGGAGAGGCTTTTGTCCTTTATATATCACTTTAGTCCCATCTAAACTTTCAATGTGGGATAATCTCACACGCCCCCTCGAGACAATGGCTCGTCTAGCCATTAGTCTCGATAATATCCCATTATAGGATCAATTTCGGGTCAGCATAATCGGGCCTCTTTCATGGGCCATATCGATTCGGTTCGGGTGGGGCAGCGTGTGTTCGGGCTCTGATACCATGATAAATTGATGAGAGTAAAGAACATAAAAGTGTTTAGGAGGAATTATAATAGACTCTCATGAGAATAATGTTACAAGATACATAAACTTGTGTAGGGATAAAAACAACTTAATTTCCTAAACTAATATGGAATAGATATATTTAATATAAAGCTAAACTTTTAAAGCTATTATGGAATATAAACGTAAATTTCTAAATCTTTCTTTATTTCCTTATTTCCGATATGGTCGATTTCGTCAATCTCCCAATATTATGGCCACATTCTACTCTGATTTCGTGGGCCAATGTGATATGGTTTAAACAGTACGTCCCTCGTTTCCATGGAAATGTTTGCAAGTTTACCAAGTAGAGATAAGCTCACGAGATTTGACATGATTGTGTTGATATATGGTATTCAATTTCTGGTTAAGTATCGATTTGAGCTAAACCAGGAATTGAGGAAGCTGGTGGACCAAAGAAGAAGAACACAGCAAAAAGCAAACTCTCTTGTTGTTGTAGAGGCTTTTCTGCTATAAGGGTATTTGGATATAAATATCAATAATCCTTTTAGGAGGAGCCTAAAGACAAATTTGTACGGATTTTGCCAGTTGGGCCCTTTTACAATTCTTAAAAATCTATCTACCAATAGCCCCCCTAAGTGTTCGTTGTGGGAGAGCCCTCGAAGGTGACCTTGCGATTAGGGGTGTCGGTGCCTTGTGTCGAAAGTCTTCCTAACAAGGCAAAAGGTTAGGTGAAAAGTTTCGTTGGTGATTACGGCAGGTACAACATAGGCTTAAAAGCCCTACAATTGTTGTTGTGAATCAAGTGCGATAAGCGAAGAAAAAGACGATTGAGGCAAAATACCCTTTCTTAGGGTTTCTATTATCTCATGTGTTAAAGATTACAAGCCCTAAAGAAACTTATATATACACCTCAAAAAACCCGATAAACCGAAGTGTACCGTCCGCCCATTGCATCAATGTCCGTCCTACAATTGATATCAAAGCCTAGGTTCGGAAAATCTGGACCTAGGGAAGTGGGTGTGGGCTAAGGTGGGGGGGGGGGGGTTATTGGGAGATAAATTTCTATAGAGCTGCTTGATTTTAAAAGTTAAGAGAATTGTTAAATTTATAAAGAGTTTATGTTAGATTTGGAGAGAGTTTGTATATTTAGAAAATCAATCAAAATATTTTATTATAATGGATTTTGAGAATCTAATGGTTATATGTAGTATTTGGAAAATCTTGTTTCATGAGTTAAATTGTTTAAAATCTATGTCCCAATAACAAGGATTTTAATTGATTAATGAAATCATTAAAATACAAACTTTTTGAATAACAACGGATTGTGTATGGACTTTAAAAATCATCAAACCAATAACAACATATTTTAGTAAAATTGTTAGAATCCATAAACCAATAACAAAGGGTTTTTGAAAATTTTTAACAATCTACCAATAACACACCCCCCCTGAAACAACCGACATTTTTTTTTTTTTTTTTTAATAACTTAAACAATTCTAGCGGAAGTCTTAAAAATCTTTAAATAAATAAATCAATCAATTCAACAATGATCAACGGAAGCAAATAACGAAAGCAAATAAGCCTAACAACTTAGATGAATTCAAATAAAACAATAAATCCTATCATCCTCTCCTTCGGGCTCGATTCCACGATCACAATTTACTTTTACCTGCATCACATGGCAAAAAGAGATGCGTGAGTATTATCATAAATACTCAGTGAGACGATCATTCTGTCTACAGACCATTTACGCAATTTCTAGACCATTTTAAGTCTTTTAGATATTTTCCACAATTATTAAATAATTTTCCACATCGATAAACCACATTAATAATTCTCATAATTATTAAAATACTTTCTCATAACCATTAGATAATTCTCATAATTAAATAAAAATATTAATTAATTATTAATTCGAAAATAATTAATTAAACCAATTAAATAACCATTTACTTCAATTAAACCATTTAAATCGATTTTAACCAATTAATTTACTCAAACCGGATTTAACCAACATTTCCAATTTCAATTCGATTTAAACCGGAATGCCAGACCGAACCAGACTGGTGTCGATCGACACCATCACTTGGTGTCGATCGACACTCGTTCGACAGAGCGATTCCGAGTTCGATTCAACAACAACGCAAACACAGAAAATCAAGGTAATTCAACACAGATGCGAATCAAACACACAATCATCACAAAATCATCACATAAACTCATCAAAACTCAAGAACACACCAAATCAACAATCAACAATTGCCCTTCTAGAAACTACGGACCTACAGTCACGCACTCACCTCGACAACGGATTGAAAAGGGGAAAACGAGAAAACGATGAACAGTAATCCCGATGAACAGTACGCGATGAACAGTAATTCCGGCGATGAACAGTCATTCCGGCAATGAACAGTAACTCCGGCGATGAACAGTAACTCCGGCGATGAACAGTAACTCCGGTAATGAATAGTACTCTGCGATGAACAGTATGCGGCGATGAACAGTACTTCGTGATGAACAGTGCGCGGCTGCCTTCTATTTATTCACGAAACTTAGGGCTTTTACACAAAACCAGTCCAAACCGGATAATTGAAATCAAACCGAAATCAATTTTCTTAACCGGTGTCGATCGACACCAATCCGTGGTGTCGCTCGACACCACACAAAAATTCTAAAACTTTGGTTTACGGATGTTACACCCCCCCCCACCCCCCAGTGTTCGTTGTGGGAGGGCCCTCAAAGGTAACCTTGCGATTAAGGGTGTCGGTGCCTTGTGTCGAAAGTCTTTCTAACAAGGCCAATGGTTAGGTGAAGAGTTCTGTTGGTGATTACGGCGGTACAACATAGGCTTAAAAGCCCTACAATTGTTGTTGTGAATCAAGTGCGATAAAGCGAAGAAAAAGACGATTGAGGCAAAATACCCTTTCTTAGGGTTTCTTTTTATCTTGTGTGTTAAAGATTACAAGCCCTAAATAAACTTATATATACACCTCAAAAAACCCGATAAACCGAAGTGTACCCTCAGCCCATTGGGACTTCGGCCCATTGCATCAGTGTCTGTCCGAGGGCTGACCCTTGTACAGCTGTGTCTGATTAGAATCACCTTAGACAACAACAACACCAATACGCTTGAACTGGTTTAAAACTCTTTGTGTCGTTTCTTTATGCTCTTGTTTCGTTGTATGTTCTTACACAAACGAGAGATGAACAACAACGAGTGAATGAGTGTTCTTGCATGAGAAGAGTGATAGATTTGTAACACAATGTTCCTTCAGCTTGTGGTTGTTTGCTCTAACAGGAGTATATATTATTTGCTTACTTTACAACCAAAAAAATTAAATTATATATATTGGCGAACTTTGGTTTCAAGAATTCTGTCAAATTTTCCTATGAGTTCACAAGATATGTATGCGTTCTAGATCCTCAAACCGCTGCTATAGCCACGAGCACCAGCCGCTATCATTCTCAAGATCCTTTTGCAATCGACATTCTACTATCTTGGGTAAAATATGATATACTGTATATAACTTGTAGATATGCATCATACAATTTTTGTACTTTTTACACTATATCCGAAAACATGATAATTCTTTCTTTCAGAAAAAAAACAGAAGGGAAAACAAATTCTTTACCTGTCGACAATTTTTTAGATAACAAGTATAAAAATATGGAAAAGGAATTATTGCATGGTTGGTTGAATATCTTTGGTTAAATGATTAAGTCCATAGTTAATTGCCTCCTAGCCAGAGAACTATTGCCAAAGGGGCACACGAAAAAGCATATTTTAATTAAGTAATTCGATTCTCTTTATAAATAATGATTTAAATTGGTTATACCAATATATTATAACAAGAAAGACAAAAAAAAGAAACAAATTTTAAAAACAAGGACGACTTAGAATTTAACTCTAGATGTAAATTAGTTGGGGCGGCAGTTAAATATAACAAATAATAGTGACATTTATTTGATTAAAAGTTCGGGATTCACAAAAAATGGATTAGGCACCAATGTTAATTCGTAAGGTTGTTGTTGATTATGTAAGACAAAGTTTCATCCCCAAAAATTTTAAAATGTAACTGTCAGAGTATATCACATATATATAAGACTAAAGGTGTGTGACGAAATACAAATTTATGATTGTTTTTTTTTAATCTATATCTACGGACAAATCTTGTTGATGTATGTTGTGGTTATCTGATTCAATTTTCAGGTTTGGTGTAAACCGGAGGAATTGACTTTAAGCATAATCGGTTTGAGATTATTGATTTGAACCGAAGATTGCAGAAGAAGACCTAAGCAGTTTTTCTCTAGTCGCGAATAGAGACGCCGTCAAAGTATTTAGGTGCTTAAATACTAAGTTTTTGTATTCTTCTTCTTTAAGTTGTCGTAACAAATCAATTGGAGTTCCTTAACCTCCATTGATACTCTTACTCTGTTATTGAGCTGTATTCTTCCTTTGATTAGTGGATTGCCGGATTGAATCGGCCCCAGACGTAGGCTTAGTCATATCGACTAAGTTGAACTGGGTGAACAAACTCCTTGTATTCTCTATTTTCTGCACTTGCTCTGTTTTATTGATTGATCTGATTCTTGTGCGTGAGAGAGAGAGAGAGAGGTTTTGTGAGCTTGTGTGTGATTGAGTTTGCAGGTTTTCTCAAGGGCGATTCGTAACAGATTGGTATCAGAGCTCATGGTTTGGAAGGATCCACCAAACTCACGGATCGATGTTGACAAGTTCGACGGAAACGGAGATTTCTCTCTTTGGAAGATCAGAATCATGTCGCACCTTCGGGTTATTAGATTGGAAGATATCTTGACTGATCACAAGCTGGAAAAGACTGTAACAAAATCAAGTGGAGCTGGTGATGCGGCGTTGACGACGGCAGAGGTAGTTTCTGATCCTGAAAAGATTGATAAATCCGAAAGAGCTATGGGGATTATCATAGCGAATGTAGGGGATCATGTATTGAGGAAGATTAAGAACACTGAATCTGCAGCTGAGATGTGGTCTTTGTTAGATCGCTTGTACACGGAAACTTCGCTGCCAAATAGAATTCATATGCAGTTGAAATTCTATACATACAGGATGGTAGAGTCTAAGAACGTTGATGAGAATGTCGATGACTTCTTGAAGATAGTTGCTGAACTTAGTAGCCTTAACGTCGAGGTCTCGGATGAAGTTCAAGCTATCTTGTTGCTTACTTCTTTGACTCATAGCTTTGATCAATTGAAGCATACTCTAAAGTATGGAAGAGAGTCTCTATCCCTAGAAGAAGTAGTCTCTGCAGCAAGGTCTAGGGAAAGAGAATTATCAGAAGATCACAGGTCTGATAAGAATCAAGCAACGAGTTTGTATACTGGTGAAAGAGGAAGACAACCTTACAAAGGTTTTAAGGGAAAGAATGATCGCAGCAGAAGCAGGTCGAGTTCAAATACAAGACTTACTTGTTGGTTTTGCAAGAAGGAGGGACATATCAAGAAAGACTGTTATGCAAGAAAGAAGAAATATGGAATTGAACCTCAAGGGGAAGCAAGAGTGATTACAGAGAAGCTGGTATATACTGAAGCTTTGAGTGTAAACGGTCAAGAGTCAAAGGAACAGTGGGTTATTGACTCAGGTTGCACATATCACATGACGTCCCGAAGAGATTGGTTCTCGGATTTAAGTGAGAACACAAGTACAACGATTCTCCTTGGTGATGATCACACTGTCGAAGCAAAAGGGTGTGGATCTATAAAGTTGAGGAAAAACGGAGGTTCCATCAAAGTGTTAAAGAACGTGAGGTATGTTCCAAATCTGAGGAGAAACTTGATCTCTACTGGTACCCTTGACAGCTTAGGGTACACACACGAAGGTGGAGATGGTGCAGTAAAATTCTATAAGAACAATAAGTTGGCTCTGCCTGGAATCTTGCAAAATGGATTGTATATTCTTGATGGAATGACTGTGATGGGAGAAAACTGCAACGTAGAGAGCTCAAATGACATGACGATTTTATGGCATAGTAGACTTTGGCATTTGAGCATAAACAATATGAAGACTCTCAGCGGTAAAGGTCTGATCGAGAAGAAATACATCAAAGACCTTACGTTCTGTGAGCACTGCATAATGGGAAAATCAAAGAAGTTGAGCTTTAATGTGGGTAGACACATTACATAAGATATTCTCGGCTATGTTCATGCAGACTTATGGGGATCTCCAAATGTCACTCCTTCACTCTCAGGTAAACAGTACTTTCTCTCTATTATCGATGATAAAACGAGAAAAGTTTGGTTAATGTTTCTCAGGTCTAAGGATGAGACATTTGAACATTTCTGTGAGTGGAAGGTGCTAGTTGAAAATCAAGTGAACAAGAAAGTAAAGGTACTGAGAACTGACAGCGGCTTAGAATTCTGCAACTCAAGATTCAATGATTACTGCAAGAAGTCTGGAATTGAGCGTCACAGAACGTGCACCTATACGCCGCAGAAGAACGGCATTGCTGAACGCATGAACATAACCATAATGGAGAAGGTCAGATGTATGTTAGATGAGTCTGGTCTTGGTGAACCGTTTTGGGCTGAAGCAGCTGCAACCGCAGCTTATTTGGTAAATAGATCTCCTTGTTCTGCTATTGATCACAATGTTCCAGAACAGTTATGGCTGAACAGGAAACCTGGATACAAGCATTTGAGAAGGTTTGGGTCAGTGTCTTACGTTCATCAAGATCAGGGAAAACTGAAGCCAAGAGCTTTAAAAGGTGTGTTTCTGGGTTACCCTCCAGGGACCAAGGGTTACAAGATCTGGTTGCTGAATGAAGAAAAATGTGTGATCAGCAGGAACGTGGTGTTTCATGAGAATATGGTCTTCAAAGATCTGAAGTCTGACGAGAATCAAGCATCAGGTTCTAAGGTTCTGCCGGCTCCAGCGATCACGACAGAGACGTTTCTTAGAACAGAAAATGTGGCTGATGATGATGTTCAAGATGAACATGTTACAGAAAGCTCAGACGCAGGTGGAGCAGTTCAAGAAAATGCTATTGGCTCTGAGTCTGATGAAGCTGAGACAGAAGACACCTCTGCTGGTGCTATTGATCTGACAAACTATCAACTACCAAGAGACAGAGGTAGAAGACAACCTAAGCCACCAGCTAAGTTTTCAGATTACTCTGAAGTTGCATTTGCTCTCCTCACGGCTGAATTTGTAACTTCAGAGGAACCGAATTGTTATCATGAAGCCAGAAGAGATAAAAACTGGGTTAAATGGAATGGTGGTGTGACAAATGAGATGGAGTCGCTATGGAAGAACGGAACATGGGTTATTGTTGATCGACCTAAAGACAAGAAGGTCATAGGCAGCAGGTGGTTATATAGATTGAAGCTTGGTATTCCTAACGTCGAATTAGAAAGGTATAAAGCAAGAGTTGTTGCTAGAGGTTTTACGCAGAAAGAGGGAATTGACTATCAAGAGGTGTTTGCACCAGTAGTTAAACATCTCTCCATACGTATTCTGATGTTATTGGTGGTTAAAGAAGACTTAGAGCTGGAGCAGATGGATGTAAAAACAGCATTTCTGCATGGTGAACTTGAAGAAGAACTTTACATGGAACAACCAGAAGGTTTTGTGGTTGATCCAAAGAAAGATCAAGTGTGTCTGCTGAAGAAGTCGCTTTATGGGTTAAAGCAAGCTCCACGGCAATGGAATAAGAAGTTCAATGCGTTTATGATGAGCCAAAAGTTCACTCGCAGTGGACATGACTCATGTGTCTACGTGAAGGAAGTAGGTAATGAAGACTTTATCTATTTGTTGTTATATGTTGATGATATGCTCTTAGCTGCAAAGAGTATGACAGAAGTGAATAAGCTAAAGGCTGAGTTAAGTCGAGAATTTGAGATGAAAGATTTGGGAGCAGCGAGTAGAATCTTGGGTATAGACATTACAAGAAACAGAAAAGAAGGTACTCTATGCTTATCTCAGTCTGGGTACTTGAAGAAGGTAATTCAAAGGTTTAATATGGGTGAAGCTAAGGTTGTGAGCACGCCCATTGGTGCACATTTCAAGCTGTCGTTGGTTCAAGATGATAGTGAGTGTGTTGATACAGAGTTGGTACCGTACAACAACGCAGTTGGCAGCATTATGTATGCAATTGTTGGGACACGTCCAGATGTCGCCTATGCCATCGGTCTCGTTAGCAGGTTTATGAGTAAACCAAGAGACATACATTGGGAATCTGTTAAGTGGTTATTGAGATATCTTAAAGGATCGGTTGGGATGAGTTTGATGTATACAAAGGGTAAAGACTTCAGTGTGCAGGGTTTTAGTGATTTTGATTATGCAGCAGATCTTGACAGAAGAAGGTCAATCATGGGTTATGTTTTCACGGTTGGTGGGAATACAGTGAGCTGGAAATCAAGTCTGCAGCACACAGCTGCTTTGTCAACCACAGAAGCTGAGTATGTTGCACTAACAGAGGCTGTGAAAGAAGCTATGTGGATTCGTGGCTTGTTGGAAGACATGGGTTTAAAACCTGCAAAAGCTTCAATATGGTGCGATTCTCAGTCGGCTATTTGCTTGTCTAAAAACAATACTTTTCATGAAAGGACAAAACATGTGGCTACAAAGTATAACTTCATCAGAGATGTACATGCTTACAAAAAAGCATTCCAATTCGTAAGTTTGAGGAAGCCTTAGATTTTCTGAGGCTGCTCAAGTGAAGATGGCATATCTTCGTGCCGAGGTTAAGTCCAAGTAGTGCAATTCACTAAGAGAAGGAAAACTTGAATCAAGGTGGAGTGTTGTGGTTATATGATTCAATTTTCAGGTTTGGTGTAAACTGGAGGAATTGACTTTAAGCACAATCGGTTTGGGATTGTTGATTTGAACCGGAGATTGCAGAAGAAGACCTAAGCGGTTCTTCTCTAGTCGCGAATAGAGACGCCGTCAAAGTATTTAGGTGCTTAAATACTAAGTTTTTGTATTCTTCTTCTTTAAGTTGTCGTAACAAATCAATTGGAGTTCCTTAACCTCCATTGATACTCTTGCTCTGTTATTGAGCTGTATTCTTCCTTTGATTAGTGGATTTCCGGATTGAATCGGCCCCAGACGTAGGCTTAGTCATATCGACTAAGTTGAACTGGGTGAACAAACTCCTTGTGTTCTCTATTTTCTGCACTTGCTCTGTTTTATTCATTGATCTGATTCTTGTGCGTGAGAGAGAGAAAGAGGTTTTGTGAGCTTGTGTGTGATTGAGTTTGCAGGTTTTCTCAAGGGCGATTCGTAACAATGTAGCATATGCAACTGAATATACGTTGGTAGAAAGTGAGAGTTAGAACCCATATATCCTTTTTCCCATCACAATTTGTGTCCACTTAGGTTATTTCTCTCGACCGTTATAAATTTGTATTGAACTCATTTCATCTTTTTTTTTTTTTTGTCAAAACTCATTTCATTTTTATAACATAAAAGGATTAAGGCTGCTAACTATGTGTTGAAAAACCCTTTGATCTTTATTTCTTAAAAATGGAAGTAACAATCTATTATTTATCGTTTAAAGCAAATCCAAATTTTTCGTTTAGTTTACTTCTGGTTATTTTGATTTTCTGGTTCAATCTGGTTTCCTGAAACACCTTCTAGAGAATATTTGGGCTCGATCAAAAAACACCGGACCTTGTAAATTTTTTCTTTCTAGTGCAATTAAATGGGAAAAATATATATATTTATCAGTGAGTAAATAGACTCATTCTCAACTTTGCTTGTCGCTTTTCGGAGATGATACTGTAACATCCGTAAACCAAAGTTCTGAGTTTTTGAGGGGTGTCGAGCGATACCAAGGTGGGCATTTTGAGTTTGTGATTATGCATTTCGGTTTGACGAATACGCCTGCGGCATACATGAGGTTGATGAACGACGTATTCATGGAGTATTTGGATGTGTTTGTCATCATCTTCATCGACGATATTCTGGTTTATTCGAGGAGTCCTGAGGAGCATGAGACTCATTTGAGGTTGGTTCTGGAGAAGCTTCGAGAGCAGAAGCTGTATGCTAAGTTGAGCAAGTGCAGTTTCTGGCAGCGAGAGATGGGTTTTCTCGGACATATTGTTTCTGCAGAGGGTGTGTCTGTAGATCCGGCGAAGATAGAGGCCATTAGAGATTGGCCTAGACCTAGTAGCGCTACCGAGATCAGGAGCTTTCTTGGGTTAGCAGGCTATTACAGGAGATTCGTCAGGGGCTTTGCGAGTATGGCGCAGCCGATGACGCAGTTGACTAGGAAGGATGTTCCTTTTGTGTGGACGCCTGAGTGTGAGGAGAGCTTTGAGAAGCTCAAGGAGTATTTGATTAGTACACCTGTTTTGGCGTTACCCGAGCCAGGGAAGCCTTACGCCGTGTACACTGATGCTTCGGGTATTGGTCTGGGTTGTGTGCTGATGCAGGAGGGTAGAGTTATTGCTTACGCTTCGAGGCAGTGGCAGGGGAGTGAGCGTAACCGTCCTACCCATGATCTAGAGTTGGGAGCGGTGGTCTTTGCGCTTAAGATCTGGAGGTCTTATTTGTATGGTGGTTCAGTTCAGATCTTCACTGACCACAAGAGTCTTAAGCACATTTTTACTCAGCCGATGTTGAATGCGAGACAGACGCGCTGGGTTGAGTTCCTAGCGGATTATGACTTGGAGATCATCTATCATCCGGGCAAGGCTAACCTAGTGGTAGATGCTTTGAGTCGACGGAGGTGTGATTCGGCTTTAGAGCAGGATGTTGAGGCGTTGGTAGGCGAGATTAGCACTTTGCGCCTTTGTGCTATTTCGCAGGAGCCTTTGGGTTTAGAGGCATTTGATCAGGCGGATTTGTTGAGCCGGATCAGGGTGGCGCAGCAGAGTGATCAGAGTTTGATTGATGCGTCACATGTGCCGAGTTCCGAGTATCAGGTTGCTGAGAACGAGACTATTCTGGTTCGTGGTCGAGTTTGTGTACCCAAGGTGGAGGAGCTGCGACATCAGATTTTGAGAGAGGCTCATTCGAGCAAGTTTTCGATTCATCCAGGAGCGACCAAGATGTACCATGATCTCAAGAGGTATTATCACTGGGTCGGGATGAAGAGAGATGTGGCTGATTGGGTTGCGAGGTGCAACACTTGTTCCTTAGTGAAGGCTGAGCATCAGGTTCCAGGTGGTCTATTACTGAGTTTACCCATTCTAGAGTGGAAGTGGGACATGATTACGATGGATTTCGTGGTTGGGCTACCTATTTCGAGGACGCATGATGCTATTTGGGTTATTGTGGATCGGTTGACCAAGTCAGCACATTTCTTGGCCATCAAGAAAACAGATGGAGCAGCTGTTTTGGCTAGGAAGTTTGTGCGTGAGATTGTGAGGTTGCATGGAGTGCCAGCCAGTATAGTGTCAGACCGAGATCCTAGATTTGCCTCAGAGTTTTGGAGGGCATTTCAGGCTGAGATGGGCACTAAGGTGCACATGAGTACGTCATATCATCCACAGACAGATGGGCAGTCAGAGAGGACGATTCAGACTTTAGAGGATCTTTTGAGGATGTGTGTGCTAGATTGGGGTGGTCATTGGGCAGATCATTTGAGCTTGGTTGAGTTTGCTTACAACAACAGCTTCCAGGCGAGTATTGGCATGGCTCTTTTTGAGGCTTTGTATGGGAGGCCATGTAGGACACCCTTATGCTGGACCCAAGTGGGGGAGCGCAGCATTTGTGGAGCTACTTATGTTCAGGAGACGACTGAGAAGGTTCGTGTTGTGCGACTGAACATGAAGGAAGCTCAGGATAGACAGAAGAGTTACGCAGATAGACGCAGACGAGAGCTTGAGTTTCAGGTTGGAGATAGAGTGTATATCAAGATGGCGATGTTGAGGGGTCCTAACAGATCCATCGCAGAGAACAAGCTGAGTCCGCGTTTCATGGGTCCGTTTCCAGTTGTGGAGCGAGTGGGACCGTTGGCGTACAGGTTGGAGTTACCTCCGATTATGAGAGCCTTTCACAAGGTGTTTCATGTGTCGATGCTGAGGAAGTGTCTTCATCCTTCTGAGGAGATAGTGGCTCAGATTCCAGAGGATCTTCAGCCAGATTTGACAGTTCCGGCAGTGCCTGTGAGGATTCTTGAGAGGGGGGTCAAGGTTCTGCGGAACAAGAGGATACCGTTACTGAGAGTTTTGTGGGCTTGTGGCGGTATTGAGGAGGAGACTTGGGAGCCAGAGGCAAAGATGAAGTTGAAGTTCATGAAGTGGTTCGACAAGCAGAGTGTGGAGTGAGCTTCTTTCGTCTTTGTGGCTTTGTTTTTTGTTTAGCTTGCGAGCTTTTGTTGTTGTTGTTTTTGTTTACGTTGTAAGACATACATTTTTGAGATTTATGAGATGGAGACATACATAATGTTGTCTTGGATGTTACACTTGTTGACCGGTTGGGTCGTGAGACGTTTCAATCTTTTTGTTACAAGCGTTTTTCTCTAAAGGCTGCGGTCCTGAATAACTCATTACGTTTTGGGAGACTTTGGTTCTCTGGCAGACTTACCTGAGTGCCGTGGCTTCAGTGTGAGTAGCTTATCCGAGTGCTGTGGCTTCGGAATGAGCTTTGGCTGGCCCATCTGGGAGGCCGTGACCCCAGTTTGGGTAGTTGCAGACTTGTTTGGGAGGCCGTGGCCCCAATACAAGTGGTTTGATTGAGACTCATTTGGGAGGCCGTGGCCCCAATTTGAGTGTTTGGGTAATGAGTTAAGAGGAAAATGTCTTGGAACGTGCGTATGCATAAGATTGAGTGTGAGTCTCGGGGATCAGTTGAGGATCTCCAGTGTTGTGACCTTGCGAGGTCGGATTGTTGGTCTTGCGAGACGTGTTTTGAGTTAGGATTCGAGGACAAATCCAGTTTAGTGGGGGAGAGTTGTAACATCTGTAAACCAAAGTTCTGAGTTTTTGAGGGGTGTCGAGCGACACCAAGGTGGTGTCGATCGACACCGGTCCGAAATCGAATTTCCGGTTTGATTTAAGTCGCTGGAATCGGGTCGGTTCGGGTCGGAAACCCTAGGTCGCGTTTTAAAAGTCGAGCAGCCGCTGTGAAAGCTCGTTTTTCGAGACAGAAGTGTTCTTGGGCGATTTTGGGAGAGTTTGTGGAGATTTGAGAAGTTTCTGAGGTGGTTGCTGGTTGTTCTTCCCTGTTCATCTTCCTTTCCTCCATTTCAATCCAAATCCAAGGTGAGTGCGTGAATGTGGGCTCGGGATTTCCGGATTTAGGATGTTAGATGAATGAATCAATGTTTCTAGTTGTTGTTCTTGAGTTGTGTGATGATTTATGTGTTGATTGTGGTGTTGAATCGTGTTTGGGATGATTATTATGTTAATTTGATGTTTCTGTGTGTTTAGTGCCGATCTGTTGCACTCGGATTCGAGCAGACGACCGAGTGTCGATCGACACCAAGTTTGGTGTCGGTCGACACCACCGGTTTTGTCTGGTTTAATCCGATTTAAATTGGAATGTTGGTTTAATCAAATTGGAATTGGTTTAATCCGGTTTAATGGTTTTAATTAATTTAATTGGTTAATTAAAATGGTTTAATTAATTATTTTCGGATTAATAATTAATTAATATTATTATTTAATTATTAAAATTATTTAATAATTATTTGGAATTATTTTAATGATGAAAAAATATTTAATAATTGTGAAAATTATTTAAAAGACTTTAATTATCTGGAAATTGCGTAATTGGCCCGTGTGCGGAGTGATCGCTTTACTAAGTATTTATGATAATACTTACGCATCTCCTTTCCTGTGATGCAGGTGGTAGAAATGTTTAAACGCGGAATCAAGGCCAAAGAAGAGGATGATGTGATTTATGTTTTGCTTAAGTTGTTAGAATTATTTGATATTTGATTCATTTGATTTATTTGATTATTGAGTTCCGTTGTTGAATTGGTTTATGTTTTATTTAATTAATTATTTTAAGACTTCCGCTAGAATTGTTTAAGTATAAAAAAAAACAAAAAAAAAAAATTTGGTTGTTTTAGATACGATCGATGCTCTTTACTTTACCCTTTGCAGCTTGACATTATATCCAGACACGAGTCATCCTAAATGGTTATATTATGACTATTATTTTATAATAGTTTTCTAGAGCTGTAACCACAAAAGATTAAATTACATGATAGCGGCATTATTTCTAAAATAAAAAGATCGGTAAAAGAGAACTATTAATTTAAATCTTCTGAATCTGCAGTCGGACAAAAATGACATGTGGTCAAATCAGATCATATCTTATTTATTATATTGATTTTAATATTTGTCGTCTTCACAAGATTTAGATTTTAGATAAAGAGAAAACCTAGACTTTTAGTTTCTTTTTAATTATTTTTGGCAAAAGACTTTTTACTCCCTCTGTTCCTTAATATTTGATGTTTTAGGAAAATATATCTGCAATTATTTGGATGTATCTGGATGCAAAACACATCCAGATACATCCAAATAATTGCAGATACATTTTTCTAAAACATCAAATATTAAGGAACAGAGGGAGTAGTTTTTATGCGAGGAATGTTTTTCTTTTTCAGCAAACGAGTAGTAATCCTCATGATATTGCTACAAACAGTTTAAATGCAGCCTCTGAATGGATTTTAGCAAATCCGATTACCGATGAACATTCAACAAATCAGAAAAGAGGGGATACTCAATGGCAACATCCGATACAAGATTACTTAAAGTGCAATTTTGATAGTAGCTATTGGCAGGATTCGGAATTGATGGGAGTAGCACTACAAGAAATATGCCCATTAACAGCATACGATTAGTGCTATAATATGTGTTTGATAGCGTTTTCATGTATGCTGTGTTAACCGGAGCTATAATAGGGTCACTTCATATAATAGCATTTTTGAGTTGTGCTATTATATGTTTATTTATTATAGCGTTTATTTAATGCTGTATTGGAGTTTCTAATAACATATTTTAAATGCTATTTTAATTTGTATTCTAGCACTTTTTCTGTGCTATTTTATAAGTTTTTGTAGCTATTTTTTTCTGCTGTTTGTATTCTTTCTGTAGCTATTTTCGTGTGTTATTGTTAAGCGTTTTTTAGTTCTTTTTAGTGCTATTTAATTTTAGGTATAGCTCTATTAACGTGTACTTATATGTATTAAATATATTTTTTATTTCACAGAAAATCCATAAATACATAAAAAGTCTTACATACTCTAATCCTTGAACAAAAACCTCAAATACTACTTCTACATTACAAGACTACTAATTACTAATCATAAAGGTTTATGAGATAAAGAACACAAAAGGGAAATACACTTCTTCCTCGGTTGAATTTGAGTGTCCTGTCTTCAGCTTACAAGATTTTCCAGCCTACCATTCTGCAGTGATTGTTCAATCTGCATAACCACAAAAAAGTACGAGACTTTACAAAGTCCCAGTTGAAAAAATAACTGATTTTTAAACAAGTTGCTAGTTTCCTGTAACTTTATCCTAGCAAAAAGCATGCTGCAAATATTAGTAGCGCCTAATAACAAACCTTAGTAAGGCCATATTAGCAGCTTAACTACATTTGCCCTGCCTCTTAACCTGTCTTTACTAAACATCAAAATATATATAAAAAGATTGAAAGTATCCCAAAGCGTTAAGTTAGAAATACATCAAAGTAGATTGATTACATTGAAGAGATTTGATTACAAGGGACTATACAGACCTTATGGTTTCTAGTGGAGCAAGAACAGCGTTGGTCATGGCTCCAGCTAAAGCCCCACTAAGAAATTCACGAGCTTCCCAAGTCTTGAAGAAATCCTGAATCAACAGAAATCAAAAACACAACAGAGAGAGAGAGAGAAATATCACAATGGTTTCATCAAATCAGAATACAATACAGATTGTCAAAACCATAAGCGAAGCAAAGACTAGACCGGACAAAAAAAAGAAAAAAAGAAACTTACTTTTACAGGAATAGTGAAGTAAGAAAATTGAGGCTGGAGACAAAGATGAGAATCCGATGAAGCATATTCCTTCTCCATAACCAGAAGCCCTTCCTTTGTTCTAACATGATACTATTGTTGTAACAAGCGACATTTCTGTATATAAACAAAAATTAACACCAAGGAGACACATTTTCTATGAGAATGTTATGTTAAAACACCTTGTCTAAGAAATTAGAAAAGTTAACATCTGAAGAATCTAAACAAATGTACAATACCTTACTCTCGTAAGGCTCATCATAACTTAGACCAATCTCATAAACATCTCAATACTAAATCTTCAAAAAGGATCATCAAATCGTGTAAGTTTGTTTACCATGTAAGCGGAACTTCAAATTATCTTTAGGAACAAACTCAACCTCAGCTTGGAACTCTCTTTCCCCTTGATAGCTCACTATCTCCAGCTGCTTCACCGCAACTTCTCTCCTGTTTCTTACCACTCCTTTGTGCCATCATAAACTAAAATAAATTAGCCTGTTCAATTTCGAACTATTAATAAAAGTTTAACCTCCACACAAAGGTTTAATCTCCACACACATCAAGAGCATGAACCCTAAAATCTCAACTTGAGGATGAGCTAAACCAGAGGAAAAACGCAATAATAAATTACCATGGACTCGTCTTAGATGGTTCTCAGTCTCCATCTTCAGTCTCTCTCAGTGAACTGTCATCCTCGGAATCGAAGATATCAGAGTCAAATCATCGGAATTCAAAGACCCCAACAAACTCTAAAAAACACACAAAACCCAGAATTTTTTTTTAATAAAAAGCACAATAAGAAACGAGGTCCAAGGTATGAAACAAAAGAAGGAGCAAGGCAAGGATAATACATATGTCGTAATCGGAATCAATCCTGGAGTCGATCCAGCAGAAAATAAATTTCTGCTTTCCCGTCGGGATTTTCGTTAGTGCCGTCGCGAGACTGAGGAGACTGACGGAGAAAGTCGACAGACGCTTGGTCTTCTTCCTCGTCTAAAACCCTAATTTTCTACGGGATTAGCAGGAGAGAGATGATGAAACGAGGGCTATCACAAGATTGAGGAGCATCTTCTATCAGAGATGATTGAGGAGTAGATCATACAGGAAGAGGATAGAGGGAGGAGAATCGCACTCGCAAGAGATCTGTTTTTTTTTTTTAGAGCTTGTGATTTTTTTTTTTGTACGGAAAAGCCTTGTGATTTTTTTTTTTTTAAGTGCTGAGGCCTATGAAAAAATTGAAAAAATTAGGCTCCAATCGTCATTTTTGTTCCCGCTTAGCGAAATTTCGGCATAGCATTTAAAAAATGTTATAATAGAGTACTCTAAATCAATATATCTTCTTTAATAGCAGTTATGAAAATCGTGCTATCGTATTGTGCTATCAATACCAATATTTCTTGTAGTGTAGGCTGGATAATTAGAGACTCCAATGGTCAATATGTCAATATATCGAAGCTGGATGGGCCAAACTACCACAAGTTAGATCTCCATTGCAAGCAGAGGCATGTGCTTTTCTCTACGTCACTCAAAGAATTTGGAGTAAAGGATGGCGTCAAGTAAGGTTTGAAGGAGATAGTTTGGAGTTACCAAACGTGATTAACCAGAACCAAGAAAATATGGAATTGGGAAATTTATAATGTGATATCAGTTACTGGATAAATAAGCTCCCATTACGTTTTTTAGCACATGTTTATCGAGAAAAGAATCAGGCGGCAGATCTTTTATCTAAATGTGTTTATGATTCGAGTGAATTATTTATAATTTATGTTTCTCCTCCCGTTTGGTTGATAAACTACTTGTATTACCCATTTACTATCTAATAAAATTCAGATATACAAAAAAAAAAAAAAAATCGCTATAGTAAAAAACACAAGTAGAACAGGCGCGAATCTATACTATATAAAAGTTGAGGCTAAATGCCTCTAAGGGTGTCCACATCAGCTTTTAATTTTTTTTAACCAATTAAATTATGCCAAATCGGTATCTCTAAAATTAAGAAATTTTCCAAATTTTAAACAATCAATAATATTTTTCTATATTATCATCTAAGATTAAGAAATTTTCCAAATTTTATATTTGGAATATCGATAGATATAAGAAAAACAAGTATAAGTTTTTAGTAACACCAAAAATCTACTTAGATTTATATTAGAAAAATTTCTTAATTTAAGATAATGGTTTTAGTTATATAAATAATAACTGAAATTTTTTAACAAATAAGAAAGAACAAATTTATAAAGCATATATATATATATATATATTTTATATGTGGACACTCTAAATAACTTATGGATCGATATCAAATTAAAAAAAAATCTTATGTTTAAATTAGTTTACAAATTTCAACATAAAATTAATATTTTACAAGAGGAATGGAGCCATGTAGAATTTTATTGGTGGAGAATAACCTAGACAAATAAGAAAGAAAAAAAAGTTAAAGAAAAAAACAGACACAAAGAAGAAGAGTAAGAAGATAAAACCGAAGAAGAGCGAAAACGAATATATTGAATTGCGAAGACAAAATAGAAAAAAAAGGCAAAGATGAATAAGAAAAAACCAGATAAAAAACTTCCGAAGAAAAATTTGAAGAGGAAATCGAATAAAAACGAAGGAGAAAAAACCAAACAAAAACAAAAAACTTGCAAAGACCAATCTAAAGAGGAAAGCGAATAATAACGAAGGAGACGAAAAAAAATAAAATAAAAAATAAAATAAAAAGAAGCGTGGAGACGAAGAAAAACAAACGCAAAGATGAGTGAAAATGAAGAAGAAATCATATAAGAGAAAAGACAAAGAAGAAATCAAAACATAAGAGACTGAATAAAAATGAATCAAAGAAAATTAAAAACATAAAAACAAGAACGATGAAGAAAATGAAAAACAATAATATATGTCGATTAGCTTCTCTTCATTTTGGTTTTATAACCCTAGAAAACCTACCAAAATATTAGTTTATCTTCTAGCTTAAATTTGTTTATATATGCGTACATTTTCATTTTTAAGTTTGGTTTGGTGTATCAGATAATAATGAAAATATGTTCTACATAGGATTAAAGAGACTTATGCTAAAATATGTACAAAAGCAATAGAGTGAGGAAAAAATTAGAAAGGAGAATAACCAATACAAAGAAGAAGAAAACAAATCTAGCAAAACATTAGCATTTTCGATGGAAATAATTTATCATAGAAGAAACATAAGAATAAGAACCTAGAAAAACAAAAATAAAAAGAAGTAAATGAAGAAAAGGGAGGACGAATATAGCAAAGAACAAAGCCATAAAAAAAAACCAAAAAGATAAGGCTAGAGAAGGAAACCAAATAAAAAAATGAAATCGAAAAATAAGAAACTGACAGCTATGCGTAACTATATCTCTATGATTGCATAAATTAAATTATTTATATTATTATTAGACATTGCTTATTACATGTGTGAATATGTAATTGTACCATCTCTAGCTTAATTTTGTTTCCGTGAATCTTTTTCGGTTAGGTGTATCAGATAATTAAATTTTTGCTCTACATAATATTAAATTAAAGAAAACTACAATAAAACTATTTATAAAAGGTATCAAGTCCTGGAGAACAATCAAGAAAAATAAAGAGAAGAAGATAAACAAAAAAAATATAGCAAACTCCTAGCAACTTCGACAGCATGAACTAATTATAGAAAAAAACGGAAGAACAAGAACCAAGACGAGGACAAAAATAAGAAGAAACAATAAAAAAAGTGAAGACAATGATATTAAAGAACGAGGACAAAAGATAAACAGAAAAATAACAAAGATGAAGAATGAGACCGAATAAGAAATTGTAAGGACAAATAACTGAAAAGTAAGGAAGACGAGGAAGAGTAAAGATGAAGAAAAAAAAAATCGAATAAAGAACGAAAATAAAGGAAAAAAAAAAACTAAAAAACTAAAAAACTAAAAAACATGAAACAAAATAAGAGAAATAAGAACATTGATTCACTACAATATATCAATCATGCTACGGACGAAAAAAACTTATGAATAAAAATATTTAATCAAATTATTAATACAGACCCGCGCGTGGCGCGGGTGAAAAACCTAGTAGTGAAAAAGGATTGATAAACAAATCGTATTTATTATTAATATAGGGGACTATTCACAAAATAGAAACAAAATTGAAGAATTTTATTTTTTCAATTTTCTAGAACATGTACTAATCCGCTTAACTGGTTTATAAAACTTGATAACATATCAGAAAATTGACTCTAATATATAAAAGAACCTTCAATGATAGTTTTTCACATATATATTACTCCCTCAATTCCACAATATAAAATATTTTGGGTTTTTTACATAAATTAAGAAACATTTAATGTGTGAATTATTTTTTCACGCATACTACTTTTTAACAGATATTAACCAATCATAATTCAAATATTCAAATACTTTTAATTAATATTTCTTGACTTTTGTAATATGTTAACATTAATTAGCAAAAAGTAATTCAAAAAATCTAAAACATCATATATATTAAGGGAAGAAGAAGAAAAACTAAAACATATTATATAATGAATATGAGGGAGTATATTTTAGAACAAAAATAACAATGGTACGTCCAAACAAAAATAACAATATTTAAGTGGAGATGATGTACTCCCTCCGTTCAAACAGAAGTTGTAAGACTTAAGAGATTCTTAAACTTGCTCGGAAAATAAAATTTCCTCTTGTTTAGAATTAATTGTTAATCAGATACTTTACTAAAACAAAAGAAGAATATAATATTCCCCAGGATTTCGATATGAGAACTTGATTATTAAACTTGATTAGAAATATTAACGTTTTACTTAATTATAAGATATACAGTATAATTTATATATAGAACAACTCGCCGGCAAATTCTTCTTCGCTATCAAAACAATACCAGACACGTTTTAATTAATGTAAATATTTGACAAAATTATGTAATATATATATATGTATATAAATGAATCAGTTTGGGATACGGAAACCCTAGAAGTCGTGTAGAGAGAGGTGTGGACACGTGTGAGAAGCTGGCGACATGTAAAGTATCCTTACACGATTCTTAAAGTACTCTCGACCATGGTTAGGCGTTAGGCTAGATCCTTATTAATCGATTTTCCACTTTTGTGAAGTTGTTTTAGCTTATCTTTTATATATATGTGCCCATTATGTATTACATACATTGTTTTGTATGGTACTTAAGTTATTATATAATGTTAACGTATTCATGTATTAATTAGTGGAAGATTCGTATGTTTGCGCGGTGGTACATTACATTTTTGTGTAATTTAAACAATAAATTTTTTACCTGTCAAGTACGTAATAAATTTCTAATAATAAAATATATAATATTAAATATCACATTCTAACTTTCAACCTTGATTATTAAAGTTATAGATATAATATTTGTAATATTTCGATTTGTGATAAATGAAGAGAGGCTTATGAGAATTAATTTGGCTACCTATGTCACCAAAGTGCACTTACCTTTTTGGTCCGAAACCCATAAGTAATTCCAGGGTTAAGCGTACTTGGGCTGCAGTAGTGGAAGGATGAGAGACCTTTCGAGAAATGGTATGCGGAACCGTGTAAGTTAAAAAAAACACGGGGAAATATCGGGTGTTGATTGTAGGGACAGTAAACAAGTTTTTAGAGCCTTCCAAAAATAACAAACCAGCCGTCGGACAGGAGGGAGGCCCACGAGCCGAGATAGGGCGCAGTGACTCACCAGGATTGGTAGTCGGAGAGTTATAATTTCGTATTAGAGCCGAATCCAGACGAGAATGTGGAGTCAAGTGTGGGACTTGACTCACACCGTCAGGGGTGACGATCTTGGTGCGCAACGTCCTCGTTGCGCTTAGTGAGTGGAGGTGAATTGTAACATCCCAATTTGTGATAAATGAGGAAAGACTTAAGAGAATTGATTTGGCTACCTATGTCACCACAATGCACTTACCTTTTCGGTCAGAGGCCCATAAGTAACTCTTGAGTTAAGCGTACTTGAGCTGCATTAGTGGAATGATGGGTAACCTTCCGGGAAGTGGTCTGCGGAACCTTGTGATTTAGGAAAAAACACAGGGAAAAGTTGGGTGTTAATTTCAGGGACAATAAACAAGTCTCGATAGTTTCCCAAAAATAACAAACCGGCCGTCGGACAGGGTTGGGGCCCATGGGCTGAGAGAGGGTGCGGGTGACTCACCGGGATTGGTGGTCGGGGAGTTATAATATTAATTACAATGTCAATTCCAGGTTGTGTATAATCATCTACTAAAATTGCTAATTACATCGTAATTAATATAATAAGATTAAGTTATACAACATATTTTAATAATTTTTATGATTTTATGTTATTTTATTTTGTTATTCTATCTTATATTTTTCGGGTGATAAATAAGGAATATCCGAACATGAACCATAACCGAAAAATATATGGTAAAATTTGGTTCTCTATACTTGGACCTGAACATACCCGAACTTGAATAGACCCGACCCGATACTGAACCGAAATTCGATATTATATGGGTATAGAGACCAACTACCCGATAGACCCCGATCCGATTGATACTTACCCAAACCCGATCTGATCAACCGCAAGCCTATGAGAGAACATGTGAACCAATCAATTAACATATTCGATTTTTGATTTGACTGAACTATCATTCGGTTTATTTTAAGTTATTGTGCATATTCGCCTCCATTATCCAAGCAATCTGGGTCGGATTTTTTTCTGAATCATCGATTTATTTTAAGTTATTGTTCTTATATCTAAACAATTTTTCTCTCATATTTTTAGATTTAAATATTATTAAAATATATTTTTTTTAATAGTATATATAGACGCGTCTTTATAATATATACTTAAGCAAGTATGAAGAAAAAGATAAAACAAAAAAAAAAAAAAAGTATGAAGAAGTTACATCGCCAAGATTAATTTTCAGGTAGCCTTGTCCAAATATATATATTTGCATCATTTACCATATCGAACTTATTAATTTTTCAGAATATTAACATGGTATGTATTTGCAGTCGATCTCCTGTTGTTATTCCATAAAAGTTTCTGTTAAAAGATTTTTTTTGCGCTTCCAAAGTTTTCGTCGTATCGTATTATTTTCTCGTAGTTTTTCCATTTTTCTGTTTTCTAAATTGTCTCTGTTATCGCTGTCACAAATCTTTCACATTTTACCCAAAAATAATAGTTCTGTTAAAAGGCTAATAGTTGTCAAAGCGCATTTCACATATAAAAACTTCCACATATTCTTTGTATGAGCCTATGAGACTTGATTTGACATATAATCGTTGTGGTTTATGACGAAACGAGATTAAACGAGAAAACTTTATTTTGGTTTATGTCTTTAACATGTTAATATTACATTCGATGACTAATTGCTACTCCTTATGCTTTTAGTTTAAAATCGTTTCATACTTATTTTTTTTGTTTCAAAATAAGTGCTGTTTTGGGTTTTCAGTGCATAATTTATGACAAATTTTCAGTTTTATCTTTATTTATTTAGTGTATTAATATATATATATATATGGTCATATATATTGAAAACATTATATGTATATATGGGCATATATATTGTACTCCTTTGTTCCTAAAAAATGAATTTTATGGGAAAAAATGTTTTAAATATTTGAACTTTTGAAAACTTTTGGTGCATTTTGAATGAGTTAATAATGATGAACTAAAACTTTAAAAAAAAGAAATAAAATTATTAAACTACTTTTGGTTAAAAGTTATAGAAAATTGTTAATCACAAAAATGATACAGTTATAGTTAAATTTGATTTGTTTTCTTAATATATATGAAATCTCCATAAAATTTATTTTTCAGGAATGGATGAAGTATTAACTATGAGCATTTCATAAAATTTAATATATTTTCTTAGTTCGTGTGTAACAACTTTAAATGGCATTTTTATTGGATAAATAAACACCCGAGAAATCAAGTTATATTTTTAAAAAGGTTAATTATCTGCTTAATGTTATCCTCCATTTATCCCTTTGCATCTCTCTATACTCTTTTTGTCCCAAATTATAAGTTTTTTTGGGTTTGATCACAAATATTAAGAAAATGTTACTTTATGTTTTTTAATTATTTAAAACACTTAACTAAATAAAAATATATATAAAAACTGTTACTTTTTTTGCTTTTGCTTTTTTTTCTATATTAATTTCTCAAAAACAGTTTATATCATGGGACAAAATTTAAAAGTTAAAACAGCTTATATTATGAAACAGAGGTAATATTATATAATATAAATAAATAGAGTGATAAGAAAAAACAAACAAGCAAAATTTTCAGACAAAGGATATAATTAAATATAAAAAAAAATTAAATAGAGGGAAAAAAAGTATGATTTCGTGTCTGGGTACGTACATAAATGTACAATACTGTCCATATGTAGACAATATAGCGAACTGACTCAATAAAGTCTTTTACGTTGTGTTGTCACTATGATATTAATGCGAAAAAGGTCGAACTGAATTTAAACGTCGGGGTTAATTTATTTATTCAAAATGTATATATTCCATTTTTTCGCCTTATCGGGACATAACTCGTATCCGTTGTGACAAATATAAAGTTATAAGCCTTTTTTTTGGGTACGTGTATTAATTATTAATCAATGTTCGTTATGGTGCCCATATCACAGTCGTCGCCTTCCTCTTTCCCTCCAAAATTATATTTTTTTCCGACAAATTTAAAGTTAATACAAAGAGATATAATTGTTTATTCAATTTTAAAAGTCTAGATTTCCCAATTGGGAAATTGCCAACGTAACTCTATATAAAGTAAGCTTCTGTCAGGCACGCAAATAAAGGTGTGCATGTTATGAAAAAATATGGTCGGTCGAAGAACGATCTACCTTGATATTTTGTGTGTTTCTTTCTTTCTAGTTATCTTCTTATATTGTTAAGTGAAGTGGATTGCTGATATTTGTATTATATATACAAGTAGTTTTTTATGGGCATTTATTGAATTTTAACGTTATTCGCTGGAACACTAACTGTTGTAGATTGTCATATAAATTTCAATCTTGATCACATCACTTAATTATATGATTTTTTAACCGACGATTTCTGTTAAGTTTTTTTGGCATCCAACCTAAAACCAATTGGCAATAGGTGGAGAGGCCTCAGTCCCTTATATATTATTTAAGTCCCATATAAACTTCCGATATGGGATATTCTCACACACACTCTCTAGAGATTAAGGTCTCCTGGTCCATTAACCTCTACAATATCCCAATACCCCCCCTCGAGATAATGGCTCTTCTAGTCATTAATCTCGCAGACCATCAATCATAGGGTCGGGGGTTGGGCCCTTTGTGGGCCGGGTCAGCGAGAGTTTGTGGATCAGACTCTGATACCATGTTAAGTTTACTTGGCATCCAACCTAAAACCAATTGGCAATAAGTGGAGAGGCCTCAGTCCCTTATATATCATTTAAGTCTCATGTAAACTTCCGATGTGGGATATTCTTACACACATTCTCTAGAGATTAAGGCTTCATAGCCCATTAACCTCTACAGTATCTCCCAATAATTTTATGCCAAATTTCAAACTAAGCTTTGAAGTTCTGTACGCGCTATGTAAAATTTTCAATAATGATAAAAACGTAACAAAACCGATCGCCAATACAGTCTACAATAGCATCATGTCATCATGATCACTAGACTATTATCAGTTGATCTTAGATGATATTAAATACTTTAGTAAAGTAAACTAAGAAATCGTTAAAGCCTGAAATCAAGCTCACTAGTTAAAGCATGCCTATGTATGGAATTACACATTTTAAAATATTTTTTAAAAGTAACTTAAACTGATGATTTGCATACAGTAATTGAGGACGTTAATTACAGTATGCTGGTTGAAATTTGAACATCCTTCCATTACTACGTAGAATGACCATCGACCGCGTAGTTATCCATATATGCTCGACAGTAGATACATGTATGCTTCGTGTTGCCAAAACATTAAATATGGCATCGTCCTTTATCTATATTCAGATTCAACTTGGCTACTTGACTGGATAAATTTGCTTAGCTGATTGAGCTACTCAATACCGTATTATATTTGTACTTATAATTTTGTAAGTATATACTGATGAAAAATATGTGCATCGTGATCTTACAGTCTACTTTCGAAAAGGAAAAACTAACCTTCGATTGATATGTAGTAAATTTTTATTCTACTAGTAAAATTGATAGATTTGTCATGTTGAAACATTACGAATTTATTTCCTTTTTTCTTAACAATCGGACAAATTATCTTATGTTTTATATATATGCTATGGTGTGGATGCTTACAGATATTAAAACTTTCCCCAATATTTTATACTTTCGAGATTAAGGAGGCATGAACCATGGTGAGCCAAGTGTCACTGAACTGAATTGACAATAGGAAAGTCGCCGATAATTTTAATGCGGGGAAAATTACGTTTTGAGTTTTGACGGTTTTAAATTCAACAAATGTGTTGTCAATATATCAATCTATAAATTTATTAGCAGAGAATCCAATGAACAGTATATGGATGAACGGTAAATTCGGCCTCTACAAAATAATTTGTGTTTGTTTGTTTGTTAACGACTCCACAAAATATTCCGTCCAATTGCACTTTATATTACACAAACTAACTTATATCAGTATATCACATACGGTTTTAGTCTTGTACAAGACGTATGTATGCACGCACGAATTTCACAAAAGTAGAGCATCGTTTCTTGGTAAGACTTTTCCTGGATCATGATGTTTATATATATATATTGGAGGCAGACAATATATATATATTGGAGTATATATTTAATTTTTATGTATTTTGAATTTCGTGGCACCACCAAAGTCAAGTGATAATAAATCATTTTCGAGAAACTAAGAAAATGTTCGACACAACAAATGTCTGAAACTCTGAATAATCTAAGGTAAGTCATATATATTCATTAGACACGCATATAGAAGTCAAGTTCTTGTTTTGATCTAATCAAGAGTAGGTTTAAGTACCATAATTTTGTTGATTAAATTTTGGTAGTTTAACACTTTTTGTTGTTGCAAATTTAATATTTTTTGTTCTGTCGAATTGCAAATCCGATGTTCCATGTTTATGTTTATGCGTTATTTATATCTTAACATTTTGTTGCTAGGTGGGACAAAAAAATTAATCGAATCAATGGACACCTAACCGAAACAATGGACACCCAGTATCAGGGAGATGAGGATTTCTATGACCTTGCGAGTTGTGTGACTTAGTACTTTGGTATATGGATGTGCAATGATATTTTATTAAACGTTTTACCTGAAGCTTATGAATGTTTAGCGATTATACGTTTGCTTTAGTGTATACACGTACTTATGATCCTATGTACCAGACATATATGTGGAAATAGGCCTGAAACTTTTAATCTATACCCGAAAACTCAAATCGTACCGATCCGAAATATCTGTACCCGATTGATTTCAGGTATAAATTAAATCATCTATTGGGTAAAATATTTGATACCCATAGATATCGGATAATACCCGAACCGAACCAATTCACGATCGGGTACCCGAATTACTCGAATTATGAGTATTATGATTTTTGATATTATATGTATAATTGTTTTAGGTTTTTGATAATTTTCTGTATTTTAATTTTTTTAAAAAAAAAAAATTGGATTTAATGATTTTTTTTCGGGTTTTCGGATATTTTTGGGGTTTTGGGTATATTTTGGGTTTTTCGGGTGATAAGTAATCGAAATATCCAAATCCGAACCATAACCGAAAAATATCGGGTATATTTCGGTTCTCTATATTTGGACCCGGATATACCCGAACCCAAAAAGATTTAAACCTTTACCGAACCGAAATCTACAAAGTATCTATATGGATATAGAAATCACCTATCCGAAAGACCCGGACCCGATTAGAACCTACCTATACCCGACCCGATAACCTTAAACCCGATAACCTTAAGTCGTAGCCCTATGTGGAAACATGTACAACAATATATGTAATTTTTTCAAATAACTGTACAATAGCTACATACATACAAGACGATTATGTACAAACAGTAACATACACCAAAGATTTCATATAATACATAAATAAAAACCGATATCGTTCAAAAAGATTGTAGTGCGCATACATAGACTATAAGAAAACTATTTAAGGCTTATCATTGTTTCTTGTGACTCAAGGAGAACATTATATTTACATGTGCGTATATATTTATGGCTTATCATTTGTTTTTCCCCGATATAAAATCATAAATCATGACCTACGTTACGTATGCAGTTAATGCTCAGTAACTCTAAATCTAGTGTTGAACGAAGCTAGCTAATCCACTTCTATAATATGAATACAAAAAAAAATTATCAATATAGAAATGAAAATTATCTGTATCTAGTTATATACGTGCAAAATACTGTACACATACGTATGTAGTATCCTATTAAAAAACAAAGTGGGCAAACTAAAAAAAAAGGCATTTCCCTTTATCTCTACGTAAGGGCCAAACTGCTCAATTTTTTTTTTTTTTTAAAAGAAAAACTTTGATAAAAGAATTAGGCTTATGTAAACGAATTAACCAATTAATCGTTTTGAATGGCTATCCTTCTCTTTAATTAGTTTGTTTGTTTGGTCAATATCTCACACGCTCTTTTTGCATGCTCTTTGACACGTGCTCTCTTCGTCTCTCTCAATGAGCTGTCTCTCTAATAAGAGAGAGTTTCCTGTATAGGAAGCCCTATTTGAAACCTCCTCTCTCTCTCTCTACTCCTCCTCATTTTCTCTCTCCTCTTACCATATGAGGAGGGCCTATAAAACCCCTTCACATCTCCTACTTGGTTTGCATCACAATACAACTTCCATTACACACAAACCAAAAATCATTTAAAGAAAAAAAAAAAAGTTAAGTCACAAGTTCTTCGTTGTTCAGCTACTTCCCCTTCCCACTCTTACGAAGTGGGTTTTCTGATCAAAGAAGTTAAAATTCGAGTCTTTTAAGATGGATTTCTCCACCATGTTTCTCACTCTGTTCGCGGGAATTTTCTTCCTTTCCGTTCTCCGGTGTCTGATATCTCAGCGCCGCCCTGGATCCTCAAATCTCCCACTCCCGCCGGGAACAATGGGTTGGCCTTACGTCGGCGAGACTTTCCAACTTTATTCCCAAGACCCAAATGTCTTTTTCGCATCGAAACAGAAAAGGTCGGTCATTTTGAAAATAATTTGAAAATTTTGATTTTGTTTTATAAAGAAATTGAAATTAAACTGGTCTTTAATTACAGGTATGGATCGGTGTTTAAGAGCCATATATTGGGATGTCCATGCGTGATGATCTCGAGTCCTGAGGCGGCGAAATTCGTGCTGGTGACGAAATCTCATCTATTTAAACCGACTTTCCCGGCGAGTAAAGAGAGGATGTTGGGGAAACAAGCCATCTTCTTCCACCAAGGTGATTATCACGCTAAACTCAGGAAGCTCGTTCTTCGTGCTTTCATGCCCGAAGCTATTAGAGACATGGTTCCTGATATCGAATCCATCGCCCAAGACTCCCTCCGAAACTGGGATGGAACAACCATCAACACTTACCAAGAAATGAAAACAGTAAGTCTTAATTTTCTCCGCTAAAAAACAGAGCAAGACATTCCCCTGTTTTAGCCTCTCTGTTTTTTAAGCTTCTTTTTTCTCTCTCTCTCTCTCTTCCGATTTTCTCTGCTTCAAAACAGAGCAAGACACATACTTTCCCCTGTTTTTGTCTCTCTTTCTATATCTCCTCTGTTTCTAATTGTTTCGATCTTGTTTTCTTTCATCAGTACACCTTCAACGTCGCGCTGCTCTCGATCTTCGGAAAAGACGAGGTTCTATACAGAGAAGATCTAAAACGATGTTACTACATTCTCGAGAAAGGTTACAATTCGATGCCTATAAACCTCCCTGGAACACTCTTCCACAAAGCCATGAAAGCACGCAAAGAGCTCTCGCAGATCCTCGCAAGAATCTTATCAGAGAGAAGACAGAACGGTTCCTCACACAACGATCTTCTCGGATCATTCATGGGAGACAAAGAAGAGCTCACCGACGAACAGATCGCCGATAACATAATCGGAGTTATCTTCGCCGCTAGAGACACGACGGCGAGTGTGATGACGTGGATCCTCAAGTACTTAGCTGAGAATCCCAACGTTCTAGAAGCCGTTACTGTAAGTACATATGCTGACACGTATTTGTCGTCTTATGGTAATAAAAACAGAAGAGTGGTAGTTTGGTAATTTTGTTGTGTTCTAATGTTTTTTTTTTTTTTTTTTTTCTCTTACAGGAAGAGCAAATGGCAATAAGGAAAGGGAAAGAAGAAGGAGAATCTTTAAGTTGGGGAGATACAAAGAAGATGCCAATAACTTCAAGAGTCATTCAAGAAACATTAAGAGTCGCTTCAATCCTATCTTTCACCTTCAGAGAAGCTGTCGAAGATGTCGAATACGAAGGTATACATATTACTAAAAATTGAACCGATCAGGTCTTATCCCAAATTTAATGAATTTATACTTAAAAACTCCATTTTCTTTAATCGTTACAGGATACTTGATACCTAAAGGATGGAAAGTTTTGCCGCTTTTCAGAAACATTCATCACAACGCTGATATCTTCTCAAATCCGGGAAAATTTGATCCATCAAGATTTGAGGTAATTTATCTTTTCGACAACAAATATCTTTTGATTACTCTGTTCTATTTTGAAGAGTGATTTGTATTGACATGATTTCATTATTTCAATGTTACATAGGTGGCGCCAAAACCCAATACTTTCATGCCATTTGGCAATGGGACCCATTCGTGTCCTGGAAATGAATTAGCTAAGCTTGAGATGTCTATTATGATTCATCATCTGACCACCAAGTACAGGTGTGTAGCAGTACTACTTATTACCTTCTCTCACACCTAATCGTTTTTTTTTTATAAATTTATGAAAAGGTACTACTATTTCTTTGATAAAAATAGAAATGTTTTTGATAAGGGGTACATATGTAATTTCAGATGGTCGATAGTTGGAGCTAGCGACGGTATTCAGTATGGGCCCTTCGCGCTTCCCCAAAACGGACTGCCCATTGTGCTGGACCGGAAGTCGGATATCGATATATAGAATTACGGGATTACCCCTTAGCTTTCTACAATTTGGAAAGAGGGGACTAAAGAAGCAAAATAAAATAATTCTCTTTCAAGATTTTGGTAGGAAAAATTTTCCAAATGGGAAAGGAGGAGAAAGCACCAAGTGTACAAAAAACTCCCTTCTTTTTTCTTAACCTGTTATTTTTTTCTATTTTTTGTAGTTTTTTTAATTATAGATTACGATGATGAAAAAGTTGGTTACTTAATTTTGAAAATTAGGAAAACTGTCATATGAATATCAAATATATTCTTTCTTCACTCCAAAAATATATAAATTCTAATGTATATGCTAATTGATTCATCGATCCTGGATTGGGGCTTTCCCATAGCTTATAATATAATTTGTTGTTTTACAAAATATCCTCTATATATCAAAGAGTTGATCGACGACATCCCAAAACAATATTCTAGAAAAACAAAATTGGGGTTGTAATGTTAAATATTCTATAATTTGTCGATTGTTTCGTTTTTTACACAATGTATATTATTCATCAATAAAAGTGACAGAATATAACTAGTATTACAAGAATTGCACGAAAAATATCTATGAACTCAAATTATCAAAACATATTTATAGAAGAAGGTAAATCTTTTTTTTTGGGTCAAAGAAGAAGGTAAATTTTCCATTCATTTTTTTCATATACAGTATGTATTTTACTTGTCAACCACACATTTAAGTTAGAGAATATTTCATTGATTGATTGCCTAATCCATAGAAAAACATTTGAGTCGAGTTATTTTAATGTTGTACCATCTTAAGAATTAATGGTTTCGGTTTGGGTTTTTTCGAAATATTGGAGGTTTAACATCCTTTCAAGTCCTGATTGACTAGTAACTAGTTGGTTCAAAATAACACCATATGTTTGGTGAAAAGGTAAAACAACAAATATTAGTTAGATACATTCCAAGCAATTTGGCTTTTATCGTACCTATCAAATAGGGTATTTGACAAAAAAGAAATGAAAAATCAAATAAGGTGTCTACGGATCCATGAATATCCAAATCCACTAAGCACGCTAGTGTTACTTATTTGATTTTAGGATAAAGTTGTTCATGGTTCCTAATATCTAATAAAAATAGGGTATTTGATTTTAGGATAAATGGATCCATATTTTAACTTGATCCTAATAAAATTCCAACCTAGACTATTAAAAACTCTAATTAGAATTAAATAACTTAGTATGTCGTACTGTTAACGTTTGAAATGACAAAATTTGTAGTTTCAATAAGCTTTGAGAATGTTTCATTCGATCCAAGATTTATCCAGTTATAGAAATATACATAACTTATTTTGTCATTCTGTTTTACCAAACATTTAAATACAATCATCATATTAACTATACCTACTACATTTTTCTCAGTAACCACAACAATGAACGACTATAGTTTCGCCACAATCATTTTATAGATATTTATTTGATTGAGGTACAAAATATTAAAATCCTACTCTAGTCAAATCATATGACGGACGACTTTGACCATCATCACCCGTGAATTATATGGTCATCGTCGCTGTAATTATATTACTTTTTTCTCAACACCTAGTTATTTTATGTAATTTTTTACTAGTTTAGTGTTTAGACATAGGATATATCGTCTTTTATGATATTATGATATACCATCATCTCTTTATCAAAAAAAAAAATGATATACCATCATGATTGAATATTGGTGCACAGCTGTAATTGCTTCCTCAAGGAAAAAATATGGAACGGGCTATCAATTTCTAGTCACTATCTTCTGTCTTATTATATTTTTTGTTTAAATTGTGTATTTATATTCTGATTTTTCCTCATCTTAAAGAAAAAATATATAACACATACTAGTATCTTATGGGCATTGGACAAGTGAACCATATGCTATTATAAAATTCTGCAATATTGTCCATTTGTCATATAATAGAAAATATAAACAGAAGCCATCTGCGAGTCCTTTTTGTACTGAAAATTATATGATTGTAGAACTTTACCCTACATATAATATATTAGAACCAAATGGAAGATTTGATGTTTTAACCAAATGATGTGTAAGATTTTTGTTTTTAAACTGCATGATTACTATTATAAAAGAAAACAAATGATTAGAAATTTAGTATATATACACATAACCAAAAATATCTATTGAACATTATTACTATGTTTACCTTTTTTCTGGTTTTAAACTTTTATTTAATTAATATGTTTACTTGTTTTGGGGGCTTTGTATTACTTTACGTCATATTGTCGTCCTTTAAACGTACCATGCTCCATGACTTTCACGTTCATCTTCTATATTCAGAATAATATAGATATTTCATGATCAATGATCCCGAATATGCCGGTCCTTGTAATGAGATTGCATTATTTTGTTTTTACAGAAAGTTCATATTTTCTGGAGAAATTGCATATGTAAAGCTGATTCGTTTTTATATCCCATATTACGATCGTTGTTATAACAAAGCCAAAAACTTTCTGAATTTCTAAAGTTTTTCAAAAATTAGTGAACGATATATATTATTTTTTTGGTAATCAATTAGTGAACGATATTTATTTGTGAAAGGATGACATTTGTTTTTTTTTTATATCAGTAATAGGTTTCCATGGATTGTAAACTCCATAATGCAAACAATCTTTTAAGCATATACAACTGCAAAAAAAAAAAAAAAAAAACTCAAGTTAAGAACTTGGAACATGTATATGATATTAAGCCTTTGTTCAAAAAAAAAACATGTATATGATATTACATTATCGAGATTTTTCTACGTAATCAGATTCTCTCACTGTCCTAATTTTTCTTGATTTTCGTACCAAATCTTCTATTTCTTGCCTCAGTACCAAATCGGGCCAATCGACCATCCTCAATAATGATGAGATCATAAGTAATTATAATGGCTTATGTTCACACAAAAAAAAGTAGTTATAGTTTAAAAAAAATTGTGTCGTATTCAATTGCACTTCTGATTGTAAGTAATGATGATGCATACATAAAGAAACAGACATTATGTTTTGACCTCAAATAAATAACTTCGAATTGTAGCTCTTAATTATACGGAGAAATATCTATTTGACTTGTAAACATATTACTTTTTATATTTCGAAGTAAGTACGTGTACTATCAACTCCATTACGTGGATTGTTAATTAATGTGATCATGTAATTAATAACGAAGAGCAAACAGTCTGTCATAGATTGTTTTTATATTAGTTGACTTTTAGTGGCTGTAAGCCATAATCTTTGAATGAATATAGTAAGTGAGTAAGTGACTATAAACAAACCTCTATTTACGACAAAAGATATAAATTAAGTAGTACCGTGGTCGTTCGATTTACTCGAGTATACCATTTACAATTTAATTTATGAAAGAAAGTGATATGATTTCTTCTTTTTTTCTGACATAAAACAAGAATCACTCTCCTTTACAATTGATAAAAACAAACAATGTATCTGTGAAGTGTGATGGAATCATATGGTCGGTAGAAAGTACAGAATCACAAGGGGTTGTTTCTGTTGAGTGACTTGAATCCAAGTCATCCATTATCAATGTCTACAGATACCCAAACAGTTTCATTTTTTTTTATTACGAAAAAGAAATATCATTTTCGAAAAACACATGTGTAATGTCACAAAATGATCATTTCTCAACAAATCTTATGGTTGTGATAAAAAGTCACAATATGTTTGTTTACGTAACAACTAACAACATCTTTCCTAACCTAAGACAGCATTTTTTGCATGAGTTAGAATTTATAATCGAACCAAAACGAAAGTACCATTTTCTGTAATAAAAATCCAAAGTACCACTCATCTAAGTTGAGCCAGTTTACCGGAACACATGCATAAAACGGTTTAATCCAGTTTCTCAGTTGTTTACACATGAAGTTGTGATTAGATTGATACAGGTAAACCACATATATACAAATACAGGTAATGAAAAGTAAAACACTTCTTCTTTGCAATTTTCTTGAAACTATATTGGAGGTAGCTTGTCACTTCCTTCAAAGTAGCCCGTGATCCCTGTTTTCAGCTGCAAAAGATTTAACGATTTGAGAAGACAGAATAAGTTGGTGTAAGAATTTGAAAGGTTGGACAAGTTATAGTAACTTTTAGACCTCATGTTGTGGTTGTCTTCTGAGCAGACTGATTCGAGCTTCCATTTGACGATTCTGTTTTTCGACCTAGTAAGTGGATGAAGACGAGAAGAAATCAGTTTTAAAGTGGCAAATCTGAAACTGTTAGTTTTCCTATCACGCACTTACTTTCCCTTTGAAGCAAACCTGTTAGTTTTGTACCTCGTAGCTGTTGTTAGATCATATGCTAAGTCCATTACATTCGTCTTGAGCATTAATCATTGTCGCAGTAATATCAGAATACAAAAGAGGAACATCTTTACTAGTAAGATGCAAGAAGCAATATAAATGATATAACTAGCAAATTTGTTCTGAAAAATATTAAAGAGATGTTTATCAACATTACCTGAAATGGTTAACATTGTGCAGCAAACTCATCATGTAACAATGGTGGAAACGTCGTCTTAATTGATTCACACCATGAATAATAAGTTAATAACACATCAAAAGTTTCTTTATGTTTAAATTAAGATAACTTGAATGTTTTCAAAGTCAAGAATTACCTCTAATGTCCGATGCAAATTCACAATAACCTATAGTAACATGTGACAGAGAGACAGTCAATTTATATTAAAAAGGCTTCTTCTTGATTTATGTAACAACATATGAAACCGATATAATTTGTGGCCCATATAGGCCCAAAGAAGTAACCACAAACAAACAATTGGCCCGCTCGATCTCTCTCTCTACTATAAATTTTAAATTTCATATTCAAAAACACAAAATTACTGCAACAAGGAGAGAGGAAGAACAAGAAGAAGAGGAAGAATCTTTCCGAGTTTCCCAGAAAATCTCTTTAGCAGAAGAAGAATGGAGAGCGCGAATTTGCAAAACCCGTCATCATCTTCACCTCCATTGCATATTCCCGTCTGAATCATTCATCGGAAGCTTCGCGTCTCTCATTTCTAACGACAATACACGACACGAAGGCGTTATCTATCAAATCAATCTCCAGAATTCGAGTATTACTCTCCAAAACGGTAAATATTCTATTCTAAACTTATGCGATCCTAAGAGATAGTCTAGAGAATAACAACATCATGCTCATATCCAGTAATAAAATAATGGCGAGGGTATTAAAGCAAGGGATGAGGGATTTCGCACCCTTGCCTCATTTCACCCCAAATTAGGCTCTGAATCAACTCTGAATGCCTATGATTCCTGGTTGTGGCGACATATTTTGTGTATGAATGATGATCAGGGTAGGCCCAAAAGTGTTGGTGAGCTCCCAAAGAATCGGAAGAATATGTGGTCGAAGGCTAGGGAGCAAAGAATGAAGAAATGACATAAAATTGGTCAAGCATTTCATCAAAGTATACTTTTCGTGCATGAAATGCTTGGGAGATAGATCCAACTTGATCAAAGAGGATCTAGCACTAAGGACACCCAACAAAGAGGGACCAATGACAGAATCTAAACCTTTAAGCATCAAAATCGAACACTAAAGCCTCCAATCTATCCCATCCACTAAGACCTAAAGAGATTACTCACTAATCATGTTTAGACAACCAAATCCCATGAAGGAAAACTTAATATTCATGATTAGTAACATACAATAAGAAGATTTAAGGAAGGAAACACTTAATTAACTTTAAAACGAAATTGAGATCTTACAAAATGTTAAGTACCTTAAAAAAAGGTTTTTTTGTGTGTTTTAGAGTGAAAATTACAAGATAAGATAATAAATTCACCCTTTTCTTTATTTATACTTGGAAACTCTAAACCCTTTCCTAAACTCATTTAGCTTGACTTCTTTGCTATCCTCCCATTGGTTCAGAGTCGAATACATGTGTAGGTATATCAGAGGCAATTTGGATTGCTGTGATATTGGTGTGCAATTTGGGGTCGTGTTGAATGGAAATATATTGTGCTTTTACTTCCTGAGACCTATTAAAAATTGTATTGTATACTATCGGCTCATTGCAGTGATAAACAATATGCGTTTCTCCTTTTTTTGCTTTAACTAATATTATGCTTTATGGTTTCTAGGTTTTTCAATCTTCCTTTTTATCTCCGATCAAGTGATGATATACGAGTTGTAGGCTTGTAGCTAATATGATATGACTATATTTTAAAAAATTTAACATGACTGCATTTCTTTTACCATTTTTTAAGTATTTCTTTCTTAATACTTTCTTTTTGTTTGCTACATTCTTTTTCATTAGTAATATTCTTTTTCTTCACCAACCACTAAATAAAATTAACATGAATCAAGCTTAAGTTACCCTCACATGTATATAGTACTACAAAAAAAGGAATAATTGTTTTTTTTTTTTGAGGAGGAATAATTGTAGAAAATTGCCTTTTCCATCCATATATGTTTCACTGATTTTTCAACAAATACAATATGTTTATAAATTTGCTAAAAGCCTAAAACCAGCAAAATTACATATTATGCTATATTCTTCCACACAGAAGTAAAACATTTGCAAAGCTTACGTTGCATGCTAATGGAACCAAACACCAGAGTACCACTCATGTTAATTGAACCAGTTAACCGAAACACAATGCATAAACCGGTTTAATCCAGCCTCTCCGTCGTAGACACATGAAGCAAGTACAGTAGAACCTCTATAAAGTAATACTCGATAAAGTAATAATCTCTATAAGATAATAAATTTCTCCGGTCCCAACTCGGGCCAGTGTAAAAATAAGCAATATGCGATAAGATGATAAAATAATAATATTTTTGAAACTCCTATGTAAAAGTATAAACCCAATAATAAGTTAAAGTAATAATTATATAAAACTATACATATATGCTAAAGAAAGTTTATTAAACTATAAATTTAAGTTTACCTCTAACTTTTTTTATATGCATATAAAATTGTGAAATATTTTATAAACACAATAATTATTCGTGCATCAAACTTTATATAAATATATTCAAATAAGCTAATAATAAATGTTTTATTACGATATCTAAAAATTTTAATCATAATTTCAAGTTTATGCATGTCATATTAACAAAAAAGTTTTTTTTTTCTAAATTCTTAATACATTATCATATTCTTAATACATTATATATGGAGAATAATTTTCGAATATTATAAATAAGAAAATATGTATCTATAAGTTAACAAATTATAATTTCGATAAAGTAATACCTCTATAAGATAATAAATTTTCAAAGTCCCAACATTATTACTTTATAGAGGTTTTACTGTAGTTGTGACTAGATTGATAAGACTCTGGTCACTCTAATAAACCATACACAAAATGCAGGGTACGAAAAGTAGCACACTCTCTCATTGCAATTTGTCTTGCAGCTATATTTGAGGCAGCTTGTCATTTCCTTCAAAGTAGACTGAGATTCCGGTTTTCAGCTGCAACAGATTTAACGTTTTGAGAACAATCTAAAAAAAACGAAGAATAAGTTGGTGTAAGAATTTGAAAATTGAACAAGTTGTCATACCTTTTCGATAGCATTAGCTGTGCCTGAGACCTCATGTTGTGGTTGTCTTCTGAGTAGACTGATTCGAGCTTCCATTTGACGATTCTGTTCTTCGGCCTGGTAAGTGGACGAAGACGAGAATAAATCAGTTTCAAAATGGCAAAATATAAACAAAGTGTTGGTGTCCTGTGACAATCTCTTTGAGCTTACTTACCCTTTGAAGCAAACCTGTTAACTTTTGTATCTCGCTCTTCTTAGCTATTGTCAGATCATATGCTATGTCCATAACATTCGTCCTGAGGACGAGTCATTGTGAAAGCAATAACAAAATGCCATAGAATGGATAGTAGTAAACAAAATGGATTAAGCGGCATGCGTGAGATGAGACATACTTATCTGAAAATAAGGGATCCAAACTCTGTTCTTCGACCAGCTGCTCGACTTTATCAAGAATTGGTCCAACCTGCAAAAGGGAAAGTGTTTTCACTTTAAAAAGAGTTTAGAAAAATCCATCCGTTACTTGACAAATGTGTGATCACAAAAGAGGAACATCTTTACTAGTAAGATGTAAGAAGCAATATAATTGATATAACTAGCAACAAGTTCTCTAACATTCTAGTGTGGAACAAAATCTTAAAGTATTCCAGAGATGTTTGTCAACGGTACCTGAAATTCTTGACACTGTGCATCAAACTCATCCTGTAACAATGGTGAAAACGTTAACTAATTTGATCACACCATGAATACATCCATCACAGGCTTTTCTTTTACGTTTAAATAAAGATAGCTTGAATAAACTTGACTTGAGGGTCAAGAGTTACCTCTAATGTCTGATGCAAATTCACAATAACCTGGTAACATGTCAGAGAGAGACAGTCAATTCAATATTAAAAAGACTTGTCCTTGATTTATGTAATACCAAACAATCTACATGGTTTTCATAATGATAAGAAAGAGGCATACCTGAGTGTATAACCGATAAAGCAGTTTTTGCTCAGCACCACTGAATTTCGAGAAAATGTCAAGAAAATCCTTAAGGCAAAAACCACAAAAGCTTAATATTACAAACAAATCACAAACATCAGAGCTCTTAAGCTCTGATTTTCACAGTCTCATCCTCAATGTCTTTTTGGGTAATCATCAACACGGAAACAGGAGGCACATTTAGATAATTCAGCAAATGAAAAATACAATTGTAATCGACCTAGTTCAAGTTCCAATTATATCAATCTTTTCTAAAACTTCACTGGATTGAGTAATTTTGCAGTCTTGAGCAGACAAAAACAAAATTCAAAACCAATTCGGCTTAATCTGAACAAACCCAAATTCGAGCTTGAATGGTTTCTTCAGCTCCGATTGTCTAGAATCGATTCTAATCGACAAACGTCTCTAAGAACCCTAAAAACTCAGGATCCAATTATCGTGAACCCTAAAAACCCTAAGAACTTCAATTCACTGAGCAATTTTCCATAGTAATCCGCCTTAATGATAACAAAACCCAAAATTGCGAGAAAAGAAGAAAGGAAAAAAGCAGAAAAGGCATTGAAGAGTACCTGTTTGGAGCAAGCAGAGAGAAGAGAACGAACAGCGGATTTGAATGATTTTCTCAGATCCGATTGTCTACAACCCGGAATACCCGTTTCGTGACCCGATTTCTCCATCTAACCCGACTAATTAATTTTTTTTTTAAGTGTTTCGGAAGTTACAATTCGCAGCGAGTGTGTGCCCTGAAACTGGAAAGGAGATGAAATTGAAAAAGAATCAATCTGGGTAATGATTGAAATTTTCGAAAAAATCAGAAACATTTCGGAGGGAAAATAAAAATAAGGTTTCTCGCCCATGTTCACACTGATTAGGAAAGCCCATATCAGTATTTAAAATCAATTCTATAGGTTTTATAATAGGGGAATTGTGAATATACCCCATTTTTTGAGACCTCTTGTCCTTTTACACCTTTTTTGAAAATTCCCAAATTTGGACTCTAATACCCTTGCATATATTAACAATATGAAATAAATAGTTTTACAATTTAAAATTTTTAAAACAAATTTTAATAAATTCAATAATATTATATCAAGATTATAGAGAATTTTTTCACAATTGTTTTTTGAAATTTGAAGTTCATAAAATTAAATGAAGTTTGGTTCTACCAAGTTTGGTTTTCAAAGTAGAATATGTCTTCTACTAAATGCTCTAACATCTATCCGTAATAGAACATGAATTCTACCGTCTGTTCAGTCATCTACCGTCGTAGAATTTGCCTTCTGCTAAATATCATATGTTCTACGAGTTGGTAGAATGGTTCGTCAATTGTTCTACGTGTTACACTGTTTTCTACCACCGGTAGAATCTATATTCTACCATAGACACTGTTTACTACCAATCGTAGAATCTGTATTCTACCGTAAACACTCTCTTCTACATTTTCTAGATTGCATGTTCTGCCGAAAATACTGTATTCTACTACTCGTAGATTATGTGTTCTACTCAAAACAACGTCTTCTACCGTAAGTAGAAACACCATTCTTCCGTTGACACTTACACTACAAGAAAACAGGCTCCTTGCGACGGAACTTTGCGATGGAAAATTTCCGTCACAAATTTGCGATGATTTTACGACGGCTTTGCGACGACATTGCGACGTATTGATAATCCATCGCAATGCCGTCGCAAGTTTGCGATGGAGATATTTCCGTCGCAAATTTGCGAGGGACTTGCGACGGATTTGCGATTATACTTAAAACCATCGCAATTCCGTCGCAAGTTTGCGAGGCTTTTGCGATGGAATCATTCCGTCGCAAAATTGCGACGGATTTGCGTTGACTTTTTTCCGTCGCAAATTATCTCGTCGCAAATCCGTCGCAAATTTGCGATGGAATTGCGAGGAAAAGTAGTTGGCCGACATGCGCGGGGTTAGGTACGCACGTGTTAAATGAATTTCACCTAACTTATTGCGATGGACTAGTTCCGTCGCAAGTCCGTCGCAAGTCCGTCGCAAGTCAGTCGCAATTCCGTCGCAAATATGAATCCATCGCAAATCCATCGCAAAATGCCCATCGCAAATCCATCGCAATTCCGTAGCAAAAAACTTTCTCCAATCTATAAATAGCCAACGTCGCAACGTAAGTTTCGACAAACAAAGAAAGAGAGAAGAGGAAAAAAAAAAGAGAAGAAGAAAGAAAAAAAAAAAGAAAAAAAAGAGAGAAAACAAAAAAATGAGTTACGGATTATATGAGTTACGAAGCTGGATGTACAATCAAAAAGATCCAGAGACCGGTGAAGTGACGACAGAGTTTTTTGAAGGATTACAAGGATTCTTTAACCAAGCGCAAAACCAACCAGAGGCTCTGCAAACCGGTAAAATATTTTGTCCCTGTCAGAAATGTAGGAACAAAAAATATGTCGCTATTGATAATTCAAAAGCACATGTATTTAATAGAGGATTTCTACCAAACTATTATGTGTGGTATTTTCATGGGGAAGGTCATTATAATACTATTCATCATGATGCGGGAAATAGTGGTTCGAGTCGTGGGGTTGAGGAACAAAATTATAACGCTAGTTATGATTATGGCCATGATCATGATAATTCGGGAAATGATATAGAATATCAGCAGGGGAATAGGTTTCATGATATGGTTACGGATGCATTTCATGAAACTACAACTGTTTTTGCTGATAATCCTATGGAAGATTTATTGGAAGAACCCAACATTGAAGCAAAAAAGTTTTATGATATATTAGACTCTGCAAATCAACCACTCTATGATGGGTGTAGAGAGGGACTTTCTAGATTGTCACTAGCAGCTAGGATGATGACAATTAAAAGTGAAGATAACAGCAGCGAAAGTAACCTGGATAAGTGGGCTGGACTATTTCAAGAGTATTTACCAGAAGATAATCTTTCTGCTGGTAATTACTATGAAATACAGAAGTTGGTTGCTGGTCTTGGGTTACCTTATGAAATGATTGATGTATGCATTGACAATTGCATGATTTTCTGGAAAGATGATGATAAGCTGCAGGAATGTCGATTTTGTGGGAAGCCGAGATACAAACCTACTAGTGGAAGGAGGCGGGTCCCTTACCAACGTATGTGGTATTTGCCAATCACTGAAAGATTGAAACGGTTATACCAATCGGAGATGACGTCAGCGTCAATGAGATGGCATGCAGAACATTCCACACATCATGGAGAGATTACACATCCCTCAGATGCAAAGGCGTGGAAACACTTTCAGTTGGTACATCCAAACTTTGCTAACGAGTCCAGAAATGTTTATCTAGGTCTATGCACGGACGGATTTAGTCCATTTGGTATGTCAGGGAGACAATATTCGTTATGGCCTGTCATATTGACGCCATATAATCTTCCGCCAACAATGTGCATGCAGCGAGAATTTTTGTTCTTAACTATTTTAGTGCCAGGTCCTAAGCATCCGAAGCGATCCCTGGATATATTTCTGCAGCCTTTGATTGATGAGTTGAAACAGCTGTGGTACTCAGGAGTCTGCACCTTTGATTACTCGCAGCAACAGAACTTCAACATGCGCGCAGTATTATTGTGGACGATTAGTGACTTTCCAGCGTATGGAATGTTGTCGGGGTGGACTACGCACGGAAGACTATCGTGTCCACACTGTCTGAATAGTTCGGAAGCATTTCAGCTGAGGCATGGAAGAAAACCATGTTGGTTTGATTGTCACCGTCGTTTTCTTCCTATCAATCATAGATACCGAAAGAACAAGAATTTATTTACGAAGAATAAGGTTGTCCGTTATCCCCCTCCGGATTATCTTTCAGGAAAATATTTGCTTGACCAAATCGATTATTATGGCGGTGAGGAAACATGCAAACGTGGGGGCAATTGGCATTCTAATGCAAACATGCCTGACGGATATCTTAGGGAGCACAATTGGCACAAAAAGAGTATATTCTGGGAACTGCCGTATTGGAAGGATCATCTTTTGCGACATAATCTTGACGTTATGCATATCGAGAAGAATTTTTTCGATAACATCATGCATACCATTTTGAATGTCCAAGGAAAAAGTAAAGACAATATGAAATCAAGGCTGGACTTAGCACAAATATGCAAAAGAAGCGAGTTGGAGATTTCCAGAGACGGCAAACAGCCAATTCCGAGCTTTCGGTTGTCTGCGGATGCGAAGAGAGCTCTCTTTGACTGGGTAGCCTCAGATGTTAAATTTCCGGATGGATACGTTTCCAAGTTCTCACGATGTATTGAGCAAGGGCAAAAATTTTCTGGTATGAAGAGCCACGATTGTCATGTTTTCATGCAGCGGTTACTACCATTTGCGTTACAAGAACTGTTGCCGTCTCATGTCCACGAAGCAATTGCAGGTAAACAAGTATTCACATTTCTTGTTATTGAGTTTATGTACATATATAATTAATTAAATATGTTTTTACTAATTTGTTTATTGTGTATATATATTAAAGGTATTGGGGCGTTTTTCTGAGATTTGTGCACGCGAACACTGACAGAAGACGGAGTAGAGAAGTTACAAAAAAACATTTCTATCTTGCTATGTAACATGGAAATGATTTTCCCTCCGTCGTTCTTCGACGTGATGGAACACCTACCGGTACATTTGCCATATGAGGCGGCTCTTGGAGGGCCTGTTCAATTCAGGTGGATGTATCCGTTCGAGCGATTTATGGGACACTTGAAGGGAAAGGCCAAAAACCTTGCAAAAGTTGAGGGATCTATTGTACAAGGAAGTTTGACAGAAGAAACATCTAACTTCGCGTCTTACTATTTTAACCCAAATGTGAGAACGAGAAGAACCGCTACGAAACGATACGATGATGGAGGCGTTGCACCTGTATATAGGCATGATGTCCCTAACATCTTCAAAGAAATAGGCAGACTTGCTGGAAAGTTGAAGGAAAAATCGTGGGACCATAAACATTGGAGTGCGGCTCACAATTACATATTGCGTAATCTGGAGGAAGTGCATCAATTTGAGAGGTAACTTTTATAATTAATTATTTGTCAATTATTACGTATTCATATATAATTATGTTTGTATAACTTTATAATTAATTTCTGGTGCAGCATATTTGACAATCAGATGCGCCAAACATACCCTTATTTACAAGAAAACGAGTATGAGTTCTTGAAAGAACGTGACTTTGCTGGATGGTTACAATTCTATGTAAGTCATCCCGGCCCTCTTCAATTTAATTAATGATATATAAACTTATATGTAACACTATATATACAATTAATGTGTTTCAATTCATTGTACCATTTGGTTAATATAGGTGAGAAAAGGGTATCATCCGGATCAAATACCGCTATGGCTGCATGAGATTGTGAACGAACCAATAGGAAAGATCACTACAGAACCAATGTATTGCACTCGCGGATACGTATTCCATACGTACAAGCATGGCATGCGGAAGTCGACCGCGAATTACGGTATTCATGTCCCGGGCGAAACAGAATTCTATGGAGTTTTGCAAGAGATCATCGAGGTCACATACCCAGGAATTATCAACTTGAAATGTATTCTTTTTAAATGTGATTGGTATGATCCGACACTTGATCGAGGAGTTCGCAGAAACGAGACGGTAGGTGTCACCGACGTAAATGCAAACCGGAAATTTTCCAAGTTCGAACCCTTCATCCTTGCATCGCAGGCAGAGCAAGTGTGTTTCATTCCTTATCCTTGAGTTAGGCAAAAACGGGAGACTTGGTTATCGGTCATAAAGGTCAATCCAAGAGGTTATGTATTTGGTTTAGATGATGATGTGGCTATGCAGCATGACAGAGTTGCAGAAGTATCAAACCCGATTTAATCCACTGACAATATCATGCACGTTGATCCCGAGAACATAGAAGTCGAAGACGTCATCGACGATTCAACTGAAGATGGAGAGTCTGATGAATTCGAGGAGCCTCCTACTGATGACGATGAACGGGAGCATAGTGAAAACTCTTACGTATCTGAAAATGACGGTGAAAATGACTTTGATTAATTTTAAGGTTTTTCTTTCTATTTTAAGTTGTCTGTATTTTAAATTGCGATGAATTTGTATTTCCGACGTACAAACATTATTCTTTTACGGTGGTTCCGATTGTTTTAAAAAGTAGCATTGTCACTTTTTACTTACAAGACTACACAAAAATCATTTCAGGATAACTTTTCGGTTTCCATCGCAATTCCGTCGCAATTTTGCGATGGAATTGCGATGGATTCTAAAATTTAACTCTTTCCCTCGCAATTCCATCGCAAATTTGCGACGGATTTGCGAGGGAAACCCAAGTTTTAGGGTTTAGGGTTTTCTATTTTTCGTATAACAAGAGTTTTGGGTAATACAATCTTATTTTGTACTGTATAATTCAACACTAAAAGCTTTTTCTAAATAAAAATAGGTTTCTCTTTAACTCCGCACATATCAAGCTCATTGAGACTTATGAGATATATAACATTACAAACGGTTTTGCAGTAACAATGACCATACACGTATATATGTAGGAATGTTCAATATCCATTATAACTTTCATATTTACGTACTAATAAGCATATATATTCAATATCTATGACCCTTGTTAGTCCGTAGTCAGATCTCTAAACCCGAAACCCTAAAACTAACTTTGCCATCGCAATTCCATCGCAATATTGCGATGGAATTGCGATGGAATTGCGAGAAAAAGGAAAGGAAACCCTAATTCGCTCACGTCTCCATCGCAAAGCCATCGCAATATTGCGACGGAATTGCGATGGATTTGCGATAGAAAGTGTTTTCCATCGCAAATCCATCGCAACATTGCGATGGATTTGCGATGGCAAAGTTAGGAAACCCTAATTCGGTCACGTGTCCGTCGCAAATCCATCGCAATGTTGCGATGGATTTGCGACGGAATAAAATCTATATATATAGTCCGCGAAAACTCAACCCATTTTTTTCTTCTCCCCTTCGTTTCTCTTCTTCTCTCCGCGCGACCGCCGTCTTCTTCTTCTCCCCGGATTTCTCCGTTTGATCGCAGCTCCGACGCCGCCATCTCTTCCCGCCGCCGTGCTACTCCCTCTCTCGCCGTCTTTGCCTCGCCCGCAGATCCGCCTCGCCGCGCCGACGGTTTTCGCCTCACCGCCGCCGAAGATCTTTTCTCCGACCGCGCCGTCGTTCTCTTCCCCGCCTGTCTCCTTCCGGTCTTCTCTCCTTCCGGTCTTCTCTCTACCGCCGTTTCTCTCGGATCCCGCAGATCCGCCTCGCCGCGCCGACGGTTTTCGCCTCGCCGCCGCCGAAGATCTTTTCTCCGACCGCGCCGTCGTTCTCTTCCCCGCCTGTCTCCTTCCGGTCTTCTCTCCTTCCGGTCTTCTCTCTACCGCCGTTTCTCTCGGATCCCGCAGATCCGCCTCGCCGCGCCGACGGTTTTCGCCTCGCCGCCGCCGAAGATCTTTTCTCCGACCGCGCCATCGTTCTCTTCCCCGCCTGTCTCCTTCCGGTCTTCTCTCCTTCCGGTCTTCTCTCTACCGCCGTTTCTCTCGGATCCCGCAGATCCGCCTCGCCGCCGCCGCCGCCGCCACTGCCGCCGCCGCCGCCGCCGCCACTGCCGCCGCCGCCGCCGCCGCCTCTCTTCCGCCGAGGAACCGCGCCACCGCCGACTTCTTCTCTCCGCCGCCGTCCTTACTCAGCCACCGACCATTTGCGGTAATTAGTTTCTTCGACATAATCCAACCGATTATAGAAATTGTTAGGTGGTTAGGGTAGAGAATTTTAGTTCTAAGATTTCAAATGTTAGATCCTAGTATTGTTTTAATTAATTTGAAACTAAAATATTGTATAAGACTGAAAATTATATTACAAGATGTTGCTAAATAGTTAAGAATTTTGATTTCGATTTGTGATAATTAGAATTAATTTTTCATAAAATGTAATATAATTTTGCTAAACTTGTTAATTATTTTTCATCTTTTTTCCTCTTTATTTTGTTCCTTTAATTTAATTTGCTAGGTTGTTAGATTAGTTTTAGAATAGATAATTTTGAATTTTAGATTGGAATTGCATTTTTAAAAATTCTTAGTATTATTTTAGTATTGATTTGTAATAGTTAGAATTTGTTAGAAAGTTAAGATTGTTAGAATGATTTTAGTATTGATTTGTAATAGTTAAAAATTGTTAGAAAGTTAAGATTGTTAGAATGATTTTAGTATAAATTGTTTCAAAGTTAAGATTTTAGAATTAATTTTTTTTTTTTAAATTGTTACAAAGTTAAGATTTGTTAGAATTAATTTTTTAAAAGTTGTTACAATGTTATAAATCTAACAAACTGTTAAAAATTGTTGCAAAGTTAAGATTTGTTAGGTTATTAGAATAAGTTTTGGAGTATTTACATAATTATGAGATTATTAGAATAGTTTTTGCATAATAATTTTTACATAGATTTTTACTTTTTCTTATTTTTTTTTATTCTAACTTCCTTTATTATTATTTTTAATATATGGCAGATGAGTGATCCAAACAACTGTTACATGGATTTCGTGGATCAGGGAGGAGGTGGTCCGACCCGTGGTGGTGGTCGTACTGCTTCCAACAGTGGTCGTGGAGCTTCCCACGGTGGTCGTGCTACTTCCCACGGTGGTCGTGCTTCTTCCCACGATGGTCGTACTGCTTCCCACGGTGCTCGTGCTGCTTCACGTGCCGTTCGTCCGAGTGGTGGGTTTACTTCTAGCTCCCATGCTTCTACAGGGCAGCGGGCGCAGCACCCGCCACGGTCTCCATCTCCACCCGCTCACCAGTCACCACCACATTTTCCGGCGGACGGAGATCATGCCAGGATTCCCGGCCACTTAGACGCATTCTATGCAGACATTAGAGACATTTTATATGAGCCTGGTCATCATTTACTTCCTCATCTTCATCCACTCCGTCCGCCGAACACTTTTTGGTAAATAATTTTTATTTTTATTTAGCTTTTGTTTTATTTAATATTTTACATTTATAAATATAAATTCTAATGTTTTGTTTTTTGTTTTTTGAGGTTCACTGATGATCCGTCCGTCGCCTCTTCGGTCACGGAAATCTTTGAAAGAGATTACAAAGAACCTCATGGTCGGTGGTCAGATGTACAGGAGGCCGACATCATTCGTTGGTTCGGTACATTCGCTGTAAGTTTCATTATGTGTTTAATTTCTTATTTAAAAATCTTATTCATTGCTTTTCATCTAATATTATTTTATTATTCTTTGTTTTTGTTGTTGAAGCGGAAGTATCATTGGGACGCTGGCATTACCGAGGTGGTTTACCAGGAGTTCAAGAACAAAGTCAAACAGCGGTTGCCTGATATGGTATCACGGTGGAAGCAGGCTTGGCGTAAAAAGGGAGATGCTGCCATGCCTGCCGGGTTCAGCACAGACGTTTGGGCTGGTTTAGTAGCATTTTGGCTGGACCCTGATCACCAGACTAGGAGCACCAACAGCAAGGCAACTCGATCGATGAGTAAGAACTCTACGCATCGATCCGGTCGACTTTCATACAGAGCCCGAGGCCGAATGCTCGTAAGTGTTTTTATTTTCTAATTATTATTTATTTATATTATTTATTTAATTTATTTTTAGTTATTTTAATTTATCAATTCAAAATTAATTTTGAAGGCCGAGTCAAATGGAGAATCAGAGACGGATTTGCTGGCGGTTCTCGCTCTCACAAAGCGGAACCCGGATGGGTCTTTCATGGACGAAGATTCTGAGGAGCTTTACAACGACGTTAGTTCGAAGGTTCATGAAATGACTCAGGAGAGCATTGCTTCTGGTTCTGCTGAGCCATCTACCGCCATGAGGAACAAGGTTTTTGTTGACGTAAGTATTTTTCAAATTTTTATTTCAATCCATATCTATTTTAAGTTATATATTTGTTTACTTACTAAGTATTTTTGTTTTTTTTTTAGATCGCTCCCCGTAAAAAGGGGAGAATTAGAGGGGTTGGTTCTCTTCAATCCCAAATCGATACTAGGAGCGGTTCTGTTCGCGGTTCCGCTTCTAGTCGGTTCCAGGATCACGACGAGGTTGCTCGGTTGCAGGATGAATTGACTGCAACGAAGACGAAGGTGGAGGCGTTCCAAGAGATGTTCGACTACTTGGGCTCCACGGATCCTAAGCTCAAGGAGATTATGAGCCGTCTATATCCAGAGCAGCAGCAGGTCCAGGGGGAAACCGGGGGAACCAGCGGAGAAGATCCATCAGACCCATCAGGCCCGTCTGAGAATTTTTAGTTTATGTTTGAACTGTTTTTTAGTTTACGTTTGAATTTCGTTTTTTCCCGCATTTTGAATTATATTTGAACTAAATTTTAATATATTTCGAATTATTTATTTATTTTTTATAATATTTTTTTCGTCAAAAAAAAAAATAAAAAATAAATATAAGATCTGCGACGGATTCGCGATGACAAAATAATCCGTCGCAAGTTTGCGATGGAATAATTTCCATCCCTATTCCGTCGCAAATTTGCGATGGAAACTAATCCATCGCAAACCTGCGACAATAAAATTTCCTCGCAAAAACGTCGCAAATTTGCGACGGATATAAGCGTCGCAAAGTTGCGACGTTTTTGCGAGGAAATTTTATTTTCGCAGGTTTGCGATGGATTAGTTTCCATCGCAAATTTGCGAAAATTACTATTCCTCGCAAAAACTTCGCAAATTTGCGACGGAACATTCCGTCGCAAATTATTCGCACATTTGCGAAGGACAAGTTTCCATCGCAAACTTGCGACGGATTTGCGACCGATACGTAATTGCGATGAAAGATTTGCGACGGAACCGAGTTTTTCGCAAATCCATCGCAAATGAGGATTTGCGACGGAATTGCGACGATATATTCCGTCGCAAATCGGGTATATTTCTTGTAGTGTTACTTCTACGGAAGGTAGAATTCATCTTCTACGAAAATCTGAGAAAATATAGCAAAAATAGTAACTGAATATTTAAAAATCTTTTGAAATTTTATTTCTTTTCTCAGCAAAAAAATAAAAAAACCTACACCTCATTCCACGATTTTCTAATCTTCTTCTTCTTCTTTTTTACTTTTTCTTATCTTTTACTCTAGTTTTCTCTTAGATTTTGTGTTTCAGTTTCTCTTAGATGGTCAATTTCTTCACAATTACAAATCAGCACAGAGAAAGAAATACCACAGATTTGAACAAGCAGAGAGATCCAAAAACAATAACATCCACATTGTTCACAAGTATACAGATCTGAGCAACCAAACAAACTAGAACGTGATTGGCGGAATTGAGGACAATTTAGAACAATTCAATTCAAGCACGTATAGAAACCAAAGTATCATGCTTTCAGTTTTTTTTTATACTTTCATACGAACAAGTTAAAGCGAATAGATACGAACCCGTCACTGTGGAGAATAACCAAGGAGCTAAAACAAACATTCGATGAACACGATTTTACAATTCAATCCCGAATTCAATCACAATTGCAATTTTACCAATTCAATCAATTTCTACACTTAGTCAACAATGATCTCAAATAGTTTGGCTATCCTTAAATCTTGCAATGCCTCATACGCAAAATATTCTAGCCGTAATTTCCACCTTACAATTCCTTCTGAAGGAGTCACCACTTTGGAAAAGCTTGGAGAACGGCGATGAGCGGAAGAAAGGCGAGCCGCGGCAAGGAGCGGCGAGGAGCGACGAGGAAAGCCGACTCGCGGCGAGGAGCGGCGACAGTCGACGAAGGAGCGGCGACAGTCGACGAAGGAGCGGCGACAGTCGACGAAGGAGCGGCGACAGTCGACGAAGGAGCGGCGACAGTCGACGAAGGAGCGGCTACTTTGATTTTTTCCTTTCTTCTGTTTTTTTTTCTTTGTGTCGACATTATGTCGACTTTTTTTCCTTTTCTTCTTTTTTTTTAACAAATTATTTATTAATTATTTAATAATTTAATTATTTATTAATTATTTAATTTCCTTAAACATGATTTGAAGGTTAAAAATGGGATTAAATTTTAATAAAGTGTATATGGACAACATTTGAAAAAAAGGAGTATAGGGACAAAAGCTTTCATTTTTTGGTGTGTTTTGCCAAATTTCCCTTTTATAATCCTTCAAATTTAAAGTTTTGATTTTATTTTAAAGAATCCATAGGAGTTGATTCTAAAATCTCTGCAATATAGCTTGGATTATATTTTAAATAATTTACTCATGAAACTCCATTGGAATTCATTTCAAATGACTCAATAAACAAATATTTTAAAAGTCAATTACCTTTTGAATAACACTGGATTTTAAAACAGGATTTTAAATCTTGATTGAATAACACTAGATTTGAAAATCTATTAATGATGGATTACAAATAAGATATCCAATAACATTGGATTTAAAAACATAATTTAGAATCATTAATTGAATAACACTGGATTGTCATTATATTTCAGTTCATTTCAAATATCATATCCAATATTAGTGTTTGGCCATGCGTTTGTCTTCAGTCACTTTATAAAAAGCGCGATACGAAAAAAACAAACATTAACAGACTCAAAAGAGAGAAAACAGAGCATAGCAGCAAGAAAACTCTGTTCCCTGGCCATGAAGTTCCATGGAAACTTCGTCAGTGTTATCGACACTAACGATTGCAGAATTTAGGGTGTGCTTGATGATCTGGATCTCCGCAGATCAAGGATTGTCGTAAAAAATGGTTAGTGGTTTTTCTTTCGTTATTTTCTTGTGCAGTATAGATCAGAGAGATCTCTTGAATCGATCATCGTTTCCAATAGAGAATGAGAAGTAATCAAGATTCCGTCTTCTAGGGTTCTTCTTATGCTTCGTCATTAGATATCGGTTCTATTCAAATTTTGGTATCTGCAGTTTACTTCGTCTTTACAAAGAGTTGTATGTAAAAAAAGAGTGTTAGGGTTACTTCGTCGTTGAGACGCTATGAATCTGTTGTTACAAACGTAAATTTTGTGTGTCTAGAATAGGTTTAGTTTGGATTCCATTGTATCCAGTTATTGCACGGGAAAACGGCCAATCCGTGCCCCAACTAAAAATAGAGGTTTCGATTAGTACCCAAACTAAAAAAGTGTACCAAATGATACCCAACTAATAAAAGCCATTTTTTTCATACCCAAACAATTGTCTTGAGGCCAAAACGTACATTGATTAACGGGGAGACGGTCAACGGCGATTTCCCGGAGCTGAGTCAGCAGGCCACCTCAGCTGCCGATCGGAACAAAATTACATTTCATCTTTGTTCGTTTTCATTCATTTTTTAGAGCATCTTATGCTGTAGCTTATATATATACTTAATTTCCTTGCGCAGCAAGGAACTTTGGATCTGAAGGGAGAAGGATTCATGGTCCCCAGATTCCACCATCAGCGAGAACCCTGCCCTCTGTTCCTATCCATGAAAGTCAAATCAAGGTAAATAAAATGTAACAATTTACAGAATCTAACACATGGCCTAGGAACAAAATGAAATAACAAATTCAACTTGTGATTCTGTTGCAGGATCTTGAGCTTATCTTTGTTCCATCCAGTGAGCGGGATTTTCCGTCGCTGTCTCCGGCAGGCCGTCAAGAATCAAACCGGAAAGGTCCTCAACGCCGTTCGTACAGTGACGCTGTGGCCAGTAAGAAGAATTGAGCATTTACTTGAAGCAATGAAGCGGGAGAAAATGAACACATTAAGAGATTGCTTTTCAGAAAACTTGTCCATATAATCTGAGCTTTAGTAGATATTACATTGATCTCTAGACTCCAAGGTCGTAACAACTAACAATTAATTGATATTATTATTTGAATTGAAAAACTTATACATAATAATCACAACAGAAAATATGGAACTCATTAGTTTGAAAGATTCGTTCGTTACTCGCAGCACCTATACGTAATTGCTAGTTCATTAGTCTAACTAAATCTCAGTATCATTCTACCACAATCTTAACGACTACATCAGATTGTTCAGTAATCCTTGATGAACATCGATAGAGTAATTAGCTAGGGCCAAATTAAATCGATCAGCCTTTTTTTTTTATTAAAAAACGTTTAAAACCCTCACCTAAAGTCATCAAACACGAGCATGACCATATCCAACTCGAATATGTATTGACTTGAAGATAAATATGGCTTTAATTGTATTATAGATTTTCATGATAACATGAAATCAAGGTATACACAGTACTTATCCGAGTAGGAAACTAACTTACACGTATAGTACTCGTATTTAGGATTCCTAAATAATATTGGAAATACGAAACAGTCACGTTGTGTATAAATAAATACACACCATGTCACCATACAACAATAAGATTATGAAAACAAAAACGCGGGAAATTATTGGTTTTTGTTATAAAGAAAACCTCAATAGTCTATTTATCTACAAGTAAAACGCCGGCATGAATTCCAACATAGAACCACCGAAGGAGTCATCAAACCCTCCTCCGTGTAGAATTTAGAGAATATATGCTTTCTTATTGAATATCAACCTTGTACATCCGATATATATACACAATACATAAGATGGTTTAACCGTAAACCCTAGCTAAATATACATGGGCTTAGTATAACAATATAGCCCAATACTCCCCCTCAAGTTGGAGCATGCAAGTTTACGATGCTCAACTTGGACACTAAACTCTCAAACTGTGGACGACCAAGCGGTTTTGTGAGCAAATCAGCAAGTTGATCGTCAGTCCCAATATGTATCGTAGAAATAGTTCCATCAAGGACAGCATCACGAACAGCATGACAATCAGCTTCTATGTGTTTTGTCCGTTCGTGGAACACAGGATTTGCTGCAATGTGGATCGCGGCTTGACTATCACAAAACATTCTCACCGGCTCAGTAAACGGAAAACCAAGTTCCTGAAGAAGTTGTCGAAGCGATAACACTTCATCGAGAGCCAGACGCATCGAGCGATATTCGGCTTCAGCGGAAGATCTAGAAACAATCCTTTGTTTGCGTGTTTTCCACGAGATTGGTGAGCCTCCAAGAAACATCACATAAGCACTTAACGACCGTCTCGTCATAGGACAGCCCGCATAATCAGAGTCACAGTAAGCCGTGAGAGTCAAGTCGGGTTGAGAACTATAGAGAATACCTTGACCGGCGGTGAATTTTAGAAACCGAACAACCCGTAACGCCGCTTCCCAATGAGCCACCCGTGGAGTTTGCATGAACTGCGAAAGAATATGCACTGAATAGGACAGATCTGGTCGGGTGATGAGTAGATAAATAAGACGACCAACAAGTCGGCGATATGGTAAAGGATCAGCCAGGAAGGGACTCGTATCTCTTGCCAAATGGTGTTTCTCCTCCATAGGAAAACGCACGGGTTTAGAACCAAGAAGGCCCGTTTCAGTAATAATATCCAATGCATACTTACGCTGAGATAAGAAGATCCCTTCATCACTTCGAGCAACCTCGAGACCCAAAAAATATCTCATTCTGCCAAGATCCTTCATTCGAAAACACTCTCCCAAATACTCTTTGAACTTAGACAGAGCAGCAGACTTATTCCCACAAATCAACAAATCATCAACGTATATAAGAACTCGAATTTCAACCCCATTCTTCGAGTAAGTAAACAAGGAATAATCGGAATATGACTGAACAAAACCGACCTCTTTCAATGCCGTAGTAAGTTTAGCAAACCAACAACGAGGTGCTTGTTTAAGCCCATACAACGACTTGTGCAATCTGCACACTTTGTTTGGATGTTTATGACGAAAGCCCAACGGAAGCTTCATCTAGACTTCTTCACCGAGGTCACCGTGAAGAAAAGCATTATGGACGTCCATTTGATGCACTTCCCAATTTTTTGCAGCAATAATTTTCAACAGACCGCGGAGTGTAGTCATTTTAGCAACTGGAGCAAATTTTTCCGTGAAATCTTCTCCTTCGACTTGGTGATTCCCAAGAACCACCAAACGAGCTTTGTTACGTTCTAAGGAGCCATCAGCATTGTATTTGAGTGTGTAAACCCAACTATTTCCAAGAGCAACCTTGCCGGCTGGTAAATCAACAATACTCCATGTCTTAGTAAGTTCACACGCGTCAACTTCCTTCACCATCGCATCGCACCATATTTTGTCCAGCAAAGCCTCTCGATAATTCTTAGGTACTTTTCCGGATATGATCGCAGCAAGAAACGCTTGATGACCAGGAGAAAACAAAGCATCAGAGATAAAATTCTCAAGAAGATATGGAGTGTTACCTGGGACCGTTTTCGGAGACACAAAATCAGAGTCGGAGAGAACGGGATGTGTATTATCGATGCAGCTCACATTGTAGACCAAGTAATCTGCAAGGCGTTTTGGAGGTACTTTGGAACGTTGTCCCCGACCCAGAGGAAGATCCACCTCTTCAGTAGCAGCAACGAGATCCAGTGGAGAAACAGGATCAAGAGAAACACTCGATGTTTCAGTATCAGCTGGAGATACGGACGGAGCAGTGTGTGACACAGGTTGCGGAGTGTGTGACACAGGTACAATAACAACCGATTCCGAAGAAGAACCTGTCGGTGTTTCAGTACTCCCCCTGTCCTCCAAGGCTGGGGCTACAATCCAATCATCATCAACAACTGGTGGTGAAGTGTAAACCCTTTCCTCTGGAGTATGTTGTTTATCATGAAATGGAAACACATCTTCTTGGAAAACCACATCGCGAGATACAACAAACTCCTCTGTTTGAAGATCATAAACTCGCCACCCTTTCTTGCCAAAGGGATAACCCACAAAAATACAGTGTCTACTACGTTCACCAAACTTGTCTTTGTCTCTGGAACGAACATGTGTGTAGCATGAGGAGCCAAAGACCCGCAACTGATCGTAGCTAGGTTTGGAACCAAACAATATTTCATACGGGGAACGACCCTTATGAATCGAAGTAGGAGTTCGATTAATGACATGTGCTGCGGTTAAAACTGCCTCACCCCAGAATTTAACCGGTAGACTTGCTTGGAATAACAAAGATCGAGCCACATTCAAAATGTGGCGATGTTTTCTTTCGACACGACCGTTCTGTTGCGGTGTAGTGACACACGACGTTTGATGAACAATCCCATGTTCTTTAAAGAACGAAGATAGACATGTAAACTCAGTACCATTGTCACTTCGAATTGTCTTGACCATTTTCCCAAACTGTTTTTCTGAATAAGCACAGAAATTTTGCAAAACTTGTCGTACTTCAGACTTTGCAAGCAACAAATGAATCCATACAGATCGAGAGAAATCGTCTACAATAGTCAAGAAATAAGAAGCACCACAGCTAGAGGCAACTCGATATGGGCCCCAAACGTCAACATGAATTAACTCAAAACATTCCATTGTTTTAGTCAAACTATCAGGAAAAACTTCTCTTGTTTGCTTAGCCCGAAAACACACATCACAAGGACTTGGACTCGCACCAGAATTCGAAATATCAGAAAAAGGCAAAGCCGAAAACACCGAAAAAGCAGGATGTCCCAACCGTCTATGCCACAAAGCTTGATCAGAAACTGCGTCAACTCTGTTGGCTCGAGCTGTTGTCACATCCGTCAGATAATACACACCATCCCGTTCTTCACCGGCTCCAATCAGGGTCTTCGAGGAACGGTCCTGTAACATACATAAAGTATCAGTAAAGGTAGCAAAACAATGCTTCATTTGTTTCAAAAGTTTAGAAACAGAGATCAGTGTGCAGTTCAGATCAGGAACATAAAGCACATTGTGAAGAGATATCGCATCAGTGATTCGAAATACACCCATACACACTGACATCGTTTTACTGCCATCAGCAAAACCAATAGAACAAGGTGGTGTACCAGCAACCTCAGACAACAAGGATAAATTTCCAGTCATATGATGAGAAGCCCCAGTGTCGATGATAATATCACCGAACGTCTTACCAGACAGTTTGTCGGGATTCCCTCCGCAGGATTGTGTTTGAGCCATCATCGAAATTGCTTTCCATTGTTCTGCTGTAAACTCCGGAAAAACAGAGGCATTGCTTGACGTTGCGTGGGCAACATTCGCTTGACCTTGACCACGTCCTTGAGAGACAGAACCACGACCTCCTCTGGTCACTCCTCGACCACCACTACGTCCAGCTCGCTCGGTTACCCACTCCGGGTAACCTATAATTTGCCAGCAAAAATTCTTCTCGTGCCCTGTTTTCCCACAATGTGAACATAGCAGATTGCTACGCTCCTTGTTTTTGTTGTTAGGATTCCAGGGCGTGAGCGGCTGCTGCACTATCTCCAATGACGAGTCACGTCGAGCAGCAAATCCAACTGCATCACTTTGAACTTCTCGTGCCTTAGCATTGAGTAATCTTTGTTCTTCGCGGATCACACGCGCGTATGCTTGCGCCAAATCAGGCGAAGGATCTGCATCAACTATAGCTTGAATCACGTTCCCAAACCGAGACTCATCAAGTCCCATCACAAACTTGTTAACTTGTTCTTCTTCTCTGTCTTTTGCGTATTGGTTAAGCGCAGAACACGTACATGCAGGAAGAGGTTTGTAAAGATAAAGCTCGTCCCACATCGCTTGAAGCTTTCCGTAATAATCAATCACGGACTGTCCATCTTGTCTGCAGGAAGCAATCTGTGTTCGAAGATGATGAACACGAACCTTGTTTCCCACGCAAAAGCGTTCCTTCAAATTCTCCCACAAACTGTGAGCATCCGTAATGAACGAAAGCATAGATCTAACACGAGGTGTGATAGAAGTGCGGAGCCATCCGACAACCATGGAGTTCACAGAGATCCATGATTCCTGGTCGTCACCAACTGCTGAAGGTTTGACCTTCGAGCCATCGATAAACCCTATTTTCTTCTTAGCCTGAAGAGCATTCCGCATCTCCGAAGCCCATTCATTATAGTTTTCTCCCGTCAGCAAAACAGAAGTAATCATAGCTCCTGGATTGTCAGAGGAAGACAAGGACAAAGATGCATCAACGGCGGAATCACCAGCACGTCGTACCGCGATGGTACCATCAGAACCACCCACACCAGACATGATATATCAATGTCAAAGTTAAAAAGAAAGAAGAACGAACAAAGAAACAAACGTTCGAACTTGAGATCAACGAAAAACGAAGGAAAGGAAAAACAGAGAAAGCTATCAAATCAGGGTTCAGGATTATGCTCTGATATCATGTAGAATTTAGAGAATATATGCTTTCTTATTGAATATCAACCTTGTACATCCGATATATATACACAATACATAAGATGGTTTAACCGTAAACCCTAGCTAAATATACATGGGCTTAGTATAACAATATAGCCCAATACTCCGCCACCTCCTCTGCCGGCACCAGCACCGTCATCGTTTTCATCACTACCAGAGGACATCGTTTTATGTATTTTGGCTCTCATATCGGCATCGTACTACCCAAAACTCTCTCTCGTCTCCAAGAGCTTCCGCTCGCTCATCCTCTCCAAGGACCTCGAGAATGTGCGCAGACGCCTTAAAACCCGAGAAGAGTGTGTTTACATCTGCCTACAATCGCGTACCCATCCGTGTGATCCCCCCCGATGGTTCAGTCTCTGGATAAAACCTGATGATCATCAAACCCTAACACATAGTAGATGGTTCGGTTTTTGGGTGGAACCCGACGTTCATCAAACCCTAACCTACTGCATGAGCGAAGACAAGTCTACCGGAAATTTGTTGGTGCCAATGCCCTCTTCCTATTCTCCTTACTTGCCAAGATGCTAAAGTGGCTGGCTCAGAGATTTACGAGATCGGTGACGGACTAAACCCGCCCTCCTCAACCAAAGTGCGGGTCTCTAATGAGCTTAACGGTGAATGGCGTGAAGCCCCTAGCATGCTTCTTGCTCGTAAGAATGCCTTCACATGCTCCGTTGATGAGAAAATATATGTAATGGGAGGGTGTGAAGCAGATGAAACTACGTGTTGGGGTGAGGTTTTCGACCCAAATACTCAAACTTGGGAACCTTTACCAGATCCTGGCACTAAGCTCCGGTACTCTTCAATTAAAAACCTCGATGGAAAAGGAGAAATTTACGTGAGGACCGATGAGAAGAATTATGTTTACCTTGTGGAAGAAAGTAGGTGGGAAGTTGTTGAGGGAAGCTTGGGCGAGAGTGTTTGTGGAATAGAGAATATATGGTATCTTTGTGCTAATAACAAATGCTGGTGGCGTTACGGAGATCGTTGTGAAGAGTGGAGATTGGTCAAAGGTTTGACTGAACTTGATTACCAGTTCAAATGTAGTAATGGAATGGAAATAGTAAGTTATGGTGGAAAACTCGTAATCTTTTGGGTTGGTCCATTAGAGTTACCTCTTAGAGAAAGCGAAAGCGTGGAATTTTGGTGTGCTGTGATTTTGCTTGAAAGACGCCACGATGATGAAATTTGGGGTCATATTGAATGGGTTGATCTTGTTCTTAGAGTCCCCTGGTCACATACACTCTTGCGTTGTGTGGTGAATTAGTGAGTGTGATTAACAATATGCTGTTTCTTTGACCCTTTTCAATCTTTTTTTTTTTTTTTTTTAATTTCTTAGCAAGTGCGTACATAGGAGTTCGTTAATTATAAGATATGCCTGGTTTTTGTTTTTTTAACGAAATTTGTTTACTCTTATAAATTTTCTTAACATGGAATTGCTTTACGCATATTTGACGGGTTTTAATTTGTTTTTGTTTTTTTGGGATCAAGTTCTTTATTTATTGGTAATACTATTTTTCAAGCACTTATGGAGAGAAATATTGAGCCTGCAAAAGACCAACACAAATTCAAGCCTCGATCGGCTTTAGAAAGTTACACTAACGGACTGACAACTACAATAAGTGTGTGTGAAGGCAGAGAAACGAAAAGTTGTTGTTGTTGTATCATAATTTCGAGTAATGGACTGACAACTACAATAAATTATGATTTAGAAAACTCAAAATCGCGCACCTGAGAGAAACGAAAAGTTGTAGTTGACTTGTTGTTATATATCAGAGCTGGCAGACTATTATAGTATAAACTACATCATGAACAAAATCAACAATGTTATAATTCTCAAGAAGAACAGGCTAACTAACCTCGAAAGTTTATAATTCTTTAATCACCTTTCTAAAACATATGCCGCTCATTGCACAGACAAAAATAGCAACACGTTATTAATTAATAAACATAAATTGGATGTCACATTAAAGCCCATACAAATTAAATCGTAATTAAAGGGGTGTTATTCAATCATAGTTTTTAATATAGCTTAAATCCAACTATAATTCATTGTTATTCAATCATGGTTTTTAAATCTTCTAACAAAATCTGGTGTTATTGGTTTAAGTATGTAAAATATTTTCACTAAAAGATTTTAAAATCCAGTGTTATTGTTCTTTTATTTAGAATCACTTCATTAAAAAAGTTTAAAATCTAGTGTTATTCAATTAAGGATTTGAATAGATCAATTAAAATCTTGTGTTATTCAAACTTAATAGATTTTGATCAATGGATTTGATGTGAAAGAGTTTATTTGGATTTGAAATCACTTTCATGTGTAAATTATAGCAATCAAAATCTAACCATTTATCATCAGATTTGGTAATCAGTTTATTATAATTACTAAATTCAATAATTATCAATATTACTGATCCTCATCACTTATTCTTTCTTCTTCTCGTAAGTTCTCCGCCAGCAGCAATACTTAAAGTACCAATTTTGTCACTTCTTCTCTTTTTTCCATTATTTATGCTACAAATTGACAAAAAAAAAAAATGTTTTCATAGGTACATCCAAATTTTATGATGAGTTGTAAATCATATTTGGGATGGTTCTGTGAGTACGACAGTGAAAGAAAACTGGGTGAATTCAAACTATTATGAAATAAATATTTTTCATGAGTCTTTGTCTTTATTGTTTTTAATTACATTCCAAATTTATTTATTTGTTAACTGAATTCAATTTTATCCAAGAAATCAAATCAAATCATGTTGATTTTGTAAATACATTGCCATAAATTTTAAAATCTAAATATAACTTATATACCTATAGATTGAAATGAATTATTTTTAAAATATGATGTATTTCTGGAATTGATTTTAATATATAAAATCAATAATAGTGTATAAAACATTAAAGCCCATTTAAAGCCCATAAAGTGTAGCTTCACACAAAACATGAATAAGTAATTCACGGCCCATATAGGCCCAAATATGAAACAACCGCCAACGACACGGTTTGTTGTTTCCAATATAAATCCCACAGTTTCGAACGAAATTTTAAGCAAAAGTTCGAAAATTTAACATTAACGCAACAGAGCACGAACCCTAATCGGATAAAACCCCTTCTTCTTCTTCCCCGATTCGTTCTTCTGAAGAACAATGGAGACTCAGAGTTCGAAATATCACTCGACAAGGCCATCGTCATCTTTACCTCATCTTCCCCAAAATCACGTCGAATCGTTCATAGGAAGCTTAATCACTCTGATTTCGAACTGCGGATTACGTTACGAAGGTGTTCTTTACCATGTCAATCTCCAAGATTCCACGCTAGGTCTCCAAACCGGTACGGTTTCTTGATCTCTAAAACCTCCAAGATTTAGTTTTTTTCGTTGCCTCGAAATCAAAACTTTCGACTAAAGTAACTGTTTTGTTTCTTGTTGAATGCTTGTGCAGTGGTATGCTATGGTACAGAGGGAAGAAACAATATCGGGTTTCAAATCCTGCCCTCTAATACAATTTACAGTTACATTCTTTTCACCATCACTGAAATCAAGGTTAGTTTGTGTGTTAATGTGTATCAAACACCTTTCTTGATCTTCAAGTCTTAAACACAAACTTTCTTTTTCTTTGTCAGGATATAATACTAGTTAGGCCTCCAACGCGTTGCGCTTACGGTAATGTAGCAAAAGAAGCTACAAGTAGTAAACTTTTACCATACAACCCACACGATGCTAAGATAGTTCCATCAATCTCCAACGAAAAGCTCAACAAACCACAAGCTCTTATTGGTGATAAATTCTTGGTGAAAGGATCAGTCAATGATAGATCATCATACGTTGCTTTGAATCCCTTTGCTCAACCGGGATACAACGGTTCAAGTTTCTACGATCCTTACGTTGCTTTGAATCTCTTTGCTCAACCGGGATACAACGGTTCAAGTTTCTACGATCCTTGGTCTAACCAGCTTTACCAGTCTACTACGCCTTATGGTTTACCTTATCAAGAAGCTCCTGTTATAAACGCTGCCTCCGAGTTTGCTGCTCCTCGTAGTTACTTTACCACTTTCCCGCCTGTTCCAATCTCGCTTCGGCCGGTAAAATCTCATTCTCTCATTTTACAACGTATCTCTGTTTGTTTTGTATCCTCCCTTATAAGCACTTTGCCAAAACCTTAATTTTACTTGTCTTTTTTTGGTTTCTAGATTAATTCTGGAGGATTTGTATCTGAGGCAGTGAATCAGAACTTCAAGCAGTCCGAAATGTGGCCTCAAGAAAACAATAATCAAAGTGATAAAAAAACTGCAGCAACTGCTTATAGTATTGATGAATCGTATTACATGGTCTCACGCAATCCGTTTGACCCTATCGGAAGACCTTGCAACCCATATGGCTCTATCGCGAGACCCGTGAAGCATCATACTAAGGTTTGTTGTTATTCACAACTCTCTTTTTTTAAAAAAATCTAGTTATCAACTGAAAGTTTTGAATTTTTATGTAAAATTTAAGCCCTCTCTCTCAATAAGAAGATGTTTTTATAGACATTTTAGTATTTTTCATCTTTTCAGGAAATTAGCAATGGCTTACAAGGGATGCAGCAACTATAGAGGTGGATATATGCATAATATGCCTTTTCCAGGGTTAGCACATATATTGACAAGTTCATGTGTTTTTTTTTTTGTCTCATGAACATACCTATTGTTACTTAGGACTTTTTAGAGAATTTTTGTTTCTTTTTTCTTTTTGTAAAAACATTAATAAGTCCTCGGAAATATGTACAGATCTTTGCAGTTTGTCTAGTTCCATGTATTCCCTTTGAGTATTGACTTAAAATCTGAATGGGTCAACTATATGGTTGACTAAACATTGGTCCAGGGTGTGGGCCATCAATCACACGTGTGAAGACTTCTTTTGCTTACCCATGTTGGTGTTATACAACCTTAGATTAGTCAGAGTTATGTAGACCGTTAATTGTGACTGGTGGGGTTATAATTGTTGTCAGTCATAGATTTGAGATATAAAGAAAATAGCATAATTTTACCATTTATAAATTATAATTATTTATACAAAAGGCCAAAAACAATTTTTTTTTTCTTTTTGTTAAAGTAAAGTGAAACTATCACGACGCTCTTTTAATTGGTATCCTATGAGAGCTTAAGTGGTTGATGGGATATGTCCATTCGACAATTCCCAATACATACAAGTGCATAAATCAATTACATGTAAGTAATAACCAATTCGTAATATTCCTTTATTTATTTATTTATATCCTGCTATTATCGGTAGTCGAAGACGCTTCTTCCACCAAGTAAATGACAGTTTCTGACTTGTTCGTTTGGTACTCATCACCTTCTTTTGATTTTGTTTGTTCTTGGTTTTGCTCTTTGATGACGACTTGCACAAGTTGCTGTTTATTTACTTTGATCTTGATGGCTGATATTGTCAAGGCTCCTAGTCCAAGGATGGCTAAGCAGCCTGAAGCTGCAAAGACGCCGTCTTTGACCAGGTAACAATCTTCCTCAAGCCATCCTTCTCTATAAGGCTGAGCTCGGCTCATGCTTATTGCAGTACTCAAAATCAAAACCACGACCACAAAATTCAACCTGACTCATCGTAGGTAAGAAAAAAAAAAGAGAAGAATGAAAAGAAGAAACTAATCTTTAGAGATCTTGACTCTCTATTTATAATACTTCGGATTTTCACTTAGCATCTTAATCTATTTGATTGAAAGTAACCCATTTTGTTTATATGCCGATTGGTTTTATTAAGTGAAAAATCCAGAAAACCTAAACCGATTTCAGTGTCATGACTATAACCAAATAATCCGAGTTTTTTTCAAATTTTATATATTACAAGAATATAATATTAACTAACTCCTTTATATTGGTGGTTTAAACTATTATTTAATTAAAACCGTACCGAATCTATACAAAAATCAAACTGAACCAAACCAGAATTGTAGCAAACCGAACAAAAATACATATGATTTTTTTGTTTGATTTTACAATTCTATGAAACCCAAAACCGAACCAAAAAAAAAATCATAAACCAAATTTCTCACCCATAGATTAATTTATCCGATACGAATTCAATAGGATATTTAGATGTGTTTCTTGGCTATATTTAGCAGTTTTATATTAGAGAAATTATATGTATCTAGTAAAATATTTACCAGGAAAGGAGCAATAGTACAGTGGGTAAAGTAAGATCAGTAATCTTATAACCATCTTCTCTCTTATTTCGTGTCCTGTGATTTCGAAACACGGCTATGTTTCCGACGATCTGAGCAAGACAGAAGCAAAGAACAGCAGCTGATCCGAGCCCAAACGCATGGCTTCCAGGTATATAACAGTTCCTCTCTGTATCCCATCGAATATCTTCTTTCTACACGCATATAAATTTTATAGAAACTTGATCAGATTAATTAAGAAACACCAAAAGGGAGTTTAGTAGAGATTAGTTTATGTCGTACCTTTGTTCTCTTGAACTCGGCTGTGAAACATGTGATGAAGGCAACAAGACCAAGAGAGAACACGACTGAGTAGAGAAAGATGTCGTGCATAGTTTCTAATTATGAATTTTTGCCTTAATGGACAAAATCATCGGACGCACGTACATATATGTAATAATTCTACAAAATAAATGTTACTCTATACTATTTGAGGCAATAATATCTCAAGAGAAAACTTCGTTGTCGACTAAATGAGGGTTGGAAAATGGAGAATATTCGTGAATGTATTTCAAATTATATTTTTTTTTCCAAAACCATTTCAAAGAAAATAGATATGATGGCGTCTATACAACAGAAAACTTGAAAGTTTGAGTATGCGAGGCAACTTCTCAGAGAAATCTTCTTAGTCAACTAAATGAGTAAATGGAGAATATTCTAATATTAAAATGATCATTTTCTAAAAAGAATTCAAAATAAATAGATAATTACTTTGACTAAAGGAGAGGTCAAAATATCATCAAGTGGGCTACTAGGCTTAGAAATATTATCCATTTTGCTCATCTATATTTTCTTATTGATCAAATTAATTGATAGTAGTAATAAATTATGAATATTATAAAATGAAAGGTATCACTAATTGGTACTCTAATGGATAAATAATCGATAAATTAATAAGTTTATAAATATTATGGAAAAAACAAAAACATTTCATTTTTAATATGAAAACGAAAATCTAGATGAGGTCTCTCATTTCTTCCTCTTAAGAACATCAACAACATTAAGTCCAATACAATAAGCAATAGACTGAACAGTGACCATCGGATTAACCCCTAAAGCCGTCGGAAAAACACTTGTATCCGCCACGAATAAGCCTCCGACCTCCCAAGTCTCTCCAGTTGGCCTCACCGCGGACTCTTTTGGTCTTATTCCCATTCTACAGCTACCCATTTGGTGTGCTGAACATATCTGTCCTGACAAATTCTTCAACTCCTTTGAACTCTCTTTTTTCACAAACCGATCAATCTCTACCTTACTCGCTGTTCTAACATTCAAACCCTTACCTTCTGAATCATGCGTCCCGATCTCCTCAGCTCCGGCCGCGATTTGAATCTTCAAGACACTCTCAAGACCCTTTTGTAACGACTCTTCATCTTCTTCTTGTAAGTTGTAGTCAATGCAGCTCTCGGAGTTGATTACTCCGGTTCCTTTATCTCTCAAAAGCGCGAAAACGTGCGCGGTTCTCGAGAATTTGAACATTCTGGTTTTGAAATCTTTGCTTGATCTCCAAGGAATTATCCCTGAGAACATCCCTGGATGAAGAGAAGGTGTCTGGATCACCGTTTCGCCATAAGTTGACTGCGTTTCTGCGTTTACAACACTAGACATTGCGGTCATTATTCCTCCCTCGTAGCTCTTTTTCTGCTTCTCTGGCCACGTCTCCTCCTCTGGAAACCATCCCCAAGCCATCACCACTGGGTGTAGACAAAGGTTTCTCCCAATGTGACCGTTCTTCAAACCGCTGCGTTTCAACAAAGGCGGCGTTCTAAGCGCACCGCAAGCCACTATACTCACTTTAGACTCCACCACATAAATCTTTTCCCCAAACGCAAACGCAACTCCAGTCGCCGTCTTCTTCTTCTTCCTCTTCCCCTGTTCACATTCGTACAAAACTTTCATCGCTTCACAACCTGGAAGGATCAAACCATTACCAGACTCCACTAAATCCACAAGCCATGTCTCTGAAGTCCCCTGCTTTTGACCTTTCTTGCATCCCAAGCAACAAAACCCACAGTAATGATCCGATGGAGAATTCCTCGGAATGTCCTTCACCGGTAACCCTAATTCTTCACAACCTTTCCTCAATATCTCATTATTAAACCCTTCTTCTACAAATCCGCATTGAACACCCATTCTCTTACACACAACATCCATTGCCTCTCGATACAAATCGCTTCCGAACATTTCGAGTTCCAACTTCTCCGCCCATTCCTTCATCACATGTTCCGGTGTCTTAATCGAGGCTGACCAATTGATCGTAGAACCGCCTCCGACCGTGGACCCAGCAAGAACTACCACATTCGTATCAGAAGTCGCTAATAACCCACCGGATAAATACATGTCATCCATTGCTTGCCCCTCGAGTAAAGAAAGTTTGCTTCTTGCATAGTAATTCCCTTTCTCCACCACCAAAACTTTGTAACCCGCCTTGGCCAAAACTCCGGCCACCACTCCTCCGCCGGATCCGGACCCGACCACCACTGCATCACACCGGATTGTCATCTCCGGGTTAGAAATAGATGATCCGTTTTTATTCCTTTTTTGAGTTAAAACTGTGAATCCTTGACCAGCTAACTTCTTCGCCACGGCTTCTGTAGGGTTTCTGAGATCGATGATGCCATTGTAAAGTGGTCCAAAGATCTCCTCAGGTTTCTTCTTCTTCTCATTTAGTTCTTCTTCATGAGCACTATGATCTGAGCTAGGTACGTTGTATCCAATTGCTTTCCACGCCACGTTCTTTCCTTTTTCATCCACCTAGAAAGTATTAAATCATACAAAAATTAGTCTTTCTAGTAATTTGGTATATTAAGTTGACAAGTTTAATGTTGCCTCCCGGTTTTTTTTCGTACGGAGTTTCTTTAAAGATTAAAGAGTGTATGCAAACCTATATGAAATGCATCTTGTAATACTTGTTCTTAGACAATAACTCTTTTTTTTAGGGTTTGAAAGATTTTGCAAGATCTTTTAAAAGTTTTTATCTGTATTTTTTTTTCTTATTTTCGTTTTGCACACTTGAATCATATGCATTTCATTCATACTAGCATAGAAAAAATCGAGAAAAAAAAAAGAACGAATGCAGGAGACTCAAATGTAAAAAAAAAAAAAAAAAAAAACAAAACTAAAGTCAAATGACCCAATTTTCCACGGGTCCACCACAGGTAAATGATTGGGCCATATAAAGACCCCGACCATGTATGGTCTTAAAAAGATATGCTCCAAGACTTAAAAATCACAAATATTGTACATCCAAGACCCCAATTTGAGCACGCCATTTAATTTGATTGAAAGATGGGTTACGCATGCATGTGTACATGTTTTAAATTATGGTTTTAGGATTTGTATAGTCGTTAAAATGTGTGAAAATCATAAAACGCCAAACTTGAAGAATCATAAGAAGTATATATATGGAAAGTGACATAATGAAATGAGTAACTAAAGATTTGGGGTTTAGTTTACCTGAGTAAAGAAGACAAGGGCAGTGATAAGTTTGATGGACCTAAAGAACATTCTAAGGAGTGAGAAATAGCTTGAAGCCCAATTGAGCAATGTCTCTTCTCTCTGTTTCTCCGGAAGGCGGCAGAATCTCCGGAAGTAAGGAAAATCGCCGGTGAAACTTCTCCGACCACACAAGACGAGACTTCCGATCCAAGTGGAGAGTGACCATAGTCCAGCTCTTAGTATCCACTTCTTTGGGTGGTTTACTCTCTCACTCATTAACCTCGCCACCTGTATATTGTAAACAAGATTGACGAAAAAGTATAAATTAAAGGAAAAAATAGTCTCTATAACATATACTTCAACACATCCAGATACATCCAAATAATTACAGATACATTTTCCTAAAACATTAAATATTAAGGAACAGAAGGAGTAGTAAATTTCGTACCTAGTATATTTAGCATTAAAGGTTTTCTTTTTATATTGCCATTTATATATAAACCATCTGTTTGAAACAACTGGATCCCAAAAGTATGCCAAACGAGAACCGCCTGGATCTAGCTAATGTTATAATTTGGTTCGTTAGTACGTATTGTTATGTGAACTCTCTGAAAATTTTATTAGTGCATGCATATCAATTGATAAAAATATAAGTACTTAACATTCATACCAAAAAAAAAAAAACAAATTATAAAAATATGTCTCCATCATGACCAAAAGTCTAGACCAATTAATTACACGATGTATAACATGATAAACAATATTTAAATTTCAATCGTTTACTTCTTTTTTTTGTGGCCAATGTAGTTATGACTAATATCTAAATGTCCCCTTTTTGTCACAATTAATTTATAAGGAACGAATAAGTGGTTACGAAAAGAAAAAGGAATTAAAACATGATCTAAAAACTGCCAAGTTTACAAGAATTTATTTCTGTGACAATTAAGTTTTGAGATATAGTTGGCATGCGTGACGACGGAATTTAGGTGTACCCGAAATATGCCGGCTCTATATTTCAGCGAAAGTACTTAATTTTTTGTTGTCATCCAAAGTACCATCCCTCTTTTAGCAAAGAAAGTACTGATTCACATGCATGCAATTGACATATTTCATTAAAATACAAAACTGTTTGCTTTATTCAACAAATTTAATACAGTATAGAAATATCTAGTTTGCTAAATTCAACAAATTGTAATCCAATCATGCATAGTTTAAGCAGTAAAAACTGTTGTTTAACGTTTTCAACAGTTTTACGTTTTTTTAATTGGTAGAATAAATTCAGCGCATTCTTTTTTTATTAAAGAAAATAACTGCAATTTATATGAAAAACTGATCCTGAATCAAGAAAGATTACAAATGCATGTATTTAACAAATAAAGTTGGGGAAGCATATGTATATGTGTATGTCAGTAATTGTATGCTCATGCATGTGTGTTAGCACAAATGCATGTTTAATTTGTATTATACTTACGCGGTCGGGAGTTCCGGTCTGAGAAGCGGAGGCGGAGTAATATCCAGCGACGCCGTCATCCACGTGTTCTATTTCAGAGCCGTCGATCGATGATATCAAAGTATCGCAGATCGCGACTAGAGATTCCATTTCACGCTCCGTCAGCGAGTTTGCATAAACCGGCTTCGTTTCATCTTCCAGCTGGAGACTTCCGATTTCGACGTTTAATTTGGTCACTGTCGAATCTTTCCGAAGGCAGCTTTTGTTTTGATTTTCCATTAGTTGGAAGATTTTCTTTTCTTTTATTGTGGCTAGTATCAAAGTGTGTTATGTGTTTATATAGAGAGCAAGGGCCAAGGGGTTACACAATATATATATAAAATAATTAAATTTAATATAAAATCTATGCAAATGGAATGTGTATTATTAGGAAAATCATGTATACATGAACCATATCAAATAGTAGATTGGTACCAGCAGGAAATTTCCGATACCGACAAGTACAGAGGATTTATCCGATTATACTAAACATATTAGAATTAGAACTATCTTTTTTTTTGTCAACAAATATCTATTTTGTGGTCTATTTTTATAGAAATCATGAATATTATTCTTAAAAGACACTTATAATTTTGTCACACTTTCTGAAAATGTATATTGACTACTAGTTAAATAATATATTTCCTTAGTTAAAAATCAGAATTATATATTTATGAATGGGACATAGATATATTATACGTATTATGTTGATCTAATATATTAGACCATTTGTTATTTGCTAAATTATGCATGTATGAAAGTATTTTATTTTTTTTGTTGTTCAGAGCTTTGATACGACCATTGAATTATTAAATGTTCACGTTACATATTATATATATAGAATAAGAAGATCATTTGCATAATATGTTAAAAAAAAAACAAATCATTTGCATAATTCACGACGCGTACTTCTAACGACGTAAAGTTTTTGGTTGCATTACAAAGTAATCATCTCATGATTATGGCGGTAAGTTTAGTTAAATACACTTTTAGAGTAATTCATTTCTCTTTTTTTTTTTTTTTAATTAATAGAAAGTTATGGCTGAAGCACGTACATCCCCGAGGCCCAGAACCACAACATGTAATATTGGTTCCGTTCCAAGTCGCACTCGATCTTGTAACCTCTAAGCTAGAGGCACTTGGTATCTACAAGTCATTTCTGGATCAAATACATGTGATACTTTATTTAATTTTTTTGTCAACCAAAATAATATACTAAAAGTCCGCAACTTCGAACATTGAGATCATGTGGATCCTACAAAAATATAAATACTGATCAGAGCACAAGTTCTCTAAGCCAATAAACCAGCCTTACAATTGAGAGATCAGAACATTTGCAAAATATCAAATATGAAAATTTAGTCTTGAACCAAGAAAGCATCCAATTAATTGGAGAAACCGGCCATTATTATCCATCTCTAATTTAACCACTATCTATATGTTATTCTAGGAGGCACTCCATAGCCCAAAAGATCGAGGTTCTATCTCCGTATGTAGGGGTGAGAAACTCTTGCGGTGGCTATTGGCTATTGGCTACTATTGTTGAGTTCCTATCGGAGTTACTAAACAAACCCAAACCTAAGAAAGCTTCATTCATCAATCTTCCATGATCCATCTGTTTTGCTAATCCATCATGCCGTTGGGCACGGTTCAGATGAAAAGCTTCACTCGAAGCTGTGCATTACACTCCGGAATTGTATGATCCAATATGTCAACAGGACCGTGTAACCCACTTTTTATAAGATGTTTTTATTCCTCACTTTTCTAATAAATCAAATAATCCCTAAGAATATATTTGTTTGAGATTATGAAATCTCCTATCGTTTGCTTCGCCAGAAAAGGTAGTCCATTTTTGTGAATAAGATCCCGAAAATATATTGCCGGATTTGAGGATTTTGGAAACAAAGCTCAAACTTGAAGTGCATGGAGACACTTTATTGTTTCTTCTTCAAAACCACTAAAACAAGATTTAAGGGGAAATATGAGGATGGGTTGGAGATGCTCTAACCACATCATACTCTCTCAGACACTGAACGTCACATTGTACTCTCCGGTTTAACAAAATTAAATTGCTATAAGTGGAAAATAGTTAGGTGAGTACATGTATATAAATGTGAAAACCGTTTATATTCATAAATGGCTATAGATCACATTTCAACAATCATACCAGTCGATCAACATTTACATAGATCGAAACATTAAAAGCTCTTTACTTTAACAAAAACAAAAAAACATTAAAAGCTCGTTCATTTTGCAACAAACTAATTAAAACAGATACTGAAAATGGATTTAAGATACATATATTAGTTAATTTACTTTGTCCATCTATTATAAATTATAAAGTAAAGTTTTATTTCTTAACTAAAAAATGTTGGCTTATTGTATTCAAATTTAAATTAATGAGTTGTTCTATATTATATATGGTTTAATTTCTTTTTTAAACTAAAACATTGCTAGATGAGCTACTACTACACCTTCATAATTTTATGCTGACGTAGAAGAAAATGACAGAATACTCTCTGTTTGATAATTTTTTATGTTATAAATTTCACTACACCATTTCAAAAAAAAAAAAATATATATATATATATATATATAATGTCTACTGTATCTTCAATACGTTATTTATTAGTTATGTAATAGTGAAAAATATATTAGTAATTACAAATAAGTTAAATAAATTAAATACAAGTTTATCTAAATTTGGTAAAACGTCCTTTAAAACCACACAAGAAAAAATGTTAGAACATTGTTTGCCAATATGGAGTAAAAGAAAGGGGTATGAACAGGGACAGGAAGTAGCTATTAGTTATCATCAATGATTGCATACATATTTTGGCCGAACATTTTTATGATAAAAAGCTGATTATTATATACTTGTAAAGAAAAATAATAATAGCTACTCCCTCCATTTCTAAAAAATGAATTTTATGGAGTTTTCACATATTAATAAAACATAATTAAAACTTAATAATAAATGTATTATTTTTTTGTGATTAACAATTTTCTATGGTTTTTAACCAATTATTGTAGTTCAATAATTTTATTTTATTTTCTTGAAGTTTACAATTCATTATTATTAACCGATAAAAGTACATCGAATACATAATTTATTTATCTTTTAAGACAATTTTGTTTTTTTCATGAAATTTCATTTTTTTTTCAAAGAACGGAAAGAGTAATGAATAAAAACCTAATAATTTAAGATAGCGTTGAGAAAAAATAAATAATGTGAATGTCTCCAGATATGGGACTCAAAAAATCAAAAAAATGATGATAAGTCATAATTTCGAATGATTAATTTAAAATATCTTTGGTAATAATGTTAGAGAAATTGACAATGTTCATAAATATGATAGAATCAATAAAGTCCCCGAGATCACGAAAGGACCGAACGACTACATTATCTGAGTACCAAACTGGACCCTTTAGAAACAAAGAATTGAATGTCGAAGACAGTACAGTTAACAATACCTGTCCTCCACAATTATATCATTCATTAAGTTTCTTGTTTTCTCTCAAGATTGGAGTTTATTTCCCCATTTTATGTAAATTATAGGTGCATTGATACCATCGACTGTCCAATGCAAGTTGATGCGGGTAGATGGAATTTATTAAAATTTATGATTTCAGATTTTTGAATCTTTTACGTGCTAAATGTGTTTCTTTCTTCAGAACGCGTGTGTACACGTACTTTTTTATTTTATTTTTTGTTTTTTTTTGTGCAAACCACATACATACATGTACATGTATTAAACTTACAATATTCGTCAAATTATTGGGTAGATTTAAATAAATTGTCTTTGATTTCCATCTCTTCAGTATCAATTCGTATGGTTGGTTTCCACTCTTTTGAGTATATTAATATATATATATATATATAAGCAATGGCAGAAAAAGAAAAGATATTCAAAGTCTATTTCCCGGGTCGAGTAGGAGACGAAATACAAATATGTCGATTGTTCAAGTACGGACGAAGTACATGTTATTTGATTTCTCTGAATATCTGGTTCGTTCCCATGCCTTCTTATTTTTCCCCAAAAAGTATATATATATTTGGGTTTTCAGAAAATAAAAAGCAAAGAAAAACAATATCTGAACAAAAGAGAAAGTGAAACTTTTGCTTAAACAATTCCGAAACGCGTTTGTCAAAACACGATTTTGGCGGAAAATTTGTCAAAACACGATTTTGGCGGAAAAATTTGTCGAAACGCGTTTTGGCGGGAAAATATCAAAACGCGTTTTAGGCGGGAAAATTTGTCAAAACGCCATTTTGGACGGAAAATTTGTCAAAACACGATTTTGGCGGGAAAATTTGTCAAAACGCGTTTTGGCGGGAAAATATCAAAACGCGTTTTAGGCGGGAAAATTTGTCAAAACGCCATTTTGGACGGAAAATTTGTCAAAACACGATTTTGGGTGAAAAAATTGTGAAAACGCATTTTGGGAGGAAAAATTTATCAAAACTTGATTTTGGACGGAAAATTTGTGAAAACGCGATTTCGGACGGAAAAGGTGATAGTTAACCATTTCATCCATCAATCCATTTCAATTTGACCCATTTAATCCACAACCCATTTGATCCACAATCCATTTGATCCATTAATCCATTAGAACCAAAAAAATTGATCCATTAGGGTTAATGGATTGGTTGGGTTGGGTCAACCCATAAATTTCAACCCATTTTGACACCCCTACTTACGGATTAGGGGATATATATGTGTGGCAAGATCTATGGAGATGGCCTAAAACATTTATGTAGCATGTTGAAAGTATTTGATACCTTCCTCTAGTAGTCCACAATCGTAAAACAGATAGAAAAATCAAATACCTTAACAGTCACACAAAAGGATTTGAAGTTGGAACTTAAGCACAAGACCATGCCCTGGTTTTAAACAATCAGTTATAAGCTGTAACATATCAAGGAAAATCAATTTAAATTGTAAAGTTTTCAATAAAAAAACTCACTCGGTAATAATTGCTTCGTGAGTTTTAAAGCTCTATCCTGCATTTGAATGGAAGAAACCGTCTTAGCAACAACCAGCCAAACCTCTAAAGAGAGAGAGAAAGAGAGACATCTAGAGAAAAAGACAAGTTGAGTTGTAAAAAATTGAATTTTTCACTCACTGTCTTGCTTGGTTGGTTTTTGCTAAATGACTCTGACCTGACTTTTCAAAGCCTCATCCTATTACAACTTGTTTCTTGTGTTTTTTCCTGGTTTAGAATCGAACAAACCGTTTTGCCCAGCCATCTGTCAAGCTTCCAAAGACACAGAGAGAAATAATTAGAGAAAATCTGCAACTTCTCAAGAAAAAGCAAGTTGACTTGTAAAAAAACTCAATTCACCACTCACAAATCTTCAAGCTTCGGCACATAGTCTATATAACATCTCTCGTGAGTTCTCAAAACCCAAATCCCATTATTAGATTACTTTGTGGGACTCTGGACACGAATGGCTGAAACAGAAAAAGAAAAAGATACAGCTCCGATTAGGACCAGTGTCCAGTGAAAAGGGAAACAAGCCATATGAAGCATTTTTGTCTTTGGTGTTTGATCAGTTTTCATAAACTAACCCTGGTTGCCGCCAATATGAAGCATTTTTGTCATTGGTTTTTGAGTCTCACATGATCAAATAGACTGTATATACTTCTACTGCAGAAGATGAAAAGAGAGAAAGTAACTTCAAACTATAAAGAAGATTGAAGAAACATACTTGGGAGGAGGAGTCAGCATAAGAAACAAGAAGATGACGCACAACTGTTTTAGAGCTCACATGATCAAATAGACCTGAAATAAGCACAACGGTGTCTGAGTTTATGTGGTTCCGACTTACAACGTACTACATAAGTTGAAAACCATCGAAACCAAGACCCCATATGTTTTTTTATTGTATCACCTTGCAAAAACTTTGATTTTTTTTCAGTAACTCTGTTTCTGGCTCCAATTTTTGACTTTTCTCTAGAACTTCATCTCTCATACTTTCTTATCTATGGATTGAGGTGATTTAAGCTACAATTTCTAAAAGCAAGATGCTCCGTCGATATTGACATTAGGAAAAAAAAATTGTCCTATGCATTAGAAATTATCATTACATCAATAAAATTACAACTTACAAATGGGAGTTTGTGGCTGGCTGATGCTCTTGTCTTGTTCCAAGATGGAAGTTCTTCTTCTGCCAACTTCTGCACTGCTTAGAGGTTCGAATAAATAAATGATAAGAACCTTATGAAGATAATCGAAACTACACAATTAAAGGAAAGAAGTTAAATGGGCAAAAACACTTCAAAAAAAAGACTGACCAAAAACATTATGGGAGACTAACTTTCTTGGTCATTAGATCTACCTCCGTGGTTCTGCTCAAACTTTCTGGCTTTTGTTTCCCAGACCTGTTAAGAAATAAGTGCATTTCGATGTTAGAGAAGAAAAGCGTACATGCAACTGCTATATACTCTTTAAGTGTTTCTTCTTTCCTTGCCTATACTTATGGGACCGTTGCTGAGTAGCTTTCTTCAAAATAGTCTTCTGTTGAACCTCGTAGAACGAAAAATCATCCTGTAATGCATATCCTGCTGCTATGCTTCTTGATAATCTTTAAACCCTGCTCCAACATAACCAAACATGATCCCACACAGAAAGATTTTAAATAGCGCAGTAAACTTCACACAGGCTGGACGGAGAACTTTTCACCATTGTCCAAGGCAAATAGAAATGACGGATCAAGAAGCTAATTGTTGAACAGTGAACTATACAGTTGATGATATAAGAGTTTAGCTCATCATTTTTTAACAGTGAAAGGGGATTATATACATCAAAAACCAAGTAATTAGGTACCTTGCAGACTAACTCTTGCAATATAGTCTTGAAACAAATATATCAAAACCATTGTCCACTTGCAGAAGAAGACGGGATACAAGAAAGCTTTTCATACAAAAAGACCAGTAAGTTTATTGCTGTTGATAGAGGAAACTAATTACCTCAGCCTAAATTTCATCATAGAGAAATCTCTGCCTCATAAGGCAGAATAGCACTCTCAAGAAGGCCCCTGAACTCTGGGGTTCAAGAGTTAATAGTCTATCAACATAAAACTATTAGTAAGAACAGGTCAGGGATCTGCAGTGAAAACAAAAGAGCAAAAAAATGATTATATATAGCCTTTTCATATTACCACTTACCTGAAGTTTGTAAAAAGCTGAGTTTGTAAAAGAAAGTCTCTAATTGCATTAAGTCATTAAGAGGAATCTCAGAGCCATTATGTTCAAAGTATCCCACTGACCTCCTCAAATTTCCACCAGAGACAACCTCATAGCCTCACCAGAAACCATTACATGATGTATGCTTTGATTTGCTTTTATTTACAGTTTTGCAATTTGAACAAAGTCTTTAACTTAGGGGATTGTATTGAGAATTATCTCTGAAGACACGACTAATTCATAATCGGTTTTCATAGCCCCACAAAATATTTATTCGTTTGTTTCTCATCTTATCTACTTTTCCCCTTTTCCTCTTCGTGAAAATGTAATCAGTGAACCATCATTATATCTACACCGAACTAAACCTGATTCGTGTATAGCAAAAATACTAAAACAGTAATGTTTGCGCTATTCACGGGACTTTTTTTTCTAAAGTACTCAAATGCTAATATAAATAAAATAAAAGAAAATTGTTGAGATATTTCGAGATTTATTAATTGATATGAAACTTTATATGTCAAAAAGTGTAGCAGAAAGAAATATGCAGGGAAAATTGTCAATTTTGAGATGGAGAAAAAATAAACTGTCGGCGCCGTAAAAGACTGCAAAATACCATATTACATTCACATACATCGGTGTAGAATCTATACCATGAAATAGACTGCACATTTCTCTGTTATCACAGAAATGGAATCATATTCTTATTTAATTTAGGTGTAGCTCATATATATTCCTGTTAAAGTTATTTAGTTTTATAATTTTAATTAAAAAACTACTTCAAACGTGAAAGTTTGGTGATCTTAAATGCTTACGAATATAATAACAACCTTCTAAATATAATCTATTGTAATGTTTCCGAATATTCCGTATTAAAGAACACTAATGTTACTTACTAATCTGTATATCAAGAAATGGGACGGTAATAATTCAATTGTGGAGCATTGTAGGAAAGTAGTTAACATCATTATACTCTTTCGGCATTTACTTATCCATTGTTTATTCTTCAATGTTAAGCTCTTACAGCCTTACTATCTACACGACATTTAAGAAAACGTAAAGAAATTCATCGTTAGATAAATTTTATTATTAAAAGTTGGAATCAAGTGATTTATTCTAAAAATAAATTTATAAATATGAGTTTGGTGAGGCGCGATTGCTATTGATCTCAATTTGTAAAAACATTACTAGAAATAATGTCATATTATCCTGTCCGACCGAGAAATGAATATAGTTTGGTCTATCCTGTTGGAAGAACTTGAATTTGAATAGATCAAAGCACATTAATCATGAGTTTTAATCTATCAAAAGTAAAACGAAGAATATCACACCAAACTTTTTGGTCTGAGTTATCACTCTATAAATTATAAATGAAAAAATCGTATTTTAAACCATAAATGTAACAAATATGATAGTACTTTAAACTTTTAAAGTTTTTTACTAATACTTTAAACATTCAAACCATTTACTTTCATACTTTAAATCGTAAAATTAACAATTTTTTACACAGTACTAAAAAATTTAACGGAAAAAAATTTAATAATTGATGGTCTTATACTTGTATAGGTGGAGGATAATTTAGTACTGGAAATGGTCAAAACTCAAAAGCGTAGTATATGGATGAGATATTTATTACTTTTCAAAATACTGTCTTATTCTCCAAAATTTTATTCTTACAAGAGATATTATCTTAACTAGGCTATTTTCTACATCACAAAGTCAAAAGTGGAAGACGCAGAAGTAGTCCACGTGACATGTACAGATCACGCTCACGTGGTTTCACTGTTGAACCACGTACGAGTGAGGTGATGGTTTTTCCGTAATTTCATGAAACTAAAAAAGAAAATCTAGTAGGTCTGAAAATTTTATATCTCCAGGGTCCACCACTGTGTGAAAACGAAGAAGACCTCTTAAGTAAGCCACGTGTCCATACGTGAATGGTTTGTTACCTGTATTAAATACCCTACAAACAAGGCTAAGGTTGTCTCTGTTTGATAGGGTTCTAAAATCAGAAGCACTCTTTACCTCATTTCGCTTGCCATTACCAAACCTAACTTCTGCTTCTTCTCTCTCCTCTCTTCTCTCTTCTCTCTTCTCTTTCTTCGTTTTATCTCTTCAGATTTAGAGAGAGACACAGAGAGATTATGATAGAGTCACCGTCGGGCTCGGATTCGCTTGGTGCAGGTCGGGAACTAATTGGCTGACACAGCCACGTGGCTTTTCCCTTATTGGTTTGTGAGCAGGGATTGGATCCCGCCTTGCATCAACTGAATCGGAACCCCGATGGTGAAAAACAAAATTCAATCAGATCTGGAAGAAATATGTTCTTCTCCTTTTCCTTCTTCATATTCATTTTTTTTTGTGCATATTATTTTGATTTATAGCTTCTCTTTAGATAAAACCTAGAAAGAAAGGGGGAAAAGGGTTTTTCTTTTTTCTCTTTGAAACTTAAAAACAAAAATTTTGTTGATAAGAAATTATATAATTTTTCCTTGATTTAAATATTTTGGGATTCATGTTATCTGATTTCACTCTTTTTAATCTTCTGGGTATTCGAATCTTGTCAATCTGTGGTTTTTTTCCTTGCCCAAATGTTGAATCTTAAAGCCCAGTGATATTGCATACATGTTTTCGAAAGTTTTAGACTTTGTTAGATGCTGGATAATATTTTAATTCAAGATCTAGGGTTTGAAAACGTTAGAGATTGTTAAATTAATTAATTTCTCGATTCAGTCTCTTCTAACAGTTAATTCTCACAATCCTCTGATGATTTCATTTCTTGTGGTAGAGGACGATGAAGAACTCTGTTCTTGAGAATCTTTATGGTTTATGATTGGTTTTACTTTGAACAGGTACTTATGATTATGAGATTCAAGATGGCCGGTTTTGTGAGGCCATCTTGAGAACCGGTGCGTTAGTAGTCAAACCTCATTTACCATATTGCGTTGGGTTTTGTGAGGCAGATATTTTGGCTGGTTTGTACCGGTTTGGCTTCTTATTGTTGGTTTTGTTCCTTAACATCTGAAAAGTTAGCACTTAGCACTGTTTATGTGTGTGTGTGTGCGCGCGCGTTGATAATTGAGGAAACACGATTTAACCATCCACTGTAGTCTGTATGTGCGTATCTATATGTCAATGATTAAGTAAGTTGTGGAAAGAGTTAGAGAGAGGTTCTATTGCAGGCATGTGAAGTGAATTATTTTTTTTTATTGAATGTTCAATTTTCTTTCCACATGGATATGTAAGTGATGTTGATTGATAGTTCTTGAATTGTTTGAGAGAGAACAAATGGTGTTGAACTAAAAAGAACAAATACAATAAGTACCGTTAGTGCGGAACAAATGCAATTAATGATGCTAGTGGAAAACAAACGTAACAAAACAAAAAAGTTTAAATGTAACTTAGACGATTAGTTAGTTGTTTGATCGTGTATTTAATATATCTACGTTGGTTGGTTGTTTGACGATGCAGATCAATGTTTATTGTACCCTTTGTTTCTTACCTCTTTAATACTGGCAAATTTAATTGATAATATTTGCTTTATTATTAGGCAAGAGTTGCAAAACCATTGTCCATAAAAGCTTGGTTTACTCCCTTGGAGCTCGACGAGATCCTTTGTCTTTATAGACATTTTAGTTGGTATCTTAAGTTGCGTACAATTACTAATCATGTATGTGTAACTATAATATTAAAAGAAAAGAAATGAGAAGTTCGAAGATTTTTTGCCCACGACTGACTAATAGCACGTGATGATAATTGGATTTGAGGCAATTTAGTCAAGAAAGCTCTCCGTTTTGTCAATGGCAGATTCCCTATTTTCACCTGCTCCTCTTTAGTCTTTAAATTTCGCTTTGATGTATTTTAAACATTATTAGTATAGTATAATAAAGGTGAAGTTAATAAATTGTGCAAGGTCTTACGAATAATTGAGGATGGCGAAAGATTCTCCTCCTTTTTACAGGTTTTTTTTTCCAGCTATTACTTTCACATATTCAGCATACTAATTCAATCTGAACAAACTGAACTCATCTAAAAACCAGTAGAAACCACCACAAAAATAAGCACTCTTTTTTTTCTATTTCTAAAAACAAAACGAAACCATACCCTACAATAAATTAAAGTACCAACACTAATAATTATGGAATTAGTATGCTTTGTGTTAAAAGAGGTAAAGTATAAATGATGATCATCAAAGTGTTGGGATATTTAGAAACAAAAAAACAAGGAAGCATCATGTGATTCAAAGCTTGTATTGTCAGGTCCTGAAGTTTCACTTTCAAGCTCAACACAAACCTCTATGTTCTCTATAGAAACATATGGTTACAAGTCAAGGCCATCCAATCTAGTTTCTTATTCCTTGGATTTTTCTGATACAGAATAACCGAATTTTGTTCCATACGGTTTCGATTTTTTATTTTTAGCCCCCAAAAAAAAAAAATTAAAATTATTTTCAAAAGAAAATATAGGTTTATACTTTATTCCATCTTACAGTAAATGAGTCTGACCTGAAGTTTGAAACTTTTGATATCAAAATCTTACAAGAAAAGACAAGACTCTAGCTAGTGTTTCCTGCTTCAAGAACTAGATCAGTTTCAGGGATTACAAAGCAACATCTTTGGAATCTTTTAAGGACTGGAACTGAATCAAAATAAATGTATGCTGAGATAGTGAGATACGGAGATGAGACGTTCACAAAACTTGAAGAATCTAGTTACATTTAATAAGAGAGAATAGTGTTTTTCTTCTCGTGGTTCTTTGCAAAAGATGAAGCTAGAAGTTTTTCCGACTCAGCTGCGATGCAAAGTGATCAGCTGCAGCCATAGCTTGAGAAGCTGAACCAATTGATCCATCGTACCTGCAAGAAGAACACAATAAAAATCAAAAGTGTCCTGGGAGTGTTATAAGATTGTGAGTGTGAAGTGTACTCACAGAGCAACCAATACGTAAGCCGCGGTCTGCATAACGATAGCTCCTTCACCAGCAGGCTGGGTTGTGTTTAAGCACCGAGCAGCAAACCAGTTCTCGTGAAGGGATGTAACTATGTCTACAAATTTCAAGTGCTATCATTAAACCACAAGTCACACTCTCAAAGCAAAAGAATAAAAAAAAGGGAAACGAAAACTTTACATTGGTTGGATCCAAGAACAAAGGTCTCTGTAGGAAGATTGCCTCGTCTCATGAAATCAATGAATTGCTTTAGCTCAACTGGATAAAGATCAATCCCTTCTTGTTCAGCTCTGCAAAGAAGTCAAATTGAGAATCTGACTGAACATAACAGTATTCAATGGTGAAAGAGAGAATCAATTTTCCATCTTTAACTACTACGAACAAGCTTTATCGACAGGAATGAAGCAATTTGATCTTTGTGAATCTGCTTACATTGTTGATAAGAGACGAGAAGGTCCTGTAGGGTCATAGTTGATCAAAACAGCAGCCTTCAATGGATTTCCTGGATAAAATTTCAACCAACCAAATCACCTTTTTTTTTCTTTCTTCTTACTTTCAAGAGTTTCCCAGAGAAGATGAAGAAGAAGATGAAGAAACCCTAATCGGAGACTTACCTGAAGATCCGACGTTACCCGTAACCCATTTGTCCCAAGCTCTATCCACAAACGCCGAATCCATCGACGAGCTCCGAAACTGTTAAACGATTTATAAATCAACGATCTTCGTCGACCCTGAGGTAAAATCGGAAGTTTCAAACTCTCTCTCTCTCTCTCTCTCTCTTTGTCTCTCTCGAAATTCGTATAAATTTGAAAACTTTTCACATAAAGCTCGATAAATACAGGAAACAATCTTAAATGAAATGGAAAAATAAGCACTCTTTATTCAATTTTGAAATTGATATTGTTTTTACTCTTAACACTCTTATTCCTCAGCAATGATAATTCATCCGAGTCGGGAAACCAAAAAACCTCAAACACTGTGGAGATTTTAGGTTGAAATTAAAAAAAGATTCAACATTTAGATCTATTCGTCAGTAGAGATTGCAGGACAAGTGGGATTGCAAGTCGGCGATGGACAGTCTATCTTCTGAAATGCACTCCGGCCATAAAACCAATTTCCAACCGCCTTCGCAATTTTCTGCAAAAGTTAAGAAATATCAAAAATCAAAATTCGAAATTCAAAGCCAAATTGATAAGATTTTTACAAATTAAAAAGTTTAATTACCGTGTTAGCGACTTGGGGACCTTTGTCACCGGACCAAGAGGCGGCGCTTCCGCCTTGGCAATGAGCGTGACACGAATCCAAGAACAACCCTCTCGACGGAGTACTGTGAACCGGAGACAATGCACGCATCAGCTGGTCCCTAAACCCTGTGATGTTCAAAAACCAATCCGCTTTAATCTAATGTACCATCAAACCAAAGCACTCGCTTCTATTTTTATCCGGATAAACCGAACTGATCAATACAATTACAAACCAAACAAAAAGAGGATTTTAAACAAACACCAACAAAACCGCTACTTTTACGCTCTCGCCAATTTATAAACCGGAACAGTTTCGGAATGTACCAAAACTCTGTTAAATTCGGTTTAATACCTTGGACGGTTTTGAGCTGCGCGGCAGTACATTTCTTAAGATCAAGCTTACAATTCTTCCACGCCTTAAGCTTATCAACAGCAGTTGGAGCCAAAACGTTCTTGATCTGAAAACCACTGATTTCAAGAATCAAAACTATGTATCGATTTAATTATATATTATTATTTTTTGACGACGTATCGATTTAATTATATCTATAGTGGATGTGTCTATGGGGAGTATATAAATATAACTATAATGTGTTATGTATCGGACCTGCCATGAGTCGAATGCGGCGTTAATGACAAAGAGCGGTGTTCGCATGAAAGGAACCACATATTGTGGGAAGAAACACTGCGAAAAACAATCAAAGAGCTCGTTCATATCGCTCGATATCAAGAAAAGAGATGTCAAGAAATGATTTCAAAATGAATCGATAAGTACGTACAAGTTCTGGTTTCATTTTTGAGGTGCAAGAAACAGGAAGACTCTTCGCAGATCCCTACAAGAAGATTTTAACCAAGACTTACTTTAGGATTAATCTCTTAATTTTTAAGAGAATTAACAGTAGAGAGACAAAGAGAAATTTTACGTGTAGTGCGACGACTTTGCTGTAATACGATTGGATGTATGATCCTCCCGAGATATCTTTACTGTTTCATAAAATAAAATAAAAATAAAAAATTGAGATAATTAAATCAATTGATCAATAATTCTATTAGTTGTCTTCACTCTTAAGCAAAAACAAATAAAAAATAATTATATTAGTTTAAACACGCACCCGTGGATAAAGTAACCGGCGTCGGAAACACATTTCACACTAGCTGTTCGGGGAAGTATGGCCCGGAAAGTGTCACAATGTAGAATCGCCGCCAATGCTCCGGCTGAACATCCGGAGAGTATCGCCTGAAGAGTTTTACAAACCTCTCTAAATTAGTAAGAAACAAAGAATTTTAATTTCGTAATAAAGAAAGAGAGATGTTATAATAGGGATAAATAAATACGTTTTGAGCTTTATTCATTCCTTTAGCCATAAGATCATCAATCACTGCACGCCAAACTCGTGCACCGCGGAAGAACAGCTTGTTCGCCTGAAAATAATCCAATTTTCTATCATAAAACTTACAGTTTTGAATATGAACTTTTACTGGTAAATGTGAAAATTTAAATTATTAGAAGAATTTTTTTTTTTTTTATGATAGATCACAAAATTTAGTCAATAAATTACCGGATTAACGGCTTCTACATTTCCGGTGAATGATGAACCATCGCAATATCGTACTTTGATTCTATTCCAATTGTAGAAATCTGAAGAAACAAAAATTCCTTTTAGTAAAAGCAAGTAATGTATGCAAAATCGTTGAATCATTGGACATAATAAAACAGATATTAGTTTTAGACCTGGGTTGGTGCTTTGCTTGCCACCCAAGATACCGGAGAAACCAAAATCTTTGTTCATGAATTTGGACGAACCCTTCATTGTACCCTTGCGCTCACTACATGAAGCCACGTCGGTACACCATCCTCCTCCCTAAGCCATAAACGACAATGATTGTAACTTACTCTATATATTATACGTCCATTGAATTTCTCTTCAGTACGATTCTTACTTACTACTCAAAACTATTAGTTACCTCCATATGAACAATCCAATTGTTAACCCCTGAACCAAAGCCTTTGTCGAAATGGTAAGCCGGTGCGCTCCCATCCAAACACACTACAAGAACAATGGAAAGACAACTCTTCTCAATAACATAATTGGTCAATTATCCTATTTAATTCAGTGAACTTTATATGATTAAGTTGTTAAACAGTTGATAAGCATATTATTACCAGCTCCTTTAGCAACGGCGCTTTGGAGATAAGTGATGGGAACGGCTCCAGCTCCGATCACCACTACTGCCAAAACTAGCAGACTTGACCAACATTGCTTAAGCCTCCCCATTCTATAACAAACAAAAAATATAAAAATACATAAACAAGCTTATGGTTCAATGAAAGTTCTTATTGCGAAATACATGTTGTTCTTTTTTAATATAAAATCTCGTCGAATTAGTAGTGAATCTACTAAAAAGAGAAGGTTATGGTTCTTATTACATCGATCATAAAATTATGTGATATTATGATATATATGTTCAATTATTCTACTATTCAAATTCAATGGATATAAACTACATTGTAGTTCTCCAGTGTAAGATAATTTTTTCTTTGAAGAATTCTACTATTCTGTACCATTTGTTTCTAAAATTCCACTAATCCACCTTCACCCTTACTAATGGGAAATCTAGACTATTAAAAATAAATCACCGCAAATCATGTGATAATGAACAGAAAAAAAGGAAAAAGAAAAAGATATCCATCATTCATGTGCGTGTTTAAAAATAGCTTTTCTCAGACAACCTTTATGGCTGTCTGTAATTGTTACTATCTTGATCAAAGTGTAGTAGACTAAACAATTATTATTATTATGACAAAAATTGTTTATAATCGTATCTAGACAAACCCAATATTTTGTATTAGTCCGTTGTTAAACAAAATTCTGTCTATCACTCCCACTGTCTTTCAGTACCCAGAATAAGTTATTAGAAAGTCATATTCTACGAATTCAACTTATTGGACCGTAGAGAAATCCCCCGAATCACATCAGTTCCCAAAATAACCTTCGATGCCACTCACATAAATCATAAGAAAATTTGTTTAACTTGCAGGCTTCTTGAGGCCTAATTGCATAAATGGGTGATTTAGTGATAACTAACAAGACTCAAACCAAATATATCAAATTTTAAAGTATAAATTACCTTTATTAATTTCATAAAATGATAACATTCTGAGTACAGATCAAATTACAGAACTGTCGGTGAAATTAGAAATTATAAAAAAGAAGCTAACCTTGTAAAAATGGAGTCCTTTAAATTCTTCTTTGCTTAGAGAGAGAAGAAAGGTGTCTATTTCTGTGTCTTGTGCGTTTGTGAAATGGATAGAGAGAAATCTGAAAGAGAGAGTTTTAGAAGTTGATGGACGCCAGCCATAGTTGTATCCTCCATTATATAGTCACATCCACAAGTTGCAAATAATAAAACAATTTTTTTCTTTCTTTTTAATTTGCTTTTTTATTCTTTTGCTTTAATTTGCATAAAGGTTTTTCTTTTTACAAGATACTTGTGTGTGAGTTGTGAATGGCATAGCGTGCGTGTCAGTAGATTCGCCAGGTTATCCAACGTTAAGAAACTGCGTTGTATAGAATCTAACCCGAGTTGATAGATCGATGTAATTTCTAAGGAAATTCAAAAAATTCAAAACTTATTTAATTGACAATACTTATCAAATTTTAGATAAAATATTTTATTGTATATTTGTAATACAATTTTTTCATTAAAAAAATTAGTGTTTTTAGAGAGGATTTGGAAAAATACACTGAGTTTTTATTTTGAAAAATACCCTAGTTTTCTCTGGTTTTAAAAACTACATTTTTCAAAGATAAAATGACTTATTTGTCATAATCTAAATTTAGTTCATAAAAAATTTAAGAAATAAATTGAAAAAGTAAAACAAAATTGAAGTAGCTAGAAAAATAATAAATTATTTTAAAATAAATACAAAAGATTATGATTTGATTCTGTTTTATTCTGAAAATGAGAAACATTCATAATTTATTATATTCATATATATTCTATTAAAATATTATGTATTCTATTTAAACTTTGAGAAAATAAAAATAAAAAATAAACCTAAGAAAATGTTTTTGAATTTTTTTAAATTATTATAATTGCATAAAATATAAATTATATTATAATTGCATAAAATATAAATTAAAGGTATGAGATCAATGTATGTGTTACAAAATATATTTTAAATATAAGTTTCCAAAATAATTAAATTTGTTTAAAGATAAAAATTAAAATAGGAGATAAAATTTTCTATATTTTAAAATTTTAACTTTAAATAATTAATATAGATTTATCTCAAAGAAAAATAAAATGATATTATTAATAATAATAATTCAGAATTTCGTTTATAATTTATAATTATCTATTAGTGTTATATATGTTTAAATCAGGTCAAAAAGTATTTTTATATAAAAGTTAGTGTAGTTTTCAAACCAAAGAAAAAGAGAGGGTAGTTTTCAAATATCAAATCTTATTTAAGGTATAATGCAAAATCCCCCTTGTTTTTATTTATTTTATCTTTTAGTAAATGTAGGAACATAATTTATTACAATAGGGCAACTGATACGAGGTTTTAATAACAATGAAAAAGTAAGAAGAAAATTACCAAATACATTACCTAATCAATAACGATGAAGAGGAATCGTAGATGCAAGGTTCTAATCTCTTTCCTTAAATTTATTAAACACCCGTAGTATGACAATTTGTAGCGGTAAGATTCTTAGGATATAATTGCAATATTTCTGTAGAATAATTACTGTGAGTACTCTTAAAAAGAAAAACAAAAGAAGAAAAGACTGAAATTTTTGTTGTTGTGATTATATGTTAGGTGAAAAAACAAAGGCTTGTATATATAGCTTAGATACTCAATGTAAGTCATAAAGTAGAGATTAAAAAATATATTCTCAACTTACTTACCTCTAACGTTATATAAATTTATCAGTTTTACAAAGACCAATCATAATTAATTTTGTGTCTAACGTCAATTTTTAAAAAAGATATTTGTTGACTCAATCAACAAAATAATTTAAAAGAAATTTGAGCCAAAAAATAATAGTTTTAATAAATAAAAAATTTGAATCTTATTATTTATTTTCCATTTTATATATAAGAGGATTACAGCTCATATTTATAATATGAAACATTTAATAAATGTTATATTTTATGTTTTACAAATAAACTAAAGTTTTGAATCTTATTATGTATTTTTCATTTTATATACAACAGAATTATACTCCATATTTCTAATATGGAACATTTAATAAATGTTATATTTTAACTTTTAGAAATAATATATTTTAAACTTTTGTTTTTCGTTCAAACAAACTTTGTTTTTATCATATGAATACATTTTTTTATAATGCTTATGGTTACGATTTTATCGTACCAAATATCCAGAAATATCAATCTACGTATTTTTCGCTAAATCTTTTCACATACATGTAACATGCTACCTTTTTTGTAATTTTTTAATTAAGGCATACATGATTATTATTGTTAGATTGTCATCTTGTAATAAATAATTCTACGAACATAATTAAATAAGAAGAAAAAGTATGGTTTGGCACGAGGAGTAAAAGTGTCGGTGCGCCGAACAGTAGCTGCGCAACAGCCAAAATACGTTAGAGCCTTTTGGTAAAGTATCAAAAATTACTGGTTTGACCTTTCTCTATTTGATCTTTATATTATAATACGAGTAACGGAGTTTTTTATACTGTAACATTTGGTTACTGAAGACAGTGCGTTGATATTTATTTTATAGAATATGAATATGGAAAAGTATACAAGTTAATACTCCTATATTTTTAGGAACTAAAAGGAATACTAATTGTTAATCAAGGAAGCGACATGGAGATCTCAATTGAAATTCTCCATCATTGGTTTCCTCAGGGAAATGATCGATCCGAAACCGCGTGCAAATAATACAAACAGCATAATGGCATATGGCCGCATAGCGCATAAACATCACAACAAAAATTAAGATTCCTAGCAATAGAATTTTATATTTCCCGATACTTTTTAAAATTGATCTGCAAAATGAGGAAGGAAGCTTGAAGATCATTTAACAAAAAAAGAAGATTGAAGATCAAATAATATTTTCTAAGAAATAGTAAGTCTTAAAAAAATTTCTTTGATCTTCAAGCTTCCCTCCTCATTTTGCAAATCATCAAAATGATTTACACGTATGAACTCATCTATTTGTTTATTATGCTTATGATGATGTTCATATCGCTAGACGCTAATTTTAGTTTCCTATTTTACACATTCCAGAACATTTTTGTACTGAACCTAATTGATACACACTAAAAAGCGTTAAACTTAGAGCTGAAAAAAGAATCAATACTTTATTTACTAGAATAAAAAGTAACAATTCTCATTTTACATAAGATATTAAGAATGGGAGAGAAAGAGAGCAACTTAACCAGCACACAAGGGAAATGCTGAAGAAAACTACTCCTTTTGCTTATTCTCAACCTTTAAGAATCAGTCACACTCTTTTTCCTTTTCTTGTATAGCTAAACCCTAAGAATATCTCACTATATGTGACAAATGAATCATTTATAAGCATTTTTTTTGTTCTTTTAAAAAATAATAATAAATCTCTATATGTGAAATCTCTTAAATTGGAGGATCATCTTGAGGAGTGAAAACCCTGTGGTGGCAAGTAGGGTTACAAGGGTAAGGACAGTCTATCTTCTGAAACAATGTTCTATCATAAACCCAATCTCCAACAGCTTTTGCTATTGTCTGCAAGTTATGAAGAAAAAATAATCAGAAAAAACACAATGTACATATTGATTTTAATATGACCTTTTGTTTCACAAACATTTGGAGAAGAGCTTTTTGTGATTTTTTTTTACCGTTCGGTTAAGAATTGGAGAATCTTGCCAGAACCATGAAGTTTGTGTCTCGGTTTGGCAGTGAGTGTAGCAAGAGTCTATAAACATCCCTCTTGATGAAGATCTTCCTAAACCTACCACCGCACTCAAGAACTCTAACCTGAAATCTAAAAGAACATAAAACCAGGAAATTTTAAAACCTTTATATGCGTTGATGTTAAAGAAATGATTCTTAAAAGTCAGATTCTTGAATAGCTGTTGGTTCTGAGGCCAACCTTGCATAACTTTGAGCTGGTTTGGTTGGCAATTCTTGATGTCAAGTTGACAACTTTGCCATTTTCCGTAAGGATCAGCGGCACGGGGAGCCAAGATGTTCTTTATCTGAGAAAGATTCAAAGTTGAAGTTAGGTTATTCAAAATACTCACATTAGCTGAAAGATCTGTTCTTTTGGTAGTGACAAAGAGATAATCCACCTGCCAAGAATCGTATGCGGCATTAAGTATGAACAGAGGAGTTCTAATCTGGCGAGCCACGTATTGCGGGAAGAAACACTGCAATGTTTTGGTAATGATAACATGAGTAAAACCAAAGAGAAACTAATTTGGGCTTGTAAGAGGTAACATGAATGCTGTTTTACCATTGCAGGGGTTAATCTTGATGTGCATGACCTCGGCAAATTCTTTGCTGATCCCTGCAAAAAGAATCATTTAAAAGTTCCAATGAGCAACTAAATTTACTTTGTTACTAGAGAGGGGAAAATACAGATTAAAAGCTTACATGTAAAGTAACCACATCTTGGAAGTATGATTTAATGTATTGAGCTCCTGAGACATCTCTTCTGTAAACATACCAATGAAATGTCTTTTTCTTTTTGTTAGATTGTAAAGAAATTCAGTGTATAAATAGACGAAAAACATAAAAAAAAAAATTATGGTTTATTCTAAGTTAGGGATTACAAACAAAATTGTCTTACGTATTGAGAAAAAAACCAGCATCTGAAAGACATTTTACTTTGGCACCCATTGGTAACAGAGCACGGAAACTGTCACAGTGCATCAGAGAAGCTAATCCTCCAGCAGAACACCCAGACAAAACAGCCTGCCATAGTTTCATCAATGTTGTTTAAGACCACTTTCAAGGATCATAAGCTTTGCAAGAAACAAAAAAATAAATAAAGCTTACGTTTTCGGCGTTTTTCATGCCTTTAGCTAGCAGCTCCTCCATAACAGCTAGCCAAATTCGAGCACCTCTGAAGTGAAGATTAGTAGCCTGATCAAATCACCACTATGATTATCCAATAAGGAAGGAAGAAGAGTTTTCTCTTCCTTGACAAACACTAAAATAAATATAAAAAAATATCATGTTTTCTTCTTAATACTCACAGGGTTCACTGCTTCCACATCTCCTGTGAATGATGACCCGTCGCAGTATCTAACTTTCACTCTATTCCAATTGTAAAAATCTGCCATTTTCCCAAAAAGTAAACAACTTAAAACCCATAAGAAAAAAACTAAAAAAACCCAACTTCTGATTGATCAAAATCAAGTAAAATAAAAATAAAATAGTCAAAAGCTAATTGCATTCATACCAGGATTATATTGTTTCTTATTGCTAAGAATAGCTGAGAAAGCTAGATTCTCAATCATTTTCTTCGATGAACCTAATTTTGTATGCATCCGACTAACGCAATTTGTGACATTATTGCACCATCCTCCTCCCTAAATCAATCATTTGCAAACACTCAGTTTATGTATCACAAAGTTTTCATTAAATAAACAATCTTCCAAGTCCCAAAAGGTCAAACCATTAATCGATAAAACTATTCGATATTAGAGTAAGTGAAAGCAGGAACAAACAGAACACAAGAGAGAGAAAAAACAGAACAAACCTCAAGCTGTATCAACCAGCTATTGATTCCAGTTCCAGAACCTCTGTCTAAATGATATGCTGGTGGACTACCATCCAAACAAACTGCAAAGAACAAAAAGAAAACATGAACTAAATATTATAAAACTTAAAGAGAAACAAACTTTGACAAAACTTTTTTTTTTTGTTCAAACAACTTTGACAAAACTAAGAATTATATATATAAAGCTCACCGGCCCCTTTTGCGACGGCGTTTCGGACCAATGTAATATTGACAAACAATCCGTCTGTTTTCAAGATTACTAATGAACAGACGAGCAGAATCAACCATTGCTTGAAGCTGAACATTCTGGCGAAAAAAAAAAAGAAGAGATGAAAAAAATAAAATTAATTAAAGAACGTTATAAATTGAAGTATATATTAAAGAAAATAGCTAACAGAAATGGCATTATATAGTACTTAAAAAGGACAAGATCTCCTCAATTTGGAAGAAATAATACATAAGTAGACAAATTTTCTTAGTTTAGATCCAAACTATATATTTCCATCATTTTTATAGCATTTGGTATCTAAAAAACGTTATTTGCAGTTTTTAGTAGATTTTTTGCGGTACCTCAGATTTCAATATCCAGCTTATAAAAACAAAAGAAAAATTTCCAGGAAAGTTTAATCTGGGCACTCGATTTTGTCAGCATGTTTTTCCAAAAAGAGATGAAGAACAAAAAAATTCGAAATATTTTCCTCTACGTAGAAGAAATCAAGGAGAAAGGATCAGTATTTGCATACTGGGAAAAGAATAAATCTTACTTGGAAAGAAAGTTTATGTCGCAAACGCACTTATTTGGAAACGCGGTTTCTCACAAAACCCAACTTGCGATTAGTCTAAACCTCCAAGTTTCACTTGGCTAACTCGGATAGTGACTCAGTTTCAGCACATTGTCCGAAGACGCGATTTCCGAGCAACGAAGAGAAGGGAAGCGTTCACGGAATAGTAGGCGTTTGTATAACGCGCGTTTTGGATCCGACGTACAGTGTTTTTTTTGGGAACCCAAGAGCCGACACTGATTCGTTCGTCTTCGCGGAAAAAAAAGAAAAAACAGAGTATAATAAAAACAAAGAATTGGTGGTGTGTACGAGAAGATGATGTGTTTATATACAGAATAATGTTTTCACATTCTACCCGGAATTATTATTTGCTTACAAACATAACCCTTTTTTGCTTTCTCAAATAATAGACCCTTTAATTGACATAAAATCAAATAATGTTTCTAGAAATAAATTATCAGAAAGTATTATCAAAAAGATAATGATCAAATCTAATTAGTCTTTAGTAAATTTTCATAATAATTCCTTGTTTTTATTTTTTTTTTTAATTGCAAGAATATAAGACTTTCTATAAAAAATAGATGAATGTAATGTGCCTGTGATAAATAATTTATTTCATATAGTAATCCCTATCTTAATATATAAAAGTGTCTGTTTAGAATAATTTTCTTTAGATTTAAACCTATATTTCTTAAAATTTTAATGTCCAACTTATTGTTTTATTAAGAATGATATGATTTGATTAAATTTTAGGATAATTTACTGCAATAAGAGCATGATGAGCCCTTTAATTTACTTTGCAACTTTAAATTCCTGTCATTTTATTAAATGACCATCTGGATTAATTGATTACTTGGTCAAAAATACATTGATGATTGTGGCACTTGTGGGGTTGACCAACAGAAAATAAATGTAATGAGTTGTATATCAAAGATTGACATGAAATGGGGGTTTCTGTAAGAAGTAGAAGACTTCAGTTCAAAGATGCTATGGGTTAAAAAAAAGGGTTTTCGGTTCGAATGGGTTGGATAGGATCCGACCCGAATGTCGGGGTGGGTGACGTGATCTGGTCGGACCGGTAATGGTGTTGTTGAAATGTAACGAATCTTATCACTTATCAGCTTCCCATTTACGCGTTCCGCAGCCAACCAAGTTACCAACGATTTGTTAGGGAATAAGGACTGTTTTGTCTTTTCAATTTTCAAAAAGCTGTTGTATTCTCTGTATGCAACCACACCGTAGCTTTAGTGATCGCTACCTTCTCTTTCTTGCTGATAAAATAAAGTAAAATTAAATGAAACCTAGTCCAAAACTAGAATGCCAATCGCCAATGCCACCGATTCCCAAGTTTTAGCATTTTAAAGTATTTTAAGAAGAATAGACAAATTTTGTTTTTCTTCAAAAAAAAAACTCAATTTGGTTATCTCATTTTCTTTTATTTATTTTTTCTCTTAAACAATGAATAAGAAATAGTATAAATCAAGAAAAGGATCGGAAGAAACTTGGGCATCTCGTCTTTTCGAAAATATTATCCGCAACTATTTTACAACCAACTGGTGGTAAAAGGTTAGCCTTTTGAAAATAATAAAACACAGCTGTTGGCAATCTTTGAAAATGAGAAACCAACCGGAACATTGTTAAAGAGGATCCGATTGGTGGACAGGTTTTCATATTTAAAAGTTGATGCATTCAATAATTAATTAATAAAAAAGATTGAAAGATATAGATGAAGAAGAGAAGTAAGCAGAAAATAAAGAGGACCAAACTGATGGATGTAATGTAACAACTAAACAACAAAGACTATTCGGTCCATCCGAACCTCAAAAGGGAACTATGATTATTTATTTCAAAGCTTATCTTATCTCTTCAAGTTAATATATCATTTATTTACAAAAAATCATTACTTGTTTCTTGAAACCATGATTTCTGACGTATTAATGTTTGAAATGACCAATCACGAAATGGAATCACACTTCTAAGTTTATTTATTTGTTCATAATTAAAGAGCATATACCTTCAAAGTTAAATTTCAAAATATATGTTCTCATAATTTTCTTTAGAATGTATATTAAATGAAAAAGGTCGATGCAATGAAAATTATGGCGTAAAAATTTCTCATAACAAATGTCATATGTTTTTTATATAATAAAATCTACCGGAACATAGTAGAGCAATACAATCCTTTGTTCGGCGACATTAGAGAAGGTATCACTCACTATTCACTAACATGCCATTATGACTGTGGTTCACGGATCATTATCAATGATAAAGAGGAAGCAACGTGCACTGCTACATTCAAATCTTGTTTTGTTTTTACCATTTACATGTTGGAGGGAGAGAGGGTGCATGATATCTAAGATTAAATTATGTAAATTTTAAACATAAAATTAAATTAGTGACAACTGTAAAACAAAGAAGACTCAAAGAGGATTTTCAGTTTTGTTTCCCCAAAACAGATTCCCGTGACTTGTAATTTGCTGATCGAATGATCAAATATAGTATTCTAATTGCTGAACCCATAAATTACCGTTTTACTATAAAATACTAATCGGCGGGAGGAGCGAATCATATGATTGGAGAATGAGTGTGTGGATGGATGATACGTGGCGGAAGATGGAGTAATGAAACACGTGATTGACGGTGAGATTCTTCTTTGCATTGGTCCCACACAGCTGTTGAGCTAGTGTAAGGAACTTTTAAAACTGGACTTGGTTGATTCATTATATTTGTGACATGTTTAGTTTCACCCCCACCGCTCACAACCGGTGCGTATGTTTAACTTCCACTTGATAATTTGGACTTAGGCGTAAGATCAAAGATGGGGATAAGTTGAACGAAGCTGAAAAGCCAACAATCTTGTAACACGACTGAAATAGATTTCCGTCAGTTTTACAGTTTCATATTGTGAAAATATACTATAAAAAGTACAAAACGTTGAATAACAGTCAACAAGGAGGGTGTATTAAAAGTGGGATTTGATGTGATTTAAGGTGATTTGTATTAAAATGACAAATCCAGTGTTATTCAAACTTGAATTCTAAAAACTCTTTTAAAATCCAGTGTTATTGAACTTGTCATTTTAAAATCTATTTTCAAATCCACTGTTATTGGAAATATTTTTAAAAGTGAATTTTAAAAGAAAGATTTGATTTTAGAGTGATTTGGGAAGATTTTCTTGTTAAAAATAAGAGATTTCAAATCACATGGTTTTAGGTGAGATTTTAGAATACTTTAACAAAAATCACTTGAACTTCTATGATTCACACAAAATTATCTAAAAACTCACTAAAAATCAAATCACTCTAAATCACTATAAATCCCACTTTCAATACATCCCCCAAGTGTTTTGGAAAACTCAACTAGTAAAATCTTAGGGGATGTATTGAAATTGAGATTTATAGTGATTTAGGGTGATTTCATTTTTAGATGATTTATGATGATTTTAGAGAAATTGTTATGATTTTAATGAAATCACTCTAGAATCCCACCAAAAACTATGAGATTTTAGGTGATTTGTTTTTAACAAAGAAATCCCACCAAATAACTATAAAATCACTTGAAATCACTTAAAATCCACTTCTAAAAATATTTCCAATAACACTGGATTTGAAAGTGTATTTTAAAATCACAAGTTCAATAACACTGGATTTTAAAAGAGGTTTTAGAATTTAAGTTTGAATAACAGGGGATTTATCATTTTAACACAAATCACCTAAACTCACTCAAAATACCAAATTGGATACACCCACTTAGTTTTCCAAAATTTGACTTCAGTTGCGTATAAATTATAATCCGTTATTTAGTCCAAGTGCAAATTTCAGGAATTTTGTTTTTCAGGGTTAGCTCACCTACATAATTAAGCTATACTACGGTGATCAATTAACATTTCCAAAAAAATATCTGTCGCGAATAATATAGTAAAAACTTATTAAACCTATAAGCTTTTATTAATTTATATAACTATATACTTTGTTTCTACAATTTTAAAATGCCTAACAAGAAAACTCAAACTAGAGGAAAAATACGATGATGCAATAAGCCAATGCATGCTATTTATAGAATAATTATACTCCACAGAACAATATAAGTTGTTTATTCTTGGTGAAAAGGATAGTCACCGAGAACCTGTATATTGTTATGAAATAACAAACAAAGAAGATGTGAGATTTTCTTATATGAGAGAAAGAGGGAAGAGGTGAGATACGGATGAAAAGGAGCAAAGTTTTCTTCTTTATTTCTTCACTTACTCTAATTACATGAAGTGACTTCCCCTATTTATAGTAGAGAAAGTCGGTGGACAATATAAAATATCTTTGACTTCATCTATAAGTAATTAATATTCTAATGGAATGGATAAGCATCTATTATAATACTCCCCCTTGATTATCTATTTTGTGAAGTTGCTTGTGGCCTCATTAAAACCTTAGCATGGAAAAACCCAATGGGATAAAAACCATGAGAAGGAAAAAGAGTACCGCGACGCAAACTCCCCCTAGAAAATAGATATAATCTTTTCTTCATAGATCTTGAAGACGACGCATTCCGATATTGTGAACATGCTTCTTGAACATTGTAGTCGGAAGCGCCTTTGTGAAGAGATCAGCTGCATTGTCACTGGAGCGAATATACTGAATATCCACTTCTTGATTCTTCTCGAGCTCTTGAGTGTATGAGAAAAATCTTGGTGGAATGTGCTTTGTCCTGTCGCTCTTGATATAGCCTTCCTTGAGTTGAGTGACACATGCAGAATTGTCTTCGTAGATTGTTGTTGGCTCTTTCTTTGTAGATACTCCGCTGGCTTCTTGTATATGTTGGATCAAAGATCTCAACCATACACATTCTCTACATGCTTCATGGAGAGCAATGATTTCCGCATAATTTGAAGACGTTGCAACCAATGTTTGCTTTTGGGAACGCCAGGAGATCGCAGTTCCACCGTATGTGAAAACATATCCGGTTTGCGATCGAGCTTTATGCGGATCGGATAGATAGCCAGCATCTGCAAAACCAACTAAACCAACCTCGGGGTTTCTGGAATAATATAATCCAAACTCAATCGTACCTTGAAGATAACAGAATATATGTTTTATTCCGTTCCAATGTCTTCTGGTAGGCGATGAGCTGTATCTTGCAAGCAGATTAGTAGCAAAAGCTATATCTGGTCGAGTGCAATTTGCAAGATACATAAGTGCCCCGATAGCGCTCATATAAGGTACTTCAGGACCTAACACTTCTTCAGAATCTTCAATGGGTCGAAATGGATCCTTGTTAACATCTAGCGATCTATTGACCATTGGACTACTCAAAGGAGTCGCTTTATTCATATAAAAGCGCTTTAACACCCTTTTGGTGTAATTTGATTGATGCACAAAAATTCCATCTCGGAAATGCTCTATTTGGAGCCCAAGACAAAACTTTGTCATTCCAAGATCTTTCATCTCGAACTCTTCTTTCATATGAGTTCTTGCATCATCAATCTCCTTTTGAGTTCCAATAATGTTCAGGTCATCAACATACACAGCAATGATCACAAAACCCGTTGAGAATTTCTTTATAAACACGCATGGACATATCGCATTGTTGACGTAACCTTTACTCAACAAGTATTCACTTAAGCGATTGTACCACATGCGGCCGGATTGCTTTAATCCGTAAAGTGATCGCTGGAGTTTGACCGAACAAAGCTCTTTAGATGCTTTAGGCATCTTTGATCCTTCCGGGATCTTAAATCCCTCAGGAATTTTCATATATATCTCACTATCAAGTGAGCCATATAGGTATGCAGTCACAACATCCATCAGGTACATCTCTAAATTATTAGAGGCCGTTAGGCTCATCAAGTACCTGAAAGTGATTGCATCCATTACCGGGGAATATGTTTCTTCATAATCTATCCCCGGTCTTTGAGAAAAACCTTGTGCTACAAGACGAGCTTTATATCTTGTGACTTCGTTTTTCTCATTTCTTTTTCTAACAAAAACCCATTTGTATCCAACCGGCATTACATCTTTAGGTGTAATGATTATCGGTCCGAATACAGTCCGTTTATTGAGAGAGAATATTTCATTCTTCATGGCTATTTGCCATTTCTCCCAGTCCGGCCTCTTTTGGCACTCTGACACGGAAATTGGATCTGGATCATCATTTTCATGATCGATCTCTTTAGCTACAGAAAAAGAGAACATTCCATCATCATCATCTATTTCACTTCTACCCCAAATTTTTCCACTTTGGGCGAAGGATATGGAAATCTCAAACTTTTCTGTTTCTGGTTCGTCATTTTGACAAATCTCTTTATCAGGCTCTTCAAGAACCTTTTTAGAAATGTCTTGAAGACATTTTGGTTCATCAGGAACCTTTACTCCACAATTCTTTTTCTTTCGGGGATTTTTATCCTTTGATCCTATAGGCCTCCCGCGCTTTAATTGAACCGGTTCATTTGCTCTATCCACATCAACATGTTCATGAGGAACATCTATTTTTGATGGAGCATTAGCAGCGGGGATATAGGACTTTGTCACCCTTTTCGTATCTGTGAACGCATCGGGCAACTGGTTGGCCAATCTTTGCATATGTAATATTTTTTGAACTTCCACCTCGCGTTGATTAGTAGGAGGATCAAGATAAGCCAAAGAGTGTGTACACCAGGTGATATCATTTGGTGATTCTCTCGACCCTCCCCCTAACGCAGGGAATTCATTTTCATCAAAGTGGCAATCAGCAAATCGTGTCGTAAACATATCACCAGTTGCCGGTTCAAGATACCTTATAATACTAGGGGACGAATACCCGACATATATTCCTAATCTCCTCTGTGGTCCCATTTTTGTTCTCTGTGGTGGCGCTATTGGGATATAGACCGCACACCCGAATACCCGGAGATGGGATATATTTGGCATATGTCCAAATGCCAACTGTATGGGCGAAAATTTATTATACGCACTTGGTCTCACTTGAACCAAGGCTCCCGCATGCAATATAGCATGGCCCCATACAGTGATTGGGAGTTTTGTTCTCAAGATTAACGGTCTTGCAATTAATTGCAACCGCTTTATTAATGACTCAGCCATGCCATTTTGCGTATGAACGTGCGGAATCGGATGTTCAACATCGATTCCCACAGACATACAAAAGTCATTAAAGGCTGCTGAAGTGAATTCACCAGCATTATCTAGCCTGACTTTCTTTATGGCGTAATCAGGGAAGTGAGCTCTCAACCTGATTATTTGGGCAATGAATCTTGCGAAAGCCATATTTCGTGTGGTCAAAAGACACACATTTGACCATCTACTAGATGCGTCAATCAATACCATAAAATATCGAAATGGCCCGCACGGTGGGTTAATTGGCCCACATATATCACCATGTATTCTTTCTAAGAATACAGGGGATTCATTCCCAACTTTGGCTGGCGAGGGCCTAATTATGAGTTTTCCTTGAGAACATGCTGTACATGAAAACTCCCCCGATTGAAAAATCTTTTCATTTTTCAATGGGTGGCCACTCGTATTTTGCACAATTCTTCTCATCATGACTGAACCCGGGTGGCCAAGTCTTTCATGCCACACCCTGAAAGTGCTAGTAAACATTTGGTTTACTGCAGCATATGATTCAGCTATGTTTATTTTTGTGCAATATAATCCAGAGGACATCATTGGTAATTCTTCCAATGTATGTTTCCTCTCCGTTGTAATGCAAAGATATTCAATGCCATTTTTATTTATAGTCTCAATATGATATCCATTTTTGCGGATATCTCGGAAACTTAATAAGTTCCGATGAGATTCGGGGGAATAGAGTGCATCTCGCACTTCAAAGTTTGTTCCCCTTGGCAATGAAAAACTTGCGCTACCAGAGCCAAGTATTATCTTTGCACTACCGCATATTGTACTCACACTTTCAGCGGAGTCTTTCATTTTGAGATAGGAGAAATACTTCTTATCTTTGAGTATTGAATGTGTCGTAGCACTGTCTGCTAGACAAGTATCTCCATCTTTAATCTCAAATTGTGACAACATCTGGGCACAATATTCAGAAAATATGAAAACATTTTATATTAAGCATGGTTGATATATTACAACAAAACCTTTGAACACACGTTTTTATCAAAAAGGTATATTATACAATAATACAAAAACGATTAAGAGTTTGTTATTCTTGTCTTCTTCAGGGAGACACTATCATCGATTTGAGTTTCTTTTGCTCAGTTGATTCTTCTGGATCAACGAGATAGTCAGCGACATCCAGATGAAAATCATCACTTAAGCCATCAAAGGAGGGACCAGGTTCATCTGAGATGAAGTTGGTCTCTGCAACTTTGCCTTTGGCTTGTTGTGATTCTTTGTACAGATCGGCTAAATGTTTGGGCGTACGACATGTACGCTCAAAATGATTGTTCATGCCACATCTGTAACAAAAACGTTCGCCTTGCCTTTTCACAGCTCGACCATCATTATATTCTCTTCCACGTCCACGACCTCGACCGCGACCGCGACCTCGGCCTCTGCCGCGTCTGCGTTCACGTTCAGGTTTTTTAGTATGACTGGATGACGCAACATTCGCTTCAGGGAATGGCGTGGATCCAGTTGGACGGAGCTGATGGTTTAACATCACAAGCTGATTATTTTGTTCAGCCACAAGGAGGATTTGCATCAACTCCGAATACGAGGTGAATTCTCTTGCCCGATATTGTTGCTGCAGGATTACATTTCCAGGATGAAAAGTTGAGAGAGTTTTTTCCAACATATCAAATTCACTGATATTCTCTCCACACAACTTCATCCTGGAGGTGATTCCGTACATAGCGGAATTATATTCAGCCACACTTTTGTAATCCTGGAACCGGAGGTTCAACCATTCGTACCTCGCTTTCGGTAAGATCATATATTTTTGATTATCAAACCGACTTTTAAGCGAGTTCCATAGATCCGCAGGATCTTCTTTTGTGATGTATTCATCTTTTAAACCATCATGTATATGGTGGTGTAAAAAGATCATGGCTTTCGCCTTTTGTTCATCGGATGTCTTTGCAGACTTATCGATAGTGCTCAAGAGACCATTTCCTTTGAGGTGCAACTTTGCACCTACCGTCCAAGACATATAGTTATTACCACTTATGTCAAGGGCGGCGATTTCGAGCTTTGTCAAATTCGACATTATTTCTGAATAACAAAAACTTAAAGTTTTGAAATGTTTTGATAGATTTTAAACAGTATAACAGAATGTAAAAGAATAAACAAAAATTTAAATCTAGGAGGAGACATGGTCATCAACTCTACTACATGGAGGAGGTTTTTCACCATCAACTCCGGAGGAGGATTTACCTACCACTCCATATATATGATCTGAGGAGACATAGTCTACCATGTGATCATTTGCTTGAAGTAGGCAGAGCCTAACTTCCCGGCTTAAGAAATTTATTTGATCGAGGAGGCAGAGCCTACCATAACGATCAGCTCGGAGTAGGCATGGCCTAGCATCCCGGTAGAATCTTATATATAATTGGAGAGTGTTCTCTCCATCTAGCCTATCCACATCAGCAAATTTAACATTAAAATATAGTTAAGACTTATTTACTATTTTTTCATTTAATACATGACTATTCATATTTCTTCATATTTTAATTTCACAGAAATATAAATAAAAATAAGAACACATAAACATAATACTAAATTTAAATTATGTGATAAGTTGAAATTTAAAGTAAAAAGAAAGTTGTAACATAAAATAGAAAAAAAGTAATGAAATATTTAGATTTTTAACCACAAACCTGTATATAAGACATATCCTATTTAAAATGTTATAACATGTTGATCTTATATATAATTGGAGAGTGTTCTCTCCATCTAGCCTATCCACATCAGCAAATTTAACATTAAAATATAGTTAAGACTTATTTAATAATTTTTCATTTAATACATGACTATTCATATTTCTTCATATTTTAATTTCACAGAAATATAAATAAAAATAAGAACACATAAACATAATACTAAATTTAAATTATGTGATAAGTTGAAATTTAAAGTAAAAAGAAAGTTGTAACATAAAATAGAAAAAAAGTAATGAAATATTTAGATTTTTAACCACAAACCTGTATATAAGACATATCCTATTTAAAATGTTATAATATGTTGACAAGTAAAAAATAAAGAATATAATTCAATTAAAATAATGCAAAATTTGAATAATACAAATACCGTAAATTTCATTAAAATTGAACGTTTCAAATTTTTTAAAATATTCTGATATAGTAGGAATTAAAATTATATGTACGTCAAAAATACTAAATTTACAAAACTAAAATAGTAAGAAAATAATTCATAGTCACAATGCTCAAGCATTACCACAAAACAATACATAAAAGATGATACATATTATTTTGTATCATATTCCGAGAGTAAATATGATTCTACGTATTGTTTGAGAACTTTTCTTTCAATGTAAATGCTTATAGTTTAAAAGATTTAAAGCATATTTTTGGAAAGATATGGTCATAAATTGTAAAATTTCACTGTTTTATGTGCCAAGTACTATGATGGATTATTTTGATATAGTTTCAGTCCCGCGCAACGCGCGGGTTCACTTTTCTAGTAGATATATAATTGGAATATTTAAAATAAATTGGACAGAATTTTATTTTACCTTTTTGGTATAAAGATAGATCTGGACAGATTTTGGCTCGTAAAAGCAGTCGTGCTGATAACGTGTTATGAAATAACAAACAAAGAAGATGTGAGATTTTCTTATATGAGAGAAAGAGGGAAGTGAAGAAATAAAGAAGAAAACTTTGCTCCTTTTCATCCGTATCTCACCTCTTCCCTCTTTCTCTCATATAAGAAAATCTCACATCTTCTTTGTTTGTTATTTCATAACATATATAACTTTAGCTAGTTCGTGATTTTCAAATTTTTCATCAAAGAATTTTTTTTTTATAAAATATTATTTATTGTCGGCTTATAATCTTCTATAACCAATCGATGAAGAGAAGAATTTAAATACGTCACATTGAAGTTAACATTGACAGTGAGATGGAGAAGTGTGTCCAACCATTTTAATTGGTCTTCATCTAGTTGATCATGAGGACTCATTTCAAGATAAGTCCCCAATCCACGAAACTAGTGGGATCCAAAATTGAATTAGTATCTTCCGTTGTATGTTCACATCAATGTAACAAGTTGTAATGAAATCGTAAATGTGCACTAAAGAATTGTGGATATCGGTTTCTCGTATGAAGATTGGAGTAGCTAATTTTGTGCTCATGCACGGTTTAAATGAAATTGTGTTTTGCTAAAACAAAATTACTTTGCATTTATGATTCTAATAACCATGTGTAAGTAGTCCATTAATGGCGAGGCTTTGTAAAATATAAGGATTGGATGGTTCAACCATCATGGTTTGGTTTGATGTCTGGGATCGTTTCATGTGATTTCTATCATATGATGCAAGCTTATTGCTAGGTTTAGATTTGATCACCCCAAACCTAAAACTTGATCTTTTCATACTCAAAAAGTGTTTGTGAAACTATCTTTAGAATTTCAAATTAGCTTATCATTTAATTGATAAAAAACGTTGATTGAGATGACTTTTATGCTTTACGTGGTTAAACTTAATATTCACTAACCTTATGATTCTAAATAAAACTTTAGCCTAATCAAAGGTTTAATGACTATGGTTATAAGTTATAACCATAGAGCGTTATAGTCCACGTTAAAAAAAATTAATGTATATAATCATATCATCTATACAAGTTGGTAATGTGTTACAAACTTGCATAACAACTTGCAGTTGGTTCAAATTGTCATTAAGTACTGATATTTATGATTTATTCAACAAAAATACTAGAAATTTAGAATAGATAGTCAAGTTAACATGATGGAAAGAAATGCAGATAGCATAAGATAAATATGCTGAAAAAGCAGTATTAATATGAACAAGAACATGTTCGCATTTAAGAAAATATATTAGCTGGCCAACTATATACAAACATTTATCGTTAACTAATTAATTTATTAAAAACAAAAATTTAAACAGGTTTTGTGAACTGATTGAGTTTATGTACATAAACAAATTTATAGGAAATTGGTCCATGCTCAACAGCGATTGGTCGTTATTTATCTACCTCTTATGAATTGATTGATTATCCAACTGCATGTTTAATCCAATAATATGGTCCATCACCTCTTATCTATATAGTAAGTTTAAACATTGTCTTTTCAATTAGGATTTAAAAATATCATAACGAAATTGAACATCTACAACTACAAATTAAATATTAAACATTCTGTTAAATAAATACATTTCTCGGCCTTTTGGCTAATTTATTAGTTTAATATCTGATATTCGCTTTAAAAAAAAACATTGAATACTATTGAATTATAACCAAACATGAAATCCTTTTATCAAAAAGAAAAGAAAAGAAACATAACCAAACATGCTACCACAACGCTTTACATATGAAGATATTACGTCACCATATCAATTTTTGTATGTATATTAAGCATCGATCTGATTTATATACATTCTACCGTTTGTTAATTTAATGCGAATTTCACCATAGTTTAGTTAGGAAGAAAAAAAAAATTGACTGCACTTAAAGAGCAAGGAAGACAAACGGTGAAGCTGATAATTTTGTAAGTTGTGGAAGTTTTAGTATAAATCACAACTTACGGGTTAGGAACAAAAGACCAATTATATGAGGACGAAAACACTGAATTTAGTTTTAAAGATATCTGCAACTTGTACAATTCAACCAGTGAGTATATATATAGGAACATTCCATGTGGGTTGTTCCAAGAAACACTATATCAAAAAAAAAAAAAAAAAAAACACTATATTAACTAACATTATTATGTAAAGCCAGTTAAGCTAATCACATGATCATTACATATTTGACGAACATAATATAATATAAACGCATACTCTATGATCATACAAGTTTGATTATTTTCCCCCACTTGGCCATTATTCAACTAAATCGGTTTAATTCACAATGGAAGATTCTAGACAACTAAAAAGGTTGTTGCCTCTGGCATTCGGGTGTACAAAAATTTAATTTATAAGTATACCTACACCAAAGATAGAGTACAATTCTAATCATAGATACTGTTTGACATAAGGACAAGTTATAATACTTTATACTTTTTTTTCCTGGCTCATCAGTATTAATCCATGTTTATGGAAAAAATAGGTCATCCGTGTTGGATTATTATACGGCTTAAGGAGATCAAGCATTATTTTACTATTATTATATGGTACAGCAAAAGAGCTCTGATGAGATACTAATCATAGATTCATAATCTTACAAAAACGTATGATTACTATATAGTGCATATATTGGTTGACAAAATAGCAACTTCAATTGTCCGACCAAACAATATTTTTTATTTACAGTTCGGAACTCACGTCGTCATGGAGAGATACGTACACCTTAAAATCAGCTTATCAGAACAGTTGACAAAACAATCCAAAATCGCGTCCAGACGATCAAAGATGTATGAGACACCAAGTACGAAGAAGTCCAAATGTGGTTTGGAGCACGAACTTAATTTGTTTTTCTGAAAAACTTCAAACTCTAACTGCATTAAATGTACAAAATGTTTTTTTTTTTTTTTTTTTGAATAAATTTTACATTGGATTGAATAAAAAAAAAAGTTTGATTTGAACTAACACCTAATGATGTAATTTCCAGAAAAAAATAGTTGAATATGGGCTGGTGAGCCCAGTTTTGAAAAGATAAAACTCGATTTGAGACCAATTGGGCTTTAGGATTTAAGTTCTTTTTTGTAAATGATCTTCATTTCCTTCCCCATCTTTCAAATCCATTTAATGCTTATAAAACAGGAGGTATACTCTTTGAAATAAAAGTTTTTTCAGTTTTTTTTTTTTTTTTTTTTTTTTTTTAAATATATATATGATCCTTGCCGTCATCATTATTATTATTTTTTAAAAAGTTTTACCAACGTCATCATCAACTGAATGGGACAGGTAAGAGTCAACATAAGTTACCATATATAACGGTGCAGCAACATTTATGAATTAGTGTATAGATCAAGACCATTTGTGTATATAAGGCAGCCAATGTATTGTGTCATTGTGTGGTCCTCGAGAAATTTAATGATTCAATTACAACGTTATGCATGTGATTCTGCAATTCATGAACAGTTGTAATCCTATTCACACGTACAAAAAATTAATACACTCAATGTACAACAGCTACTCTCTCATGGTTAGGGCAAGCGCACCGCAACCGCTTAAAAAAAGCAGCATTTATTTAAATCGAAAAGAAAAAAAAACGGAAAATCGACGCTTATTTTGGCTTCAGAAGCGTTGATGCGAAGTACCAAGTGGCGGACGTTGATTGGATTTGGAATAATGAGAAGAGAAAAAATGTTTTTTTTTTCTTTCTCATTTCTCTCTCTATCAGTTCTCTCTCCTCCCTCTCTTCTCTGTTGCTCTCTGAAGGCGAAAATGGCGATTCGGTGGTGAATCGAAGATTTCATCGATTTCGCTGAAGAAATCGGTCCGCCAATCATGCCTTCGGTGGTGGGACTTTCCTAATCACCGTGCGGTGATGAGAATCGGCGAAGAAGGCATCTCAATCATCAATTTTTTCTCCTCCATGCATGGTAACTTATCTTCCCTAATCGACCGTAAATCACATAAAATTAGGTTTATGAGTTATTTTTCAGGGTTGAAAATGGCGTTTCCCCTTCTCGTATCTTACTCATTGAGTTTCAGAAATTTCGATTGAGTTTTCATGCGGTTTTTGTGCTTTGTTTTGGTCAAAATTCTCTATTTGAAACCTAAAATTTTATGCTTTTGGATGCATGTTTCATAAAAACCTGAATACTTTCCATTTCATTGGTTCTTTGGATTCGATTTAATGAGCTCTACATGTTGTCTTTCTGCATGTGAGTTTAAACTTGATGTGAGGAGCATGATATTGCGATTTAGAGAAAAGTCTATTTGAGATGGATCAAGGTATAACGTCCCTTATATATTTTCGTTTTCCCACAATAGAAGCTTTGAAAGTTTAAGTTAATTGCTGATTGAACTTTGTTAGCTTTAATATTTTCATTGAACTTGATAGATATGAGTTTTTCTTTATTGTCTGAATATTAAACTATTGTTCTTCTGATCGCTAGGATGAATGGAGAATCTGTAACAGTTGTGTCTTCATCAAACTGGTGAGTCATGCGAGTTGCTAAATATTTCATTTTTGCCTCGATCCTCTTCTATTTCTATCTAATGTGTGCTGATTGGATTTTGATCATTTTCTATTTTTCGCTTTTGTCTATTCAGTATTGTCTAACTAATTGTTGTTTCTTTTATCTTCTGCAGGTTGATTGCCAAATACAGTCCACCAATGCTGAAATGGAGCTTTAGTGCAGCGTTTTAGGTATGCTTAACCCTCTTCTTCCATAAACTTTAGAAATTATGGTCATTATGCGTGTGATTAATGTGTGTGTGATTGATGTGTGTGTGATTGATGTTACTATGTGTGTGATTGATGGTTGTAGGTGTAAGATTATGGTTGTGTGATTAATGCAGTTGTGATGTTAATGTTTTTTTTTTTTTTTTTTTTTTGAAATTATGCTTTCTCGATTTTCGTATTTCACTTGAGTTTAGTTAGGTTGTTTAAGTTAGTTTCTGAAAGAATATGTTAGTGTTGTTGTTATCGTTAGCTTCTCCGTCACAATAAATGCAAGTTAGAGGATGGTTGTGATAGGGTTTAGGTTAATAGGGTTAATGGTCGTTGCTTGTTAGAAAGTACAGGAGGGTTTGATGGAATACGCGTGTAATTAATGCTAAGAGGCGTTGGTTGAGTATGTACTTTGCATTGAAAACTCAGTGCTTCTTCTCTGTCTAACTGCTAATTCTCTTTTCGCCTATTTAACTCCCGATTTCTTCTCTGCCTGAACATCTCAGATTGTTTATCTGAAAACCATGTGCTTATTCTGACCATGTTATTCTCTTTATTCTCTTTACATTTACGTTTCTGATTCTTATTTCTGATCATCTTATTCTCTGACCATTTTCGTTTCTGTTCACAAACTCATTTCCATATGAATCATTTTCCTCAAGCCCCCTACTTTGTTGACCTCTTGAATAGTCAACAAGACGCTACAAGCTTCTCTGAAGATTATGGATCATCCCAAGTCCCTATCTTCAAAACTCAATGGACAGAAGAGTCAGGCTTCTCTGAAGACACACATGCAGGACGTAAAGAGAGGAACAACTGGAGTCCAACCGATGATCTATTGCTCATCAGCGCATGGCTAAACACGAGCAAGGATCCTCTCGTCGGCAACGAGCAAAAATCAGTGGCGTTTTGGCATCGAATTGCAGACTACATTAAGGCAAGTCCTAAAGTTGTTGGTGGTGTAATTAGAGAGCCAAATCACTGCAAGAACCGGTGGCAGAAGATAAACGACATTGTGAACAAGTTTTGTGGATCCTTTAAGGCTGCATCACGAGAGAGAGAGAGAGCTAGTGGTGAGAACGATGGTGATATTCTTAAGCGAGCTTATGAAATCTACTATAACAATCACCGTAAGAGATTCAACCTTGAGTATGCTTGGAGAGAGCTGCGCTATGACCAGAAATGGTGTGAGCTATCTACAGCTAAAACTAATGGAGGCTCTAAAAGAAGAAAATGTGAGGATGGTGCATCATCACCAACCACTCTACTTGACGATGAAGGTCAGAAACGTCCTCCTGGTGTTAAGGCGGCAAAAGGCAGAGGCAAGAAGCGTGTAGATGAAGGCAAAAATGTTTCGGAGTTACAAACCATTAAGGAGATTAAGGATAAGGACCATGCCATGAAGGCTACTCTTGCGAACAAGAGGATACTAGACAGTCTCATTGCCAAAAGAGAACCATTATCTCAGAGCAAACTGGCTCTAAAGGAGAAGCTAATTTCGGACATGCTGGCTAATTAGTGATGTTAGGTTTCATGTTTGGTCTCACTTGATAGTCTCATTTTAGGTTTGTGTTTGGTGTTTGTGTTATAGCTATGTTTCTGTTTCAGCTTCATGTTTCATGTTTTAAGTTAATCAAACTGTTTATGTCTTAAGGCTTCTATCTTGATAATCTGATAGTTGGTTAATTATTGTTTTTTTTATTGCAACAGTTCCATTTGAAGCATGTCGGCATAAAGTCCATAAGAAGTCACAAGTGTTTCTATGCTCAAGTCGGCATAAGATGCCACAACAAATCACATGTTTTTCTGTTTCTTTCATCATGGGTGCACAAAGGAACAAATAAGTCAATCAGAAGCTGTCACTTGTGTTTCTGTTTTTTTCCATTGCTTGTAGTTGTCTTCTTTTGTCACATGTCTTGCGAAGTCATTGTAACTCACTACTATAAAAGCAATGTTTTGAGACTTGTGTAATATATATCATTTTAACTCACATTTCAGTTCTACTTTCGTTCTTCTTGATACTCTCCACTACATTAAGACAAGTTTCTGAAATAATATATAACTTTTTCTTCTACCACTTTACTTAATTAAACTCCACTTCTTATGGCTTCTTCTTCCCATAATGATTATGAAGATCCTCTTTCTTCCCATAATGATTATTTTCATATTGATTATGAAGATCCACTTGATGAATATTTTGAGAGTAAATGTGACGAAATAATCGAGCAACGGTTGGAGAATTTTTCCGTTGGTGATGCTGATCATCAAGACACAAGAAGGTTGAAGAAGAAAAAAGCTTATATTCGAAGAGGTCGGGAAGAAGCCGACTTGCGTTTATGGCAAGATTATTTCGCTGAAGATGCAACATACCCTCCTTATTTATTCTGGAGACGTTTTAGAATGAACATGCCATTGTTCTTGCGCATTGCCAATCAATTGGCCAATGAAGTTCCATACTTTCGACAAATGACAGATGCTCTCGGAAGACCCGGTCTGTCGATCACTTCAAAAGTGTACAGCAGCTATTCGGCTCTTGGCTTATGGTATGGCGGTTGATGCGGTGGACGAGTACCTCCGGATCGGCAAAAGTACTGATCGTAAATGTTTAGAGAAATTTGTCGAAAGAATCATAAATGTGTTCGGCAATGAGTACCTAAGAAGACCCACACCGGAGGATCTTCAAAGACTACTTGTTAAAGGAGATGAACGTGGATTTCCTGGGATGATAGGAAGCATCGACTGTATGCATTGGGAGTGGAAGAATTGCCCCACCGCTTGGAAAGGGAAATATTCACATGGTTCCGCAAAGCCCACAATCGTTTTAGAGGCCGTAGCTTTATATGATCTCTGGATATGACACACATTTTTTGGAGCTCCAGATACCTTAAACGATATCAATATTCTTGATCGATCACCTGTTTTTGATGATATAATAAATGGTCAAACTCCACCAGTGAATTTCTCTGTAAATGGAAATGAGTATCATCTAGGATACTATCTCGCAGATGGTATTTATCCGACATGGGCAACTTTTATCCCAACTATTAAACTTTCACAAACCCCAAAACAATCTTTATTAGTTGAACTTCAAGAAGGTTTCCGGAAAGATGTCGAGCGTGCATTTGGAGTCTTGCAAGCTCGTTTTGCCGTTGTTAAAAACCTGGCTTTTTTTTGGATAAAGCAAAAATTGAAAAGATTATGAGAGCGTGTGTCATACTTCACAACATGATTGTAGAAGACGAACGAGATGGACAATATGATGAAACGGAATTCCAACAAGGGTAAGGAAACATAAGTTCAAATGATGCACCAGTTAGGCGTCGCAAGCGTACAAATGTCTCCGAAATGATAGGTGTTCGTGCAAGCATTCGTGATACAAGAAAGCATCAACAATTGAAAAATGATTTGGTTGAGCATCTATGGGAAAAATTTGGAGATACTTTTGGAAATACTTAACATTCCGATTGAGTTTTTCTTTCTATGTATAATTTGGAAATATGTTTAAAATGTTTGTATGTCATATGTTCAAATTTCAACTTATACAATGTATTTCATGTTTTGTTTTTAAATAAATTTAAAATTTTAAGTAAAATATTTTTTTTAAGCACCCCAAATAAGAATCTCCAGTTGGAACAGAAGATTCACCCCAATTAGGAATCATGCTTTGCCGATGCCCTTATGGTTATGGTTGCTGTTTTCTGCCTCTTTGTGCGTCCCGTACGTGTGTGTTCTCTTTTGTGCTCCGGCTTCATGCACTCTTTATTTGTTGGAGTTGTTCAAAGGATATCTATTCAAAGAAAAAAATTAAATAAAATGAGAATTATAATTCGTTTTAACAAAACAAAAATCTATTTTAACACAAAAACAGTACCAACACCAATTTTGGAGCTTGTTTTTAAGCTAAAAACTAGTGGAATATACTCGGGAAACTACAAGGTTCTGTAGTTTTTTAGAAGTCCATGTATTTGTCAATCAATTAATGATTCTGGTCGATATTATTTATTTATGAATCTTACTGTAATGTATTGTGAGAATATGATGTAAACTCCACCATAATTTTTTCTTAATTCCTATTTATGCTCGTAAGAAATAATTTATACGGCATACATGTTTAAAGTCTATTTCATTCTTTTAACATAGACTTTAAAACATTTACAATTTATTTTACCAAAAAAACATGTACAATTTATACGACATACATATTTAAAGTCTATATCATCTTATTTTATTGTTAAAAAGGTCTATCTCATTTACAAAAGTAAATATTTATATAATTTACAAAAGTACGATGTTTTTTTTATAACTCATTGTAAATCGGCCAGACTAATAATGGGGAACAAATATGATGATATTCCGAAAATTCAGATATATTGCTCTAATAATTTGATATCAATATTTTAAGTGCATTTCTCTACGTATATATGTAGAAATACAACACAACACGTATTTCATTTTTTTTTTTAAAACACAACATTAATTACATAAATTTGACGGCTTGTTACACATATATGGACGTACAACACAACAATGCTAATGAAATATTTGACTAATTATAACTAAAACACAACTTTTAGTTACGTACGTACGTAGACTTGGAGATGTTGATTAATTATTGACAGGTAAAACCGGAACAGAAAAATATGGATCGACCACAACCGTAGTGCTACTCTGAACATGAGTATCGCAACAAAACTCATTGTAAAACGCTCTTGCCCTCCTTAATATATAGCTTATGGAACATTTCATGTACCACAACAAGCTTAATCGAGCAACATCACGTCTCAAGTCTCCGTAATTCGCATCGCTTATCAACTTACCGTGTTTGCGGTTGCAGTTCGACATCTTCCACTGTTCTTGTTGAGTCCTCTCCTTTTCCTTTACTGTCTGATCTTCAACAGGAAGTACTGAATTCGTAAGAGCGTGTGAATTTAGGTTGTTGTGATAGATTTCCGTTAGTGTTTTGCCAGCAAAAACGTTGTTCAACATGTTTTCGCTTCTGGATTTGGATTGATGGGGCTTGTTTTGGGTGGATCGAGGAGCTTTTCGGGTTAAAATCGAGGTTTTAGGGCGGTTGACTTGCGAGAGGATGGTGAATTTAGTAGCCATGAGACTTTGAGACTGATTGGTTATATGGTATATGAAGTGATTGGTTTGTGAATTGCTCGTCACTCCTTTCTTAACATATTTATATGCACACATCTATACATACACATTATATATGTATAAATTGTATGGTTGTTAAAAGTTTGGTACGTATAATTGTAAGTTTTCCTAACTTTAAACCAAAAACTTCATCTTTTTGACCGGTAACATGTTAAAGGTATGGAAACTAAAGTGTAATATTAGTTAGTCTAACCGTCCAATATTAGTAAAGTGGCAATTTAAGCTTTCGCAATCTTTCGATGTATATTGCCTAACAATTAAAAGGCAATACGTACCTAGAAAGAATACTTAAATCATAGGTCACTTTCTTCTGATCGTGAAACAACTAGTCTCCCGTATATGTTCATATTCATATGTATGCGGCAATTACGAAGCAATTTAATATTAATTACCAGTTCGAAATGTGAACAGTAGCTATAGATTCTTGGATTACTCTCACACTTGGTTTAACTCCGATTTGGATATGTTTATTCAATCTGGATTTTGGATTGGTTCGAGCTTTTTTCGTTTCAGGTTTGATTATACTTTTTTGAATCTTAAAAGAAAATGTTAGAATTAACCAAACTAGCACTTTCTGTTTGTTAAATTGATTTTTATCTTACTTTATATCTAACGCTTGGGGAAATTACATTGTTTCTTCATTTTGGAGTTAGAAGTGAGAAGTGAAGCCACTTGTTTTCAAACTAAGATTCAATTTGCATGTCCGTACTGTACGGACACATTTGATAAATCAATGCTAAACGGTGCCATACTATGCATACATACTACATACATAGTTAATATACATGTACACATTCTTTTTAGACTGTAGATTATCATGTCATATGTGGTCTACATTGCTGGATCTGGCTGGATTGGTAAAAAAGGGGCCATGCAAGCTGGATGAAAATGAAATGTACTTGCATTAACAAGTGACTTTACCTCTTTCACTTCACAAAAATTTCTAATAAATGATTAAAATATGGAATCTAAAATAAATTTAATCCACACATTATTTTTCTGATAGAAAATAAATCTGAGATAAAAGAAGAACGCAGAATCTATGGAACTTGGATACGGACTTTTTTTTTAGTTGTGGAATCAAATGGTGTTTGTTGTAGAGTAAGAATGGTCCATACCCACGTGCAAATTGTTTGGTATCTATATGTTTCCTTGTTCTTTTCACTAAAAGGCGGTCTTCTTTTGTATTTTGATGTTTCAGAGATCCCAGCTTTTCAGGTAATCTAGTCTCAGAATACTAAAATACTCAAACCTAATCGCAAAACTCGATGATTTTTAAAGGTCTTAAAGTGTGTACAAGTACACATTATCCGATTCCGATCCAAAGTAATTTTGTCCGAATGTACTAATACTATAAAGGCAAAATATTCGACCATGATACAGTTTCTTGGATATTGAAACAACGAACAAGCAACATGTGATCGTGAGAACTGTGTTTCTTATTCATGTATCCAAGCACGACTCTTAACTTTCATCATCTTCAAAACTGACTGTGTAGTTTAATCAATCCATCTAAACCAGATTCAGTATTGAAAATTTTCAAAATATCACCCCATCAGAATATATGAGCGAAAACGATCTATAAGTTAAATAGCTGAAACTATTATGAGATCTTTCGTTTCATATTAAATTCTACATTTTTTCTCAAATCAATCTGTTTAGGATACTTTCACTGTTATATATTTCAAAAAGCATGAACAGTGGAAGTAGGAAAACTAATTCTTGTTTTCTTTCTACTATTTTATGTGCATTTAAAATAATATCTTTCACCTCTGTAAGGGGAAAAAAAAATGAATAAGAAATTGTATCAAAGAAGAAAAAAACGGGATTATCTCCATTGGACTTTTCTATATCAGTGAATGCTGTTGAATTAGTTGATACCGTTTGAAAATGTTGCCTTCCCATATCGATCGATAGGCAAAAATTCTGCACATCTTGAGAAAATTTTCTGGTTCCAGTCGTATCAGCCTAAAGTTAGCTCTAAACTATTCCGATGAGCACTGCACTGGCTTCAAGCTCTCTGAAACACAAGAGAGAAACACTTTCAGGCAAACAGAGAGTAAAAGAGGACGAATTATCAAGTGGAGTTCGAAAGTGTACCTACTTTTATATTGTGCATTTGCTCCAGTCTCGACTCTCGAGCTTATGCTATGAACTATCGCTGCCATGGATGTCCATGTCTACGCTTTTAATGGACTGTGGACTGTCCATGATGTAAGTATTTCATTGGAACTGTAAAAACGGATGTAACATAAAAAGGGTAAGTGCATGAGACTCAGTGATATCTACATGATTCGTATTGTGTCACAATACGAATTGTAACCTGCAACATACATAAAGCACAAAGCCGTGTATTCATTATCGTACCTGTACAGCCTTTTCAGGACTGCTGTCTGAAGTGTCTGCCATGATTCAGAATCTATCACTTAGGCTTTGATTCTGTGGCACTCGATTCTTAGACCCGAGGACCACACCAGCAATGTGAACTAGTAAATCATAAACCCATATATCCTGTAACGCCAAAAGAAACAACTTTTCTCCCTAAAATTGAAGCAGACTGAAGCTGTTATATGAATGTGGCTGGAGAATCAGGTAGAACAAACTAAACTATTTTGAAAGATGCAATTGACCAGATGCACTTACCAAGCGACTCCATGCTTGTTTCTCTAACAAGAAGATGCAAATCCCGAGCGTGAATAGGAACATTAAACTGAGAACACCACTGGATCTCAATATTCCAACTGCAAGTATAAGCCATGCATCAGGATGCACAACTATACAAATCAGAACAATTTCTTTTAATAAACTGTAGCAATCAGAGCAACTAATAGGAAAACTGAGAATCAGAATATAAACCTTTTTCCTTATACTTCATTCATCATTTACTGTATGAGTTTTTTCCATCCTTCAATGATTGCTGCATAATTTTCTTCATCACACCCTTCAAAAGCTTGCAGAACACCTCCCTGCTTCAGATATCCATATATAAATTCTTTGTATGTGATGGAATCTGGAACAATTCCTTTCTCTCCCATCTCATTTAGAAGCCTAGAAGCTTCCGTTAAATTCCCGTCTCTGGCATATCCCCCAATCATCACGGTATAGGTAATCTTGTTTGGGTGTATGTTCATTGAATGCATCTCACGCCAAAGACATTCAGCTTTGACCATCTGACCCAGTTTACCGTATCCATCAATAAGTGCTGTATAATGAAAGACATTCGGTTCCAAACCCTCCTCCCTCATCTCCTCGAAGAGAAATTTTGCCTCCTCAACACGGCTTACGATCGACATCCCCTTTATTAGTGAAGTATATGTAGCAGAATTAGGTGAAATTCCTTTGCGTCTCATATCTTCCCGGAGTTCCGAGGCCATTGATAGCCTCCCGCTTCTACAGTATGCTCCAATTAGATGATTGTAAACCACCGTATTTGGCTTCAGGTTCTTGCTTATCATCTCATCAAACAATTTCTGGCCCTCTTCTGCTCTTTCAGCTTTACAACATCCATCTATCATCACCGAATATGTATAAACATCTGGAAGCATACCATTCCGTTTACAATCACCCCAAAACTGTATGGCCTCCTCGACTTTATTCATATCAAACAGCCCACGGATCAATATGCTGTAAGTATAATTGTCGGGCTTAAGTCCTTTCTTAACCATTTCATCCATGAACATAAATGCTTCTTCCAGTTTCCTCTGTCTGCAACATCCAGAGATCAATGTGTTATAAGAAACTATATCCATAACAAAGTCACGCCCTAATATCTCCTTCTGGATCCTAAAAGCTTCCTCCAGCTTCCCTGCTTCACAGAGTCCATGAAGCAAAGCATTTGAAGTCTTCGTGTCAACAACAAAGCCTTTACTTAGAAATTTAAACCAAAGTTCTACTGCCTCTGAGTGTTTCCCATGCTTACAGAGACCAGAAATCAACGTAGTAAGTAAGCCACCACCAGGACTCATGTTACGCAGTAGCATCTCTCCAACAAAACGAAGTGCTGAGTCAAACATACGATGACTGCAGAACAAGCAAATTACAGACGTAAAGGAGCCCTGATTTACAGTTGAGCCCATCGACAGCATTTCCTTCAGGAGACGCTCTGCAATATCTGCTTGACCACTCTTGCAATATCCCTTTATGAGAGTATTATACGTCGACGATGTGAGAGACAACCCCTTCGAAACCATGTCATCCTTGATCTCAATAGCTTTGTTCAAACTTCCAGCCTCGATTAAACTATCAATCAAATTATTATATACAATAACATTAGGAGGGAACCCTTTCTCTGTCATCTCCTTCAAGACACAATAAGCATCACCAATCCTCTTTGCCTTGGTCAAACCCTTGACAAGAATACTATAAGTGATGAGAGTTGGTTCCACACCTTTTTCTACCATCTTTTCTTTAAACATAAATGCCTCGTCGTACCTCCCACTCATCCCCAGCCCATCAATGACATTATTGTAAGTAACAACGTTTGGTGCAACACCAGCTTCCTCCATTTCTGAGAACAACTCAATGGCCTCCTCGACTTTCCCACTCTTGCAAAACGCATTAATCACTGTAGTGAACAAGTAAACATCAGGAGAAACCCCTTTGCAAACAACTTCGAAAGCTTCGCAACACTTCTGAAACTCCTTGGCTCTAACTAGAGAAGTCAGCAAAATGTTGCAGGTTGTCTTCGAAGGAAACATACCCTTGCTCGCAAGAAGAGGGAATATATCCAGAGCTAAATAACAACCAGCACGATTCAACTGTGTGCAGTAAACTCCAATCAACAAATCTGACATTTTACTTCTGATTTCTTGATCAAAGCACAAACTCAAACTCGCCATTGCCTCTGCAATCGCAAATCGACTATCTCTCGAATCATTAGCAGAAGGCAAAACCGGAACGTTCCCATTGATCAAACGAATTAGAACTATCCTAGCAGGCGATGCCAGATTCGCGTCAAGCAACAAACCTATCAACAAACAATAAGAACGGAGGCTGAAGGAGAAACTAAACGAATCAGAAGCTAAGCGAAAAAAGTCCAAAGCCGTCTTGGGATTAACTTTGGATCGAAAGTCAGGAAACAACCTATCGAATTCGTGAGGCGATAAAATGGTAATGAGTTGTTTACACTGCTCATAATCTAGAGATCTCCTAGACAAAGCCGCGGATAAACGTTCGCGCAAATGCCGATCAGAGGATGCTTCTTCCGATTTATCCGGCCGATGAAGCTGCTGTTGCAGGTACGGGCTTGTGTGGAAGCTTTTCCGGGCGTATTCTATGGATTTCAAGCGGCGCGTGAACAAGTAGCTGGCGCGAGAGAGTCTCCTCAAATCCATAGGTGAAAGAGAGAGAAAATGTGAGGAAGTCACTTCTGAAGAGATTTTAGGGAAATACAGAAGAGCCGCCATTGATCAATGTCGAAGAAGAATTGAAGATGGTATTGAGCCACGCCATGTGAGAGAGACACCCAGAGACTTGTTCACGGGACAGAGAGACCGAGATTCTGGCCAAGGAGGAGGCGATTGGGCAAAAACCCAGGGTTCAGACTTGGGAGACACGAACTGGATCGACCAAAATGGGCCTTTTATTAATAAAGCCCATTTTATAAAATCGTTACGAGGACCATAACATGGAATTGGATATACACATACTAATTGGGCCTGAAAGCTGCAATTTTTTTGGCCCAAATATTTGAACGGGTAGGAGGTAGAAAGCATAAAACACAAGTGATGTTAAAAAAAAAAAAAGCATAAAACACAAGTTTCAACTATTGTAGATGCTATTTTAAGATTTTGGAATGTATATTGGTTAGTTGATTGATACTTTTCCTACCCGAGCTTTTACGGGATGTTTTAATATACCATTTTAATTGAAAAAATATATCATTCTATAGAAAATGAGATGCTATTTTATTTTATTTATTGTACCCCTACGTAAAAATTCTACATCCAAAAATACTAAAGCCAAAAACTTAATTTCTAACCAAAAATATAAGCTTTGAACTCCATAAATTTATTCATAACCCGAAATGATGTAATTCTTAATTTAAAAGAGCTAGTATATGTTTTTATATAAAACTTGTTTGAGTATGTATTTTATATAGATTGAAGTGAATGTTGTCTGTATTGTATATACCATACATAAATAAAATTTTGATCTAACATACTATAACCTAAATTTTAAATCATAAATAAAATATAAATCTAAAATGATGTATTTTTGTAAATATGCCTAATTATAACTTTTTCAAAGAGTGCGGTGACGATGTTGGTTTATATCTTAATAAGATCTGGCTAATCATAACTTTTTTAGGTGATCTCATCGAATTCCCTTATTTTTATTTTTTTTATTTTTTGTTTTGGCTCAACTTCGACTTGATATTCCCCTCTAAAATGATTACAATAGATTGTCCACTCCTACTTGTGCTTTAACCCATTCTGGCACAATAGAATACACGTTAGGGGCATCGTTCATAAATGAAAGAGTCTCCTTCACTATTCTATCTGCCACACTATTACATTCTCTTGATTGAAAAACAAAAGACACCTCTTCAAAGAGTGAAGCTAGATACAAAAGTTGTCATTGTCAAGGACGAAAGTAGAAAAAGAAAAGTTTTAGTTTGACGAAATTAGAAAGCAATTTGTTTTATTTTTTGTTTTTTTCTCAACTTCAAATTTTCATTAGCCCATAACTATTTACATCACACGAGTATCATCCTCAACACAACACAAATAGAAAGCAATTAACTTGATATGGTGTATTGGTGTGACATAGCCAATCACTTTAATTTAATTATTTAAGTAAATAAATAACGTCCTAACTGTTTGTTGGAAGAAAACCTTTAGCTTATGTATGATTCACGTGAAAACACCGATTATGGTACATTCGTACGTATGTATGTATATTGTATAATTCTAACATGTTTCTTTCATAAGCTATTAGCTAACTAGATCTTGACCCGTGCTTGAGAAGCACGAGATGTTGTAATTTTTGATAATGAAAATTTTAAGTATTTATATAGTAATTATGCAAATAATAATATGTTTGTGATATATATATTGATGAATTAATATTATAAAATTATCTAAGTATAAAATAAAATAAATATGTGATCTTTAACTTTTGGGCTTATTGCGCCAAAACGGTAAAAATGATGGACTTTTGCTTGTAAAAGATTATTGTCTTCATGAATAAGTTTTGTTCCAACATGTGTAATTTTTTCATTAATGAGACTGATAATTATTGATTTTGTCGATATTGTTAACTTTGAGAGAATCAAATTTTCTTGATCAATTCATTAGATTTTGAATCGCGTTGTCGAAAAACACGGGCTGTTGTTTTTTTAAAAGAACAATAAATATGTTATTTTTTCGTTAATAAAATTTTTAATTATTGATTTTATCGATATTGTTAACTTAATATCACGATCGCTGCATTAAATTTTAATGTGTTGTCGACATAACGACATGAGCGAATCAAATTATTTTAATTTGAAGTTAATCGTGACCAATAAAGATGAAACCAAAAATAATGTTTTCTCAATTTGATATCATATCAAAATCTATAATTTGTAAATCCTATCATCTTGTTTTCTCTTTTTTTTTTTGTGTGTAAATTTGTCCATAAAACATTTTAAAGTTAAAATTTAAAGTCAAAATTACAATTTTTTACCTTTGATCAGATCAGTTGTTTTGTATGTTTCTCAACCTGGATTTAAAAAAATGTTGGGTCTCACCCGTGATGTTGCTAACCTTTAAATTAATTTTTTTTATGTCAACAGCAAATATTCCTATATCGGCTCGGAAATCCAAACCGTTGGAATATAATTTACAAAATACACAACCTTTAAATTAATTTAATTTGTGAACATTAGATTTCTAAGATTGAATTTTGTTTTAAAGTTTGATTAACATATTGTTGTGACAACATATGTTTTTAAAATCATATTTTAAGCCTCAACTATTTGAATGAGATTTATTTGTTTTCAACTACCTATATCATTACCAAATCTTTTAAAACAAAATTATACAAAATTACGTGTTTTAGCTCACGTGAAAATGGTTTTAGTAGATATATAGTCATGTGGATATTCATTTTCACAAAGATTGGATTTAATCTATATTCTAAATATTGTTGAACTTAGTTTTTTTTTTTTTTTTTTTTTTGATAAAGGTTTTCATATTGTTGGACTTGTTGAAGAAACTTTATAATATTTTCAAAAAATGATAATATTTAGTTACTGGAAAGATTGCAACATAAGGTACGGAAAGAAACTCAAATATCAAGGGATTAGTGGTTGATTCTGGCCCTATGAAAATAACTTGTTCAAAATGATATTTTTGAGTTTAATTTAAATTGCTTGATTCATTCTTTGGTTTCAGGTTAAAGATTGTTCTTGCTCGCCTTTTCCAAAATGAATCAATTTGAATACTTGTATGTACATCGATTAGATGAAGTATAATTAGACATAAGCCTACAATTTTAAACCGAATCTTGAAGTTTCAAATTTAGATTTTATTTTGAAAACTAATTTTAGGCTCTGAAACAAATTAGTTGTTTTACTAATGGTGAGCCCATTTAGTAATTTTTGGACCGAGGCCTGATTTTGTTTTTGGTTATCAGTTTTTAGACACTTGTTTTTCTGTTCACATTTAATTTTGGTAAGACTTTTTTTTTTTTTTCAGAAAACAAATTTGCTTCTTCGAAACTTTCCCAATTCCAACCCTAATTTGGATATGTCTAAACACTTTTTGAGCTTCTTCTTCCCGAAATCAACTTCTCACGATCTCTTAAACATGTAATCTGCTTACTTAAATTGATTTCCATTTTCTTGTAAAATTCTTCCCATCGTTTGGATGATGGTCTCTCACGCATGGATTTTTTATTCTATTATGGATCTAGTTTGCAGATTCTTCTACCTTCTTCCTCTCGACCCCATCTCCTCTGTCACAACCGCCTTCATCCTTTGATGCATCAGATAAGCCTTTCCGTGCTTTGTTTTGCTTCTACAGTTGCATTCAATTGGGTTATCTTATGGGTCGATAACAGCTTTATTAATTTACCTAATTTCTGGGTTTTCTGGTCAAAATTCGTGAATCCTTATGACATCCAATCTTGTTATTATTGGATCAAAATTCGTGTTTGTTTTATCGGAGGATAGTGAGCTTAAAACTTGTTATTGAATCCAGCTGCTTTGAATTTTGACGCAATTGTAAGATTTTATATACTGAACAAAGGAATTAGTTTCGGTGATACTTGTTAATTATTTTTCTAGTAGCAAACTCAGATTTCTTTGCATTTGCTAAATAACTTAATCACAAATATTTAAATGTTACTAAGGAAGGTCATTGTTTCGCTAGGTTTTGTAAGAGGGGCTTCAAATTGATTGATGAAGTCGTTGGTCTATTTTAATTAGACGGAGCTTTCAAAGACATCAAGCTGGCTATAAGGTTAGGAGGACTCTTTCCTTGTTGAGTTTTTGTTATCATTTGTATGATTCTGTTTAAGGGTTGCATGGATGATATAGATACACAAAAAACATGGTTTAAATCAGGAATTTCTTTGCTCATTAAAAATGACTTTTTGATATATATCATCAATACTAAATACCTTTAGATAGTTTTCATTTGATAATTTCTCACAATATTTTTCCGAGGGATAAAGTTATTTATGAAGAACTATGTATGAATGAGTCTTTGAATTGGTTTGTGTTAGCCAATGAGTTATCTTGTTTACTCATTAGCAATTGGACATCACAAAGTGGGCGACTATTGATATTGTTTTCATAGTTGGTAATGACCTTGGAAATGTTGAAGTTTGAAATAACTTATAAAATGCAAACAACTTTATTCAAAAAACATCCAAACATACAAAGAATGTCAGAAACTACAATAGCTAAAAGGGTGAGATCGGAAAGTGATTAACATTTCTTTAAGACACTCAAATTCATTAAAATTTCTTTGAACACAATGTTAGTTTGCTTCTGCGGCATTCTTTCTTTGTTGCTCATTCTTGATTGTTGATCTTTGATCAGCTGCATATGACCTTCAACAAAAAGTCCATCTTAAATTACTCTCCTCATGTTTAAATTTTTACAAACTTGACCTTCAATATATTCTGCAAGACCGTATTAAAACACATTTAACATTGTTTAGTGCTCATGTACATCCGATCCTCTCATCACTACAAATATAAGTCTCATTAGACTCTTTTTTTTCCTTCTTATGATTCAACTTGTTTCACTAAAATTGAGTTACCTTTCATCTCACAGCCCAAATTGTAGTTTTTTGGTTGACTTATTAGAGACAACCAGTTTCCTTTTCTCCTACATTGATGACTTGTCCTAGAATGTCTGTGTTTCATAGAAAGTCAATACAATTAATAGAGCTCCTCCAATAGGTTGATCGAAAGCATTTGAATGTAGTGAAATGATAAACTTACCGCAAATAAAACTTTAGATTATTTGATGGTGAGACAAATGTCTCTTTGATGAATGCAATTTCGTAAGCATGCTTTGTTGTCTGGTAATGACCCATGTGGCATGGCTGATATCTTCTTTTTATGGATAAACTTCCATTGTCACTTCTCCAAATGTCTTTAATAGCGTTGGACTGTATTCCCTACACTGGATATAGATAGCCATGATTAAATCAACATAGATGCATATCATATCATTCCAAAGGATAGATGTTTTTAATCACAATATGATAATATTTTCCTTACCTCAAAGTATATTATCGAGGATCTTCTGTTTGTTAACAGTATTGTTTCCTGAAAAACACATCGAAGATGATTATGTTATTTATTCTTCATGGTCATGGAATAATCATTAAGCTAGTATTAAAGAATCAGAGTAACTCACTTTTTTATACTATCGAACTTTGAATGGAGTAACCATATGAATTTGTAAGACATGCTCCTTCTTGGCATCACCATGAATTTGTGTTCCTAAACATATATTTTTGTGAAAAAGTTAAATAATCACACTCGTATATCATATAAACGAAAAGTCACCATTATTTGAAAACACGTTAGAATGCTCTTTTTTCATTACCTCAACGTCTGATAGAATCATTTGTATGGTCTGTACTGATGAGAATGTGTATTGCTTCCATAGGTGCAAGATCTTAGCTTGAATCCTAAACGCGGTTCTGAATGGCTTCACCTTCTTCCAAAATGTGACCAGAAGAGCATTAGCCGTGATTCTACTATGGTTTTGACTGCTTTGCAATTTGTAGGTAAGTATCCTAAGCTTGCCGTGAACACCTATTTATATTGTTTGAAGTAATTGGTTATTAGGTTTTCAATCAATTAATTCTGAATATACTCAATTAGCCTAAAATTTCGCAAATAGCAGCGTATTTTCTGTTTTGGAATATTGAAGTAACCAAATATTTAGATTTAATGGAAATATGAAGATACCGGATATTTAAGTTAGCTTAGATTGTGGGAAGATTTCCTTAGATTATGCTTGGAGAATAAGTTTGATTGTTCTTAAGTTATTGGTATTGTTTAGAATACGGGAATGTAGCAACTCTCTTCCATTTTGAATTAGATTCGTGATTTTTTCAGGTGCAAATTATGGAATTCGGAGAAGATATCTCGTGGATTAGAGCTAGAGAAGTTATGATGCGTTTTTTTTGGAAGATTTTGTCATTTATTGCGAGCAAAATTCGGTGAATCAAGTATGCATCTGATTTGAATCGGATTAAAGATACGCGTCTGGTTTATTGGTTTACACAACAATAACCGGTTTAATAGCACTGGTTTGTTTTAAGTTGCATCAACGGATCCGCGTGTTGTATTTTCTCATTCGGTCGAGTTTTTTTCTTAATTTCTTGTTAATTCCGGGTTATATCCTGTTTGGACACAGGGATATCCCTTTGTTAAGTTGAAATCCTTATTTTGTGTCTCTACTTTAATAGTATAGACTAGTGTATGACCCGCACAGCAGTGCAGTGCGAGATTATGTTTTTGTTTTTTTGCTTTTTTTTTTTCTTTTTGTAACATGTTTTAATTTTAGTGTTAATTTAAGAGTTGTATGTTTTTTTATGTTAAAATTGTCAAATATATTGTTAATTTGAATCTAAATTTTTGTATTAAGTGATTCAAATTTTGATGTATTAATTTGACTGTCTTTATTTATTAATAATTAAGAAAAAGAAAATACAATAACCAAACACATGTCCAGACAATAAAAATATTACATCATGGTTATGTTATAACTGTTATACCAACTTAATCCATAATCTGAATAGCTCCAAACTTTTATATACTCTTGAACAAAATATGTTTGTGGTTCTAGTTTAATAAAAAATGAAAAATACATTTATGGATAGACTTCAAAATCATGTAGTGACATTATGTAGAACCCGAAACAGAAAAGAATCAAGGAAAGAAGTGTGTTGTGTTGTCGACAGATGATTCTTTTTCCCACGATAGTAAAATCCTTTGTAAAAACATATGTCCAAAAAAAAAAAAATAATAACCAAACACCTGTCAAAATAGATGTCTTCCGTAGAATACTACTGTGCGAATCTTAGTCTTACGAATGAATTGTCTTCCACGTTCCATTTGCTCTTTTTGCTCGTTAATTTTGTTTGCTTATGAGATTTCAGTTTTTTACTCTCCGAAACCGTTATCAATTGCTAAACTCTACGAAATATTTGTTTAGATTGCTTCAATTTAGAGAAGCATGAGAGAAATCGTGACAATTCAATTTAGGAAATCTGCAAACTTCAGTGACAACCAGATCTGGAATTCTCAGGTCAGTAAGCAAATTCTCCATATGATCTTCCTGCCATGTCGATTTCCAGTTATCGTTAAAGTGGATTATGAGTTTAATTTGTCTGTGACTTTCATTACAAAAATCTTGGTTTTTTTGTTTTATTTTATTTAGTATCAAAGTTGCTTCGATTTGGTATTATTGCTAGTTTTTTTTTTTTATTCTTTGCAGATTTTTAATAGAGAATGTATAAAACGGAAATCTTAGATTATGGTATTATCTAGAGAATGCATAAAATGGAAATCTTTGATTATGGTATTATCTACTCTAAAAGGAATTGATTGTTGGTTTAATTGAACCAAACATTGGTTTGATTTAAGTGATATTTTAGATTACTAAATTAACCCTCACTAAACCTGTTTCCAAACAGATTATCTTCACAAAAAGAGATGGTTTTTTGGTCCAAAAAAATAGATGTACTTCTCAATTAATAGTAAAGAGATATATACATCTATCACTTGCTGCACTCTAAAACTTAACCATTTTTTTCAATTCATAACAAATTTTTTAACTTTTACAATCATAAATAAAAAAATCATAACAAAATTTTAAAAATTAACTTTTTAAAATATTTCCAATAATATTATTTGAAAATACATTTTAAAATCACAAGTTCAATAAATTTATATTAAAAATTTTAGAATTCAAATTTGAATAACAGATGATTTGAATAATACAAAGTATCTCCTAAGATTTTGATAAAATACATAGTATGATAGTAATATTTCTTCACGACTCCATTTGGAACATACTCAATGGAAATATAAGTAGACAAGACACAAAACAATTACACAAAGCATCGATCAACAGTTAGTAAGCTATTAAGCTGTAGCCTAGCACCGTTACAGCTGCAGCTCTGCAGGGCCCATAGGCCCTTACTGTCCACTACATTTTTTTTAAAAACAATAACACTGCATTGGGGAATTTGCTCATTTTATTCCCCAACTATTTGTATTGAGAATTTTTATTCTTCAACTATTACTTGCTCACTTTAATTCCTCAAGTGTGAGTTGACTGCACAAAATTATGATTAAAAAGTCAAATTTTTAATAATAAACATGCAATATTAAATAAAATAATAAATTCATCATAATTTTCATTGTTAAAACTAAAAAATTAAAATAAAAAATTTATGAATCTTTTTGATGATTTCTAATAAAATTAAAATTAAAATTTTGATAGATTATTTGACAGAAATTTTAAAATTAGGATCATATTTAATCCTCGTAATTCGCTGGATCCGAACTAAAGATCAATATATATCGCAAAAAGTTATCTTAAATTATTTATTTAGAATTTTTTAAGGTATATTAGTGAAAATCATGATGCATTTACAAATTTATTTAAAGTTTTATGTCTATTATTCAAATATTGGTTTTTATTTTCGAAAGTTTGACTTTTTAATCATAATTTTGTGCAGTCAACTCACACTTGAAGAATTAAAGTGAGCAAGTGATAGTTGAAGAATAAAAATTCTCATTGCAAATAGTTGGGAATAAAATGAGCAATTTTCCCCACTACATTGAGACATTTAAGAGGACATGATACAACTCTTTATTTTTTGTGATATTTAGGTTTGGTACTTATTTGTTTAATACTAAATCATATACATGTCCCATCAAATCATGGAGTAATCAATAAAATAGTCCAATTATTAAAGGTCACCGGTTTGGTTGAAAAACATTTAAATCACAGTTTATTGGCTAACAATTAATTTAGATACTTATTTCTTCATTTTATTTTTGTATATGATAAAAGATGTCACCCCCTAAAAATAGTTGTAATTTCTTTTTCCATATGCTTTAACATTATATGTACACATATAAACAAGACAATACTTAACAATTTACTAATTTTTACTACATCTCTATACTATTAATTGAGAAGTACATCTTTATTTTTGGACAAAAAAACCATCCCTCCTTATGAACAAAATCTGTTTGGAAACAGGTATATCTAGGGTTAATTTAGTAAAAAAACTTAAAACCCAATGTTTGGACGCGGACATAGATTCCACTTAAATCAAACCAGTTTGGTTTTCTTAAACCAACAAACAATTGAACCATAAACAATCGATTTTTTCCTGTAGATAATAACACAATCACATATTTCCGTTTTTGCAGCCCTTTAGAATACATCCATAAAAGAAATTTTACACTTTTGCAAGGATAAATCAATCGATTTTTCCCTCTACATATAACACAATCACATATTTCCGTTTTTGCAGCCCTTTAGAATACATCCATAAAAGAAATTTTACACTTTTAACACAATCACATATTTCCGTTTTTGCAGCCCTTTAGAATACATCCATAAAAGAAATTTTACACTTTTGCTAGCGAGATTTCCAATTTTAAGAAAAACCCTACTACTATATAATACGTGACCCATCATCAATGAGCCATAAGTCGAATCAAGTTTACAAGAGCATAGCAGTGCAGTGCGGATGGAAGCAATTATGAACAAAGTTTACAAGAGCATAGCTGTTTTTCCAGAAAACAGCATGGTCCCAAGTTTTAGCCTTTGCTCTGATAAAAGAACTTAGATGAGAAACTGAAAAAAAAAAAGGAGAAGCAGAGAGAGTTCATTAAAAAGAACCAAAGAGAAGATTCAAGAGTCATAGGCAATAAAGGTTATGAATTGAAGGGATCTTAAGAATTTCCGGAGTGTTTTGGCTCAAAAGGAAGATCATCAATAGCACAACTATTGGCTGGATTTTCTGTCGGTGGTGGAAACATAATCTCATGAAGAAGCATGAGCTGATGAAGACTAAATTTACAAAAGGACATAATCAAGACTATCTATCTTCATTTAATCTTCGAGAGACAGAAATCAGAGATATATCATTAAATTTGCAATTTATATGATCGTCGAAGAAGAAGAAAGAGGCGAGTAAGGGGGGGAGCTTACAGTGCTGCCAAACGTTGCCGGCAAGATCCCCGGCCTTCTTGGTGGCGTCCGCTGCCATCTTCTGTCATTTCCCAAGCGTATCCTTCACAGAGTTCATCATAATCGTTTGTCGATTGATGAAGCTTCCGATTTTCAGTAGATCTAATTTGGAGAGATTGTTTTGAATCAGGTGGAGGAAGAAGGGAAAGTAGAGTGAAAGGGATAAAGAGTAAAGTAGAGTAGAGTAAAGAGTAGAGTTCATTACAAATAACATGTATTTCGAATCAAGTAGAGTAAAAAGACGATGGAGAATAAATGGATTGAGCGGTGGAACCAATTATGAACATGTTCATCTTCAAAGTTGGTAAAGTTAAAGTTATTCAGTTTTATGTAAAATAAGAATAAAATTTGGTAAAGTAATATAAAATCAAACAAAGCACATAATATTAAAAGTAATACCAAAGTTGACATATATTAAAAGTAATACCAAGGCAGTGGAAAAAATGGGAACATGTCTTCATTTTTATTTTATTTTTAATTTCTAAAATGGGTATTTCCAAGATTTAAAAATATAATGTTGTATAAAACGAAAACTAATGTACAATATTACAAAATCAAACAGCAAACAAGATTTAAACTAATACAAAATTAAAAAATCATGTAAGAAAATCGTTTCGAAAAAGGGAACCAACGTATAACCCCGCACAATGCGCGGATCCACTACTTCAAGGTTGGGAAGCAGATGGAGTCACGGCCATGGAAGCCACGGCGACAGAGAAATTACCAGAGGTGGAGCTTTCGTCAGAACAAGAAAAATGAATTTCTCCACCAACAGAAAAGAAGCTTCTCGAGTTAGCTTCGCTTATGTGAAAAGCAAATCAAGCTTTAAAAAGGATAAAGAGCGACAGGTCGGAGCTCGGAGGCGTTGTCAAATTTTAACATACTTGACAATTTTAACAACAACACAACAAAAAACACACAACTCTTGAACTAACACTAAAATTAACACATGTTATAAAAAAAAAAAAACACAAAAAACAAAAACGTAATCCCGCACTGCACTGCTGTGCGGGTCCGCAACTAGTTATCATTAATACTCTATCCATTATTTACAGATAACTTTTTTAGTTTTTCTCACAGATATTAAAAGAAAAAGTTTGATTTTTAATTATTATTATATAGGTTTTTGTAATAAAACAATTTTTTTATAATTTTAAACCAATATAAATCTAACAAATACAATTAATGTTTTTTGAAATCTGAAAAAGTGTATCAAAAGCTATAATATTTATCTTCATAGAATAACAAATTTCCAAAAAATTCATTACTATACTAAGGAACGGAAGGAATTAAGGAGTATATCTTACTGCTATCTCTCTAATCATTAATATTTGTCAAAAGTTTGTTTATCTCTAATCATCACCAAAAGATACCGTTTTGTCTTTGAAACTTTTTTAAATTAATCATATCTTATATTTTATAAAATAGGTAACTTATCTGTTATAATTTTTAATTGCAGTAGTCTGTTGCAACATGTGACCATATAAATAAATTGTTCATGGGGAAAAAGGTTGCCACGTAAGTAAGAGATTTTTTGTTTTGTTTTCTATTTGTAATGTAAACACAGTACAGAGAAAAGCTCACTCACACAAACGCCTTACGCCTCGAATTCTCTCTACCATAGAAAACAAAAGAAAAAGCGCAAAATACAAAGGATAAAAGAACCAAAATCTTGTTTGATTCGAATTTCAGTAGCCGACGCCGACGAAAAGATTATGGCGGGACAATCACGCAAATGGATGATTCTGGTGGCGACGATTTGGATTCAAGCTTTCACCGGGACGAATTTCGATTTCTCGGCTTATTCGTCAGATTTGAAATCGGTTTTAGGGATTTCGCAGGTGCAGCTTAACTACCTCGCCGTCGCTTCCGATCTCGGGAAGGTCTTCGGGTGGTCGTCGGGGCTTGCGCTTATGTACTTCCCGCTTTGGACGGTGCTTTTCGCGGCGGCGTTTATGGGATTCGTCGGTTATGGAGTTCAGTGGCTCGTCATCACTAACTTAATCTCTTTGCCTTATATTATGGTAACTTTACTCATCTTTCTACTTTAACTCTTTTACTATGCACTAATACCGACCCTTAAATCGTTATAAACTCAAAATTTGAACTTTATTTTTTTGGGTAACTATGGAGTTCTTGGATTACATTTCAATTTCTCGACAATGAAGATAACTTGTAGAGCTGTAGATTATAGTTTATACTTTATACCAATCTGTAGATTTGTTTTTTTTTTCCGGCCAAAATTAGTTTATTCAATGGCCAAAACCTTTTTCCAGTATTTGGTGCATTTTTATTTCTGTCGGTTAAGAACAGCTATCTATGTTGAAACTTGAAATTGTCTTGCAATTTAATTATTTGTATACGAACAAGTAGGTGTCAGGATTTGACTCAGCACGTTTTTCTTAAAAAATGTTTAGCAGTTGACAAACAAAAAGAAAGACAAGTGGGCTTAGCGGCCGAGTAGTAGTTCTTCTTGATATTAACATCTTCATACATATAAACTGTAATGTAAGAAAAAATTATATAAACTGCAACTAGTTGTGAAGTTTTAGGTGTAGTAACTTATTTGGTAGAATTATGTTTTCTTTCTTAAATGATATAAGAAAATTATGAAATTGGTTTTCTCTAATCAAAAGTAGTTTTTTTGGAAAATTTAGTTAGGTCTTCTTTTTACTTAAAATGACTTTGTAATTAAGTTGATCGTTAAATTTTGTCACAACTGAGACAAAAACAAGAGTTTGAATCACAGATGGAATGACTTATTGATTGGTAGACTGGTAAGTTCAATATTTCTTTTTTTTTCTTTGCTTTGTCGATTTGTGCTTTCTTTTTCTTGGTAAATGCATTATATTTATAACTTCCACAAAATTTGTTGGTCCAGCAATTCTTCTTTTTGTCCTGTTCGGCTTGGTCTCTTGTTTGATGGCTGGTTCGAAAATCTTCAATTATTTATATATATATGATAATATGACGTCAAAAAATATATATTTATATTCAATTAAATATGGATCCTTCATATAAATAAGCTAATTCGTTTCTTTCTCAAACGTCTTTTTCTGACGAGTAGGGAATAAAAGGATTTTGTGATTGAGATAAATGATAAATGGTACCCATGATAAATCAATGATTTGATATACAAATATTGAATGTGAGGTTTTTTTTTTTTTTTTTTAAGTTTAATGTTATCTTTCACTTAATCAAGTCAATTTTATGAACAGTTTTTTATTTTATGGAGACATTTGGAGTGAAGATTTTGATCAAAAGCACCCCAAAAACTAATTTGTTTTTTTCTGTCTATATAGAAATTTTGATTAAGTTTGGCTAGCTTCTGTGCAGGTGTTTCTCTGTTGCTTACTCGCAGGTCTAAGTATATGTTGGTTCAACACAGTCTGCTTTGTGCTCTGCATAAGTAACTTCCCTGCAAACAGATCACTTGCTCTCTCCCTCACAGTAAGCTTCAATGGCGTAAGCGCCGCTCTATACACTCTCGCTTACAACGCAATCAATCCAGATTCTCCAGAGCTATACCTTCTCTTAAACGCTCTTATACCGCTCATTGTATCTTTCACCGCAATCATTCCCATCCTTCGCCAACCGCCTTTTGAGCCTCTTCCACCGGATGGAGTTCGCCGTGACTCTCTCATGTTCCTACTCCTCAACATTCTCGCTGCTTTAAACGGCGTTTATCTCCTTCTCTTCGGCTCAAAATCCTCTGGTTTAACCTCTGCTCGTCTCCTCTTTGGTGGAGCAATCATCCTCTTGATCTTCCCTTTATGCATTCCCGGTTTAGTCATCGCACGGAATTGGTATTCTCGCACGATCCACACTAGTTTCCGTCTAGAAGGCTCCGGTTTCATTCTTGTTCATCCTGATGAGCTTGAGCTGCATAAAGGGATGCTTGCACACGAAGCAAACCGAGAAAGCTACCAACTGATGAACGAAGATGCGGTGCAAAACCCGGTTAAGACAATAACAGCTGCAGAGGAAGAAGATGTTGATGAGTCTTGTTGCAAGAAGCTTATCACAAGAGATCAGCTTGAGGTATTGGGAATTGAACATCCTCTGTGGCTGCTCTTACGCAGAGCAGATTTCTGGTTATACTATATCGCGTATTTCTGCGGTGGAACCATTGGACTTGTGTACAGCAACAACCTCGGACAGATTGCTCAGTCTTTAGGACAAAGCTCAAACACCACAACTCTTGTCACGCTTTATTCCTCTTTCTCATTCTTTGGAAGACTGCTTTCCGCAACTCCGGATTATATCCGAGCGTAAGTTCATCGATTCTCATATATCGTTTTAGAGAAAGTCTCTCTGTTTTAGTTGAGGGTTGAAAATGTTTTTTTTTTTTTTTTAACTTTTGCATGCAGGAAGGTTTATTTTGCAAGAACAGGGTGGTTAGCAATCGCGCTGTTACCAACACCAATCGCGCTTTTCTTGCTCGCATCTTCAGGAAACGCATCGGCATTACAAGCGGGAACCGCGCTGATCGGTTTAAGCTCCGGGTTTATATTCGCAGCAGCGGTTTCCATCACATCAGAGCTTTTTGGACCGAACAGTGTTGGAGTTAACCACAACATCTTGATCACAAACATACCGATAGGATCGTTGATCTATGGGTTCTTGGCTGCATTGGTCTATGACTCGCATGGCTTCACAGGGATCAAAACGGTGACGGACTCGGTCGTTTGTATGGGACGAGGTTGCTATTACTTGACGTTCGTGTGGTGGGGATGCTTGTCGGTACTCGGGCTAGGTTCGAGTCTTGTGTTGTTTATTAGAACTAGAAGAGCGTATCGACGATTTGAACAATCTCGGATTAGTTCAAACATGGTTGATGACTCTTAGAAAGTTGCTTTCAACCCAATGGCTTTTGTATATGTAGGATCTAAATTGTTAACAGACAGTTTAATGGAATTTTAAGGATTTTGGTTGATGTTAATAGCAGTTTTTCAAATTTGTTTTTGGTTTTTAGTAAACTGCTAACTAATTTCTGGTCAGTGGAATGGATATTTAATTTGTCTAACTATAGATTATATAATATGGTTACATTACTAAACACTCACTTTCCCAACACACAGAAAGTTAAAAAAATGTTGATGAAGATACTTGAGTAATTAATTAACTAACTACTAATTTAGGGGTAGATACAAAACTTCTGATCCTTAATACAAAGAAAAAGCCTCTCATAAGCCAAAGCCATCTTACTCGCCGTAAACATCTCCGCCGCATACTTTTTACACTTCCTCCCTCTCTCCGCCAACCTCTCCGCTCCTTCCGCCACCGCAACCTCCATAACAGCCGTCAAAGCTTCCACGTTCGGAGCAAACATAAACCCAAACTCATCATTCACCACAATACTCCTCTTGATGCTCGCGTACCTCGACGCCATCACCGGTGTACCGCTCAACATTGCTTCCATTAACGTCAAATCAAGACCTTGTGGTCTAAGCGTTGGATTTACAAACAAATCGATCCCGTTGTAAAACCCCTTGAGCTCAGTTGGGTTTAAAGATCCCAAAATAGTAACTTTTTCGCCTAATTCCTTGTAACGTTGCTCCCATGGCCCTGATCCAGCTACCACGAGGTAAACATTGGAATGCGTTTGGATTAGGTTTCCGAAAGCTTCGTAGAGAATCGGATGTCCCTTGTCTCTGACCAATCTCCCTGCGACTCCTAAAACAATCGCTGATGAGTTTTCCGCTAACCCTAATTTCGACCTAAACAGAGAACGTAGCTTCTTGTCTGATACGAATCCATTTTCGTCGACTCCGTTGAGGATCACATGAACCCTTTTCTCCGGGATCTGGTAAGCGTCTCTTAGCATTTCTCCGCAGCTATCACTGATTGCGATGTGGTGAGCGTAGTTGTGGAAGAATCTGATTTCCTCGAGTATCTTGGGAAGCACGGCACCGTATAGGCTTGCATTGAAGCCCTGTGATCTTGGTTCGTCTGGTTTACGGATTAGGTCTTGGTAAATTCTTGATTGTAGACTCTCTAGCGCAATACCGTGCCATGTGACGGCTAGGTTTGGAACCTCTCGGGCGATCCAATGCGGTAAAGAGACGCTTTCAGAGTGAACCACGTCGAAAGGTTCTTTCCGGTTTTCTTCTTGGTAAAGCTCCCACGCTTTGTTGTACCGCCATTTTCCGGGCTCAGCGTCGCCGTGGGAATGGATTGTAGGGTTTGAGATTTGGTCGGAAACAGGGGTGATTTTGTTGGTTTCAGGGGAAGGGTCTAAGGGAGAGGTGAAAACGTGGACGCGGTGTCCACGGCGGGCTAAAGCAGTGTACAGAGTGAAGGCGTGGCGTTCCATGCCGCCGGGATTTGGGCCGGTGGGCCATTTCCGGGAGAAAACAGCGAGTTTTAGGTTTTTGGGAGGAGGGCTGGTTAAGGAGAAAGCAAGGCGGTTCCAGGCAAATTGGGCGGTTTGGAGGTCACCGGACCATGGTGGCTGGTTTGTGTCAGAGGAGAAAGAGGTTGCGGCGGTTGAGGAGGAGCACGAGGATGTGCGGAGGAGGAAGAGAACCGGGATGGTAAAGAGGACGGTGAAGAAGAGGAAAGTGCAAAGGCTATAATGAGAATTAGGTTTCTTGACTTTGGTTTGTGAAGCCATTGTTTGATTTTTCTTCTTCTTCTTCACAATGGGTTGTTGTGTTGGTTTCGTTTGTTTAGTTAATGAGATGAAAAGCAAATTGCCATTTTTCCATCTCCGGAAATTAATTATAAACCTGCAATATAAGTAAAATGATAAAGTGGAGAGGGGTCCAATAAAGTTGTTTTAAAATTGAAAAAGTTTTTTTAGTGGCTTGGTAACGTCTTAACAATACCAAGAAAGAAACGTGAGGCTTCAATTAATGGGAGGTTACTTTTGTTGTATATGTGGGAAATATATCATGTGACATGTTGCGTTACTTGCGTAATAACATGTTGACATGTGAACCCTCCTAATTATCATGAATATTAAAGACAATATACTTATTTGTAAACTAACGAATTATACACTAATAATTTAGGTCAATGGTCTATTACATTGGTAAGGTTTCGAAGCAAATATGTATTTTGTTAGTGGTGTGTTTGGCGTCCACTTTTTTGACTTTGACTATGATTTTTTTCTTTCTTTTAGTGCGGATATTTTGGTATTTTACAACTCAAACATTTGACTTTCTTAACTCAAAACCTATTAAAAAAGTGAACATATGCGAGGTGGAAAATGAACTAGTAATGCATTTGTTTTGGAACTTTACTTCAATTTTCAAAGAATCTTATTATGTTATGCAGAGATAATATCGTACTCCTATATTTATCTCTGCATATAATCAATTAGATTCTTTGAAAATAAGTTTGCATCTGAACTTTACTTCAAGCAATGAATCTACAAGTCAACCTTTGGCTTTTACATTTAAGAACAACCCCGGAAAAAAAATCAGACTGAGAGATTGTTATACTCATAAAACAGCGGAATAAACTTCCTTCAAATCTCTGAAGAAGAATTTTGGTTTGTGTTTGGGAAACAGAGATTCAATTCTCTATTCTTGAAAATTACTTAAAATTAGCCATTTGAAACTGTATAATTAGATGCTATACAAATCTGTCTCAGCAATTCACTTAAAAGATAAGAGTTAAGATATAGCTCTGAAACAGGATCGATCTCTGTCTGAATTCTGAAATCATGTTTCTACAATTACTTATTCCAGATATTAGACTTTGCTGGCTCCATGTAACGAAGAACAGAACACTCATAATCAACAAAAGAGATTTCTTCCTTTATCCTTTTCCTATTCAGTAGCTCTTCTTCTTGTAGACAGAAACGGCCTCTCTTGGACACAACAGCTTCATCCATATCGGTTTCATTTAGATCTGTTTCTTCTCCAGATACTGTTTTCTCGAGGTTATTCTCCTGTAATCCCTGCAACCTATAATCATTCTCATCCGGTGCGTATAACAAGCTCATCCCACATTTCACCACCTCACAGCAATCTAGCTTTCTTTTGGCAACACCATCGGTGACAAAGAATTTGAATGAAGCGGTGGTGTTGCAACATCTATTGGGATCATGGCTTTTCTTGGCTTGGAAACAGTTGTTATAACTGATGAACACGTGATCAGAGCTAAGTCTTCTTGGTTCTTCTTCTTGGCTAGATGATCCACCTTGCTCTTTCCATCCCCCAAGATTACATGTAAAGCTGATGCAATCACCGTCTTCGTTTCTGAACTTGCACTTGCATATTACTGTGAACCGGTTGGTTTTATCTTCATAGTCCTTGAACGAGACAACTACGCAGAGAGATAGTCCGATGAATTTATCGTCACACCAGTGTGGAGGCAGTTGGGTTTCCAGGGAAGATCCTATTCTCTGATGGCGGAACCATAATGGCAAATCGTTTCCTGGAAAACTTACACCAGATAAAGGTTCCAAAACTAGTCCCTGAAATGATACAAAATGTTTTAGCATGAGATGTTAATGAAAATGTCACTGGTATAATAACAGAGTATAGAGAGATACTGGACAGACCTTATGATTACGTTGAAGAGATCCATTCCCCAGTATTTGACTCTTGAGTTGAGTATGAGCCACGATATTTTCTTGTGCATCTCTGTTTAGCTTGAAGCAATCTGTGAATACGAAAGTAGAATGAGTCCTCTCAGCTACCACAAGAAGCGTCATTGGTTTTGCTACTGTTTCGAGTGAGATACAGCCATGGGCATCCAAATACTGCAGATTTGATGGAAGCACTGGAAGAGAAATGAGCTTTTGACAATGCTTCAAGTAAAGAGACTTGAGATGATGCAGTTTCTTGATGCTTCCAGGTAGATTCTCGAAATTGTTTCTGCTCAAGCATAAAGACTGCAGCAAGGATAAGCAACTAAAGTTGTCTGGTAACTTGTACAGATTACAATCTGTGAGATACATGTCTGATAGCCGAGAGCAGCCAGAGAAAGGCAGCAATTCCAAACACGTGAGATCTTGGACTTTAGATCCACCAAATGAAAACAGCTTGAGATTACTCATAAACATTCTTCTGGGAGTTTGTTTTATGGCAGTATCATCCATGAGCAGAATCTCTAAGCTTCCCATGTCCTCATTGATGTCCGGAAAACTCTCTAGCCTTGAACAACTAGAGAGAATCAGCTCTTTCAGTGATTTCAGCTTGCAAAAGTTATCAGGAAGACTCATCAACTTGCAACACTTCTTCAAATTTAACACGGAAAGTTTCCGTAGACTCTCTATGGATTCAGGAACTCTTCTGACTGCTGTGCCATCCAGATATAGAGATTCTATGTTTTCTGAAATAGTTGGAAACTTCTTCAGTTTTGAACAACCACTGAGGATAAGAAACGTCAGAGACTTCAACTTGATTTTCTTTGGAAGACTCTTGAGGTTTATGCAATTTCTGAGATTCAGTGAAACAAGACTGTCCATCTGCTGGATCGATGAACACTTGGTTAAACTTGTGCAGCATTCAAGATTCAGTCTCTCGAGTTTACGAGCTTCTAACAAGCCAGATAGATTAAGCAGCTCTTTTGAATAACTGAGATCGACCCATCTTAACTCTCCTGTGTTCTGCAATAAATGGATCAATACTTTAATAACCGCATACAGACTTAATAACACTATAATATGATGAAATGGGAGACTTTAATTGACAGCTAAAGTTGTACCTTCTCATCTTCCCAGAGTTGAACAATGTTGCTATAACGCAGATTAAGATCAACGAGTTTCTTCGGGTTGAAGTTCAGTGGAAGATACTCCAGAGGGTACCCTTGCCAGTGGAGATACACCAGCTCGTCTGGAAAGCAATCAAGTCCATTGGGAAAACGAAATCTACAATCATTCTCACACCACTTGGAACAATGAGAATTGTAGAACTTGAGGAACTTGAGACTCGACATCCTCGTGAAAATATCAGCACTTAGCTTCATGATATCTACGTTAGACATATCTAAGAAGATGCCTCTGATTTCTGCAGTTCCCTGGAAAAGGAAAAAGTTAATAAAAAGGTATAGTAGAAGAATCACATTCATAAGAAGAAATGAAACACTTTGGCTCACCGTTTTATACTTCAAAACGCGACAAATATCTTCTTGGTCCCATAGCCGACCGCGGTTACCTGCTTCTCTGATGGATGATTCACAACCAACTTCCTTCCCCATTGTCAGAAGTAAGTCATGCATCTCAAGCCGGTTATCCGAAACGGTTATCAAGCACTTGTCAATAAGGTCATTTATCACATTAGAAGCATCAATATGGCAAGTGGTCAGAATCCTCGAAACAAAATCCAGCTTTTCCGATCTAAAGAAGCAAGCAACATCCAGAAATATGCTCTGTTCTTCTGCGCATAGTTCCTCATAACTTACTTTCAGCACTTCTTGGATCTTCCCATCTGGTCTTCTCTGCAATCTATCCCATTTCCTCATCCAGTATAGCTTATCTCTTTGACATAGATCAGAACCTAACAACTTCAGTGCCAATGGATGCCCTTTAGAATAATCTACAAACTTGTTTGATAGATCCATGAGCTCCGCTGTGGCGCAGAGATTACCAGAAAATGCACTCAACCAGAAAAGCTCCAGAGATTCTCTTCCGCTCAGTTGCGGAACCACATATGTCTCATTCACAACTTTCTCCAGCAATTTCTTGTCTCTTGTTGTAATAACAATCCGACTTCCTTCTCTGTACAGTTCCTTTCCCTCTTTCCCAACAAGAAGTCTTATTTGGTTTTCGTTACTCACACCGTCGAGCACAATAAACAGTTTCTTGTTCCTAAGACGATCCTTCAAGGCTTCGTGTGCTCCTTCAGGAGCTCCAACACCAAGATTCTCTTCATCTAGTAACTTAGAAAGGAGTTTCCGCTGCAAATGGTCTACTCCATGTAGCTTTGACTCATTGTGAATATTTGCAAGAAAGCAGTAACCGTCAAAGCCACCGTAGTTTCGCTTATACACACAATCTGCAACGGTGGTCTTACCAATCCCAGCCATCCCAAGAACCCCGACAATTCGCACACAGCTCGTCTCTTCAAAACGCATTAGCTTTTGCAGTTCCATCATACGCGATTCGATCCCTGGAAGACCTCGGATTTCAGATGGTGACAACTTGTTTAGAATTCTGAACGTTTCCTTGGCGATTCTGTCAACAAAGTCACACTCCGGGCTGCCAAATGCATCATCATGTTAATAAAGATAAGTTGGACAATTAAACAAAAAAAGGAAAAGAAAAGGGTAAATGATTTATCTTCATGAAATTTGTTGCCTTGCTTCGATCAAGCGAAGATAGTGATCAGTGATCGAGAAGTGATTATATATCACTACTGCTAACAGTTAAGCTGAAAGATAGTGAACTGACGCTTAACCAATTTTTGTGCAGCCGATTAATAAACCGTATTTTATTAAACTCAAGAAACCCAGACTTAACCAAATTCTAAACCGGAACTCAATGAAAACTTGAAAAGTACTCGTCCTCTAAATAGTGAACCGTGTTGACTAGCCCTGTGCATTTCGGGACGGGAATCCCGTTCCCACCCTTACCCATTTAAAATTTTCCAAACTTTTCGGGAATGAGAATTTGTAATTTCCCGTTTGGGAACATTTCTTTTATTCAAACGGGTAAGGGAAGGGTTCGGGAAGGGTACGGGATTTTCCGATTTTCCCGTTTAAAAAATAAAAAATTGAAAATTAGATATATTTTTCTTAAATATCCCGATTTTTCCCATATTTTCCCAAATTTTCTCATAATTTCCTGAATTTTTCCGTAATTTCCGTATTTTCCCGAATTTTCCCATAATTTCCCGAAATATCTTTATTTTTCGGATTTATTAAGACTTCGGGTATTAATATTTTATTCCCGAATTTCCCATTCCCTTCCCATTCCCGTTATTTCCCGTCCCATTATAATATGGGAATACTTCGGGTAGCATATTTGGTTTCCCAAATTTCTCATTCTGTCCCGTTCCCGTTAATTCCAGTCCCAAAACCCGAAATGCACAGGACTAGTGTTGACCAAAAAAACAAAAATAGTGAACCAAGCTCAACCTAAATGTAAACCTGAAATTCAATAAAAATTCTAAACTGAAAAAAAGAAACCCAGACTTAACCAGATTCTAAAACGGAACTCAATTATATAGGCTTATAGGTACCTTCTCTCCGGAAGCACATAGCCGGCGATATCAGATGCAGCTCTTAGGGCATCTTTCCAGGCCGGAACTCTGTATTCAGATCCCTGGAACAGCTCTTCAGTTCTATCGAACGGAGCTCCGAATTTTCCAGTCTGATACCTTACGTCCGATGTCGGAACTTTATAGAAGACCGGCAAAACCACCTGATCGAAGGTCTTCTTGCATTCCATGATCTTCGCGAGTTCCTCTAAGCACCAAGCGGAATTCGCGTAGTTTTCTGAGAAAATAACGATCGAGATCTTTGATTGCTCGATCCTTTCGAGAAGCCCTGAGAGATCGTTGCCTCGCCGGAGTTCCTCGTCGATGAAAGCATCGATCCCTTTCCGGCGAAGGAAATCGTGGAGATAGCAGGTGAAGGAATGGCGCGTGTCTGCGCCTCGGAAACTAAGAAACACGTCGTACTGCCGGCGGGAAAGATCCGATTTACAGGAAGATGTAGCCGCCATGGTAGAGAGATTCGAGGTTAGGAAATGTGGATAAGAATACAATTTGGGGTTAAAACTTCTTATTTTGAAATCTTTGACATATTTTATAAATCAAGTGGGTTTTAAATAATGAACGTTTTAAGCACAGTAATCAGTGAAGTCGGTAGGTGAAAATGGAATGGAAGAGTTGATCGTTGACTAACTATGAACAGCGACTCTTCCCATCTGAAACCAAATTATTAACTTTTTCTCCAATTTTCGCAAAATTTAAATCAGGAAGAGATCGGAATCAATGGAAGACTGGGAAGCTTTCTGTGAGTTCCTCAGCAACCGTCAACCTCCGCGTCCGCTCTCCGAGAGCACTGCCGATGACGCCGTTGAATTTCTACTTACCCTACCCTCCGACAGATTCGACAAGGCCGTTGGACGTCTTAGCGCAGCTACCTTCAATGAGAAGGACGGAAACCACAAGGAAAATCCATTTGGCAGCCCAATGGTAAAAACATTTTTGAAGGAGCGTGTGAAAGAAAATGCTCGTGAAAAGGAATGTGGTGGAAAGAATCTCAACTATGGATTCCAATCTGACAACACGGGACGACACCACCACCACGAAGACGACAACAAGGGGTATCTCTTCAAGAAATATTTGACAACCACCGATCTCGGTAACCTACACCGCCTTGTAGTCGCCGTCGACGATGACCACGGTAAGTACTTGCGCTTAGCCACCGTTCTCGGAGGCACCGACAGCCTCCTTCGGTTCGAGGACGAGGAAGGAAAGCCTTGGCTGTTCAGGTTCTCAAACCTCAACGTCAGTCAAAGATCCTCATTGACATTTACGAAAGGTTGGAGTAACCACGTCGTGACCGAAGGTTGGAGCAGTTACGTCAAGGAGAAGCAGCTTGGTGCCGGAGACTTTGTTTTCTTCCAGCGACACCTTACGGACAGCAGCAGGCTCTTAGTTGGCTTTAGAAGGCGTGGCAACGGTGGCGCTGCTCTCGGACAGCGGGGTTATATTCGGCGTCAGGATTCAACGTCACCGACCACATCCTCCAAGACACTAGAATTGACAGAGAAACCCAAGGAAGTTGAAACTCCTCTCCAGCTAAGAATTCCTGGGCATTGCATTACAGGGTTTTACCCTGTCTTTGTCTTTTACTGTGGTCACAAACAGGACTCCGAGGAGACATACTTGATCAGCTACATCTCTAACGAGTTGTGTCTCCGTGGCTTCACCCCTATGATATTTGATCTAACGAGGAGCACAGTGACTGGGAGTCTGGAGATGCTACAGAGATCACGGGTTGGTATTATCATTTTCTCGAAGAACTATGCTTTTTCTACACAGTGTCTGGATGAATTTGTGGCAATCGTGGACCATTCGAAAGCGAAAAACATTGTGCTTCTTCCTGTGTTGTTTAAACTGGAGCTTTCGGAAATCAGGGGCCAAAGTGACTCTTTTGGAAAAGCATTCTCACGACTTGAAAACTCGGGCCAGGCATTCCGAGTTCCTGATATTTTCTTGTATATGAAGGGGTAAATTGACTTCTATCTTTTCTCAGTTCGATGTGGTAAATCCGTAAATGTCTTTGATTCTGATATTTTCTTGCGCAGGAACGAGGTTATACTTGCCAAGAATATTGTTAGAGATGTCTGTTTGCTGCTCAATTTTGAAACTAACAGGAAGCTAAAAGGAAGGCTTCAATTGAATAGTATATTGTCTTTACTAAATGTCTCTCAACTCTCAGCCCCACGTATTGTTGGGCTTTGGGGCATGGCTGGCATAGGGAAAACTGCCATCAGTAGAGAAATCTTCAGAAGACAAGCTGAGAGATATGACATGTGCTACTTTCTGCCAGACTTTCATCTAATGTGTCAAACAAAAGGGCTGAGTCATTTGCGTGATGACTTCTTCTCGAAAATCTCTGGGGAAGAAAAGGTGTTCATAGACCCATGTGATACCAAACTAAGCGTCACAAGGGAGAGGTTCCTCGGTAAAAAGCTTCTCATTGTTCTTGATGGCGTGAGTAATGCTAGAGATGCAGAATTTTTGGTTGGAGGGTTTGGCTGGTTTTCTGGTGGACATACAATAATCTTAACATCTAGGAATAGGCAAGTTCTTGTGCAGTGTCAAGCCCAAGACCTGTACGAAATCCATAAACTTTCTGAGCTTGAATCTTTTGAACTTTGCTTTCAGTATGCCACTGAAAAAAGTTGGAATGGAAGGACCTCGTTGATCACAGAGCTAGTGAACTACGCTGGTGGCATTCCATTGGCTCTGTGTGTCTTAGGTTCGTCCGTACAAAATCAATGTTTAAACGATGAGAAGCAACATCTGAAAAGAATGCGTCAACATCCTCTAGGTGAAATTCAGGATGCATTTAAAAGAAGTTTTAATGCACTAGATGGCAATGAGAAGAACACATTTTTGGACCTCGCATGTTTTTTCAGAGGGGAGAATAAGGATCATGTAGTGAACATCCTTGATGGTTGTGGTGCTTTTACAGATTTAGGAATATATGGTCTCATTGATGAGTCTCTCATCAGCCTTGTAGATAACAGGATCGAAATGCCCAACATTTTCCAAGACATGGGTCGATTTGTTGTTTGTCAAGAGAGCAATGAGAAAGGCAAGCGTAGCAGATTGTGGGATCCTAATGACATTGTTGACGTACTGACAAACAATTCAGTAAGTCTTAGAAAATGTATACTCTGTTGAAAATTTAGATTACTGCTTAGGTTCTCTACTTCACTTAGAAAAGCTGATGTTTCTGACCTTCTTTGCCAATTTTCTTCAGGGATCAGAAGCAATTGAAGGCATATTTCTCGATGCGTCTGGCTTGACATTTGAGTTAAATCCTACTGTATTTGAGAGAATATATAGACTTAGATTTCTCAAGCTCCACTATCCAACTTCTAAAACCTTTTGCAAGGTATGTATACCTCAAGGCCTTTACTCTTTGCCCGATGAGTTACGCCTACTCCACTGGGAAAGATATCCTCTCGGCTCCTTACCTCGGAACTTCAGTCCTAAAAATCTTGTAGAACTGAACATGCCCTATAGCAACTTGACAAAACTATGGAAAGGAACTAAGGTATATCTTGACAATAGAGTGTAATCTGCTGCATACATGTAGTAATTAGCATTTACTCAGTGACCCTTACTCTTTTGTCGCTGATGTTGAAACAGAATCTTGAGAATCTAAAGAGGATTATTCTGAGTCACTCCCAACAGTTGACTAAATTCCCAAGGCTTTCAAAGGCTAGGAACCTTGAGCATATTGATCTTGAAGGATGTACGAGTCTGGTTAAAGTTAACTCATCTATTCTTCATCATCACAAGCTTACCTTCTTGAGTTTGAAAGACTGTTTACATTTACGAGTTATGCCTACCACGGTTTATCTAGAATCTCTTGAAGTTCTTAATCTATCTGGCTGCTCAGAGCTCGAGGACTTTCAGGGCTTTTCACCGAACCTAAAAGAGCTATATCTAGCTGGGACTGCCATTACAGAAATGCCAGCGTCATTTGGGGATCTCACTAGACTTGTTACATTAGATCTGGAGAACTGTAATAGACTTCAGCAACTGCCACCAGAGATCAGTAACCTGAAAGCTGTGGTCACCCTCAGCGCAAAACGTCCTGCTTCATCCATGGATCTATCTAGCGTGGAGGATACGGCACCACCATATAAGAGATACAGATTGAAGAGGGTCATTGAATCTGTTATCCTGAGCTTAAGAAAAAGGAAGCGAGAAAAGAGTGTCTCTACAGCCAAAAACAAGGACAGAAACTGCGATTTCGGTGTGTCTGATGCTAAGCAAAAGAGTATTCTTGAAACGAACGAGAAACTTGAAGATCCTGATCTGGTTTTCCAAAGTTCTTAGCCCTTGAAGAGTTTGTTTCTTTTGTGTTTGATTTCAGCTTTTAAAGATATTGTTTGTTTGTGTTTCAGTCTGAAGAAGCTTTGGTTGAGTTGCTTCAGAATCTGGAAGATATAGACATAACACTCCAAGATCTTCAGGTAATAATAATAACAAAAAAAAAAATTGTAAAGAGAACACTCTTGATTCTTCAGTTCTTCATAGTTTTTGAAATTTATGATTTTTGGTTACTCTAGGAAACAAATATTGGGAGGCATGTGGGTCGACTTCGGAAGCATCGATCAAAAAATGTTCAGAGATTAGCTAACCATCTTGTCCAGTTACGAGGAAATTCAGAAAAAAAATCTGCTCAAGTTCAACGATCAAGAACCACTCTTGATTTCCTAATTCACTGTACTTTTTGCCTCTGCAGAAAATGGAAGGAAACAGTAGAGAAATTGCTCACATTGAAGTATGGTGATCCCAAACCTCCGAGTTTGACAGGTAAAAGTAAAAAAAAAAAAACTCTGAATCTCAGAGCATTTGATACGTTCACTGGCAGATTCACGTTAAAAGGCATCTGACCGTCAAGTTGAACTCAATCAACCTAAAATGAATGAGATATCTTGATGTCTTAAAAAGATTTTCTCTCCTCTTATAAAATAGTTAGCTTCATTCTGCAGGTTCAGCTATTACTTTGGTAAATGATCCCTCTTACAAGTCTAAAAGGGGATCCCTTTTACCAGAAAGACCCGGCCGACCTGAATGCGTATTTTATAGGATAGGAAACTGCCTTGTCGGTAATGACTGTAAATTTCAGCATGCGAGAGACAGAGAAACCCATGTCCCTGAGTATTCCCTAAGCTCCTTAGGCCTCCCATCACGGCCGGTAAAGCCACTTCTAATAACTAGCAGTAGCAGACATCAATTTTCCTTCCTTTAAATCTCATCATACAACTCTGCAACTCTGACGGCTGTTTTGTTTTTCTATCTCATTACAATCGTCTGTATGTGTCGCATGCTCAGTTTTTGCTCTACTCTTTCTACAGGGAAAACCTGTGTGTGCCCCGTATTTTTCAACTGGAATGTGCAGCTCTGGTTCTACTTGTATTTTTGATCATCCGTCCTTGGTATCAACACAGAGGAACACATCTTCCATGGCTTCCGAGGCACGGAACTTGAGTCCGCTTAGATCTTCTTTTTCAATTGGAGATTCATCAGGTGAGCTTGTGGAATCATCAACTAAGAAACCGAGAATAGACAAGAACGCATCTTCCGTGGCTTCTGAGACACCGCCTTTGGACTCGCTAGAGGTTTCTTCATCAACAGTATCCGAGATAACACAAGCAACTGTTGGTAGATACACCTTTGATTCATGGGATATTGATGACGAAGACTTTCAATCTTTTTTTTAACTTTCTTCCTGTTTTAAACCCTCAAATTTGGAAGGAATAGTGGAGAATAGTCCAAAAACTGGAGATGAATGCGTGGGTCCCTATCAAAAATATTTTTTTTTTTTTTTTTTTTTTTTGTTAACGCTGGGTTTACTAATACTCAAGGAAAAAGTTGTGGTACCCGAAGGTACCTTACAAGCAGGTGAAGGAATGGCGCGGGTCGTATTTCCGGCGGGAAGGATCTGACGTGGAGGAAGATTTACCTATAAGTACAGAAACGATAAGGTATTTTGTAGCGCTACGTGGAAATGAATCAGAGTTTTGATTAACTATAAAGGTGAGTCTTCTGCGTGTGGGAAGAAGACTAACTAGTAGCCATGAAGAGCGAGGAAAATTACAGAGACGACAGGGTTTTTTTTTTTCCTTTTTTAGCACTTTGTAGAGGCGGAATACAAAGTTGACTGACTATGAACAGTAAGTCTTCTGCGTGTGGGAAGAAGACAAACTGTCGCAGCTGTGAGGAAATTCGTGGTTGGGAATGAGGACAAGTACAAGAGACGATAAGGTTTTTTTGTATCGCTCTGTGAAAACGAATTAGAGTGTTGACTGACTATGAACACTTACGCTTCTCCGTGTGTCAAGCACGTTCGGGTTGGCATCTATATATGTTCCATTTTGAAATCAAATCCAGTTTTTCAGAATCATATTGATCGAAATCAATGGAAGGCTTAGCTGGTTCTGGTTCCGGGATAAAGATTGGCATCATTGAAGATGTTAGCAGGAACCACATCGAAGCTTTCACTGAGTTTCTCAGAAACCGCCAACCTCCACGTTTGCTCTCTGAGTGCACTGCGGGTGATGCCGTTGAATTTTTCCGGCCCTTGCCCTCCGACAAAATCGAAGCTCTCGTCAGTAGCCTCAGAGCCGCCAGCGTTAGCAAGATCGATGGAAACCATAAGGACAGTCCTTTTGAGAGCCCTGTGATAAGAGCATTCTTGAAAGAGCTTTTGAACGAAACTCGGGAAAAAGAAAATGGCGAGAAGAATATCAACTACAAGAAGAATCTCTTAGAACAATGCTTGACAGCCAGCGATGTCCGTAACCACTTTTTCATCGGCGCCAATAAGGACGTTGAGAAGTACTTTCCTTTGGCCGCTGTCCTCGGCGGTACTGAGCGGATCCTTCGACTTGAGGACGCGGACGAGGAAGGCAAGCCATGGATGTTTAAGTATTCATACTTCTGGCAAAGCTATGTCTTGACCGAAGGCTGGAGCAGCTATGTTAAGGAGAAGCAGCTTGGTGCCGGAGACTTTGTCTTCTTCCAACGACACCTTACGGACAGAAGCAGGCTCTTCATTGGTTGCAGAAGGCGCGAAGGTGGCAAGTCTCCCAGGAATGATGCTCTCGTTTCTTCTCGAAATGCAGTTCTGAATCCAACATCACCGGCTACATCTGCCAAGACGCTAGAATTGAGAGAGAAACTCAAGGAAGTTGAAACTCCACTGCAGCTAGAATTGCCTGAGCATAGCATTCCAGTGGTTGATGACCCTGTCTCTGTCATTTACTGTGGTGAGTACCAGGACTCGGAGGAGAGATACTTCATCAGCTACATCTTTAACGACTTGTGTCTCCATGGCTTCACTCCTTTGAGATATGACCTAACCAGGAGCATAGTGACTGGGAATCCGAAGATGCTATACAGATCACGGGTTGGTATTATCATTTTCTCTATGAATTATGCTCGTTCCAGAGGGTACCTGGATGGATTTGTGGCAATTATGGACCACTTGAAAGCAAACAACCTTGTGATTATTCCTGTGTTTTTTAAAGTAAGTCTTTTAGACGTCAGAGGTCAAAGTGGCTCTTATGAAAAAGTATTCACGCGACTTAAGAATTCAGTCCAGGCATCCCAAATTCTGAAATGGAGGGCGGCTATGCTTGAATTATGTTCCATCAATAGATATCAGTATATGAAAGGGTATATTAATTCTCTCAGTAGGCAATTTTGTAGCTGTACAATGTGGTAAATGTCTCTTATTCTGATGGATTTTCTGTGCAGGGACGAGGTTATGCTAGCCAAGAATATTGTTAAAGATGTCTGTTTGGTGCTCAATTCTGAAACTCACAGGAATCTGCAAGGAATGAGGCTTCAGTTAAAAAGTATATTGTCTCTGCTGAGTTGTTCTCAATCTTCAGCCCCACATATTGTTGGACTTTGGGGTATGGCTGGCATAGGGAAGACTACTATCTCCAGAGATATTTTCAGAAGACAAGCTGAGAGTCATGACTTGTGCTACTTTCTGCCAGACTTTCATCTACAGTGTCAAACAAAAGGGCTGAGTCATTTGCGTGAAGAATTCTTCTCGAAAATCTTTGGGGAGGAAAAAGTTTTCATAGACGCCTGTGATTCCAAACTAAGTTTCACAAGGAGTAGGTTCCTTGATAAAAGGGTTCTCATTGTTATTGATGGTGTGAGAAATGCTAGAGATGCAGAAGTTTTGGTCGGTGGGTTTGGCTGGTTTTCTGGTGGACATCAAATTATCTTAACATCTAGGAATAGGCAAGTTCTTGTACAGTGTAACGCCAAAGAGATTTACGAAATCCAGAAACTATCCGAGCCTGAATCTCTGCGCCTTTGCTGCCAGTTTGCCACTGAACAAAATTGGAACGGAAAGATGTCGTTGGTTTCAGAGCTGGTGAACTATGCTAGCGGCATTCCATTGGCTCTGCGAGTCTTAGGTTCGTCTGTTCAAAAGCAATGTATTAACGATGAGAAGCAACATCTGAGAAGATTGCGGCAACATCCGCTAATCGAGATTCAAGACGCATTTAGGAGAAGTTTTGATGGACTAGATGACAACGAGAAGAACACATTTTTAGACCTCGCATGTTTTTTCAGAGGGGAGAATAAAGATCATGTGGTGAACATCCTTGATGGTTGCGGTTTTCTTACAGATTTAGGAATATATGGTCTCATTGATGAGTCTCTCATCAGCCTTGTAGATAACATGATAGAGATGCCCAACATTTTCCAAGACACGGGTCGATTTGTTGTTTGTCAGGAAAACAACGAGGCAGGCAAGCGTAGCAGATTATGGGATTCTACTGACATTGTTGATGTCCTGACAAACAATTCAGTAAGTTTTGCAAATTATTATATATACTGGAACTCCAGATTTCTGCTCATGTTCATTTCTTCAGTTTCTCAACTCGTTGTCCTTTTTCTTTAGGGAACAGAAGCAGTCAAAGGCATATTTCTGGATGCGTCCGACTTGACATTTGAGTTAAATCCTACTGTATTTGAGAGGATGTATAGACTTAGATTGCTCAAGATCCACTGTCCAACTTCTGAAAACCATTGCAAGGTTTGTCTACCTCAAGGCCTCCACTCTTTGCCTGATGAGCTACGACTACTTCATTGGGAAAGATATCCTTTGGGATCATTACCTCGGAACTTCAGTCCTAAAAATCTTGTAGAACTGAACATGCCCTATAGTAACTTGACAAAACTATGGAAAGGAACAAAGGTATGTCTTGACACCTATGGTGCAATCTGCTGCATACATTAGGTCATTAGCTTGTACTTAATGTCTTATTTTGGTTGTTCTTGTTTGTAAACAGAATCTTGAGAAGTTAAAGAGGCTAATTCTGAGTCACTCGCGCCAGTTGACTAAATTCCCAAGGCTTTCAAAGGCGATGAACCTTGAGCATATTGATCTGGAAGGATGTACGAGTCTGGTTAAGGTTAACTCATCTATTCTTCATCACCACAAGCTTACTTTCTTGAGTCTGAAAGACTGTTCTCATTTGCGATTTATGCCGACCACGGCTCATCTAGAATCTCTTGAAGTTCTTAATCTATCTGGCTGCTCAGAACTCGAGGACCTTGAGGATTTCTCACCAAACCTGAAAGAGCTATATCTAGCTGGGACAGCCATTACAGAAATGCCGTCCTCAATCGGGGACCTTACTAGACTTGTTACATTAGATCTGGAGGATTGTAAAAGACTTCAGCACCTACCAGCGGGGATAAGTAACTTGAAAGCCATGATGACACTTAAGCTGTCTGGCTGTTCAAATCTGAAGAGCCTTCCAAATATTGATGCACTGTTTCTACGAGATTCACAAGGTCGTAACGGAAAGATAACCATGGAAGAGTATGTGCCCTCTTCTATTCGAGAATCAAGGTTAGATAGCTCTTTATATCTTCTCAACTTCAATAATTTGCAGTTTAAATCAGATGTTATATTCACAATTCATGTTTGCAGAGATGCTGTAGAAGATTTTTTACGGGCATTTGAATATCCATCAAGCAACGGAATAACACAAGCAAACTGGCCATATGTCACAATTAGCTTCCTGCCCTCATCAATTTTGCACTCATTGGCGTCAAGATTATATTGTCTAGTAACCTTGTCCCTCTGTAACGCGTGCCTAATGAATATTCCGGAAGAGTTATGCTGGCTTCCTTCAGTGAAAGCACTGGATCTTGGTGGAAATTCTTTCAGCCAAATTCCTGAAAACATTAAGGAGCTTCGTAAACTGCACAGCCTCAGATTACGCCATTGTAAAAACCTCAGATCATTACCGGAGCTTCCCAGAAGTCTAGAAATCCTGAACGCGCATGGTTGTGTGTCTCTTAAATCATTTCCTTCAAGCTTCAAGCAGTTTCCAAGGAACTGCACATTCAGTAATTGCTTTGCGCTGTCCCCAGAAGTGGTCAGAAAGTATATGAGAAAAATGGCCGAGGGGAATCGACAGGTACCTCTCTAGCTCTGTTTATGTCCGTCTCTGTCTCTCTCTCCTTCACTCTCTTTCTCTCACATGCATTTTTAGATGCACTCTTCTTATATTTTGTGCAAATCACTCTTCATATATATATGATACCTTTTGTGGCTTCACTGGAACAGGAACACAGCAACACGCCTGCATTCAGTATCTGTATACCTGCCTCTGTAGGTCACAGATCATTAGTTAATTGTCAGGCTGGTTCATCTGTAAGGATAGAGCTAGCTCCTGGCAAAATAAAGACGGTCTCAGGTTTTGCTTTATCAGTAGTAGTTGAGTTTTCGGATAATTATAACAACGCTGCTGGTTTTGGCATCAAGTGCATAATTATATGCAGGAAGACTGGAACAGACCTCTCACCTAGACTAGAGAGGACTTTCCAATTTTGGGCTCCAAAAGAAGTCCCCACTGTTCAAAAGGAGCATATGTTTCTCTTTGGCTTTGTCACAATGAATACTGCTGAAGAAGATGATCATGATGCCCTGGTTGATATATTTAGATTTGAATTCCATCCTGTCAATGCGGAGAACAATCTTCTTGATGATAGCTGTACATTGAAGCGATGCGGAGTCTATTTAGTTACTGCGGCAACATGTGATACCACACTTGGTGCAAAACGCTCTGCTTCTTGCATGGATCCAGTGGAGCATATGGCATCACCACATAAGAGATGCCGATTGAAGATTGTTATTGAAGCTGTTATTCTGAGCTTAAGAAAAAGGAAACGAGAAAAGAGTGTCTTTACAGTCCAAAACCGTGCTAAGGTAAAACATCTAACACTACCATTGGCAAATACATCTAAGCACGTAGGGCTTCTGATGTCACTTAGAAGAAAATTCAAATTGATCATATAGTTCTGATTTGTATTACATGTAGCTTCTGACCCTTCAATGACTAATGTTTTCACCATCTGCTTCTTCTTCAATAACTGATGTTTTAATGGATAGTAGTAGGTTAACCAAATATGAATGAGGATTTTCAAGCTACCTTCGTTTTGCAGGTTCATCTTGGTCCAGTTCCTGCTCGCTTAGAACATGATCAAAACTACAGAGATCTAGAGCAGAATGAAGAAAAAGAGTTAGGCGCTCCTCACCAGTCTAGCTCATCTTTAAGCGACTCACTGACCTCTATTCGTAAGCCTACTCAATCAGCAGCTCAGCTTCATCAGGTTTCCAGGGCTCGATCTTTGGAGAAGAAGCGAACATACGAGTTTGGAGATTCCGAATTTGGAGTGTCCGTGCTTTATCCTAACACACGCAAGCGAAGACGGTCTTATAGTGACGGTTCCATAAAACCAAGTCAGTCTTACAATGATGGATACATTCATGATGCTGCTATCCGAATTCAGACCGATTTCCGCGGCTACAAGTGTAGAAAACAACATTTGATCATTAAACAGGGAATAGTTTTAATACAGGTAAATGTTTGCTAAATGATGAAATGTTGTTAATTCGTTTTTTTCTGTTACTCTGATTCCTAACGGTATTTAACTGGTAATGGGCAGGCTCGTTGGAGAGGCTATCAGGTTAGAAAAAACTACCGGAAATTAGTTTTGTCAATGGGGATATAAGAAGCAGCACCGTGATGAGATAATTTATCTGCCAAGAGACGAGACCTTTTGTCACAACATGAGAAGGTGTAAGAATTTGATGATTAATAATGAAGAATCAGTATATAAGTAATTAACTAACCATTCGTTTGTATTGAGATTAACGAAAGAACAACATTTGACAAATAACAAGCTATGTAGTGCTTGGTTTTACTATAAAAATTTCCTAAATTTTACTAAAAAATCTTGGTTCGAATCATTCCATTTGAAAATTAAATTTTGAAATTGAAATTAAAAAAAAAAACGGATCATAATAAATTTTGTAAATTGTAATATTTCTTTTTAGTAGTATTATTGAAAAGCCGAAATCGATCAAACAAAAATGCATCAAACATTTCTCTCTTTTTGAGTAGATGACGTGGATACCTAATCAACCGTCGATTGAATCTTCGGAGTGAAACCACCGGACTGCTCAGCACCACCTCTCGAACCATCCCTCGAGTTTCGCTCGACCCAGAGGGCTTCCTCAGTCCTCAACAAGTCCTTGCGTTCTTGCTTCTCTCCAGATCCAGCTCCCACCACTTTTAGTTCACACGAAAATTTAATTCGATTTGACTCACTCTCTTAAAATCCCAAAGATCTAATCCCATTTTGGAAAATTCAAAATTTCCCTAGATCAACGTGTTGTAATTTTCTGGAGATAAAAATCAGTTTTGGTTCATGATTTTGATTTCGTGAGCCCTTATGGATTCGCAGAGGTCCATTGGCAACACTAACCGATCGAGCTTAGATCTTGGCCGTTCTTCGTCTTCGTCTTCTCCTTCATCGCTAACCAAATCGATATCGGATGCAAGTAGCCAGAGTCTCTCTTCGATCCTTAACAATCCACATGGAGGGAAGTCTGGTGTTTATGGTTCCGATGCATCTTGGGTTGGTTGGTGGTCTTCGTCGACGTTTGTAGCTCCGTCTGAGTTCGCGCCTGTTGCTTCAACGAAACTACCTGGCTCGGAGCTGACCAGATCCGACTTCCATGGCTACGTCTCGTCGATCTCTGAGTCTCATGGTAGGTTTGAAGATATCAGGAACCACACGAGGGAAGAGAGCTCCGGGTTTGATCAGGAGAGCCACGTATCGGGTTTAGCCGCGTGCCTGCGTGAGGTTCCTTCACTCTACTTCAAGGAGGACTTTGCCCTCGAGGACGGAGCTACATTTCGTTCTGCTTGCCCTTTCTCGAGCCTGACGGAGAATCTAGCTCTTCAGGAGAAGCTGTCACAGTATCTTGATGTGGTGGAGCTGCATCTTGTGAAGGAGATCTCAGTGAGGTCCGATTCGTTCTTTGAGGCCCAAGGGGAGTTACAGGATTTGAATGTGAAGATCGTCGAGGGTTGTGGTAGGATCCGCGAGTTGAAAGAGACTATTCGGCTCCTAGACAGGAATTTGGTTGATTCAGCTCGACAGATTCAAGAGCTGAGCTCAACTAGGATTAATATGTTGGAGCTGCAACGTAAATTGAGGCTTATTTTGTATGTTAACCAAGCTCTCTCTGCACTCAAATTGGTAATTTTTCAGACTGATTCGTTTAATGTAGTTTCGAGTTGGCTACATTTGTGTATTTCCTCTTTTTCTTGATGGAAGTTTGATTCTTTATTGTTCAGCTTGTTGCGTCCGCAGATTGTGCTGGAGCTTTGGATATAACTGACGATCTCCAAAACTTGTTGGTAAGTTCACCTCTGATTGATGTTGGATACTCTTAGATGCTTAGGAAGTATTAGTTTTCATAAGAATACTTTTCTATCCGTTTTAGGCTGGGGATGAGCTAACTGGTCTACACTGCTTCCGCCATCTTCGGGATCATGTTACTTGTTCCATAGAGTCCATAAACAGGTGTGTCTCTTTTCATGTTATGATAGCTGACTAAAATAGGCTGTATTCAGTCTGCCTGTAATGCTCTTTTAGGAGAAGCGTTAACTTTTTTGAGCATTTGTTTTAACGCCAATATAGTGTTTCTTACGTTTGTGGATGGATAAGGAACACTTGGTCGAATTTCATATTACCTGTGCCAAGTACCTTTCAAGTGATGTTTTAAGTTATGCTGTTGAACCTCTTGGAATTTTTCAGATGGTGAAGGCAGTCGATATTTTGAAAAATGTTTGCCCGGGCAGATCTGGGTCATTCATAGCAGATAGTCTCTTTATAAATTGCAAATGGCACGGTTTCTTAGTGTAAAATCAATCCTTTCATGTTTCGGGTGCTTAGGCAATTTGATGATTATGAATGCATACAGGCATTGTAGCATTCTTTGGTAGTGCTGTTTAGTGAAGATTTAGCAGTTCATAATATTAAGTTCACCTTCTATTTTTGCCTGTGTTTTCTCTATTATTCTCTTTTATTTATTTATTTGTTCTAGTGTCTGATGGCTTGTTGATTTTTTTTGTAGTATTCTCACGTCAGAATTTATGCGTATCTCAATACACAATACTGGGGAAATAGATGTACTGATTTTATCTGCAGCAAAAGTACGGGGATCCATTTCATCTAACGGGAAGGCCAGTGATGAAGTAAGTCTCTTCTGATACAGTTGGATATTTTTTAATGAATATGGGCGATTCTTTTTGTACTATGTGGAGCTTAATTGTTGGTGTAAAAACTTATAAGAGGATCCTAACCTGTGAGAAGTGGTAGATTAATCAGCAATATAACTGAAATAACGTATAGCATGCCTATGAATATCGGGCTTACTTTTGCAGGTTAAGCTAGAAGAAGAGGATACCTCTACCTTATGTGATCGGCTTCTTCCTCTAGTCATTGGATTGCTAAGAACGGTGAGTGGCCGCTCCTGATTGTTTTTCAAGGAATTCTACCACTGAAGTTGACGATGCCTTATTGTTTCATTTTCTTCTTTATGCTGTTTCTGGTCATGATTGTTGGTTCGTAGTGCTCATTAAGTTTTAGTCTGGATTCAGTTCTCATGTGTTGTTCTTTGGATTATTTTCCGTAGGCAAAGTTCCCCTCAATTTTGAGGGAGTACCGTGATGCACTCACATCCGAAATGAAAAATGCAATCAAGAACGTAGTTGCCGAGCTGCTTCCAATTCTTGTTGCAAGATCACTCGAATCTGATTTTTCACATGGGGATCGCTCAGTAGATGTTGATGGTGAGATTTATTACTATGTATTAAGATTGTCATTGGACTTAGTTTGTCATTGATACGTAGCTAAACATAAGTTTAGTACTTGAGAAGTGTATGATTTCTCTGATACACATTCACATCAAGTTTAGCAAATGCTTTAATCAATATTACTGTTTATTTTCATCGCTTGTTTTCTTTTTGTTCTCTAATTTGATCTGAGACCCGACTGGGACGTAACTTACATGAAAATTGGTCAAGTAATGAAGAATGTTTGCTGAAAACTTATTTTAGGGATTAAATAGATCTTTTTATCCTTCTCTTTGGATAATGTATTCTACTTCGGTGTTAGTTTGTCTCTCCAGAATCCATGCTTATTCCTAGTGTGTATACAGGTGGCGGCGGCACATCTCTCGCGAGCAAGTTGAGGACTCTGTCATCTGAGGCATTTGTTAATCTCTTAACTGCTATATTTAGGATTGTTCAGGTAATATATGCATCAATTATGTAACATTGAATTATATAAACAGGCATTATAGGAAGCTATACATATATGTCGTTTTATTTTGGTTTTGATACGTCTACCTTATAAAGGTTTGGAACCTTTCACCCTTTGAAGTAGTTAGATTATTGATTAAGATGTAATATGATTTCATTTCATTTAGTGAATGCAGGCACATCTAGTTAGGGCTTCGGAAGTGAAAAAAGCAATTGAGTGGATCCTCTGCAATACGGATGGACATTATGCAGCTGATTCAGTTGCAGCTGCAATTGCTGTTGGTGCTGTCGCGGCCGAAACAGTCCAGGAAACAGGTTTCAAAGGCGGGTCATTAGTGTCTTCTCCATTGGGTAAGGCTTCCTCAAAGGCCCCTCCGTTGCAGGGAAAATCGAGCGATGCATCTAGCTTGATGAACATGTCAAGAAACTTCAGGTCTTCTAGTTATAATTTATTTGTTTTTAGTGTATTCCTTAAAAGTCTCGCAGTTTTCTGTAACACTAGCCGTTGTTCTAAGCTTGGAGTTGATTAGGCATTTTCTTTCTTATTTATATAGGGCCGATGTCTTGAGAGAAAACACAGAAGCTGTCTTTGCGGCTTGTGAGGTTACTCATGCTAGGTGGGCAAAGCTACTAGGAGTTCGTGCTCATCTTCATCCAAAATTAAAATTGCAGGAGTTTATGAGCATCTATGATCTCACCCAAGATTTCGTAACAGCTTCGGAGAAGGTATTTGCTCTGAACTTTTCTTCACATAAGAGATAAGAAAGTATTGCTTATTCTTGTGTGACATTTGTACGAAATTGAACAGATTGGTGGACGATTGGGATTTAGTATTCGTGCGACGCTGCAATCACAAGCCATAGCCTTTGTGACTTGCCAGCATGAAGCTCGGGTTAGTCTCTGTATAGATACATCTTTAAGTTTCACAGCAAGCACATCTACGCTTTTGTTTACTTTCATGGCTTACAAAAAAAAGGAAAGTAGTGAAAAAGTGGCAGAAAAAAAGTGATACCAGGAGCAATATGACTAATCCATCTGATCTATACTTTGTCTAGCAGTAGCGTTTAACTTACTGTTGATAACCAAGTAGTGTTGAACGATATTGACTTCATCCCGTAGATGCATATTCTGTAATTCTTAGACCATCTGACTTCTTTCACTACCAAGAATTCTGGTCGCTAATCTATTGTATTTTGTTCTACCGCAGATGAATAAACTGAAAGCTGTGCTCGATCAAGAAACATGGGATGAGATAGATGTTCCCGAAGAATTCCAATCCATAATCAGTTCTCTTTTTCCATCCCCGGAGTTGATATCTGGGAAACATGATGATGCGGATATTAGAACATACCACAGAAATCCGCTCCCTCTCAATGGGTCTCTCACTTCAAGATCTGGGGATCAACATACTGAATCTAGTGAAGGTCTTGCAATTAGTGATGCACAAGTGAAATCCACAGTTTCGCCTGAGTCTCTTGAAAGAAGCAAGGCTGGTGTATCCTCAGTTGCGAATAATCAAAGTAATCAGAAGGCGCACGGAAAATCTAAACTTTTCTATCAAGGAGTTGGTTACCACATGGTAAACTGGTTAGTTTTCTTGTTATGCATTTTAAAGTTGTTATATACGTTTTTTTCTATAGTAATTTGAATGGCTGTTGATTGATGAATATTTCTCTCTACTCTCTTAGCTATTTGTACCGTTTGCTAGGTTTATATTCCTTAATGTTAGCTGCAGTCCCGGCTGGAAGTTTAGTTATGCTGATGTAATACCTTTTTTTATGTCTGCAGTGGGTTAATATTGCTCAAGATGTTGTCAGAATACATTGATATGAACAATTCTTTGCCAGCTTTGTCCCCGGAAATTGTGCTTCGTATTGTTGAAGTGTTGAGGTTTTTCAACACTAGGACATGCTATCTTGTTCTGGGTGCTGGTGCTATGCAGGTATAAATATGCTTTAATTGGATCAAATAGTAGTATTCGTTGCTGATTAGCTGTATTGAGTTTTTTAACCAATAACCTGTGAGCCATAGCATAGCCAGATTTACACCTCACCTACTTGTCTTTTGCAGATGAACTTTTTTGACATAAAAGAAATTTGATTTGTATTTACGCCAAACAGATGTAATCTGCATTAATATTGACCGTTTGAGTGCTCATTTTCATGCTATAGGTATCTGGTTTAAAGTCCATAAAAGCGAAACACTTGGCGCTTGCAAGTCAAGTAATCGACTTCACTTGCTCTATTATTTCTGGTAGGTAGATATTTAAAAATATTTTTCTAATTGTTCGTGTCATAATGTCTTTGGCGGAATTAATAATGTATTGACACCATTTGATTTGTGTTATCGAAGCATTTCTTTCCTCACTTTTTTTGTCCAAAATATGAGCTTGCTTATGATGGTTAATTTGGTTGTTGGGGTGTTTGTACATGTCCGAATCACCTGGTCTAAGACGATCAGCTTAGTCTCTCCATTTTTCAGCTTCCCAATGATTTTGTTTGAATCATCCCTAGCTCGTTTTCCTGTGGGTTTCTGCCTGACTGTGTTTTTTTTTTTTTTTTTTTTTTTTTGTGGTCCTAGAATCTAGAACTATTCTGCTTTCAAAAGTACCTGAGACGAGAAAGCCACTGTTGTCCGTAGAGATTGATAAAGTTTCTCAGGTATGTTTTTCTCTTTGCCTTCTGCCTTTAGTCTCCTTACTCTTACAGGTTGTTAGGTTTTGGAGGTTGTTGAACACCTGATAAGGAGATAGTTGGGAAAAAAGTTCAGACACGTTAGTTATCTCTAGGTTCCTAGAATAAAGTGTTAGGATGGCGGTTTTAATGCCCGTTTCCATGAATTTCGGCTTCTCGCCACTTCTCAGGATTACAGGATTCATCGAGATGAAATATACACAAAACTGGTTCAGATAATGAGAGAAAGACTATTGGCGCATCTTCATGGGCTGCCTAAAGTTGTCGAGGGCTGGAACAGACCGCCCGACACCAACAAACAATCTAAAGAGTTTGCGTGGCCGCTCACGAGGGTGATTTATTCTCATTCACTAAACTGATAAATATTGATAGTATGAGTTTTTAATGTGCGTTTAATTTTACAGGAAGTTGGCTACCTTCATCGTGTCTTGTCTGAGACATTGCATGAAGCGGATGTTCAAGCAATCTTCAGGTGAGCATATCTGCAACTTTCATAAAAAGGACATTTAGGGCTGCATAAAATTGTAATGTGGACTTGAATTTACTTATTTTAGGATAGTAGCCAATCAGTTGTTTAGAATTAGAGTCATGTTAACAAAACAGACTATCTGACAATTCCAATTGGAGACTTAGTCTTGTGCTATGGGAAAAACACCTGAGATTGGCAGCCATCGATAACTTCATTATAGTTTTACATTTTTCTCTTATTGTTGTCGAAAAACTGATATTTTATGGACACACTGCTGAAATTTTTGGAACTCTGTTTCTTGCGCTGGTTCACATGTTTTCAGCTGTACGGTATAACACAACATATTACTGTTTATTTCCTATAAATGCTAAAGCAAGGAAGTAATCTTTCGGGTTCTAATGTCACTTTCTTTTGTCATACTCCATAATACAATTTCATGATTCTTGTAGGCAGGTGATTTCAATTATTCACACGCAAACCTCTCAAACGCTTACGAGCTTGGAGATAAGATCTCCGGAGGCAAAGAAAAGGTAACTTTCTATCCTGTAGAAAAAAAAACAAAAAAAAACAAATTTAGGTTCTGTAGTAAAACGTTTGTCTCATTTTATTCAGGCTGAAGCTTCACATTGAGCTGATTCTCAAATGCATCCGGTCGTTACCATCCGACAATGCCAATGAATCTGGCATCCCAAACTGGGGACAACTTGATGAATACTTTGCACAACACTTTAGAGAAGAAGAAGGAAGCGAAGCTGAGTGATGAAGGTCGTCGTTGTACAGCAATTTGTTTCTTCTCACTTTCTTTATAAAGTCAAAAACTCGGAGTTTGGGTATGAAGATGGATTACTGGTCCTGTAGATTTAACGTACAGGTAACACAAATTCCTTCCCTCTGCCTCCATTACCAATGCAACCAAAGGCGTTTACCAAATCAAATACAAATTATGATCAGTAATCCTTTCATCGGGTGTTACATCACGATTTGTGGAAAGCAGACTAATTTTAGTATCATGAAACGCAAACCCTCGTTTTGTTCAGCTACTGCATAAAAACTTAATATAATTCTGATGGTTTGGACCTTCAAATGCAGGATAATTACAGTTATGGGCTACGATGAAGTTTGGAAGCCAAAAATATCTCTCTGAAGTAACATTCTCTCTTGTTTGGATTTTCTCATTTACCTCGATGTTGCTTTTTTTATGTGAGTTGTAAGAGAGGTACGAGCGATTGGACAATTTTTTTGAATGAGGTAAGCAGTAGATTTTAGACGTATATATAATTTTCAGTGGGAGAAAATTTTAATGTGCTTATTATATTCAGTATTTTTCATTTTTAACAAATAAAGTTTGTTTTCATGGTTCCAAAATTCAATATCAAGACTTGAGGAGCAGCATATGGTTAAACTCAGATGTTGATTCTTCTTCTCTATCTGATTGTATAGTGTTAAGCAATCTGATTCAAAGATTACTCCATTCGAATTAAAGTGTTGCTATGGCCATTGTTTGTGCCTCTAAAGCGGAAGATGCGATCTTGATTTTTAGGAAAGTCATATTAAATCTGGGTCTCTCGCCGTCTCTAATAATCCAGCCCTGCTCCCGCTAGTTGTCCACTATCAAGGAAGTTGTCCAACAAGTCTTGGATTGTTTTGAATGTCTCGTTATGGACTGCATTGGGTTTTCTTGTCTCATATCCTTCTTTTGCTGTATTAACCATGCCGGTTGAAGATGAATTCATTTCAATGACACACGGAGATTTATATATAAATAAATTTTGTAAAATTGACAAGGTTATACAACTTAAAAAGTTTTTTTTTTTTTTTTGAAGTACAACTTGAAAAGTTGGTTTTACATAGGTTCCAGTTCCATAAACAAAGGAAGATCTGTTTTTTAGAAAGTAATGACATGTTAAAAATTGGAAAAATTTCAAAACTACACTTTTTAGGTGTCAATTTTCAAAACTACACCTCTAGTGTGTTTATTTTCAAAAATACACTTTTTACTCTGAACCCTAAAATATAAACTTCAAACCCTAAAATCTAACTTTGAACCTTTAAATCTAAGGCCCCGATTGGCATAAAGGCTGTCACGACTTTTAAGCATTTTACAGTCTTCAGTCTTTTTTTTTTTCCAATGGCTTTAAGCACTTTTATTTATTTTAAAGTCTTCAAAGCCCAGTTTTTTTTTTCTTTCTTGTTTTCCTCTTTTTTCTAAAACCTGTTTACGGTGAATGTAGAAAAAAAAAAGTAAAGCTTCTCTCCTGAATAATTGAAACTTCTCTACAAATTTGTGTGTGTTTGATTACAATTTAATTTAGATCAATTAATCATTATTGTTTTTTTCTCAATCTAAATCCTAAACCCCAAAATCTAAACTCTAATCAAGAATTAATGAACCCAAACTTATATATTAAAATTAGGAAAAAGTGTAATTTTGAAAATTGTCACACTAGAGATGTAATTTTGAAAATTTACACCATATTTCTCAAAATTTCTCTTAAAAATTGACATCAAAGGTAAGAGACATTCAGACAAAAAAAAGAAGGGAATAAGGTAACAGATGAATTTTTCTTCATTGTTTTACTTTCAAAAGAATTTTTGTTTTTGTTTTTGTTTTTAACGCTGGTTTACTAGGCCAAAAGAGCTTCCACAAAATTAAACTAAAAAAAAATGATATAAATATTTTATAAGAAAATATAAAATGAAGCAAATATGAAAATGTGCTGTTTACTCTACAAAGTCTATATTCGTAAATCATAAAGATAGTTGGTAAAAGTACAACTGATATGAACACTGATAGTTGAGAATTACAGTAAATTTAGCCAACTTGGTAAATTCTTGGATACATTGGCCCGTTAGCAAATCTATACTATAAAAGATGCCTAACTCTTTCCCTCTTCTGCTTCACACGTCAGCACGATAGCACGAGAGAGAGTAACACCTGACATTTCCAATTTAAGAAAAAAAAAAAGTTCTTCAATCCCACCGTAAACCCTTTCATCTTCTCCGTTTCAGTTTTGTGACTTTTGTCTAAAAGAAATCAAGGCGTTTAAAATTCTGAAAAGCATGCTTAAGGCGACGCCCATCTAGACAATTCATTAACTTAGGGTTAATTTAAAGGTGAGATTACCGGAGTAGCTCCTGGTAATACTCCGTCCCGACTTCTTCATCCAACGTTCCGTATACGCTCGAATCTTCTTTATTTTCTCACATTAGTCGAGGAATGTAACTCTCGAAACCATGTTTTATTTGATTCAGGCTTCGCCACAGTGAGGTAAAGGATCTACCGGCGGTGTGAGACCCATGATCAAGGAATTGCCGTTGGAGAAGACACGATCACCATTCGTGCAAGATACATCCAATATTAGATCAAAGTGAAAGAGCTCATCGATCGCATCCACAGATGAGGAAATGGATTATGAGTTTGCTCTGTATGGAGACGTTAAAAGAGAAAATTATGTTGGTAAGTCTGAGAGAAATAGATATGCGTGGCTATTATTTAATGGTAAGAGGTGGTGCCTATCAACTCACATTGAAGCCCGATGAAAAGGTAGCACGGGTTTACCTGAGTCGAGTAAGAGCAGTGGATGAAGATGTGATCACAGGTTTCAGAACCAGTTGTGCAAAAGGGGCATGTAGGGTCTATGTTCAATCCCCATCTAATCATTCTATCTTTGACAGGAAGCGGATTTAGGTGACGAGCAATTTTTGAACCAGATGCCTCTTGCCCAAGGCTTGGTGTCGCTCCTTGGTCTAATGATGTCCCATGTTTTCTTTGTGGAAAATTCAGAGGATCGATATCCACTTGTGGTTTTTATTTTCTTTGTTTCAGGAGCTTCAAAGGATGGCGAAAGAAGGCCATAACAGAGTTTGATAATGCCGGGTCTTGCTTCCACGAGTATGATGAATTAGAATCAGGGTGAGAAAGCAGTTTACAGAAACTCTTACGAGTGTTTGGTGAAGACGGTTAGGTTTCAAGGAGTGAGAGCTTCGTGTGGAAAGGTTTCTTCCCGACATGGGGCACATGAAGTTTAGACACATGTGTTTGCGTCTCTTACGTCAAGTTTAGACACTCTCAAGTAGCATCTTACTATTTGTTGTCTATTTGTTTCTGATTAGTAAGAAGAGTTCAAAACCGATTAGTTTTACTTTTTCATACTCAGATTAACTTTGATCAGTTTTGTTTCAAGTTCAGAGTTAAATAAATTGGTTAATGTCCTCTAATGAAATTGAGTGGAGGTTATTGGTTTATGTAATTTGAAAATCCTTTCATTTCTGAAATTTTTTTGAGTAGATAAGAAGAGTTCCAAGCTTCGACGTACGTAACTGATGTTTACCAAGAATAAGCAATACATCTTTTAATTGTGTAGGCTTAATTCACATACCAACCCATTGCATGCATTAGATAACCTGATTCATCTTTTAAATTTGGTATCTCTGGTGCCTGAAGGATTTAGTCATTCACACAGAATTTAGTCAACTTCGTAGCCTTTCTCATATTATTAGTTTATGTTGTTGTGGCACCAAAGTTGATTATACTTTCTGTAATTTTGTTCACGATTTATTCTAGATTATAATAAGCTTTTGGATCATACAAAAAAAATAATTTCTCTAATCTTTTGGATTTAGCACAATTTGAAAACAATTACAAGGACAACAAAATTAGAGAAATTGTGCTAAATCCAAAAGATTAGAGAAATTAAATTTTTTTGTAATGAATAAAAAAAAAGTTTCTGATTTTTTGGTTTTCTTTCTCTGTGTGTAGGACATTTCAATATTGGAGACTCTAAGACCCAAAACGGAACTCTCCAGGTGTAGTTGGATGGTGGCATTCTCCTGCTCTAATATTCATGGACAATCATGACACCTTTTCATTCTCATCACCATTTCAAACTCTACAACAAGCTTTTGCATAAAACCGTTTTGATACGAAAGATTTCTCTTTTTTAGATAAAGCGTTATTGGAGGTTTCCGGAAGGGAAGGAACTGCTGAGATATGCTTCCATCTTCACTCATCTAGGAACACCAGATGTTCTATTCGACCAGATCTTCTCGGATTACCGGTCCAACATAGCTTCTCTTCTCTCTCTCTCAGGAACATCTGTACAATCATGAACATCTAAAAAAAAAAACAATCATCAACTCACAATCTTTACTTACTTTTACGCTATTTTCCAGGTCTTAAACCTACCTCCTGTTGTTTTTTTATTATTTGGAATTGTAAAGGTGAATATAGACAAGAGTGAGAAAGATGTCTATGCAGCAATAATTGATGAGAAGCTTGCAATGAAGATCGGATAAGGGCATTACGAACATCCCATCTGATCTAAAAATTGGTCTATAGCCGTTTGAGGTAGATAATACAACGCGCAAAGTTTGAGTTTGAGTTCCAATCAAAGTTATGTCAGTTCAACAAAAGATCATCTCACAAAGTCCAAATACTATATATAGGATCGAGTTCTTCATAATATTTTTATTACTCATTCAAACTCAGACTCACCGTTTCTTTTCTTTTTTTCATCGCAAGGAACTAAGATTGAAGATGCATGTATGAATTTGGGACTTTTTAACTAACAGAATTTGGGTCAACGAAATTAGGCACTACGTTCTTTCTAAGAAGCGTGGTTTGACAGGTTTACAGGCTATGTGGCCACAACTACAAACCAGAAGATATATCTCGAGTACTGGAAAGGGTGTTTGGACAATTTAATAGGTAAAGTGAGTGATGAGCATGCTTTGACGCTTTCAGAGTGACAAGTTGTTTGTCATCTTTGAATCGAGAATCTGAAAACTGAAATGTGCACGTCATGACTCCAATTTACTACACTCTCTCTGATTTTATAAATTTATTTTAACTCACCTATAACCTATTATGCTAAATTCCTTATATAGCTTTTAGACAGTAATTATTAGTAGATACTTCCATATGGACTCATAACATAAATCACCATTTTAAAAACAATACTTGCGCGGAGGGAATTCCGGTAGAGCGAGGCATCTACACACTTCCTCCCTCTCGGACAAAATAATTTATGGGCAGAACTGATATAGATGGCGGAATTACGAATACTCTGATCGGGCTTTCAAGACCGGGAAATTAGTAGTTCAAATAGGCTTACGTCGTCGTGTAAGTCGTGAGCTTAGTAACTTGCATAGCATAATAGTTTGGGTTAGGCGCTCTGAATGGCCTGTGTTTCGGATCATTAACGGCCAGAATTAACAAATTCAAAAATTATCAAACTGCTATGAAAGAAATCGTATTACTTTTGAAAGTTAAGTTCAAAAATTATATTTCTTTCCAATCACATTTTCAACAGGTTTTGTTGGACAACAACGTGGAAGTAAATATGCAAACTTCATAATACAAAAATAGGAGATATTTACGATAAACATAATATGCTAACTTCATCATACAAATTAGGAGTATAAACTCTTTGTTCAAAAAATTTAAAACACCAAATACTAATACTATTAAACATAATATGCTAACTTCATCATACAAAATAGGAGATATTTACGATAAACATAATATGTTAACTTCATCATACAAATTAGGAGTATAAACTCTTTGTTCAAAAAATTTAAAACACCAAATATTATTAAGCATATCGATTAACTCGAAATATCAACCATATAAAAACTGATCAGGTTTTTAGGCAAAACCAAACTTTAACCGAGTACAACAGCTCATATATAGAAAGACAAAATAATGACAAACATTAACCTCCAGCTAAATGGATGGTTAAGCTACAAACACCATTGACATTGATACTATTACTACAACATTGCCTTAAAAGAGGGAAAGTGTATATAACTTTAGAGAAGGGAGAATCATTTCGGATGATATTTTCGGGTTGGACCAAACTACCTATCTGCAACTATTAGCCTTATCATCTTCTCCGTCTAGAAGATGGATTTGGTGAGTTTTGGTCGCGGTTTTATCACGATGCTCTCGTAAGGCTTAGCTTGTTCAACTTGGATGTAATCTCTTGTTTTCAAAACCTGCAAATTTGGCAAACAAAGAAAAACCATCAAAACACCAAACTTGATCATCGTCAAGCAGAGTTTGTCTATTTTTGTTTATGGTTGTGTTATGGACATACCAGAGTTAGATTCGGGTTTTACACAATGCCTTAGCCCTACTAGGAACTTAACTTCTTACACATAATGTGCAAACAAAACCTATATGAATATAGTTTGAAACATAAATTAAATATATGAAAGTATTGAAAACACAACCCGCGCTCTATGCGGGCTTTATCCTAATAGTAATAAAAGGTAAAAAAACTTAGAGCGACGCGCCTCACCTGTTGAATGTGGACGTCAAGTCCCTTGTTGACTTTATGGATAGGGTTCTGATCCTGAGGTTCCGCAATTCTGTTATCTAAAGGCTGTGAATTTTAGAGATCTTCGAAAAATTTCTGATTTCAGTATGTTCTTGCGGAACCCGAAAGACTGGATTGGTGGTTCGGCTAAGGGACCTGGTCCCGATGATAGACCGATGAGTTTAGTCGTTGACGTCAACAAATTACGAGACGACAACGACGACGACAAGAAGGAGATGCAGGTCTGTCATATCATAGCTCGGTTTCATTTACGTTGATATATTGAAATTCTGAGAATTAGGTGTTTTTTTTTTTCTTGTCGGCTTGTACATTTTGCTGCAAAGTCGAGATTTTCTGTAACATTTTTTGCCCAATCTTAAAACTGATATTTGCAGCTAGTTTTGAAATTGGACCTACGTGGTGATAAGAGCTTGAGTAAGGAGGTCATACGGAAAGTAGGTGAAATCCCAGGTAATTTTTTAAAGAGCTCCCTTCGCAATTTTCTGGGAAACAACGTTTATTATTCAACGAACTTGCTGTATCCTGTTTTGTTTATAGGAAGGGGTGGTTGGATGCTAGGAAAAAATCAAAATGAAAAGGAACTAACTCTGAAAAATGATACAGTGATGAACAATCTCGAACGATTCTGACATAGGCCGATAAGGCGTATCTTGTTTTAGGAGACCAAGTATATTTGCAGTACCGTAAACTTTGTATTGGGATGTCAGAAACTTCTTCACGTTGTGCAGTGTGCCTTGTTTGCAATTGTAGTTGTGATTTGAATTTTGGAACTAATATTTTCATTAACTTCATAGTTTGGTATCATGGACTAATGGAGCTTCTAGCCACTGAATACTGAAACGGTTTAGTTGATATATAATGAAACAAGATATTTTTTTTGTTATATACACTGGTTGTTTGATTAACGATACCTTTTTTCCCTGTTTTACTTCCGAATGTTCTAATTTGCCTTGTTCGATTGTTTTCGCGTTTAGGAGTCACTTATCTATCCCTGGATATAAAGGAAGAGACGTTAACCGTTTGGGGGGCCGTTCAATTAACAGAGGTATTACAAATATTAGAAGATTGCAGCCCAACCGAAACAATTGTGCTTGAGGCCACGGTTAAGTTCGAGCCAAACAAGGAAAGTGCCGATGAGCAACCGAAGAAAAAATATAAAAAGAGTGTCGTAGAAGGGGAACTTTCTGTCACTGGAGAGAAATATACGCGATCAACCGAAGGATCAGGTGCCTCAGGTTCAGGGATCAACGTGAGGAACTTAGATGATGATTGGTGCTCCTTCCGCGAGTTCCTCAGCAACTGCCAGCGTCCATTGTCTCTCTCTGGGTGCAGAGCCGAAGACGCCATTGCTTTTCTCCGCGGAAGAAACACTTCGGGTGACTCCAAGGCCCTTGTTAGCCGTCGTCTCAGTGCTGCCTGCGAGGTGTACGGCATAAAACCGAAGAACAATCCTTTTCGCAGCCTAGCTGTAATAACATACCTGAAGATGGAGAGGGAGATGACTCGAGAAGCAGAATGCGTATTAGTCTTTTCGTGCCATGACAAATTTGACGTGGATGAGACAAATTTCACCGAAGCCATCTTGAAAGAGTTGCATGAGCGGGAGCTCACCCCTTTGAGCTATAATCTATCAGGGAGAGAGAACCTGGACGTGGATATGCTTTACAGATCTACTGTTGGTATCGTGGTAGTTTCAAATTGTTTAGCTCATAGTGGTCAGTCTTTGGATCATCTGGTGACAGTCATGGAATACTGGAAAGCAAAAGACCTTGTAATTATTCCTGTATATCTTAAGGTGACACCTTCAGACATTGTGTTAAGAGGCCTATTAGAAGTAGGATTTCCGGAGTTTCAGAGTTCTATCCAGGCAGACAGAGTTCAGAAATGGAAGGCGGCTCTGACTGAAACGGCGTCCATTGATGGATATCAATGGTCAAAGGGGTAAATTGACTTCTCCTAGATGTCTCTTACTATTTGTACAATGTGACACATGTTTCTCTGGAAATTTCTTTTAGGCAATATCCTATATGTTTACTAACGTTTTCAAAGTAGTGAAGGGTTTTTTCTTATCAATGTGGTGTTCATTTGGTACTTCCATTTTCTTTGTTTTTTTTTTTTGCAGGACTCAGTTTATGCTTGCCAAGAAAGTTGTAAGGAACATATGCTTAAGGCTACAATTGAAAAATAGCAAGAATCTGATAAGAATCTTAGCATTGTTAAACCACCCCCAGCCTTCAGAAGCGGAAATTGTGGGAATCTGGGGCATGGCGGGAATAGGTAAGACATCCATTGCTACAGAAGTTTTTGAAATACTAGCTCCACAATATGATTTGTGTTACTTTCTGCAAGACTTTCATCTAATGTGCCAAAGAAAAGGGCTGAGGCAAATGCGTGATGATTTCTTTTCTAAAGTATTTGGGGAAGAAAAACTAAGTATAGGCGCTTGTGATACAAAACCGAGTTTCATGCGGGACTTGTTCCACAATAAAGCGATTCTCGTTGTTCTTGATGACGTGAGCAATGCCAGAGATGCAGAGTTTGTAGTTGGAGGGTTTGGCTGGTTTTCTCGTGGACACAGAATCATCTTAACTTCAAGGAGAAAACAAGTTCTTGTACAGTGTAAGGTTAAAAAGCCATACGAGATCCAAAAATTATGCGAGGATGAATCTTTTCGTCTCTGCAAACAGTATTTACAAGAAGAAAATGCGATCATCTCAGAGCTTATGAGCTGCAGTAGTGGTATACCACTAGCTCTCAGAGTTTTGGGTTCCTCTGTATCAAAGCAGCATCTAAACGATATGAAGAAACATCTCCTAAGCTTGCGGAGAAATCCTCCAACCAAGATTCAAGAAGCATTTCAGAGAAGCTTTGATGGACTAGATGAAAACGAAAAGAACATATTTTTGGACCTTGCATGTTTTTTCAGAGGGGAGAACACGTGGTGCAAATACTTGATGCTTGTGGGTTTTTTACATATTTGGGAATCTGTGAGCTCATTGACGAGTCTCTCATTAGCCTTCTGGACAATAAGATAGAGATCCCTATTCCTTTTCAAGACATGGGTCAATTTATTGTTCATGAAGAAGACGAGGATCCATGCGAACGTAGCAGATTGTGGGACTCTAACGACATCGCCAATGTATTGAAAAACAATTCAGTAAGTTGACATGTGTGTTTACTTCTTTCAAAAGTCCAGATACTTCATATCCATTCTTTCTCTGGTTGTAAAAGCTGATTTTACCCTAGTAAGTACTAACGTGATATGTCTTTGTCAGGGAACTGAAGCAATTGAGGGAATATTCATGGATGCGTCTGACTTGACCTGTGAGTTGAGTTCTACTGTGTTTAGTGAGATGCATAGACTTAGATTGCTGAAGTTGTATAGCTCCACCTCTGGGAATGAGTGCAAGCTAGATCTACCTCAAGGCCTCGACATTTTGCCCGATGAGCTAAGGCTACTTCACTGGGAGTATTACCCTCTGAAATACTTGCCTCAGAAATTTAATCCTGAGAACCTTGTAGAGGTAAACATGCCTTATAGCAACATGGAGAAGTTATGGGAAGGGAAGAAAGTAAGTATCGACAATATGATAATTTTAAGTTACTTGCATGAATATATAAGCTTGCATCTGATGACTCATTTTGGTTATCCATGTTGTAAAACAGAATCTCGGAAAGCTAAAGAAAATCAAACTGAGTCACTCCAGAAATCTAACAGATATCATGATGTTATCAGAAGCCCTGAACCTTGAACATATTGATCTCGAAGGATGTAAGAGACTGGTGGACGTTAGCACATCCATTCCTCCTGGTGGGAAGCTCGTTTCTTTGAATATGAAAGATTGTTCTGATTTGAGAAATTTGCCTGCCATGGTTGGTTTAACATCCCTCAAGCTTCTTAATTTGTTTGGATGCTCAGAGCTCGAGGAAATTCAAGATTTTGCCCCAAACTTGAAGGAGTTAAATCTAGCTGGGACTGCCATAAGAGAACTTCCGTTGTCAATCGAGAATATAACTGAACTTGTTACACTAGATCTAGAGAACTGCAGAAGGCTTCAACACCTGCCATTCGGCATAAGGAATTCGAGATCTATTGTCGAGCTTAAGCTCTCTGGTTGCACCAGTCTTAAGAGCCTTTCAAATTTTGAGGCCTTAGTTTGAGGAACATCTTAGTTTGGTGACGAAAACCGTGTTAGAATTTTTGCAGTCAATCTTCTGTCACACTTTATCTGAGTATTTGCCGGATTTTATCTGAAAGCCCTCTGAGTTCTCTAGTTTACAGTGTAAATCAAAGAGTTACAAGGTGCTTGGCCAGGAATTGTACTGAAGAACTTCTAAACATCCATCAGTTCAAGGAGCCTGCCAACCACGGGTCACATACATTTAGATTTGTCACTGAAGCTGGTGTGTCTTCAGCTAGAAATAATCAGTATGACCTGAAAACCCGGTGGAAATGCTGCTTCTCAGTTTCTGTCCTGCCAAGGAGTTCATTACCATGAGTACAACTACAAGTTAGTTCTCTTCTTTTTCATTTGGTACTTTTTTCTGTTTTGATTTTCTCTAGTTGATAGATCATTTGCTTTTCTGCATCCTCAGATGTGCAACCTGTTCGACGATTATTCTCACTCTGCTATGCTTAGTCTCTTTTTCATTCTAGTTGTAGTCCCATGCTGGAAATTTCTGCGGATGCTGAAGTCAGTACTCACACTCAGTTCAGTGACGCCAGTGGCTTATTATTGCTCAAGATGTTGGAATTCATAGATTCCATAGTCCTTCTCGAAGCAGGATTTTTGTATGCCTATGAATAAAGCTATATGGTCTCCATGCTTTGTACGCCTCCAGCTATGTGCTTAGTAAAAATCGTACACGTGCTGCTTTACACACTTTGTCTGTAAACTGGAAATCAATTTGGTCTGAGAATCGTCATGCCATGTGGAAATGTAAGGTCAAAAGCAGTTGCTTATCATGTTAGGCAATGAAAAGAAAAACTCTTCCGAGTACGTGGTAGTCACATTTACAGCTTGTCATTGTCTCTGTTTCAATTGGTAGGTTGCTTTGAAACGAGAGTGGAAGTTTTCTTAAGGCTATTTGAAAAGTCAACAAAGTTGTGCTGAATGCTGATGATGCAAAAGAAGCTTTGCGGAAAAGATCCTTTGTTCGACTACTTAAAGACTCAAAAGTCGTCGTCTCTTCCATTTCATCCTTCTCATAAGAAAAAAAAACACTGAATCATCGTCGCCATCCTCTAATGGCTTTTCCTTCTTCTTCTTCTTCCTCCAAGCGCCAATACGACGTGTTTGTGAGCTTCAGAGGCCGCGACACCCGTAACACCTTCACCTCTCACCTCCTCAAGTCTCTCCGTGGGAAAGGTATCGATGTTTTCTCCGACGGGAAACTCCTCCGAGGAGAGGACCTCTCTGTTCTCTTTGACAGGATTGAGCAATCGAAGATGTCGATCATCGTCTTCTCGGAGAACTACGCCAACTCCACCTGGTGCTTGGAGGAAATCTGGAAGATCATACAGTGCAGAGCGAATTCCGGTCATGGTGTCATACCAATCTTCTACAAAGTCAAAAAATCTGATGTTGAGAATCAAAATGGGAGCTTTGAAGCTCCCTTCCTGAGCCCTAAAGATACTTTGAAGGGAGATGGGAACAAAATTGGGGAATGGAAGCAAGCTCTGAGCACTGCTTCCAATATCCTTGGCTTTGTATATCCTGAGGACAGGTACTAACAAATCCTCTCTTAGAGCTTGAAGACAGTAGATGTTGCTACTCTGTTTTGTTTTTTCAGCTTGTTCAATTTCTTTAAAGCTTCTAAATTTGGACTGACATTTGTCCAAATTTGGCAGGCCGGAGACTAAATTTTTCGATGAAATCACCAAGGAAACTCTCAGGATGCTGAATGATTTGTCTCCATTTGAAATCCAAGGTCTTCCAGGGATTGAGCCACGTGCAAGAGAATTGGAGGAGTTGTTAATGTTTGGTAATGACGACTGTGTCCGTACCATCGGAGTTCTTGGCATGGCCGGAATAGGGAAGACACTGGTTGCTGATGTTGCATATAAGCGAAACTTCCGACGATTTGACGGTTACGATTTCGTGGAAGACGTTGACAAGGAGCTGGAGTGGCATCAGTTAAGTGCTTTGCAAGAGAAACTCCTCTGTAAACTGTTGGATGTAGAAAGCTTTGATGTCAGAGCGTATGGAAGATCAGCGAACTATTTCCGGAACAAGAAGTTGTTTATTGTATTGGACAATGTGACCGATCAAGAACAGATAGATGTTCTCATCGGAGAGAAAGCATTGTACAAGGAAGGAAGTAGGATTGTTATCATAACCAGAGACAAGAAGCTGCTGCAGAACAAAGCTGATGCAACGTATGTAGTTCCGAGATTAAACGACAGAGAAGCTATGGAGCTTTTCTGCCTCAAGGCATTCTCTGACAACCTCAACCACTACCCACCGGAAGAGTTTATGGATCTATCAAACAAATTTGTAGACTACACCAAAGGGCATCCATTAGCGTTGACGTTGTTAGGCTCGGGTCTACTTCTCAAAGATATATCATACTGGACGGAGAAATGGGAGAGTTTAATGGAAAGGCCAGACAAGGAGATTCAGAGAGTGCTGGAAAAGAGTTTTAGAAAGCTAGATGGTGAACAGAAGAGCATCTTTCTTGACATAGCATGTTTTTTCAGATCTGAGAAAGCAGATTTTGTGTCTAGCATCCTGAGATCTGACCGCGTCAATGCTGCAGCTGTGATGAGAGAACTTGAAGATAAGTGCTTGGTGACTATTTCTTATAACAGGATTGAGATGCATGATCTTTTGCATAGAATGGGGAAAGAGATATCCATCAAAAAAGTGGGCAAACGTAGTAGGTTGTGGAACCACAAAGATATTCTTTATATCCTGGAGAAGACCAAGGTGAGCTATACATGTTTCGCTTGATGTGTTTCTTCTTGCATTGTTTTCACTGTTCCTTAATATCTTTTTTTTTTTTTTAACCTTGCTATCAGGGCACTGAGTGTGTTAGAGGGATCTTCTTGAACATGTCTAATGTGAAAAAATTAAAGCTCAGTCCTGCTGCTTTCACGAATATGTCAAAACTCAAATTCTTGAAATTCCACAATTCTCATTGCTCTCAGTGGTGTGACAATGAACATAAGTTTCAGCTCTGTAAACGGCTTGATCATCTTCCAGATGAGCTTGTGTACCTTCACTGGCAAGGTTATCCTTACGATTACTTTCCATCAGAATTCAAACCAGAGGAACTTGTCGATCTTAATCTGCGTTATAGCCACATCAAAACACTGTGGGAAGAGGAACAGGTACATAAAAATAATTGGCTATATGTAACCCTTTCTTATATGACAACATTGTCTTTAGCATTTCTGATCATTGTCTTTTGTGTCACAGAATACAGAAAATTTAAGATGGATCGACCTCAGCCAGTCAAAAAGCTTGCTGAGTTTATCAGGTTTGTCCAAGGCCAGGAATCTTGAAAGACTTGATCTCGAAGGCTGTACGAGTTTGGCTGCGTTGGACTCATCAATCAAACAGATGAACAAACTTATTTTCCTGAACCTCCGAGACTGCACAAGCCTCAAGAGTCTCCCAGAGGGAATCAACTTAATATCTCTCAAGACTTTGATCCTTAGTGGCTGCTCAAAGCTTCAGGAGTTTCATATTATATCAGAAAATATCGAATCTCTTTATTTGGAAGGCTCAGCAATCGAACGAGTTGTTGAATACATCCAAAGTCTTCGCAACCTTATTTTACTGAATCTCAAGAACTGTTGCAGGTTGAGGTATCTTCCCAACGATCTTTACAAGCTGAAGTCTCTTCAAGAACTGATCCTCTCTGGCTGTTCAGCTCTGGAGAGTCTTCCACCAATCAAAGAGAAGATGGAATGCTTAGAGATTTTGCTTATGGAAGGAACATCCATCAAACAGACACCTGAAACCATTTGCTTGAGCAACCTCAAGATTTTTTCGTTCTGTGGATCAAGCATCGAAGATTCCACAGGGTTGTTATTGTTGCCTTTCTCAGGAAGCTCTCGTGTATCAGACCTCTATCTCACGAACTGCAATATCACCAAATTGCCGGAAAACATTAGCACTTTAAACTCATTGCGGCGTTTGTGCTTAAGCAGAAACAATATTGAGACTCTGCCTGAAAGCATCGAGAAGCTTTCTTCTCTGTTGTTGCTCGACTTGAAGCATTGTTGCAGTCTCAGTTCTCTTCCTGTGCTTCCGTCTAGTCTTCAGTACTTAGATGCTCATGGATGTGTTTCTCTGGAAAAAGTTGCTAAACCAGTGACACTTCCCCTAGTAACTGAGAGGATGCATACTACCTTCATTTTCACGGATTGCGTCAAGCTGAGCCAAGCTGAGCAGGAAGCGATTGTAGCTCAGGCACAACTCAAGAGTCAGCTACTAGCAAGAACATCTATTCAACACAATCATAAGGTTCATCTCCATTTTTACTCTCTTTTTCTTGATTATACGCTCATGCTTAAAATGGTTTTCTTTGTAACACATTTCAGGGAGTAGTTCTAGATCCTTTGGTTGCCGTTTGCTTTCCAGGAAGTGACATACCTTCATGGTTCCGTCATCAGAGAATGGGATCTTCGATAGAAACCGACCTGGTTTCACACTGGTGCAACACTAAATTTATTGGAGCTTCTCTATGTGTTGTTGTCAACTTCAAGGATCATGAAAGTCATCATGCCAACCGTTTATCTGTAAGATGCAAGTGCAGATTCAAAAACCAAAACGGTCAGTCTATCAGCTTTAGTTTCTCTCTTGGGGGATGGAACGAGTCATGTGGATCATCTTGCCATGAACCAAGGGAACTTGGATCTGACCATGTGTTTATTAGTTATAACAACTTTAATGTGCCAGTCTTCCAATGGAGTGAAGAGAGTAGTAATAACAGATGTCGTCCCACTAGTGCCTCGTTTGAATTCTACCTTACTGATGAAACTGAAAGGAAACTAGATTGCTGCAAGGTGGTAAGGTGTGGGATGAGTTTGTTGTATGCTCCAGATGAGAGCGACCGTGGATTCCAAGGTATAAGGGTTACAGATATCGTTGATCGTGCATCGAGTGAGGCTTTTGTGCCCGTGCGAGGTTGGTCCCATTCACAAGTTGGAGAAAGAAAGAATGGTAGAATAAGAGATGAAATCCCCTTATGAGTGTGTTAACTCTTGGTCTTGAAGACAAGGAAAGGTACGTAGTAGAATGCTTTTTGTCTTGCATTTCTCTTAGTAGCTATCATATACTATATTGTAAAACAAAATTTACATTGAGAAAATGAAAAATGTGAACTTGAAGACGTTGCATTGTTTTTCAGACCCTTTGGTGTGTCGAATTTTGAATCTTCTTTTGAAGACATTAAATTGGCGGGTAATGTTAAACTATAACTTTGAATCTTCCTTTGTAGGGGTTTAGGAAAGTAGATTCTGAGCAATGGGAATATGCAAACGATAAACCGGAGCTTGCGGCGGAGATGGATAGGCGAGGATGGAAAGTTTCCTTCACAGAACTTGCCATGGCTAAGGGACCACCAGAAGCTGCGTCCATGGAGATAAGGAAAGCTTTGATAATGGCTTTGAAGGAGAAGGAGAAGCATAAGGAGAAGGCTTTAGAAAAGGATCTATCGCATCTCCCTTTATGAATAATATATCACCACTCTTCTTTTATCTTTCTGTTGGGTGTTATAAGTCGTCGTTGTTGATCTATCAATCCCTTAGTGTCTCTTAATAATTTGGGATTTTCCTGAACGAAATGTTATGTTATTATTACCTGCGGTTTAAAAGATTAATCATTTTGTTTGGTAATGGTTATTTTTTTCCGAATGAGTGTTTTTGTTCATTGTTCTTTCCTCAATCTTTTTTTTGCTATGTTATGGCTTGGGTCTTAGGTTGTCTACAAAACCTTTGTTTTCGAACAGGTCATGAATGTGTTACTCAGGACTATATCTGGATTTTATGTGTTTGTAAAATCAGGCTTAACGTTCCTAACTTCTTATTGCCTACAATAGCCTCCACAGAGCAATAGTGTCTCGATTTTGAACTCATTCCTGTTATTTCGAAGAACCCTTTTGTTTAGAGACCAGTTTTTAAGGCCTCGACCTGTTTGCCCTAGCTATTTGTTTGACAAAACTATTGCCTTCATTTTTCATGTCAAACTCCATTTTAAAGAACTAATGAAGCAGTGTTGTGATGCTAATTAAGTAACGAACTATTACTAAAATTTCATCACTGTTTTGGTATTTAGCTCAACGAAGAAATGTTCTTGGAAGCTTGCGCAGCCCTTTATGCTTCAGTTTTTTTTAAATTATCCGTACATATATAATTTGATGATGCTTTTCTAGTCTCATCAAAAAATTTCAGAAGAAAATAACTAATACTTTATAAAAATCGCGGTTTCGCAACAAAATACCAATTATAACATTAAACCGCGCGATATTTCAAACAAATTATAATCGAGGAAGCTGGTTGTGCTGCTTGTGCATGGGATACAAACGTTGGCAAAGGAAATAATGATCATTTTTAATCTTACAGTCTGAAGTTATCATCAAAATGTATATTAAAAAAAGACAACAAAAGAAAGACAATTTCAGTCTATATGTGATTATATTATTTATATCGCACATGCATGGAACGCAATAACTAGACAGCATAGTTAGGAGGGTAAGGTTGAGGTTGAGTTCCAGTATTGTAACCTAGATTGGCTTGTGGTGTGGTTGGGTAAGCGGTTGGCATTGTCGAGCCACCACCGGGTCCCCCGACTTTAGTTATTCCTTGATGTCGACCCATGTAGAAGCATCCCACACAACCACTGATGGCTAGGAACACCATGAACATGAACAATGGTAGCGAGAAATACACAACAATTAATCATCGCTTAAACCGAGAGAAGTCGGTAAACGAAACAGTGATAGATGAAGAGTGAGGGAATGGAGAAACAAAGAAAGAGAGGTTATGTATTTATAAGAGGATGTTGTTGATATTGTTGCTTCAAAGTGCAAGGTATTGACTTTTTTTGAAGGATATAGAACTATGCAAGAAACATAAAATAGTAATGATGGGCAAGTGTCCTATATTAATATGATAGTACAGAGTAAAGGAAATTTGTGTGTCAAAAGCAGTGTTCAAAAAAGCGGGCTAGGCGGCCGCCTAGGCGGCGCCTAGGCGCTAGGCGGAGCTTACCCGATTGGATTTCATGTAAATCGCTCTGATTAAGCGGATGTCGGATATAGGCGGTTTAAAGCGGTTATTAGGCGGATCTAGGCGGTTTAAAGCGGTTATTAGGCGGATCTAGGCGGTTTAAGCGGGTTAGGCGGATTTTATTTTTTTTAAAAATGTTTAATTTAACTTTTCTATTTATAGTTGGATCATTTTATTGAAATTATTTTATGATATATATTTAACATTTATATATTTTATTAATATAAAAAAACGCCTAAACCGCCTACAAAATCGCCTAGGCCCCGATTAGGCGTTCTAGGCACTAGGCTAAGGGTCACCGCCCGCTTAGCGCCTACCGCTTTTTTTAACACTGGTCAAAAGTCAGATAATCATAAGACACAGGGCGTGCAAGATCCATTTCTTGACCCATTGCAAACCCATCTTCTGAATCTTTTGCATCAACCTCAGCTCTTTGTCGTTGTCATGTAACAACCAAGTATTTTTTATTTTTTTTTAAAAAGTCAGATGATCACATGAAAATTAACAGATTCAGTTATATATATATATATCTACTGGTATTATTATGTGCTTAATCATTAACATTCGTTACATATGAAAAACAGAAAACTTATGGAGTCTTCGAATATTCAAATCAATTTTATGACGGGTCACTCATCTGGTCGAACTTCATTATTATTTGGAATTGAGTCTATTGTATGAAATTGTCAAAAAAATAAAAATAATAATAATCTCTAACAAGTCAAGTCAAGCTTTAAACTTAAAAGTTTATTGAGTTAGGTAGTGTTATTTTCTGGATTATATTCTATGATCGATTCATATGTTTTGGCTGGCAAAAAAGTTTTAAATAATTAATTTTTAAGATAAATTTATTTTCAAATGTGTCTAGTTAACTTTATAAGCTTTGTGGTTTCCATTTCCATCTTTGTAGATGTAACTAACTTGATTTTTTTTTTTTTTTGGCTTCACAGCTTCATCTACAACTACGATGATCCCATTGTATTTCTTACATTTTATTAAGATAAATGCTGACAAAAAAAAAAAGAATTAGAAAAATGTTGACAAGAAAAAAGGAAACAAGACAGATGTTGAGTCTTACAAAAATTGTGAAGAAATCGAGCTTCAATAAGGAAATGGCAGTTTCAAGTTAAGATTCAAATGCAAGAAAGGACCTTTAAATCTTCTTCTTTCTCTCTTGTTAATAAAGTCCTGTTTGTTCTTCTTCAGGGTTTTAGGAATTTGGCATAAATTTATCTCTTTTCCTAAATTGCCCTCGTGACTCCTTCGTTTCTCTCTCTCCTCCCATGGCCTCCGTCGCGCTTCTACGGTCTCTCCGCCGCCGCGAACTCCACGCAGCTTCCGTCTCTGCCTTTAAGTTCGTAAGGGATGATGATCCATAGTTTTTTTTGTTCGTTATCCTGTTAGCTTGAGATTAGGGGTTTTATACTATGATTTCGCCATTTCGTTTTTTTTGCAGAGTTCTACTAGCGGCGGCGGCGGGAGGACGACGGAGCTCCGGTTACATGGAGTCAAAGATATAATCGCCGTTGCGTCTGGTAAAGGCGGAGTCGGAAAGTCTTCCACAGCTGGTAAGATCAGATCTCTCCAACACTTTTGGGTGTGAGACTGAAATTGTTGGTTCTCTCAAATTGATAGTGTGAGAAATCTGTAATTTTTTGGGTTGATGTAGTTAACTTAGCTGTTGCATTGGCCAACAAATGCGAATTGAAGATTGGATTACTTGATGCGGATGTGTACGGACCATCTGTTCCAATCATGATGAATATCAATCAAAAGCCTGAAGTTAACCAAGGTAGATTGAAAGATAACCTCTTGCACATTCAGATTAGTGTTTGAAGTAGCATTTGTTTACAGTTTCTTGTAATCTCTGTTTTTTGAAGATATGAAGATGATTCCAGTCGAGAACTATGGGGTTAAATGCATGTCAATGGGACTCCTTGTAGAAAAAGATGCACCAATTGTGTGGAGAGGTCCTATGGTGTGTTTCTGCAACAACAAGAACAAAAGCTGATGAAAGTTAAAACCTTTTGCGTTCAGTAATCAAAGCTTGTGGGTATTGTTACAGGTAATGAGTGCTCTTGCCAAGATGACAAGAGGAGTTGATTGGGGAGATCTCGATGTTCTTGTTGTCGATATGCCTCCTGGAACCGGTGATGCTCAAATTTCTATCTCCCAAAATCTGAAACTCTCAGGTATATATACTTATGAACATCTAGTTGTGTTAGATTAGACAAAACGTGTAGTTATCAGAGTGTGGTGGTTGTGTTACCAGGTGCAGTAATTGTATCAACTCCACAAGATGTTGCGCTTGCTGATGCTAATCGAGGAATCTCCATGTTCGACAAAGTTAGAGTACCTGTACGCTCATCTATATCTCCCTTACTGCTTTTCTGCGCTTTGGATGTATACATACTTCGTCTTATCTGCTTAACCTTCCTGGATTTTTGTACTAGATATTGGGACTTGTGGAGAACATGAGTTGCTTCGTTTGTCCTCACTGTAACGAGGCTTCTTTCATATTTGGGAAAGAAGGAGCACGCCGTATGGCTGCAAACAAGGGTTTGAAACTCATCGGCGAGGTAAATAATCTACGGCCAAAACTGGTGTTTGTTCTTTTTGTGTTATAGTCTTGTGTATATTCTCTCCATGGCCTTACAAGGTATACTATTTTTGGTCGTTTTTACAGATTCCACTGGAAATGAAAATCAGAGAAGGTTCTGATGAAGGTGTTCCTGTGGTTGTGTCTTCACCTGGTTCTGTAGTGTCAAAAGCTTATGAAAATCTAGCTCAAAACGTGGTGAACAGACTCAAGGAGCTACGAGATAATCCAGAGAATGTGATTCAGATGAAACTTAACGTTCCACATTCTTAGCCGCTCATCATAGATCAAGCCATGAGAGCAAGAGGCATATATTGTAAACCAAAGTTTGTCTTGTTGCTTTTCACCTTCTCGGATTTTAGTACTCAGAGAGAAGGTTTTGCGATTGCTGAGAAGACAAGAGAATAATGTAATCTGCAGCGGACTTAGACGCAATCTTTATGAACCATGTGAATCAGCAGATCATTGTGAAGGCTTCCATTTATTAGATAGGAAGATGATGAATTACATGTTTCCAAGCACACAAAAATAAGACATGAAGATATTTTTGGGAACAAAAAAAAAGATATGTTGAGATCATCACTTCACAATGTAAGATGAGATCACCAATCTATTTCTTCATTATATTCTCCTTCATCTTGATCTTCATATTCAAGATCCGCATCACCATACAATTCTTCGACTCCTCCATAAGCATCTTCGTTATTGTAATCCTCGTTACAGTCTGCTTCTTCTTCTTCTTCAGAACCCTGAGGTTTCGAAAAGCATTCTTCACTGCTTTCAACGACTGGTTTATCTAACTTAACCCTCTTTGGAGAGTTCTCCTACAAAAGTTACGAATACACATCAGAGACTAGGCAAAGAAACAAGAGGAACGCAGCTTTAATTAACAAAAGTGACAGATAAAGCTAGAAACATGGGGAAACTTACATCATTAAATAGCTCATCAAAGAGATCGTAATTGATATCTGAACTCGGTCTCTGCATGCAATCAAGAAGACAAGGGAATATATGTCAGACAATAAATTTAACTACAAGATGGAAAACTAGAAAAAGATCCAAAGAAAGAAGTGGAATATATATAACAGGATACGATCTATACATTGTTTCAGAGAGCGAGCTGAAGAATAGTCACTAGCACTGACCTTTTTATTTTCACTTTCTGCATTGCTTTCGGTTTTGGCTGCGGAAGTTTTCTTACTAGCCGCAGTCTTATTAACAGGAACTTTCCTTTTCACTGTGGTAGGTTTCCTCTGCTTTCCATGATAATCAAATAGAAAATGAAAGATCGTTAACGAGAAGGTCAATGTTCAGGTAGCAGAAATCAAGAAGATCAAAGAGAGGATAAAAGCGAAAAACCTTTTGGTAGTCGGGGTTCATCAATTCCCATGCTATCTTATTCAGAAGGAACTCTTTTGTAGTATTCAGATAACCAGCAGCCTGATGAGCAGCAGCAAATAACCAGAAAAATCACAACATTATAGAATGTAAAAGATAGTAAAAACCAGAAGACAAACACAACAACGACAACACAAGCAGCGCACAGTTTTGACTTGGGTTATATGATTGGAATTAAGTGAAACTAATGCGTGATGATGGACTTACATGTTAATAATAGCTTGCTTCGCCACAATCCAGGAACAATTTGTTGTGGTTTACACTTACAGAGACTAAAACCAACCATGGGATTCAAAATCAGATAAACTTTCCACAGAAACAAATTATTTACTTCCTAAGAAAAGTCGAGGCATGTAATGATTTGAACACATGTGTGTAATGACTAATGAGCATCAATTAAACAGTAAGGCACTAAGGTAAGACATTATATTTCTTTTTTACCTCAGCATCAGATACGTACTCTGCAAGATCACTTTCAGACAGTCGAGCTCCTGAAATTTCAATGACAATTATCGTTTTAAGTATTTACCGGAAAATAACAATACATACTTGCATAATCATAAACACAGGTATCCATAGAAAGTGTTTGCATTTTTTACCCTTTTTGCCACAGACTTTAAGGTTTCTAGCCAATGGTCTAGATGCCAAAGCTTGACTTGTAATTTCAACAGGTTTAGTGTTTTTTGAGGATAAGTTTACTGATTTCTCCACCTGCAAGCGATATGCCAGAGATTAGAAAACATACAAAATATTCAGATTTCTGCTGTGTTTTTTATACATTTAGATTAACAGTCAGTTATCAAAATTATGAAGTTCCTTCTGTTGATTTTCCTCTCTTGATCACAACCACACAATTCAAGAAGAGCAAAAAAAAAAAAAAAAAAAAAAAAAAAAAAAGAGTTTGTTGTTGCATCACCAAAACAATTTGTTTGTCCATAAAGAATCAGATGTAATTCAACGGACATTGATAATTTATAAACAATGCTCCAAAAAGTAAACAGATGTTAGATGAGTAAGGACTTTGAATCCACTCGTCTGTTCAAGTAATCAAGATCACGGAAGCTAAAATTGAATCTAGAATCAGATCAAAAATCGAACAAGGAGAGGCAATTTTACCATTCTTCAACAACTCAATGTGAGCAAGATTGATCGGCGGTGAGAATTAGGGTTTAAATATCAGAAAGAGATCTAGAACACGCGCCGGTGAAAATCGTATAATGAGGGAGACCGACATCGGAGAAGGTGATTTATAATGATTTTTCCTTTTTCCTTTTGAGATTTAAACTATTTTTGAATGTTTTAAAGTACCACGTGTCTTTATCAAATTGGTTTATAATAAGTTTCCCAAATATGCCCCCCATACACATTTACCAAGAAGAAGATTTCTATTTTTACCCTCTTATTATAAAAATCTTCGTTTTTCTCCCAAAAGAAAATTTCAAAAGTGCAGAGAGTGTGGCAGTGAGTAACTCAATCTTCCTTCCTTCTTCCTCTTTCGCTCCTCGCTGCTCTAGGGTTTTCGTTTCGGCGTTTCTTTTTCTGGATTAGTGCAACTGTTTTAAGTAAGTATCGGTCTTTTGCTCTATTTATCCGAATTGAGGTTTCTTTGTCGTTTCTTCTTCTCAGGCTCTGTGGATTTTTGCTACGCAATGTTCGTAATTGATTCCTTTTCGCTATAGAAACTGTTCTTCGTCATTATCTGATTCTTTTGAAGCCATTTCCCCCTGATAATGCGTCTTCTCTTTTTCATGATTCAAAATTTGACGTTTTTCTTCATAAAGTTGGCATCTTTCCTTACGATTCTTGTCAAGGTTTACAAAGATTTTGACAATCTGCCCTCTTTTCAGAAGCCGTTTTAACATTCTACGATCACCACTCTTTGCGTACTCGCTATCTTGGTTTGCTTACCAAATGGATGGAATGTTGCTTGCTGGGGATGTTTTTGGCAATGAGAGCGATGTTCCTGGAAGCGAGAACGATGCTTCGTCAGTCTCGATCAATCTCCATGATAATGAGGTGATTCCTTTGTATGTTTCAAGAGAAGAAATTGACAAAAACTCACCATCAAGACGAGATGGTATCGATTTGAAAATGGAAAATCGCCTACGCATGTCGTACTGTACATTTCTGAATCATCTCGGGGAGAAATTGAAAGCGTAAGTTTCTTTTCTTTACTTGCGTTTCTTCTGCTGCTTTCATCATCTTCACTTCTTTCTTCTCAGGTTCCATCTTTGTCCCTCTAGTTAGGAACATGTATCCTTTTGACATATAGGCCTTGTTCTGTGAGATATTCTCTAGTTTGATTAGTTGCAGTCAAATAGGGGCATTGATACTATAAGTTAGTTTACTTTAGCATTGCTTTTATAAACTTAGAGAAAACACGAGAGTGAAAGCTGCTAATGACATACGTATATAGAAGAAGCTTTTGGTTTTTTGGTTCCGTAGATGAATGATAATCTGATATTAATCTCTCAACGCAGTTCCCAGGTAACTATAGACACTGCTATAGTTCTCTGTCACCGATTCTTCCTTCGTCAATCACACGCAAAGAATGACAGAAGGGTGAGTTTAGTTAGCCGTGAACGTAATAGTTTCTTACAAGATATATGGTCCTTAGTCTCGGATGTTTTGAGTGAAACTGTGAGTCTAGCTTCTCAGGCGTCCTTTGTTTTATAATATCCAGCTCCTCGAGGTTCCTCTATATATCGTTCTCCATCTCTGTGTCATCTTTTGGCTACTTGTAGACAAAGTGTACTAGTTGATTGGTCAAGATGACTCTACCTAAATTTCTTTTAAAGAAAAACCATCTGTGATAGAGATCGAGCTCTCTGTTTTTTCTTTGGGTTTGGATAAAAGTGTATGGTTAATGAATTTGTGGTTGATTTGCGATGATTTATTATTCTTGCAGAGGAGAAAGAACAAGTAGATTAGTACTTATGCCTTTGCCTGTTACATTTTATCCCCAGACAATCGCAACAGCCTGCATGATCCTTGCTGGGAAGGTTGACGAAGTTCCACAGGCTTTAGAAGACGTCATTGTTGCCTCTTATGAGATAATACACAAGAAGGAGCTTGATGCTTCTCAGAGAAAGGTTTTCCTTATACTACCGATCCTTGTTCATTTCCATTTCGTTTTTTCTTTTACTTTAGTAGGTTTTTGAACAGATGTGTTTTTCCTTTGTTATGTCACTGCTGCAGGAAGTATATGAGCAACAGAAAGAGCTTGTATTAAGTGGAGAGAAGCTTGTTCTTTCTACATTAAATTTTGATCTCATGGTTGATCTCCCTTATAAACATCTTCTAGAAGCAATTAAGAAATATATTGTTGAAGAGGAAAAGCAAAAATTCACACAAGTTGCATGGAATCTTCTCAACGACAGGTATGCTTGAAATTCTCCTTTGGAAATCTTTTTGAATTCTTATGGCGCTATATAGGCCTTGTGTTTTGCCTTGTTCATACAATCACAAGTTATTTGCAGTTTCCGGACGACACTCTGCTTGCAGTATGAGCCTCATCACATAGCGTCAGGTGTTTTTTTCCATACTACTGATCTCCATGGAACGGACTTACAAGCACATGGAGAGGGCATGTGTCAAGCGCTTAATACAACATCTGGTCAAATAAAGGGTGTGTGTTGTTTTTTCCCCTTGAAATTAATGACTCTGGTGTCTATAGACTTTGTTGCTTCAGTATTTTTTTAAATTATTTTTCGTTTTCAGATATTATTGGCCAAATCAGGGAGCTTTATGTGGAAAAGCCTGTTCCTGGACTCATAGCCGAAAGAAATAACGGTGGAGACATTGTTCATCAACCTGTCTCAAGAGATATGGCTTCAAGTTCTGATATTGAAGGAGGCTCAGCGGAAGTCAATCTAAGCCAGAGTGATGATCATTCAGTCGGTGATATGTCTAGGCCTGAAGGAATTGAAAAGGACAACGCAGAAAGTGAAGCTGGAGAGAACCAAGACGACCATTCTGTTCCTAATATAGCTGATGAGACAAGTGATGAGGATGTTGTGGTCAGTCAATTGGAGAAAGACTTGCAAGTGCCTCCAGAGGAGGAGGTGAAGGCTAACGTAGAGAAAGACGAGAAGCCATCTGACAAAGGTATAGAGAAAAGGGATTTGATGGATAAGAAAGATCTGAGTGAAAGAGAAGTAGAAGATGTGGAAGACGTTGAGATTGTAGATGCAAACCAGTCAGGCGTTGATGGTGAACTGATGGCTGGTGATCCTCTGATGAATGACAATGATTTGGAGGAGATGGACGACGGAGATGGTGGCGACGGAGATGGTGACGACGAAGATGGTGACAGCGAAGATGGTGACAGTGAAGATAGTGTAGGATGGGTGACTCATTGGATTTGGTGAGAAGCTTTGGAAGAAGGGTTTTGGGGATGGAGAAGAGCTTGTAAGTAGGTGAGTTTTGGAGAAACAAGTATTTGATTATGTTCTCTCTAAAACAAGGTGGTAGATAGGTATAGTTTCAAGATTTTTTGGTAGATCCTTGGATTTGATTCAAGGAAATTGGGTTTTCATGACTTTGAATCCTTGTTTTTCCACTAGTTTTAGCCTTGAGAGTTGTACAATAAAAATAATACTAGAATGTTTGTACTTTTAACATTTGTTATACACTTATACGTGCATTGCATCTATGGACACAAATGACATTTTAAAATGGCTATGCATCTTGGCTCTTAAGCGTAACGTTTCGACTTAAATTTTTACCGGTATATTCCAATGAAAATGGATAACGATAACATAGGGAAAAAAAAAAAAAAAACTAGAAAAGAGGACTAATTGACTAAACCCTTCTCTCTGAAAATTTCAGAGAAGGATTACAACGGAGCGAAGAAATTTATTGAAAATGCTCAGACTTTGTATCCAAAGCTTGATGGTTTGGAACAAATGTGGACGATGATCCATGTTTTCATCTCCGCATCAAACAAGACCAATGCAGGAGGAGAAGAAACTGACTGGTATGCAATTCTTGGTGTTGATCCATTGGCTGAGGATGAAGCAGTAGAAGAAGTTGGCTCTTTTGCTTCATCCTGACAAGAACAAGTTTAAAGGCGCGGAAGATGCGTTTAAGCTGGTTTTAGAAGCTTGGTCTCTGTTATCTGACAAGGCTAAGAGAATTGCTTATGATCAAAAGAGGACTTCGAATGAAGTAAAGACAGGGATGCAGAAACCACCTAATCCACAAAAGCCTGCAGCTTCTTCTAATGGGAATCACAATGCTGGAGACGGTGTGGATCCGAGTGCTAATGCTACAAGTCATTAACAGGGCCATCAGACTTTCATTGCTACAGAGAATAGTTTATGGGGAAAGATTATGAGGGAAGTCGACTACACATACTCTCTTGTTATACAACAACAACAACAACAACAATGGAGTTCCCAAAACACAAGTGGTGCTACTTATTACCCTTCAGCATCTCCTCAACAACAACAGCAGCAATGGAGTGCCCAAAACACTAGTGGTGGTACTTATTATCAGTCATCATCTGGTAGTTTTCACCAGAATTGTTCAGCGTCAGTACCGGCCAATGCCGCAAATGAAACACTAGAAACTTAATTTGAAGAGATTACTCTTGACATGTTAGATGAAGTGCTTGCTGCCGCAGTTGTGGGGTGGATCCTATGAAGCTGAGGAGTGACGACAGATGTGGAAGTAATACATTTCACACGTACAAGTTGCAGAGTCCTGTTTTTCTTTTACCTTTTTTTTGATATGTTACCTACAAATCTGTTTTCATCTCTAGGCTTTAATTATTTTAGTGGATGTGTAATGTCTTAAACATTTGTGGTGTAGTTGGAATTGTAATCCTATCTCGACTTAGAACCTTTGTGTATATAGGTTTTTTTTTTTTTTTTTTTTTTTTTTTTTTTTTTGCGGACAAGAACATGTTTAAAGGCGCGGAAGTTGCGTTTAAGATGGTTTTACAAGTTTGGTCTCTGTTATCTGATAAAGTTAAGAGAATATCTTATGATCAAAGGAGGAAATCGAAAGAAGAGCAGAAACCACCAACTCCACATAAGCCTGCTTCTTCTAATGGGAATCAAAACGCGAGTGCTTGCGCTACAAGTAACAAGCCTGCTGGTGGGACGCAAATACCACCTGTTCTACGGGAATTTGCTCATTTTATTCTCCAACTATTTGTAATGAGAATTTTTATTCTTCAACTATCACTTGCTCACTTTAATTCTTCAAGTGTGAGTTGACTGCACAAAATTATGATTAAAAAGTCAAATTTTTAATAATAAACATACAATATTAAATAAAATAATAAATTTATCATAATTTTCATTGTTAAAACTAAAAAATTTATGAATCTTTTTGATGATTTCTAATAAAATTCAAATTAAAATTTTGATAGATTATTTGACATAAATCTTAAAATTAGGATCATATTTAATCCCCGTAATTCGCTGGATCCGAACTAAAGATCAATATATATCGGAAAAAGTTATCTTAAATTATTTATTTAGAATTTTTAAGGTATATTAGTGAAAATCATGATGCATTTACAAATTTATTTAAAGTTTTATGTCTATTATTCAAATATTGGTTTTTATTTTCGAAAGTTTGACTTTTTAATCATAATTTTGTGCAGTCAACTCACATTTGAGGAATTAAAGTGAGCAAGTGATAAAATGAGCAATTTTCCCCTGTTCTACTCCAATTAGCTGGTGTAATTAGACTATTATATTTGTTTCTACAATTGCCTCTACAAACTATAATTTTCCTTTACTAAATTTCCTTTTTTTCCCTATCAATTTGAAACAATTTAGGAATAAAATAAGCTGTGTGTATAATTCTTATTACTCTTCAAAATAATAATTGATAATTTCCTTTTCCTGAGCTTTAAACCAATCTCTTTTTGTAAAAGGAAAAAAAAATGTACAGAAAACCAATGCCTATATATATATAAACACGATCAGGGCTCTCGCTCTTGCTTGTGAGTCCCCTAATATTTTCCTCTCTTTCGTTTCTCGCATCGTCTCTATTTATAAGACGTTCTTGCTTGCAACGAAAGTTTCTATCCTTTTAATCCAGAGTTGTTGCAAAGCTGTCTCTGATATCTGTGTATTTAGGGCTAAAGACTGCTCTGCTTCTTTTCAAATCCAGTGATTTCGCAATATCACGGGTTTTGGGATCTGTAGAGAAACATAGAAATCGGTAATCAGGTAAAAAAAAAAACGATCTTCTCAACGACATGGAAAGTAATAAGGATGAAGCTAGAAGAGCAATTGATATCGCTGAGAAGAAAATTTCAGAGAACGATTACGTAGGAGCCAAGAAATTTATCAACAAGGCTCATAAGTTGTATCCAGAGCTTGATGGTCTGAAACAAGTTCTGATGGTTATCAACGTTTACATCTCTGCACAAAGCAAAATCAACGGAGGGCGAGAAGCTGACTGGTACGGAATTCTCGGTGTGGACCCTTTGGCTGACGATGAAGAAGTAAAGAAACAGTACAAGAAGTTAGCTCTCTTGCTTCATCCGGACAAGAACAAGTGTGAAGGCGCAGAAGGTGCGTTTAAGCTGGTTTCAGAAGCTTGGTCTCTGTTATCCAACAAGGCTAAGAGGGTTGCTTTTGATCAGAACAGGACGCAGAAGCCACAAGATCAACACAAGACATCATCCACCTATGCTAAAGCTAGAAGTGACAAGCCTGGGCCTGTGAATCCATCGAAACAGACGACGAAAGGCGGAACATTTTGGACAATGTGCAATCGTTGCAAGACACAATGCCAATATCTGAAGGATTATTATCTTAAAAGGGCCATACATTGTCCAAACTGTGGTCACACTTTCATTGCAACCGAGAAAACTCCATCAGCAAGTTTTGTGAGCCCAACCAACTTATCATCATCTGTTCCTCGAGAATCTGGTAGTGCGGCGGCTCAGAAACCTCCCAAAAGGAGACCGCTTAGATCATCTGTTGTTTTTCCCGAGAGTTGTTACAATAGCGAGAATGTCGCAAACCAAGCACAAGGAAGATCGAAAAGAGAACTTGAGAAGGAACAAGAAAGGCTTGCTGCTGTAGAAAGGGTTCGTAAGAAGCTGAGGGTTGATGTGACAGTGAGATAAGAAGTAAGGCCTTCTCACATGTAGATGTTGCAGAGTCCTGCTTTTTTTTTTATCTTTCATCGTCGATGTGTAATGTCTTAACTTTTCTTAAACAATTAAACATTGTGGTGTAGTTGGAATTGTAATCCTATCATTACTTGGAAATTTTTGTATCTACAGTTCTCTTTTTTCACAATTGTTTTACTCCAATTACCGAAGGAATTAGAGTATTATTAGACTGAATTTGGATGTTCACATAATATGATAATAGTGAATCTTGAACAACAAATATTTTGTTTTCATCAATTAAGTACAATTTTCATTTATTATAAACATACAAAACCGATATAAAGTGACAAAAAGATTGTATTTTCAAATATTATTAACATGCATGCACAAATTACTCATATCCAAACATTGCAAAATCTGAGAAGGTTTCTCTTCCGCATATGAACAAATTCTTAAATCGGTTACCAAAGAGATATACACTTAATTACTAATTACAGAATAGATTAATAGGAAATTGGTTGAACCTAGACAAGCTAGAGGTTAAAGTCGTACTCGATTTAAGTTTTGTTTTTTAATATAAAGTATGTATATAGTTCTAGACTATAAAATTTAGTTTTATATATAAAAAGCGAAAGCTTGTATAATTTCATATTTTGATGCTGATAGTTTGTATAAAACGTAAACCCTATTTGTTTTTGTTTTTTTTCGTCAAAATGTAAACATATCCGTGATAATGGTTGAAGGACTCACAAGTTATGCGGTGCGGTGGGATGTTTATCCATACGTTTATTAATCAAAACAAATTAGGAAAATTGTTAGAAATTAAGTGGTGGTTGTATAATGGTTGAAGGGTTTATTCTCAAAGTTTTTAAGTAGAGTTTGAGTTTTTTACTGTGATTTCAATTATACTTGGCCATCCAATCCATAGACATTTTTAGTGACATAAAACCTTTGATTTTAATAGATTTGGGAGATTAGTCTGAATTTCGATCTGAAATTTTTTCAACTAAAAAAAAGAAAAGAATAAAGTAATCATAAGTTAGTCTGGACATTTCTTGTCCGAGACGGGACCAATGTTCCTCACGTCTTATTAGTCAACCTCTATTATTCCCATTTTTTTAAGATATGTTCTAATATTCCTTCTTTTTCGTTTCAAAAATTAAATGGTCCCACTTCTCATTAAATTATAAAATATTTATCCTTAGTTTTGTTCTTACGTTTTGTGTGAATTCCACGTCAAGTTCATGTGGAATTCAAACAAACATAATCACAGAGGATCCCGAAAAGAGAAACCAAACTCACATAAAACGAAAATGGGGAAACTCAGATGAAATGTGTAACGAGACAATTAAGTAATTAATTTACATGATGACCTAGACAGGTTTGTACTATAGACATCGTTACATAATCAGCCACATTCAAACCGCTTGTTGCTGGAGAAAATTAAGAAGTAATTTACAGGAAGTTTGTTTGAAAAGCAAATTTACAATATCATATATATGGAAGATGGCCGATCATGTAAGGGGGAGGGTGAGAGGGGGAGTAGTAGTTGCCATGGCGGAGGAGAGCCGGAGGAGTCGGAGGAGAGTGTCTCAAGATGTCCGTGACAGTTTCAGCCACCACGGCCACTAAATCCATCGCTATCTTCACAATCTCTATGCATAACTCTATTCTCCTTATCACCATCTCTCTCTTCTCTCTCTCTTCTCTCTCTCTCTTCAAACGTCTCACTCCATCTTCTTTGCCTTCATATTTTATATCTCAATACATGCATGCCATGTGAATTATGTGTGTATAACCTAAAACCAATATTACTGTATAACTTATTATAATGATTATTATTTGTGGAGTAAACTTCTAAAAATAAATATAAAACAGTGGAATTATTCCGAGATTCTAATGAGTTTAAACTAATCTTTTTTTTTACGAAATATATAATGTTTTTAATAAATATATTTTATGATACCACAACATTTATGATGGAACTCAAGGAAACTTTATGAAATCCACATTCGAAATTACTCTGTTCTAGAATATAAAAATTTTTAGACTTTTCACACAAATTAAGAAACATTTATTATTTAACAATAAATGATTTATTTTCTTAATTGAACCACTTTTTAATAAATATTAACCAATAGAATTTTAAGAATTCCATTATTTTTAATTAATGGTTCTTGAAATTTGTAAAAAGTACCTTAACAATTCTAAAATATTTTATATTCTGGAGCAAAGAAAAATTATAGAACATCCTATATTCTGAAACGGAGGATAGTATTTTATATGGAGAAACTATGTGGAATTGAAGATTAGATCCTCTTGAATATATCGTCGGTCTGGGTCTTGCTTATATAGGAAGGCACATCTTATTTAAATTCGGTATTTGCTTTGAAGCAACGTCTCTCTCTCTTTCTTTCTAATTAAACTCTAGCTTTGACTTTGGATCTAACCTATTAATGTGCCTTCCTATTAAGTAAGACTCACATCTCGAGCCTAGTCAAAATTATTTAATTCCTACTGATACTCCCTCTATTCTTTACTCTATTCTTTAATAAATGGTTTTTTAGAAAAAAATTTTATTCATAAATAAGTGGTCTTCTCACAAATCAATGTAAAAATTAATTGTAATTTTGTTGTTTTGAGTGTTTAATTTCTGCAGATTATTTTTTCATTGGTTGAATTGTATTAAAGATGATGAAAAAATATGTTTTATTTTGAAAAATTTTAAAAGTTAATGACTTCTTAATTTAAGTGCATTCAAAATACCACTTATTGAAGAACAGAAGAAGGAGTATATTTTTTTTAAATCCAAAAAAATTTGAACTCCAACAATGTAAACCAAACTGAACTGAATAACCGAATGCAATTCTCTTATGATCTACATTAAGCCCCAAAATCCAAAAAAAAGGAATCTAAAATAAGCATAATTCCAGAAAAACAGAAAAAAAAAACGATGCTTTTTTTGTCTTTAATCATATCTACTCCAAATACTATAAGACCAAACCCCAAATCAATTTTATTTCTAATGTAGTATACAACATTATGATACTTTTTAGGATAAATATAATGGATATATACAAAATAATCAGTGAAGTAACAACAAGGAAAACCCGAATATAACATCCCTTATATATTAAAACAGAATGCACTGCTGAGGTGTCATCACCAGAGCCGTTCTCAGAATTTTTTTAATTAAGGAAACATTTACATAATATGTCATTGCATTATTTGATTAGAGAATAGTTTATATTAATTATATATACAAATTTTAGCATTTAATTCTTTCCATATCTTAGTCAATATATCAACTTAATTGTTTTCTTAAATACTATATTTTTCACATTTTTTATTGGACTAAATTTTATAAAAATAAATAAATTATCACATTACTCATATACTAAAAAATGTACATTTTATTTACACAAATTATAATTTGGATTTTTAAAAACAGATATTAATTACTAAAATGATGAAAATAATAAGTATATCATCAAAGTCCCACATTGGAAATGAAGATGTGTGATAGTTCAAAAGACTATTATAAAAAAGACCAAAATGATAAGAAACCATAAGGAATAGAAGTTTAATTTAATAATCATCCAAATTTATAAATATATTTTGTTTCATATGGTTATTTGATAAAACTATATAATTAAACCAAAAAAACTTTTATTATAATAAATATTTCACAGTGAAAAAGTTGAAAATATTTATATCAAGATATTAAAATATTTGAAATAGTTTAACTTGGTTAAAAAGTTGAAATATTTAAAAGATTTTTTATCACAAATTTGAATATTATAAAATTTCAACTTAATTTATGAAATACATGAAGCATAGTTTTTTTAAAAGAATAATGTTTTATTTTAAGTTTTTTTGTTCTTTGGATTATCTTATTATATTGTAGTGATTTGAGGTTTATATATGCTTAAGTTTATCATATTGAATATGTAGTCAATCAGGCCGGCTGGAAGCACGTGTGAGGTGGGATCCAACACATAGCTTCTTTTTTTTTTTTTTTTTTTTAGAGCCTAAATTTTCATAAAATTGTTTTTTTAGTGCATAATTTCTCATAAAAAAAATTTTAGGGCATAATTTCTCCTAAAAATTATAGAAAAAGTCTAACATTTTTAAAGTTTAATATTTAATTTTTTTTAACACAGAGCCCAGATTTTGTATGGTCCGGGCATGTGGTCAATGCTTTAAGTTATTTACTTTTTAAAAAATCGTTAAGATGTTTAATTTATAGACTACAAACAAAGACAAAAACCAATAAATCCGTCACAAAAAAATTTGAGATAGTTAAATAGATATTTTTTTTAATAAAAATACAAATTTAGAAATCATCATCCCGTGCAGGGCGCGGGTCCAACCCTAGTATATGTTCTGTTTAAAACCCGAAAATACTCCGGCCGGTCCTGTTTATTTATTTTGAAAAAAGAAAAGCAAACATTTTCGTAAGAGATTCGTAGCGTGGACATTGTCTAGCGGGGCGGAGGCAGTAAGGGCTTAGGGTGGTCAGTTGACCCCCACTAATTTTTTTTTTTTTTCTTATTACTTAAATCAAAAAATTAATGACCCTGTTTAAAAATAATAATTGACCCCCTAGAAATATTATTCTAAAACTTTAAGTAAAAGGGTCATGAAAAAACTAGCTGGGCTTCGTTGGGCTTATATTAAAATTAAGTTTCAATTTAAAATTATACAAATTTACCTAAATCTATTGCTGTACATATAGAGAAAAACAAAAAAAGGACAAACCTATTAAACTTCTCTCGTTCGTCTCCTTTCTCCTTCCGTCAGTAGCAGAGAAAATTCCAATTTCCAAGTAAGAATTCCTTGCTTTTAATATATTATTATATTATAGTTTAATATAGCAGTTTTGTTATTGTAAAATTGGAGATTTCGTAACATGTTCATAATCTGTTCTTATGTAACTTGTTTTAACTGCTTTCATTCATCAGATTTGATTACTAATGGATCGATTTGTGAAAAGAAAAGCTCCAGAAGCTATCAATTTAAATGACTTGCCGGAAGATCCTGGTGAAAGAAAAGGAATACTGGAATATCATGCTAATCAAAGAGACGAGGTGAGACGCATATATTGGAATAGAGGACCTTGTCAACCTCGTGGCCATCCTTTTAAACAGCGATCGATAGGAAATACACTAAGGCGATTTAATCTTCTTTGGTTTGATGAATTTCATGATTGGTTGGAATACAGTGTGAAGAAAGAAAAGGCATATTGTTTGTGTTGTTACTTATTCAGAGATAACAACGAAAATAAAGGTGGCAACGCTGCATTTGTGACCGAAGGATTTCATAGTTGGAATAAGTATGAGACATTGGCTGCTCACGGACGTCTAGTAAATAGCTTTCACCATAGAGCTAAGAAGAAATGTGAATATTTGGTAAGACAAGGCCAGTCAATTGCACATGCTTTCCAGAAACAGACTGATGTTATGAAAAATCAGTATCGTATTCGGCTAAATGCTTCTGTCGATGCTTCTAGATACTTACTGAGACAAGGATTGGCGTTTCGTGGTCATGATGAGACAGATGATTCTAGTAACAAAGGAAACTTTTTGGAGTTATTGAAGTATACCGCAGAACAAAATGAAGCCGTGGATAAAGTTGTGCTAAATAACGCTCCTGGAAATAATCAGATGGTGTCTCATCCAATTCAAAAAGACATTGTTCATTGCTTTTCAGAAGAGGTAATCAGTTCCATACTTCAAGAGATTGATCATGATGTTTTTGCTCTGTTGGTGGATGAATCTGCTGACGTCTCGGATAAAGAGCAGATGGCTATAGTTTTTCGTTTTGTTGATAAACATGGGATAGTGAAAGAGAGATTTGTTGGTCTTATTCATGTGAAGGATACATGTTCCTTATCTCTGAAATCTGGTATTGATTCATTACTTGCTAAGTACATATTGAGTTTGAAAAAAGTTAGAGGCCAAGGCTATGATGGAGCAGGAAATATGAAGGGTGAACTCAATGGACTAAGAGCGTTGATTTCAAGAGAGAGTAGTTGTGCATATTATGTCCATTGTTTTGCTCACCAGCTTCAATTGGTTGTTGTTGCTGTTGCAAAGAAGCATCTTGAAGTAGGAAATTTTTTCGATATAGTTTCTTTGTTAGTAAACGTGGCTGGAGCTTCTTGCAAGAGAAAAGATAAGATCCGAGATAGTCAACGAGAGATCATTGAGGAAGGAATAAGTAATGGTGAAATCAAGACTGGAAAAGGGTTGAATCAAGAGTCTTCACTTCACAAACCAGGAGCTACACGGTGGGGTTCTCATTATAAAACCTTGTTGCGGTTGGTTGACTTATTTGCTTCTGTGGTTAAGGTGCTTGGGCATGTCCAGGATGAAGGTATAGATTATACCAAGAAGCGTCAAGCAAGTGGTCTTCTCAAATACATTCATAGTTTTGATTTTGTGTTCTATCTACACTTGATGCTGCTTATACTGGGGCTCACGGAGAATCTGTCAATGGCATTACAAAAAAAAAAACCAAGACATTGCAAATGCTGTCTCATTAGTGGAATCCACTAAACGACAATTACAAAAGTTAAGAGATGATGGATGGAATTCTTTTGTGAAGAAGGTTTCTGATTTTTGTAAGAAGCACGACACTGAAATTCTCAACATGGAAGATGAGTTCATCGATTCTAGGAGGCCACACAAGCAGACCAACCTCACAAACTTGCGTCATTTCCAAGCTGGTTGTTTTTACCATGTGTTGGATATGCAGCTGTTGGAGTTTAATGATCGCTTTAACGAGGTAAATTCTGAATTGCTCATCTGCATATCGGCTTTAAATCCTATCGATTTATTCTGTGAGTATGACAAAGAAAAGCTATTGAGGTTGGCTGAATTTTATCCTGAGGATTTCAGCCGTGTGGAGTGCATTTCTCTTGATCACCAACTTGATATTTATATCGATAATGTGCGAGCAGATGAAAGGTTTGCTGATTTGAAAAATCTTGGAGATTTAGCAAGGGTGTTAGTAGAAACTAAGAAACATCTTTCACATTATTTGGTTTATAGACTTTTGAAGCTAGCTTTGATTTTGCCTGTTGCCACCGCAACCGTTGAGAGATGTTTTTCTGGAATGAAGATTGTGAAGACTAAACTACGAAATCGTATCGGTGATCAGTTTCTAAGTGATAGTCTTATTTGTTACATCGAAAAAGAATTATTCGATGATGTAACAAATAAACCAGTGATAAGAAGATTTCAAGCCATGGGTGAACGTAGAATGCATTTGTAAACCCTTTTTTTTTTTTTTGCAGTTTATAAACTATATTTTTATAGCTTTTTTATTTTGATACAATTTCTTTTGTTCTTTTGACAGTTTATAAACTATATTTTTAAGCTTTTTTCATTTTTTTTTTTTGACCCCCTTCACAAAGATTTCTAGCTCCGCCACTACTCTAGCCAGTACTAAATAATATATCTTATATCAAAAGTCAGAACATAACACGCACTAAACAAACCGCTTTAAGAAGTCAAAAACCAGTAAGGACATCTCTTCCCCAAATTACTTACACTGTTCACAGTTTAGTCTCTTTTTCGACATCGGCTCTTCTCGAAATTGGCTTGACTCGATAATTTTATTTTAAGTACTTTAGCAGATTCATTAAGATTAAATCCAATTTTCATATCATCTTGCCTTGTTCCAAATATGAAATAGATGTTATGAAATTCCAATAATTTTTGGAGCACGCCCACCCATTTTGATAATGCCATGGTTTCTTTAATGATCTTGAATTGTCCAATATCGCATCGTAATTTCTTTCAAATTTATCGTTTTACCGGTTTTCCAGACCTTCTTTATTTCAAAACCTTGTTCTTTCAAAGTATATCGTATCTCTAACATCAAACTCCAAATCATTCAGCTTTTTATCATCATGTTTTTTTGGTGATTACAATGTACATATTTTCAGCATATCCAAATGCAGTTGTACTTACTCCAATGTCTCTTGAACCAACTCCGGCTCTAACTTCGGCTATCACTTCAATAGGGTGTCCTTTTCTTTGGGTTTCGCACCACATCGGGTGAAACCAGAGCCGTGCTTTGCATTTGCACCAAACCCCCAAAAGATATACTTTTATAGAGGCCCCAGTTTATTAAAAGTTCTTGTATCCTAGTTGTTTTGGCATGTGTATATACATTGTCTAACCCGAGTTCGAGTGCAGCTATATCCTTTTCTTGTTTTTTTTTTTCCTTTTGAAAAAGGAAAAAGAAATTACAAAACCAAACCGAGTGAATTTAGTATCCCAAACGAAAAATAAAGCCCCCATTTTTTAAGTTTGCCATTAGCCTCCGTTAACCTTCGCACGGCACTGGGTGAAACAATAGACTTTCCCTCAAACCTAACATGAAATTACATCTGGTTACTATTGATCGCTCTATGTAAGTGGTGTCCTTTACCGCTCTTACAAATCCTAGTTAGAACAATCCCCACAAGCTTTGCAAAAAATTTCCTCCTCACAGTCACATGCTCCCATTTTCCTTTAAAATAGCATCATCAGGCTCCCATTTCTTTTTAAAGTAGCATCACTGATGCAGCGCATCTTTCGTTACCGTTAGTTGTTTTCCTATATTTGGGGAAGTTGAGATTTTATTTCATTTTCTGTTTTTGATATCTTTGAGCTTAAGGATCGGGATTTCCATTTTGTTTATAAGGAGTAGTAGAGACTTGTAAAAAGATCATCACTTATTGAATACAATTCAGAGCTTTTAGCTTTTCAGTTCCTTTTCGATTGACAGCTTCGAGCTTTTGATCTTAGAGAAGAATCTGTTGTTCGGGTATTCGGAGAATCAACGAACGATCGATTTGTTACGCTTCTGCTACACCAGTTTGGTATCAGAGACAAACATCCTGCTTCACGACTCATCAACCATGCCGCCAAGACCTGGACGTGGGAATGAACCGGTGAACAAATGGAGGGAACTGAGACAAACGTTGTTGGCAATGCAGGAAACCATTCAGGCTACAATTCACGACTCGCTTCAAGAGTTCGCCGAAGTGCTGTTGGAACATCGTGTCCAACGTCGTCGTGGGTCATAGCATGAATCTGAGAAGGAGTCCGATGAGGAGATCAACCCTTTTGCTGATAACAGAACTCGCCGTGGTGAAGTCGGGGGTGATGGGTATCAGGACCGGGAAGATCGTCAGTGGGAAACTGGATTCAAAGTGGAGATTCCGGAGTTCCATGGAGGTGTGCGAGGAGAGGAGCTTCTCGATTGGCTTGTTGCTGTGGAGGAAGCCATGGAATTCAAACGGTTTCCAGAGGAGAGAAAGGTTGCTCTGGTGGCCACGAAATTTCGGGGGAGAGCCGCTTCGTGGTGGTTACAAACCAAGGCAACTCGGGCACGTGCTGGAAAGAAGAAGATCAGTTCGTGGGAGAAGCTGCAGAAGCTGTTGAAAGCAAGTTTCTTGCCGTACAATTTTGACAGAACCATGTTCACTCGTCTGCAAAATTTGCGACAAGGATCGCGTTCGGTGGATGACTACGCGGAAGAGTTTTCATTGCTTCTTACTCGCAATGAGATTTTCGACAATGAGATGCAGTTGGTGTCGCGTTTCATTGGAGGGCTGCGTCCTCAAATCCAAACTGCAATGTCGCAGTTTGATCCGGCTACTGTTGAGGAAGCTCATCGGCGTGCTGTGGCTTTCGAGCAACAATTCGTGCTGGCTCGACGAGCTGAAATTCTGGGGGCGGCGGAAGAAACAGAGTTTCAGTTGGTGTTGGAACAGAAACGGGGGGTGTCCAAGGCGCTGGGAAGGAGATTGTGGATGCTTCAGTGGCGACGAAAGCGCTGACTGGAGCTGCTGGTGACGAACAGACCTTACGGCGTTCTACACGACCTAACACGCTTCGTTGTTACTCGTGTGGGGAAGCAGGTCACAGACAGACGTCTTGTCCCAATCAGACGCGCCGAGGACTACTCGCTGACGATGTCAAGTGGGATTCGAATGATTTGTTTGATCAAGAAGAGGGGATGAACAAAACATTACGGAAGACCACAACCATGGAGATCAGGGAACGTTGTTGATGCTGCGACACATTTTCCTTGCACCAGTGACGCTCGAAGAACCGTGGCTGAGAACTAGTATTTTTCAGTCTACGTGTACGGTCAAAGGAAAGGTGTGTCGATTTGTTATCGACTCAGGGAGTTCTCACAATGTGATCTCGGAGGAGGCGTGTGGAAAGCTCAGTCTGGCTCGTGAGGTACACCCAACGCCTTACAAACTCACTTGGCTGAAGACAGGACATGAGGTTGCTGTGACACAACGCTGTTTGGTGTCGTTGTCCATTAGAGCTTTCTACAAGGACAAGTTCTACTGTGATATCACGCCGATGGATGTGAGTCATCTGCTGTTAGGTCGGCCGTGGCAGTATGACAGGAGTGTGCTACACGATGGACGGCGTAACACACACAGTTTTGTGTTTGACAATAGGCGTATCGTTCTGTTTCCTACTGCTCCACGCCCTATGTCAGGCACAACTTCAACATCTCAGGCTCCAATGTTGTTGTGTTCCAAATCTGAGTTTGAGCATGAGTTTTCCGAATTGGGATGTGCTTGGTTAGTTGTACCGAGTTCGGAGAAAACAGAGAAGCAGCCAGCGCCTGTGTCGAAGGAGATCGGCGAGCTACTGGACGACTTTGATGATGTGTTTCCAACAGATTTACCGACAGGTCTGCCACCTCTTCGGAACATTCAGCATCAGATCGACCTGATTCCAGGAGCTTCTCTTCCGAACAGACCACATTACCGAATGAGTCCCAAGGAGCATGAAGAGTTGAGGCGACAAGTGGAGGAACTAGTGGCAAGAGGACATGTTCGTGAGAGTCTGAGCCCGTGTGCAGTTCCTGCACTTCTTATTCCCAAGAAGGACGGATCCTGGCGCATGTGTGTCGACAGCAGAGCAATCAACAAGATCACAGTGAGGTACCGTTTTCCAATTCCGCGACTGGATGATCTGTTGGATCAGGTTGGCAAGGCGTCGGTGTTTTCCAAGCTTGATCTGAAGAGTGGATACCATCAGATCCGGATTCGTCCTGGTGATGAATGGAAAACCGCTTTCAAGACAAGAGAGGGTCTTTTCGAGTGGTTGGTAATGCCATTTGGGTTCTCCAACGCACCGAGTACGTTCATGAGGGTCATGAACCAGGCATTGAGGCCATACATTGGGCGATTCGTGGTGGTGTACTTTGATGATATCCTCATCTTTAGTGCCTCGATGGATGAGCATGTGGATCATCTTCGACAGATTTTGTTGGTTTTGCGCAAAGAACTCCTGTTTGCGGCAAAATAGAAGTGTGAGTTTGGTGTGGATAAGGTTCTTTTTCTGGGTTATGTGGTCTCAAGTTCTGGCCTTTCGATAGACATGAGGAAGGTGGAGGCAATACGGTCATGGCCTGCACCCACAACGGTGACTGAAGTTCGTAGCTTCCACGGGCTTGCGTCGTTTTACCGTCGGTTTGTACCTCACTTCAGCATAATCATGTCACCAATCACAGACTGTATGAAGGAGGGTACATTCGTCTGGTCTACCGAGGCAGTAGAGGCATTTACTGTGATTAAGGCGAAGCTCACATCTGCGCCAATACTTGTTCTGCCTGACTTCTCCCTCACTTTTGAACTGCACAGCGACGCTTCCAAATTGGGAATTGGTGCAGTGTTGAGTCAACAGAGCAAACCAGTGGCCTTCTATAGCGAGAAGTTGGCGGGTGCTCGGAGTAGATACATCACTTATGACATTGAATTTTATGCTATTGTGCAGGCTATCAAGCATTGGAAGCATTATCTGTTCCATAAGGAGTTTGTGTTGTTCACAGATCACGATGCTTTGAAGCACCTGGACAGCCATGTGAAGGTCTCGTCGCGACACGCAACTTGGGTTGCTTTTCTCCAACAATTCACTTTCACGATTCGCCACCAATCGGGAAAGTCGAATAGAGTCGCAGACGCACTCAGCCGGAGGCATTGTTTGGTTTCCACTATGCACGCGACGGTCCCTGGATTTGCTTCGTTTGCTGATTTGTACATTACAAATCCATTTTTTGCTACAATTCTCCGTGATGTGCAGCTGGGATTACGCTCGGAGTATTCACTGCAGGAGGGCTTCTTGTTCCGTGGGAATCAGATTTGTGTTCCACCGGGAAGGTCATGTGGGTCGAGACAGAACACTGCAGTTGGTCTCGAGGTCTTACCTTTGGCCAACTCTGCGACGAGATGTAGAGAGATTTGTGGAGCGCTGTCACTCTTGTCAGCTGGCGAAAGGGCGTGCGTCTAACGCAGGATTGTATCTCCCATTACCTGTTCCCACACAGCCGTGGAGTGACGTGAGCATGGACTTCATCCTCGGTTTGCCTCGCACGCAGAAGGGTAACGACTCCATCTTCGTTGTTGTTGACAGGTTTTCAAAAATGTCCCATTTTATTGCCTGCAAGAAAACAACGGATGCAATCTCGGTGGCCACTCTGTTTTTCCGGGAAGTTTATGGCCTACACGGCTTGCCGAGCTCGATCGTGTCTGATCGAGATACACGATTCCTGAGTCACTTCTGGAGATCGCTATGGAGAATGTTGGGTACTAGTCTTGATATGAGCACCGCTTACCATCCACAAACGGACGGTCAAACGGAGGTTACAAATCGGGCATTGGGGAATATGCTGCGGAGTTTGGTTGGAGAGAACATTAAGTCGTGGGAGACGAAAATTGCTCAGACAGAATTCGCACATAATCATGCGAACAATAGGAGTTTGGGGTTTTGTCCGTTTGAAGTCGTGTATGGTCTCATTCCCCTACGACCATTGGACTTGACTACATTGCCGGATCAGACACGGCAACATGGCACAGCAATTGATTTTGTCACTTCACTCAATGACATTCATTCGAAAGCAGTTGGGAATTTGGAGGTTTCAGCAGCTAAGTATAAGGCTGCCGTTGATAAGCATCGTCGGGAGGTCTTATTTGAACCAGGAGATTTGGTGTGGGTGGTGCTGACCAAAGACCGTATGCCTTTGCACGAGTACAACAAGCTGAAGGCAAGAAAGATTGGGCCGATAAAGGTTTTGGAGAGAATCAACCCAAATGCATACCGTCTGGACCTGCCTGCGCACATTAAGACTGCTAATGTCTTCAACGTTAAACACCTCAGTCGTTATGTGGGCGACAATGACACTCAAGATTCAGAGGCGAATCTTCTCTTACCCCCGGAGACCTGATGCAGCGCATCTTTCGTTACCGTTAGTTGTTGTCCTATATTTGGGGAAGTTGGGATTTTATTTCATTTCCTGTTTTTGATATCTTTGAGTTTAGGGATCGGGATTTCCATTTTGTTTATAAGGAGTAATAGAGACTTGTAAAAAGATCATCACTTATTGAATACAATTCAGAGCTTTTAGCTTTTCAGTTCCTTTTTGATTGACAGCTTCGAGCTTTTGATCTTAGAGAATAATCTGTTGTTCGGGTATTCGGAGAATCAACGAATGATCGATTTGTTACGCTTCTGCTACACCAATCACCTTACTTGTATAAATGATATTACCTTTTGATGATATTCCATTGGTCTTTACGTCCTTTGTTTTTTTATTGCTCTATATGTCTTTCGATTTCTTGGCGTTCAGACGATGTTTACATCCCAATATTTTGCTTGCTACACACTTTACTTTACTATTTATTTTTTGCTATATTCAAACATGTCTCGATTCTTGCCATTAGCTTCACAAAACTTGACCAATATTTTAAACATTTGCCTTTTCCACATTTTTTTTAGGTCGAACAATTGATTCATTACTTAAACTTTAAGCATACAAGAAGAGAGAATAAAATATCCTCTTAGATCCATAAGACAAAGCATAAACCGTAAAGCAATTAAAACAGATAGAATTTCAAAGAAGTTAGACAGCAAATTAGAGTCAAGATTCGAATGCGTCAAACAACACTTCGCGTCAAACAACACTTTACGGCAAAACCGGATTGTTGGAAAAATCAAGAATCAAGAATTTAGAAAGTTTAAAAAATCGATAATAACAGTCTTTCCTCTCGTCCCCTCACCCATCAATCATCTCTAACTATTTTAACTTCATTTTTTTGGTAGTGTGCAGGTGTGTTGTTTCTTTGCAGATTCCTGCCTTTTTTGTCCATCATCGTCGATGTGTAATGTCTTAACTTCTCTTAAACATTTGAACATTGTAGTGTAGTTGGAATTGTAACGCTTTCATGACTTGGAATCTTTTGTATACAATATGGTTCTGTTTTTTTTTTTTTTCTTCTCACAATTGTTTTACTCCTCCAATCACGGATGGAATTATGGTACTACTCGAGTGAATTTGGATGGAGACATAATAGTGAATCTTGAACAACAAATGTTTTTTTTTCCTTTTCATCATGTACATTTCTCATGGATCATATACATACAAAACCGATAGAAAAGTGACCAAAAAAAAGTTTGACTTTCAAATATTTTGATTATCCCATATGTTGTTTCTATCATTAAAAATAAATAATACAACTTTACTGGCCCACTGCTAGCTAATAAAATTTCCTTTTTTTATTTTCCTCCATCAATGTTAAAAAATATTTTAGAAAGAAAATAAGTTGCGTGAAATAGAACGCTGTATTCGCTGAGAGTGATAATCCAAGTGACAAGGCCCAAAAGGAGTACGAGAGCCCAGTCCAGAAGCCCACGGTGATATCTGATCAGAAGAAGACAAAGAAGAAGTCTGAAGCTAACGGTAATATTGGGGATAAGAGGTCACAGAATCGTTTCCATCTTCTCCGGGATAAAGATGAAGACTAATGACTTTACAGTTGTATGGTTTAGATAAGGATTAGAGAAAAGGATCGAGAGTGTTCTTTCCTTCTCTTTAAATATCATCCTTGTTCATCACATTTGGGTATTGAATAAAGTTTACATTTCAAAGTCTATTACTCTGTTTCTCTGTTTCTCTCATGGTATCAGAGCCAATCCAGCTCTAACAGGCGAAAGAATGGCAGATCCATACCCGTTTCCGAGTAATGTCCATGTCTTGAGCTCAGTCACGCTCAAGCTCACCGACAGTAATTACCTACTGTGGAAGACTCAATTTGAGTCGTTGTTGTCCAGCCAAAAGCTTATCGGCTTTGTCAATGGCTCCGTTGCAGCTCCTCCAGCCACTACTACGGTTGTCAATGGAGCAGTCACTACCGTCGAGCCGAATCCCCTGTACGAAGCGTGGTTTTGTACGGATCAACTTGTACGCTCGTGGTTGTTTGGCACTTTATCCGAAGAGGTGTTGGGGCAAGTACACAGCCTCACTACGTCACGCGAGATCTGGATCTCTCTCGCTGAGAACTTCAACAAAAGCTCTCTAGCCAGAGAGTTTTCCCTCAAGAGCAATCTGCAGCTTCTGCGAAAGAAAGACAAGACCTTTGCGGCTTACTGTCGCGAGTTCAAGACCATTTGTGATGCTCTATCGTCTATTGGCAAGCCGATCGATGAATCGATGAAAATCTTTGGCTTTCTCAACGGACTTGGCAGGGAATATGTTCCTGTTACGACGGTGATCCAAAGCTCTCTCACAAAGCTACCAATGCCAACTTTCAATGATGTCTTGACGGAGATCCAGGCGTTTGATTCCAAGCTTCAAACTTTTGACGCAGAGGACTCCACCAACACGCTTCTAGCCTTCAACACGCAGAGATCAGGCTACGACACCAACTATCGGACTCAGGGGTATAACCAGAGAGGTGGACGAGGTCGCTTTGGTAGCAGTAGAGGCAGAGGTGGCTTCACCTCCCGTGGTCGAGGCTTTTCCCAGCATCAGACGAACTCCAATGGTCCAGGTGAACGTCCGGTGTGTCAGATCTGTGGACGTACGGGACACACGGCGGTCAAGTGCTACAACCGGTTTGATAATAACTATCAAGGACAGCAAACATCTCAGGCGTTCTCTGCTTTACAGTCGTCGGATGCAACGGGTAAAGAGTGGTACCCAGATTCCGGAGCTTCAGCTCATATCACAGCCTCGAGAGATAACCTTCAGAGCTCTTCACCGTATGAAGGAGATGACACTATTATGGTTGCAGATGGAACCTATCTTCCAATAACACATGTTGGCTCTGCAAACATAAAGACGACTTCAGGTACTATCTCTCTTAAGGATGTCTTAGTCTGCCCGGAAATTCAAAAATCTCTGTTGTCAGTATCCAAACTCTGTGATGACTATCCATGTGGGGGTTTTCTTTGACACTAAACAAGTCTGCATTATTGATTTGAATACTCAGAAGGTGGTAGCAAGGGGTCCGAGAGTTAAGGGCCTGTATACGTTGGAGAATCAAGAGTTTGTAGCTCTCTACTCAAATCGGCAATGTGCAGCGTCTGAAGATACTTGGCATCACCGGTTAGGACACTCAAACTTCAAGATTCTCCAACAACTTCAAAGTAGCAAGGAGATTGTAGTGAATAAGAGCAGAGATAACCTCATTTGTGAGCCTTGCCAAATGGGGAAAAGTAGTAGATTGCAGTTTTTTTCTTCTTCTTCTCGTGTGTTGCAACCCCTAGATCGTGTTCACTGTGATCTATGGGGGCCTTCACCTATTGTCTCAACTCTGGAATTCAAATATTATGTGGTTTTTATTGATGACTTCTCGAGATACTCTTGGTTCTACTCTCTTCGTGCCAAATCAGAGTTCCACTCAGTCTTTACAGCTTTTCAGGGTTTGGTTGAAAGACAATTTGAAACAAAGATTAAAGTGTTTCAAAGTGATGGAGGTGGTGAATTTGTAAACAAGCGGTTGCAGAAACACTTTGTTGAATGTGGAATCAAGCACTTAATCTCGTGTCCTTACACACCCCAACAAAATGGTTTGGCTGAAAGGAAGCATAGACACTTGGTGGAACTTGGCCTGTCTATGCTCTTCCATAGTAATACTCCACTGCGTTTCTGGGTTGAAGCCTTTTTCTCTGCAAATTTTATCTGCAACATGCTTCCAATGAGTGTCTTAGATAACTGTAGTCCGTTTGAGGTTATGTTCAAGACAAAACCAGATTATGCAATGCTGCGTGTCTTCGGTTCAGCGTGTTATCCGTATCTCAGGCCATTAGCAGATCACAAGTTGGAACCACGTTCACTCCAATGTGTTTTCCTTGGCTATAGTGCTCAATACAAAGGTTATCGTTGCCTTCATCCACCAACGGGGAAGGTCTACATGTGTAGACATGTGGTGTTTGATGAGTCTTGCTTTCCTTTCAAGGCACAATTCGAATCTCTGGTTCCGAGGTATGACACAAAGTTGCTAAAGGCCTGGCAATCGTCTACGTCACAGCCAGAAAAAATTCATCCAGTCGAAGATCGAGTTGTCAGAGCTCTTCCCTTACCGTTCAATCATCCACCAGCAGCACCTACGGTTGCATCGGTTCATGGAGACACAACTCTTGACACAGATGCAGAGCAGGGACACATAGATTCTGAATCTGATGCTGAAGTAGAGGCGGTTGTGGAAAACCACCATCCGATGACTACTAGAGCTAAAGCAGGCATACACAAACCCAACACTAGATATGTTCTCCTCGCATCCAAGTTTACACCGGAGGTACCTAAATCTACCGCTGCAGCTATGAAACATCCTGGATGGAATCTTGCTGTTATGGATGAAATGGGGAAGATTCATATGCTGCACACCTGGTCTTTGGTGCCACGCACAGAAGATATGAATGTGCTCAGCAACAAATGGGTGTTTACACCAAAAATGCAACCTAGCGGAGAGTTGGATAAGTTGAAAGCTAGATTAGTAGCTAAAGGTTATGAACAAGAAGAGGGAGTCGATTATCTGGAAACCTTTAGCCCAGTGGTTCGAACAGCTACCATCAGAATGATTCTGGATGTTGCCACAGCCAAGGATTGGTCAATCAAACAGTTGGATGTATCAAATGCGTTTCTACATGGTGAGCTAAAGGAACCAGTGTTCATGTTCCAACCGGCTGGCTTTGAAGATCCAGAGAAGCCAAATCATGTTTGCAGATTGACTAAAGCTCTTTATGGTTTAAAACAAGCACCTAGAGCTTGGTTTGACACCTTTAGCAACTACATTATTGATTATGGCTTCACTTGTAGTAAAGCTGATCCTTCTCTGTTTACTTACTACAAGGATGGCAAAAGCATGGTTCTTCTCCTGTACGTTGACGACATGCTTCTCACAGGAAGTGACTCTGCTCTGCTCCAGGATCTTCTGAATTGTCTGAACAATAGATTTTCCATGAAGGATCTTGGCAAGCCACGATATTTTCTGGGTGTTGAGATAGTCGATTATGAAGGAGGCTTGTTCCTGCATCAAAGAGCCTATGCTACTGATATTCTACACCAAGCTTCCATGTCTGATTGCAGTCCGATGCCAACTCCTCTTCCTCTTCAGCTTGATGATCTAAACTCAGAACCGTTCTCTGAGCCGACATATTTTCGAAGCTTGGCCGGCAAGCTTCAATATCTGACAATCACTCGTCCGGATATTCAGTTTGCGGTGAATTTTGTTTGCCAACGTATGCATTTGCCGACAGTATCGGACTTTCGTCTTCTCAAACGGATTCTCAGATATCTAAAGGGGACCATTACTATGGGATTGCATATAAAGAAGGATCAAAAGCTAACGCTTCACGCCTATTGCGATAGCGACTATGCAGGCTGCAAAGAAACAAGACGCTCGACTACTGGTTTCTGTACTATGCTTGGTCCTAACTTGATCTCCTGGTCCGCAAAGAGACAACAAACAGTCTCCAAGTCGTCTACTGAGGCTGAATACAGAGCGCTAACGGCTGCAGCTCAGGAAATCACGTGGCTGTCGTTTCTCCTAAGAGACCTTGGAGTGGAGCAACATAAAGCTACGTTACTACGTTGTGACAATCTATCTGCTGTCTACCTTAGTACTAATCCAGCGCTGCATAGTCGTTCTAAGCATTTTGCTACTGACTACCATTACATCAGGGAGCAGGTAGCACTTGGCTTGATTGAGACACAACATGTCAGAGCGGAAGAACAATTGGCGGACATATTCACCAAATCACTACCTAAGCGACCCTTCTTTGAATTACGATCCAAACTCGGTGTAGCAGAGCCACCTACACTGAGTTTGCGGGGGGCTGAGAGTGATAATCCAAGTGACAAGGCCCAAAAGGAGTACGAGAGCCCAGTCCAGAAGCCCACGGTGATATCTGATCAGAAGAAGACAAAGAAGAAGTCTGAAGCTAACGGTAATATTGGGGATAAGAGGTCACAGAATCGTTTCCATCTTCTCCGGGATAAAGATGAAGACTAATGACTTTACAGTTGTATGGTTTAGATAAGGATTAGAGAAAAGGATCGAGAGTGTTCTTTCCTTCTCTTTAAATATCATCCTTGTTCATCACATTTGGGTATTGAATAAAGTTTACATTTCAAAGTCTATTACTCTGTTTCTCTGTTTCTCTCATTCGCTAGGGCTTGAACAAAAAGGAAATCGAAAATCACACAATCTACAAATCCAGAGAAATCAATCTTGCTCTTGTTTAATTGTATCATCCTCCTTCTTGAGTTTCTCGCGTCGTCTATGAAGGTTAGAGTTGGTCTCCATCAAAATCTAAATCCGTTTCTGGTTCGCACTAGAGTTGTTCTTCACCGAATTGATGTTTGATCTGTATTTTGGCGATTTGTGTATTTCACGATTTGGTACCGTATAGAAACAGAACATCGAGAAATGAGCAAAAACACAATCTCTCGAGGACATGGAATGCAATAAGGAAGAAGCTATAAGAGCAATGGATATTGCAGAGAGGAAACTCTCAGAGAATGATTACAACGGAGCCAAGAAATTCGTTAACAAGGCTCAGAGTTTGTTTCCAAAGCTAGATGGTTTGGAACAAATTTCGACGATGATCGATGTTTACGTCTCTGCATCGAACAAGAACATCGGAAGAGAATCAGACTGGTATGGAATCCTCGGAATTGACCCTTCAGCTGACGACGAAACAGTGAAGAAACGTTACAAGAAGTTAGCACTTCTGCTTCATCCGGACAAGAACAGGTTTCGTGGAGCGGAAGGCGCGTTTAAGCTTGATGTAGCTGCTTGGTCTCTGTTATCTGACAAGGCTAAGAGAGTTGCGTATGATCAGAAGAGGAAATCGCAAGAAGTTAAACTGAAAAAGAGAGAAGCAAAGCCACAACAGCAACAAGAACAACAACAGCCGAGAGACAATTCTCAAGCAACAAACAAGAAAAGAAACAGTGATGCTTCTTCTTCTACAACTTCAGCATCTGATTCCGCAAAGAAACCACAAGAAAGAAAGAAAGCAGAGAAGCCTTTCAACAAACCGACGACAACAGGAAATCTGAACTCTACTCTTGAAGCACAGAGGCTTTTCAAGAGACCCATGACAACAGGAAATCCATTCTCTAATCCTGAAGCAGAGAGGGTTTTCAAGAAACCCATGACAACAAGAAATCCAAACTCTACTCTTGAAGCACAGAGGCTTTTCAAGAAACCGATAATAACAAGAAATCCAAACTCTACTCTTGAAGCTCAGAGGCTTTTCAAGAAACCGATGACAGCAGGAAATCTAAACTCTACCATGGAAGCACAGAGGCTTTTCAAGAGCCAAATGTGAAAGAAATTTGCTTCTTCTTTACCTTTTGTTTCACGTAACATTTTTGTAATTTTTTTATCAGATTAGATTAAATAAAAGTGGTTACACGAGTTATCACCAATTCTTCAAAGCTTTTCGTTAGACTACAAAATCTGTTAGGACTCTGTCTATGGTTCTGCTAAGAGAGTGGGTGCTACTGAGCATGAACAAGGACATGTAGATTCATCAAGAGATTAGCTGCATAGCTAATCAATCAATAGTTTTTAGATCAAATTCATCTAGTTTTTGTAGGTGGAGAAGTTGAAGAATCTATGGGTCCAATGCATGGATTCCATTTATTCATTTCTTTTTCATTCATATCCCATTAATCTTTACTAGTTGATTATCCGCACAGATTTTATGCATGGTTTATTTTAGCCATCTCACTATTACTACTCAAAAACATTATTCTTTACCGTTTGCAGACGCTTAACTTCTATTTGAAACTCTGTCTGGTGTCCATGCATCCTCTTATAAGACTCCTAAAAGAATCTGCTTGGTACAAACTTCAATGTTTGTCTGTGAAATAGTAAGACTTGCAAATTGAGGAATAAAGAGAAATATGATATTTAATCACAATAAGAAAGTGGTATCAGCTCGATTGAGAAGGAACTGTTAGAGTATATATTAAGCCCGTGGTACACAGTGTAACCTGTTCTTTGCAATACTCGAGTGTTTGTGCAAGATCCAAAGCCACTCTCACCCTCATAGGCCACTATATAGCATCACACATCATTAAGTTGGACCATTCTTTTGGAGTAACGTTACATGCCTAACAACATAATTAACCAATATTTTTATCCAAAAATGGAATAAAGTTGTATTGGTGTAAGATGTTAGAACTTAGAACTTAGGCATGGAGAGAAGACCAAGAGAATCAAATCAAACAAGTAAACTAATGATGATCTCCTAAAAATAATGGGAATCGGATATTTCATCGATTGCCCACGCCTACTCTTTAATGTGAAGAAGATATTCTGAAACTTGTTTAGGTAACAAATCTTATTACTCCAAGAAATCTTATTATATAAAGTATTATATAAAGCTGGATGCGCGCGACGTGGTTGCGACACGTCGGATTTTTATAATTCACAAGATCGTGACATGTATCAAATTTTTATATTACAACTATTAAGATTTTGACATATGTCTTAGAAAAGAAAAAAAAAACTAATTAAAAATGGGAAAAATATATTTTCTATATTCTAACGGAAAAACGTTGCATATTCTAACGGAAAAATGAAAAAGTATTTTTGCATGCCTCATATTTTAAGAGGAAAAGGGGAAAAATTGGAAAAAAGAAAGGAAAAAATAGTGGAAAAATCTTCCATATTCTTATGAAAAAAGGAAAAAATATTTTTGTTGATCTTATATTTTAAGATAAAAAAGATCTATATTCTAACTGAAAAAAGTAAAAAAAATATCTTCTACTCCCCCCTTTTCCTTAATAATAAAAGTTTTAGACATTATTTGTTGTTCCACAAAGATAAATATTATAGCTTTTTGATACACTTTTTCAGATTTCAAGAAACATTAATTGTATTTGTTATTGGTTTAAAATTATAACAAATTGTTTTATTGCAAAAACCTATACAATAATGATTGAAAATCAACTTTTTCTTAATATGTGTGAAAAGACGAGAAAATTTATCTTTAAGAAACGGTGGGAGTATGTCTTACCAAGCCAAGCAAAAAATTATATTTTCCATATTGTAATGGAAAAAGGAAAAAAATTGCATGCCTCATATTTTGAGATAAAAATGTTCCATATTTTAACGGAAAAATGACAAAATATTTTTGCAGGTTTTATATTTAACGGAAAAAAAGAAAAAGAAATATTTTCTATATCTCACTAAACCCGCGGAAAAATATCCATATTCTAACGGAAAAAGGGAAAAAAGTGAAAAAGGAAGGAAAAAATAAAAGTGGAAAAATGTTCCATATTCTAATAGAAAAAGGGCAAAATATTTTTGCTTGGCCTTATATTTTAAGATAAAAATGATCCATATTCTAATGGAAAAAAGTAAAAAAAGTATCTTCTATGTCTTACCAAACCAAGCAAAAAATTATATTTTCCATATTGTAATGGAAAAAGGAAAAAAATATTGCATGCCTCATATTTTGAGATAAAAATGTTTCATATTCTAACGGAAAAATGACAAAATATTTTTGCAGGTTTCATATTCTAAGATTAAAATGTTTCATATTTGAACGGAAAAAAAAAAAAATTTATGTCTCAATAAGCCCTATATAATAAGCTATAACCTTTAAAATTTAATTGTGTGATTCCATCTTTTTTTCCTATCTCTAATTGTGTGCTTCTATCTATTTTAAATAAAAAAAATCATGTCTTCTAAAGTTCAAGAAAACTATGAAAATTATTTGACTCTAAATCAATTGGATCGAATCGAAATTATCTTCGTACTATAGTATGTATTATTCGAAAGAAAATAATATCTTTATGGGAGTTGAACTTCTATTACTTGATGAAAATGCTTATTATAGAATAATTATATGACTATTACTCTTTATTTTACATCATAACTAAATTAAGTATATTATGTTATTCAAAAATTTCTTATCGAGTTTTCAATATTATTTTAGTTACATTTAAGAATAATCATATTTTGTTTGATATTTTTTCGTAAATTATTTCAAAAATATTAAGATAAACTCCGCGTATACGCAGGTCTTATCTTAATAATAATATAGGAAATCAGTTTCCTTTTTGTACAAGGAAAATACAGAAAATCAACTATATAAACACGAGTGCCTATTTTATTATTCCTTTCTCTCTTCTTCATTCTCTCCCATCGTCTCTAGGGTTTCAGGGCTAATTACTTGGCAACCACTCATTCGAAATCAGATATCTTTACTTATCGATACGAGGTTTTTGCTTGGCACGAGATTTTCCTAAGTTTCTTCATCTTTTATAGGTTTTGCTAGGCTCACCGATTGTGCAAACTTGTATCTGATTTGTGTGGTACAAGCTAGTATCTCGGAATATTAGGAACACGGATATTGGGAAATCTAAGTTAAACCCTCTCAACGACATGGAAAGTAATAAGGATGAAGCTAGAAAAGCAAGGGATATTGCTGAGAAGAAAATTTCAGAGAATGATTACGTTGGAGCCAAGAGATTTGTTATCAAGGCTCAGAATTTGCATCCAAAGCTTGATGGTTTGGAAAAAATGTCGATGACCATCCATGTTTTAATCTCTGCATCTAACAAGATCAATGGAGGAGGAGGAGAAACTGATTGGTATGGAGTTCTCTGCGTAGATCCTTCAGCTGATGATGAAGAAGTGAAGAAACAGTACAAGAAGTTAGCTCTTTTGGTTCATCCAGACAAGAACAAGTTTAATGGCGCGGAAGAGGCGTTTAAGCTTATTCAAAACGCTTTGTCTGTGTTATCTGATAAGGTTATGAGAACTGCTTTTGATCATAAGAGGAAATCAAGAGAAGTTAAACAAAAAGATAGTTGGAAGAAGCAGAAGACACCGTCAAAGACACAAGAGCCAGATTCTTCTGCTGAAGAAAGCGTGGATCGGAGAAAAAATAAACGTAAACCTAAGAATGCTTATACCTTTTGGACAATGTGCAATGTATGCAAGACGTATTGTATGCTTGAGAGGTTTAATAATCTAAACAAGACCATGTCTTGTCCAAACTGCTACCGAGGCTATGTTGCGAAAGAGATCATTCCAGAGATGGACGTTGATGGGAGACCAGTCTTCAGTTTCTCACCACCTTACAAACAAGAACAACATTCGAGTGCCAAATCTCAAGAAAGAAGCGAAAGGACAAGCGATACTTCTTCTTATTCCTCAACTTCAGCATCTGATAGCGCAAAGGCTGCTAACGAAGCCAACTCAACTCATGGAGCAGAAGAGAGGCTTTCCAAGAAGCCGGTGAAAGTGAATATCTTCGAGGAGTGAGGAATAAGAAGTAAGACGATCACATCTTTTTTATACATTTCATGGAACTTTTTTTTTGGTTATGTTTTTATTCTTTGATGAAGGTACTTGATCAAAGTGGATCCATTTATCACCAATGGTAGGAGTATGATATTTTGCTAACTAATACTTTTCCTTGTTTCTTGTCTTAATTCTTAAAGATTTTCCTTAATCTTCAAATGTTGCCAATGGAAGGATCAGTTAAATCTTGGTACTTGGGTAGGACTCTGTCAATGGTTCTGGTTCTGCGAAGAGAGAGCGAGTTGCAGCTTAAAGATAAGAACCGAGAAAGTCAATCTACTTTCGCTCTAATTAAACAAATTGCTTAGAAGTTTAGTGTTCTAGTGTGTCTGTGTGTGTGTGTGTGTGGACAGGTAGATTCAAGTTGAAGGATCTATGTCTGAAGCAACCTCCGAGTTGGTGAAATGGGCACATCTGTTTCTGGATGAGATGAAACAGCCAGCTTGCGGCCATCAAAAGCAGATCGTTTCACTCAGTAGCCATTAGCCAGCTCCATCAATGAGAGTATAGTATTTTTGTCTTGTGTCTTTTATCTTACAAGAATCTGAAATAACTCATCGCATCAGGTGGAAAGGCGAACAAGAACTTTGTCAGCAAATAGGATCACAAGTAGGAAACTTGAAATTGGAACCAAGAAGTAGTATTATGGTGTTTGATAGAACAGTGTGGAACCAATGACCTCGTGAATCAATGCATGAATAAGAGAAAAGAATGTTATGAAGTCATTTAAAATAAGGTAATGGTGAATGGTGAATGTTGCATCACCTCTTCTCACTTTTTATGATTGGTATTTACTATTTAGTAGTGATGATATAATTACGTCTTGCCAAGTTAAGTTTCTCTCTATAAGATTGCAGATTCATCCAAGTTGCTTATGCCACTGGTTTACATTTGTTTTGGCTTCAGATGGATTGCAACTGGCAAATGGGAATTTACTAGTTCATTGCAACCATAAATATGATAAATAAAACTCTCTGAGAAACTGCAAGGTAGAGAGTTGAAAACTAAAGAGCTGAGACAATTGTGTAACAAAGTAGTGGTGTGATAAATATTAACATTTACTACTGATATGGTTATCTACATTTCTAAGTTATTAAACTTATAAAGAATTCTACAATTAATAGAAACGTAACAACAAATAATTTACGTTACATATATTTTGTTAAGAAAACAAAAGATAATTAGAAGATGAATTGAAACTAGAAGAAAAAGAAATTTTTTGATATTTCTGAAAAGTGACGATAATGGAAAATATCATAATGCAAAATGCAAAGAGAGAGGAGAGAGAGGAGAGAAGAAAAGAAAACCGCGGGAAAAGGAGGGAGGGAAAAAGAGGAAGAAATAACTAATACTTTATTTTTCCGTCCCTCAAGTCCTGAACTATTTTACATTTGCCCCAAATGTCTTTCCGAATCGGAAGTTAATCTCCTACTTTCTGGTCATAATAAATCTCTTGATCACCGGGCTCTTGGCTGTAAGTCTTATTTCCCTTTTCTTCTTCCTTGGTCAGTCGCTTCTATAGGGTTTTAAGTGATCGAAAATGAAATTTGATTCAATCGTATTTGGAATCGGGCAAATCGTGCTTTTCGCAGCCTCCTTTTGATGTTTACTGAAACAGACGCATAACCCTAACTAAATTGTTGCGGGCGTTAATTAGTGGCTCTCCCATCAAAATCTCTGTGCGTCACTTATTGCCTTGGTAAGATGATTTTGCTTTGCATGAGAATTCACAATGATTCTTCTTTTTGTGGGTCTTGTGTATCTGTGCGAAATTTTGTCCCTATAGATACAGTAACTTCAGAATTTAAGGGCTAATTGTGGGTTTAGTGATTTGCATTGTTGGAATTAAGATGTTACTTCGGTCACATGAGATTTTCAAACGGATTCTTGTTTTCTTGGGTTTTGTATTATCCCTTCTCCGTTTATATTCATAATAGCCTGTTTGTGATTTTGTGGCATTAGATACAGTAACTTCAGAAATTTTGTAGCTAAAAGACTTGTTCTTTTAACTTGGTGATTTTGCATGTATGGTTTTGCTTCTCTTTTATATTTTTGACTTCTTGTGAATCTTTTTTTCCCCCTTTTGCTCCTTTGATTGTCAGCTGCGGAAACATTTGAAGGATTCTTTAACTCTACAAAGACATGGAATGCAACAAGGATGAAGCTATAAAGGCAATGGATATTGCCAAGAAGAAAGTTGCGGAAAATGATTACAACGGGGCTAAGAAATTTGCTGAAAAGGCTCAGAATTTGTACCCGAAGATCGATGGTCTGAAACAAGTGTTGATGCTGATCGATGTTTATATCTCGGCAGGAAACAAACTCAGCGGAGGAGAATCTGATTGGTATGCAATTCTTGGTGTTGATCCATTGGCTGATGATGATGCGGTGAAGAAACAGTACAAGAAGTTGGCTCTTTTGCTTCATCCTGATAAGAACAAGTGTGAAGGCGCGGAAGGTGCGTTTAAGCTGGTTTTAGAAGCTTGGTCTCTATTGTCTGATAAGATTAAGAGAATTGCTTTTGATCAAAAGAGGAAATCGAGAGAAGTTAAACCGAAAAAGAGTCGGAAGCAGAAACCACCGGCAAAGCATCAGAAACCGCCACCAAACCAGCAGAATCAACCACCAGACCAGCAGAAACCACCACCAAACCAGAAGCAACAGCCACAAAACCAGCAGAAACAACCACCAAACCAGAAGCAACAACCTCCACACCAGCCAAAACAACCACCAAACCAGCCGAAACCACCACCAAACCAGCCAAAACAACCACCAAACCAGCAGAAGCAACAACCACCAAACCAGCAGAAGCAACAACCACCAAACCAGCCGAAACAACCACCAGACCAGCAGAAGCAACAACCACCAAACCAGCCAAGTTCTAATGGATCTAGAAATGGTAGAGGTAGAAGCAATAAGCCCACTATGAAAGTCAGCACCTTTTGGACGATGTGTATCAAATGCAAGACAGAATATGAGTATGTGAGGGTTTTTTTCCTTAACAAGAACGTGCTTTGTCAAAATTGCCGTGAGACTTTTAAGGCAACCGAGAAAGAGAAAACACCGCAAGCAACAAACGAGAACACAAATGGTGCTTCTTCCTGTGGGAGGGATCCTTCACAAACTGTTAGTGCTGGTTGTAGTTTTCCAAAAATGGGCAGTTTTAACTGTGGCGATGTGGCAAATCAAGAAGGAGAAGATAGAGTGAAAAGAGAGGGTACGGAGTCACAAGAGAAGGATGAAGAATATGTTAGAGGAATTTCAAACTCTGATGGCAAAGTAGAAGAGAGGGTTTTTAAGAAGCTGAAGACAGATGATTTTGATTTTGCAGAGGCAACAAGTAGTGGAATTGAGGTGTGAGATAAGAAGTATGACAATTTAGAAGTTGAACAATCAGTGCTTTTAGGGAGTTCTTATTGATATCTTTTGTGATTGTTATATATGAATATTTTGCATCTAGACTAGGAAACGCTCAGTGGAACAAGGGAAGTTTTCCTCCTATCCTCTTCAATGTGAAATATCCACTTTTTTGGGTTAAAAATGTGTCCTTTGTACATATTGGAACATAAAAAAGTGAGAGTTAGGAATGTCTGATCCAAGTTCAAGTTTGGTTTTTGAAATTTTGCCTTCTAGTTTTATGCATATAATATAGTTAATGGTTTTGTTTATAGATTGGGTTTATTTATCCGAATTGAATATTTCTCAACGTGAGCCAATTTTGTCACTTTTCCAATTAAGAAAGGAAACCAAAAAAGGAAAGAAATCTTACTTCCACTAACTAATATTTCCATTTCTTCGTCCCTTAACTCTCGAAAGTTTATACTTTTTCCTCAAATGTTTTGACGGAAGAAGTTAAATCTCCGACTTGGGGGTCATATATCACTTGTAAATCGGGATATTCGTTGAAAATCCTATTTTTTTCCCCTTTCTTCCTCATTCTTCAATTTCTCGCGTTTCTCAAGGGTTAGGGTTTGACGAACAAAGCTGTTCCACGCGTTAGCTCCATCTTCAATTCGCGACCGAAGAAGCGATTAAACTGCTGCGTAAGCATCGACATTAATTTCATTTGCTTCGATTAGGTTTTCATATTTTCCGTTGGTTTTCTTATGGATTTTGACGAACGTTTGCATCTTTCGGATCTACTTTACTTTTTTTTTTCCTTCCTGGAACCTGCCCACTTAAATTTTTCCTCGTAATTTTGGGTTTTGATCTGATCCCTCGATGAAGGATTGAAATTTCCATGGCGAATTGCTTGTTATATCTAATGAGCTCGTTTTTTTTCTTTTCTAATTAGCTGGGCAAGTTAAATTTTCTCGATAACTGGTTTTCAATTTCCTAAAGAGCTTACCTTTCTTATTCAAATATAGATTTTTACGCGGAATTGAGATCCTCGAAGCTAGTTTCATACTTCAGTTGCTCGGAAGACAACTTGAGCAGGTCAGCTCATGGAAAAGCAAACTAGTATTTCTTAAACATCTCAGATTTTTACCTTTTCTAATTTACTGTATGTAGTGACGCATTTGTTGCAATTGTTCTGCTTTTTGATAGATTCGGATTTGAAGAAGATAGCAATGGCTGGAGTATTAGCTGGGGAATGTTCATACAGTGAGAGTGGCATTTCATCGTACTCCAGGAGTTCTAATGAGAAGCAGGACGAGTCTGCCCGGTGGTATTTTGGAAAGAAAGAAATAGAAGAAGGTTCACCATCAAGGTTGGATAGTATTGATTTGAAGAAGGAAACATACCTCCGAAAGTCATACTGTACATTTTTGCAGGACTTGGGCATGAGATTAAAAGTGTAAGTATAATGCTCTCACCTATTTATTTCAGCTTTATACTTTGCAGTGTGCATTTTTTTCCATTTGATTCTTGGGAGCTTGGTCTAGGGCATTATAGTTCCTCCAACCATAAGATTTGCCTCTAGTTTGCTTCCAGATTATAGAGATCCCTTTACATGTTGGTTTTGTAGGATCAAAATTCCGAATTTTGTAGAATTTGATGCGGTAGAGGTCATTTTAGGGAATGCATAATCTAGTTAGAGTTATTGGCAACAAAAATGGGAACTTGTGGGTCCCCCTTGGGTTATATATCTGAATAGACTTTTAATGGCTTTGCACAATTTAGTTGATAGTGGTTAGCAGTAGCACAATACTTTGTCTGAATCATTCTTCATGTAGACATAGTTTCATCTGCACTTTAAGCTTTCACTTTTGGCTCTCTCAATGAATCCGACTAATATAGTTTCCTAATACAGTCCTCAGGTTACGATAGCTACAGCAATAATCTTCTGCCATCGATTCTTCATTCGCCAGTCACATGCTAGGAATGACAGAAGGGTAAGTATATATTCTTTTTGCATGTGATCTAGTTAATTGCTTTAGAGATACAACCATATTCTTTGTTATTCAAGTCAGTCTGCTGGAGTGTTGTTTGCATGAATTTGGAGCGTTAAAATGGCTCTTTGGTGTCCGTTTATATTTAGTGCCTCCATCTGATTTCTTTCAAAGATAACTGTCATGAATATATTATTAAGCGTTCTTTAAGTCTATTTGGTGATAATGCATATAGTTCTGTGTACCAAATTATCCTTCTATAGCATAACTGTATTAAGATTATTACTAAGCCCTGCCCTTTTTCCATGTTGTTCTCCCTCCACACCCAGACGATTGCTACAGTCTGCATGTTCCTTGCTGGAAAAGTTGAAGAAACTCCAAGGCCATTAAAAGATGTTATCGTTGTCTCCTATGAGATAATTCACAAAAAGGATCCTGCTACTGCACAGAAAATCAAGCAAAAGGTACAACTAAGCCTTCTCTACTCCCTGCTTCCTGTTTAGTTAGTAGTAAGTGAACATGCACTTTTGTCCTGTCTTCTATTTTCAATGACATTAATTTTGTACTAACCTCAAGGTTGTGCTTGTTCGTTGATTTTGAACAATCCTTCCCTGTTACTTTGCTTTTCGTTGAATCTCTTATCTGTGCTGGTCACCTTAGCTATTACTTCTCTTCTATGTACAGTACTCTGAACTTATTTCTCTTTTGCAGGAAGTATATGAGCAACAAAAAGAGCTTGTACTAAGTGGAGAAAAGGTTGTACTTTCTACATTGGGGTTTGACTTCAATGTTCATCATCCTTATAAGCCTCTTGTAGAAGCAATAAAGAAATTTAAGGTTGCACAGAATGCTCTGGCCCAAGTTGCATGGAATTTTGTTAACGATGGGTACGTTAAACTCTGTTTTCAAAAGCTTCAGATAGATCTATCTACCTTGTATTTCCGTCTTCATTCAATGAAAAGATGCTTGCAGTCTGCGAACGTCACTATGTCTGCAATTTAAGCCTCACCACATTGCGGCTGGTGCAATTTTTCTTGCTGCCAAGTTCCTTAAAGTGAAATTGCCATCAGATGGAGAGAAGGTGTGGTGGCAAGAATTTGATGTCACACCTCGACAACTGGAAGGTTAGATTACTATCTTTATCATGGAACTAAATTTATGAGACTTTTTTCCACTTTTTCTGTTTTGATTTTCATGCGTTTTTCTCTGGATATGATGCTAATTGCTTCTGCCTTTTGTATACTTCAGATGTTAGCAACCAAATGCTTGAGCTCTATGAGCAAAACCGTGTTCCTGCATCTCAAGTAAGCGAAGTCGAAAGTAGTGTAGGTGGAGGATCAGCTCATCACGTTGGTTCTAGGCCAATATCAGCGCGTCCAGCTCATGAACATTCAAATTCTGATAATCATGGGGGATCGTCAAAAGCTACACAAAACCAGAGCAATGATAATGGGAGTGGTGAGGCAGGTAGTGTCATTACCGAGCATACTGAAAATCCTCCAGCCCATAAGTCTAGACCTGGAGTTGAGGCACCTGGGAAGGACAAAACAGAGAGAACAGGTGCACATCTTCCAGATGATACTCTTGATAAATCTAGAAATGTTAATTCAGGTGATGTCCCAGTCAGCCAATCACCGAAAGACATAAAACTGCTTAGAGATAAGGTCAAGGCTAAACTAGAGGCTAAGAAGTTCCAAGGTGAAAAGGCAAGGAAAAAGGATTTGATGGATGAGGATGATTTGATCGAAAGAGAACTGGAAGAAGTGGAATTAGGTGTTGGGGATGACAAAGATAGCCAAAAGAAGAACTCCAACATCAATAATATGGGCACAGAGCACGGGGAGATTCTTGATGGAAACAACTTGGTGGGGAATACCGAGGAAGGTGAAATGGTTGATGATGTTTCTTCAACAGTGCCTAGCCGGAAGAGAAAAATGGGAAGCCCTTGTGAAAAACAGTTGGGAGAAGGAAAGAGGCGACACAACAGCAACAGTGAGAATGTAGAAGAAGGTCACAAGACAAGCCGAGGAGGAAGCAGTCATAGTCATGGTGACCGAGAGCCAAGAAGACTTTCCCAAGAGAGGTAAATGATCTCTTTGTTTTCTTACCTTCTCATGGGGTCTATGAGAGACATTTGGCAAACATTGAGTTCCAGCCATGTTGCGAAACGAGCTCTGTTAATTTTTTTGTTTGGCACTTGTAATACAAAATCCAATGGTTGAGAAACTAAATCAGGTTTCCTCCATCCATAAGAAACCTCCCATAGGCTAGGAAGTCTATAGTTTTGATCTTTGTTTGCATTCTCTTTGTAATATATAGGGAAGGGAAAGACCCTATTGGAGACCTTTTTCCCGATTTATTTAGAGCCCTGTCAAATTTTTGATAACAATAGGAAACAGAATGATCAATTGATTTTGTTAGTGTAGTAGTGTTTCTGTTAGGTACTCCCCCTCTGATGAAAATATAAGAGGTTTTAGAGTTTTTTTTTAATATTATAAGGGGTTTTCAAGTTTTTATGGAAAATTGAATGTGTTTTTGTTGATTTTTACTTTTTGAATATTGATGATAAAATATTTTTTTATTTTAATAAATATAAAAATTAAATGTGTTTTTAATATGTGTGAAACAGATTTTCAGTTTATTTGTATATCGGTTAGCTTGGTGACCAAACCGGTCAGCTACAAATTCAAGCGGATTAGCTTTTTAAATTAAGAGCAAAACCGATTGTTAAGAGTAACACACAACGAAAAACATCAAAAGCCGCATTTTTAGTTCGGTTTCAAGTTTTTGGTTTATTCAGTTTGGTTATACAATTCGGAAACGGTTCGGCTGATTCCAAATTCGGTTCAAATTTAGAGTTCGGTTTGGTTTTTTTCCCCACCAAAAACAAAGAACATGAAAGCCGACCTAAACGGAACAACAAAAGACCTAAAACCCCTCTCGTCTTCATCTTCTTCTTCTCTCTCTCGTCGACGGCGGCAGATTAAATTGGTCATACTGTTCGGACAATTTGTAGACTCTCCAGAAACGTGGTAACAGCATAAAAGTCATCTTCTTATTCACTTATAATTCATATTTTCGAGGTCTATTTGGAGTCTAAAGCTGCCAGAACGAGCTCTTTCATTGTAAACCCAAAGAATGTAAGTACTGGTTTCCCAGAAACAGTTTTTTTTTTTTTTTAATTTAAAAAAGGTTGTTTCGCAGAAGTCAATCAATGTAAGAAAACTGTCTTATTTAAAAAAATTCCAGGTCGAGAATAATCGTGAAGAATTTGCCCAAAAAAATATCAGAGGATCGACTGAGAGAAGTCTTTTCACAGAAAGGAGAAATCACAGACGCGAAATTGATGATTTCCAAGTACTACTTACTCTATTCAAATCGAGTGTTTTGCCACAACAAATTTTGTGCTTTGTTTATTGCTTGAATTGAATCACTATCGTTTTTGCTTTGCAGGGAAGGCATAAACAGACAATTCGCTTTCATTGGATATCGTACCGAACATGAAGCTCAAGAAGCTATCAAGTACTTCAACAAGTCTTATCTTGATACTTCTCGGATTTATGTTGAGGTTTGCACTTCATTCTCGACACTCTGTTTTCACTTGTGTTTTCGTTTGAATCTAACTTAGATTTTTGTAACTATAGGTTGCTCATAAAATCGGAGATGAGAACGCTCCCCGTCCGTGGAGTCGTCATTCACTCAATAAAGAAGGGAAAGCGAATGAAGACAGTGATAAATCTTCTAAAGGAATCGTAAGCAAAACAGACAAAAAGAAGAAACCAGAGGCTGATGATCCTTTGCTCCCAGAATTTTTGGAAGTTATGCAGAGGGGCAAATCGAAAATCTGGTCCAATGACATGGCCATTGCTCCTACCGCTGAAGTAGCCCGCAAAGAGAAGGTCTCGGTGAAGAAAGCGGATGCGCCGGTGGTTTCCGATGGTGCTGAGGCTGAGAAATCTAAAAGATCATCAGATGATTCTGAAAAGACTAAAAAGAAGAAAGCTGTTGCTCCCACTGATGATGTTTCTGATATGGAATACTTCAAGAGTAGGATAAAGAAAAATCTGTCGGATTCGGAGAGCGATAGCGAAGCTGATAGTGATGATGAAGAAGAAGCTGGTGATGGTGAAGCTGACACAGATGGTCATGATGCTGATGTTCGTGTTTTTCCCATTGATGGAGATGATGAAGCTGGCGGATTTGAGAAAGATGACGATGACGATGACGATGCTATGGAGGTAGAAGCTGATGGCAAGGTGGCTCAAGAATCGAAAGCTGACAGTGATGATGTTCTTGACACTGGTCGTCTTTTCGTCCGTAACCTGCCTTACACTTCAACGTACTGGATTGTCCTTGTATTTTTCTTGTTTTCTGTTTATCCTTGTAATATTCATCTTATACATCTCTGATTGTTGTCAATAATCTCATGCAATAGAGAAGAAGAGCTTATGGAACATTTTAGCAAATTCGGCGAGATAAAAGAGGTCCATCTTGTTCTTGACAAGGAGACAAAAAGATCCAAAGGAGTTGCCTACATCCTTTACCTGATTCCGGAATGTGCAGCAAGGTATATTATTCATGCCAATAAAGGAGTTGCTTTATGTTTGTTTTTAGTTGAGGTTTGAAAATCGTTTGGATGGTGGTGCAGGGCAATGGAGGAATTAGATAACTCAACTTTCCAGGGGCGGTTGTTGCATATTTTGCCAGCCAAGCACCGTGAAACTTCTGATAAACAAGTGTTAGTGGCCTGGTCTTTTCTAAGTTTTGGTCTTCAAACTTGTGATATCTTTTGTGACCCAGAAATTAACATGGCCCATTTTCCAACAGGAATGATACTTCTAATTTGCCAAAAACGTTCAAGCAAAAGAGGGAGGAACAAAGAAAGGCGTCTGAAGCCAGTGGAAATACAAAGGGTTGGAATAGTTTATTCATGCGAAATGATACTGTACGTTTTTCTGTGTTTCAAGAATGCATCCTTTAATGTTAAATAAATCTGGCTTGTTGCTTTGCTTCATTGGTTTTTTTTTTCTTTTCCTTTTTTGTGTTGTAGATTTTAGAAAACATAGTCAGGGTGTATGGCGTAAGCAAGAGTGAGTTTCTTGACCGTGAATCTGAAGATCCTGCTGTACGCCTTGCTTTGGGAGAAACAAAAGTGATTGCGGAGACCAAAGAAGCCCTGGCTAAAGCTGGAGTAAATGTCACATCTTTGGAAGAATTTGCATCAGGAGAAGGTGATGAGAAGAACCGAAGCAAACATATTCTCTTAGTCAAGAATTTGCCATTTGCTTCCACTGAAAAGGAACTGGCACAAATGTTTGGAAAGTTTGGAAGTCTAGACAAAATTGTTCTCCCTCCGACGAAGACGTTGGCTTTGGTATTTTTTTTCTTTCTATGTGTTCTACTTCAATATCTTCGACAAATAGTTGACTGTTCTCTAACCTTCCCTTACATGACCTTCAGGTTGTTTTCCTTGAACCGGCCGAGGCACGTGCAGCTATTAAGGGAATGGCTTACAAGCGTTACAAGTAAGCTTCAACATTAACTTTGATGTTTTTAAAAACCATGACGGGGAGAACAATGGAGTGATAATTGTTTGAAATCCTCTTTCTTTCCCTAAAGTGCTTCTTGAAGATAAATGATCGTGCTAAAGTTAAACCAACCTGCTTCATCACATTTCCCTATTGTTACAGAGATGCTCCCCTGTATCTGGAGTGGGCTCCTGGAAATATTCTTGAGCCGAAGACACTTCCCGATATCAAAGAAAAGGAGAGCGATGATGGAGTCAATGATGTGAGAAAAGTCAACTTGGAGCAGCAGGTTGAAATCGATCCGTATATAACTGAGGTATGTCCAGTTATGATAGCTGTGGACGATGAAAATATATGTTCTTCCTTTTTTGTGTGGTATTGAGCTATCTGAACTGAAAGATGAGTTGAGTAAATCTTGATTAGCTTAGGAAACTAAATTTGATTTTAGTCTTACCTCGTGGGGCTTCATATGGGTTTAGTTATTATCTTGTAAGTTTCAGGCTTGGTACTGAATATTTCTTGAAATATCAGTTTTCTGATCCACTTTGTAGAAATTAAAAGCTACCTATGTATCTTTTGAATTGGTCTGTTTGTAACATTTCCTTTACATGATGCATTATGTTTCAGTCAAACGTCCTTCATGTTACGAATCTGAGCTTCAAGACAACTGATGAGGGTTTGAAGAAGCATTTGACTGAACTGGTGAAGCAGGGAAAGATTCTGAGTGTCAAGGTAAGTTGTTCTTCATTGCTGACACATGAATGATGTGCACTAAACCATGAGTCATGTTTTAAGCATCCATTCGTTTTCCATTGTAAGCAGATAATAAAGCATGTAAAGAATGGGAAGAATGTTTCAAGCGGTTATGGTTTTATAGAACTCGACTCCATAGAGACGGCGACCGGTGTCTACAGAGATTTGCAGGTATAAAATAGCTAAAGGCTCTTTGAAACTGAAAGTTGATTGGATCGGAAGAAGTTACAGTGACACTTTTCTGTGTTATTTGCAGGGAACTTCTCTGGATGGGCATGCTTTGAAGCTGAAATTCTGTGAAAACAAGCGGAGAGACACGGCAGGGAAAGGTTCAGACAAGGTCAAAGCTTCTACAAAGTTGCATGTGAAAAATGTAGCTTTTGAGGCAACAGAGAAAGAGCTAAGACAGCTTTTCAGTCCATTTGGACAGGTAACATTGATAGAAGTTGTTGTGTGCAAACAAGATGGTTTTGGATTTATTATTGTCTCATGTTAACTTTGTGTATGCAGATCAAGGGTATTAGGCTTCCAAAGAGGAATTTCGGACAGTTTGCAGGTTATGCTTTTGTTGAATATGTGACAAAGCAAGAAGCTGCAAACGCTAAAAAAGCATTGGCAAGCACCCATTTCTACGGACGCCATTTGGTAAGTCTTGTGTTTGTAACTCTTGTCCCTCTCTCTCTCTCTCTCTCTTTGTCAATCAAGCTTGTTCATTATCTAATTGGCCGTATTTGCAGGTGCTGGAGTGGGCTAACGATGACATTAGCATGGAAGAGAAGAGGCGTCGTTCTGCTGCCAAGTATTTGGATCAAGAGCACGATACTCCAAAGAGAAGGAGAACAGTTGAATAAGCCATCCCTCCTCTATATAAGTTTGTATTGATCATGGTGTGTGATAAATCATCTTGAACTTGAATCTCAAGACCTTGGACTTGAATCCACTTGGAGATGAACAATCATCTCTCATTTCTGCTTCTTTCTACTTTATCGGCTATAACTATCTCTGCCTTTCAAGAGACGGTTTGATCATTAATATTTTATATAGATCATATAAGCTACAAAACATGTATCGTTCCTGGAAAACCCCAAACTGCATCATAATTTCAACAAAGCCGATACAATATAAGCAAGCAAACTGAAACTTTAAAGGAACAAACTGATGCAAAGTTTTATTTCATGATGATCATTTAATTAGTAAATCTTTCATGCGTTTATGAACTTCCGCTTTAGCTCTCTTTTCTTTAGATCTTCGCTTCATCCTACCCATGACAGTTTTGACAAGCATCGTCTTCAAAAGCTCAGGTTGGCCTCTCACAAAGTATTCCTTGTGTCCAAATTCCAAATGTTGAGACTCCTTAATCCTTACAAATCCCTACCATAGAGATAGAAAGCAAATTAAGAGAGAGAAGGAGAGAGGGAGAGAGACGATTCTAAACTCGGAGATCGATAATATTGCAATATACAAAAACTTACACAATCGTCGAGCTTGGAGATAAAATGTGACAACTTGTAGCAACAGAATTTCCAAAGAAGCTTCCTGCGAAACAGCTCTTCAGGATTCCAAATGACAAAACTCTTGTTGCTTTTGCTCCATGAGATTATTGAATCCGATGAAGGATCATCCACAAGCTGGTATACACCCACGTAGAAGTGGTGATAACCTACAGGGGAATAACCGTCCGCCATCGCTGAACACAATTCAAAGTTCAAACCCTAAAATCCCAAAATTTATAATATTGTGACAACCGAACAAAGACAATCCAGATCTGGAACTAACCCTAGTATTGTATATATCAAACAGAAGAGCGTCGGCGTCAACTATCTTATCTTCACCAATTTTCTTGGGCTATTATTGGGCTTTTGCACTTGTTTTCTGATGCACATGGGCTTTACGAAAGACTACCATCGTGTTTTTTTTTCCTTTTTTTTTTTGACGTGTTTTTCTATGGATTGAATATATTTCAATATTCAACCAAGGTCTTTCTCATTTATCTGGTGAAGGAAAAAAACAGCGTACAGTGTAGTGAATGGTTTCTTCTTCGAAAAAGATAGTGGTTATCAAGCGGCAGTAGACTAGTGGTTCCTTAAGTTAATTAATCAAAGCGATAGTGGACTAATGGTTCCTTAAGCTAAAGCAAAGTAGAGAAAAGATTTACTAATTAGTTTATCAGAACCATCATGAAATAAAACTTTTCAGCTTCTTACTTAAATTTTTAGTTACTTGTTTGTATTGTATATTTTTTCCTATCTTCTACCTATGCCTGGAATTTTTACCCGAACCTGAACCCTACTCGAAAAATTTGTTTGGTTTTGCCTAAAAATCCTATCGGTTTAAATATGTTTGATAGTTTGGATTCAGTTCAGGTTAAATCCGAACAAGAAAAGCCGGACATGATATTTGTTACCTAATTATTTTGGGTTCCTAGAAAGTTTGGTGCATGTTTTGTGACCCAAGCATCGTGAAACGTCTGATAAACATGTGTGTGTGTGTCAGTGGCTTGGCCCTTTCTAAGTTTCAGTCTCTAATATTTTTGTGGAGTAGAATTTTTCATTAGTTGTTTGTTTATCATGGCTTTTACCAACAGGAATGGCTCTCCCAAGCTGGTGGAATTACCAAGGCTTGGGATAGTTAATTTATGCGACCTCATACTGTATGTCTTTCTTGTTTTGAAGAGATAATGATTTTAACTCTGGGGCTTAGTGTTTTTTTTCCTTTTCTTTTTGTCTTGTACATCTTCTTTCTTTCACTTGAGTGCTTCTTGTTGATTTAGGATCGTGCTATTGTTACTTTGTTTATGCAGATCAAGGGTATTAGGCTTCCAAAGAAAGAAGCTTCCAACGCTTAAAATTAAAGGCATTATTGCACTCATTTCTATGGACGCCATTTGGTAAGTCTTGTGTTGTAACTCTTGTCTCTCTCTCTCTCTCTCTCTATCTATCAATCAAGCTTGTTCATTATCTAATTGGTTGCAGGTGCTGGAGTGGGCTAACGATGACATTAGCATGGAAGAGAAGAGGCGTCGTTCTGCTGCCAAGTATTTGGATCAAGAAAACAATACCCCAAAGAGAAGGAGAACAGTTGAATAAGCCATCCCCCTTCTCTAGTATAAGTTTGTACTGATAAATCTCTACTGTGTTGGAAATTTTGCTCTGTAGTGGCTTCATCTACTTCTATTAATTTATTTGTTTTTTTTTGTTGTCTTATATACATGTATTTCTGCTGCAGAGTTTCTAGAAACATTTCAATGGTCTAACTTTGGAATCTTTTCTGCTTGCTCTGTTTAGTATAGTACTCGATACCATTCGCTATCCAAAAACCTGACCGGACCGGTTCTCATTTTATTTAGGGATCAATTAAACCCGGTTCTCATTCGTTTCCCGATTTACGCGACTTGTGGTTATCACACATTTCTAACCAAAATGCTTCTGGTTATTAGGCGGTTTAGTAATTTTAGTTTTTGTAAACCAGTTTGCCTCGGGTCAAAATAGACCGCAATCGCTTCTCTCTCTCTGAATTCAATCGATATTCTATGAAACCCAGAATCCATTTTTCTTGTTCTAGCTGCGAGGATAAAGATTGCATCTTGTTTCTGTTAATCTTCGACAACTGCATTTTCAATACTTTACCAGTTTCACAATGTCCAATTCCTTGTAAATTTCAATTTCAGTTCTTCACTAACCAGATTGTGTTAGTGGAAGTGAAGTAATGGTGCTCTGTAACTTGAGTCCAAGTCCTGGGTAAATTCGTTGCAACAATTATCAGTAAGTTCCTTAATTAATTATCAAATTTGAGGACAAGATTTTCTTCTTTTGGACACATAATTTTCACTGTATTCCGTTATTTCAGAAGTTTTAATTCTTCCAGTTGCAGGAATTTCATGCTTTTTATTGCTTGGATTGTGATAATCAGATAATATGTGTATTTTCTTAATAAATGTTATAATAGTCAGCGCCACAGTCAAGGCTTTAAATCATTGCTAAACCTGGAGAAAATGTCACTGCTACATGGAAAGGTGATGAGAATTTTTTTTTTTTTTTAAGAGAATGACATACAAGCGTTATAGGAAGAACAATAGAGTGATAATTGTCTAAAACCCTTCTTGTTGATTAATAATCGTGCTATTTATTGTTAAACCAAACACTGCTTCATCAAATTTCCCTGTTATTGCATAGATGCTCCCCTGTATCTGGAGTGGCCTCCTGGAGTTATTCTTGAGCCAAAAACACTTCATGGTCACAACAAAAAGAAGAGTGACGTTGGAGGAAATGGTGTGATAAGAGTCAACTTGAAGCAGCAGGTTGAAAATCAATCCGGATATAAGTAAGGTATGTCCAGTTAATGATAGCTGTGGACGGTATGAACATTATATGTTCTTCCTTTTTGTGTGGTATTGTGCCATCCGAGCTGAAAGATATTTGAAAATAGTTTGAGTAGCTTAGGCAACTAAATTTGATTTTAGTCTCACCTCACGGGGCTTAATACTGGTTGAGTACTATCTTGTAAGTTTCAGGTTAGGTACTGATTACTTTCTGTTCATTGGCTTCAAATATCTGTTTTCTGATCCATTTTGTAGACATAAAAAAAAAAGGTTACGCATGCATCTTTTGAAATTTGAATTGCTCTGTTTGTAATATTTCATCTAAATGATGCATTATATATATCAGTCAAAGTGTCCTTCATGGTGAGCTTCAAGACAACGTTATGAATTGGTCTGCTTGTAATATTTCCTTGAATGCCATTAGGTAAGTGATATAGAGATTAACTTATGTCTGTTCCATATTTGTCATTAACGTTTATGTGTGGACAAGTCTGTGAACATATTCGTAACATTGAGAGAGATCGTCGGAGGCGCATTGGTCATTTTAGGAGCAAAGGAAGGTATTGCAGCAGAAATAATTAGGAAAAGAGAGAGTCCACAGAAAACCGATGGAATTCGGAGTCGGGATGAGGCGGATATGGAAAGAAGAGCAAAAATCAGCGCAGCAGATGTGGGTGGAGATGGTGTCATTGATAATTCGAAGAAAACTGTAGAAGATAGTGAAGATAAAATTGCCAAAAGGATGGTAGAAGAAGTATCAGAGGAGGAGTCAAGGGAAGATGAGGAAGATGCCGAAGATGAGGAAGATGACGAAGATGAGTACGATGGAGATGACAATGACAGAGTGGGAGATGTGGATGGAGACGAGGATGACGATATACACAGTGATTGAGTTGATTACGCTTGAGATTTCTGGGATGACTTTGCAAAAAAAGACAAGAAGACACAGATTGATGATGATGATTTTGTGGATGAGCCACCACATTTTTCGTCCAGGTATCATACATTATGGAAAACAGGGGAACATGACGCTCCTGATGGTATGCCCAGGGAAAAGGGTGGAGATGAACCCGCATCTAGAGATGGCATAAAGGAAGTGGGTAAATAAAAAAATCTCCAATCTGAGTGTCAGGAAAGGAGCCTCAATGAAGCACCTCCTAAAAGAAACATGGATCCACCTCCTGCTGACCGTACACCATGTTTTACGCCTCTGCTGAAGAGAAAGAAAAAATATTTAGCTGGAAAGGAGGTGGAAAAAACGTGTGCATTGCAGGATAAAACGTATGGATCCATGGAATTCCATCCCGACCGTGTAGTGGAACCACCATCTGATGATGATATATTTCTGGATACCCCTCCGCAAAAGGAGTCAACGCAAACTAAGCAGGTAGACGCTGTCCACTCCAAATTTGGTGAAGAGTCCGCGGATCCACCTCCTATGCCCGGTTATCTATATGAACGTGAGTGCATTACCAAATATAAATAAAGTTAAAGGGCTAACGAAAGTAAACAATTTATGGATAGAAAATATAAAGATGTAGAGTTCTTTCGAAAGCGAATGCCCTTGTATAACATTGATATATATATCGAAGAAATTCATATTTTATTATAAGATTTTGCTAGATATTACAAAAATTAGATAATGGTTTAGCTCTTATGGCTTAGTTGTATTTCCTGGATGGAAATTCCATGATAGTACACGCCATGGAGTTTTATCAGCTTTATTTGAAAAGTATATCCCATCAATTTTAGCAACCCATACACGTAGTTGACCACATCGAGGAATAAGTCTTGGCCCTGCTTTGTATACTTCAACGTCATAAGAATACTCAAAGTTATGACCTTGTCTCAAAATACAAGCCCATCTTGTTAAATTGAAGAATGTCTCGTCATGAAATCTAATAATAATGATATTATTGAAGTTTGCCGTTTTTATACCTAGGTCAGTTATTCTAGAACGACAATGATATTCGAGAACAAGACCAGGTCCGAGGTTGTTTTGAATTACTACTTGATTTTTTTTGCAAGCTTCATTAAATTCAAAATATGTAGTAGTAATTAACATAAAAAGTATGAGATGCTTCATTTTTTATGATCTAAGATGATGATTTATGGAGAAATAAGAACATCATCATGTAGTATTTATACTTTTTAGATCCAAAATATGAGTGTTGACTAAGCATTTTATGGTATAAACATAAAGTAAATATTTTATAATATTAGCTAAACATTTTGATGATTTTTATGGTAATAATAACATAAACTAAATATATTTATGGTATCAAGCGGCAGTAGACTAGTGGTTCCTTAAGTTAATTAACCGTCCGTCATCCTCAGCCGCCTCAGGATTGTTTGTTTGATTTGAATCACAATCGTTTTGCTTGTTTGCAGGTATGGTAGAAGTATACATTTTCCTTATATTGGATTTCGTAGTGAGCTTGAAGCTCAAGACGTGATTAAGTATTTCGATAAGCCTTTTCGTGATACTTGTCGAATATTTGTTGATGTTTTCACTTAAACTTGAGACTCTGTTTCACTTGTGTCCTAGTTTGAATCTTATTTGGATTATTCGTTAACCTATAGATTGCTCAAAAAGTCAGAGATGTGAACACATTCTGACAAGAACTGAAATCGGATCTCACAAATAAAAATCAATTTTTAATCATAAACTTTGTAAAATTTCTACAAATTTTAAGTTATTAAACAAAGTTACTGTTGTTCACAGAGTAGTAATAATAAATGGTATCAGATGCTGTTTTTAATTTTATTTCAGGCCCCCAAAATTTCAGGGCCGGCCCTGCAGAGAAGAAGGAATGCCGTCAGAGGAAGACATGATTTCACACTTTCAGTATCAGATCCGCCAAACTTTAGGTTTGGTTTGAGAGAAATTATTACACACAAACCCTAAAACACGCTTTATATACAAAATAAGTTTTTCGGGCTACTCCATTGGGCTTTTTTGACTTCTTTTTTCTTTTTCCTTTTTAATAAACTTGGGCCCCATTCCATATTAAGTGCAATTTTAAAAGACGTCGACCACCACCACCAAACACGATGCGTTGTGTTTGTACGGAACGTAATTAAAAACTAATTATTTTTTTAAAATGTTGTAGTTAATGTTGAAGTTACTTAACTATAGTTTAAGCTTATTAAATAGATTAGTGGTTCACAGATATAGCCCGTGGAATCCATACGGAACCCTTCGCGGTAACCTCATGGTGGCGACGATTTCTAGCTCCGGCAACTTCGCGTCCATCACCAGAAACTACGACTCTCCGGCCTCCTCGTCCTGAACATATGTCACCATGTAACCGTCCGTCATCCTCCGCCGCCTCCGGATTTTCAGGATCCTTAGCTACGAAAAAAAACTCGCCGCCGTAACAACCTTGGCCGTACATTCTACCCGCCACCGTGAAATCTTCTCGATCTTATTTGGTCACGTCGAGCTTCACCACTTCCTAATTCTTCGTCATCGGATCTCCGGTCTTCGCGTTCCCGAGAAACGCTGGATTGATGACGGCGAGGTTCCTTGAAACAACCAAGCTTTTTTTTTATTTTTTTTATAAAGGTTTATAATAATTATCAATGCGGAAGTTCTCAGAAAGAAATCAATAATATTAAATAATAAACCATCGTTCAACAATAAACCAATAACCAATAACCAATAAAGAATAAGCAACCTAAACACCAGGTTTGCTACATTATTAAAATGGAGACTAACACCCTAAAATCAGGAATTCCTTGTCAACCACAACAATAAAGCCATAATCAAATTCCTAATCTCATCATCCTCTTCTCTCGGTCTCTTTCCGCGGAAGAACATTGCTGTTACCTGCATCACATTGGAATAGAGATGCGTAAGTATTATCATAAATACTTAGTGAGTGGATCATCCTGCCTACAGGCCAATTACGTCAAACACTAGACAATACATCACCATAATCAACAACAATAACAATGCTCAACAATAAACAACAATATAAACCATCCCTGTCAGGAAACACCCACGTTTCCTGACACCCAGGTCGGTGTCGACTGACACATCTATGGTGTCGATCGACGCCAGCCTCCTGAGTGTCGATCGACACCAGCTCGACGCCCAGACACCAACAACAACGAAAATCGCATAGGAAAACGCAAAACACATAATCAAAGGGTTTTCAACGCCCCAATACAATCCAAACACGAAATCCAGCATAAACAACTCAAGAACACAACACAAATCCGAAATCACACAATCTCTAACGATTGACGGACCTACAGTCACGCACTCACCTTAGAAACGGATTGAAAGGAAGGAGAAGAGATAGAAAAACGAAGAACAGCAACAAAACGAGCCTCCAAACTCCAAAATCTCTCTGGAAATCACCTCTTTTCCTCAAAAACACTTCTGCCTCAAAAACTGAGCCTCTCTCGCGGCTACAGGCTTTTAAATCGCGACCTAGGGCTTCCCTTGCCCCAAACCGAACAAAACCAGCCGACTTAAATCGAACCGGTCGATTTCTCGATAACCGGTGTCGATCGACACCCTTCCTTGGTGTCGGTCGACACCCATCGACCAAAACCAAACCAACCTCAAATCAAATGCGCAATCGACTTAAACCGGAATTGATTTCTCAAACCGGTGTCGATCGACACACCCCTTTGGTGTCGATCGACACTAAGCATTCAGAAGCTTTTCACACATTTTCTTCGAGATAAATGAACCTTAGACCAATTGTACAACAATCAAACAAGAACATGTACAGTCAATCCTCGATTCGCACCTCAAAGAGCGTATGTAATCGACTCCCGAACCCCTAATGTCGTCCGATACCAACTCTAACACAAATTTCTGGTTCGCGGATGTTACAATTCTCCCCACTAAACTGGATTCGTCCTCGAATCCCAACACAAAAGTCTCTCAAAGACCTCAAAACTCATATTTTCAGTCCTATGTTATACGCATGTTTCCAAGATATTATTACTCTCAATACCGTAACCCACCGTCACGATATCTATATTGCGGCCCACCGCCACAATATCCATACTGCGGCCCACCGCCACAGTATCCAAACCATGACCCACCGTCACGAAAACAACCCATATCGAGGTAGCGACCCCCAATATAAGTCTGCCGGGCACCCACCGTCCCAACAAAAGTAGACCCACCGTCTACTCTAAAGGCCCACCGCCTCTAGACAAAACGAGTAATAAAATCTGAAACGCGTACCAACATATGACCAAAAACTTTCAATGACCCCACCGGCCAAAGAAACTTGTAACATCCAGAACGCGAAACCAAAATATGAGGCAAAACTCCATCTCATAAAACTCCAAAAATGTACTACCTCTGTAACACATCCAGATATATCCAAATAATTGCAGATACATTTTCCTAAAACATTAAATATTAAGGAACAGAGGGAGTATATCGTACAACGAAACAAAAATGCATAAATCCAAAACCAACAACAACAACAAAACCAAAAACAAGACTAGAATCACAAAGATGAAGAAGCTCACTCCACAGCCTGCTTGTCGAACCACTTTCCGAACTTCAGCTTCATCTTTGCCTCTGGCTCCCAAGTCTGCTCCTCTGTGCCACTACAGTCCCACAAGACTCTCAACAATGGCACCCTCTTGTTCCGCAGAACCTTGACTCTCCTCTCAAGAATCCTCACAGGAACTGCCGGAACTGTCATATCTGGCTGAAGATCCTCTGGAATCTCAACCACTAACTCCTCTGAAGGATGCAAAAACCTCCTCAACATAGAAACATGAAACACCTTGTGAATGGCGCTCATAATCGGTGGCAACTCCAACCGATAAGCCACTGGCCCAACTCGCTCCACCACTGGAAACAGACCCATAAAACGCGGACTGAGCTTGTTCTCTGCTATGGACCTGTTAGGGCCCCTCAACATAGCCATCTTGAGATAAACTCTATCTCCCACCTGAAACTCAAGCTCACGTCGCCGCCTATCTGCATAACTCCTCTGTCTATCCTGAGCCTCCTTCATGTTCAACCTCAAGACCCGGATCTTCTCCGTCGTCTCCTGAACAAAAGTAGCTCCAAACATGCTGCGCTCCCCCACTTGGGTCCAGCATAATGGTGTCCTACATGGCCTCCCATACAAAGCCTCATAAGGAGCCATGCCAATACTAGACTGAAAACTGTTGTTGTATGCAAACTCTGCCAAACACAGATGATCAGCCCAATGACCACCCCAATCCAGTACACACATCCTCAGCAGATCCTCCAAAGTCTGAATAGTCCTCTCTGACTGCCCATCTGTCTGCGGATGATACGCTGTACTCATATGCACCTTAGTGCCCATCTCAGTCTGAAATGCCCTCCAAAACTCTGACGCAAACCTCGGATCTCTATCCGACACAATACTGGCTGGCACTCCATGCAGCCTCACAATCTCTCGCACAAACTTCCTAGCCAAGACAGCTGCTCCATCTGTCTTCTTGATGGCCAAGAAATGTGCTGACTTGGTCAAGCGATCCACAATGACCCAAATAGCATCGAAAGTCCGTGAGATAGGCATTCCCACAACGAAATCCATAGTGATCATATCCCACTTCCACTCTGGAATGGGAAAACTCTGCAAAAGACCACTAAGCACCTGATGCTCTGCCTTGACCAAAGAACAAGTGTTGCACCTCGCAACCCAATCTGCCACATTTCTCTTCATCCCAACCCAATGATAATACCGTTTGAGGTCACTGTACATCTTGGTTGCACCCGGATGAATCGAAAACTTGCTCGAATGAGCCTCTCTCAAAACCTCCTGTCGCAACTCCACATCTTTGGGCACACAAACTCGCCCACGAACCAAGATAGTCCCATTCGAAGAGACCTGATACTCAGAACCAGACGCCTGCGAAGCATCGATCAAACCCTGATCACTCTGCTGCGCCACCCTGATCCTACTGAGTAAGTCTGCCTGATCAGCTGCCTCTATACCTAAAGGCTCCTCTGAAATAGCACAAAGACGCAATGTACTAATCTCGCTGATCAAAGCCTCAACACCACGCTCTTTATCTGAATCAACCCTCCGTCGACTCAAAGCATCTGCCACCAAATTGGCCTTGCCCGGATGATAAACAATATCCAGGTCATAGTCTGCTAGAAACTCCACCCAACGCGTCTGCCTCGCATTCAGCAAAGGCTGAGTAAAGATATGCTGTAGACTCTTGTGATCTGTAAAGATCTGCACTCTACCACCATAAAGATAAGACCTCCAAATCTTGAGCGCAAAAACTACTGCTCCCAACTCAAGATCATGTGTAGGACGGTTGCGCTCACTGCCCTGCAACTGCCTCGAAGCATAGGCAATCATTCTGCCCTCTTGCATCAAAACACAACCAAGTCCAACACCTGAAGCATCTGTGTACACAACATATGGCTTCCCCGGATCGGGTAATGCCAACACTGGTGTACTAGTCAACATCTCCTTGAGCTTCCCAAAGCTCTCCTCGCCCTCATGCGACCACACAAACGGCACATCCTTGCCAGTCAACCTCGTCATCGGCTGAGACATACTCGCAAACCCCTTGACGAACCTCCTGTAGTAGCCTGCTAAACCCAGAAAACTCCTGATCTCGGTAGCACTACTCGGTCTAGGCCAATCTTTGATAGCCTCAATCTTAGCCGGATCCACAGAAACTCCCTCTGCAGAAACAATATGGCCAAGAAAACCCATCTCCCTCTGCCAAAATCTGCACTTGCAAAATTTAGCAAACAACTTCTGCTCTCGAAGCTTCTCCAAAACAAGCCTCAAATGCGTCGCATGCTCCTCTGGACTCCTCGAATACACCAAAATATCATCTATGAATATGATGACCAACACATCCAGAAACTCCCTGAACACGTCGTTCATCAACCTCATGAAAGCTGCCGGCGCATTAGTCAAACCAAAAGGCATGACCACAAACTCGAAATGCCCATACCTCGTCCGAAAAGCTGTCTTCCGGACATCTGCCTCATCTATCGGAATCTGATGATATCCCGATGCCAAGTCAATCTTAGAGAACCAAGTAGCACCTCTCAACTGATCCAACAACTCATCGATCCTCGGAAGTAGGTACCTGTTCTTCACTGTGACTCGGTTAAGTCCCCGGTAATCAATGCACAACCGAAAACTGCCATCCTTCTTCTTCACAAACAACACTGGTGCTCCCCACGGCGTAACACTAGGTCTGATGAACCCTTTACTCAAAAGGTCCTCTAGCTGCTTCTTCAGCTCTGCCATCTCTGCTGGAGCCATCCTGTAAGGTGTCTTCGATATCGGAGCTGTCCCGGGCTCTAATTCAATCGTGAAAGGATCTGACCGAGATGGTGGCAATCCCTTCAGCGACCGAAATACATCCTCAAAATCCTGGACAACCTGAATATCCTGCAAAACCACCTCACCACTGGACTCCGTCATAGTAATCGTCGCCAAATAGGCTTCGCAGCCCCGCTCTAACAGCTGCTTTGCCTAAATAGCTGAGATCACTATACTCCCCGAAGTTGGTCTCACTCCCTGATAAACTAACTTCCCTGCATCCTGCTCAAACACAGCTCTATCTCTGTAGCAATCCAGATGAACTCGGTAAGAAGATAACCAGTCCATCCCCAAAATCACGTCATACAGCTCCACTGGACTGATGACTAAATCCGCTGGCATAGACTGCCCCGCAATCCGCACATCAACTGCTCTAGCTCATCGAGTGTCGGTCGACACCAGCTCGACGCCCAGACACCAACAACAACGAAAATCGCATAGGAAAATGCAAAACACATAATCAAAGGGTTTTCAACGCCCCAATACAATCCAAACACGAAATCCAGCATAAACAACTCAAGAACACAACACAAATCCGAAATCACACAATCTCTAACGATTGACGGACCTACAGTCACGCACTCACCTTAGAAACGGATTGAAAGGAAGGAGAAGAGATAGAACAACGAAGAACAGCAACAAAACGAGCCTCCAAACTCCAAAATCTCTCTGGAAATCACCTCTTTTCCTCAAAAACACTTCTGCCTCAAAAACTGAGCCTCTCTCGCGGCTACAGGCTTTTAAATCGCGACCTAGGGCTTCCCTTGCCCCAAACCGAACAAAACCAGCCGACTTAAATCAAACCGGTCGATTTCTCGATAACCGGTGTCGATCGACACCCTTCCTTGGTGTCGGTCGACACCCATCGACCAAAACCAAACCAACCTCAAATCAAATGCGCAATCGACTTAAACCGGAATTGATTTCTCAAACCGGTGTCGATCGACACACCCCTTTGGTGTCGATCGACACTAAGCATTCAGAAGCTTTTCACACATTTTCTTCGAGATAAATGAACCTTAGACCAACTGTAGAACAATCAAACAAGAACTTGTACAGTCAATCCTCGATTCGCCCCTCAAAGAGCGTATGTAATCGACTCCCGAACCCCTAATGTCGTCCGATACCAACTCTAACACAACTTTCTGGTTCGCGGATGTTACATTCCTGGCCAAGATTCCGGTGACATGGTCGATCCGTGCTATCGAGAGACAAGTAAATTTGTGTTTTTTTCTTTGTTTGATTTGAATCACAATCGTTTTGCTTGTTTGCAGGTATGGTAGAAGTATACATTTTCCTTATATTGGATTTCGTAGTGAGCTTGAAGCTCAAGACGTGATTAAGTATTTCGATAAGACTTTTCGTGATACTTGTCGAATATTTGTTGAGGTTTTCACTTAAACTTGAGACTTTGTTTCACTTGTGTACTAGTTTGAATCTTATTTGGATTATTCGTTAACCTATAGATTGCTCAAAAAGTCGGAGATGTGAACACATTCTGATAAGAACTGAAATCGGATCTCACAAATAAAAATCAATTTTTAATCATAAACTTTGTAAAATTTCTACAAATTTTAAGTTATTAAACAAAGTTACTGTTGTTCACAGAGTAGTAACAATAAATGGTATCAGACGCTGTTTTTAATTTTATTTCAGGCCCCCAAAATTTCAGGGCCGGCCCTGCAGAGAAGAAGGAATGCCGTTAGAGGAAGACATGATTCCACACTTTCAGTATCAGATCCGCCGAACTTTAGGTTTGGTTTGAGAGAAATTATTACACACAAACCCTAAAACACGCTTTATATACAAAATAAGTTTCTCGGGCTACTCCATTGGGCTTTTTTGACTTCTTTTTTCTTTTTCCTTTTTAATAAACTTGGGCCCCATTCCATATTAAGTGCAATTTTAAAAGACGTCGACCACCACCACCAAACACGATGCGTTGTGTTTGTACGGAACGTAATTAAAAACTAATTATTTTTTTAAAATGTTGTAGTTAATGTTGAAGTTACTTAACTATAGTTTAAGCTTATTAAATAGATTAATGGTTCACAGATATAGCCCGTGGAATCCATACGGAACCCTTCGCGGTAACCTCACGGTGGCGACGATTTCTAGCTCCGGCAACTTCGCGTCCATCACCAGAAACTACGACTCTCCGGCCTCCTCGTCCTGAACATATGTCACCATGTAACCGTCCGTCATCCTCCGCCGCCTCCGGATTTTCAGGATCCTTAGCTACGAAAAAAAACTCGCCGCCGTAACAACCTTGGCCGTACATTCTACCCGCCACCGTGAAATCTTCTCGATCTTATTTGGTCACGTCGAGCTTCACCACTCCCCAATTCTTCGTCATCGGATCTCCGGTCTTCGCGTTCGCGAGAAACGCTGGATTGATGAAGGCGAGGTTCCTGGCCAAGATTCCGGTTACATGGTTGATCCGTGCTATCGAGAGACAAGTAAATTTGTGTTTTTTCTTTGTTTGATTTGAATCACAATCGTTTTGGTTGTTTGCAGGTATGGTAGAAGTATACATTTTCCTTATATTGGATTTCGTAGTGAGCTTGAAGCTCAAGACGTGATTAAGTATTTCGATAAGCCTGTTCGTGATACTTGTCGAATATTTGTTGAGGTTTTCACTTAAACTTGAGACTCTGTTTCACTTGTGTACTAGTTTGAATCTTATTTGGATTATTCGTTAACCTATAGATTGCTCAAAAAGTCGGAGATGTGAACACATTCTGATAAGAACTGAAATCGGATCTCACAGATAAAAATCAAATTTTAATCATAAACTTTGTAAAATTTCTACAAATTTTAAGTTATTAAACAAAGTTACTGTTGTTCACAGAGTAGTAACAATAAATGGTATCAGATGCTGTTTTTAATTTTATTTCAGGCCCCCAAAATTTCAGGGCCGGCCCTGAAGAGAAGAAGGAATGCTTTCAGAGGAAGACATGATTTCACACTTTCAGTATCAGATCCGCCGAACTTTAGGTTTGGTTTGAGAGAAATTATTACACACAAACCCTAAAACACGCTTTATATACAAAATAAGTTTCACGGACTACTTCATTGGGCTTTTTTGACTTCTTTTTCTTTTTCCTTTTTAATAAACATGGGCCCCATTCCATATTAAGTGCAATTTTAAAAGACGTCGACCACCACCAAACACGATGCGTTGTGTTTGTACGGAACGTAATTAAAAACTAATTATTTTTTTAAAATGTTGTAGTTAATGTTGAAGTTACTTAACTATAGTTTAAGCTTATTAAATAGATTAATGGTTCACAGATATAGCCCGTGGAATCCATACGGAACCCTTCGCGGTAACCTCATGGTGGCGACGATTTCTAGCTCCGGCAACTTCGCGTCCATCACCAGAAACTACGACTCTCCGGCCTCCTCGTCCTGAACATATGTCACCATGTAACCGTCCGTCATCCTCCGCCGCCTCCGGATTTTCAGGATCCTTAGCTACGAAAAAAAACTCGCCGCCGTAACAACATTGGCCGTACATTCTACCCGCCACCGTGAAATCTTCTCGATCTTATTTGGTCACGTCGAGCTTCACCACTCCCCAATTCTTCGTCATCGGATCTCCGGTCTTCGCGTTCCCGAGAAATGCTGGATTGATGACGGCGAGGTTCCTGGCCAAGATTCCGGTTACATGGTCGATCCGTGCTATCGAGAGACAAGTAAATTTGTGTTTTTTTCTTTGTTTGATTTGAATCACAATCGTTTTGGTTGTTTGCAGGTATGGTAGAAGTATACATTTTCCTTATATTGGATTTCGTAGTGAGCTTGAAGCTCAAGACGTGATTAAGTATTTCGATAAGCCTTTTCGTGATACTTGTCGAATATTTGTTGAGGTTTTCACTTAAACTTGAGACTCTGTTTCACTTGTGTACTAGTTTGAATCTTATTTGGATTATTCGTTAACCTATAGATTGCTCAAAAAGTCGGAGATGTGAACACATTCTGATAAGAACTGAAATCGGATCTCACAGATAAAAATCAATTTTTAATCATAAACTTTGTAAAATTTCTACAAATTTTAAGTTATTAAACAAAGTTACTGTTGTTCACAGAGTAGTAACAATAAATGGTATCAGATGCTGTTTTTAATTTTATTTCAGGCCCCCAAAATTTCAGAGCCGGCCCTGCAGAGAAGAAGGAATACCGTCAGAGGAAGACATGATTTCACACTTTCAGTATCAGATCCGCCGAACTTTAGGTTTGGTTTGAGAGAAATTATTACACACAAACCCTAAAACACGCTTTATATACAAAATAAGTTTCACGGGCTACTCCATTGGGCTTTTTTGACTTCTTTTTTTTTTTCCTTTTTAATAAACTTGGCCCCCATTCCATATTAAGTGCAATTTTAAAAGACGTCGACCACCACCACCAAACACGATGCGTTGTGTTTGTACGGAACGTAATTAAAACCAAATTATTATTTTAAAATGTTGTAGTTAATGTTGGAGTTACTTAACTATAGTTTAAGCTTATTAAATAGATTAATGGTTCACAGATATAGCCCGTGGAATCCATACGGAACCCTTCGCGGTAACCTCATGGTGGCGACGATTTCTAGCTCCGGCAACTTCGCGTCCATCACCAGAAACTATGACTCTCCGGCCTCCTCGTCCTGAACATATGTCACCATGTAACCGTCCGTCATCCTCCGCCGCCTCCGGATTTTCAGGATCCTTAGCTACGACAAAAAACTCGCCGCCGTAACAACCTTGGCCGTACATTCTACCCGCCACCGTGAAATCTTCTCGATCTTATTTGGTCACGTCGAGCTTCACCACTCCCCAATTCTTCGTCATCGGATCTCCGGTCTTCGCGTTCGCGAGAAACGCTGGATTGATGAAGGCGAGGTTCCTGGCCAAGATTCCGGTTACATGGTCGATCCGTGCTATCGAGAGACAAGTAAATTTGTGTTTTTTTCTTTGTTTGATTTGAATCACAATCGTTTTGGTTGTTTGCAGGTATGGTAGAAGTATACATTTTCCTTATATTGGATTTCGTAGTGAGCTTGAAGCTCAAGACGTGATTAAGTATTTCGATAAGCCTTTTCGTGATACTTGTCGAATATTTGTTGAGGTTTTCACTTAAACTTGAGACTCTGTTTCACTTGTGTACTAGTTTGAATCTTATTTGGATTATTCGTTAACCTATAGATTGCTCAAAAAGTCGGAGATGTGAACACATTCTGATAAGAACTGAAATCGGATCTCACAGATAAAAATCAAATTTTAATCATAAACTTTGTAAAATTTCTACAAATTTTAAGTTATTAAACAAAGTTACTGTTGTTCACAGAGTAGTAACAATAAATGGTATCAGATGCTGTTTTTAATTTTATTTCAGGCCCCCAAAATTTTAGGGTCGGCCCTGAAGAGAAGAAGGAATGCCGTCAGAGGAAGACATGATTTCACACTTTCAGTATCAGATCCGCCGAACTTTAGGTTTGGTTTGAGAGAAATTATTACACACAAACCCTAAAACACGCTTTATATACAAAATAAGTTTCAAGGGCTACTCCATTGGGCTTTTTTGACTTCTTTTTTCTTTTTCCTTTTTAATAAACATGGGCCCCATTCCATATTAAGTGCAATTTTAAAAGACGTCGACCACCACCACCAAACACGATGCGTTGTGTTTGTACGGAACGTAATTAAAAACTAATTATTTTTTTAAAATGTTGTAGTTAATGTTGAAGTTACTTAACTATAGTTTAAGCTTATTAAATAGATTAATGGTTCACAGATATAGCCCGTAGAATCCATACGGAACCCTTCGCGGTAACCTCATGGTGGCGACGATTTGTAGCTCCGGCAACTTCGCGTCCATCACCAGAAACTACGACTCTCCGGCCTCCTCGTCCTGAACATATGTCACCATGTAACCGTCCGTCATCCTCCGCCGCCTCCGGATTTTCAGGATCCTTAGCTACGAAAAAAAACTCGCCGCCGTAACAACCTTGGCCGTACATTCTACCCGCCACCGTGAAATCTTCTCGATCTTATTTGGTCACGTCGAGCTTCACCACTCCCCAATTCTTCGTCATCGGATCTCCGGTCTTCGCGTTCGCGAGAAACGCTGGATTGATGAAGGCGAGGTTCCTGGCCAAGATTCCGGTTACATGGTTGATCCGTGCTATCGAGAGACAAGTAAATTTGTGTTTTTTCTTTGTTTGATTTGAATCACAATCGTTTTGGTTGTTTGCAGGTATGGTAGAAGTATACATTTTCCTTATATTGGATTTCGTAGTGAGCTTGAAGCTCAAGACGTGATTAAGTATTTCGATAAGCCTGTTCGTGATACTTGTCGAATATTTGTTGAGGTTTTCACTTAAACTTGAGACTCTGTTTCACTTGTGTACTAGTTTGAATCTTATTTGGATTATTCGTTAACCTATAGATTGCTCAAAAAGTCGGAGATGTGAACACATTCTGATAAGAACTGAAATCGGATCTCACAGATAAAAATCAAATTTTAATCATAAACTTTGTAAAATTTCTACAAATTTTAAGTTATTAAACAAAGTTACTGTTGTTCACAGAGTAGTAACAATAAATGGTATCAGATGCTGTTTTTAATTTTATTTCAGGCCCCCAAAATTTCAGGGCCGGCCCTGAAGAGAAGAAGGAATGCTTTCAGAGGAAGACATGATTTCACACTTTCAGTATCAGATCCGCCGAACTTTAGGTTTGGTTTGAGAGAAATTATTACACACAAACCCTAAAACACGCTTTATATACAAAATAAGTTTCACGGACTACTTCATTGGGCTTTTTTGACTTCTTTTTCTTTTTCCTTTTTAATAAACATGGGCCCCATTCCATATTAAGTGCAATTTTAAAAGACGTCGACCACCACCAAACACGATGCGTTGTGTTTGTACGGAACGTAATTAAAAACTAATTATTTTTTTAAAATGTTGTAGTTAATGTTGAAGTTACTTAACTATAGTTTAAGCTTATTAAATAGATTAATGGTTCACAGATATAGCCCGTGGAATCCATACGGAACCCTTCGCGGTAACCTCATGGTGGCGACGATTTCTAGCTCCGGCAACTTCGCGTCCATCACCAGAAACTACGACTCTCCGGCCTCCTCGTCCTGAACATATGTCACCATGTAACCGTCCGTCATCCTCCGCCGCCTCCGGATTTTCAGGATCCTTAGCTACGAAAAAAAACTCGCCGCCGTAACAACATTGGCCGTACATTCTACCCGCCACCGTGAAATCTTCTCGATCTTATTTGGTCACGTCGAGCTTCACCACTCCCCAATTCTTCGTCATCGGATCTCCGGTCTTCGCGTTCCCGAGAAATGCTGGATTGATGACGGCGAGGTTCCTGGCCAAGATTCCGGTTACATGGTCGATCCGTGCTATCGAGAGACAAGTAAATTTGTGTTTTTTTCTTTGTTTGATTTGAATCACAATCGTTTTGGTTGTTTGCAGGTATGGTAGAAGTATACATTTTCCTTATATTGGATTTCGTAGTGAGCTTGAAGCTCAAGACGTGATTAAGTATTTCGATAAGCCTTTTCGTGATACTTGTCGAATATTTGTTGAGGTTTTCACTTAAACTTGAGACTCTGTTTCACTTGTGTACTAGTTTGAATCTTATTTGGATTATTCGTTAACCTATAGATTGCTCAAAAAGTCGGAGATGTGAACACATTCTGATAAGAACTGAAATCGGATCTCACAGATAAAAATCAATTTTTAATCATAAACTTTGTAAAATTTCTACAAATTTTAAGTTATTAAACAAAGTTACTGTTGTTCACAGAGTAGTAACAATAAATGGTATCAGATGCTGTTTTTAATTTTATTTCAGGCCCCCAAAATTTCAGAGCCGGCCCTGCAGAGAAGAAGGAATACCGTCAGAGGAAGACATGATTTCACACTTTCAGTATCAGATCCGCCGAACTTTAGGTTTGGTTTGAGAGAAATTATTACACACAAACCCTAAAACACGCTTTATATACAAAATAAGTTTCACGGGCTACTCCATTGGGCTTTTTTGACTTCTTTTTTTTTTTCCTTTTTAATAAACTTGGCCCCCATTCCATATTAAGTGCAATTTTAAAAGACGTCGACCACCACCACCAAACACGATGCGTTGTGTTTGTACGGAACGTAATTAAAACCAAATTATTTTTTTAAAATGTTGTAGTTAATGTTGGAGTTACTTAACTATAGTTTAAGCTTATTAAATAGATTAATTGTTCACAGATATAGCCCGTGGAATCCATACGGAACCCTTCGCGGTAACCTCATGGTGGCGACGATTTCTAGCTCCGGCAACTTCGCGTCCATCACCAGAAACTACGACTCTCCGGCCTCCTCGTCCTGAACATATGTCACCATGTAACCGTCCGTCATCCTCCGCCGCCTCCGGATTTTCAGGATCCTTAGCTACGACAAAAAACTCGCCGCCGTAACAACCTTGGCCGTACATTCTACCCGCCACCGTGAAATCTTCTCGATCTTATTTGGTCACTTCGAGCTTCACCACTCCCCAATTCTTCGTCATCGGATCTCCGGTCTTCGCGTTCCCGAGAAATGCTGGATTGATGACGGCGAGGTTCCTGGCCAAGATTCCGGTTACATGGTCGATCCGTGCTATCGAGAGACAAGTAAATTTGTGTTTTTTTCTTTGTTTGATTTGAATCACAATCGTTTTGGTTGTTTGCAGGTATGGTAGAAGTATACATTTTCCTTATATTGGATTTCGTAGTGAGCTTGAAGCTCAAGACGTGATTAAGTATTTCGATAAGCCTTTTTCGTGATACTTGTCGAATATTTGTTGAGGTTTTCACTTAAACTTGAGACTCTGTTTCACTTGTGTACTAGTTTGAATCTTATTTGGATTATTCGTTAACCTATAGATTGCTCAAAAAGTCGGAGATGTGAACACATTCTGATAAGAACTGAAATCGGATCTCACAGATAAAAATCAATTTTTAATCATAAACTTTGTAAAATTTCTACAAATTTTAAGTTATTAAACAAAGTTACTGTTGTTCACAGAGTAGTAACAATAAATGGTATCAGATGCTGTTTTTAATTTTATTTCAGGCCCCCAAAATTTCAGAGCCGGCCCTGCAGAGAAGAAGGAATACCGTCAGAGGAAGACATGATTTCACACTTTCAGTATCAGCCGAACTTTAGGTTTGGTTTGAGAGAAATTATTACACACAAACCCTAAAACACGCTTTATATACAAAATAAGTTTCACGGGCTACTCCATTGGGCTTTTTTGACTTCTTTTTTCTTTTTCCTTTTTAATAAACTTGGCCCCCATTCCATATTAAGTGCAATTTTAAAAGACGTCGACCACCACCACCAAACACGATGCGTTGTGTTTGTACGGAACGTAATTAAAACCAAATTATTTTTTTAAAATGTTGTAGTTAATGTTGAAGTTACTTAACTATAGTTTAAGCTTATTAAATAGATTAATGGTTCACAGATATAGCCCGTGGAATCCATACGGAACCCTTCGCGGTAACCTCATGGTGGCGACGATTTCTAGCTCCGGCAACTTCGCGTCCATCACCAGAAACTACGACTCTCCGGCCTCCTCGTCCTGAACATATGTCACCATGTAACCGTCCGTCATCCTCCGCCGCCTCCGGATTTTCAGGATCCTTAGCTACGAAAAAAAACTCGCCGCCGTAACAACCTTGGCCGTACATTCTACCCGCCACCGTGAAATCTTCTCGATCTTATTTGGTCACGTCGAGCTTCACCACTCCCCAATTCTTCGTCATCGGATCTCCGGTCTTCGCGTTCGCGAGAAACGCTGGATTGATGAAGGCGAGGTTCCTGGCCAAGATTCCGGTTACATGGTTGATCCGTGCTATCGAGAGACAAGTAAATTTGTGTTTTTTTCTTTGTTTGATTTGAATCACAATCGTTTTGGTTGTTTGCAGGTATGGTAGAAGTATACATTTTCCTTATATTGGATTTCGTAGTGAGCTTGAAGCTCAAGACGTGATTAAGTATTTCGATAAGCCTTTTCGTGATACTTGTCGAATATTTGTTGAGGTTTTCACTTAAACTTGAGGCTCTGTTTCACTTGTGTACTAGTTTGAATCTTATTTGGATTATTCGTTAACCTATAGATTGCTCAAAAAGTCGGAGATGTGAACACATTCTGATAAGAACTGAAATCGGATCTCACAGATAAAAATCAAATTTTAATCATAAACTTTGTAAAATTTCTACAAATTTTAAGTTATTAAACAAAGTTACTGTTGTTCACAGAGTAGTAACAATAAATGGTATCAGATGCTGTTTTTAATTTTATTTCAGGCCCCCAAAATTTCAGGGCCGGCCCTGAAGAGAAGAAGGAATGCTTTCAGAGGAAGACATGATTTCACACTTTCAGTATCAGATCCGCCGAACTTTAGGTTTGGTTTGAGAGAAATTATTACACACAAACCCTAAAACACGCTTTATATACAAAATAAGTTTCACGGAATACTCCATTGGGCTTTTTTGACTTCTTTTTCTTTTTCCTTTTTAATAAACATGGGCCCCATTCCATATTAAGTGCAATTTTAAAAGACGTCGACCACCACCACCAAACACGATGCGTTGTGTTTGTACGGAACGTAATTAAAAACTAATTATTTTTTTAAAATGTTGTAGTTAATGTTGAAGTTACTTAACTATAGTTTAAGCTTATTAAATAGATTAATGGTTCACAGATATAGCCCGTGGAATCCATACGGAACCCTTCGCGGTAACCTCATGGTGGCGACGATTTCTAGCTCCGGCAACTTCGCGTCCATCACCAGAAACTACGACTCTCCGGCCTCCTCGTCCTGAACATATGTCACCATGTAACCGTCCGTCATCCTCCGCCGCCTCCGGATTTTCAGGATCCTTAGCTACGAAAAAAAACTCGCCGCCGTAACAACATTGGCCGTACATTCTACCCGCCACCGTGAAATCTTCTCGATCTTATTTGGTCACGTCGAGCTTCACCACTCCCCAATTCTTCGTCATCGGATCTCCGGTCTTCGCGTTCCCGAGAAATGCTGGATTGATGACGGCGAGGTTCCTGGCCAAGATTCCGGTTACATGGTCGATCCGTGCTATCGAGAGACAAGTAAATTTGTGTTTTTTTCTTTGTTTGATTTGAATCACAATCGTTTTGGTTGTTTGCAGGTATGGTAGAAGTATACATTTTCCTTATATTGGATTTCGTAGTGAGCTTGAAGCTCAAGACGTGATTAAGTATTTCGATAAGCCTTTTCGTGATACTTGTCGAATATTTGTTGAGGTTTTCACTTAAACTTGAGACTCTGTTTCACTTGTGTACTAGTTTGAATCTTATTTGGATTATTCGTTAACCTATAGATTGCTCAAAAAGTCGGAGATGTGAACACATTCTGATAAGAACTGAAATCGGATCTCACAGATAAAAATCAATTTTTAATCATAAACTTTGTAAAATTTCTACAAATTTTAAGTTATTAAACAAAGTTACTGTTGTTCACAGAGTAGTAACAATAAATGGTATCAGATGCTGTTTTTAATTTTATTTCAGGCCCCCAAAATTTCAGAGCCGGCCCTGCAGAGAAGAAGGAATACCGTCAGAGGAAGACATGATTTCACACTTTCAGTATCAGATCCGCCGAACTTTAGGTTTGGTTTGAGAGAAATTATTACACACAAACCCTAAAACACGCTTTATATACAAAATAAGTTTCACGGGCTACTCCATTGGGCTTTTTTGACTTCTTTTTTCTTTTTCCTTTTTAATAAACTTGGCCCCCATTCCATATTAAGTGCAATTTTAAAAGACGTCGACCACCACCACCAAACACGATGCGTTGTGTTTGTACGGAACGTAATTAAAACCAAATTATTTTTTTTAAAATGTTGTAGTTAATGTTGGAGTTACTTAACTATAGTTTAAGCTTATTAAATAGATTAATGGTTCACAGATATAGACCGTGGAATCCATACGGAACCCTTCGCGGTAACCTCATGGTGGCGGCGATTTCTAGCTCCGGCAACTTCGCGTCCATCACCAGAAACTACGACTCTCCGGCCTCCTCGTCCTGAACATATGTCACCATGTAACCGTCCGTCATCCTCCGCCGCCTCCGGATTTTCAGGATCCTTAGCTACGACAAAAAACTCGCCGCCGTAACAACCTTGGCCGTACATTCTACCCGCCACCGTGAAATCTTCTCGATCTTATTTGGTCACTTCGAGCTTCACCACTCCCCAATTCTTCGTCATCGGATCTCCGGTCTTCGCGTTCCCGAGAAATGCTGGATTGATGACGGCGAGGTTCCTGGCCAAGATTCCGGTTACATGGTCGATCCGTGCTATCGAGAGACAAGTAAATTTGTGTTTTTTTCTTTGTTTGATTTGAATCACAATCGTATTGGTTGTTTGCAGGTATGGTAGAAGTATACATTTTCCTTATATTGGACTTCGTAGTGAGCTTGAAGCTCAAGACGTGATTAAGTATTTCGATAAGCCTTTTCGTGATACTTGTCGAATATTTGTTGAGGTTTTCACTTAAACTTGAGACTCTGTTTCACTTGTGTACTAGTTTGAATCTTATTTGGATTATTCGTTAACCTATAGATTGCTCAAAAAGTCGGAGATGTGAACACATTCTGATAAGAACTGAAATCGGATCTCACAGATAAAAATCAATTTTTAATCATAAACTTTGTAAAATTTCTACAAATTTTAAGTTATTAAACAAAGTTACTGTTGTTCACAGAGTAGTAACAATAAATGGTATCAGATGCTGTTTTTAATTTTATTTCAGGCCCCCAAAATTTCAGAGCCGGCCCTGCAGAGAAGAAGGAATACTGTCAGAGGAAGACATGATTTCACACTTTCAGTATCAGCCGAACTTTAGGTTTGGTTTGAGAGAAATTATTACACACAAACCCTAAAACACGCTTTATATACAAAATAAGTTTCACGGGCTACTCCATTGGGATTTTTTGACTTCTTTTTTCTTTTTCCTTTTTAATAAACTTGGCCCCCATTCCATATTAAGTGCAATTTTAAAAGACGTCGACCACCACCACCAAACACGATGCGCTGTGTTTGTACGGAACGTAATTAAAACCAAATTATTTTTTTAAAATGTTGTAGTTAATGTTGGAGTTACTTAACTATAGTTTAAGCTTATTAAATAGATTAATGGTTCACAGATATAGCCCGTGGAATCCATACGGAACCCTTCGCGGTAACCTCATGGTGGCGGCGATTTCTAGCTCCGGCAACTTCGCGTCCATCACCAGAAACTACGACTCTCCGGCCTCCTCGTCCTGAACATATGTCACCATGTAACCGTCCGTCATCCTCCGCCGCCTCCGGATTTTCAGGATCCTTAGCTACGACAAAAAACTCGCCGCCGTAACAACCTTGGCCGTACATTCTACCCGCCACCGTGAAATCTTCTCGATCTTATTTGGTCACTTCGAGCTTCACCACTCCCCAATTCTTCGTCATCGGATCTCCGGTCTTCGCGTTCCCGAGAAATGCTGGATTGATGACGGCGAGGTTCCTGGCCAAGATTCCGGTTACATGGTCGATCCGTGCTATCGAGAGACAAGTAAATTTGTGTTTTTTTCTTTGTTTGATTTGAATCACAATCGTTTTGGTTGTTTGCAGGTATGGTAGAAGTATACATTTTCCTTATATTGGATTTCGTAGTGAGCTTGAAGCTCAAGACGTGATTAAGTATTTCGATAAGCCTTTTCGTGATACTTGTCGAATATTTGTTGAGGTTTTCACTTAAACTTGAGACTCTATTTCACTTGTGTACTAGTTTGAATCTTATTTGGATTATTCGTTAACCTATAGATTGCTCAAAAAGTCGGAGATGTGAACACATTCTGATAAGAACTGAAATCGGATCTCACAGATAAAAATCAATTTTTAATCATAAACTTTGTAAAATTTCTACAAATTTTAAGTTATTAAACAAAGTTACTGTTGTTCACAGAGTAGTAACAATAAATGGTATCAGATGCTGTTTTTAATTTTATTTCAGGCCCCCAAAATTTCAGAGCCGGCCCTGCAGAGAAGAAGGAATACCGTCAGAGGAAGACATGATTTCACACTTTCAGTATCAGCCGAACTTTAGGTTTGGTTTGAGAGAAATTATTACACACAAACCCTAAAACACGCTTTATATACAAAATAAGTTTCACGGGCTACTCCATTGGGCTTTTTTGACTTCTTTTTTCTTTTTTCTTTTTAATAAACTTGGCCCTATTCCATATTAAGTGCAATTTTAAAAGACGTCGACCACCACCACCAAACACGATGCGTTGTGTTTGTACGGAACGTAATTAAAAACTAATTATTTTTTTAAAATGTTGTAGTTAATGTTGAAGTTACTTAACTATAGTTTAAGCTTATTAAATAGATTAATGGTTCACAGATATAGCCCGTGGAATCCATACGGAACCCTTCGCGGTAACCTCATGGTGGCGACGATTTCTAGCTCCGGCAACTTCGCGTCCATCACCAGAAACTACGACTCTCCGGCCTCCTCGTCCTGAACATATGTCACCATGTAACCGTCCGTCATCCTCCGCCGCCTCCGGATTTTCAGGATCCTTAGCTACGAAAAAAAACTCGCCGCCGTAACAACCTTGGCCGTACATTCTACCCGCCACCGTGAAATCTTCTCGATCTTATTTGGTCACGTCGAGCTTCACCACTCCCCAATTCTTCGTCATCGGATCTCCGGTCTTCGCGTTCCCGAGAAACGCTGGATTGATGACGGCGAGGTTCCTGGCCAAGATTCCGGTTACATGGTCGATCCGTGCTATCGAGAGACAAGTAAATTTGTGTTTTTTTCTTTGTTTGATTTGAATCACAATCGTTTTGGTTGTTTGCAGGTATGGTAGAAGTATACATTTTCCTTATATTGGATTTCGTAGTGAGCTTGAAGCTCAAGACGTGATTAAGTATTTCGATAAGCCTTTTCGTGATACTTGTCGAATATTTGTTGAGGTTTTCACTTAAACTTGAGACTCTGTTTCACTTGTGTACTAGTTTGAATCTTATTTGGATTATTCGTTAACCTATAGATTGCTCAAAAAGTCGGAGATGTGAACACATTCTGATAAGAACTGAAATCGGATCTCACAGATAAAAATCAATTTTTAATCATAAACTTTGTAAAATTTCTACAAATTTTAAGTTATTAAACAAAGTTACTGTTGTTCACAGAGTAGTAACAATAAATGGTATCAGATGCTGTTTTTAATTTTATTTCAGGCCCCCAAAATTTCAGAGCCGGCCCTGCAGAGAAGAAGGAATACTGTCAGAGGAAGACAAGATTTCACACTTTCAGTATCAGCCGAACTTTAGGTTTGGTTTGAGAGAAATTATTACACACAAACCCTAAAACACGCTTTATATACAAAATAAGTTTCAAGGGCTACTCCATTGGGCTTTTTTGACTTCTTTTTTCTTTTTCCTTTTTAATAAACATGGGCCCCATTCCATATTAAGTGCAATTTTAAAAGACGTCGACCACCACCACCAAACACGATGCGTTGTGTTTGTACGGAACGTAATTAAAAACTAATTATTTTTTTAAAATGTTGTAGTTAATGTTGAAGTTACTTAACTATAGTTTAAGCTTATTAAATAGATTAATGGTTCACAGATATAGCCCGTGGAATCCATACGGAACCCTTCGCGGTAACCTCATGGTGGCGACGATTTCTAGCTCCGGCAACTTCGCGTCCATCACCAGAAACTACGACTCTCCGGCCTCCTCGTCCTGAACATATGTCACCATGTAACCGTCCGTCATCCTCCGCCGCCTCCGGATTTTCAGGATCCTTAGCTACGACAAAAAACTCGCCGCCGTAACAACCTTGGCCGTACATTCTACCCGCCACCGTGAAATCTTCTCGATCTTATTTGGTCACTTCGAGCTTCACCACTCCCCAATTCTTCGTCATCGGATCTCCGGTCTTCGCGTTCCCGAGAAATGCTGGATTGATGACGGCGAGGTTCCTGGCCAAGATTCCGGTTACATGGTCGATCCGTGCTATCGAGAGACAAGTAAATTTGTGTTTTTTTCTTTGTTTGATTTGAATCACAATCGTTTTGGTTGTTTGCAGGTATGGTAGAAGTATACATTTTCCTTATATTGGATTTCGTAGTGAGCTTGAAGCTCAAGACGTGATTAAGTATTTCGATAAGCCTTTTCGTGATACTTGTCGAATATTTGTTGAGGTTTTCACTTAAACTTGAGACTCTGTTTCACTTGTGTACTAGTTTGAATCTTATTTGGATTATTCGTTAACCTATAGATTGCTCAAAAAGTCGGAGATGTGAACACATTCTGATAAGAACTGAAATCGGATCTCACAGATAAAAATCAATTTTTAATCATAAACTTTGTAAAATTTCTACAAATTTTAAGTTATTAAACAAAGTTACTGTTGTTCACAGAGTAGTAACAATAAATGGTATCAGATGCTGTTTTTAATTTTATTTCAGGCCCCCAAAATTTCAGAGCCGGCCCTGCAGAGAAGAAGGAATACCGTCAGAGGAAGACATGATTTCACACTTTCAGTATCAGCCGAACTTTAGGTTTGGTTTGAGAGAAATTCTTACACACAAACCCTAAAACACGCTTTATATACAAAATAAGTTTCACGGGCTACTCCATTGGGCTTTTTTGACTTCTTTTTTCTTTTTCCTTTTTAATAAACTTGGCCCCCATTCCATATTAAGTGCAATTTTAAAAGACGTCGACCACCACCACCAAACACGATGCGTTGTGTTTGTACGGAACGTAATTAAAAACTAATTATTTTTTAAAAATGTTGTAGTTAATGTTGAAGTTACTTAACTATAGTTTAAGCTTATTAAATAGATTAATGGTTCACAGATATAGCCCGTGGAATCCATACGGAACCCTTCGCGGTAACCTCATGGTGGCGACGATTTCTAGCTCCGGCAACTTCGCGTCCATCACCAGAAACTACGACTCTCCGGCCTCCTCGTCCTGAACATATGTCACCATGTAACCGTCCGTCATCCTCCGCCGCCTCCGGATTTTCAGGATCCTTAGCTACGAAAAAAACTCGCCGCCGTAACAAACTTGGCCGTACATTCTACCCGCCACCGTGAAATCTTCTCGATCTTATTTGGTCACGTCGAGCTTCACCACTCCCCAATTCTTCGTCATCGGATCTCCGGTCTTCACGTTCCCGAGAAACGCTGGATTGATGACGGCGAGGTTCCTGACCAAGATTCCGGTTACATGGTCGATCCGTGCTATCGAGAGACAAGTAAATTTGTGTTTTTTTCTTTGTTTGATTTGAATCACAATCGTTTTGGTTGTTTGCAGGTATGGTAGAAGTATACATTTTCCTTATATTGGATTTCGTAGTGAGCTTGAAGCTCAAGACGTGATTAAGTATTTCGATAAGCCTTTTCGTGATACTTGTCGAATATTTGTTGAGGTTTTCACTTAAACTTGAGACTCTGTTTCACTTGTGTACTAGTTTGAATCTTATTTGGATTATTCGTTAACCTATAGATTGCTCAAAAAGTCGGAGATGTGAACACATTCTGATAAGAACTGAAATCGGATCTCACAGATAAAAATCAATTTTTAATCATAAACTTTGTAAAATTTCTACAAATTTTAAGTTATTAAACAAAGTTACTGTTGTTCACAGAGTAGTAACAATAAATGGTATCAGATGCTGTTTTTAATTTTATTTCAGGCCCCCAAAATTTCAGAGCCGGCCCTGCAGAGAAGAAGGAATGCCGTCAGAGGAAGACATGATTTCACACTTTCAGTATCAGATCCGCCGAACTTTAGGTTTGGTTTGAGAGAAATTATTACACACAAACCCTAAAACACGCTTTATATACAAAATAAGTTTCAAGGGCTACTCCATTGGGCTTTTTTGACTTCTTTTTTCTTTTTCCTTTTTAATAAACATGGGCCCCATTCCATATTAAGTGCAATTTTAAAAGACGTCGACCACCACCACCAAACACGATGCGTTGTGTTTGTACGGAACGTAATTAAAAACTAATTATTTTTAATGTTGTAGTTAATGTTGAAGTTACTTTACTATAGTTTAAGCTTATTAAATAGATTAATGGTTCACAGATATAGCCCGTGGAATCCATACGGAACCCTTCGCGGTAACCTCATGGTGGCGACGATTTCTAGCTCCGGCAACTTCGCGTCCATCACCAGAAACTACGACTCTCCGGCCTCCTCGTCCTGAACATATGTCACCATGTAACCGTCCGTCATCCTCCGCCGCCTCCGGATTTTCAGGATCCTTAGCTACGAAAAAAAACTCGCCGCCGTAACAACCTTGGCCGTACATTCTACCCGCCACCGTGAAATCTTCTCGATCTTATTTGGTCACGTCGAGTTTCACCACTCCCCAATTCTTCGTCATCGGATCTCCGGTCTTCGCGTTCCCGAGAAACGCTGGATTGATGACGGCGAGGTTCCTGGCCAAGATTCCGGTTACATGGTCGATCCGTGCTATCGAGAGACAAGTAAATTTTTGTTTTTTTCTTTGTTTGATTTGAATCACAATCGTTTTGGTTGTTTGCAGGTATGGTAGAAGTATACATTTTCCTTATATTGGATTTCGTAGTGAGCTTGAAGCTCAAGACGTGATTAAGTATTTCGATAAGCCTTTTCGTGATACTTGCCGAATATTTGTTGAGGTTTTCACTTAAACTTGAGACTCTGTTTCACTTGTGTACTAGTTTGAATCTTATTTGGATTATTCGTTAACCTATAGATTGCTCAAAAAGTCGGAGATGTGAACACATTCTGATAAGAACTGAAATCGGATCTCACAGATAAAAATCAATTTTTAATCATAAACTTTGTAAAATTTCTACAAATTTTAAGTTATTAAACAAAGTTACTGTTGTTCACAGAGTAGTAACAATAAATGGTATCAGATGCTGTTTTTAATTTTATTTCAGGCCCCCAAAATTTCAGAGCCGGCCCTGCAGAGAAGAAGGAATGCCGTCAGAGGAAGACATGATTTCACACTTTCAGTATCAGATCCGCCGAACTTTAGGTTTGGTTTGAGAGAAATTATTACACACAAACCCTAAAACACGCTTTATATACAAAATAAGTTTCAAGGGCTACTCCATTGGGCTTTTTTGACTTCTTTTTTCTTTTTCCTTTTTAATAAACATGGGCCCCATTCCATATTAAGTGCAATTTTAAAAGACGTCGACCACCACCACCAAACACGATGCGTTGTGTTTGTACGGAACGTAATTAAAAACTAATAATTTTTTTAAAATGTTGTAGTTAATGTTGAAGTTACTTAACTATAGTTTAAGCTTATTAAATAGATTAATGGTTCACAGATATAGCCCGTGGAATCCATACGGAACCCTTCGCGGTAACCTCATGGTGGCGACGATTTCTAGCTCCGGCAACTTCGCGTCCATCACCAGAAACTACGACTCTCCGGCCTCCTCGTCCTGAACATATGTCACCATGTAACCGTCCGTCATCCTCCGCCGCCTCCGGATTTTCAGGATCCTTAGCTACGAAAAAAAACTCGCCGCCGTAACAACCTTGGCCGTACATTCTACCCGCCACCGTGAAATCTTCTCGATCTTATTTGGTCACGTCGAGCTTCACCACTCCCCAATTCTTCGTCATCGGATCTCCGGTCTTCGCGTTCGCGAGAAACGCTGGATTGATGAAGGCGAGGTTCCTGGCCAAGATTCCGGTTACATGGTTGATCCGTGCTATCGAGAGACAAGTAAATTTGTGTTTTTTTCTTTGTTTGATTTGAATCACAATCGTTTTGGTTGTTTGCAGGTATGGTAGAAGTATACATTTTCCTTATATTGGATTTCGTAGTGAGCTTGAAGCTCAAGACGTGATTAAGTATTTCGATAAGCCTTTTCGTGATACTTGTCGAATATTTGTTGAGGTTTTCACTTAAACTTGAGACTCTGTTTCACTTGTGTACTAGTTTGAATCTTATTTGGATTATTCGTTAACCTATAGATTGCTCAAAAAGTCGGAGATGTGAACACATTCTGATAAGAACTGAAATCGGATCTCACAGATAAAAATCAAATTTTAATCATAAACTTTGTAAAATTTCTACAAATTTTAAGTTATTAAACAAAGTTACTGTTGTTCACAGAGTAGTAACAATAAATGGTATCAGATGCTGTTTTTAATTTTATTTCAGGCCCCCAAAATTTCAGGGCCGGCCCTGAAGAGAAGAAGGAATGCTTTCAGAGGAAGACATGATTTCACACTTTCAGTATCAGATCCGCCGAACTTTAGGTTTGGTTTGAGAGAAATTATTACACACAAACCCTAAAACACGCTTTATATACAAAATAAGTTTCACGGGCTACTCCATTGGGCTTTTTGACTTCTTTTTCTTTTTCCTTTTTAATAAACATGGGCCCCATTCCATATTAAGTGCAATTTTAAAAGACGTCGACCACCACCACCAAACACGATGCGTTGTGTTTGTACGGAACGTAATTAAAAACTAATTATTTTTTTAAAATGTTGTAGTTAATGTTGAAGTTACTTAACTATAGTTTAAGCTTATTAAATAGATTAATGGTTCACAGATATAGCCCGTGGAATCCATACGGAACCCTTCGCGGTAACCTCATGGTGGCGACGATTTCTAGCTCCGGCAACTTCGCGTCCATCACCAGAAACTACGACTCTCCGGCCTCCTCGTCCTGAACATATTTCACCATGTAACCGTCCGTCATCCTCCGCCGCCTCCGGATTTTCAGGATCCTTAGCTACGAAAAAAAACTCGCCACCGTAACAACCTTGGCCGTACATTCTACCCGCCACCGTGAAATCTTCTCGATCTTATTTGGTCACTTTGAGCTTCACCACTCCCCAATTCTTCGTCATCGGATCTCCGGTCTTCGCGTTCCCGAAAAATGCTGGATTGATGACGGCGAGGTTCCTGGCCAAGATTCCGGTTACATGGTCGATCCGTGCTATCGAGAGACAAGTAAATTTGTGTTTTTTTCTTTGTTTGATTTGAATCACAATCGTTTTGCTTGTTTGCAGGTATGGTAGAAGTATACATTTTCCTTATATTGGATTTCGTAGTGAGCTTGAAGCTCAAGACGTGATTAAGTATTTCGATAAGCCTTTTCGTGATACTTGTCGAATATTTGTTGAGGTTTTCACTTAAACTTGAGACTCTGTTTCACTTGTGTACTAGTTTGAATCTTATTTGAATTATTCGTTAACCTATAAATTGCTCAAAAAGTCAGAGATGTGAACACATTCTGATAAGAACTGAAATCGGATCTCACAGATAAAAATCAATTTTTAATCATAAACTTTGTAAAATTTCTACAAATTTTAAGTTATTAAACAAAGTTACTGTTGTTCACAGAGTAGTAACAATAAATGGTATCAGTTGCTGTTTTTAATTTTATTTCAGGCCCCCAAAATTTCAGAGCCGGCCCTGCAGAGAAGAAGGAATGCCGTCAGAGGAAGACATGATTTCACACTTTCAGTATCAGATCCGCCGAACTTTAGGTTTGGTTTGAGAGAAATTATTACACACAAACCCTAAAACACGCTTTATATACAAAATAAGTTTCACGGGCTACTCCATTGGGCTTTTTTGACTTCTTTTTTCTTTTTCCTTTTTAATAAACTTGGGCCCCATTCCATACTAAGTGCAATTTTAAAAGACGTCGACCACCACCACCAAACACGATGCGTTGTGTTTGTACGGAACGTAATTAAAAACTAATTATTTTTTTAAAATGTTGTAGTTAATGTTGAAGTTACTTAACTATAGTTTAAGCTTATTAAATAGATTAATGGTTCACAGATATAGCCCGTGGAATCCATACGGAACCCTTCGCGGTAACCTCATGGTGGCGACGATTTCTAGCTCCGGCAACTTCGCGTCCATCACCAGAAACTACGACTCTCCGGCCTCCTCGTCCTGAACATATGTCACCATGTAACCGTCCGTCATCCTCCGCCGCCTCCGGATTTTCAGGATCCTTAGCTACGAAAAAAATCTCGCCGCCGTAACAACCTTGGCCGTACATTCTACCCGCCACCGTGAAATCTTCTCGATCTTATTTGGTCACTTCGAGCTTCACCACTCCCCAATTCTTCGTCATCGGATCTCCGGTCTTCGCGTTCCCGAGAAATGCTGGATTGATGACGGCGAGGTTCCTGGCCAAGATTCCGGTTACATGGTCGATCCGTGCTATCGAGAGACAAGTAAATTTGTGTTTTTTTCTTTGTTTGATTTGAATCACAATCGTTTTGGTTGTTTGCAGGTATGGTAGAAGTATACATTTTCCTTATATTGGATTTCGTAGTGAGCTTGAAGCTCAAGACGTGATTAAGTATTTCGATAAGCCTTTTCGTGATACTTGTCGAATATTTGTTGAGGTTTTCACTTAAACTTGAGACTCTGTTTCACTTGTGTACTAGTTTGAATCTTATTTGGATTATTCGTTAACCTATAGATTGCTCAAAAAGTCGGAGATGTGAACACATTCTGATAAGAACTGAAATCGGATCTCACAGATAAAAATCAATTTTTAATCATAAACTTTGTAAAATTTCTACAAATTTTAAGTTATTAAACAAAGTTACTGTTGTTCACAGAGTAGTAACAATAAATGGTATCAGATGCTGTTTTTAATTTTATTTCAGGCCCCCAAAATTTCAGAGCCGGCCCTGCAGAGAAGAAGGAATGCCGTCAGAGGAAGACATGATTTCACACTTTCAGTATCAGATCCGCCGAACTTTAGGTTTGGTTTGAGAGAAATTATTACACACAAACCCTAAAACACGCTTTATATACAAAATAAGTTTCAAGGGCTACTCCATTGGGCTTTTTTGACTTCTTTTTTCTTTTTCCTTTTTAATAAACATGGGCCCCATTCCATATTAAGTGCAATTTTAAAAGACGTCGACCACCACCACCAAACACGATGCGTTGTGTTTGTACGGAACGTAATTAAAAACTAATTATTTTTAATGTTGTAGTTAATGTTGAAGTTACTTTACTATAGTTTAAGCTTATTAAATAGATTAATGGTTCACAGATATAGCCCGTGGAATCCATACGGAACCCTTCGCGGTAACCTCATGGTGGCGACGATTTCTAGCTCCGGCAACTTCGCGTCCATCACCAGAAACTACGACTCTCCGGCCTCCTCGTCCTGAACATATGTCACCATGTAACCGTCCGTCATCCTCCGCCGCCTCCGGATTTTCAGGATCCTTAGCTACGAAAAAAAACTCGCCGCCGTAACAACCTTGGCCGTACATTCTACCCGCCACCGTGAAATCTTCTCGATCTTATTTGGTCACGTCGAGTTTCACCACTCCCCAATTCTTCGTCATCGGATCTCCGGTCTTCGCGTTCCCGAGAAACGCTGGATTGATGACGGCGAGGTTCCTGGCCAAGATTCCGGTTACATGGTCGATCCGTGCTATCGAGAGACAAGTAAATTTTTGTTTTTTTCTTTGTTTGATTTGAATCACAATCGTTTTGGTTGTTTGCAGGTATGGTAGAAGTATACATTTTCCTTATATTGGATTTCGTAGTGAGCTTGAAGCTCAAGACGTGATTAAGTATTTCGATAAGCCTTTTCGTGATACTTGCCGAATATTTGTTGAGGTTTTCACTTAAACTTGAGACTCTGTTTCACTTGTGTACTAGTTTGAATCTTATTTGGATTATTCGTTAACCTATAGATTGCTCAAAAAGTCGGAGATGTGAACACATTCTGATAAGAACTGAAATCGGATCTCACAGATAAAAATCAATTTTTAATCATAAACTTTGTAAAATTTCTACAAATTTTAAGTTATTAAACAAAGTTACTGTTGTTCACAGAGTAGTAACAATAAATGGTATCAGATGCTGTTTTTAATTTTATTTCAGGCCCCCAAAATTTCAGAGCCGGCCCTGCAGAGAAGAAGGAATGCCGTCAGAGGAAGACATGATTTCACACTTTCAGTATCAGATCCGCCGAACTTTAGGTTTGGTTTGAGAGAAATTATTACACACAAACCCTAAAACACGCTTTATATACAAAATAAGTTTCAAGGGCTACTCCATTGGGCTTTTTTGACTTCTTTTTTCTTTTTCCTTTTTAATAAACATGGGCCCCATTCCATATTAAGTGCAATTTTAAAAGACGTCGACCACCACCACCAAACACGATGCGTTGTGTTTGTACGGAACGTAATTAAAAACTAATAATTTTTTTAAAATGTTGTAGTTAATGTTGAAGTTACTTAACTATAGTTTAAGCTTATTAAATAGATTAATGGTTCACAGATATAGCCCGTGGAATCCATACGGAACCCTTCGCGGTAACCTCATGGTGGCGACGATTTCTAGCTCCGGCAACTTCGCGTCCATCACCAGAAACTACGACTCTCCGGCCTCCTCGTCCTGAACATATGTCACCATGTAACCGTCCGTCATCCTCCGCCGCCTCCGGATTTTCAGGATCCTTAGCTACGAAAAAAAACTCGCCGCCGTAACAACCTTGGCCGTACATTCTACCCGCCACCGTGAAATCTTCTCGATCTTATTTGGTCACGTCGAGCTTCACCACTCCCCAATTCTTCGTCATCGGATCTCCGGTCTTCGCGTTCGCGAGAAACGCTGGATTGATGAAGGCGAGGTTCCTGGCCAAGATTCCGGTTACATGGTTGATCCGTGCTATCGAGAGACAAGTAAATTTGTGTTTTTTTCTTTGTTTGATTTGAATCACAATCGTTTTGGTTGTTTGCAGGTATGGTAGAAGTATACATTTTCCTTATATTGGATTTCGTAGTGAGCTTGAAGCTCAAGACGTGATTAAGTATTTCGATAAGCCTTTTCGTGATACTTGTCGAATATTTGTTGAGGTTTTCACTTAAACTTGAGACTCTGTTTCACTTGTGTACTAGTTTGAATCTTATTTGGATTATTCGTTAACCTATAGATTGCTCAAAAAGTCGGAGATGTGAACACATTCTGATAAGAACTGAAATCGGATCTCACAGATAAAAATCAAATTTTAATCATAAACTTTGTAAAATTTCTACAAATTTTAAGTTATTAAACAAAGTTACTGTTGTTCACAGAGTAGTAACAATAAATGGTATCAGATGCTGTTTTTAATTTTATTTCAGGCCCCCAAAATTTCAGGGCCGGCCCTGAAGAGAAGAAGGAATGCTTTCAGAGGAAGACATGATTTCACACTTTCAGTATCAGATCCGCCGAACTTTAGGTTTGGTTTGAGAGAAATTATTACACACAAACCCTAAAACACGCTTTATATACAAAATAAGTTTCACGGGCTACTCCATTGGGCTTTTTGACTTCTTTTTCTTTTTCCTTTTTAATAAACATGGGCCCCATTCCATATTAAGTGCAATTTTAAAAGACGTCGACCACCACCACCAAACACGATGCGTTGTGTTTGTACGGAACGTAATTAAAAACTAATTATTTTTTTAAAATGTTGTAGTTAATGTTGAAGTTACTTAACTATAGTTTAAGCTTATTAAATAGATTAATGGTTCACAGATATAGCCCGTGGAATCCATACGGAACCCTTCGCGGTAACCTCATGGTGGCGACGATTTCTAGCTCCGGCAACTTCGCGTCCATCACCAGAAACTACGACTCTCCGGCCTCCTCGTCCTGAACATATTTCACCATGTAACCGTCCGTCATCCTCCGCCGCCTCCGGATTTTCAGGATCCTTAGCTACGAAAAAAAACTCGCCACCGTAACAACCTTGGCCGTACATTCTACCCGCCACCGTGAAATCTTCTCGATCTTATTTGGTCACTTTGAGCTTCACCACTCCCCAATTCTTCGTCATCGGATCTCCGGTCTTCGCGTTCCCGAAAAATGCTGGATTGATGACGGCGAGGTTCCTGGCCAAGATTCCGGTTACATGGTCGATCCGTGCTATCGAGAGACAAGTAAATTTGTGTTTTTTTCTTTGTTTGATTTGAATCACAATCGTTTTGCTTGTTTGCAGGTATGGTAGAAGTATACATTTTCCTTATATTGGATTTCGTAGTGAGCTTGAAGCTCAAGACGTGATTAAGTATTTCGATAAGCCTTTTCGTGATACTTGTCGAATATTTGTTGAGGTTTTCACTTAAACTTGAGACTCTGTTTCACTTGTGTACTAGTTTGAATCTTATTTGAATTATTCGTTAACCTATAAATTGCTCAAAAAGTCAGAGATGTGAACACATTCTGATAAGAACTGAAATCGGATCTCACAGATAAAAATCAATTTTTAATCATAAACTTTGTAAAATTTCTACAAATTTTAAGTTATTAAACAAAGTTACTGTTGTTCACAGAGTAGTAACAATAAATGGTATCAGTTGCTGTTTTTAATTTTATTTCAGGCCCCCAAAATTTCAGAGCCGGCCCTGCAGAGAAGAAGGAATGCCGTCAGAGGAAGACATGATTTCACACTTTCAGTATCAGATCCGCCGAACTTTAGGTTTGGTTTGAGAGAAATTATTACACACAAACCCTAAAACACGCTTTATATACAAAATAAGTTTCACGGGCTACTCCATTGGGCTTTTTTGACTTCTTTTTTCTTTTTCCTTTTTAATAAACTTGGGCCCCATTCCATACTAAGTGCAATTTTAAAAGACGTCGACCACCACCACCAAACACGATGCGTTGTGTTTGTACGGAACGTAATTAAAAACTAATTATTTTTTTAAAATGTTGTAGTTAATGTTGAAGTTACTTAACTATAGTTTAAGCTTATTAAATAGATTAATGGTTCACAGATATAGCCCGTGGAATCCATACGGAACCCTTCGCGGTAACCTCATGGTGGCGACGATTTCTAGCTCCGGCAACTTCGCGTCCATCACCAGAAACTACGACTCTCCGGCCTCCTCGTCCTGAACATATGTCACCATGTAACCGTCCGTCATCCTCCGCCGCCTCCGGATTTTCAGGATCCTTAGCTACGAAAAAAATCTCGCCGCCGTAACAACCTTGGCCGTACATTCTACCCGCCACCGTGAAATCTTCTCGATCTTATTTGGTCACTTCGAGCTTCACCACTCCCCAATTCTTCGTCATCGGATCTCCGGTCTTCGCGTTCCCGAGAAATGCTGGATTGATGACGGCGAGGTTCCTGGCCAAGATTCCGGTTACATGGTCGATCCGTGCTATCGAGAGACAAGTAAATTTGTGTTTTTTTCTTTGTTTGATTTGAATCACAATCGTTTTGGTTGTTTGCAGGTATGGTAGAAGTATACATTTTCCTTATATTGGATTTCGTAGTGAGCTTGAAGCTCAAGACGTGATTAAGTATTTCGATAAGCCTTTTCGTGATACTTGTCGAATATTTGTTGAGGTTTTCACTTAAACTTGAGACTCTGTTTCACTTGTGTACTAGTTTGAATCTTATTTGGATTATTCGTTAACCTATAGATTGCTCAAAAAGTCGGAGATGTGAACACATTCTGATAAGAACTGAAATCGGATCTCACAGATAAAAATCAATTTTTAATCATAAACTTTGTAAAATTTCTACAAATTTTAAGTTATTAAACAAAGTTACTGTTGTTCACAGAGTAGTAACAATAAATGGTATCAGATGCTGTTTTTAATTTTATTTCAGGCCCCCAAAATTTCAGAGCCGGCCCTGCAGAGAAGAAGGAATGCCGTCAGAGGAAGACATGATTTCACACTTTCAGTATCAGATCCGCCGAACTTTAGGTTTGGTTTGAGAGAAATTATTACACACAAACCCTAAAACACGCTTTATATACAAAATAAGTTTCAAGGGCTACTCCATTGGGCTTTTTTGACTTCTTTTTTCTTTTTCCTTTTTAATAAACATGGGCCCCATTCCATATTAAGTGCAATTTTAAAAGACGTCGACCACCACCACCAAACACGATGCGTTGTGTTTGTACGGAACGTAATTAAAAACTAATAATTTTTTTAAAATGTTGTAGTTAATGTTGAAGTTACTTAACTATAGTTTAAGCTTATTAAATAGATTAATGGTTCACAGATATAGCCCGTGGAATCCATACGGAACCCTTCGCGGTAACCTCATGGTGGCGACGATTTCTAGCTCCGGCAACTTCGCGTCCATCACCAGAAACTACGACTCTCCGGCCTCCTCGTCCTGAACATATGTCACCATGTAACCGTCCGTCATCCTCCGCCGCCTCCGGATTTTCAGGATCCTTAGCTACGAAAAAAATCTCGCCGCCGTAACAACCTTGGCCGTATATTCTACCCGCCACCGTGAAATCTTCTCGATCTTATTTGGTCACGTCGAGCTTCACCACTCCCCAATTCTTCGTCATCGGATCTCCGGTCTTCGCGTTCGCGAGAAACGCTGGATTGATGAAGGCGAGGTTCCTGGCCAAGATTCCGGTTACATGGTTGATCCGTGCTATCGAGAGACAGGTAAATTTGTGTTTTTTTCTTTGTTTGATTTGAATCACAATCGTTTTGGTTGTTTGCAGGTATGGTAGAAGTATACATTTTCCTTATATTGGATTTCGTAGTGAGCTTGAAGCTCAAGACGTGATTAAGTATTTCGATAAGCCTTTTCGTGATACTTGTCGAATATTTGTTGAGGTTTTCACTTAAACTTGAGACTCTGTTTCACTTGTGTACTAGTTTGAATCTTATTTGGATTATTCGTTAACCTATAGATTGCTCAAAAAGTCGGAGATGTGAACACATTCTGATAAGAACTGAAATCGGATCTCACAGATAAAAATCAAATTTTAATCATAAACTTTGTAAAATTTCTACAAATTTTAAGTTATTAAACAAAGTTACTGTTGTTCACAGAGTAGTAACAATAAATGGTATCAGATGCTGTTTTTAATTTTATTTCAGGCCCCCAAAATTTCAGGGCCGGCCCTGAAGAGAAGAAGGAATGCTTTCAGAGGAAGACATGATTTCACACTTTCAGTATCAGATCCGCCGAACTTTAGGTTTGGTTTGAGATAAATTATTACACACAAACCCTAAAACACGCTTTATATACAAAATAAGTTTCACGGGCTACTCCATTGGGCTTTTTTGACTTCTTTTTCTTTTTCCTTTTTAATAAACATGGGCCCCATTCCATATTAAGTGCAATTTTAAAAGACGTCGACCACCACCACCAAACACGATGCGTTGTGTTTGTACGGAACGTAATTAAAAACTAATTATTTTTTTAAAATGTTGTAGTTAATGTTGAAGTTACTTAACTATAGTTTAAGCTTATTAAATAGATTAATGGTTCACAGATATAGCCCGTGGAATCCATACGGAACCCTTCGCGGTAACCTCATGGTGGCGACGATTTCTAGCTCCGGCAACTTCGCGTCCATCACCAGAAACTACGACTCTCCGGCCTCCTCGTCCTGAACATATTTCACCATGTAACCGTCCGTCATCCTCCGCCGCCTCCGGATTTTCAGGATCCTTAGCTACGAAAAAAACTCGCCACCGTAACAACCTTGGCCGTACATTCTACCCGCCACCGTGAAATCTTCTCGATCTTATTTGGTCACTTCGAGCTTCACCACTCCCCAATTCTTCGTCATCGGATCTCCGGTCTTCGCGTTCCCGAAAAATGCTGGATTGATGACGGCGAGGTTCCTGGCCAAGATTCCGGTTACATGGTCGATCCGTGCTATCGAGAGACAAGTAAATTTGTGTTTTTTTCTTTGTTTGATTTGAATCACAATCGTTTTGGTTGTTTGCAGGTATGGTAGAAGTATACATTTTCCTTATATTGGATTTCGAAGTGAGCTTGAAGCTCAAGACGTGATTAAGTATTTCGATAAGCCTTTTCGTGATACTTGTCGAATATATGTTGAGGTTTTCACTTAAACTTGAGACTCTGTTTCACTTGTGTACTAGTTTGAATCTTATTTGGATTATTCGTTAACCTATAGATTGCTCAAAATGTCGGAGATGTGAACACATTCTGATAAGAACTGAAATCGGATCTCACAGATAAAAATCAATTTTTAATCATAAACTTTGTAAAATTTCTACAAATTTTAAGTTATTAAACAAAGTTACTGTTGTTCACAGAGTAGTAACAATAAATGGTATCAGATGCTGTTTTTAATTTTATTTCAGGCCCCCAAAATTTCAGAGCCGGCCCTGCAGAGAAGAAGGAATGCCGTCAGAGGAAGACATGATTTCACACTTTCAGTATCAGATCCGCCGCACTTTAGGTTTGGTTTGAGAGAAATTATTACACACAAACCCTAAAACACGCTTTATATACAAAATAAGTTTCACGGGCTACTCCATTGGGCTTTTTTTACTTCTTTTTTCTTTTTCCTTTTTAATAAACTTGGGCCCCATTCCATATTAAGAGCAATTTTAAAAGACGTCGACCACCACCACCAAACACGATGCGTTGTGTTTGTACGGAACGTAATTAAAAACTAATTAATTTTTTAAAATGTTGTAGTTAATGTTGAAGTTACTTAACTATAGTTTAAGCTTATTAAATAGATTAATGGTTCACAGATATAGCCCGTGGAATCCATACGGAACCCTTCGCGGTAACCTCATGGTGGCGACGATTTCTAGCTCCGGCAACTTCGCGTCCATCACCAGAAACTACGACTCTCCGGCCTCCTCGTCCTGAACATATGTCACCATGTAACCGTCCGTCATCCTCCGCCGCCTCCGGATTTTCAGGATCCTTAGCTACGAAAAAAAACTCGCCGCCGTAACAACCTTGGCCGTACATTCTACCAGCCACCGTGAAATCTTCTCGATCTTATTTGGTCACGTCGAGCTTCACCACTCCCCAATTCTTCGTCATCGGATCTCCGGTCTTCGCGTTCCCGAGAAACGCTGGATTGATGACGGCGAGGTTCCTGGCCAAGATTCCGGTTACATGGTCGATCCGTGCTATCGAGAGACAAGTAAATTTGTGTTTTTTTCTTTGTTTGATTTGAATCACAATCGTTTTGGTTGTTTGCAGGTATGGTAGAAGTATACATTTTCCTTATATTGGATTTCGTAGTGAGCTTGAAGCTCAAGACGTGATTAAGTATTTCGATAAGCCTTTTCGTGATACTTGTCGAATATTTGTTGAGGTTTTCACTTAAACTTGAGAATCTGTTTCACTTGTGTACTAGTTTGAATCTTATTTGGATTATTCGTTAACCTATAGATTGCTCAAAAAGTCGGAGATGTGAACACATTCTGATAAGAACTGAAATCGGATCTCACAGATAAAAATCAATTTTTAATCATAAACTTTGTAAAATTTCTACAAATTTTAAGTTATTAAACAAAGTTACTGTTGTTCACAGAGTAGTAACGACAATAAATGGTATCATATACTGTTTTTAATTTTATTTCAGGCCTCCAAAATTTCAGGCCTCCAAAATTTCAGGGCCGGCCCTGCAGAAAAGAAGGAATGCCGTCAGAGGAAGACATGATTTCACACTTTCAGTATCAGATCCGCCGAACTTTAGGTTTGGTTTGAGAGAAATTATTACACACAAACCCTAAAACACGCTTTATATACAAAATAAGTTTCACGGGCTACTCCATTGGGCTTTTTTGACTTCTTTTTTCTTTTTCTTTTTTAATAAACTTAGGCCCCATTCCATATTAAGTGCAATTTTAAAAGACGTCGACCACCACCACCAAACACGATGCGTTGTGTTTGTACGGAACGTAATTAAAAACTAATTATTTTCTTAAAATGTTGTAGTTAATGTTGAAGTTACTTAACTATAGTTTAAGCTTATTAAATAGATTAATGGTTCACAGATATAGCCCGTGGAATCCATACGGAACCCTTCGCGGTAACCTCACGGTGGCGACGATTTCTAGCTCCGGCAACTTCGCGTCCATCACCAGAAACTACGACTCTCCGTCCTCCTCGTCTTGAACATATGTCACCATGTAACCGTCCGTCATCCTCCGCCGCCTCCGGATTTTCATGATCCTTAGCTACGAAAAAAAATTCGCCGCCGTAACAACCTTGGCCGTACATTCTACCCGCCACCGTGAAATCTTCTCGATTTTGGTCACGTCGAGCTTCACCACTCCCCAATTCTTCGTCATCGGATCTCCAGTCTTCGCGTTCCCGAGAAACGCTTGATTGATGACGGCGAGGTTCCTGGCCAAGATTCCGGTTACATGGTCGATCCGTGCTATCGAGAAACAAGTAAATTTGTGTTTTTTTCTTTGTTTGATTTGAATCACAATCGTTTTGCTTGTTTGCAGGTATGGTAGAAGTATACATTTTCCTTATATTGGATTTCGTAGTGAGCTTGAAGCTCAAGACGTGATTAAGTATTTCGATAAGCCTTTTCGTGATACTTGTCGAATATTTGTTGAGGTTTTCACTTAAACTTGAGACTCTGTTTCACTTGTGTACTAGTTTGAATCTTATTTGGATTATTCGTTAACCTATAGATTGCTCAAAAAGTCGGAGATGTGAACACATTCTGATAAGAACTGAAATCGGATCTCACAGATAAAAATCTAATTTTAATCATAAACTTTGTAAAATTTCTACAAATTTTAAGTTATTAAACAAAGTTACTGTTGTTCACAGAGTAGTAACAATAAATGGTATCAGATGCTGTTTTTAATTTTATTTCAGGCCCCCAAAATTTCAGGGCCGGCCATGAAGAGAAGAAGGAATGCTTTCAGAGGAAGACATGATTTCACACTTTCAGTATCAGATCCGCCGAACTTTAGGTTTGGTTTGAGAGAAATTATTACACACAAACCATAAAACACGCTTTATATACAAAATAAGTTTCACGGGCTACTCCATTGGGCTTTTTTGAGTACTTCTTTTTCTTTTTCCTTTTTAATAAACATGGGCCCCATTCCATATTAAGTGCAATTTTAAAAGACGTCGACCACCACCACCAAACACGATGCGTTGTGTTTGTACGGAATGTAATTAAAAACTAATTATTTTTTAAAAATGTTGTAGTTAATGTTGAAGTTACTTAACTATAGTTTAAGCTTATTAAATAGATTAATGGTTCACAGATATAGCCCGTGGAATCCATACGGAACCCTTCGCGGTAACCTCATGGTGGCGACGATTTCTAGCTCCGGCAACTTCGCGTCCATCACCAGAAACTACGACTCTCCGGCCTCCTCGTCCTGAACATATTTCACCATGTAACCGTCCGTCATCCTCCGCCGCCTCCGGATTTTCAGGATCCTTAGCTACGAAAAAAAACTCGCCGCCGTAACAACCTTGGCCGTACATTCTACCCGCCACCGTGAAATCTTCTCGATCTTATTTGGTCACTTCGAGCTTCACCACTCCCCAATTCTTCGTCATCGGATCTCCGGTCTTCGCGTTCCCGAAAAATGCTGGATTGATGACGGCGAGGTTCCTGGCCAAGATTCCGGTTACATGGTCGATCCGTGCTATCGAGAGACAAGTAAATTTGTGTTTTTTTCTTTGTTTGATTTGAATCACAATCGTTTTGGTTGTTTGCAGGTATGGTAGAAGTATACATTTTCCTTATATTGGATTTCGTAGTGAGCTTGAAGCTCAAGACGTGATTAAGTATTTCGATAAGCCTTTTCGTGATACTTGTCGAATATTTGTTGAGGTTTTCACTTAAACTTGAGACTCTGTTTCACTTGTGTACTAGTTTGAATCTTATTTGGATTATTCGTTAACCTATAAATTGCTCAAAAAGTCGAAGATGTGAACACATTCTGATAAGAACTGAAATCGGATCTCACAGATAAAAATCAATTTTTAATCATAAACTTTGTAAAATTTCTACAAATTTTAAGTTATTAAACAAAGTTACTGTTGTTCACAGAGTTGTAACGACAATAAATGGTATCATATACTGTTTTTAATTTTATTTCAGGCCTCCAAAATTTCAGGCCTCCAAAATTTCAGGGCCGGCCCTGCAGAAAAGAAGGAATGTCGTCAGAGGAAGACATGATTTCACACTTTCAGTATCAGATCCGCCGAACTTTAGGTTTGGTTTGAGAGAAATTATTACACACAAACCCTAAAACACGCTTTATATACAAAATAAGTTTCACGGGCTACTCCATTGGGCTTTTTTGACTTCTTTTTTCTTTTTCTTTTTTAATAAACTTAGGCCCCATTCCATATTAAGTGCAATTTTAAAAGACGTCGACCACCACCACCAAACACGATGCGTTGTGTTTGTACGGAACGTAATTAAAAAATAATTATTTTCTTAAAATGTTGTAGTTAATGTTGAAGTTACTTAACTATAGTTTAAGCTTATTAAATAGATTAATGGTTCACAGATATAGCCCGTGGAATCCATACGGAACCCTTCGCGGTAACCTCACGGTGGCGACGATTTCTAGCTCCGGCAACTTCGCGTCCATCACCAGAAACTACGACTCTCCGGCCTCCTCGTCCTGAACATATGTCACCATGTAACCGTCCGTCATCCTCCGCCGCCTCCGGATTTTCAGGATCCTTAGCTACGGAAAAAAATTCGCCGCCGTAACAACCTTGGCCGTACATTCTACCCGCCACCGTGAAATCTTCTCGATTTTGGTCACGTCGAGCTTCACCACTCCCCAATTCTTCGTCATCGGATCTCCAGTCTTCGCGTTCCCGAGAAACGCTTGATTGATGACGGCGAGGTTCCTGGCCAAGATTCCGGTTACATGGTCGATCCGTGCTATCGAGAAACAAGTAAATTTGTGTTTTTTTCTTTGTTTGATTTGAATTACAATCGTTTTGCTTGTTTGCAGGTATGGTAGAAGTATACATTTTCCTTATATTGGATTTCGTAGTGAGCTTGAAGCTCAAGACGTGATTAAGTATTTCGATAAGCCTTTTCGTGATACTTGTCGAATATTTGTTGAGGTTTTCACTTAAACTTGAGACTCTGTTTCACTTGTGTACTAGTTTGAATCTTATTTGGATTATTCGTTAACCTATAGATTGCTCAAAAAGTCGGAGATGTGAACACATTCTGATAAGAACTGAAATCGGATCTCACAGATAAAAATCTAATTTTAATCATAAACTTTGTACAATTTCTACAAATTTTAAGTTATTAAACAAATTTACTGTTGTTCACAGAGTAGTAACAATAAATGGTATCAGATGCTGTTTTTAATTTTATTTCAGGCCCCCAAAATTTCAGGGCCGGCCATGAAGAGAAGAAGGAATGCTTTCAGAGGAAGACATGATTTCACACTTTCAGTATCAGATCCGCCGAACTTTAGGTTTGGTTTGAGAGAAATTATTACACACAAACCCTAAAACACGCTTTATATACAAAATAAGTTTCACGGGCTACTCCATTGGGCTTTTTTGAGTACTTCTTTTTCTTTTTCCTTTTTAATAAACATGGGCCCCATTCCATATTAAGTGCAATTTTAAAAGACGTCGACCACCACCACCAAACACGATGCGTTGTGTTTGTACGGAACGTAATTAAAAATTAATTATTTTTTTAAAATGTTGTAGTTAATGTTGAAGTTACTTAACTATAGTTTAAGCTTATTAAATAGATTAATGGTTCACAGATATAGCCCGTGGAATCCATACGGAACCCTTCGCGGTAACCTCATGGTGGCGACGATTTCTAGCTCCGGCAACTTCGCGTCCATCACCAGAAACTACGACTCTCCGGCCTCCTCGTCCTGAACATATTTCACCATGTAACCGTCCGTCATCCTCCGCCGCCTCCGGATTTTCAGGATCCTTAGCTACGAAAAAAAACTCGCCGCCGTAACAACCTTGGCCGTACATTCTACCCGCCACCGTGAAATCTTCTCGATCTTATTTGGTCACTTCGAGCTTCACCACTCCCCAATTCTTCGTCATCGGATCTCCGGTCTTCGCGTTCCCGAAAAATGCTGGATTGATGACGGCGAGGTTCCTGGCCAAGATTCCGGTTACATGGTCGATCCGTGCTATCGAGAGACAAGTAAATTTGTGTTTTTTTCTTTGTTTGATTTGAATTACAATCGTTTTGCTTGTTTGCAGGTATGGTAGAAGTATACATTTTCCTTATATTGGATTTCGTAGTGAGCTTGAAGCTCAAGACGTGATTAAGTATTTCGATAAGCCTTTTCGTGATACTTGTCGAATATTTGTTGAGGTTTTCACTTAAACTTGAGACTCTGTTTCACTTGTGTACTAGTTTGAATCTTATTTGGATTATTCGTTAACCTATAGATTGCTCAAAAAGTCGGAGATGTGAACACATTCTGATAAGAACTGAAATCGGATCTCACAGATAAAAATCTAATTTTAATCATAAACTTTGTAAAATTTCTACAAATTTTAAGTTATTAAACAAATTTACTGTTGTTCACAGAGTAGTAACAATAAATGGTATCAGATGCTGTTTTTAATTTTATTTCAGGCCCCCAAAATTTCAGGGCCGGCCATGAAGAGAAGAAGGAATGCTTTCAGAGGAAGACATGATTTCACACTTTCAGTATCAGATCCGCCGAACTTTAGGTTTGGTTTGAGAGAAATTATTACACACAAACCCTAAAACACGCTTTATATACAAAATAAGTTTCACGGGCTACTCCATTGGGCTTTTTTGAGTACTTCTTTTTCTTTTTCCTTTTTAATAAACATGGGCCCCATTCCATATTAAGTGCAATTTTAAAAGACGTCGACCACCACCACCAAACACGATGCGTTGTGTTTGTACGGAACGTAATTAAAAATTAATTATTTTTTTAAAATGTTGTAGTTAATGTTGAAGTTACTTAACTATAGTTTAAGCTTATTAAATAGATTAATGGTTCACAGATATAGCCCGTGGAATCCATACGGAACCCTTCGCGGTAACCTCATGGTGGCGACGATTTCTAGCTCCGGCAACTTCGCGTCCATCACCAGAAACTACGACTCTCCGGCCTCCTCGTCCTGAACATATTTCACCATGTAACCGTCCGTCATCCTCCGCCGCCTCCGGATTTTCAGGATCCTTAGCTACGAAAAAAAACTCGCCGCCGTAACAACCTTGGCCGTACATTCTACCCGCCACCGTGAAATCTTCTCGATCTTATTTGGTCACTTCGAGCTTCACCACTCCCCAATTCTTCGTCATCGGATCTCCGGTCTTCGCGTTCCCGAAAAATGCTGGATTGATGACGGCGAGGTTCCTGGCCAAGATTCCGGTTACATGGTCGATCCGTGCTATCGAGAGACAAGTAAATTTGTGTTTTTTTCTTTGTTTGATTTGAATCACAATCGTTTTGGTTGTTTGCAGGTATGGTAGAAGTATACATTTTCCTTATATTGGATTTCGTAGTGAGCTTGAAGCTCAAGACGTGATTAAGTATTTCGATAAGCCTTTTCGTGATACTTGTCGAATATTTGTTGAGGTTTTCACTTAAACTTGAAACTCTGTTTCACTTGTGTACTAGTTTGAATCTTATTTGGATTATTCGTTAACCTATAAATTGCTCAAAAAGTCGGAGATGTGAACACATTCTGATAAGAACTGAAATCGGATCTCACAGATAAAAATCAATTTTTAATCATAAACTTTGTAAAATTTCTACAAATTTTAAGTTATTAAACAAAGTTACTGTTGTTCACAGAGTAGTAACAATAAATGGTATCAGATGCTGTTTTTAATTTTATTTCAGGCCCCCAAAATTTCAGAGCCGGCCCTGCAGAGAAGAAGGAATGCCGTCAGAGGAAGACATGATTTCACACTTTCAGAATCAGATCCGCCGAACTTTAGGTTTGGTTTGAGAGAAATTATTACACACAAACCCTAAAACACGCTTTATATACAAAATAAGTTTCACGGGCTACTCCATTGGGCTTTTTTGACTTCTTTTTTCTTTTACCTTTTTAATAAACTTGGGCCCCATTCCATACTAAGTGCAATTTTAAAAGACGTCGACCACCACTACCAAACACGATGCGTTGTGTTTGTACGGAACGTAATTAAAAACTAATTATTTTTTAAAAATGTTGTAGTTAATGTTGAAGTTACTTAACTATAGTTTAAGCTTATTAAATAGATTAATGGTTCACAGATATAGCCCGTGGAATCCATACGGAACCCTTTGCGGTAACCTCATGGTGGCGACGATTTCTAGCTCCGGCAACTTCGCGTCCATCACCAGAAAGTACGACTCTCCGGCCTCCTCGTCCTGAACATATGTCACCATGTAACCGTCCGTCATCCTCCGCCGCCTCCGGATTTTCAGGATCCTTAGCTACGAAAAAAAACTCGCCGCCGTAACAACCTTGGCCGTACATTCTACCCGCCACAGTGAAATCTTCTCGATCTTATTTGGTCACTTCGAGCTTCACCACTCCCGAATTCTTCGTCATCGGATCTCCGGTCTTCGCGTTCCCGAGAAATGCTGGATTGATGACGGCGAGGTTCCTGGCCAAGATTCCGGTTACATGGTCGATCCGTGCTATCGAGAGACAAGTAAATTTGTGTTTTTTTCTTTGTTTGATTTGAATCACAATCGTTTTGGTTGTTTGCAGGTATGGTAGAAGTATACATTTTCCTTATATTGGATTTCGTAGTGAGCTTGAAGCTCAAGACGTGATTAAGTATTTCGATAAGCCTTGTCGTGATACTTGTCGAATATTTGTTTAGGTTTTCACTTAAACTTGAGACTCTGTTTCACTTGTGTACTAGTTTGAATCTTATTTGGATTATTCGTTAACCTATAGATTGCTCAAAAAGTCGGAGATGTGAACACATTCTGATAAGAATTGAAATCGGATCTCACAGATAAAAATCAATTTTTAATCATAAACTTTGTAAAATTTCTACAAATTTTAAGTTATTAAACAAAGTTACTGTTGTTCACAGAGTAGTAACAATAAATGGTATCAGATGCTGTTTTTAATTTTATTTCAGGCCCCCAAAATTTCAGGGCCGGCCCTGCAGAGAAGAAGGAATGCTTTCAGAGGAAGACATGATTTCACACTTTCAGTATCAGATCCGCCGAACTTTAGGTTTGGTTTGAGAGAAATTAATACACACAAACCCTAAAACACGCTTTATATACAAAATAAGTTTCACGGGCTACTCCATTGGGCTTTTTGACTTCTTTTTTCTTTTTCCTTTTTAATAAACATGGGCCCCATTCCATATTAAGTGCAATTTTAAAAGACGTCGACCACCACCACCAAACACGATGCGTTGTGTTTGTACGGAAAGTAATTAAAAACTAATTATTTTTTTAAAATGTTGTAGTTAATGTTGAAGTTACTTAACTATAGTTTAAGCTTATTAAATAGATTAATGGTTCACAGATATAGCCCGTGGAATCCATACGGAACCCTTCGCGGTAACCTCATGGTGGCGACGATTTCTAGCTCCGGCAACTTCGCGTCCATCACCAGAAACTACGACTCTCCGGCCTCCTCGTCCTGAACATATGTCACCATGTAACCGTCCGTCATCCTCCGCCGCCTCCGGATTTTCAGGATCCTTAGCTACGAAAAAAAACTCGCCGCCGTAACAACCTTGCCCGTACATTCTACCCGCCACCGTGAAATCTTCTCGATCTTATTTGGTCACTTCGAGCTTCACCACTCCCCAATTCTTCGTCATCGGATCTCCGGTCTTCGCGTTCCCGAGAAATGCTGGATTGATGACGGCGAGGTTCCTGGCCAAGATTCCGGTTACATGGTCGATCCGTGCTATCGAGAGACAAGTAAATTTGTGTTTTTTTCTTTGTTTGATTTGAATCACAATCGTTTTGGTTGTTTGCAGGTATGGTAGAAGTATACATTTTCCTTATATTGGATTTCGAAGTGAGCTTGAAGCTCAAGACGTGATTAAGTATTTCGATAAGCCTTTTCGTGATACTTGTCGAATATTTGTTGAGGTTTTCACTTAAACTTGAGACTCTGTTTCACTTGTGTACTAGTTTGAATCTTATTTGGATTATTCGTTAACCTATAGATTGCTCAAAAAGTCGGAGATGTGAACACATTCTGATAAGAACTGAAATCGGATCTCACAGATAAAAATCAATTTTTAATCATAAACTTTGTAAAATTTCTATAAATTTTAAGTTATTAAACAAAGTTACTGTTGTTCACAGAGTAGTAACAATAAATGGTATCAGATGCTGTTTTTAATTTTATTTCAGGCCCCCAAAATTTCAGAGCCGGCCCTGCAGAGAAGAAGGAATGCCGTCAGAGGAAGACATGATTTCACACTTTCAGTATCAGATCCGCCGCACTTTAGGTTTGGTTTGAGAGAAATTATTACACACAAACCCTAAAACACGCTTTATATACAAAATAAGTTTCACGGGCTACTCCATTGGGCTTTTTTTACTTCTTTTTTCTTTTTCCTTTTTAATAAACTTGGGCCCCATTCCATATTAAGAGCAATTTTAAAAGACGTCGACCACCACCACCAAACACGATGCGTTGTGTTTGTACGGAACGTAATTAAAAACTAATTATTTTTTTAAAATGTTGTAGTTAATGTTGAAGTTACTTAACTATAGTTTAAGCTTATTAAATAGATTAATGGTTCACAGATATAGCCCGTGGAGTCCATACGGAACCCTTCGCGGTAACCTCATGGTGGCGACGATTTCTAGCTCCGGCAACTTCGCGTCCATCACCAGAAACTACGACTCTCCGGCCTCCTCGTCCTGAACATATGTCACCATGTAACCGTCCGTCATCCTCCGCCGCCTCCGGATTTTCAGGATCCTTAGCTACGAAAAAAAACTCGCCGCCGTAACAACCTTGCCCGTACATTCTACCCGCCACCGTGAAATCTTCTCGATCTTATTTGGTCACTTCGAGCTTCACCACTCCCCAATTCTTCGTCATCGGATCTCCGGTCTTCGCGTTCCCGAGAAATGCTGGATTGATGACGGCGAGGTTCCTGGCCAAGATTCCGGTTACATGGTCGATCCGTGCTATCGAGAGACAAGTAAATTTGTGTTTTTTCTTTGTTTGATTTGAATCACAATATTTTTGGTTGTTTGCAGGTATGGTAGAAGTATACATTTTCCTTATATTGGATTTCGAAGTGAGCTTGAAGCTCAAGACGTGATTAAGTATTTCGATAAGCCTTTTCGTGATACTTGTCGAATATTTGTTGAGGTTTTCACTTAAACTTGAGACTCTGTTTCACTTGTGTACTAGTTTGAATCTTATTTGGATTATTCGTTAACTTATAGATTGCTCAAAAAGTCGGAGATGTGAACACATTCTGATAAGAACTGAAATCGGATCTCACAGATAAAAATCAATTTTTAATCATAAACTTTGTAAAATTTCTACAAATTTTAAGTTATTAAACAAAGTTACTGTTGTTCACAGAGTAGTAACAATAAATGGTATCAGATGCTGTTTTTAATTTTATTTCAGGCCCCCAAAATTTCAGAGCCGGCCCTGCAGAGAAGAAGGAATGCCGTCAGAGGAAGACATGATTTCACACTTTCAGTATCAGATCCGCCGAACTTTAGGTTTGGTTTGAGAGAAATTATTACACACAAACCCTAAAACACGCTTTATATACAAAATAAGTTTCACGGGGTACTCCATTGGGCTTTTTTGACTTCTTTTTTCTTTTTCCTTTTTAATAAACTTGGGCCCCATTCCATATTAAGAGCAATTTTAAAAGACATCGACCACCACCACCAAACACGATGCGTTGTGTTTGTACGGAACGTAATTAAAAACTAATTAATTTTTTAAAATGTTGTAGTTAATGTTGAAGTTACTTAACTATAGTTTAAGCTTATTAAATAGATTAATGGTTCACAGATATAGCCCGTGGAATCCATACGGAACCCTTTGCGGTAACCTCATGGTGGCGACGATTTCTAGCTCCGGCAACTTCGCGTCCATCACCAGAAAGTACGACTCTCCGGCCTCCTCGTCCTGAACATATGTCACCATGTAACCGTCCGTCATCCTCCGCCGCCTCCGGATTTTCAGGATCCTTAGCTACGAAAAAAAACTCGCCGCCGTAACAACCTTGGCCGTACATTCTACCCGCCACAGTGAAATCTTCTCGATCTTATTTGGTCACTTCGAGCTTCACCACTCCCCAATTCTTCGTCATCGGATCTCCGGTCTTCGCGTTCCCGAGAAATGCTGGATTGATGACGGCGAGGTTCCTGGCCAAGATTCCGGTTACATGGTCGATCCGTGCTATCGAGAGACAAGTAAATTTGTGTTTTTTTCTTTGTTTGATTTGAATCACAATCGTTTTGGTTGTTTGCAGGTATGGTAGAAGTATACATTTTCCTTATATTGGATTTCGTAGTGAGCTTGAAGCTCAAGACGTGATTAAGTATTTCGATAAGCCTTGTCGTGATACTTGTCGAATATTTGTTTAGGTTTTCACTTAAACTTGAGACTCTGTTTCACTTGTGTACTAGTTTGAATCTTATTTGGATTATTCGTTAACCTATAGATTGCTCAAAAAGTCGGAGATGTGAACACATTCTGATAAGAATTGAAATCGGATCTCACAGATAAAAATCAATTTTTAATCATAAACTTTGTAAAATTTCTACAAATTTTAAGTTATTAAACAAAGTTACTGTTGTTCACAGAGTAGTAACAATAAATGGTATCAGATGCTGTTTTTAATTTTATTTCAGGCCCCCAAAATTTCATGGCCGGCCCTGCAGAGAAGAAGGAATGCTTTCAGAGGAAGACATGATTTCACACTTTCAGTATCAGATCCGCCGAACTTTAGGTTTGGTTTGAGAGAAATTAATACACACAAACCCTAAAACACGCTTTATATACAAAATAAGTTTCACGGGCTACTCCATTGGGCTTTTTGACTTCTTTTTTCTTTTTCCTTTTTAATAAACATGGGCCCCATTCCATATTAAGTGCAATTTTAAAAGACGTCGACCACCACCACCAAACACGATGCGTTGTGTTTGTACGGAACGTAATTAAAAACTAATTATTTTTTTAAAATGTTGTAGTTAATGTTGAAGTTACTTAACTATAGTTTAAGCTTATTAAATAGATTAATGGTTCACAGATATAGCCCGTGGAATCCATACGGAACCCTTCGCGGTAACCTCATGGTGGCGACGATTTCTAGCTCCGGCAACTTCGCGTCCATCACCAGAAACTACGACTCTCCGGCCTCCTCGTCCTGAACATATGTCACCATGTAACCGTCCGTCATCCTCCGCCGCCTCCGGATTTTCAGGATCCTTAGCTACGAAAAAAAACTCGCCGCCGTAACAACCTTGCCCGTACATTCTACCCGCCACCGTGAAATCTTCTCGATCTTATTTGGTCACTTCGAGCTTCACCACTCCCCAATTCTTCGTCATCGGATCTCCGGTCTTCGCGTTCCCGAGAAATGCTGGATTGATGACGGCGAGGTTCCTGGCCAAGATTCCGGTTACATGGTCGATCCGTGCTATCGAGAGACAAGTAAATTTGTGTTTTTTTCTTTGTTTGATTTGAATCACAATCGTTTTGGTTGTTTGCAGGTATGGTAGAAGTATACATTTTCCTTATATTGGATTTCGAAGTGAGCTTGAAGCTCAAGACGTGATTAAGTATTTCGATAAGCCTTTTCGTGATACTTGTCGAATATTTGTTGAGGTTTTCACTTAAACTTGAGACTCTGTTTCACTTGTGTACTAGTTTGAATCTTATTTGGATTATTCGTTAACCTATAGATTGCTCAAAAAGTCGGAGATGTGAACACATTCTGATAAGAACTGAAATCGGATCTCACAGATAAAAATCAATTTTTAATCATAAACTTTGTAAAATTTCTACAAATTTTAAGTTATTAAACAAAGTTACTGTTGTTCACAGAGTAGTAACAATAAATGGTATCAGATGCTGTTTTTAATTTTATTTCAGGCCCCCAAAATTTCAGAGCCGGCCCTGCAGAGAAGAAGGAATGCCGTCAGAGGAAGACATGATTTCACACTTTCAGTATCAGATCCGCCGCACTTTAGGTTTGGTTTGAGAGAAATTATTACACACAAACCCTAAAACACGCTTTATATACAAAATAAGTTTCACGGGCTACTCCATTGGGCTTTTTTTACTTCTTTTTTCTTTTTCCTTTTTAATAAACTTGGGCCCCATTCCATATTAAGAGCAATTTTAAAAGACGTCGACCACCACCACCAAACACGATGCGTTGTGTTTGTACGGAACGTAATTAAAAACTAATTATTTTTTTAAAATGTTGTAGTTAATGTTGAAGTTACTTAACTATAGTTTAAGCTTATTAAATAGATTAATGGTTCACAGATATAGCCCGTGGAGTCCATACGGAACCCTTCGCGGTAACCTCATGGTGGCGACGATTTCTAGCTCCGGCAACTTCGCGTCCATCACCAGAAACTACGACTCTCCGGCCTCCTCGTCCTGAACATATGTCACCATGTAACCGTCCGTCATCCTCCGCCGCCTCCGGATTTTCAGGATCCTTAGCTACGAAAAAAAACTCGCCGCCGTAACAACCTTGCCCGTACATTCTACCCGCCACCGTGAAATCTTCTCGATCTTATTTGGTCACGTCGAGCTTCACCACTCCCCAATTCTTCGTCATCGGATCTCCGGTCTTCGCGTTCCCGAGAAACGCTGGATTGATGACGGCGAGGTTCCTGGCCAAGATTCCGGTTACATGGTCGATCCGTGCTATCGAGAGACAAGTAAATTTGTGTTTTTTCTTTGTTTGATTTGAATCACAATATTTTTGGTTGTTTGCAGGTATGGTAGAAGTATACATTTTCCTTATATTGGATTTCGAAGTGAGCTTGAAGCTCAAGACGTGATTAAGTATTTCGATAAGCCTTTTCGTGATACTTGTCGAATATTTGTTGAGGTTTTCACTTAAACTTGAGACTCTGTTTCACTTGTGTACTAGTTTGAATCTTATTTGGATTATTCGTTAACTTATAGATTGCTCAAAAAGTCGGAGATGTGAACACATTCTGATAAGAACTGAAATCGGATCTCACAGATAAAAATCAATTTTTAATCATAAACTTTGTAAAATTTCTACAAATTTTAAGTTATTAAACAAAGTTACTGTTGTTCACAGAGTAGTAACAATAAATGGTATCAGATGCTGTTTTTAATTTTATTTCAGGCCCCCAAAATTTCAGAGCCGGCCCTGCAGAGAAGAAGGAATGCCGTCAGAGGAAGACATGATTTCACACTTTCAGTATCAGATCCGCCGAACTTTAGGTTTGGTTTGAGAGAAATTATTACACACAAACCCTAAAACACGCTTTATATACAAAATAAGTTTCACGGGGTACTCCATTGGGCTTTTTTGACTTCTTTTTTCTTTTTCCTTTTTAATAAACTTGGGCCCCATTCCATATTAAGAGCAATTTTAAAAGACATCGACCACCACCACCAAACACGATGCGTTGTGTTTGTACGGAACGTAATTAAAAACTAATTAATTTTTTAAAATGTTGTAGTTAATGTTGAAGTTACTTAACTATAGTTTAAGCTTATTAAATAGATTAATAGTTCACAGATATAGCCCGTGGAATCCATACGGAACCCTTCGCGGTAACCTCATGGTGGCGACGATTTCTAGCTCCGGCAACTTCGCGTCCATCACCAGAAACTACGACTCTCCGGCCTCCTCGTCCTGAACATATGTCACCATGTAACCGTCCGTCATCCTCCGCCGCCTCCGGATTTTCAGGATCCTTAGCAACGAAAAAAAACTCGCCGCCGTAACAACCTTGCCCGTACATTCTACCCGCCACCGTGAAATCTTCTCGATCTTATTTGGTCACGTCGAGCTTCACCACTCCCCAATTCTTCGTCATCGGATCTCCGGTCTTCGCGTTCCCGAGAAACGCTGGATTGATGACGGCGAGGTTCCTGGCCAAGATTCCGGTTACATGGTCGATCCGTGCTATCGAGAGACAAGTAAATTTGTGTTTTTTTCTTTGTTTGATTTGAATCACAATCGTTTTGGTTGTTTGCAGGTATGGTAGAAGTATACATTTTCCTTATATTGGATTTCGTAGTGAGCTTGAAGCTCAAGACGTGATTAAGTATTTCGATAAGCCTTTTCATGATACTTGTCGAATATTTGTTGAGGTTTTCACTTAAACTTGAGACTCTGTTTCACTTGTGTACTAGTTTGAATCTTATTTGGATTATTCGTTAACCTATAGATTGCTCAAAAAGTCGGAGATGTGAACACATTCTGATAAGAACTGAAATCGGATCTCACAGATAAAAATCAATTTTTAATCATAAACTTTGTAAAATTTCTACAAATTTTAAGTTATTAAACAAAGTTACTGTTGTTCACAAAGTAGTAACAATAAATGGTATCAGATGCTGTTTTTAATTTTATTTCAGGCCCCCAAAATTTCAGGGCCGGCCCTGCAGAGAAGAAGGAATGCTGTCAGAGGAAGACATGATTTCACACTTTCAGTATCAGATCCGCCGAACTTTAGGTTTGGTTTGAGAGAAATTATTACACACAAACCCTAAAACACGCTTTATATACAAAATAAGTTTCACGGGCTACTCCATTGGGCTTTTTTTACTTCTTTTTTCTTTTTCCTTTTTAATAAACTTGGGCCCCATTCCATATTAAGTGCAATTTTAAAAGACGTCGACCACCACCACCAAACACGATGCGTTGTGTTTGTACGGAACGTAATTAAAAACTAATTTTTTTTTTAAAATGTTGTAGTTAATGTTGAAGTTACTTAACTATAGTTTAAGCTTATTAAATAGATTAATGGTTCACAGATATAGCCCGTGGAATCCATACGGAACCCTTCGCGGTAACCTCATGGTGGCAACGATTTCTAGCTCCGGCAACTTCGCGTCCATCACCAGAAACTACGACTCTCCGGCCGTCCTGAACATATGTCACCATGTAACCGTCCGTCATCCTCCGCCGCCTCCGGATTTTCAGGATCCTTAGCTACGAAAAAAAACTCGCCGCCGTAACAACCTTGGCCGTACATTCTACCCGCCACCGTGAAATCTTCTCGATCTTATTTGGTCACGTCCAGCTTCACCACTCCCCAATTCTTCGTCATCGGATCTCCGGTCTTCGCGTTCCCGAGAAATGCTGGATTGATGACGGCGAGGTTCCTGGCCAAGATTTCGGTGACATGGTCGATCCGTGCTATCGAGAGACAAGTAAATTTGTGTTTTTTTCTTTGTTTGATTTGAATCACAATCGTTTTGGTTGTTTGCAGGTATGGTAGAAGTATACATTTTCCTTATATTGGATTTCGTAGTGAGCTTGAAGCTCAAGACGTGATTAAGTATTTCGATAAGCCTTTTCGTGATACTTGTCGAATATTTGTTGAGGTTTTCACTTAAACTTGAGACTCTGTTTCACTTGTGTACTAGTTTGAATCTTATTTGGATTATTCGTTAACCTATAGATTGCTCAAAAAGTCGGAGATGTGAACACATTCTGATAAGAACTGAAATCGGATCTCACAGATAAAAATCAATTTTTAATCATAAACTTTGTAAAATTTCTACAAATTTTAAGTTATTAAACAAAGTTACTGTTGTTCATAAAGTAGTAACAATAAATGGTATCAGATGCTGTTTTTAATTTTATTTCAGGCCCCCAAAAATTTCAGAGCCGGCCCTGCAGAGAAGAAGGAATGCCGTCAGAGGAAGACATGATTTCACACTTTCAGTATCAGATCCGCCGAACTTTAGGTTTGGTTTGAGAGAAATTATTAAACACAAACCCTAAAACACGCTTTATATACAAAATAAGTTTCACGGGCTACTCCATTGGGCTTTTTTTACTTCTTTTTTCTTTTTCCTTTTTAATAAACTTGGGCCCCATTCCATATTAAGAGCAATTTAAAAAGACGTCGACCACCACCACCAAACACGATGCGTTGTGTTTGTACGGAACGTAATTAAAAACTAATTATTTTTTTAAAATGTTGTAGTTAATGTTGAAGTTACTTAACTATAGTTTAAGCTTATTAAATAGATTAATGGTTCACAGATATAGCCCGTGGAATCCATACGGAACCCTTCGCGGTAACCTCATGGTGGCGACGATTTCTAGCTCCGGCAACTTCGCGTCCATCACCAGAAACTACGACTCTCCGGCCTCCTCGTCCTGAACATATGTCACCATGTAACCGTCCGTCATCCTCCGCCGCCTCCGGATTTTCAGGATCCTTAGCTACGAAAAAAAACTCGCCGCCGTAACAACCTTGCCCGTACATTCTACCCGCCACCGTGAAATCTTCTCGATCTTATTTGGTCACTTCGAGCTTCACCACTCCCCAATTCTTCGTCATCGGATCTCCGGTCTTCGCGTTCCCGAGAAATGCTGGATTGATGACGGCGAGGTTCCTGGCCAAGATTCCGGTTACATGGTCGATCCGTGCTATCGAGAGACAAGTAAATTTGTGTTTTTTTCTTTGTTTGATTTGAATCACAATATTTTTGGTTGTTTGCAGGTATGGTAGAAGTATACATTTTCCTTATATTGGATTTCGAAGTGAGCTTGAAGCTCAAGACGTGATTAAGTATTTCGATAAGCCTTTTCGTGATACTTGTCGAATATTTGTTGAGGTTTTCACTTAAACTTGAGACTCTGTTTCACTTGTGTACTAGTTTGAATCTTATTTGGATTATTCGTTAACCTATAGATTGCTCAAAAAGTCGGAGATGTGAACACATTCTGATAAGAACTGAAATCGGATCTCACAGATAAAAATCAATTTTTAATCATAAACTTTGTAAAATTTCTACAAATTTTAAGTTATTAAACAAAGTTACTGTTGTTCACAGAGTAGTAACAATAAATGGTATCAGATGCTGTTTTTAATTTTATTTCAGGCCCCCAAAATTTCAGAGCCGGCCCTGCAGAGAAGAAGGAATGCCGTCAGAGGAAGACATGATTTCACACTTTCAGTATCAGATCCGCCGAACTTTAGGTTTGGTTTGAGAGAAATTATTACACACAAACCCTAAAACACGCTTTATATACAAAATAAGTTTCACGGGGTACTCCATTGGGCTTTTTTGACTTCTTTTTTCTTTTTCCTTTTTAATAAACTTGGGCCCCATTCCATATTAAGAGCAATTTTAAAAGACATCGACCACCACCACCAAACACGATGCGTTGTGTTTGTACGGAACGTAATTAAAAACTAATTAATTTTTTAAAATGTTGTAGTTAATGTTGAAGTTACTTAACTATAGTTTAAGCTTATTAAATAGATTAATGGTTCACAGATATAGCCCGTGGAATCCATACGGAACCCTTCGCGGTAACCTCATGGTGGCGACGATTTCTAGCTCCGGCAACTTCGCGTCCATCACCAGAAACTACGACTCTCCGGCCTCCTCGTCCTGAACATATGTCACCATGTAACCGTCCGTCATCCTCCGCCGCCTCCGGATTTTCAGGATCCTTAGCTACGAAAAAAAACTCGCCGCCGTAACAACCTTGGCCGTACATTCTACCCGCCACCGTGAAATCTTCTCGATCTTATTTGGTCACGTCGAGCTTCACCACTCCCCAATTCTTCGTCATCGGATCTCCGGTCTTCGCGTTCCCGAGAAACGCTGGATTGATGACGGCGAGGTTCCTGGCCAAGATTCCGGTTACATGGTCGATCCGTGCTATCGAGAGACAAGTAAATTTGTGTTTTTTTCTTTGTTTGATTTGAATCACAATCGTTTTGGTTGTTTGCAGGTATGGTAGAAGTATACATTTTCCTTATATTGGATTTCGTAGTGAGCTTGAAGCTCAAGACGTGATTAAGTATTTCGATAAGCCTTTTCATGATACTTGTCGAATATTTGTTGAGGTTTTCACTTAAACTTGAGACTCTGTTTCACTTGTGTACTAGTTTGAATCTTATTTGGATTATTCGTTAACCTATAGATTGCTCAAAAAGTCGGAGATGTGAACACATTCTGATAAGAACTGAAATCGGATCTCACAGATAAAAATCAATTTTTAATCATAAACTTTGTAAAATTTCTACAAATTTTAAGTTATTAAACAAAGTTACTGTTGTTCACAAAGTAGTAACAATAAATGGTATCAGATGCTGTTTTTAATTTTATTTCAGGCCCCCAAAATTTCAGGGCCGGCCCTGCAGAGAAGAAGGAATGCTGTCAGAGGAAGACATGATTTCACACTTTCAGTATCAGATCCGCCGAACTTTAGGTTTGGTTTGAGAGAAATTATTACACACAAACCCTAAAACACGCTTTATATACAAAATAAGTTTCACGGGCTACTCCATTGGGCTTTTTTGACTTCTTTTTTCTTTTTCCTTTTTAATAAACTTGGGCCCCATTCCATATTAAGTGCAATTTTAAAAGACGTCGACCACCACCACCAAACACGATGCGTTGTGTTTGTACGGAACGTAATTAAAAACTAATTATTTTTTTAAAATGTTGTAGTTAATGTTGAAGTTACTTAACTATAGTTTAAGCTTATTAAATAGATTAATGGTTCACAGATATAGCCCGTGGAATCCATACGGAACCCTTCGCGGTAACCTCATGGTGGCAACGATTTCTAGCTCCGGCAACTTCGCGTCCATCACCAGAAACTACGACTCTCCGGCCTCCTCGTCCTGAACATATGTCACCATGTAACCGTCCGTCATCCTCCGCCGCCTCCGGATTTTCAGGATCCTTAGCTACGAAAAAAAACTCGCCGCCGTAACAACCTTGGCCGTACATTCTACCCGCCACCGTGAAATCTTCTCGATCTTATTTGGTCACGTCGAGCTTCACCACTCCCCAATTCTTCGTCATCGGATCTCCGGTCTTCGCGTTCCCGAGAAACGCTGGATTGATGACGGCGAGGTTCCTGGCCAAGATTTCGGTGACATGGTCGATCCGTGCTATCGAGAGACAAGTAAATTTGTGTTTTTTTCTTTGTTTGATTTGAATCACAATCGTTTTGGTTGTTTGCAGGTATGGTAGAAGTATACATTTTCCTTATATTGGATTTCGTAGTGAGCTTGAAGCTCAAGACGTGATTAAGTATTTCGATAAGCCTTTTCGTGATACTTGTCGAATATTTGTTGAGGTTTTCACTTAAACTTGAGACTCTGTTTCACTTGTGTACTAGTTTGAATCTTATTTGGATTATTCGTTAACCTATAGATTGCTCAAAAAGTCGGAGATGTGAACACATTCTGATAAGAACTGAAATCGGATCTCACAGATAAAAATCAATTTTTAATCATAAACTTTGTAAAATTTCTACAAATTTTAAGTTATTAAACAAAGTTACTGTTGTTCATAAAGTAGTAACAATAAATGGTATCAGATGCTGTTTTTAATTTTATTTCAGGCCCCCAAAATTTCAGAGCCGGCCCTGCAGAGAAGAAGGAATGCCGTCAGAGGAAGACATGATTTCACACTTTCAGTATCAGATCCGCCGAACTTTAGGTTTGGTTTGAGAGAAATTATTACACACAAACCCTAAAACACGCTTTATATACAAAATAAGTTTCACGGGCTACTCCATTGGGCTTTTTTTACTTCTTTTTTCTTTTTCCTTTTTAATAAACTTGGGCCCCATTCCATATTAAGAGCAATTTTAAAAGACGTCGACCACCACCACCAAACACGATGCGTTGTGTTTGTACGGAACGTAGTTAAAAACTAATTAATTTTTTAAAATGTTGTAGTTAATGTTGAAGTTACTTAACTATAGTTTAAGCTTATTAAATAGATTAATGGTTCACAGATATAGCCCGTGGAATCCATACGGAACCCTTCGCGGTAACCTCATGGTGGCGACGATTTCTAGCTCCGGCAACTTCGCGTCCATCACCAGAAACTACGACTCTCCGGCCTCCTCGTCCTGAACATATGTCACCATGTAACCGTCCGTCATCCTCCGCCGCCTCCGGATTTTCAGGATCCTTAGCTACGAAAAAAAACTCGCCGCCGTAACAACCTTGGCCGTACATTCTACCCGCCACCGTGAAATCTTCTCGATCTTATTTGGTCACGTCGAGCTTCACCACTCCCCAATTCTTCGTCATCGGATCTCCGGTCTTCGCGTTCCCGAGAAACGCTGGATTGATGACGGCGAGGTTCCTGGCCAAGATTCCGGTTACATGGTCGATCCGTGCTATCGAGAGACAAGTAAATTTGTGTTTTTTTCTTTGTTTGATTTGAATCACAATCGTTTTGGTTGTTTGCAGGTATGGTAGAAGTATACATTTTCCTTATATTGGATTTCGTAGTGAGCTTGAAGCTCAAGACGTGATTAAGTATTTCGATAAGCCTTTTCGTGATACTTGTCGAATATTTGTTGAGGTTTTCACTTAAACTTGAGACTCTGTTTCACTTGTGTACTAGTTTGAATCTTATTTGGATTATTCGTTAACCTATAGATTGCTCAAAAAGTCGGAGATGTGAACACATTCTGATAAGAACTGAAATCGGATCTCACAGATAAAAATCAATTTTTAATCATAAACTTTGTAAAATTTCTACAAATTTTAAGTTATTAAACAAAGTTACTGTTGTTCACAGAGTAGTAATAATAAATGGTATCAGATGCTGTTTTTAATTTTATTTCAGGCCCCCAAAATTTCAGAGCCGGCCCTGCAGAGAAGAAGGAATGCCGTCAGAGGAAGACATGATTTCACACTTTCAGTATCAGATCCGCCGAACTTTAGGTTTGGTTTGAGAGAAATTATTACACACAAACCCTAAAACACGCTTTATATACAAAATAAGTTTCACGGGCTACTCCATTGGGCTTTTTTGACTTCTTTTTTCTTTTTCCTTTTTAATAAACTTAGGCCCCATTCCATATTAAGTGCAATTTTAAAAGACGTCGACCACCACCACCAAACACGATGTGTTGTGTTTGTACGGAACGTAATTAAAAACTAATTATTTTTTAAAAATGTTGTAGTTAATGTTGAAGTTACTTAACTATTGTTTAAGCTTATTAAATAGATTAATGGTTCACAGATATAGCCCGTGGAATCCATACGGAACCCTTTGCGGTAACCTCACGGTGGCGACGATTTCTAGCTCCGGCAACTTCGCGTCCATCACCAGAAACTACGACTCTCCGGCCTCCTCGTCCTGAACATATGTCACCATGTAACCGTCCGTCATCCTCCGCCGCCACTACAAGAAAACAGGCATTTTGCGACGAATTTTTACGTCGAATAAATGTCGTCGCAAAATTACGTCGAACTACAATCGGATTTACGACGAAACATAATTACGTCGTAAATCCGTCGTTAAATGAGACGAAATAAAATAGTAGTAAAGTCGTCGTTAAATACCGTTGAATATACGATGATTTAACATCGTTTGGACATTTCGTCATAACTTCGTAGTAAATTTACGACGATTTAACGACGGCACGGATTCGTACGTAAATAACGTCGAATTAGCAACGAAATAGAGAGTATTCGTTTTTCGTTGTTAAATCGTAGGTAAATGGCGACGTATTTACAACGGCGGTGTTAGGTAAGCACGTGAATTTAATCGTGTCTTAAAGATTCCTACCGGTATTTTTACAACAAAACAAATCGATGCAATTTCGTTGTAAAAAGACAAAGTCGTTGGAAATTCGATGGAAAATCGTGGTAACTAATGTTGCATATTCGTCGCAAATTCGTAGCCAATGTTCCAACACTCCCTATATAAACACGGCCACACTCCCTATACCACTTATCTCTTTCTCTGAAACAAAAATCTTTCTAAAAAAACAAATATTTCTCTGACTAGGTATGTCAATTTACCAACTTCGGGAATGGTTGTACAATCGGCAGGATTCGGACGGATTGCTAAAGAAGGAATTCAGAGATGGTCTTGAAGGATTCATGTACCAGGCTAGCACACTGCAAATTACAATTGAAAGCGGTAATAAATTCATGTTTTGTCCTTGTCCAAAATGCACAAATAGGAAATTTGTGCCTATCTCGAGGGTATGGTCGCATCTATTAAATAGAGGATTTATGCCGAACTACTATATCTGGTATTGTCATGGGGAAGGTCATGGGGGAAATGCAGCTAGTAGTAGTAGTAGTAATTATAATGAAGGAATGCCATTAGAGGATAGTGTGCATCTAGTTGATGATTATGAGCCTGTGAATTACAATGTTGAAGTTGATAGGATGCATGAGATGGTGACAGATGCATTTCGTGAAACCGCAAGTACATTTGGAGATCCTCACAATGTAGCGTATGAGGAACCCAATGCAGATGCAAAAAAGTTTTTTGATATGTTAGCAGCAGCGGATCAGCCATTGTACGACGGATGTACTAAAGGGAACACAAAACTGTCGGTGGCAGCTAGGATGATGACTCTCAAAACTGATGGTAATCAGAGTCAGTTTTCTTTGGACGGTTGGGCTGATCTAATTAAGGATATTTTGCCGGAAGCCAATGTAGCCGCTGATTCTTATTACGACATACAGAAGCTGGTATGTAGCCTTGGGTTGCCTTCTCAGATGATAGATGTTTGTGTTGACAATTGCATGATATTTTGGAAAGATGATGATAAGTTGCAGGAGTGTCGATTCTGCCGTAAGCCACGATATAAGCCACATGGTCGTGGTCGTAACAAGGTACCTTTCCAACGAATGTGGTACTTGCCAATAAAAGATAGATTGCAGCGAATGTATCAGTCTGAAAGGACGGCTGGTTTGATGAGATGGCATGCCGATCATTCCGTTACAGATGGAGAGATTCAGCATCCATCTGACGCTAAAGCGTGGAAGCATTTTCAGGCGGTGCACCCCAATTTCGCTAGAGAGAAAAGAAATGTCTACCTGGGTCTTTGCACAGATGGATTCAGTCCTTTTGGTATGTCTGGTAGGCAATACTCCCTATGGCCGATAATACTCACTCCTTACAATCTCCCCCCTGAAATGTGCATGCAAAAAGAATTTCTATTCATGAGTATCTTGATCCCTGGCCCGAAACATCCCCGGCGTTCTCTTGATGTTTTTTTACAGCTTTTGATAGAAGAACTGAAAGAGTTGTGGTACACTGGAGCTCGGACGTATGATACCTCACGGAAGAGGAATTTTACTATGCGTGCAGTGCTTATGTGGACAATAAGCGACTTTCCGCCGTACGGGATGCTTTCCGGGTGGACTGCGCACGGGCGGTTATCTTGCCCGTATTGTCTTAATCGAACGGATGCTTTTCAGCTAAAACACGGAAGAAAGACAAGCTGGTTCGACTGTCACCGTCGCTTCTTACCGCTGAACCATAGATACCGAAGAAACAAACAATTGTTTAAGAAGAACAAAGCAGTTCGTGTTCCTCCTCCTGTTGTCTTAACTGGGGTAGACATTGAAGCGCAAATTGATCATTTTGGTGCACAGAGTACAGTCAGATGTGGCGGCAGCTGGCACACTCCCGGAAATATGCCAGATGGATATGGGGATCAACACAATTGGCATAAGAAGAGCATTTTCTGGGAAATTCCGTACTGGAAAGATCATCTTCTCAGACACAATCTGGATGTGATGCACATTGAAAAAAATTTATTCGATAACATCATGCATACGGTGTTAAATGTCAAAGGCAAAACAAAAGACAGCGTGAACTCAAGATTGGATTTGCCTGATCTTTGTTCGAGGAGTCACTACAGGAAAAACGCGTATTTATAGCACTTTATTATAGCGTTTTATGTGTTTCTGCTATGGTTGTCTTGCGAATTATCTTTTATAGCGTTTCTAATATAATAAACGCTATGATATGTTGTACTCGCTAAAACTTGTATTCGCGCTTATTTTTTTTTTTCTTCTAAGTGGTGAGCGTAAAATTATTTCTCTGTTTTGTGCTTAAATATTTTAGAAAATATTCATTAATAATATTAATTTCTAAAAGAATATGTATCACCTCCTTAACCTAATTTGTTTCCTTCATCTCTCGCCCCCAATATCGCCTCCTTCCTCTCACGCTCTCATCTCTCTCATTCTTTTGTAAGATTTGTATTGGTTTTGGGTTTTACTGTGCTGATTTTTGCTGGTTTGTGATTCAAGAGTTTGGGTTTCTTCAATATGTGGTCTTTTCTTCTTAGAAGGTTAGCGATTTCTCAGCGGGATTTTGAGAATCAGGGATTTCTCAGGTTTTGGATCGAACTATTCCGTCGAATCACAGTTTTGATATTTTGCTGTTGGCCTGTTGGGTGATTTTTTAATTCAAAATTTGCGTGGATCTCAGTTATTTTCTGCAAAATTTTAATCCTCGTGAGGGATTCCGCCGTGAAATTCTCTTTAGTTTCAGGATTCATCGTTTTCTTTTTGATTGCAAAGTCTGGGTTTAAATCGATTTGATTGGGATCAAAGTGATTTATGGATCTGTGAGATTTAACAGCATAGCGATGCTTTTGATTTCGTTCCTCGTTGTCTATATTCATTAATAATCAATGGTCTCATGCTGTTTTCTGGTCACATCACGAAGATGACTAGAATGATTTATCCTAATTGGAGTTTTGTATTGGTTTGATCTTGGAGTTCTTATGTCTTAGTATCCTTATATTTGGTTATTTTTATGAATTTTTGCACTTCAAGTTCTTGTCTTTATTCGAGTTGTGCTTCTCCTATTCTCTTGGTATTCAGGTTCAAAACTTTTTTATGTTCTTGAATATTCTAAGTTTGGCTTCTTGAGTAATGTATAATTTTGTTTTGATTATGGTAAGATGGTTTCTTCTCCTAGCAGATCTGATGGGTTGAAGGTTTTTCTGCAGGTGGAACGGAGGTGGCCACTGCCTACGAGCAGATATGTGGCATTTAAGATGATAGATTGCACCATGAAGCTGCCTAAACAGTTATTCGGTGAAGGCGAAGGAGCCTTGGTGATTGAGGTGGCTCATCAACCTGCAGGCGATAGAGATCTACTGACATTGTGTAGAGAGTACTGAGATTGTGTAGAGAGTACTGAGATTGTCTACGCAAACTATGTCGCCTTTATGAAGCAAAGAGACAGAAGCTGGCTGATCAATTGCCAGAAGCTATAAGCCAATCTTCTACAAGAGACTGCGAGCTTAGATCAGCAGTCATGGCTCTCATCTATACTAGATACACATGCTCTTAGGTCTGATGAGAGAGTCTACAAGCCAACATTCGAACCCTAAGAGCTTATGAGAGGAGATTTATTGTAACTGAAACTTCATTGTTCATGAGTAAATTATCAATGTTATTGATTATTTTATCTTCTTGCAAATCAAAATGGAGACTTTTAAATTAAAATTGTTGGAATTCAAAATTAAAAATTCAAAATTCAAAATTCTATAGTATAACTAATAATAACAATTAGTAAACGCTATTAATAATAATATTAATAACATTTTACAAGCGTTATTATAAACTATTTAATAGCGGTCTTAAAGCCGCTATAATAAATGAAAATATCATAGCAGACCAAAAAATCGCTATCTAAAGTGCCACACCTACTATAACGGGCGATGATAGAGCGCTTGTAAAAGCGCTATCTTATCATATAATAGCGTTTTTCGGATGCTAAGAATACACGTTTTTTCCTGTAGTGAGTGAGTTGCATATTTCGAACGACGGGACGATGCCATATCCTATTTATCAGTTAGGTCCTGCAGAGAAGTCGGCCTTGTTCAATTGGGCTTCATCCGACGTGAAATTCCCAGACGGGTACGTTTCAAATCTATCAAAATGTGTTCAAGGACAGAAGTTTTCGGGGATGAAAAGCCATGACTGTCATGTATTTATGGAACGATTACTTCCATTTGCATTCGAGGAGCTCCTACCTACAAGTGTACATGCAGCAATTGCAGGTATATATGTATGTAAATTAGTGATACGCATATATATATATCGTATATATATAATTGTATGTAATTAACAACTTATTACCATGTCCTTCCAATGCAGCGATCGGAGCGTTCTTCAGAGACCTTTGCACTCGTACTCTCACCGAAGAAGTTATTGCACAACTCCACCTTAACATCCCTATGTACTTATGCAATTTGGAGCAGATATTTCCACCAGCATTTTTTGATGTTATGGAACATCTTGCCTTACATCTTCCTTACGAAGCAGAACTTGGTGGCCCAGTTCATTTCCGGTGGATGTACCCGTTCGAGCGATTCATGGGGCATCTTAAAGGAAAAGCAAAAAACTTGGCAAGAGTGGAAGGATCAATAGTCTCAGGCAGTTTATCACAAGAAACATCTCATTTCACTGAGTATTATTTTCCATCGAAGGTGAGGACGAGGAAAAGGGCTCCTAAACGATATGACGATGGCGGAGTGGGTAGATCATATCCATCCGAAGGTGTACCAGTAATGTTCTCTTCAGTCGGAAGATTAGGTGGATGCATCAAAGAAGTTTGGTGGGCTGACGAGAACGACCGTCATAGCGCGCAAACATATATCCTTCTCAATTGCGATGAGATTTCCCCATTTGAGATGTAAGCTAAGTGATGACATCCAAACTAAATAAAATACCATGTACATATATATTCTTCTGACAGCTTGTATTTTGATATTCATTTTGAATGCAAGGAATTTTGTAGGCAGGTCTGAGAGTGTATCAACGGGGTTACAGATAACGAAATCAACAAACGCAAGGATCAACACTTTGCCAAGTGGATTCAATCATCTGTACGGGTTTATATATATATATATATATATGTTTTTCGCAATTACATATATATATTTGCGTGAGTAAATGACGTTTCATTAATTAACAATTATGTACTAATTCCCCCTCTCTATTTGATTAATACAAGGTTTCTATCGGTGATGATTCATATCCGCAGTGGTTCCATGAAGTAATCAAAGGACCATTATGGAAGGTCACAAATGCACCATTGTATTGTACACGTGGATACGTGTTCCATACCTTCAGCTATGGGAAGGAAAGGGCTACAGCGAATTATGGTGTATGTGTTAGGGGTGAGGTCGATTTTTATGGCGTTCTACAAGAAATTATTGAAGTTGAATATCCGAGCATCCTTGGTTTACGATGTGTGATTTTCAAGTGTGATTGGTTCGATCCAACTATCGGGAGAGGTGTTCGGGAGAACAAGTTCAGAATCGACGTCAACCAATCTCGGCGTTACAACAAATTTGAGCCATTTATCCTTGCTTCACAGGCCGAGCAAGTCACCTTCGTCCCATATCCCCGAGTTCGAACAACAGGGATTATTTGGTTGTCCGTTATCAAAATTACTCCACGGGGCACAGTTATAGGGGATCAGGATGATCTTCCAATGCAGCAAGATCATTGCTCTGGTTTAGCGGAACCAGATGAGAACACAGACGGACATATCCTATTAATAGATCCTGAGAACCCGCAGGTCTTAGGTCAACCAACCGATTCTACCGAAGACGACGAAGAAAGTGTTCCAGATGAATTCTCCGAAAGTGATGAACCCGATGATGAAGAAAATGTAGAAAATGGTGACTCCGACGAGTATTGATTTAATATGATTTATGTATTCAAATGTTTTGTATTGAAAAACTTTTAAGTTTATGAAGTTTTTTTTGTGGATAAACCTTAATTAAGTTATTTATGTGCCTTATTATATTTTATTTAGTGAAACGCTGGTGTATTTTTTGTTGAAAGTTTAAGAGTTACACAGAGCAACGAATTAGCAACGTAACGTTGTTAACTCGTCGCAATATTGCGACGAATTGGCGACGTATACGTTGTTAATTCGTCGCTATTTAGGTGACTGTTGTGAAATAGATGGAATTTCGTTGGTACATGTTCTTTTCTATTTACAAAAATCTGGCCAACGACCGTATTCGTGGAAAATAAAAAACTTATGCAACATATTTTCCACGAAACGGTCGCTGGGTTAGATTGATGTAAATAATTGTAAATGGTGAATGAGGTGTGGAGTGGAGTGAAAGGGTGGTTGTAACATCCGTGAACCAGAAAGTTGTTTTGGAAGTGGTGTTGGACGATGCTAGGGGTTCGGGAGTAGTTGGCACATGCTCTTAGAGGTGTGAATTGAGGGTTGGCTGTACATGTTCTTGTTTGATTGTTGTGCAGTCGGTCTAAGGTTCAAGCATCGCGAAGAAAGTGTGTTAAATTCTTCTGAACGACTAGTATCGATCGACACCCGAAGGGTGTCGATCGACACCGGTTATCGGGTTTGATTTCCGGTTTAAGTCGATCGATTTGCAATTGGGTTGGTTTTGGTCGATGGGTGTCGACCGACACCAAGGGAGGGTGTCGATCGACACCGGTTATGGTGAAATCGACCGGTTTGATTCAAGTGATTGCGGTTTGGTCGGTTAAGGGCGAGGGAACCCTATTTTATGCGAGAAAACACTGTAGCCGCATCACTTTTCACGTTTTTCGAGGCAGAGAGTTTCCAGAGAGAGGCAGGGCGATTTTGGTTGATTTTTGGAGTTTCTGGGCTTGATTTGTTGCTGTTCTTCGCTGTTTGATCTCTTTCCCTTGTTTCTAATCCGTTCTCAGGTGAGTGCGTGACTGTAGGCCCGTTGATCAATAGAGATTGTTTGATTTCGAGTTTTGGTTGTGTTCTTGAGTTGTTTATGCTGGATTTCGTGTTTTGATAGTATTGGGGCGTTGAAAACCCCTAGATTTTGTGTTATTGCGATTTTGGAATGCGTTTTTCGTAGCTTCTGGTTTCTGGGCGTCGAGCCGGTGTCGAGCGACACTCGATGAGTGTCGATCGACACTCGGGAGGCTGGCGTCGATCGACACCATAGAGGTGTCGGTCGACACCAACCTGGGTGTCAGGAAACGTGGGTGTTTCCTGACAGGGATGGTTTATGCTGTTGATGATTGTTGAGCTTTGTTATTGTTGTTGTTTATTGTGATGTTTCGTCTAGTGTTTGACGTAATTGGCCTGTAGGCAGGATGATCCACTCACTAAGTATTTATGATAATACTTACGCATCTCTATTCCAATGTGATGCAGGTAACAGCAATGTTCTTCCGCGGAAAGAGACCGAGAGAAGAGGATGATGAGATTAGGAATTTGATTCTGGCTTTGTTGTTGTGGTTGACAAGGAATTCTTAGGATGTTAGCTATTTTAATAATGTAGCAAAACCTGGTTTAGGTTGCTTATTGGTTATTGGTTTTATTGGTTTATTTCTTTATTGGTTATTGTTGAACGGTTATTTATGATTTAATAATATTATTGTTTTCTTCCGCATTGTGTTGTTGAATTAGCTGTTGAGGATTAATATTTATGGGAATATTAATCTGGGCTAATTATTTAATAGAAAAAAAAAAAAAAAAAAAATTTTGGTTGTTTCATTTTGGTATCAGAGCGTAGTCGGTTTTAGGACTGTTAGAATTGGATGAATTGGACTATGTGTTTAATTGATTATGTGAGTTAGTCAATTAGTGGTTTAATCTCATCCTCTCGGTCTTCCAGTTTTCCGCGGGTAAGTGAGTTGGATATTTGGTGTGTTTTGGTTTTGTGTCTGTGTTTTGACCTTTGCTCTTTTTCTGTACTTGGTGGTAGTGCAGAGAGATGGACGCAGGTCGTGGTCGTGGCCGTGGTCGTGGTCGCGGTGCAGCCCGTGGGGGCAGAGGAGCTGGTCGCGGTGGGCGAGCAGCGGGTCGTGGAGGTCGGGGTGCTGGTCGTGGTTTGCCAGAGGCTGAGGCCTCAGTGGAGAGTGCGGCGCCTAGTGTGGCGGCGGCGTCGGTGACACAGTCTGTTTCGTTAGCCGGTGGGGCTAGTTTGGGCGTCGGGGGTGGCGCGGGGGCAGGAGCAGTTCCCGGTGGGGGCGCGGCTCTTGCTCAGGGTGATTTGATTGTGGGGCTACTGACGCAGCTTTTGGCACGTCTTCCAGAGGCAGTTCCACAGCAGGCTCCGGTTGCACCTCCAGCGGCCGGGGCACAGGTTGGTGCCGGGGCACATGTTGGTGCCGGTTTTGTTGAGCAGCAGGAGGCTGCGGTGCAGCAGGGTGTTGCAGTTGGGTTTTCGCCTTATCGTGAGATGATGAGGGAGATGCAGAGGATTGGCACGCCTACGTTTGAGGGCGGGGTTACTCCAGAGCAGGCTGATGAGTGGCGTCAGAGGTTGGAGCGGAACTTCGATTCTGTTCGTTGTCCGGCACAGTTTCAGGTTGAGTTGGCAGTGCACTACCTTGGAGGTGATGCACATTTGTGGTGGAGGTCTGTTAGGACCAGGAGAGAGGTTTGGACTTGGGTTGACTTCGTCGAGGAGTTCAACCACAAGTTTTTCCCTCAGGAGGCTCGTGACAGGCTGCAGTTGAGATTCTTAGACTTGACGCAGGGTGAGAGGTCTGTCCGGGAGTATGATGCAGAGTTCTGCAGATTGGTGGTCTTTTCTGGTGGTGAGCTGATCAGTGAGCGAGCATTGACGTCGCGGTTTCTCCAGGGGCTTCGGAGGAACATCAGGACTCAGTGCAGAGGGGGTATGTACCACACCAGAGCGGGTTTAGTGGAGTTGGCAGCGTCCATTGAGGAGGACTTGCGTGAGCCGGTGAGTACGGCGGTTGTTCCAGTTGCAGTTGCTCCTGCTACCCATCCTCGGGGCCAGCAGCAGCATCAGCAGCGCAGAGGTCACAGTTCTGGTTACGGCAGGGGCAGTAGGCCTGCGCAGGGCCAGAAGAGGAGAGCAGAGGAGATATCTGCTAGTAGCCCGAGTGCGGGTGGTTGTTTCGGTTGTGGGAGTCTGGATCACAGAGTTGCGACTTGCCCCAAGAGGGCGGGATCCAGAGAGTCGACAGTGTGCTACTACTGCAGGGAGCCGGGGCATATCAAGACTATGTGTCCCAAGTTGCAGCAGAGAGCAGTGGCAGCGGCGATTCAGCCGTTGGCTATTCAGTCAGCAGCGCAGGTTGCGGCGTTGCAGTCGGGTGGAGCGCCGAGAGTCTATACTTCGGCAGAGGTGGGCCAGACCAGTCAGTCAGGCCAGATCACAGGTAAAATCTTGACTCAGACTTTTAAATTCTTAAGGTAGAATTGTTGCGTGTCTGTTTCTGTTATTTTACTGTGATAGAGTTAGAGGTTCTCAACACTTGTGGAATTGTGTAGGGACCTTGTTAGTTGGAGGTTTTGAGTCGCACGTTCTGTTTGACTCGGGAGCATCTAATTGCTTCATTACTCCGGAGAGAGCTGAGGGTAGTGGTATTCGGAGTAGCGATGGCGAGGCTTCAGGCTTTGTCAAGGTGGCCGGTGGTGGTTATTTGGCTACTTCGGGCAGAGCTAGAGCAGTTGATGTGCGTATTGCGGGGCAGTCTATGCCAGCAGATTTGGTCATCAGTCCCGTGGAGCTGTATGACGTGATTTTGGGGATGGACTGGTTATCTCTATACCGAGTTCATCTGGATTGCTACAGAGGTAGAGTGGTGTTTGAGCAGGATGCAGGGAAGTTGGTTTATCAGGGAGTGAGACCGACTTCGGGGAGTATAGTGATTTCAGCTATTCAGGCAGAGCAGTTGTTAGAGCGGGGCTGCGAGGCCTATTTGGCGACAATCACTATGACAGAGTCCAGTGGTGAGGTGAGTCTACAGGATATTCAGGTTGTCCAGGATTTCGAGGATGTTTTTCGGTCGCTGAAGGGATTGCCACCATCTCGGTCAGATCCTTTCACGATTGATTTAGAGCCCGGGACAGCTCCGATATCGAAGACACCTTACAGGATGGCTCCAGCAGAGATGGCAGAGCTGAAGAAGCAGCTGGAGGACCTTTTGAGTAAAGGGTTCATCAGACCTAGTGTGTCGCCATGGGGAGCGCCAGTGTTGTTTGTTAAGAAGAAGGATGGTAGTTTTCGGTTGTGCATCGATTACCGGGGAATTAACCGAGTCACAGTGAAGAACAGGTACCCACTTCCGAGGATCGATGAGTTGTTGGATCAGTTGAGAGGGGCTACTTGGTTCTCCAAGATTGACTTGGCATCGGGATATCATCAGATTCCGATAGATGAGGCAGATGTCCGGAAGACAGCTTTTCGGACGAGGTATGGGCATTTCGAGTTTGTGGTCATGCCTTTCGGTTTGACTAATGCGCCGGCAGCATTTATGAGGTTGATGAACGACGTGTTCAGGGAGTTTCTGGATGTGTTTGTCATTATTTTCATCGATGACATTTTGGTGTATTCGAGGAGTCCAGAGGAGCATGCGACTCATTTGAGGCTTGTGTTGGAGAAGCTTCGAGAGCAGAAGCTGTTTGCTAAGTTGAGCAAGTGCAGCTTTTGGCAGAGGGAGATGGGTTTTCTTGGCCATATTGTTTCTGCAGAGGGAGTTTCTGTGGATCCGGCTAAGATTGAGGCTATCAGGGATTGGCCTAGACCGAGTAGTGCTACCGAGATCAGGAGTTTTCTGGGTTTAGCAGGCTACTACAGGAGGTTCGTCAAGGGGTTTGCGAGTATGTCTCAGCCGATGACGAGGTTGACTGGCAAGGATGTGCCGTTTGTGTGGTCGCAGGAGTGCGAGGAGAGCTTTGGGAAGCTCAAGGAGATGTTGACTAGTACACCAGTTTTGGCATTACCTGACCCGGGGAAGCCATATGTAGTGTACACAGATGCTTCAGGTGTTGGACTTGGTTGTGTTTTGATGCAGGAGGGCAGAGTGATTGCCTATGCTTCGAGGCAGTTGCAGGGCAGTGAGCGCAACCGTCCTACACATGATCTTGAGTTGGGAGCAGTGGTTTTTGCACTCAAGATTTGGAGGTCTTATCTTTATGGTGGTAGAGTGCAGATCTTTACAGATCACAAGAGTCTACAGCATATTTTCACTCAGCCTTTGCTGAATGCGAGACAGACGCGTTGGGTGGAGTTTCTGGCAGACTATGACCTGGATATTGTTTATCACCCAGGCAAGGCCAATTTGGTGGCAGATGCGTTGAGTCGACGGAGGGTTGATTCAGATAGAGAGCGTGGTGTTGAGTCTTTGGTCAGCGAGATTAGTACATTGCGTCTTTGTGCTATTTCAGAGGAGCCTTTGGGTTTAGAGGCAGCGGATCAGGCAGATCTACTCAGTAGGATCAGAGTGGCGCAGCAGAGTGATCAGGGTTTGATTGATGCTTCGCAGGCGGTTGGTTCTGAGTATCAGGTCTCTTCGAATGGGACTATCTTGGTTCGTGGGCGAGTTTGTGTGCCCAAGGATGAGGAGTTGAGGCAGGAGGTTTTGAGAGAGGCTCATTCGAGCAAGTTTTCGATTCATCCGGGTGCGACCAAGATGTACCGTGACCTCAAACGGTATTATCATTGGGTTGGGATGAAGAGAGATGTGGCAGATTGGGTTGCGAGGTGCAACACTTGTTCTTTGGTCAAGGCAGAGCATCAGGTGCCTAGTGGTCTTCTGCAGAGTTTACCCATTCCAGAGTGGAAGTGGGATATGATCACTATGGATTTTGTTGTGGGATTGCCGATCTCACGGACTTTCGATGCTATTTGGGTCATTGTAGATCGCTTGACCAAGTCAGCACATTTCTTGGCTATCAAGAAGACAGATGGAGCGGCTGTCTTAGCTAGGAAGTTTGTGCGGGAGATTGTGAGGCTGCATGGAGTGCCAGCCAGTATTGTGTCGGATAGAGATCCGAGGTTTGCTTCAGAGTTTTGGAGGGCATTTCAGACTGAGATGGGCACTAAGGTGCATATGAGTACAGCGTATCATCCGCAGACAGACGGACAGTCAGAGAGGACTATTCAGACTTTGGAGGATCTGCTTAGGATGTGTGTACTGGATTGGGGTGGTCGTTGGGCTGATCATCTGTGTTTGGCAGAGTTTGCCTATAACAACAGTTTTCAGTCTAGTATTGGTATGGCTCCTTATGAGGCGTTGTATGGGAGGCCATGCAGGACACCCTTATGCTGGACCCAAGTGGGGGAGCGCAGCATGTTTGGAGCTACTTTTGTTCAGGAGACGACGGAGAAGATTCGTGTCTTGAGGCTGAACATGAAGGAGGCGCAGGATAGACAGAGGAGTTATGCAGATAGGCGGCGACGTGAGCTTGAGTTTCAGGTGGGAGATAGAGTTTATCTCAAGATGGCTATGTTGAGGGGCCCTAACAGGTCCATAGCAGAGAACAAGCTCAGTCCGCGTTTTATGGGTCCGTTTCCAGTGGTGGAGCGAGTTGGGCCAGTGGCTTATCGGTTGGAGTTGCCACCGATTATGAGCGCCTTTCACAAGGTGTTTCATGTTTCTATGTTGAGGAGGTGTTTGCGTCCTTCAGAGGAGGTTGTGGTTGAGGTTCCAGAGGATCTCCAGCCAGATTTGACAGTTCCGGCAGTTCCTGTGAGGATTCTTGAGAGGAGAGTCAAGGTTCTGCGGAACAAGAGGGTGCCATTGTTGAGAGTCTTGTGGGACTGTAGTGGCACAGAGGAGCAGACTTGGGAGCCAGAGGCAAAGATGAAGCTGAAGTTCGGAAAGTGGTTCGACAAGCAGGCTGTGGAGTGATTCATCTTTGTGGTTCTAGTCTTGTTTTGGTTTTTGTTGTTGTTGGTTTTGGAATTATGTATTTTCGTTTTGTTGTACGATATACATTTTTGGAGTTATATGAGATGGAGTTTTGCCTCATATTTTTGGTTATGGTTTGGATGTTACAAGTTTCTTTGGCCGGTGGGGTCATTGGAAGTTTTAGTCATATGTTGGTACGCGTTTCAGATTTTATTACTCGTTTTGTCTAGAGGCGGTGGGCCTTGTAGACGGTGGTTCTATTTGTGTTGGGACGTTAGGTGCCCAACGGACTTATATTGGGGGTCGCTACCTCGATATGGGTTGTTTTAGTGACAGTGGGTCACGTTTTGGTTGTGACTTCGGGTCACGTTTGGTTTTGTGACATTGGTCACATTTTTGGTACTGGACCGTGAGTTGCAGTACGGATGTCATGACTGCGGTTATGGCATTGAGAGTAATAATATCTTGGAAACATGCGTATAACATAGGACTAAAATTTGAGTTTTGAGGTCTTGGAGAGACGTTTGTGTTGGGATTCGAGGACGAATCCATTTTAGTGGGGGAGAATTGTAACATCCGTGAACCAGAAAGTTGTTTTGGAAGTGGTGTTGGACGATGCTAGGGGTTCGGGAGTAGTTGGCACATGCTCTTAGAGGTGTGAATTGAGGGTTGGCTGTACATGTTCTTGTTTGATTGTTGTGCAGTCGGTCTAAGGTTCAAGCATCGCGAAGAAAGTGTGTTAAATTCTTCTGAACGACTAGTATCGATCGACACCCGAAGGGTGTCGATCGACACCGGTTATCGGGTTTGATTTCCGGTTTAAGTCGATCGATTTGCAGTTGGAGTTGGTTTGGTCGAGTGGTGTCGACCGACACCAAGGGAGGGTGTCGATCGACACCGGTTATGGTGAAATCGACCGGTTTGATTCAAGTGATTGCGGTTTGGTCGGTTAAGGGCGAGGGAACCCTATTTTATGCGAGAAAACACTGTAGCCGCATCACTTTTCACGTTTTTCGAGACAGAGAGTTTCCAGAGAGAGGCAGGGCGATTTTGGTTGATTTTTGGAGTTTCTGGGCTTGATTTGTTGCTGTTCTTCGCTGTTTCATCTCTTTCCCTTGTTTCTAATCCGTTCTCAGGTGAGTGCGTGACTGTAGGCCCGTTGATCAATAGAGATTGTTTGATTTCGAGTTTTGGTTGTGTTCTTGAGTTGTTTATGCTGGATTTCGTGTTTTGATAGTATTGGGGCGTTGAAAACCCCTAGATTTTGTGTTATTGCGATTTTGGAATGCGTTTTTCGTAGCTTCTGGTTTCTGGGCGTCGAGCCGGTGTCGAGCGACACTCGATGAGTGTCGATCGACACTCGGGAGGCTGGCGTCGATCGACACCATAGAGGTGTCGGTCGACACCAACCTGGGTGTCAGGAAACGTGGGTGTTTCCTGACAGGGATGGTTTATGCTGTTGATGATTGTTGAGCTTTGTTATTGTTGTTGTTTATTGTGATGTTTCGTCTAGTGTTTGACGTAATTGGCCTGTAGGCAGGATGATCCACTCACTAAGTATTTATGATAATACTTACGCATCTCTATTCCAATGTGATGCAGGTAACAGCAATGTTCTTCCGCGGAAAGAGACCGAGAGAAGAGGATGATGAGATTAGGAATTTGATTCTGGCTTTGTTGTTGTGGTTGACAAGGAATTCTTAGGATGTTAGCTATTTTAATAATGTAGCAAAACCTGGTTTAGGTTGCTTATTGGTTATTGGTTTTATTGGTTTATTTCTTTATTGGTTATTGTTGAACGGTTATTTATGATTTAATAATATTATTGTTTTCTTCCGCATTGTGTTGTTGAATTAGCTGTTGAGGATTAATATTTATGGGAATATTAATCTGGGCTAATTATTTAATAGAAAAAAAAAAAAAAAAAATTTTGGTTGTTTCAGTGGTGGTCCTTTTATAAGGAAATTAAGAGTTTCAACATGCTTGCAAATCCCTTGGTAGATTGTTGATCATTACGTCGAATTTCCGACGATTTGGTCGTTATATCGTCGCAATTAACGACGATTTAGCGTCAAACAAGAGCTGGACGTCGCTAAATCGTCGTTAATAGCGACGTGTTAACGACGTCAGTTACAAATTTAGCTGGTGTGTTGTTAATTCGTCGCTATACAAAACCGTAAACCCTAAAATAGCTTGTTACAGAAAGTTTTTCAATAACCAAACTTACCAATCGACAAACGAATAGCTTTGCTTATGTTTAATCCAAGCAAACATAAGTTTAGAGGAATATAAAGAACATCAACCACAGTTTCTCATAGTAAGAGGTTTACTACATGTAATCGTAGAAGAATTCTTGTAATGTTAGATTTTTTCCAAATGTTTTGTCTTTACAACTTCTTTTGTAACTTTTATTTCACTTATTTCACTAATATTAACGTCTAACTGTTTGGGGCAAGTATAGGGTTTAGGGTTGATATTAACGACGTTTTTACGATGTTTTCTCGTAATTCCGAAGTGAAATCGTTGTTATAAAAACGGTTACCTCGTACAAAGGAGGTTTATCTCTAATTTATAAATCTCTTTATAAACAATTTAGCGACGAATTAACTACGTGTACGAGGAAGTCCTCGGTAAATCATCGCAAATTAACGACGAATTAACAACCCCAAAATATAAATCTTTATTTTCCGCGTGCGGGAAATAAATATTTTATCGGAAACATTTACCGACGATTTGGCGACAATACTTACGTGTCGTCGCCGAATCGTCGCTAATTAATGACGATGTAGCGACGACACGTAAGTAGCGTCGCTAAATCGTCGTTAATTAGCGACGATTTGGCGACGATTACACATATATATCGTTTCTTTCCCCTTCCTCCTCACTTGCTCGCAAAACAACAATCACCTCGTTGCCGATCTCTCTCGCCTGCCAAAACTCTTCCGATCGTGTCTCCCGCCGGCCGCCCGTCACTCCCCCTCCGGCCGTCTCTCTCCTCTCCCGCCGGCGGTCTCTCTCCATTGCCCGAGGTCGCCCTTGTTTACTCCGCCCGGCGACCGTTCCAGTTCCTCCCGACGACCTTCTTGCTTCCCGCCGGCCGTCTCTCCCCCGCCGGCCATCTCTTTCCCGCCGCCCGTCTATCTCCCGCCGCCGTCAATCTCCCGCCGACCGGTTCCTCCATCTCGCCGTCAATCTCCCGCCGATCCACTCCACATTTCATAAGGTTAATTACAATTAACCTTATTTTGATTATGTTATTTTGGGATGTAGGGAATAATTATGTGGAATTTTGGATATTAAAATTGTTAGTTAGGGTTTAATGAAAATGAATTTAGATAGGGTTTAGTTAGTAAAATTTATACTAAATTTTTTTGATTTTAGTGTGAAATCGATCTTATTGTTTGTAACAGTGATAATGAGGCCTTCACGTCAAAACCAATACCACCACTTTTTGCCGGAGGGGTTGGGCAGAGCAGCGGCCAGCCAAGTTCGGAAAACTTTGTGCCGCAGACGCAATCACAGCAAAGTGCCGATTTTCCACCGCCTCGGCCTTACGCACATCTCACGGTTGACGAAATTCTCGCTCTTCCCGGTCGAACTTCACTTACGAAACTTCATCCGGAAAAATTAGATGACGCTTTGTGGTACAAAATATTTTTAATTATATTTAGTTATCAAGTGGTAAATATATATATATATATATATATTTTATACATATTAATGAATATTTGCTATCTGGGTTTTGTACAGGTTTGGTGTCGAATGCTCGGTATCGCGTACCATTAGCAACATAATCAAAAATTATTTCGATGAGCCGCATGCCAATTGGAGTCAAACGTCCCAAGAGATCAGAGACACATGGTGGAAAATGTTTGCGGTAAATAACATTTAACAATTTTATTTGTTTCATTAATATATTATATAGATTATATATTTTTCTTTATATATCCATATTTTAAATATATACATGACATTTAATAATTATAAATTGTAGGTTGCCCCAAAAAATAAGGGGAAATTTATTGGAATGGGTTCTATTCGACATGTCCCGATTGCTTCGTCATTTGCTTCGTCGAATATTTGTTGAGGTTTTCACTTAAACTTAAGACTCTGTTTCACTTGTGTACTAGTTTGAATCTTATTTGGATTATTCGTTAACCTATAGATTGCTCAAAAAGTCGGAGATGTGAACACATTCTGATAAGAACTGAAATCGGATCTCACAAATAAAAATCAATTTTTAATCATAAACTTTGTTAAATTTCTAAAATTTTAAGTTATTAAACAAAGTTACTGTTGTTCACAGAGTAGTAACAATAAATGGTATCAGATGCTGTTTTTAATTTTATTTCAGGCCCCCAAAATTTCAGGGCCGGCCCTGCAGAGAAGAAGGAATGCCGTCAGAGGAAGACATGATTTCACACTTTCAGTATCAGATCCGCCGAACTTTAGGTTTGGTTTGAGAGAAATTATTACACACAAACCCTAAAACACGCTTTATATACAAAATAAGTTTCACGGGGTACTCCATTGGGCTTTTTGGACTTCTTTTTTCTTTTTCCTTTTTAATAAACTTAGGCCCCATTCCATATTAAGTGCAATTTTAAAAGACGTCGACCACCACCACCAAACACGATGCGTTGTGTTTGTACGGAACGTAATTAAAAACTAATTATTTTTTTAAAATGTTGTAGTTAATGTTGAAGTTACTTAACTATAGTTTAAGCTTATTAAATAGATTAATGGTTCACAGATATAGCCCGTGGAATCCATACGGAACCCTTCGCGGTAACATCACGGTGGCGACGATTTCTAGCTCCGGCAACTTCGCGTCCATCACCAGAAACTACGACTCTCCGGCCTCCTCGTCCTGAACATATGTCACCATGTAACCCGTCCGTCATCCTCCGCCGCCTCCGGATTTTCAGGATCCTTAGCTACGAAAACAAATTCGCCGCCGTAACAACCTTGGCCGTACATTCTACCCGCCACCGTGAAATCTTCTCGATCTTATTTGGTCACGTCGAGTTTCACCACTCCCCAATTCTTCGTCATCGGATCTCCGGTCTTCGCGTTCCCGAGAAACGCTGGATTGATGACGGCGAGGTTCCTGGCCAAGATTCCGGTTACATGGTCGATCCGTGCTATCGAGAGAAAAATAAATTTGTGTTTTTTTCTTTGTTTGATTTGAATCACAATCGTTTTGCTTGTTTGCAGGTATGGTAGAAGTATACATTTTCCTTATATTGGATTTCGTAGTGAGCTTGAAGCTCAAGACGTGATTAAGTATTTCGATAAGCCTTTTCGTGATACTTGTCGAATATTTGTTGAGGTTTTCACTTAAACTTGAGACTCTGTTTCACTTGTGTACTAGTTTGAATCTTATTTGGAATATTCGTTAACCTATAGATTGCTCAAAAAGTCGGAGATGTGAACACATTCTGATAAGAACTGAAATCGGATCTCACAGATAAAAATCAAATTTTAATCATAAACTTTGTAAAATTTCTACAAATTTGAAGTTATTAAACAAAGTTACTGTTGTTCACAGAGTAGTAACAAAAAATGGTATCAGATGCTGTTTTTAATTTTATTTCAGACCCCAAAATTTCAGGGCCGGCCCTGCAGAGAAGAAGGAATGCTGTCAGAGGATGACATGATTTCACACTTTCAGTATCAGATCCGCTGAACTTTAGGTTTGCTTTGAGAGAAATTATTACACACAAACCCTAAAACACGCTTTATATACAAAATAAGTTTCACGGGCTACTCCATTGGGCTTTTTTGACTTCTTTTTTCTTTTTCTTTTTTAATAAACTTGGGCCCCATTCCATATTAAGTGCAATTTTAAAAGACGTCGACCACCACCACCAAACACGATGCGTTGTGTTTGTACGGAACGTAATTAAAAACTAATTATTTTTTTAAAATGTTGTAGTTAATGTTGAAGTTACTTAACTATAGTTTAAGCTTATTAAATAGATTAATGGTTCACAGATATAGCCCGTGGAATCCATACGGAACCCTTCGCGGTAACCTCACGGTGGCGACGATTTCTAGCTCCGGCAACTTCGCGTCCATCACCTGAAACTACGACTCTCCGGCCTCCTCGTCCTGAACATATGTCACCATGTAACCGTCCATCATCCTCCGCAGCCTCTGGATTTTCAGGATCCTTAGCTACGAAAAAAAAACTCGCCGCCGTAACAACCTTGGCCGTACATTCTACCCGCCACCGTGAAATCTTCTCGATCTTATTTGGTCACGTCGAGCTTCACCACTCCCCAATTCTTCGTCATCGGATCTCCGGTCTTCGCGTTCCCGAGAAACGCTGGATTGATGACGGCGAGGTTCCTGGCCAAGATTCCGGTTACATGGTCGATCCGTGCTATCGAGAGACAAGTAAATTTGTGTTTTTTTCTTTGTTTGATTTGAATCACAATCGTTTTGCTTGTTTGCAGGTATGGTAGAAGTATACATTTTCCTTATATTGGATTTCGTAGTGAGCTTGAAGCTCAAGACGTGATTAAGTATTTCGATAAGCCTTTTCGTGATACTTGTCGAATATTTGTTGAGGTTTTCACTTAAACTTGAGACTCTGTTTCACTTGTGTACTAGTTTGAATCATATTTGGATTATTCGTTAACCTATAGATTGCTCAAAAAGTCGGAGATGTGAACACATTCTGATAAGAACTGAAATCGGATCTCACAGATAAAAATAAATTTTTAATCATAAACTTTGTAAAATTTCTACAAATTTTAAGTTATTAAACAAAGTTACTATTGTTCACAGAGTAGTAACGACAATAAATGGTATCAGATACTGTTTTTAATTTTATTTCAGGCCCCCAAAATTTCAGGGCCGGCCCTGCAGAAAAGAAGGAATGCCGTCAGAGGAAGACATGATTTCACACTTTCAGTATCAGATCCGCCGAACTTTAGGTTTGGTTTGAGAGAAATTATTACACACAAACCCTAAAACACGCTTTATGTACAAAATAAGTTTCACGGGCTACTCCATTGGGCTTTTTTGACTTCTTTTTTCTTTTTCTTTTTTAATAAACTTAGGCCCCATTCCATATTAAGTGCAATTTTAAAAGACGTCGACCACCACCACCAAACACGATGCGTTGTGTTTGTACGGAACGTAATTAAAAACTAATTATTTTCTTAAAATGTTGTAGTTAATGTTGTAGTTACTTAACTATAGTTTAAGCTTATTAAATAGATTAATGGTTCACAGATATAGCCCGTGGAATCCATACGGAACCCTTCGCGGTAACCTCACGGTGGCGACGATTTCTAGCTCCGACAACTTCGCGTCCATCACCAAAAACTACGACTCTCCGGCCTCCTCGTCCTGAACATATGTCACCATGTAACCGTCCGTCATCCTCCGCCGCCTCCGGATTTTCAGGATCCTTAGCTACGAAAAATAATTCGCCGCCGTAACAACCTTGGCCGTACATTCTACCCGACACCGTGAAATCTTCTCGATTTTGGTCACGTCGAGCTTCACCACTCCCCAATTCTTCGTCATCGGATCTCCAGTCTTCGCGTTCCCGAGAAACGCTGGATTGATGACGGCGAGGTTCCTGGCCAAGATTCCGGTTACATGGTCGATCCGTGCTATCGAGAGACAAGTAAATTTGTGTTTTTTTATTTGTTTGATTTGAATCACAATCGTTTTGCTTGTTTGCAGGTATGGTAGAAGTATACATTTTCCTTATATTGGATTTCGTAGTGAGCTTGAAGCTCAAGACGTGATTAAGTATTTCGATAAGCCTTTTCGTGATACTTGTCGAATATTTGTTGACGTTTTCACTTAAACATGAGACTCTGTTTCACTTGTGTACTAGTTTGAATCTTATTTGGATTATTCGTTAACCTATAGATTGCTCAAAAAGTCGGAGATGTGAACACATTCTGATAAGAACTGAAATCGGATCTCACAGATAAAAATCAATTTTTAATCATAAACTTTGTAAAATTTCTACAAATTTTAAGTTATTAAACAAAGTTACTGTTGTTCACAGAGTAGTAACGACAATAAATGGTATCAGATACTGTTTTTAATTTTATTTCAGGCCTCCAAAATTTCAGGGCCGGCCCTGCAGAAAAGAAGGAATGCCGTCAGAGGAAGACATGATTTCACACTTTCAGTATCAGATCCGCCGAACTTTAGGTTTGGTTTGAGAGAAATTATTACACACAAACCCTAAAACACGCTTTATATACAAAATAAGTTTCACGGGCTACTCCATTGAGCTTTTTTTACTTCTTTTTTCTTTTTCTTTTTTAATAAACTTAGGCCCCATTCCATATTAAGTGCAATTTTAAAAGACGTCGACCACCACCACCAAACACGATGCGTTGTGTTTGTACGGAACGTAATTAAAAACTAATTATTTTCTTAAAATGTTGTATTTAATGTTGAAGTTACTTAACTATAGTTTAAGCTTATTAAATAGATTAATGGTTCACAGATATAGCCTGTGGAATCCATACGGAACCCTTCGCGGTAACCTCACGGTGGCGACGATTTCTAGCTCCGGCAACTTCGCGTCCATCACCAGAAACTACGACTCTCCGGCCTCCTCGTCCTGAACATATGTCACCATGTAACCGTCCGTCATCCTCCGCCGCCTCCGGATTTTCAGGATCCTAGCTACGAAAAAAAATTCGCCGCCGTAACAACCTTGGCCGTACATTCTACCCGCCACCGTGAAATCTTCTCGATTTTGGTCACGTCGAGCTTCACCACTCCCCAATTCTTCGTCATCGGATCTCCAGTCTTCGCGTTCCCGAGAAACGCTTGATTGATGACGTCGAGGTTCCTGGCCAAGATTCCGGTTACATGGTCGATCCGTGCTATCGAGAGACAAGTAAATTTGTGTTTTTTTCTTTGTTTGATTTGAATCACAATCGTTTTGCTTGTTTGCAGGTATGGTAGAAGTATACATTTTCCTTATATTGGATTTCGTAGTGAGCTTGAAGCTCAAGACGTGATTAAGTATTTCGATAAGCCTTTTCGTGATACTTGTCGAATATTTGTTGACGTTTTCACTTAAACTTGAGACTCTGTTTCACTTGTGTACTAGTTTGAATCTTATTTGGATTATTCGTTAACCTATAGATTGCTCAAAAAGTCGGAGATGTGAACACATTCTGATAAGAACTGAAATCGGATCTCACAGATAAAAATCAATTTTTAATCATAAACTTTGTAAAATTTCTACAAATTTTAAGTTATTAAACAAAGTTTATAACGCTCCGACCGCCCATCCCGGTGAGTCACCCACGCCCTCTCCCGGCCCGTGGGCCCCACCCTTGTCCGACGGTCGGTTTGTTATTTTTGAGAGGCTCTACCGACTTATTTACTATCCTTGCAATCAACACCCGACCTTTTCCCGTGTTTTGGCCTCACTTACACGGTTCCGCATACCACTTCCCGGAAGGTCACCCATCTTTCCACTACTCCAGCCCAAGGACGCTTAACTCTGGAGTTACTTATGGGCCTTTGACCGAAAACGTAAGTGCACTTTGTTGACATAGGTAGCCAAATCAATTCTCTTAAGCCTCTCCACAAATCAGGATGTTACAATTCACCCCCACTCACTAAGCGCAACGTCCTCGTTGCGCACCTGGATCGTCACCCCCTGACGGTGTGAGCCCACTTGACTCCACACTCTCGTCTAGGTTCGGCTCTGATACCAAATTATAACGCCCCGACCGCCTATCCCGGTGAGTCACCCACGCCCTCTCTCGGCCCGTGGGCCCCACCCTTGTCCGACGGTCAGTTTGTTATTTTTGAGAGGCTCTACCGACTTATTTACTATCCTTGCAATCAACACCCGGTCTTTCCCCTTGTTTTGGCCTCACTTACACGGTTCCGCATACCACTTCCCGGAAGGTCACCCATCTTTCCACTACTCCAGCCAAAGCACGCTTAACTCTGGTGTTACTTATGGGCCTTTGACCGAAAAGGTAAGTGCACTTTGTTGACATAGGTAGCCAAATCAATTCTCTTAAGCCTCTCCACAAATCGGGATGTTACAAAGTTACTGTTGTTCACAGAGTAGTAACAATAAATGGTATCAGATGCTGTTTTTAATTTTATTTCAGGCCCCCAAAATTTCAGGGCCGGCCCTGCAGAGAAGAAGGAATGCCGTCAGAGGAAGACATGATTTCACACTTTCAGTATCAGATCCGCCGAACTTTAGGTTTGGTTTGAGAGAAATTATTACACACAAACCCTAAAACACGCTTTATATACAAAATAAGTTTCTCGGGCTACTCCATTGAGCTTTTTTGACTTCTTTTTTCTTTTTCCTTTTTAATAAACTTGGGCCCCATTCCATATTAAGTGCAATTTTAAAAGATGTCGACCACCACCACCAAACACGATGCGTTGTGTTTGTACGGAACGTAATTAAAAACTAATTATTTTTTTAAAATGTTGTAGTTAATGTTGAAGTTACTTAACTATAGTTTAAGCTTATTAAATAGATTAATGGTTCACATATATACCCCGTGGAATCCATACGGAACCCTTCGCGGTAACCTCACGGTGGCGACGATTTCTAGCTCCGGCAACTTCGCATCCATCACCAGAAACTACGACTCTCCGGCCTCCTCGTCCTGAACATATGTCACCATGTAACCGTCCGTCATCCTCCGCCGCCTCCGGATTTTCAGGATCCCTAGCTACGAAAAAAAACTCGCCGCCGTAACAACCTTGGCCGTACATTCTACCCGCCACCGTGAAATCTTCTCGATCTTATTTGGTCACGTCGAGCTTCACCACTCCCCAATTCTTCGTCATCGGATCTCCGGTCTTTGCGTTCCCGAGAAACGCTAGATTGATGACGGCGAGGTTCCTGGCCAAGATTCTGGTGACATGGTCGATCCGTGCTATCGAGAGACAAGTAAATTTGTGTTTTTTTCTTTGTTTGATTTGAATCACAATCGTTTTGCTTGTTTGCAGGTATGGTAGAACTATACATTTTCCTTATATTGGATTTCGTAGTGAGCTTGAAGCTCAAGACGTGATTAAGTATTTCGATAAGCCTTTTCGTGATACTTGTCGAATATTTGTTGAGTTTTTCGCTTAAACTTGAGACTCTGTTTCACTTGTGTACTAGTTTGAATCTTATTTGGATTATTCGTTAACCTATAGATTGCTCAAAAAGTCGGAGATGTGAACACATTCTGATAAGAACTGAAATCGGATCTCACAGATAAAAATCAATTTTTAATCATAAACTTTGTAAAATTTCTACAAATTTTAAGTTATTAAACAAAGTTACTGTTGTTCACAGAGTAGTAACAATAAATGGTATCAGATGCTGTTTTTAATTTTATTTCAGGACCCCAAAATTTCAGGGCTGGCCCTGCAGAGAAGAAGGAATGCCGTCAGAGGAAGACATGATTTCACACTTTCAATATCAGATCCGCCGAACTTTAGGTTTGGTTTGAGAGAAATTATTACACACAAACCCTAAGACACGCTTTATATACAAAATAAGTTTCACGGGCTACTCCATTGGGCTTTTTTTACTTCTTTTTTATTTTTCCTTTTTAATAAACTTGGGCCCCATTCCATATTAAGTGCAATTTTAAAAGACGTCGACCACCACCACCAAACACGATGCGTTGTGTTTGTACGGAACGTAATTAAAAACTAATTATTTTTTTTAAATGTTGTAGTTAATGTAGAAGTTACTTAACTATAGTTTAAGCTTATTAAATAGATTAATGGTTCACAGATATAGCCCGTGGAATCCATACGGAACCCTTCGCGGTAACCTCACGGTGGCGACGATTTCTAGCTCCGGCAACTTCGCGTCCATCACCAGAAACTACGACTCTGCGGCCTCCTCGTCCTGAACATATGTCACCATGTAACCGTCCGTCATCCTCCGCCGCTTCCGGATTTTCAGGATCCTTAGCTATGAAAAAAAATTCCCCGCCTTAACAACCTTGGCCGTACATTCTACCCGCCACCGTGAAATCTTCTCGATCTTATTTGGTCACGTCGAGCTTCACCACTCCCCAATTCTTCGTCATCGGATCTCCGGTCTTCGAGTTCCCGAGAAACGCTGGATTGATTACGTCGAGGTTCCTGGCCAAGATTCCGGTTACATGGTCGATCCGTGCTATCGAGAGACAAGTAAATTTGTGTTTTTTTCTTTGTTTGATTTGAATCACAATCGTTTTGCTTGTTTGCAGGTATGGTAGAAGTATACATTTTCCTTATATTGGATTTCGTAGTGAGCTTGAAGCTCAAGACGTGATTAAGTATTTCGATAAGCCTTTTCGTGATACTTGTCGAATATTTGTTGAGGTTTTCACTTAAACTTGAGACTCTGTTTCACTTGTGTACTAGTTTGAATCTTATTTGGATTATTTGTTAACCTATAGATTGCTCAAAAAGTCGGAGATGTGAACACATTCTGATAAGAACTGAAATCGGATCTCACAGATAAAAATCAAATTTTAATCATAAACTTTGTAAAATTTCTACAAATTTTAAGTTATTAAACAAAGTTACTGTTGTTCACAGAGTAGTGACAATAAATGGTATCAGATGCTGTTTTTAATTTTATCTCAGGCCCCCAAAATTTCAGGGCCGGCCCTGCAGATAAGAAGGAATGCCGTCAGAGGAAGACATGATTTCACACTTTCAGTATCAGATCCGCCGAACTTCAGGTTTGGTTTTAGAGAAATTATTACACACAAACCCTAAAACACGCTTTATATACAAAATAAGTTTCTCGGGCTACTCCATTGGGCTTTTCTGACTTCTTTTTTCTTTTTCCTTTTTAATAAACTTGGGCCCCATTCCATATTAAGTGCAATTTTAAAAGACGTCGACCACCACCACCAAACACGATGCGTTGTGTTAGTACGGAACGTAATTAAAAACTAATTATTTTTTAAAACTGTTGTAGTTAATGTTGAAGTTACTTAACTATAGTTTAAGCTTATTAAATAGATTAATGGTTCACAGATATAGCCCGTGGAATCCATACGGAACCCTTCGCAGTAACCTCACGGTGGCGACGATTTCTAGCTCCGGCAACTTCGCGTCTGTTGGGGTCGGATTTCCCTCTATCACATTAGCATTCGAACCGGGCATAATCGAATCGAGCCGGGCCGAATCGTCGATTGAACCAGAAAACCGGGAAGAAATCTCTCGATGGGCCGAGCCGACGTCCAGCGAAGCGATTCGAGCCAAGGCCCATCGAAGAAGGCCCATGTTTAGAGCTTGCCATAAACACAAGTCGGCGCGAGCAGAAATGGAAAGTTTCATCATGGAAAGTTTACTTAAATCTTGTAAAGTCGGTTCCTATTCTCTTATAAATTGGTATCGATGTCAATTGTTTTCGGGATCACTTTTTACCCACAGCAAAGGCATACGCCACAAATTTCACAGCTCGCATAACAGCTATAAATAAAACCATCTTTGGCTCGTCTTCTTCGTATTTAATCATTAGAACTCCTCGGCTCTCCCTGAAAACGAACTAAACATTATTGTGAAGGTTTCGGCTCGCACAATTTGGCGCTAGAAGGAGGGTGGTTGAGAATTCATACACCAAAAATACGAAGCCTGACGGGATGAAGGATGGGAACTTGAACTTGAGCGAGACCGATCCAATCGGTCAACAGCACAAGGACAGCGCAACAGCAAGCCGGACAGAAGCAAGAAGCCCTGAACAGCACGTTAACTCAAGAACTCGAAAGTCTGCGAACCCAGCTAAAGGAAAGAGAAGACCAATGCGAAAGGCGCCGAAAGAAACTCGATCCAAAGAATCTGGCCTTCAACTCCCCAGCCGACGAAACAGAAGGAGAGGGCGCAGAAGAAACTCCCGAGCGGAGTGAAGCGAATTCCGAACCAGACGATTCGCCACCACGTCTCCATCAGAAGAAGCAGAACTTGAAACGCAAAGACGCACAACCGGTCAAACCGATACGAATCAACCTAGGAGACCCGATCCCTAACGATGTCACCCCAGAATCGCTAGCCGAGATGCTCAAGCAGATACTATCAAGTAAAGGGGAATCAGCTCCGAGCAATTCAATCGGTGATCCGAACCAACCAACTAAGATTGCCGAGCAGAGTACGGAGGGCTCGCCTACTTTACCCAATGCGGAAACGTTTGCTGAAGCCATTACGGGCCTCCTACTTGAGAAGCAGACGCCGACTTCCCTCGGTACTCGAAACGTGAATCGACTGCCTCGAGGCTCGTGCATCTCGAGAAAGAATATTCCGAGCAAGGAACAAAATATGAGTCAAGACGAATTGGCCGAAATTCGGGCTCGCCTCGAAAAATCTGATAGTGAGGCTAAACTGCTCCGGTCACAAATCCACAGGGCACTCAGCTCGGCGCCAGATTGAGCTCAAATATGCGAAGATGCAGAGCACACGCCCTTCTCGGCTCGGATAATTAACACCAGGGTAATTGATCCGGGGAGATTGAGCATCCAGAAGTATGATGGCTCGACTAATCCAAAGGATCATATTAATGCGTTTCGAGTTGCCCTGAGTCGAGCCGCATTCAGAAGCGTAGAGGAAAAGGATGCCGGGTTCTGCCTATTATTCGCTGAATATTTGAAGGGTGCGGCCCTAGACTGGTTCTTAAACCTCGAGCCAAACTCGATCAAAAACTTCCAGCAGCTGACGGCTCTCTTCCTTAACCAATATTCCATGTTCATAGAAAAATCGGCCTCGGCGATCAACCTTTGGAATATGGTCCAAGGAGAAGAAGAGTCGCTTCGCAGTTTAATGGATCGATTCAAAACAACTATGTCGAAAGCGGGAACGATCAATGACGAAATTGCCGTAGACTCGCTCAAAAAGGGGCAGTGTGGTTCCAGTCGGATTTCCGAAAAGAGCTCCCACTGAATAAACCTAAGTCGATCGCCGACGCCATCAATCGATCCGTGGCGTTCGTAGCAGAAGAGGAGGATATGAAATTTCTAACCGCGCTGCACACCTCGTCAAAAGCAACGGTAAAACCACCGTCAGCAGTACAGCCGCAAACCAATCAGAAGCGTCATAACCAGCGAGGCGAATATGTGTATCACGAAGGGCGGAACTTGTCTGGGGCGCACAATTATCAGGTGGATGCGAGCCAACAGTCCGGCATCGTGAATCAAGTAGGCGCTGGAAGGGGAAGAGCGCTAAAGAGAAGTGCCGCCATCTAGGAGCGGAGCTCGCAAAGAAGTTACTTAGTGGCGAACTGAAAGGTGACCTGAAACTAGAGGACCTGGAGCGTCCCGAACCAAGAGAACGACCAGAAAAATCGGATCGACCGATCGACCAACCAAAACGCGGAAGACGGGAGGAATCCGATGATCAAACCGGTATGCGGAGGAAAATCCATCTCATAATGGGCGGCTCGCAATATTGCCCGGACACCATGTCGTCAATCAAAGCTTTTCAACGACGAGCCGACGCAGCGGTCAACTGGTACGAACCCCCAAAGCTTCAAAATGCGGAAATCACCTTCACAGAGAATGAAGTTATCGGGATCGATAAGCCGCATGACGACCCACTTGTGATCATGCTGGCCGTGGGAAATTTCGACGTGGCTCGGATCCTCATCGATACGGGGAGCACGATCGATATAATTTACAAAGGAACCTTGCAGCGAATGGGAATCGATCTATCCGACGTAAAGTCAGCACCAAAACCGTTAACAGGGTTCGGAGGCGAGACGACGATGTCCATGGGAACAATCACGCTTCCGGTCGAAGCAGGCGGAGTAACCAAAATGGTTAGCTTCTCCGTCTCGGATAACCCACCGATCTACAACATCATCATGGGTACACCATGGATAAACTCAATGCGAGCCGTACCATCTACATATCATGTGTGCATCAAGTTCCCCACTCCGTCTGGAATAAAAACCATACTCGGTTCGCAAAAGGAGTCGAGAATATGTTTCATGACGGAGCATAAACTTCGTAATCCTCTGCCTCAGCTACTCACCGAAGCGAACAGGAAGAAGGTCAAGACGAGCCGAGAGACGGCAAATGACCTAGCTAACCTCTTATAGCAATTACAGATAGCCGATGACGGCGAGCCGACGAACAGCAAGCCCGCCCAGAATAAGCTAGTCGAAGGCAAGGAAACCGTCATCGGGGAGCCAACTTGCGAAGCCATAACTTCCGTATGCATTGACGATGAAACAACCAAGCTTTTTTTTTTTTTTTTTTTTTTATTAAATAATTAGCCCAGATTAATATTCCCATAAATATTAATCCTCAACAGCTAATTCAACATAATGCGGAAGAAAACCAATATTATTAAATCATAAATAATTATTCAACAATAACCAATAAAGAATAAAACCAACAAAACCAATAACCAATAAGCAACCTAAACCGGTTTGCTACATTATTAAAATAAAGTCTAACACCCTAAACTCATGAATTTCTGGTCAACCATAACAACAAAGCCAGAATCAAATTCCTAATCTCATCATCCTCTTCTCTCGGTCTCTTTCCGCGGATGAACATTGCTGTTACCTGCATCACATTGGAATAGAGATGCGTAAGTATTATCATAAATACTTAGTGAGTGGATCATCCTGCCTACAGGCCAATTACGTCAAACACTAGACAAAACATCACAATAAACAACAACAATAACAATGCTCGATAATCATCAACAGTATAAACCATCCCTGTCAGGAAACACCCACGTTTCCTGACACCCAGGTTGGTGTCGACCGACACCTGAATGGTGTCGATCGACGCCAGCCCTCCGAGTGTCGATCGACACTCATCGAGTGTCGCTCGACACCGGCTCGACGCCCAGAAACCAGAAGCTACGAAAATCACATTCCAAAATCGCAATAACACAAAATCTAGGGGTTTTCAACGCCCCAATACTATCAAACACGAAATCCAACATAAACAATCTCAAGAACACATCATAAATCCGAAATCACACAATCTCTAACGCTTAACGGACCTACAGTCACGCACTCACCTTGAAAACGGATTGAAAGAGGGAAAGGAGATAGAACAGCCACCCACAACCTCAGATCAAGCCTCCAAACTTCAGGAATCTCCCAAATCACCTCTGAAAAGTCTCTGCCTCCTTTTGTAACTTAGAAACTCCAAAAAGTGACTTTCTCTCGCGGCCAGAGACTTTATTCGCGACTTAGGGTTTCCAAAACCCTTAAACCAGACAAAACCAGCCGACTTAAATCAAACCGGTCGATTTCACCATAACCGGTGTCGATCGACACCCTCCCTTGGTGTCGGTCGACACCACTCGACCAAACCAACTCCAACTGCAAATCGATCGACTTAAACCGGAAATCAAACCCGATAACCGGTGTCGATCGACACCCTTCGGGTGTCGATCGATACTAGTCGTTCAGAAGAATTTAACACACTTTCTTCGCGATGCTTGAACCTTAGACCGACTGCACAACAATCAAACAAGAACATGTACAGCCAACCCTCAATTCACACCTCTAAGAGCATGTGCCAACTACTCCCGAACCCCTAGCATCGTCCAACACCACTTCCAAAACAACTTTCTGGTTCACGGATGTTACAATTCTCCCCCACTAAACTGGATTCGTCCTCGAATCCCAACACAACCGTCTCTCAAAGACCTCAAAAACTCACATTTTTGTCCTATGTTATACGCATGTTTCCAAGATATTATTACTCTCAATGCCATAACCGCAGTCATGACATCCGTACTGCAACCCGCGGTCCAGTACCCAAAATGTGACCAAAGTCACAAAACCAAACGTGACCCGAAGTCACAACCAAAAATGTGATCCCTGTCACAACCAAAACGTGACCCACTGTCACTAAAACAACCCATATCGAGGTAGCGACCCCCAATATAAGTCCGTTGGGCACCTAACGTCCCAACACAAATAGAACCACCGTCTACAAGGCCCACCGCCTCTAGACAAAACGAGTAATAAAATCTGAAACGCGTACCAACATATGACTAAAACTTCCAATGACCCCACCGGCCAAAGAAACTTGTAACATCCAAACCATAACCAAAAATATGAGGCAAAACTCCATCTCATATAACTCCAAAAATGTATATCGTACAACAAAACGAAAATACATAAGTCCAAAACCAACAACAACAAAACCAAAAACAAGACTAGAACCACAAAGATGAATCACTCCACAGCCTGCTTGTCGAACCACTTTCCGAACTTCAGCTTCATCTTTGCCTCTGGCTCCCAAGTCTGCTCCTCTGTGCCACTACAGTCCCACAAGACTCTCAACAATGGCACCCTCTTGTTCCGCAGAACCTTCACTCTCCTCTCAAGAATCCTCACAGGAACTGCCGGAACTGTCATATCTGGCTGGAGATCCTCTGGAATCTCAACCACAACCTCCTCTGAAGGACGCAAACACCTCCTCAACATAGAAACATGAAACACCTTATGAAAGGCGCTCATAATCGGTGGCAACTCCAACCGATAAGCCACTGGCCCAACTCGCTCCACCACTGGAAACGGACCCATAAATCGCGGACTGAGCTTGTTCTCTGCTATGGACCTGTTAGGGCCCCTCAACATAGCCATCTTGAGATAAACTCTATCTCCCACCTGAAACTCAAGCTCACGTCGCCGCCTATCTGCATAACTCCTCTGTCTATCCTGAGCCTCCTTCATGTTCAGCCTCAAGACACGAATCTTCTCCGTCGTCTCCTGAACAAAACTAGCTCCAAACATGCTGCGCTCCCCCACTTGGGTCCAGCATAAGGGTGTCCTGCATGGCCTCCCATACAAAGCCTCGTAAGGAGCCATACCAATACTAGACTGAAAACTGTTGTTATAGGCAAACTCTGCCAAACACAGATGATCAGCCCAATGACCACCCCAATCCAGTACACACATCCTAAGCAGATCCTCCAAAGTCTGAATAGTCCTCTCTGACTGCCCATCTGTCTGCGGATGATACGCTGTACTCATATGCACCTTAGTGCCCATCTCAGTCTGAAATGCCCTCCAAAACTCTGAAGCAAACCTCGGATCTCTATCCGACACGATACTGGCTGGCACTCCATGCAGCCTCACAATCTCTCGCACAAACTTCCTAGCTAAGACAGCCGCTCCATCTGTCTTCTTGATAGCCAAGAAATGTGCTGACTTGGTCAAGCGATCCACAATGACCCAAATAGCATCGAACGTCCGTGAGATCGGCAATCCCACAACAAAATCCATAGTGATCATATCCCACTTCCACTCTGGAATGGGTAAACTCTGCAGAAGACCACTAGGCACCTGATGCTCTGCCTTGACCAAAGAACAAGTGTTGCACCTCGCAACCCAATCTGCCACATCCCTCTTCATCCCAACCCAATGATAATACCGTTTGAGGTCACGGTACATCTTGGTCGCACCCGGATGAATCGAAAACTTGCTCGAATGAGCCTCTCTCAAAACCTCATGCCTCAACTCCTCATCCTTAGGCACACAAACTCGCCCACGAACCAAGATAGTCCCATTCGAAGAGTCCTGATACTCAGAACCAACCGCCTGCGACGCATCGATCAAACCCTGATCACTCTGCTGCGCCACTCTGATCCTGCTAAGTAAATCTGCCTGATCAGCTGCCTCTAAACCCAAAGGCTCCTCTGAAATAGCACAAAGACGCAATGTACTAATCTCGCTGACCAAAGCCTCAACACCACGCTCTCTATCTGAATCAACCCTCCGTCGACTCAAAGCATCTGCCACCAAATTGGCCTTGCCTGGATGATAAACAATATCCAGGTCATAGTCTGCCAGAAACTCCACCCAACGCGTCTGTCTCGCATTCAGCAAAGGCTGAGTGAAAATATGCTGTAGACTCTTGTGATCTGTAAAGATCTGCACTCTACCACCATAAAGATAAGACCTCCAAATCTTGAGTGCAAAAACCACTGCTCCCAACTCAAGATCATGTGTAGGACGGTTGCGCTCACTGCCCTGCAACTGCCTCGAAGCATAGGCAATCACTCTGCCCTCCTGCATCAAAACACAACCAAGTCCAACACCTGAAGCATCTGTGTACACAACATATGGCTTCCCCGGGTCAGGTAATGCCAAAACTGGTGTACTAGTCAACATCTCCTTGAGCTTCCCAAAGCTCTCCTCGCACTCCTGCGACCACACAAACGGCACATCCTTGCCAGTCAACCTCGTCATTGGCTGAGACATACTCGCAAACCCCTTGACGAACCTCCTGTAGTAGCCTGCTAAACCCAGAAAACTCCTGATCTCGGTAGCACTACTCGGTCTAGGCCAATCTCTAATGGCCTCAATCTTAGCCGGATCCACAGAAACCCCCTCTGCAGAAACAATATGGCCAAGAAAACCCATCTCCCTCTGCCAAAAGCTGCACTTGCTCAACTTAGCAAACAGCTTCTGCTCTCGAAGCTTCTCCAACACAAGCCTCAAATGAGTCGCATGCTCCTCTGGACTCCTCGAATACACCAAAATGTCATCAATGAAAATAATGACAAACACATCCAGAAACTCCCTGAACACGTCGTTCATCAACCTCATAAACGCTGCCGGCGCATTAGTCAAACCAAAAGGCATGACCACAAACTCGAAATGTCCATACCTCGTCCGAAAAGCTGTCTTCCGGACATCTGCCTCATCTATCGGGATCTGATGATAACCTGATGCCAAGTCAATCTTGGAGAACCAAGTAGCACCCCTCAACTGATCCAACAACTCATCAATCCTCGGGAGTGGGTACCTGTTCTTCACAGTGACTCGGTTAAGTCCCCGGTAATCAATACACAACCGAAAACTGCCATCCTTCTTCTTAACGAACAACATTGGCGCTCCCCATGGCGAAACACTAGGTCTGATGAACCCTTTACTCAAAAGGTCCTCTAGCTGCTTCTTCAGCTCTGCCATCTCTGCTGGAGCCATCCTGTAAGGTGTCTTCGATATCGGAGCTGTCCCGGGCTCTAAATCAATCGTGAAAGGATCTGACCGAGATGGTGGCAATCCCTTCAGCGACCGAAATACGTCCTCAAACTCCTGGACAACCTGAATATCCTGCAGACTCACCTCACCACTGGACTCTGTCATAGTGATTGTCGCCAAATAGGCCTCGCAGCCCCGCTCTAACAACTGCTCTGCCTGAATAGCTGAAATCACTATACTCCCCGAAGTCGGTCTCACTCCCTGATAAACCAACTTCCCTGCATCCTGCTCAAACACCACTCTACCTCTGTAGCAATCCAGATGAACTCGGTAAAGAGATAACCAGTCCATCCCCAAAATCACGTCATACAGTTCCACCGGACTGATGACTAAATCTGCTGGCATAGACTGCCCCGCAATCTGCACATCAACTGCTCTAGCTCTGCCCGAAGTAGCCAAATAACCACCACCAGCCACCTTGACAAAGCCTGAAGCCTCGCCATCGCTACTCCGAATACCACTGCCCTCAGCTCTCTCCGGAGTTATGAAGCAATTAGATGCTCCCGAGTCAAACAGAACGTGAGACTCAAAACCTCCAACTAACAAGGTCCCTACACAATTCCACAAGTGTTGAGAACCTCTAACTCTATCACAGTAAAATAACAGAAACAGACAACACCAACAATTCTACCTTAAGAATTTAAAAGTCTGAGTCAAGATTTTACCTGTGATCTGGCCTGACTGACTGGTCTGGCCCACCTCTGCCGAAGTATACACTCTCGGCGCACCACCTGACTGCAACGCCGCAACCTGCGCTGCTGACTGAATAGCCAACGGCTGAATCGCCGCTGCCACTGCTCTCTGCTGCAACTTGGGACACATAGTCTTGATATGCCCCGGTTCCCTGCAGTAGTAGCACACTGTCAACTCTCTGGATCCCGCCCTCTTGGGGCAAGTCGCCACTCTGTGATCCAGACTACCACAACCAAAACAACCACCCGTACTCGGGCTACTAGCAGATATCTCGTCTGCTCTCCTCTTCTGGCCCTGCGCAGGCCTACTGCCCCTGCCGTAACCAGAACTGTGACCTCTGCGCTGCTGATGCTGCTGCTGGCCCCGAGGATGGGTAGCAGAAGCAACTGCAACTGGAACAACCGCCGTACTCACCGGCTCACGCAAGTCCTCCTCAATGGACGCTGCCAACTCCACTAAACCAGCTCTGGTGTGGTACATACCACCTCTGCACTGAGTCCTGATGTTCCTCCGAAGCCCCTGGAGAAACCGCGACGTCAATGCCCGCTCACTGATCAGCTCACCACCAGAAAAGACCACCAATCTGCAGAACTCTGCATCATACTCTCGGACAGACCTCTCACCCTGAGTCAAGTCCAAAAACCTCAACTGCAGCCTGTCACGAGCCTCCTGAGGGAAAAACTTGTGGTTGAACTCCTCGACGAAGTCAACCCAAGTCCAAACCTCTCTCCTGGTCCTAACAGACCTCCACCACAAATGTGCATCACCTCCAAGGTAGTGCACTGCCAACTCAACCTGAAACTGTGCCGGACAACGAACAGAATCGAAGTTCCGCTCCAACCTCTGACGCCACTCATCAGCCTGCTCTGGAGTAACACCGCCCTCAAACGTAGGCGTACCAATCCTCTGCATCTCCCTCATCATCTCACGATAAGGAGAAACCCCAACTGCAACACCCTGCTGCACCGCAGCCTCCTGCTGCTCAACAAAACCGGCACCAACATGTGCCCCGGCACCAACCTGTGCCCCGGCCGCTGGAGGTGCAACCGGAGCCTGCTGTGGAACTGCCTCTGGAAGACGTGCCAAAAGCTGCGTCAGTAGCCCCACAATCAAATCACCCTGAGCAAGAGCCGCGCCCCCACCGGGAACTGCTCCTGCCCCCGCGCCACCCCCGACGCCCAAACTAGCCCCACCGGCTAACGAAACGGACTGTGTCACCGACGCTGCCGCCACACTAGGCGCCGCACTCTCCACTGAGGCCTCAGCCTCTGGCACTCCACGACCAGCACCCCGACCTCCACGACCCGCTGCTCGCCCACCGCGACCAGCTCCTCTGCCCCCACGGGCTGCACCGCGACCACGACCACGGCCACGACCACGACCTGCGTCCATCTCTCTGCACTACCACCAAGTACAGAAAAAGAGCCAAGGTCAAAACACAGACACAAAACCAGAACACACCAAATATCCAACTCACTTACCCGCGGAAAACTGGAAGACCGAGAGGATGAGACTAGACCACTAATTGACTAACTCACATAATCAATTAACCACACAATCCAATTCATCCAATTCTAACAGTCCTAAAACCGACTACGCTCTGATACCAAAATGAAACAACCAAGCTTTTTTTTTTTTTTTTTTTATTAAATAATTAGCCCAGATTAATATTCCCATAAATATTAATCCTCAACAGCTAATTCAACATAATGCGGAAGAAAACCAATATTATTAAATCATAAATAATTATTCAATAATAACCAATAAAGAATAAAACCAACAAAACCAATAACCAATAAGCAACCTAAACCGGTTTGCTACATTATTAAAATAAAGTCTAACACCCTAAACTCATGAATTTCTGGTCAACCATAACAACAAAGCCAGAATCAAATTCCTAATCTCATCATCCTCTTCTCTCGGTCTCTTTCCGCGGATGAACATTGCTGTTACCTGCATCACATTGGAATAGAGATGCGTAAGTATTATCATAAATACTTAGTGAGTGGATCATCCTGCCTACAGGCCAATTACGTCAAACACTAGACAAAACATCACAATAAACAACAACAATAACAATGCTCGATAATCATCAACAGTATAAACCATCCCTGTCAGGAAACACCCACGTTTCCTGACACCCAGGTTGGTGTCGACCGACACCTGAATGGTGTCGATCGACGCCAGCCCTCCGAGTGTCGATCGACACTCATCGAGTGTCGCTCGACACCGGCTCGACGCCCAGAAACCAGAAGCTACGAAAATCACATTCCAAAATCGCAATAACACAAAATCTAGGGGTTTTCAACGCCCCAATACTATCAAACACGAAATCCAACATAAACAATCTCAAGAACACACCATAAATCCGAAATCACACAATCTCTAACGCTTAACGGACCTACAGTCACGCACTCACCTTGAAAACGGATTGAAAGAGGGAAAGGAGATAGAACAGCCACCCACAACCTCAGATCAAGCCTCCAAACTTCAGGAATCTCCCAAATCACCTCTGAAAAGTCTCTGCCTCCTTTTGTAACTTAGAAACTCCAAAAAGTGACTTTCTCTCGCGGCCAGAGACTTTATTCGCGACTTAGGGTTTCCAAAACCCTTAAACCAGACAAAACCAGCCGACTTAAATCAAACCGGTCGATTTCACCATAACCGGTGTCGATCGACACCCTCCCTTGGTGTCGGTCGACACCACTCGACCAAACCAACTCCAACTGCAAATCGATCGACTTAAACCGGAAATCAAACCCGATAACCGGTGTCGATCGACACCCTTCGGGTGTCGATCGATACTAGTCGTTCAGAAGAATTTAACACACTTTCTTCGCGATGCTTGAACCTTAGACCGACTGCACAACAATCAAACAAGAACATGTACAGCCAACCCTCAATTCACACCTCTAAGAGCATGTGCCAACTACTCCCGAACCCCTAGCATCGTCCAACACCACTTCCAAAACAACTTTCTGGTTCACGGATGTTACAGACGAACTGAACCCAGAGAGATGTGTGGAAATTGGGGCTAATCTGGTCTATGTGATCCGAAAAGAGCTGATCTCTTTCCTAAAAGAGAACATCAACACCTTCGCTTGGACAGCAGAAGATATGCCTGGGATAGATATCAATGTCGCTTGCCACGAGCTGAATGTCGACCCAACCTTTAAACCAATCAAACAAAAGCGACGAAAGTTTGGACACGAGCGCCAAAAGGCCGTGAACGATGAAGTGGAGCGTCTGTTAAAAGTAGGCTCGATTGTCGAAGCAAAATATCCCGAATGGCTCGCAAATCCAGTCGTGGTTAAAAAGAAGAATGGAAAGTGGCGAGTGTGCATAGATTTCACGGACTTAAACAAAGCATGCCCAAAGGACAGCTTTCTGATCCCACACATCGATCGCCTCGTAGAAGCGACTGCAGGAAACGAGCTGTTAACCTTCATGGATGCCTTCTCGGGCTACAACCAGATTAAGATGAGTCCTGACAATCGGGAAAAAACGGCTTTCCAAGCGGAACGAGGCATCTATTGCTACGAGGTTATGCCGTTCGGACTCAAGAACGCAGGAGCAACGTATCAACGGCTCGTGAACAAAATGTTTGCTTCCCAGCTCGGAAAAACAATGGAAGTGTACATCGACGACATGCTAGTAAAATCACTGAAGAAATAAAATCACGTAACACATCTCCGCGAATGCTTCGAGCGGTTGAACTCATACAATATGAAGTTGAATCCGACAAAGTGCCGCTTCGCCGTAACATCTGGAGAATTCTTGGGTTATCTGGTAACCCAGCGAGGTATCGAGGCAAACCCAAAACAGATTCAAGCCCTTATCAAGATGCCATCGCCGGAAACAAAGAGGCAAATTCAACAATTGACCGGACGTATCGCCGCGCTCAACCATTTTATCTCGCGATCCACGGACAAATGTCTCCCTTTCTACGATACTCTGCGAGGGAACAAGAAATTCGAGTGGACGGAGAAGTGTGAAGAAGCCTTCCTCGAGCTAAAGTCTTATTTGGCGAGCCCCCAATACTGGCAAAGCCGGAGGATGGAGAGGCATTATACTTATATGTCGCCGTGTCTTTAACAGCGGTTAGTGGAGTCCTAATTCGCGAAGATCGTGGAACCCAAAAACCGGTTTTTTACGTGAGTCAAAGCCTGACCGATGCGGAAACGAGATACCCTCAAACCGAGAAGTTCGCACTAGCAGTCGTTATTTCGGCTCGGAAATTACGTCCGTATTTTCAATCCCATTCGATCATAGTCCTGACAGCATTACCGCTACGGATGATCTTGCATAGTCCGAGCCAATCAGGAAGATTGGCGAAATGGGCAATCGAGCTGAGTGAATATGACATCGAGTATCGAAGTCGAACGAGCGCAAAGTCACAAGTCTTGGCTGACTTCTTAATCGAATTGCCAATCGCAACCAGCGGAGAGCCGAATCTTCCCACTGACTGGTTACTTCATGTGGATGGTTCGTCGTCAAAACAGGGTGCCGGAGTCGGAATCCGATTTACCTCCCCTACGGGCGAAATCTTGGAACAATCCCTTCGCCTAAATTTCAGCGCGTCGAATAACGAGGCAGAATACGAAGCGTTAATAGCAGAGTTAAAATTGGCATTCGGGATTGGAGTCCGAAACATACATGCTTACTGTGATTCTCAACTCGTAGCAAGCCAATTCAGTGGAGAGTACGCCACCAAAGATAAAAGAATGGAGGCCTACCTCGAAGTAGTTAAGAATTTAGCCGGACAGTTCGAAAAGTTTGCATTAGAGAAGATACCGCGTGGAGACAACACTCAAGCCGACGCTCTGGCGTCACTGGCCTCGACTTCCGACCCAGACTTGAAAAGAATAATTCCCGTGGAATTTATCGAGCACCCCAGCATTGACACGGACGAGCCAGAAATACTAATGGCCATAGTCACGGACGAGCCGGACGATAATGACGAACCCGATGGCGATCAGCCCGCGGAGATGGACATCGAAGAGGACACGGAGTACGGTTGCGATAAGGATTGGCTCGCTCCGATCCGTCTATATATAGCCGATGGAGAAACACCAGCGGATAAGTGGGCAGCGCACAAGCTGAAAGCTCAAGCAGCACGATACATTCTGATACGTGACGCCGTATTCTGGTGGAGATTTTCGGGACCATTGCTCACATGCGTGGAAGGAAGAAAGGCGCGAGAAGTAATGAAAGAAGTGCATAGTGGATCATGTGGAAATCATTCCGGAGGACGAGCCCTAGCTATCAAAATCAAGCGGCACGGCTATTTCTGGCCAACGATGATCAGCGACTGCGAAAAATACTCGCGGAAATGCGAAAAATGCCAACGTCACGCTCCAACGATACATCAACCGGCCGAGCTGTTATCCTCTATCTCCGCACCATATCTTTTCATGAGATGGTCGATGGATATTGTCGGACCGCTGCACAAATCGAAGCAAAAAAAGTTTTTGCTAGTCTTAACCGAATATTTCTCTAAATGGGTCGAGGCAGAATCCTACGCGAGCATAAAGGACGCCCAAGTTGAGCAGTTCATTTGGAAGAACATCATCTGTCGGCACGGTGTCCCCTACGAAATTGCGACAAATGGAAGATCCGCCTCAGCAAGTCGACGCCTCGCTATCCACAAGGAAATGGCCAAGCCGAAGCGACAAATAAAACAATTTTGGAAGGACTCAAAAAACGGATCGATGCTAAAAAAGGCCGTTGGGCAGACGAACTGGAAGGTGTCCTTTGGTCCCATCGAACAACTCCGAGACGAGCCACCGGCGAAACACCATTCGCACTTGTCTACGGAACAGAATGTGTAATCCCACCGGAGGTACACTTTCCCGGAGTTCGTCGCTGGCTATTACCAGAACAAGAAGGCTACAATCACTTGATGTTGCTAGACGAGCTGGATCTAATCAACGAACGACGCGACCAGGCGCTCGTTCGCATCCAAAACTATCAACAATCCGTCGCCAAGTATTACAACTCCAATGTTTGATCCCGGAGATTTAGAGAAGGCGATCTGGTTCTCAGAAAAGTGTTCCAGAACACCGCTGAACGAAATGCCGGAAAGTTAGGGGCAAACTGGGAGGGCCCGTACAAGGTCATCGAAACGGATAGTCCCGAAGCCTATCGACTCGAAAACATGGCCGGCGAAGCGATTTCAAAGCCATGGAACGTGATGCACCTCATGATATCATCATATTTTGCATGTTTTCACTAAGTATTTATTGGTGTTTTCAAATGTTTTCAATAAGGTTCTATGCCTTTAGAGGTAGTTTTCATGTATTTGTTGGTTTAGGAGTCTCAACAGGTTAAAACATCAAAAAGGATTCAAAAAGGAGCAAAAGAGCCTCAAACCATGATCCATGCAAGTTTCCAAGTCAAGAGCATCAATATAACTCCATTTGTCCGATTCTCGCATTTGGACAGAACCGGAGCATCCGAAAGATAACCGCGGCAAGGGGTCTTCCCGACGCCCAAAAATCATGATCTTGGTCTTTCTGGATAGATATTTGAGTTATGCATCACGAAGAAGTGGATTCAAGTCATTTGGATCAACCATCACGGAGATACTCTTTTTCTCCCAAGACGTGTCCGCCAGGCGAGTAAACGAAGCCCATGGAGACTTGGCGCCACCAAATGGCCCGGGATGCAGCGGCATGGACCTTGTCTCGACCTAACACAAGCCCAGCTTGCTTTTGGTGGTTTACTTGTCCTAAACCCGGTCCAATCACGTCGCAAATCATCAAAGCCGGTTAACCGGAAAGTTTCCTTTTTCGGCTCATCATAACCCTAGCGACTTCAAGCCTATAAATACAATGTTTTTAGCCTTTGGAGGAGGAGAGCCGCGAGTGTATTGTGCTAAGAGAGAGAGCAGCCGTCAAGGAGGAGAAGCCCTAGGTGGTGCGCCGTCCAGAAAGAAGAAGGAGGCGCCGTTCAACTCATTGCACTCGCATTCATCTTTGTTCTTTCATCTTTTCCTTTTCTCTTTTGTACTTTGGATCGAAAGTTATCAAGGGATTCGACTTGTTCTTCATCAGAGAAGCCTCTCTCAATCCTTTATCTCTTTTTATACTTGCATAATGATATCAATCTTGCCTTGCTTGCTTGATCTTACTATGTCCGAGTAGATCCCCTCGTTAGGCCGAGGGAGATCGATGGACTCTTGATATGTTTTGACTTGTTTGATTGCATAAAACGGGATTTACTCTTTTGGTTCTTCATATTTGCTTGCTCTTATTGCTTGTTGTTAGGAAAGCGCGCCTCAACAACTCGAACTTAGGTTGATACACTCTCCAAAAGCTTGTTGTATTGCCGAAACTAGTATTTGATGAGCTAAGTGTTTTAGGCTTCCAAAAGTCGACCTAAGGAACTTAGTGAACAATCACAACTTGAACATTAATTAACGCATGCTTATAACTTGTAATAACCATCGAAAGTTGAGTCTATTAGGTTGTTTAAGCATAGTGGCCGGAGCCACGAAAGTGGAAAAGCTATACCTTAGTGTTGTGAGTTCAAGACGGTTTATAAATTATCCCATGCAATCTCTTGTCATTTCATTGAAAGTTTCCATTGATTATCCCTTGCCTAACATCATTCCCATCTTGTTTACAACCTCTCTACTTATTTGCATTGTTTTCCTTTGATTTTAGGACCACCCCACACTCATATCTTCGTTCTAGCTACTTATCACTCAACATAAACTTGAAACGAAATCTCTCTTCCTTGTGATCGACCCCGACTTACCACGGCTGTGCACTTCCAGCTCTACCAAGTTGGGTTATAAATTGTATTAGTTTGAAGCATAAAACCCAACGCATCAAGCACTTTGGCGCCGTTGCCGGGGAAGAGTTGTATTTCTTTCAAGTTTCTTGATTGATTTTTAGTCTAGTTCTTTTTATTCTTGCATTTCACTTTCTGTTTTTCATAAAACCTTATAAAACCATAAAAATTTTACTTAATCCTCTTCCTTTGTGTCTCTTAGGTGCATGACAAGAAGGTCCAATCCGGATAATACCATAGAAGAAGATCTTGACATTGACCAACTTGAAAGCACACTTAGGCGGCAAAGAAGAGAAAGAATGAATCAAGGCGGTGAAGCCGCGGCACAAGGTGGCCAACAACAAGCCCCTGACCAAGAACAACAACCACAAGCCCCTCATGTCTTACCAGAAGCCGGAGCTGACCAGCCAGCACAAGGAGCCGTGCCTCAACCCAATCAAAATGCTCCCGGTGTAGCCGATCAGCCGCAGCCGCAACAACAACAACAGCAACCGGGTCAACAAGACGCCGGTCAACCACCAAACCAGCATCATAAAAACCCCATTGGCGGTCATCAAGGGATGCCTCAAGCTCAACCACATCAGCCTCCACGGAGAGCACAATTCGCTCAGCATCCAAGGCATCCGACTATGGGAGATTTTGATTCATCCGATGCATTCTTCTTGGATAGGAATCCAATCCGACCACCACAGCCTCCAAGGAACGACTTTGAGATCAAGCCACAAATCATGGCCTTGGTGAAACAAAACCAATTCCATGGTTTGTCCACCGAGCATCCACTTGACCATGTCGACACCTTTGAGGAGATATGTAGCACTACTCGGATCAATGGAGTGTCACCGGACTACTTCAAGTGCAAGTTGTTTACCTTCTCTCTAAGTGACAAAGCACTTAGATGGGTAAAGTCTCTACCACCTCAATCCATTACAACATGGAATGAATACAAAGGAGCTTTCTTAAACCAATTCTACACCAAGCAAAGATCAAACTCTATAAGGAGTAAGATATCCGGATTTAAGCAAGCACCAATGGAGTCTTTCTATGAAGCTTTGGAGCGCTTCAAGGAGTATGCAAGAGATTGCCCTAATCATGGCTTCTCAGAAGGTAACCTTTGGAACATCTTCTACAATGGGATTGATCACAAGTACAAGCTTTCACTTGACACCGCGAGCAATGGCAACTTCATGACCAAATCGGTGCCGGAAGCCAAGCTTTTAATAGAAAATCTTGCTGCAAGTGATTCCAATGCCTGCCCTGAGTACAATAGAGGAGTGAGAACCACGAGCTCATCATCGGAATCGGCTCAAATCATGGAGTTGAAGAACATGGTCTCACAACTACTAAAGAGCAACCGAGGAGTGCATGCGATTGAGGATGTCTTGGCCACTAATGAAGAGCCTCTCATGGAGTTTATGAGAGATGGAGCAGAAGAAAATCAAGAGGAAGTCAACTACATAGGAGGTAACTACGGTAATAGAGGATACAATCAGCCATTCCGCCCCCATCCCAACCTCTCTTACCGAAGCACCAATGTGGAGAATCCAAATGATCAAGTCTATCCGGGCCAAAACAATTATCAAGGAGGCCAAAACGCTTACCAAGGAGGTCAATACCAGCCTAAGCAACAAGTCTATCCTAAGGGAGTCTACCAAGTGAAGCAGCCACTCACTTTTCCCCAAGGAGTTGCCCCGGCTCAACAAGAAGAAAAAGTAGATGTGGCGGTTAAGAAATATATGGAGGAGCAAAGACAAGCTACCAAGAGCTTACATGAAAAGATGGATCACATGTTTGGTGATCTAAACAATAAGTTTGGGGCGTTGTCAACCCACGTCCAGAAGTTAGATGTTCAAGTCTCTCAAACAGCCGAGGCGGTTAAAAAGCAACAAGAGGTAAATCCGCAAAAGTTTTGCAGTGTTGTTTCATCCAAGGAAGATCCGCCGGCCATTGCCTCCGTACCATCTCAAGAAGAAAGAGAAGATGAGCTTAAGGAGAGGTACAAACCAGAGAGGTATACATGGGAGTCAAGGCGAGCTTACAAGAGAAGGCTTGACAACAAGCCGCTGCTTAAACAAGGAGATCCCGGGAAGTTTGTGATCCCCGCTTGTATCAATGGATACCAACTCACCGATTGCTTGTGTGATAGTGGAGCAAACGTGAACCTCATGTCTCTTGCACTAGCCAAAGATTTGGGATTCAAATATTTCAAAGAGCCTAAGGTGAGAGTGGAGTTTGCGGATCTATCGAGCATGGAGCCTTATGGAGTGCTTGAAGATGTTATGCTAGAGATTGGGGCGACTAACAAGACAATTTTGGACGGACTCAAAAAACGGCTCGATGCTAAAAAAAGCCGCTGGGCAGACGAATAGGAAGGTGTCCTTTGGTCCCATCGAACAACTCCGAGACGAGCTACCGGCGAAACGCCATTCGCACTTGTCTACGGGACAGAATGTGTAATCCCACCGGAGGTACACTTTCCCGGCGTTCGTCGCTGGCTGTTACCAGAGCAGGAAGGCTATAATCACTTGATGCTGCTAGACGAGCTGGATCTAATCAACGAACGACGCGACCAGGCGCTCGTTCGCATCCAAAACTATCAGCAATCCATCGCTAAGTACTACAACTCCAATGTCCGATCCCGGAGGTTTAGAGAAGGCGATCTGGTTCTCAGGAAAGTATTCCAGAACACCGCTGAACGAAATGCCGGAAAGTTGGGGGCGAATTGGGAAGGCCCGTACAAGGTCATTGAAACGACGAACGACGGACCAAAATCTCAGAATCATTGGAATTGTGGGAATGATCCTCAGAATGATCAACCCCGACCGAAGGAGTACGACTACTGGAAGACATATCGGCTCGGAAGAAAATAGATCGGAGAACTTGAAGACTGGTCGGAAAGTTTGAAGATTGCAATGTGAAACGATTCACACCGGCAAAGCAAACGAAAAATACTAATGAAATTTGAGAACGGAAAAGAAAAAGCTAGAGAGAGAGAGAATTCTACCTTTTTCTTGATTTGGAGAGAGAGCGAGATGAGAAAAGTGAACCCCGGAGTCCAATATTTATAGAAGTCTTGGAGCGTGGGCGCGTCGGTTCGGGAAGACGAAACGGCACGACCTAATTCCCGCTCGATTCCTAGGGTTTCTGCCGAAATCACCGGGCCCGGAAACGCTACAGATTCCGTGCCTAATTAAAGCGAGAATTCTTCGACGTCGTTTAGAATAAAGACGAGCCAATTTCTCTCAGAGAGACGAGCCAAACTCTTGCAGAAGACGAACCGAATATGTCGATGGCTCGGTTCGAATAACAATGCTTCTTCCTGATAACTCGTAGCTCGCCACTCTTACACATAAGACTAGCGAGCTGGGGGCAAATTGTTGGGGTCGGATTTCCCTCCATCACGTTGTCATTCGAACCGGCCGTGGTCGAACCGATCCGGGCCGAACCGTCGACTGAACCAGAAAACCGGGGAGATGTCTCTCGATGGGCCGAGCCAACATCCAGCGAAGCGATACGAGCCGAGGCCCATCAAAGAAGGCCCACGTTCAGGATTTGCCATAAACATAAGTCGGCGCGAGCAAAAATGGAAAGTTTCATTATGGAAAGTTTACTTAAATCTTGTAAAGTCAGTTCCTATTCTCTTATAAATAGGAATCGATGTCAATTGTTTTGGGCATCACTTTTTACCCAGAGAAAAGGCATACGCCACAAATTTCACAGCTCGCATAACAGTTATAAATAAAACCATCTTTGACTCGTCTCCTTCGTATTTAATCAATAGAATTCCTCGGCTCTCCCTGAAAACGAACTAAACAATATTGCGCAAGTTTCGGCTCGCACAGGCGCCATGTTCAAAAGTCTAAAAACAAAACGAGAATAGTTCGGCAACTCCTTAAACGGCAGCCGGAGCTTCATCGGCGACACCCACGAGTTTCAAATCCGGCTCGCCAACGGCTTGATCCGACCCTTCATGAACGCCAACAATAGCTTGGCTCGTCGGCTCCGAAGTTCCCTCGACTGATGATGGGTCAGGAATCACCACCGGCTCGATTCAGTTCTGAAAGATAGAGGAACCAAAGTTAGTACCATACTGCGAACAGACTCTGATCTTGAAGATGTCAGACCAGGTAACCTTCTCATCTCTGAGATGTACCTCAGGCCGATTAGAAGAAGCCGTGGAGTACGTCGAGGCAGTTGATCATTTCGGCGAGCAGCGCGTCGGCCTCCTCACCAGCCTTGGGGTCAGAAGCAACATGCTCCACGAGTCCGGCGAGCTCGACTTCAAGATCGGGAGGGTTCGCGATCCGGATATCACCGATCAACTCGATGTTACCTTGAGCTTGGGCGAGATAAATGGCTCGGGAGAACACCTCTTTGAGCCCTTTCGTGTCGGATTTAACCGTCTCGAGCAGAGAGACGTATCGATTGTCCACCTCGAATCTCACCCTCTTAACTTCGGCCTCGAGGAGAGCATCCTTGGCCCGCACCAGCTCCTGGAGCGAGCTGACCTTGGCCTCGAGGGATTTACTCCTCTCCGCGATCCTAAGACCCGTGGACGCCATCTTGCTAGCGTTCTCCTTATGAACCTCCGCTTCACTTTGGATCTTGGCGATCTCCTCCTTGGCTTGAGCCAGCTTGCTGGCATAGCCTTTCTCCGAAACCTCATGAAGTCGCTTCAGAGTGTCAACCGTCTTCTGAAGCTCGTCGAGAGCCGACCGATCAGAACGAGCTCTGGCCTCGTAGCTCGCCACGATACCGTTGAAGGACTCTGTGAACTGAAATAAAAAAAATAAGCCAAAATACGCACATCTTCCTCATTATTTGGACGGAAAGAAGACCCACCGAAAAAAGTTTAAGAGCCGCCTCTCCATAAACTTCACTCTCCAATAGAGTGTCGGGAGGAGGGAGACGAACAGTGGAGGTGCTACTCGCAAGATAGCTGGCCGCTTCGGCTCTCCGAAGGAGCTGAGCCTGAGTCGGATCAGCGAGCAAGCCGGCGGGACCATCCCCTTTAGCTTTGTTTGGCTCGGACGCTCCATTCGAACCATCACGATGAAGAAATGACAGCTCGCTCGCTAATACATTAACCTCGGCAGTCTCGGCGACCCTAACAAATTGATTTCCCTCTTCAGACCGAGGCGAATTAAATACCTTTCGACCCTGCGGAGTGTAGGAGTTGTGCAATCCCACCGAATCAGACGGCTCGGAGGATGAAGACGAACGACGGACCGAAATCTCAGAATCATTGGAATTGTGGGAATGATCCTCAGAATGATCAACCCCGACCGAAGGAGTACGACTACTGGAAGACATATCGGCTCGGAAGAAAATAGATCGGAGAACTTGAAGACTGGTCGGAAAGTTTGAAGATTGCAATGTGAAACGATTCACACCGGCGAAGCAAACGAAAAATACTAATGAAATTTGAGAACGGAAAAGAAAAAGCTAGAGAGAGAGAATTCTACCTTTTTCTTGATTTGGAGAGAGAGCGAGATGAGAAAAGTGAACCCCGGAGTCCAATATTTATAGAAGTCTTGGCGCGTGGGCGCGTCGGTCGGGAAGACGAAACGGCACGACCTAATTCCCGCTCGATTCCTAGGGTTTCTGCCGAAATCACCGGGCCCGGAAACGCTTCAGATTCCGTGCCTAATTAAAGCGAGAATTCTTCGACGTCGTTTAGAATAAAGACGAGCCAATTTCTCTCAGAGAGACGAGCCAAACTCTTGCAGAAGACGAACCGAATATGTCGATGGCTCGGTTCGAATAACAATGCTTCTTCCTGATAACTCGTAGCTCGCCACTCTTACACATAAGACTAGCGAGCTGGGGGCAAATTGTTGGGGTCGGATTTCCCTCCATCACGTTGTCATTCGAACCGGCCGTGGTCGAACCGATCCGGGCCGAACCGTCGACTGAACCAGAAAACCGGGGAGATGTCTCTCGATGGGCCGAGCCAACATCCAGCGAAGCGATACGAGCCGAGGCCCATCGAAGAAGGCCCACGTTCAGGATTTGCCATAAACATAAGTCGGCGCGAGCAGAAATGGAAAGTTTCATTATGGAAAGTTTACTTAAATCTTGTAAAGTCAGTTCCTCTTCTCTTATAAATAGGAATCGATGTCAATTGTTTTGGGCATCACTTTTTACCCAGAGAAAAGGCATACGCCACAAATTTCACAGCTCGCATAACAGTTATAAATAAAACCATCTTTGACTCGTCTCCTTCGTATTTAATCAATAGAATTCCTCGGCTCTCCCTGAAAACGAACTAAACAATATTGCGCAAGTTTCGGCTCGCACATGCGCCATGTTCAAAAGTCTAAAAACAAAACAAGAATAGTTCGGCAACTCCTTAAACGGCAGCCGGAGCTTCATCGGCGACACCCACGAGTTTCAAATCCGGCTCGCCAACGGCTTGATCCGACCCTTCCTGAACGCCAACAATAGCTTGGCTCGTCGGCTCCGAAGTTCCCTCGACTGATGATGGGTCAGGAATCACCACCGGCTCGATTCTGTTCTGAAAGATAGAGGAACCAGAGTTAGTACCATACTGCGAACAGACTCCGATCTTGAAGATGTCAGACCAGGTAACCTTCTCATCTCTGAGATGTACCTCAGGCGGATTAGAAGAAGCCGTGGAGACGTCGAGGCAGTTGATCATTTTGGCGAGCAGCGCGTCGGCCTCCTCACCAGCCTTGGGGTCAGAAGCAACATGCTCCACGAGTCCGGCGAGCTCGACTTCAAGATCGGGAGGGTTCGCGCTCCGGATATCACCGATCAACTCGATGTTACCTTGAGCTTGGGCGAGATAAATGGCTCGGGAGAACACCTCTTTGAGCCCTTTTGTGTCGGATTTAACCGTCTCGAGCAGAGAGACGTATCGATTGTCCACCTCGGATCTCACCCTCTTAACTTCGGCCTCGAGGAGAGCATCCTTGGCCCGCACCAGCTCCTGGAGCGAGCTGACCTTGGCCTCGAGGGATTTACTCCTCTCCGCGATCCTAAGACCCGTGGACGCCATCCTGCTAGCGTTCTCCTTATGAACCTCCGCTTCACTTTGGATCTCGGCGATCTCCTCCTATGCTTGAGCCAGCTCGCTGGCATGGCCTTTCTCCGAAACCTCATGAAGTCGCTTCAGAGTGTCAACCGTCTTCTGAAGCTCGTCGAGAGCCGACCGATCAGAACGAGCTCTGGCCTCGTAGCCCGCCACGATACCGTTGAAGGACTCTGTGAACTGAAATAAAAAAAAAACACATATAAGCCAAAATACGCACATCTTCCTCATTATTTGGACGGAAAGAAAATCCACCGAAAAAAGTTTAAGGGCCGCCTCTCCATAAACTTCACTCTCCAATAGAGTGTCGGGAGGAGAGAGACGAACCGTGGAGGTGCTACTCGCAAGATAGCTGGCCGCTTCGGCTCTCCGAAGGAGCTGCGCCTGAGTCGGATCAGCGAGCAAGCCAGAGGGACCATCCCCTTTAGCTTTGTTTGGCTCGGACGCTCCATTCGAACCATCACGATGAAGAACTGACGGCGCGCTCGCTAATACATTAACCTCGGCAGTCTCGGCGACCCTAACAGATTGATTTCTCTCTTCAGACCGAGGCGAATTAACTACCTTTCGACCCTGCGGAGTGTAGGAGTTGTGCGATCCCACCGAATCAGACGGCTAGGAGGATGAAGACGAACGACGGACCAAAATCTCGGAATCATTGGAATTGTGGGAATGATCCTCAGAATGATCAACCCCGACCGAAGGAGTACGACTACTGGAAGACATATCGGCTCGGAAGAAAATAGATCGGAGAACTTGAAGACTGGTCGGAAAGTTTGAAGATTGCAATGTGAAACGATTCACACCGGCGAAGCAAACGAAAAATACTAATGAAATTTGAGAACGCAAAATAAAAAGCTAGAGAGAGAGAGAATTCTACCTTTTTCTTGATTTGGAGAGAGAGCGAGATGAGAAAAGTGAACCCCGGAGTCCAATATTTATAGAAGTCTTGGCGCGTGGGCGCGTCGGTTCGGGAAGACGAAACGGCACGACCTAATTCCCGCCCGATTCCTTGGGTTTCCGCCGAAATCAGCGGGCCCGGAAACGCTTCAGATTCTGTGCCTAATTAAAGCGAGAATTCTTCGACGTCGTTTAGAATAAAGACGAGCCAATTTCTCTTAGAGAGACGAGCCAAACTCTTGCAGAAGACGAACCGAATATGTCGATGGCTCGGTTCGAATAACAATGCTTCTTCCTGATAACTCGTAGCTCGCCACTCTTACACATAAGACTAGCGAGCTGGGTGCAAATTGTTGGGGTCGGATTTCCCTCCATCACGTTGTCATTCGAACCGGCCGTGGTCGAACCGATCCGGGCCGAACCGTCGACTGAACCAGAAAACCGGGGAGATGTCTTTCGATGGGCCGAGCCAACATCCAGCGAAGCGATACGAGCCGAGGCCCATCGAAGAAGGCCCACGTTCAGGATTTGCCATAAACATAAGTCGGCGCGAGCAGAAATGGAAAGTTTCATTATGGAAAGTTTACTTAAATCTTGTAAATTCGGTTCCTCTTCTCTTATAAATAAGAATCGATGTCAATTGTTTTGGGCATCACTTTTTACCCAGAGAAAAGGCATACGCCACAAATTTCACAGCTCGCATAAAAGTTATAAATAAAACCATCTTTGACTCGTCTCCTTCGTATTTAATCAATAGAATTCCTCGGCTCTCCCTGAAAACGAACTAAACAATATTGCGCAAGTTTCGGCTCGCACAGGCGCCATGTTCAAAAGTCTAAAAACAAAACGAGAATAGTTCGACAACTCCTTAAACGGCAGTCGGAGCTTCATCGGCGACACCCACAAGTTTCAAATCCGGCTCGCCAACGGCTTGATCCGACCCTTCCTGAACGCCAACAATAGCTTGGCTCGTCGGCTCCGAAGTTCCCTCGACTGATGATGGGTCAGGAATCACCACCAGCTCGATTCTGTTTTGAAAGATAGAGGAACCAAAGTTAGTACCATACTGCGAACAGACTCTGATCATGAATCTGTCAGACCAGGTAACCTTCTCATCTCTGAGATGTACCTCAGGCGGATTAGAAGAAGCCGTGGAGACGTCGAGGCGGTCTATCATTTTGGCGAGCAGCGCGTCGGCCTCCTCACCAGCCTTGGGGTCAGAAGCAACATGCTCCACGAGTCCGGCGAGCTCGACATCAAGATCGGGAGGGTTCGCGCTCCGGATATCACCGATCAACTTGATGTTACCTTGAGCTTGGGCGAGATAAATGGCTCGGGAGAACACCTCTTTGAGCCCTTTCGCTGGTATGCTTAACGACCCAATAACATGGGTAAAGGGGCAAGTGTTTCTTGTGTGCTCTTTTTCCCTTGTCAAGTTTTTGTCCCTTTGGGTTTTGCTTGACAAGGTTTTTAACGAGGCCAAGCCACACTTCAAATCACTCCTTTGCTCATTGTTATTCGGTCCGGCCCATGTATTTGATTTCTAACACGCGCTGTTTTTAAAGTCAAGGGTCTTGCATGTTGAGTCCTTGTTCATTTATTGGCTTATGTTTTCGAGAATGGGAGGAGCGTGTTCCGTCCCACTCTCTTTATCTATTGCTACAACTCGTCCTTTCATTTTTATCAAACATTTTCTATCAAAAACTTCTTTTTATGCTTGATCAACCCCTTTGTCTTTTTCACTTGTTGTGCGTAATATCAACACGTTTAAAAGATTCCTCTTCACCGGTTGTGCGTAATATCAATCTGTCGAGAGGTGGTGTTAAGGATTCATTCCGCGGGATCCTTGGTATAAACCATTCGTTCCATTATTCACTCAATCGTCGGATCCGTGTGTTCCGATCCATCCCATCGATTAGTTTCAAGGGCGATCCAATCCGGGATCACATCAGGTGGTATCAGAGCACCTTGAATCTATTCATTTTATTTTCTGTGATTATTTTTCGTTCTTGGCTGTTCATCTACCCGAACTGAAAATATCATCGATCTAAACCGTACCTTTGTTTGTTGTGGTGTTATCATTTGTTTCTTAGTTTCCATTATCATACCGATCACTCTTGATGCATGATTATTCAACATATTATCATTAGGAACATCTCTGTGATAACCGTTCATCTTCCATTCAACGAACATCTCACTAATACCGTGTTGCATAATTTTCCCAAACCGACTAGTTCAATCCGTTTACTCTCTTGCATAATTTTTACCGATTCATTTGTTGAATCATTATCTTTCTTTGAACTTTTGACTGCCGTGGAGTGTCTTTTGAATTTCAGGTACTATGGCGGCTGGAAGAGACAAGGAAGAAACATCAAGCCACGAATCACCATCAAGTCTCAACGAGGTCATGCTAGACCAAATCAAAAAGATGATGATCGAAGAGTTTGACCGAAGGGAGCAGATTCGGGAAGGCAAACAAAAGGCAACAAAGGATCCGATCAATATCTCGGAAGGAGAAAAACATGATCCTACAATGTCTAAAAGGCCAGCCGACGAGCAAGCTAACATCTATTACGGAAGTGGTCATTCATCCCAAGCCAGCCGACGCCGAATTAGGAGTCCTCGGGATGAACCCGACCGGATGGTGGAAAATCTTGGTGTTTACAAAATGCGAATTCCGCCATTCCATGGCCGAAATAGTCCGGATGGGTACATGGATTGGGAGAAGAAATGCGAGTTCAACTTTAACTTGCACAATATTCTCAACATCAACCGGGTCAAACTCGCCGTGTCCGAGTTCAATGATTATGCGTTGAGATGGTGGGAACAAATTGTCACGACACGTGAGATCGGATGGGCTTATGAAATCACTACTTGGGAAGAGATGAAAAGAGTCATGAGACAGCGGTTTGTCCCTAGCCATTACCAACGTGAGCTGCACGCCAAACTTCGGAGGCTTACTCAAGGAACTAGAACCGTTGAGGAATATTTTCAGGAGATGGAAGTTATGTTGCTTCGGGCTAATGTGGTTGAAGATAGAGAAGCCACTATGTCACGTTTTCTTGGAGGGCTGAACCGTGAGATACAAGACATCGTTGAGATGCAGAATTGTGTGGGAGTGGAGGCAATGTTACACAAAGCGGTACTAACCGAACAACAACTTAAGAGAAGATCATCCACTCGGTCCAACCTTGATCAGCGCCGACCGCCCTTCAACCGGGAATCTAAACCTTTCTCGGCCAAATCGGATGCTAAGCCTTTGGATTCTAATCACGACAAGAGCCGATCAGAACGAACTCCACCCACACGGACCCGTGAGCTCAGATGTTTCCGATGTCAAGGATATGGTCATTACGCCACTGACTGCCGTAACAAGAAAGTAATGATCCTAAGAGACAATGGTGAGATTGAATCCGAAGAAGAGCCCGAACCGGAGAAAGAGACCGAACCGGATGAATATGAGGCTAATCCAGTCGCGGGAAGACTTCTGGTGGCTCGACGTATATTGAGCACTCAAGTCAGAACCGAGAAAGATGAGCAACGTGAGAATCTATTCCATTCTCGCTGCCTTGTTCAAGACAAGGTTTGTAGTTTGATTATTGACGGAGGAAGTTGCACCAACGTTGCGAGTGAGACTATGGTTGAGAAGTTAGGTCTACCGACTACAAAGCATCCCAAACCCTACCAGTTACAATGGCTGAACGAAACTGGAGAAATGGCCGTGAGGAATCAAGTGATTGTTCCCTTATCCATCGGCAACTACAAGGATGAAGTCCTTTGCGACATTCTGCCCATGGACGCCGGTCATATAATCTTGGGAAGACCTTGGCAATCAGACAGACGTGTTATACATGATGGTTTCACCAACCGGTACACATTACTTCATGAAGGTCGGAAAACCACTTTGATCCCTTTGAGTCCGCAAGAGGTGTATGAGGATCAACTTCAGCTTGCCGTTAAAGAAACTAAACCGGTCAAGCCAAAGAATTTCTTAGCCAAACACAAACAGGTTCAAAGTTCCATAAACTCTAGTAAATCATTCTTGTTGTTTATTTTTAAAGATAAACTGATGGCTTTGACTAATACTACACCGGAGATTCCGAGTGAACTATCAAAACTTTTACAGGACTTTGGCGATGTTTTCCCAGAAGAAGGACCACCGGGCTTACCTCCCGTCCGAGGCACTGAACATCAGATTGACTTTGTCCCTGGATCCACCTTGCCAAACAGACCGGCTTACCGAACTAATCCGGTTGAGACCAAAGAGCTTCAACGACAAGTGGATGAGCTCATGGACAAAGGCCACATCCGAGAGAGTATGAGCCCATGTGCCGTTCCCGTTCTTCTTGTACCTAAGAAGGATGGAAGCTGGCGGATGTGTGTCGATTGCCGAGCCATAAACAATATCACTGTAAAGTATCGACATGCTATCCCTCGGCTCGATGACATGTTAGATGAATTGCATGGATCTTGCATTTTCTCGAAAATTGATCTTAAAAGTGGTTATCATCAAATTCGAATGAAGGAAGGAGATGAGTGGAAAACGGCATTTAAAACTAAGCATGGTCTTTATGAATGGCTTGTTATGCCATTTGGTCTAACGAATGCACCAAGTACTTTCATGCGTTTGATGAATCATGTTCTTAGGTCATTCATTGGTCATTTTGTGGTAGTTTACTTTGATGACATTCTCATATATAGCAAGAACATGACTGATCATCTAAAGCATCTTGCGTCTGTTCTTCTTGTCCTTAGGGAAGAGAGATTGTTCGCCAGTTTGAAGAAATGCACTTTTTGCACGAATAACATTGTGTTTTTAGGTTTTGTGGTAAGTGCAGATGGCGTACAGGTGATATCATCATATTTTACATGTTCTCACTAAGTATTTATTGGTGTTTTCAAATGTTTTCAATAAGGTTCTATGCCTTTAGAGGTAGTTTTCTTGTATTTGTTGGCTTTGGAGTCTTAACAGGTTAAAACATCAAAAAGGATTCAAAAAGGAGCAAAAGAGCCTCAAACCATGATCCATGCAAGTTTCCAAGTCAAGAGCATCAATAATACTCCATTTGTCCGATTCTCGCATTTGGACAGAACCGGAGCATCCGAAAGATAACCGCGGCAAGGGGTCTTCCCGACGTCCAGAAATCATGATCTTGGTCTTGCTGGATAGATATTTGAGTTATGCATCACGACGAAGTGGATTCAAGTCATTTGGATCAACCATAACGGAGATAATCTTTTTCTCCCAAGACGTGTCCGCCAGGCGAGTAAACGAAGCCCATGGAGACTTGGCGCCACCAAATGGCCCGGGATGCAGCGGCATGGACCTTGTCTCGACTTAACACAAGCCCAGCTTGCTTTTGGTTGTTTACTTGTCCTAAACCCGGTCCAATCACGTCGCAAATCTTCAGAGTCGGTTAACCGGAAAGTTTCCTTTTTCAGCACCTCAATACCCTAGCGACTTCAAGCCTATAAATACAATGTTTTTAGCCTTTGGAGGAAGAGAGCCGCGAGTGTATTGTGCAAGAGAGAGACAGCCGTCAAGGAGGAGAAGCCCTAGGTGGTGCGCCGTCCAGAAGGAAGAAGGAAGGCGCCGTTCAACTCTTGCACTCGCATTCATCTTTGTTCTTTCATCTTTTCCTTTTCTCTTTTGTACTTTGGATCGAAAGTTATCAAGGGATTCGACTTGTTCTTCATCAGAGAAGCCTCTTTTCTATCCCTTATCTCTTTTATACTTGCATAATGATATCAAATACGCCTTGCTTGCTTGATCTCACTATGTCCGAGTAGATCCCTCGTTAGGCCGAGGGAGATCGATGGACTCTTAATATGTTTTGACTTGTTTGATTGCATAAAACGGGATTTACTCTTTGTTTCTTCATCTTTGCTTGCTCTTATTGCTTGTTGTTAGGAAAGCGCGCCTCAACAACTCGAACTTAGGTTGATACACTCTCCAAAAGCTTGTTGTATTGCCGAAACTAGTATTTGATGAGCTAAGTGTTTTAGGCTTCCAAAAGTCGACCTAAGGAACTTAGTGAACAATCACAACTTGAACATTAACAAATGCATGCTTGTAACTTGTAATAACCATCGAAAGTTGAGTCTATTAGGTTGTTTAAGCATAGTGGCCGGAGCCACGAAAGTGGAAAGGCTATACCTTAGTGTTGTGAGTTCAAGACGGTTTATAAATTATCCCATGCAATCTCTTGTCATTTCATTGAAAGTTTCCATTGATTATCCTTTGCCTAACATCTTTCCCATCTTGTTTACAACCTCTCTACTTACTTGCATTGTTTTCCTTTCATTTTAGGATCACCCCACACTCATATCTTTGTTCTAGCTACTTATCACTCAACATAAACTTGAAACGAAATCTCTCTTCCTTGTGTTCGACCCCGACTTACCACGGCTGTGCACTTGCAGCTATACCAAGTTGGGTTATAAATTGTATTAGTTTGAAGCATAAAACCCAACGCATCAAGCTCTTTGGCGCCGTTGCCGGGGAGGAGTTGTATTTCTTTCAAGTTTCTTGATTGATTTTTAGTCTAGTCCTTTTTATTTTTGCATTTCATTTTCTGTTTTTCATAAAACCTTATAAAACCATAAAAATTTTACTTAATCCTCTTTCTTTGTGTCTCTTAGGTTCATGACAAGAAGGTCCAATCCGGATAATACCATTGAAGAAGATCTTGACATTGACCAACTTGAAAGAACACTTAGGCGGCAAAGAAGAGAAAGAATGAATCAAGGCGGTGAAGCCGCAACACAAGGTGGCCAACAACACGCCCCTGACCAAGAACAACAACCACAAGCCCCTCATGTCTTACCAGAAGCCGGAGCCGACCAGCCAGCACAAGGAGCCGTGCCTCAACCCAATCAAAACGCTCCCGGTGTAGCCGATCAGCCGCAGCCGCAGCCGCAACAACAACAACAGCAACCGGGACAACAAGACGCCGGTCAACCACCAAACCAGCATCATCAAAACCCCCATGGCGGTCACCAAGGGATGCCTCAAGCTCAACCACATGTGCCTCCAAGGAGAGCACAATTCGCTCAGCATCCAAGGCATCCGACTATGGGAGATTTTGATTCATCCGATGCATTCTTCTTGGATAGGAATCCAATCCGACCACCACAACCCCCAAGGAACGACTTTGAGATCAAGCCACAAATCATTGCCTTGGTGAAACAAAACCAATTCCATGGTTTGTCCACCGAACATCCACTTGACCATGTCGACACCTTTGAGGAGATATGTAGTACTACTCGGATCAATGGAGTGTCACCGGACTACTTCAAGTGCAAGTTGTTTACCTTCTCTCTAAGTGACAAGGCACTTAGATGGGTAAAGTCTCTACCACCTCAATCCATTACAACATGGAATGAATACAAAGGAGCTTTCTTAAACCAATTCTACACCAAGCAAAGATCAAACTCTATAAGGAGTAAGATATCCGGGTTTAAGCAAGCACCAATGGAGTCTTTCTATGAAGCTTTGGAGCGCTTCAAGGAGTATGCAAGAGATTGCCCTAATCATGGCTTCTCAGAAGGTAACCTTTGGAACATCTTTTACAATGGGATTGATCACAAGTACAAGCTTTCACTTGACACCGCAAGCAATGGCAACTTCATGACCAAATCGGTGCCGGAAGCTAAGCTTTTGATCGAGAATCTTGCTGCAAGTGATTCCAATGCTTGCCCTGAGTACAATAGAGGAGTGAGAACCACGAGCTCATCATCGGAATCGGCTCAAATCATGGAGTTGAAGAACATGGTCTCACAACTACTAAAGAGCAACCGAGGAGTGCATGCGGTTGATGATGTCTTGGCCACTAATGAAGAGCCTCTCATGGAATTTATGAGAGATGGAGCAGAAGAGAATCAAGAGGAAGTCAACTACATAGGAGGTAATTACGGTAATAGAGGATACAATCAGCCATTCCGCCCCCATCCCAACCTCTCTTACCGAAGCACCAATGTGGAGAATCCAAATGATCAAGTCTATCCGGGCCAAAACACTTATCAAGGAGGCCAAAACGCATACCAAGGAGGTCAATACCAGCCTAAGCAACAATTCTATCCTAAGGGAGTCTACCAAGTGAAGCAGCCACTCACTTTCCCCCAAGGAGTTGCACCGGCTCAACAAGAAGAAAAAGTAGATGTGGCGGTTAAGAAATATATGGAGGAGCAAAGACAAGCTACCAAGAGCTTACATGAGAAGATGGATCACATGTTTGGTGATCTAAATAATAAGTTTGGGGCGTTGTCAACTCACGTCCAGAAGTTAGATGTTCAAGTCTCTCAAACAGCCGAGGCAGTTAAAAAGCAACAAGAGGCAAATCCGCAAAAGTTTTGTAGTGTTGTTTCATCCAAAGAGGATCCACCGGCCATTGTCTCCGTACCATCTCAAGAAGAAGAAAGAGAAGATGAGCTTAAGGAGAGGTACAAACCAGAGAGGTACACATGGGAGTCAAGGCGAGCTTACAAGAGAAGGCTTGACAACAAGCCGTTGCTTAAACAAGGAGATCCCGGGAAGTTTGTTATCCCCGTTTGTATCAATGGATACCAACTCACCGATTGCTTGTGTGATAGTGGAGCAAACGTGAACCTCATGTCTCTTGCACTAGCCAAAGATTTGGGATTCAAATATTTCAAAGAGCCTAAGGTGAGAGTGGAGTTTGCGGATCTATCGAGCATGGAGCCTTATGGAGTGCTTGAAGATGTTATGCTAGAGATTGGGGAGAGACATGTCCCAACTGATTTCCAAATCATGGTATGGGAAGGATCAAAGAGGAATCAGCTGATTCTTGGTACCCCATTCTTAGCCACAGCCGGGGCGGTCATCAATTACATGAGAAACCAACTAACACTTGGTCATGTCCGGCAAGATGTGTTTTTCCCAAGCATCAACTTCAAACAAGCTCCAAGCGCAGTCAAACTACCACCAGAACGGAGCACACTCATGCCAAGAGAAGGAGCCGAGCGGCGAAGAAGCACCAAGAAGGGCGAGCCATACCCTAAACCAAAAGAAGCAATGAAACCGTTGAAGCCGAAGCATGAGAATGTCTTCAAGGATATTCACTCGGTCTTGTCATCGTCTTTTAACAATCATGGAGCTGAAGAAGAACCTGACGGTGTGCCTAAGTCCTTTGCCAGCATAAGAATCATTCTCCCAAAGGATCCGGACCCCAAAGATGAGCAAACCGCAAAGGAAAGACTCGGAAAAACCTTAAAACTTTTTCCGAGAGCTTTGGTCTTCAAAGACGACATGGAAGATGATCATGGAGAGCCCAAACCACCTCATGAGACACCTGAACCAGAATGTGAAGACACCAAAGGGATCCCAAACCCTTTGGCCGATCACATCCGCACCTAACCGAACAAAGAAAAACGGGAGTCAAGCTAGATGACTTTAAAACAAGCGCTTTGTGGGAGGCAACCCACACGGTATTTTTCTTTTCCTTTTTCATTTTTATTTTTCACATCATTATTGCATGCATTTTGTTAGGGTGACAAACCAAGAGGAGACCAAACAAGGAAATGTCCCACCCATTCATCCCACCCTTGTCCAAACCGACACCAAGGAGCGGGTACCACCTGGGACTAATAAAGGAGGGAAGAAGAATCATTTTGGTCAAAGAATATCACCAAACGGTCGCGTAAAATTCAAGATATTCCATCCGGCGTGCTTTTCTCGGCCACACGGGTGCAAAGGAGTACACACTTGACCTATCTCACAATCCGTGTTACCAAAGTCCACCAAACTTCATAGGTGACCAGACAATACCATATTGGTCCGCAAATCCAAAAGATAGGACGGAGAAATGTGAACGGATGGGGAGATACGCACGAATGCCACATCCGGTCGATGGCGGGTAACCCAAGGCCGACAAAAACCAAAATCACGGCATGGCGACACCACCACCTGGAAATGAATTCTTGGAGCTTCAAAATCACTATTCCAAAAGAAAATCATGGAACGTACGAGCCAAATTCGAGGAGGGTCAAAAATCTCTTTCCGGGGCCGATTAGACCACGTTGTGAAGGAAGTCTCACACCGCTCATCCATTTGACTTAAAACTTCACCAGTGCTCATAAAATATGAAGTTGGTCGGTGGAATTTCAAGCTCGGTCAGGAAATTCATCATCGTTTGAGCTGTGGCCAATTGCACCATCATCCGGTCGACCGGAGGGACCACCAAATGATGCAACTCCCAAACCGCTCGTTTGTTTGACCTGAAACTTCACCACTGCTCCTACAATATATGATTGGTCGGTGGAATTTCAAAATAGGTCGACGGAATGTTGACGGTTCGAGCTGTGGTCCATCCCATCACCATACGGCCGTCCGAGAGATCCACCCGACACAGGATTTTCACATTTGCTCGACCAAACGATCTGAAACTTCACCAGCGGCTCTAAAACATCATATTGGACGGTAAATTTTCAATCCCGTTCATAAAATTCTTAACGGTTTGTCATGTGGTTCATAGCACTCATTTCGGGTCGACCGAATGAGACGTACACGACCGAACTGCAAACCAAAGGAATTCGGGCCTTGACCTTCATCACTTACCGACCCATCCTGCCTACAGAGGAGCCCCAATCAGTCATATGACCCTGATCTTCATTCCCATTGGTCATCACTTGGTAACATCATCCTACCCTTTCCCTTTTCCAAATTTATTATGTCTTTCACCCCTCTTAATCTGATTTTTTCTTACACCGGGACGGTGCAAGTTAAGTCTGGGGGGATTATACTAATAAGTTTGTTCATTTTGACATTTTTGTTTGCATTGTTTTCATCTCGTCGAGTCGTTTTTATTGAGTCAAAACTTTTGTCGAGAATTATGACTTTATCTTGGACCTAACCATTGTTTTGCATGCGTTTAAGTGACCATTGATCAGTATTTGGCAGTCTACTCCATCACATGTGCACCATGAGTGGATCGATCTACCAAAAACGTCCACATCTCCAAGGGCTTAAGAAGGATACATCTTTGACTCCGCACCTTAATGAACTTAACCTTCTCAGCTAGGGGCTTGGTTTTACAAAGGGTACGACTCCTCAACCTCACCAAATAGTGAAAGTCTATGTGAGTTCGGTTTCCCCTCTCTCTCCCCTTCAAATTAAGAAAAAGCACCAAGGTCCAAGTAACCGGGGATTAGGTGGCAACCACCATCAATACTCGCGTATATGGAAAACCTTTTGATCCAAGTAACCGGGGATTAGGTGGCTACAACCATCAATACTCGCGTCTATGGAAGATCCACCAAAAACCTCCACAAAGAGGAGAAGAAGTCGAATAAAAAAATACTATGCTACCCTAAAAAAGGGATGAATCGACTTAAGAAGTGAGAAGAGGGAGAGGTGAAACAAGAGCCAAGACATGTGCCTTATAAAAGAGGATGGGTAAGAGTCTATAACCCCTTTGATCGATACTCCCTAGTTGAGACCACACCTTTAGAAACTAAAGGAGTCAAAGGTGGAGAATTTGGATGGCGTAAAGAGTAGTGGATTGCTTTGGGATGATTGCAAAACTCATGGTATGTACTTTCTTGTTCTTAATTCTAAATGCCATTGCTGTTTTATGTGGATCACTAAGATAAATGTCGACATGGATTTCCAAAAAGATTTAAGAGTTCTCACGTTTTCAAACCTCTTTTCCTTTCTTAGTTTGCTTGAGGACAAGCAAAGGCTAAGTCTGGGGGAGTTGATATCATCATATTTTACATGTTCTCACTAAGTATTTATTGGTGTTTTCAAATGTTTTCAATAAGGTTCTATGCCTTTAGAGGTAGTTTTCTTGTATTTGTTGGCTTTGGAGTCTTAACAGGTTAAAACATCAAAAAGGATTCAAAAAGGAGCAAAAGAGCCTCAAACCATGATCCATGCAAGTTTCCAAGTCAAGAGCATCAATAATACTCCATTTGTCCGATTCTCGCATTTGGGCAGAACCGGAGCATCCGAAAGATAACCGCGGCAAGGGGTCTTCCCGACGTACAAAAATCATGATCTTGGTCTTGATGGATAGATATTTGAGTTATGCATCACGAAGAAGTGGATTCAAGTCATTTGGATCAACCATCACGGAGATACTCCTTTTCTCCCAAGACGTGTCCGCCAGGCGAGTAAACGAAGCCCATGGAGACTTGGCGCCACCAAATGGCCCGGGGTGCAGCGGCATGGACCTTGTCTCGACTTAACACAAGCCCAGCTTGCTTTTGGTGGTTTACTTGTCCTAAACCCGGTCCAATCACGTCGCAAATCTTCAGAGTCGGTTAACCGGAAAGTTTCCTTTTTCAGCACCTCAATACCCTAGCGACTTCAAGCCTATAAATACAATGTTTTTAACCTTTGGAGGAAGAGAGCCGCGAGTGTATTGTGCAAGAGAGAGAGCAGCCGTCAAGGAGGAGAAGCCCTAGGTGGTGCGCCGTCCAGAAGGAAGAAGGAAGGCGCCGTTCAACTCTTGCACTCGCATTCATCTTTGTTCTTTCATCTTTTCCTTTTCTCTTTTGTACTTTGGATCGAAAGTTATCAAGGGATTCGACTTGTTCTTCATCAGAGAAGCCTCTTTTCTATCCCTTATCTCTTTTATACTTGCATAATGATATCAAATACGCCTTGCTTGCTTGATCTCACTATGTCCGAGTAGATCCCTCGTTAGGCCGAGGGAGATCGATGGACTCTTAATATGTTTTGACTTGTTTGATTGCATAAAACGGGATTTACTCTTTGGTTCTTCATCTTTGCTTGCTCTTATTGCTTGTTGTTAGGAAAGCGCGCCTCAACAACTCGAACTTAGGTTGATACACTCTCCAAAAGCTTGTTGTATTGCCGAAACTAGTATTTGATGAGCTAAGTGTTTTAGGCTTCCAAAAGTCGACCTAAGGAACTTAGTGAACAATCACAACTTGAACATTAACTAATGCATGCTTGTAACTTGTAATAACCATCGAAAGTTGAGTCTATTAGGTTGTTTAAGCATAGTGGCCGGAGCCACCATAGTGGCCGGAGCCACGATAGTGGAAAGGCTATACCTTAGTGTTGTGAGTTCAAGACGGTTTATAAATTATCCCATGCAATCTCTTGTCATTTCATTGAAAGTTTCCATTGATTATCCTTTGCCTAACATCTTTCCCATCTTGTTTACAACCTCTCTACTTACTTGCATTGTTTTCCTTTCATTTTAGGATCACCCCACACTCATATCTTTGTTCTAGCTACTTATCACTCAACATAAACTTGAAACGAAATCTCTCTTCCTTGTGTTCGACCCCGACTTACCACGGCTGTGCACTTGCAGCTCTACCAAGTTGGGTTATAAATTGTATTAGTTTGAAGCATAAAACCCAACGCATCAACAGGTAGATGAAGAAAAGGTGGCTGCTATCCGAGACTGGCCGAGCCCCAAAACCGTGGGAGAGGTCCGTAGTTTCCATGGTTTGGCCGGGTTCTATCGGCGGTTCGTAAAGGACTTTAGTACCATAGCCGCACCAATGACCTAGATAATCAAGAAAGACGTGGGTTTCAAATGGGAAAAGGCACAGGAGGAGGCATTTCAAACTCTCAAGGATCGATTAACTAATGCCCCTGTTCTTATGTTGCCTGATTTTCTTAAAACATTTGAAATTGAGTGTGATGCCTCAGGGATCGGAATTGGAGCTGTTCTTATGCAGGATGAGAAGCCGATCACCTATTTTAGTGAAAAACTTGGCGGAGCCACTCTCAACTACCCAACGTATGACAAGGAACTCTATGCCTTAGTCCGAGCTTTACAAACGTGGCAGCATTATCTTTGGCCGAAGGAATTTGTCATCCATACCGACCACGAATCACTCAAACACTTCAAAGGCCAGCAAAAGCTCAACAAAAGACATGCTCGGTGGGCTGAGTTCATTGAAACATTCCCATATGTCATAAAATACAAGAAAGGTAAAGACAATGTCGTTGCCGACGCATTGTCAAGACGGCACACTCTTATCTCAACCCTTGATGCCAAACTCTTAGGTTTTGAACAAATTAAGGAACTATATGCTTCTGATGCTGATTTTGCTGATGTTTATCAAGCGTGTTCTAAATTTGCTCATGGCCGGTATGTGAGTCAGGATGGGTTCCTCTTTTATGAAAACCGTCTTTGTGTGCCTAATTGCTCTTTGAGAGATTTGTTTGTCAGGGAAGCCCATGGAGGAGGACTAATGGGACATTTCGGAGTTACCAAGACCATCCAAATCATGCGTGACCACTTCCATTGGACACACATGCTCCGGGACGTAGAACGAATATGTGCTAGATGCACGACATGTAAATTGGCTAAATCAAAGGTCCAGCCACACGGTTTGTATACTCCTCTCCCTATTCCATCTCAGCCTTGGATTGACATTTCGATGGATTTTGTTCTTGGTCTCCCTAGGACTAGACATGGAAGAGATTCCATTTTTGTGGTTGTTGATCGATTTTCAAAAATGGCTCATTTGATTGCATGTAATAAAACAGATGATGCATCCCATGTTGCTGCTTTGTTCTTCAAAGATATTGTTAGATTGCATGGCATGCCGCGCACCATTGTTAGTGACCGTGACACTAAGTTTCTTAGTTATTTCTGGAAAACTTTGTGGTCGAAATTAGGAACTAAGCTTTTGTTCTCTACTACCTGTCATCCATAAACTGATGGTCAAACTGAAGTTGTTAACCGGACCTTAGGAGCTTTATTGAGAACCTTGCTTAAAAAGAATCTCAAGAATTGGGATGATTGTTTGCCGCATATAGAATTTGCATATAATCATTCCGTGCATTCGGCAACTAAGTTCTCACCATTTGAAATTGTCTACGGTTTTAAACCTTTGTCTCCTTTGGATTTAATGCCTATTCCTTTGAGTGAAAGGTTGAGTACATATGGGAAACAAAGAGCAGAAACGGTGAGAAAGATACATGAGCAGGCAAAGAAAAACATTGAAGATAAAACAAAACAATACGTTGCCAAAGCCAACAAAGGACGGCGTGAGATAGTCTTTGAAGTCGGGGACAAAGTTTGGATCCACCTCCGCAAAGAAAGGTTTCCAGCCGAACGTAAATCAAAGCTACAGCCGAGAGTCGACGGTCCTTTCACGATCACCAAGCGCATCAACAACAACTCTTACCGAGTTGATCTTCAAGGTAAGTACGATATTAGTCCGAGTTTTAATGTTGCTGACTTATCTCCTTTTCTTGCAGATGATCCAGATTTGAGGACAAATCTTTTTCAAGAGGGAGGAGATGATGCGATCATGGATGAGGTTAGCCCGGACATGGACCAAGGAGAGTCGGGAAGGCTTGTAGCTGCGGAGCAGCTTGAACCTGAGGAAGCATTCGCCATACCGACTGGCCCGGTCACTCGTTCCCAAACTAAGGCTCTTAATCTTTTGGTTGAGAATGTCCTTAGCCGTTTGAGTCGGCAAGATGTTAAGCTCACCACGTTGGTATGCTTAACGACCCAATAACATGGGTAAAGGGGCAAGTGTTTCTTGTGTGCTCTTTTTCCCTTGTCAAGTTTTTGTCCCTTTGGGTTTTGCTTGACAAGGTTTTTAACGAGGCCAAGCCACACTTCAAATCACTCCTTTGCTCATTGTTATTCGGTCCGGCCCATGTATTTGATTTCTAACCCGCGCTGTTTTTAAAGCCAAGGGTCTTGCATGTTGAGTCCTTGTTCATTTATTGTCTTATGTTTTCGAGAATGGGAGGAGCGTGTTCCGTCCCACTCTCTTTATCTATCGCTACAACTCGTCCTTTCAATTTTATCAAACATTTTCTATCAAAAACTTCTTTTTATGCTTGATCAACCCCTTTGTCTTTTTCACTTGTTGTGCGTAATATCAACACGTCTAAAAGATTCCTCTCCACCGGTTGTGCGTAATATTAATATGTCGAGAGGTGGTGTTAAGGATTCATTCCGCGGGATCCTTGGTATAAACCATTCGTTCCATTATTCACTCAATCGTCGGATCCGTGTGTTCCGATCCATCCCATCGATTAGTTTCAAGGGCGATCCAATCCGGGATCACATCAAGATAGCTGGCCGTTTCGGCTCTCCGAAGGAGCTGAGCCTGAGTCGGATCAGCGAGCAAGCCGGCGGGACCATCCCATTTAGCTTTGTTTGGCTCGGACGCTCCATTCGAACCATCACGATGAAGAACTGACGGCTCGCTCGCTAATACATTAACCTCGGCAGTCTCGGCGACCCTAACAGATTGATTTCCCTCTTCAGACCGAGGCAAATTAACTACCTTTCGACCCTGCGGAGTGTAGGAGTTGTGCGATCCCACCGAATCAGACGGCTCGGAGGATGTAGACGAACGACGGACCGAAATCTCGGAATCATTGGAATTGTGGGAATGATCCTCAGAATGATCAACCCCGACCGAAGGAGTACGACTACTAGAAGACATATCGGCTCGGAAGAAAATAGATCGGAGAACTTGAAGACTGGTCGGAAAGTTTGAAGATTGCAATGTGAAACGATTCACACCGGCGAAGCAAACGAAATATACTAATGAAATTTGAGAACGGAAAAGAAAAAGCTAGAGAGAGAGAGAATTCTACCTTTTTCTTGATTTGGAGAGTGAGCGAGATGAGAAAAGTGAACCCCGGAGTCCAATATTTATAGAAGTCTTGGCGCGTGGGCGCGTCGGTTCGGGAAGACGAAACGGCACGACCTAATTCCCGCCCGATTCCTAGGGTTTCCGCAGAAATCAGCGGACCCGGAAACGCTTCAGATTCCGTGCCTAATTAAAGCGAGAATTCTTCGACGTCGTTTAGAATAAAGACGAGCCAATTTCTCTCAGAGAGACGAGCCAAACTATTGCAGAAGACGAACCGAATATGTCGATGGCTCGGTTCGAATAACAATGCTTCTTCCTGATAACTCGTAGCTCGCCACTCTTACACATAAGACTAGCGAGCTGGGGGCAAATTGTTGGGGTCGGATTTCCCTCCATCACGTTGTCATTCGAACCGGCCGTGGTCGAACCGATCCGGGCCGAACCGTCGACTGAACCAGAAAACCGGGGAGATGTCTCTCGATGGGCCGAGCCAACATCCAGCGAAGCGATACGAGCCGAGGCCCATCGAAGAAGGCCCACGTTCAGGATTTTCCATAAACATAAGTCGGCGCGAGCAGAAATGCAAAGTTTCATTATGGAAAGTTTACTTAAATCTTGTAAAGTCGGTTCCTATTCTCTTATAAATAGGAATCGATGTCAATTGTTTTGGGCATCACTTTTTACCCAGAGAAAAGGCATACGCCACAAATTTCACAGCTCGCATAACAGTTATAAATAAAACCATCTTTGACTCGTCTCCTTCGTATTTAATCAATAGAATTCCTCGGCTCTCCCTGAAAACGAACTAAACAATATTGCGCAAGTTTCGGCTCGCACAGGCGCCATGTTCAAAAGTCTAAAAACAAAACGAGAATAGTTCGGCAACTCCTTAAACGGCAGCCGGAGCTTCATCGGCGACACCCACGAGTTTCAAATCTGGCTCGCCAACGGCTTGATCCGACCCTTCCTGAACGCCAACAATAGCTTGGCTCGTCGGCTCCGAAGTTCCCTCGACTGATGATGGGTTAGGAATCACCACCGGCTCGATTCTGTTCTGAAAGATAGAGGAACTAAAGTTAGTACCATACTGCGAACAGACTCCGATCTTGAATCTGTCAGACCAGTAACCTTCTCATCTCTGAGATGTACCTCAGGCGGATTAAAAGAAGCCGTGGAGACGTCGAGGCGGTCGATCATTTTGGCGAGCAGCGCGTCGGCCTCCTCACCAGCCTTAGGGTCAGAAGCAACATGCTCCACGAGTCCGGCGAGCTCGACTTCAAGATCGGGAGGGTTCGCGCTCCGGATATCACCGATCAACTCGATGTTACCTTGAGCTTGGGCGAGATAAATGGCTCGGGAGAACACCTCTTTGAGCCCTTTCGCGTCGGATTTAACCGTCTCGAGCAGAGAGACGTATCGATTGTCCACCTCGGATCTCACCCTCTTAACTTCGGCCTCGAGGAGAGCATCCTTGGCCCGCACCAGCTCCTGGAGCGAGCTGACCTTGGCCTCGAGGGATTTACTCCTCTCCGCGATCCTAAGACCCGTGGACGCCATCTTGCTAGCGTTCTCCTTATGAACCTCCGCTTCACTTTGGATCTTGGCGATCTCCTCTTTGGCTTGAGCCAGCTCGCTGGCATGGCCTTTCTCCGAAACCTCATGAAGTCGCTTCAGAGTGTCAACCGTCTTCTGAAGCTCGTCGAGAGCCGACCGATCAGAACGAGCTCTGGCCTCGTAGCCCGCCACGATACCGTTGAAGGACTCTGTGAACTGAACTAAAAAAAAACACATATAAGCCAAAATACGCACATCTTCCTCATTATTTGGACGGAAAGAAGACACACCGAAAAAAGTTTAAGGGCCGCCTCTCCATAAACTTCACTCTCCAATAGAGTGTCGGGAGGAGGGAGACGAACCGTGGAGGTGCTACTCGCAAGATAGCTGGCCGGTTCGGCTCTCCGAAGGAGCTGAGCCTGAGTCGGATCAGCGAGCAAGCCGGCGGGACCATCCCCTTTAGCTTTCTTCGAGGCCTGCTCTTTGAGCCCTTCGGTCGCGGCTCTTTTCTTTCCTCCCGTCTCGGAAGGCTTATTCATCGCCGGCTCGGAAACCTTCTTCGTTTTCCGGTTGAGGACCAGAGTCCCCGAATCCTTAGACGCATCCGAACGGGCCAGAGAAGGGGGCGCATAGGGCCCTATTTTCTTTGAAGCCATGGCTTCTTTGGCGCGCTTCACGGCCTTCCCAAGATCTATGGGCCCTTCACTTCGCGGACCCTTTCTCTGAGCGCTCGACACCTTCGTTCTCTTCCCCTCGGCTTTAGATTTGGCGGCCGCCTCCGCGGCCTTCGCGCGAGCCGCTTCCTCGGCTTTTACGCGGGCTTCTTCATCCCTTTTCTCTTGGAGCCTTTGTCGGATGGTTTTCTTTTCCATTTCGTCGTCCGAAGGCTCGGAAACTTCTGGGATTTCTTCGTCCGAGCTGTCTGAATCGTCGAAAGAGTCGTAGGCTTGGGCTCGAGCACTTTCTACTCTCTCCAAAGAGAAATCTCTCTCGCAATTGGTTTTTCCTGCGCGAAAGCTTTCCACGGTTCTGAGAATTCGCTAGGGAGACGGAATACGGCTCGTCAAACTGCAAAATAAACAAAGGGAGTTAAAAACAATCCATACGAACCAAAACAGTGATTGTATTTCGGTTCGGCTACCGATTGGCTGCCAACTCTGCTTGACAAATTTCCTGGGGACGCTCCCAACAGTCGCCCCACATATCGGGACGAAGAAGAAGTAATTTTCCCAACCGCTGTCTTTGTTGGGAAAACCGGCGATGATCCTCCGGTTCTTCTTACATGAAATGTAATACCGAAGCGACTTCTTCGATCCGGCTCGAATCTCCAGGAGATTCTGAAGATGATGGATCCCGAGCGGGATGCCGGTCTCAAAACTGCAGACGATGAGCCCGATCAGATGACGAATACCTCGCGGCATGATTTGGCCGATAGCGAGCCCGTACTTGCTCAGATAATGCAGAACAAGGCTCGGGATCGGGAACCACAGAAAGCAGCCGTAGAAGAAGCTTTTGTAGAGCGTCAAACATCCCACGGGAGGATCGTCAGCTCTCTGATGGCTCACTGGAAGGAGGAGGTCGACTCCCTCAGATATGTGGAAACAACGCCGAAGCGTTTCCAAAGACGATTCGGTGCAGAGCGTCAACCCAGGAGGATTTGGAATCGTCCTCTTCGCGGCTCGCCTATGTGTAACCTTCCTCAAGACCCGTCTCTTTGAGGAGCATTTCTTCATTCCCTTTGACGAGCCGGCACCGAAGGCGCTGGATAAGACGTAATCAAGGGATGCGTCATCCAGAAGGGGTCTCCTCGGCAACTGAGGCCTGGGTCTAAACGGCCCGAGAATATCTCCAATTGCCCCTTCGGACATCATCTCTTCGAGTTTAATCTCCTCAGGGTTATATATCGGATCAAGTGCTATCCCGGGACGAGCCGACTGGTCCTTAACAAATTCCGCCTCGACACGAAGAAGGGCCAGCTCGTCCCCTTCATCCACGTTCGGCTCGGATGCTCCATTTTAACCATCGCGATGAAGAACTGATGGCTCGCTCGCCAATACGTTAACCTCGGCGGTCTCGGCGACCCTGACGGATTGATCCCCCTCTTCGGATCGAGGCGAATTAACTATTTTCCGACCTTGCGGAGTGTAGGAATTGTGAGATCCCACCGAATCGGATGGCTCGGAGGAAGAAGATGAACGGCGAACCGAGATCTCAGAGTCGTTGGAATTATTGGAGCGATCCTCAGAATGATCAACCCCGACCGAAGGAGTACGACTGCTCGAAGACATTTAGGCTCGGAAGAAGATGGATCGGAAAACTTGAAGATTAGCCGGAAAGTTTGAAGATCGCGACGTGAAACGATTCACAACGGCGACGCGACCAAAGAACGATAATGAAATCGAAGAACGGAAAAGAAAAGCTAAAGAGAGAAAGAGAAATCTACCTTTTACTTGATTTGGAGAGAGAAGCGAAATGAGAAAAGTGAACCCCAGGGTCGAATATTTATACAAGTCTTGGCGCGTGGGCGCGTCGGTTTGGGAAGACGAAACGGCACGACCTAATTCCCGCCCGATTCCTAGGGTTTCCGCCGAAATCAGCGGGCCCGGGAACGCTTCGGATTCCGCGTCTGATTAAAACGAGAATTCTTCGACGTCGTTTAGAAGAAAAATCATCAAAACGATCCAAGTCTCTAAGAGAGACGAGCCAACTTCTTGCAGAAGACGAACCGAATATATCGACGGCTCGGTTCAAATGACAATGCTTTTTCCTGATAACTTGTAGCTCGCCACTCTTACACATAAGACTAGCGAGCTGGGGGCTCTTGACTTGGAAACTTGCATGGATCATGGTTTGAGGCTCTTTTGCTCCTTTTTGAATCCTTTTTGATATTTTAACCTGTTGAGACTTCAAAACCAACAAATACAAGAAAACTACCTCTAAAGGTATAGAACCTTATTGAAAACATTTGAAAATACCAATAAATACTTAGTGAAAACATGCAAAATATGATGATATCAAAAGCTAAAAAGTAGGATAAAATTCGACAGAGTGCAAAAGTGACATCACAGGGTTTTTATACTAAGTTGCAGAAAAAGGTAAAATAGGTCACGCGCGTGTGGACTTGACGTCCAACTCGACGTGTATGTGTGGAATTCGTCGAGTGCTTCTAAAGGTTGCACCTTTGGCTTCGACTCGACTACCAACTCGACGTGTATGTCTGGTTCGCGTCGAGTTCGTGTAAAGGCGGCTCCTTTATTCTGGACTCGATGTGCAACTCGACGTGCATGTCTGAACCCCGTCGAGTGCGTATATGGACCCCGTCAAGTGCGCTTCCTTTTCTCCCAAGCAACAGGTTCTGGACTCCACTTCACCTCTGTGGTTCAGGCACTAATCCTCTACCTTCAAAACAACCTCCAATGCTCCAAATATACCTGAAAACAACTCCAAAAGCGACGAAACATACAATGCTAATGCAAATGCTATGAAGTGTGGTAAGTGGATGCAAATGGAGATGAAACGTGACGAAGTGGTGTGATATGTATGCAAAAAATGATGAATAAAGGATGCTGAAACAAGGCTAAATATGTGTACATCAACACCCCCAAACTTATCTTTTGTTTGCCCTCAAGCAAACAAACAAGAATAGTGAAATGGATGAGGTTTGAAAACAAATTGATACAACCAAAAATAACAAGCAAAAACGATTTGATATATGTCTAAGTTCACGGTTCTAAAATGCAGCAAGGTGAGAGCTACTTCTTTGAAAATCAATCAGTTTCATGTTTAACAAGATCTATCCAACTTCACAGTCACTCAAACAATGCATTCTTATCAGCAAATCCCTTTAACATTTATTAAGGTGAACAATGAATCATAAACATGCAAATTAGCAACTCATTTTGCTTAAGGTAAAGGTCAAGAGAAAAAGATGGTTTCTTAAAGTCATAAAACGGTTTAAAGAACATGGATCTCTCATAAAATGACAATGCTTTGGCAGAATGCTAAAAGTTATAACCAAGGATGATGCAAGAGCAGAACCTCTAGCTACCTAGCATCGACTTGACAGCGTCAACACCCGAACCCGATTAGAAACCAAGAACAACTCCTAACTACCCTTTGGGCTTTGCGCCCTTATGTGGAGCAATTTTCTCTTTTCTTCTTTTTCTTTTGTAAACTAGCCAAGGGAGAGGTGATCTTATGGTAACATCTAGCGGTTTGGGAATTCTATCACTAAGGGAACATTTTTCTTTCTTTTAACTAATTGAGGCAATTGCCTTCTTTTCTTTCACACTTAGAACCATTTTTCTTTTCTTAAACAGTTCCCAAACCTTTACTAGACCCTTTTGAAACACAAACCAACTCCCTTGCTTTAAAACAAAAACTTTTCTTTTCCCACTTTCTAGATATGAAACCATAGCGTTCAAAACGTCACCCCCAAACTTAGCCTGAAAATAAACCCAAGATCGAACTAGATACCTAGACAACCTACTCTTGCCGGTTTAAACTCAACACGTTCTGCTAAGCATGATCGAAACAAGGCCTCACAAGCACACACAAGAGTAATGCGGGTTTGAAGGAAAAGGCTATAGTGTTCAGGGTGTGGGGAAAAAAAAGCTACCTGGACAAACAAAGAAGATAAACAGATGGGAAAAGATTGTCCAGATATATATGCTATCCATGAGTTGCTTTCAATGCATGCAATGATATTTAAAAGTCAAGATTAAGGTTCAGATAAACAGGGATAGGCCTCAATTCGCAGCAGTGATCAAGTGAGATGTGCATGTCATGATGTGATCAAGTTAAACACGGATTCGTTTTAAATGCTTCATTCTCACCCTAATGCATCAGAGAATCAAAAACCAAGGTACAAATCATATCGCATGAGATGGTTATTTTACAAGGCTGTATCAACAATGCAGCATGATTGTGAAGCTATGTGATGCAATGCAGACTTAATCTAACAAATGTGAATGCAACTACATGAATATTTTTGAGATTTTTCGAAATTTTTTCAATTTTTAGTGGTTTTCTATGCCTTAGATGCATGCAGAATCAAGAGATGAAAAATTGAAATAAGAAAACAAAACACAATATCAAATGGCTCTCAGACCCTCCCCCAAACTTAAATTACACAATCCCTTGTGTAACAGAAGTCTAAGAGAAATAATGAGAGAAAAGCAAAAGCAATGACAATAAAACACAGGATGTGAAAAGAGGGGAGGCGAAAGCAAAGGAGTATCTTACCAAACTAGGTTAACTCGATCAAGTTAATCAAGCTCGGCCGAGCTGATTTTTCTTCAGTGCCTCACTCGATCGAGTGTAGGAGCCCCGTTTTGAACTGGATTCCTTTGGCTCAAACCCTTATTCTGAAAAACTTAAACAGAAAAACACAACAAAACATATTAGATGAGCAATTTAAAGAAATATGTACAAGGATATCCATGGAACTTTGATGTGTTCAACATTTGCTTGCATTTAGGACCTTAAAATGCATAGTTTTATGTATAATTGAGTCTCATTTCATATCACTTAGAGTAAGTTTCATCTACTTAGGAGCATTTAGTCTTTAGGAAAGCATTTTGCATTTCCATTGCATTTGGAGTGTGTTTTGCAGGTAAAAAGAGCTGTAAGCAGAGGACACGTGCAGAGGTGGTGACCAGAGACGAACGGGATGCGGATCGGAGCTAAGGCGCATTTGGAGAAAGTGGCGAAACAGAGGACTTGAGCATGAGAAACAGAGTACTTGAGCAGTCTGACCAAGACCCGAGGAACGAGCAAAGTCAGAATCAGTGCGTTGACTGAGGGACCCCTCTTCCCTGTTGCTATAAAAATCCCGAAACCTAGTTGCAGAGCGACAACTTTTGCCTTTTAGCAGCCGATTCTTTTTCTTTGTAAGAAAAGGAGATCTTTCAAGAATCTTTGGCATGCTTTTGTAAAACCTTTATGTTTAAGAAGTTTTAAGCTTTTAATCTCGCTTTTATGATGATTTCGAGTCTTCTCACTCCCTTCTTCTTTGATTTCGGAATGAGTAGCGAGTAGTTTCGTTGAGATTTCAAGGATGAGATAAGCGATTAGCCGCTTTAGTCCCTTTGTTCTCTGTTCTTGTCCCGCTGGTTCATCTTTTCCTTTGCTAGAGTTTATCCTTCTTAGTTCCTCTTTGATCATTTGGGGCTAAGAATCTAGACTAGCACGCCCAGAAGGTGTTTGCGTTTTTGTCTAAGAGAGCTAGCTGAGGAGAGAAACACGTCCAACATAAGAGATTGGTTGTTGGGGTGTTTCTTATGTTGAACTAGGTTAGAATCTTGATTAAACCTACTCTTTTGGCTTCACTAACGAGAGTTAGGTTCGGGTCAATTGGAGTAGAGTGACATGTCCATGAGAGTGGCTTGTTTACCAATAATCTAAGCATAGAGATTGATTCTTGCATAGATAAGAACTAGGGTTTTCGGGCTGAAGCGGTCTTGACCAAGTCTCATCCAAGGAATCTCCTTTCTTTAATTTTCACTTGAAGTTTGCTTCATTGCGTTACTTTAATATCTGTCTTTTATTTAAGCTGTTATTTCCTTTTACAAAACTTTCAAACTCTTGGTTTCACTTGAAGTTTAGCTTTACTTTACATTCCTCTTAGCACAACCTTCCATTTGGATTGATACCTAAAGTTCTACAATGATATGAGTGGACTTTGGAGTAGTTGATTACGAAAAAGGCTGTTATCAACTTGGCGCCGTTGCCAATTGGAAGATCTCGTGCATTAGGATTTAAGCAAAGCTCTAGATAAAGTATTTTCCTTTCCATTCCACCACAAATCACTCACCTTCCCCTTTGTCTACTCTTTTTGCCCACAGGTGCATGCAAACGCGATCTAAAGGGCGAGACAACTTGCTGGGAATTCGTGATCTGCAACAGGCTGAACGTCTCAAGCGTACACGGACTCACCCACCCGCTGCACCACAGCCACTTCACGATATGGCTGACCCACCCCAAGCCGCTGCTATTCCACCCGGCAACAATGACTAAGGCGGTCCGCAACATCCTCTCCATCCTTTGCGACCCCCCCCCCCCCCCGAAACATTGGTGTTGGCGATGCACCGAACACCCACATGAACCGTCAAGGCATCGTACCCCCAAATGTCCAAAACCACAACTTTGAGATCAAACTCGGCTTGGTCCAGATGATCCAGAACAAAATCTATCATGGCCTGCCTGCCGAAGACCCTCTAGACCACCTTGATGAATTCGACAGAGCCTGCGGCTTATGCAAGCTTAACGGTGTGAGTGAGGATGCCCTGAAACTGCGGCTATTCCCCTTCTCACTCAGCGGGAAAGCACATCAATGGGAAAAAGGTCTTCCGCAAGGCTCTATTACCTCATGGGACCAATGCAAGAAAGCTTTTTTAGCAAAATTCTTTTCGACCACCAGGACCGCAAAGCTGCGAAACGACATATCCAGCTTCAACCAGATGAACGGGGAAACCTTTTGCGAAGCTTGGGAGCGTTTTAAGAGCTACACCACGCAGTGCCCCCACCATGGCTACTCCACTGAGTCACTCTTGAGCACCCTATACCGAGGCGTTCTGCCCAAGTATAGACAGATGCTGGACACCGCCAACCAAGGGAACTTCCTCGGAATGCATGTCGATGATGGCCTTGCCCTGGTGGAAAATTTGGCCATGAGTGACGGAAATTACAATGAGGGGTACGACCGGACCGCCAGACCTTCGATCGAGACCGAGGAGAAACACAAGCGGGACCTCAAAACCCGCAACGATAAGCTGGACAAAATTCTCCTAGGACAACAAACGGAAACGGTCCACCTGGTTGAGGAGGCTGATACTACCCCAAACGAGCCCCTCTTGACAGAGGAAATTAACTACATCAACAACCAAGGCGGCTACAACTACCGCAACCACCCCAACCTGTCGTACCGGAACACCAATGTTGAAAATCCGCAAGATCAGGTCTACCCACCCCCAGTCCACCCGTCAGGTCCGAACAAGCCATTCGTACCTTTCAAACCGCAAGGCGGTTTCGTGAAAAACCAGCACTACGGGAACCAAGGGAACTACCCACCTAAGTAACCCTCTGCCCCACCTGCTTTCGGACAACCAGGACAAGGGAGCACTAGCAACAACCAAGAACCTAATGTACGACAGATGCTCCAGCAAATTCTCCAGGGACAATCTTCAGGCGCCCTCGACATGAGCAAAAAGTTCGCCGAGGTGAACAACAGAGTTGACATGTCCTACAATGACCTCAACTCCAAGCTTGAAACATTGTCAGGCAGAATTCAGCAGCTAGAGAGTAAAGGCGCGCCCTCTTCCCCAAAGCAGCTTGGCCAACTCCCTGGGAAAGCTGTCGATAACCCCAAGGAATACGCCAATGCAATCACCCTGCGATGCGGCAAGGAACTCCCACCCCCGGTCGCCCTGATCCAGATCAATGAGGACATTGATGTTCAAGAGGGGGAGCCTGCCATTGAAAATGCCGTTCCAGAGCCGCAAATTGAGGAGAGATCTCAAGTTGACCAAAGGAATCCGAAAGAAACCGCTTTTGTGCCACCTCCCTATAAACCCAAACTCCCTTTTCCTTCTCGTTTCAAGAAACAACAATTGGAGAAGTTTAAAGCTTTATTCGATGAACAATTGAAGGAAATTGAAGTGAAAATGCCTTTGCGTGACGCCTTTATGATGATTCCCCCTTACCAAAATTTTTTGAAGGATGCTATCTCGGAAAGAACGAAAGAAGCCCAAGGAATGGTCGTTCTATCTCACGAATGCAGTGCAATCATCCAGAGGAAAGTGGTCCAGAAGAAGCTGGGAGACCCAGGAAGCTTTACTCTACCTTGCTCACTGGGACCTCTTGCGTTCCACAGCTGTCTATGTGACTTAGGAGCTAGCGTTTCGCTATTTCCCCTAACAGTGGCCAAGAGGCTCGGCTTTGAGAAATATAAAGACTGCAAAATCTCTTTGGTTTTGGCGGATAGGTCAATCCGACTCCCAGTCGGTATGCTTGAAGATTTACCTGTGCGCATAGGAAACGTTGAGATACCAACGGATTTTGTGGTGCTAGAGATGGACGAAGAACCCAAAGACCCTCTGATCTTGGGGAGACCGTTTTTAGCAACAGCTGGAGCAGTGATAGACGTCAAAAAAGGAAAAATTGAGCTAAACCTTGGGAAAGATTTCAGGCTAAACTTTGACATTAAGGACATCATGAGGAAACCTACGATCGAAGGACAGTTCTTCTGGGTTGAGACTTTAGACCAACTAGCCGACGAGTATCTCGAGGAGTTGGCCATAGAAGATCAACTCCAGTTAACCCTGAGCAAAGAATCCGAGGAAAAGAGTTACTTTAACACTGAGCAGCGTGAGTATGCTAGACTCCTTAATTCTCACAAAATCTCGACTGAGGAATCTCCCGTCGAAGATGCAAAAGAGAGTCGGAACTGGTCAGTCGAGGTGGATCAGTTGGAAGCTACACGAGAAGGGACGGTTGAGCAAGCACCCGTGGATGATTGGAGCGAGCTAAAAGCCCCAAAGGTGGACCTGAAAACTTTACCCCAAGGGCTAAGGTACGCTTTTCTTGGACCCAACTCCACATACCCTGTAATTGTGAACCAAAACCTCAACCCTAATGAATTAACCTCCCTGTTAAGCGAGTTGAGGAAGTTCAGGAGAGCCATTGGTTACTCTCTTGAGGACATCAAAGGTATATCTCCTGAGCTCTGTACTCACCGAATACACCTTGATAACGAATCTAAAAGCTCAGTTGAACATCAAAGGAGACTTAACCCTAACCTAAAGGAGGTGGTGAAGAAGGAGATACTCAAGCTGTTGGATGCTGGGGTAATTTACCCAATCAGTGACAGCACTTGGGTATCCCCTGTTCACTGCGTTCCGAAGAAAGGGGGGATTACGGTCATTAAAAATGATAAAGATTAATTAATCCCTACCCGAACCATAACCGGTCACCGTATGTGCATTGACTATAGAAAACTCAACTCGGCAACGAGAAAGGATCATTTTCCACTTCCCTTCATCGATCAGATGCTTGGGCGGTTGGCAAATCATCCTTTCTACTGTTTCCTTGATGTGGTATTCTGGTTTTATCCAAATCCCTATCCATCCCAATGATCAAGAAAAAACCACCTTCACCTGTCCTTACGGAACCTTCGCCTATAAAAGAATGCCATTTGGTTTATGTAACGCCCCAGCAACCTTTCAGAGGTGTATGACCTCTATATTCTCTGACCTAATTGAGGACACCGTCGAGGTTTTTATGGATGATTTTTCCGTATACGGTGGTTCTTTTGTTTCTTGTCTGTCGAACTTGTGCAGGGTGCTCAAGCGCTGTGAAGAGACCAACCTCGTCCTGAACTGGGAGAAATGCCATTTTATGGTTCAAGAGGGAATTGTCTTGGGACACAAGATATCAGAGAAAGGCATCGAGGTTGACCAAGCCAAGATCGAAGTGATGGTTCAGTTGGCACCGCCCAAGTCAGTCAAAGACGTACGAAGCTTTCTGGGGCATGCTGGTTTTTATAGGCATTTCATCAAAGATTTCTCCAAGATTGCCCGACCCCTGACGCGCCTCTTGTGCAAGGAGACCGAATTCTTATTTGACGAGGATTGCCTGAAAGCTTTTAATTTGATCAAGGAAGCCCTAGTCACAGCACCAATCGTACAAGCACCAAACTGGGACTATCCCTTCGAAATAATGTGCGATGCCAGCGACTATGCGGTTGGAGCGGTCCTTGGACAGAGAATTGACAGAAAGCTACATGTCATCTACTACGCCCGCAGAACACTGGACAATGCCCAAGGCAGGTATGCCACAACGGAGAAAGAGCTTCTTGCTGTAGTCTTTGCTTTCGAGAAGTTCCGAAGCTACCTGGTTGGATCAAAAGTCGTAGTATATACCGACCACGCAGCCCTGAGGCACATCCTGGCTAAGAAGGACACTAAACCAAGGCTCTTGAGGTGGATACTTCTGCTCCAGGAATTTGACCTGGAGATCTTAGATAAGAAAGGGGTGGAAAATGGCGTAGCTGACTACCTGTCAAGGCTCCAGATAGATGAACCAGTTCCCATAGATGATTCACTACCCGAGGAGCAACTGCTTTTGGTAAAAACCCTGAACCGCAGCCTCTACTTGGCCCAGAAGCTCGAAGAGATCAAAGCGATAGAGGAAAAGGCAGCACCCTGGTATGCAGATTTTGCCAACTATCTAGCTTGTGGTGAAGCGCCAACAAACCTGAACCCATATCAGCGAAAGAAATTTTTTAGGGACATATCCCATTACTTCTGGGACGAGCCATACTTGTTCAAGAGAGGATCGGATGGGCTATTCAGACGATGTGTTGCTCAAGAAGAAGTAAACGGAATTCTACAGCATTGCCATGGCTCCAGTTATGGTGGGCATTTCGCGACCTTCAAAACCGCAACAAAAGTTCTCTACGCTGGATTCTGGTGGCCCAGCTTGTTCAAGGATACCCACGATTATATCCAGCGGTGTGATCGGTGTTAGAGAGAGGGGAATATAACTAAGCGGAATGAGATGCCCCAGAACCCAATCTTGGAGGTTGAAGTGTTCGATGTGTGGGGTATTGACTTCATGGGACCCTTCAACCCAACATCCTATGGAAACGCTTACATCCTTGTTGCTGTGGATTACGTTTCCAAGTGGGTGGAAGCAGTGGCTTCTCCAACTAATGACGCCAAGGCGGTGATTAAGTTATTCAAGAATATCATCTTCCCCAGATATGGCGTACCAAGAGTGGTGATAAGCGATGGAGGCAGTCATTTCATTAACAAAGTGTTCGAAAGCCTGTTGAAAAAGCATGGGGTGAAGCATAAGGTCGCGACCCCATATCATCCCCAAACCAGTGGTCAGGTTGAGGTTTCGAACAAGCAGATCAAGGGAATCCTCAGAACAATAGTGGGAGTAACCAAGAAGGACTGGGCCGCTAAACTTGATGACGCACTTTGGGCCTACAGAACAGCTTACAAAACGCCAATAGGGAGAACCCCTTTTTCGCTGCTGTATGGGAAGTCTTGTCATTTGCCGGTTGAACTTGAGTATAAAGCACTTTGGGCAATCAAGCTACTAAACTTTGATATCAGAACAGCTCAGGAAAAAAGAGAAGCGGATCTCCATGAGCTTGAGGAAATTAGGCTAGACGCTTATGAAAACTCTAAGATTTATAAGGAGAGAACCAAGGCCTTCCATGACAAGAAGATCCTACCCAAGATCTTCAAGGAAGGGGACAATGCCTTGCTTTTCAACTCACTGCTTAAGCTGTTCCCAGGAAAACTCAAGTCGCGCTGGTCTGGTCCGTTTAAGGTTAAGGAAGTTCTGCCTTACGGGGCCGTCACATTGCTCAATAAGAATGGGGACGAATTTACAGTAAATGGCCAGAGGCTCAAACCATACTTGGGGGACGAAATTGTAGAAGGACGAGTTTCGACTCTTCTACAAGACCCTCCCCAAGCCTAAAAGGTCTGAAGAGTCAAGCTATGAGACTTAAAACAAGCTCACTTGGGAGGAAATCCCATGCCTATCATTGTACATATTTCTTTATTCCCGTTTGTTTTGACGTTTTCTCCTCCAGGTCTGATGATATAAAAAAAAACAGAGGGAGGAAGAAAGCTTGATCAATGCGCTCTGCAATTTGACCATTTTGCTCAAGCTATATGAGAGCAACGGTTTTGGGGAAACGGTTCTTACCAATCCCTGACCGTTGCCAGGTAAGCCCATTTATTTCTTTTTAGGGGGCCCATTAGAGGATTCGAATTTAACTCAGCGATTTTGTTTAAGAAAGAGAAAGTGGGAGAGAAAAAGAAGGAGGCGGTTTTCATTTATTGGGCACGTTCGATTGGACAGTTTTACTTGAAATCGTGTCCGTCCGATCTCCTCGCCCCACCCCTCTCTCCTACTTTACCTTTCTTAAGCTCCTAAATCCCTAATCTCTCTCTCACGCTCTTTAGCTAGAAACATATTAGTTTTCGTTTTCTCTCTAAGCATTCTCATCTTGTTCTTCACATTTGATCTCGATCTCTTCTTCCGAACTCCAAGCGGTAAGCATCTGACTCTTGAAAAGGGATTGTGGTTTGATTTTTATTTTGGAAACGTTTAGGTGGGAAATTTTCGTTCATCGAGAGAAAGATAGTTCGATTTGACCATCGATTCCTGCTTGCATGTATCTCTTTCTTGTCGAATCTAAGGCTTTGTGAGCTTACTTTGATAGCTATGAATCGATTTGAAGTCGCTTGAATCTAGTTCCTCGTATCTCGATTTAATCACTCGGCACAGCTACTTCTATTGTTCGCATGTGTCGGATTCTGTCCAATCATAACCTCTCTTGTGAATTTTAATCCGTTTGCAGAACATGACTACCACAAGGGGAAAGATTGCAAGAGCTGCGGCTGAAAAAGCTCAGGGCAAGAAACCGGCCGTTGAAGCCGATAGCGGAAGCAAGGTCAAGGCTTCCGGTCCAACCCGCGTCCGCGCAAAAGAGTACCGGTCCATTTTCCGTCAGATGGTGTTCGTGGGGACCCGATACCCAGAACAAGACGTAGAAGATCAACTCCAGTTAACCCTGAGCAAAGAATCCGAGGAAAAGAGTTACTTTAACACTGAGCAGCGTGAGTATGCTAGACTCCTTAATTCTCACAAAATCTCGACTGAGGAATCTCCCGTCGAAGATGCAAAAGAGAGTCGGAACTGGTCAGTCGAGGTGGATCAGTTGGAAGCTACACGAGAAGGGACGGTTGAGCAAGCACCCGTGGATGATTGGAGCGAGCTAAAAGCCCCAAAGGTGGACCTGAAAACTTTACCCCAAGGGCTAAGGTACGCTTTTCTTGGACCCAACTCCACATACCCTGTAATTGTGAACCAAAACCTCAACCCTAATGAATTAACCTCCCTGTTAAGCGAGTTGAGGAAGTTCAGGAGAGCCATTGGTTACTCTCTTGAGGACATCAAAGGTATATCTCCTGAGCTCTGTACTCACCGAATACACCTTGATAACGAATCTAAAAGCTCAGTTGAACATCAAAGGAGACTTAACCCTAACCTGAAGGAGGTGGTGAAGAAGGAGATACTCAAGCTGTTGGATGCTGGGGTAATTTACCCAATCAGTGACAGCACTTGGGTATCCCCTGTTCACTGCGTTCCGAAGAAAGGGGGGGATTACGGTCATTAAAAATGATAAAGATGAATTAATCCCTACCCGAACCATAACCGGTCACCGTATGTGCATTGACTATAGAAAACTCAACTCGGCAACGAGAAAGGATCATTTTCCACTTCCCTTCATCGATCAGATGCTTGGGCGGTTGGCAAATCATCCTTTCTACTGTTTCCTTGATGGGTATTCTGGTTTTATCCAAATCCCTATCCATCCCAATGATCAAGAAAAAACCACCTTCACCTGTCCTTACGGAACCTTCGCCTATAAAAGAATGCCATTTGGTTTATGTAACGCCCCAGCAACCTTTCAGAGGTGTATGACCTCTATATTCTCTGACCTAATTGAGGACACCGTCGAGGTTTTTATGGATGATTTTTCCGTATACGGTGGTTCTTTTGTTTCTTGTCTGTCGAACTTGTGCAGGGTGCTCAAGCGCTGTGAAGAGACCAACCTCGTCCTGAACTGGGAGAAATGCCATTTTATGGTTCAAGAGGGAATTGTCTTGGGACACAAGATATCAGAGAAAGGCATCGAGGTTGACCAAGCCAAGATCGAAGTGATGGTTCAGTTGGCACCGCCCAAGTCAGTCAAAGACGTACGAAGCTTTCTGGGGCATGCTGGTTTTTATAGGCATTTCATCAAAGATTTCTCCAAGATTGCCCAACCCCTGACGCGCCTCTTGTGCAAGGAGACCGAATTCTTATTTGACGAGGATTGCCTGAAAGCTTTTAATTTGATCAAGGAAGCCCTAGTCACAGCACCAATCGTACAAGCACCAAACTGGGACTATCCCTTCGAAATAATGTGCGATGCCAGCGACTATGCGGTTGGAGCGGTCCTTGGACAGAGAATTGACAGAAAGCTACATGTCATCTACTACGCCAGCAGAACACTGGACGATGCCCAAGGCAGGTATGCCACAACGGAGAAAGAGCTTCTTGCTGTAGTCTTTGCTTTCGAGAAGTTTCGAAGCTACCTGGTTGGATCAAAAGTCGTAGTATATACCGACCACGCAGCCCTGAGGCACATCCTGGCTAAGAAGGACACTAAACCAAGGCTCTTGAGGTGGATACTTCTGCTCCAGGAATTTGACCTGGAGATCTTAGATAAGAAAAGGGTGGAAAATGGCGTAGCTGACCACCTGTCAAGGCTCCAGATAGATGAACCAGTTCCCATAGATGATTCACTACCCGAGGAGCAACTGCTTTTGGTAAAAACCCTAAACCGCAGCCTCTACTTGGCCCAGAAGCTCGAAGAGATCAAAGCGATAGAGGAAAAGGCAGCACCCTGGTATGCAGATTTTGCCAACTATCTAGCTTGTGGTGAAGCGCCAACAAACCTGAACCCATATCAGCGAAAGAAATTTTTTAGGGACATATCCCATTACTTCTGGGACGAGCCATACTTGTTCAAGAGAGGATCGGATGGGCTATTCAGACGATGTGTTGCTCAAGAAGAAGTAAACGGAATTCTACAGCATTGCCATGGCTCCAGTTATGGTGGGCATTTCGCGACCTTCAAAACCGCAACAAAAGTTCTCTACGCTGGATTCTGGTGGCCCAGCTTGTTCAAGGATACCCACGATTATATCCAGCGGTGTGATCGGTGTCAGAGAGAGGGGAATATAACTAAGCGGAATGAGATGCCCCAGAACCCAATCTTGGAGGTTGAAGTGTTCGATGTGTGGGGTATTGACTTCATGGGACCCTTCAACCCAACCTCCTATGGAAACGCTTACATCCTTGTTGCTGTGGATTACGTTTCCAAGTGGGTGGAAGCAGTGGCTTCTCCAACTAATGACGCCAAGGCGGTGATTAAGTTATTCAAGAATATCATCTTCCCCAGATATGGCGTACCAAGAGTGGTGATAAGCGATGGAGGCAGTCATTTCATTAACAAAGTGTTCGAAAGCCTGTTGAAAAAGCATGGGGTGAAGCATAAGGTCGCGACCCCATATCATCCCCAAACCAGTGGTCAGGTTGAGGTTTCGAACAAGCAGATCAAGGGAATCCTCAGAACAATAGTGGGAGTGACCAAGAAGGACTGGGCCGCTAAACTTGATGACGCACTTTGGGCCTACAGAACAGCTTACAAAACGCCAATAGGGAGAACCCCTTTTTCGCTGCTGTATGGGAAGTCTTGTCATTTGCCGGTTGAACTTGAGTATAAAGCACTTTGGGCAATCAAGCTACTAAACTTTGATATCAGAACAGCTCAGGAAAAAAGAGAAGCGGATCTCCATGAGCTTGAGGAAATTAGGCTAGACGCTTATGAAAACTCTAAGATTTATAAGGAGAGAACCAAGGCCTTCCATGACAAGAAGATCCTACCCAAGATCTTCAAGGAAGGGGACAATGCCTTGCTTTTCAACTCACTGCTTAAGCTGTTCCCAGGAAAACTCAAGTCGCGCTGGCCTGGTCCGTTTAAGGTTAAGGAAGTTCTGCCTTACGGGGCCGTCACATTGCTCAATAAGAATGGGGACGAATTTACAGTAAATGGCCAGAGGCTCAAACCATACTTGGGGGACGAAATTGTAGAAGGACGAGTTTCGACTCTTCTACAAGACCCTCCCCAAGCCTAAAAGGTCTGAAGAGTCAAGCTATGAGACTTAAAACAAGCTCACTTGGGAGGAAATCCCATGCCTATCATTGTACATATTTCTTTATTCCCGTTTGTTTTGACGTTTTCTCCTCCAGGTCTGATGATATAAAAAAAAACAGAGGGAGGAAGAAAGCTTGATCAATGCGCTCTGCAATTTGACCATTTTGCTCAAGCTATATGAGAGCAACGGTTTTGGGGAAACGGTTCTTACCAATCCCTGACCGTTGCCAGGTAAGCCCATTTATTTCTTTTTAGGGGGCCCATTAGAGGATTCGAATTTAACTCAGCGATTTTGTTTAAGAAAGAGAAAGTGGGAGAGAAAAAGAAGGAGGCGGTTTTCATTTATTGGGCACGTTCAATTGGACAGTTTTACTTGAAATCATGTCCGTCCGATCTCCTCGCCCCACCCCTCTCTCCTACTTTACCTTTCTTAAGCTCCTAAATCCCTAATCTCTCTCTCACGCTCTTTAGCTAGAAACATATTAGTTTTCGTTTTCTCTCTAAGCATTCTCATCTTGTTCTTCACATTTGATCTCGATCTCTTCTTCCGAACTCCAAGCGGTAAGCATCTGACTCTTGAAAAGGGATTGTGGTTTGATTTTTATTTTAGAAACGTTTAGGGGGGAAATTTTCGTTCATCGAGAGAAAGATAGTTCGATTTGACCATCGATTCCTGCTTGCATGTATCTCTTTCTTGTCGAATCTAAGGCTTTGTGAGCTTACTTTGATAGCTATGAATCGATTTGAAGTCGCTTGAATCTAGTTCCTCGTATCTCGATTTAATCACTCGGCACAGCTACTTCTATTGTTCGCATGTGTCGGATTCTGTCCAATCATAACCTCTCTTGTGAATTTTAATCCGTTTGCAGAACATGACTACCACAAGGGGAAAGATTGCAAGAGCTGCGGCTGAAAAAGCTCAGGGCAAGAAACCGGCCGTTGAAGCCGATAGCGGAAGCAAGGTCAAGGCTTCCGGTCCAACCCGCGTCCGCGCAAAAGAGTACCGGTCCATTTTCCGTCAGATGGTGTTCGTGGGGACCCGATACCCAGAACAAGACGCAATGGAGAGTCTGGGGATCCTCGAAGACTGCCAAGAAGTCTTCGACATGATGGAGCTCGACAAGTTTATGTCGATGACGTACCCCACCTACAGAAATCAAACGATTGACTTCCTTTCGTCTTTAAAGGTCCACCATTACGAACCCGATGAAGTCACACCGGAGGGAGAAGGAAGTGGGTTCATTACCTTCATGATCAAGAAAGATAAGCACCGAATGACTTTCACCGACCTCGAGGAAGTGTACGGGTTCGCTCATAAGGATGGGAGGCAACTCACCACCACAATTACCAAGGACGAGACCGACGCTCTCTGGGAGACAATCGCGCAAGGAAAGTTCAAGCCAGCCACAGCGAAAAGCGCGCAAATCTGAAGTCCTGTCCTGCGTTACGTCCACAAAGCTCTCGCCCACACCTTCTTTGCACGGAGGGACACCAGCAACGTCACCGAGCGAGAGCTGGAAATGATCAACTCCGGTGTCTACTACTCTCTGGACTTACTGAGCAACGGGAAGGCTATGGTAGGCGACAACTCCAACTCCAGCCTTGTTGTGCACCTGATAAAGAGCTTCATGGGGTACAAAGACTGGGCACTCACTTTGGACAAGATGGGCAAGGCAACGGTTGGACAAGTCAGTATCGGTGGGGTAATCACTCCAATTTTGGTACACTGCGGAGTTGAGCTCGGAGAGCCAGACTTTCCGCCCCAGTTTATGAGCCTCTCCTACTTGCGCAAGATTCACTTTCTCAGGGCCGAAGAAGTTGAAGGGAAATTCATCTACACATTCGCTCACCATGATTTTCCCATAGCTCACACACTCTTGCCCAACAAAGCATTGACAGCAATCGAAGTGAAGGGTAACATCGAATTCGAGCTCCCCTTTGGCGCGCTCTACGATTCAACCCCTGGAGCACAACAACCTGCCTACTCAGACGAGGAGCCGATGCACGTGGGAGAAGAGACTGCTACCGCGGATCAAGACGAGATCCCTGATGAGTACTTAACCAGCGAGTTCCACTTTGAGCCGTACCATGCTTCCGGGAAAAACGTCGCCCTGAACGCCGCACACAAGCATATCAACCTGCTGCAACAATGGAATAAGTGGCAGGACAAGACGATCCAGAAGCTGGTTAAAACGGTCAAACGGCTGACTACTCAACTCAAAAACATCGCCCCTTGCACACCTCCACCGCAAGAGAGCTACTCCGATACCGAGCTCAACCGCGGCACTCAGCCAAAAGAACAAACTGCTCCTGCAACCACAACCGTTCAGTCAGCACAAAGGAAGCGAAAGGCGTCCCGATCTCCATCTCTAGCACATTCTTCGGATGAATTAATCTCATCCGACTCAGCTGACTTCTAAACGGTACACCTCCAAAACTGTAAATAACATGCATTTTTTTTTTTTCTTCTTTTTATTTCTCTTTTGCTTTGGTTCTTTCCTCTTCCTTTTTATCACACAAGGGACCGTGTGAATTAAGTGTGGGGGAGAGGGTCAATGGTACTTGACGAAGTGTTTTGTGTTCTTATTTTATTTTAGCATACTTGAGTCTCATGCATTTGCACCATATAGAAAATCATGTAAAATCTTCAAAAATTGCATATAAAAAAAAAATGAGCATTTAGTTTAAGTTCATTTCATTTAGCATTTGAGCAATCCTTGGTTAAGTTGAACAGTTGAATTGCGGGATTAGCTCATTAACCTAGTTTTAAGTTCTCTGGCGCAAATTGTTTGAGGTTGAAGTTATGGTAGAACCGCATCACTTGAGCGCATCTTGGTCATTTTGGTAAAACCGAATGCATTGCTTTGATTTGAATCCACTCCTTGCTCAAGAGAACCTTAATCTGATTTTAAATTATCATGCTCATGCCTGTCTAGTTTGCTCGTGGATTACACATACTTGAATCATCTTTACATATTGTTTCTCCATCTCTGTTGATTCAAGTAGAACTCCCCTCCCTTAACCGACCCTTTCCTTCAAGCCGAATGTTAGTCTTGTGTGTTGTGAGGCCTCTTGGTGAAAGCTTGGCATAAAGTGTTAGGTCTTGAACCGACAAGGATAAGTGATCATGTAGATTCTGGTCCACGCTTTTTGGGCCAGACTAGGCTAAGATCGGGTTTGGGATTTCATCTTGGGTCGGGGTCTTGAGAAGGGAAAGAAAGTCTTGAGTGAAAAAGGGCAGCGAGAGTGTTAAAGGCTGATAGAGCTTGGTCTACGTATGTATAAGTTTAACCCCTATCATAAAAAAAAAGGGAATAAAAGAAAAGATGGGTTAGAGCATAATAAAAAAAAAAAAATAAATAAAAGGGTCTAGACCATGTCTCATGAGTATTATTGAAAAATGCCTTTGAAAAAATTTTCTTAGCTGCCCAAGCAAAAAGCTCTTGATAAAAGCGAGTTAAAGAAAGTCAGATTCAGGAAAAAGGGTAGAAATAGGAGGGCTTTGAGTTGTTCTTCAATTGGGGATTGGAATTCAGCTGTGATACAAAGGGTAGATGATCATTTGTCCTTGTACTCATCAGTTTGTTCTCGCCTTTAGCATTATGCCGAAGCTCGTTCACTTTATTTTGAGAGAACCCTTTCCTGTTTTGTTTGACTTGAGCGCATATTGTTCACATTTGCTCTTCCTTTTCTTAGCCAAGCGAGTATGCTTGACTTGCATGAGTTTTGATTCACGGTTTTTACGCTCTTAATGAATGTCAAAAGGAGTGGAGGATTTGAACGCATGTTTAGGTTAAGCCGGATGCATTTGATTGCGTTTGAGTGGTGCAGGTAAGGATTTTGAAAAAGGGAACATCATTTGCGCTTTAGACCTTGGAACTAGGTTGTTGATCTGATCCCCCTTTTCGGCTTTCGCTAAACCGGTTTGCTCAAATCGGCACTCTCGCGTTTGGTTTGTGTTTGCTTGAGGGAAAGCAAAGACTAAGTGTGGAGGTGTTGATGTGTTCAACATTTGCTTGCATTTAGGACCTTAAAATGCATAGTTTTATGTATAATTGAGTCTCATTTCATATCACTTAGAGTAAGTTTCATCTACTTAGGAGCATTTAGTCTTTAGGAAAGCATTTTGCATTTCCATTGCATTTGGACTGTGTTTTGCAAGTAAAAAGAGCTGTAAGCAGAGGAGACGTGCAGAGGTGGTGACCAGAGAAGAACGGGATGCGGATCGGAGCTAAGGCGCATTTGGAGAAAGTGGCGAAACAGAGGACTTGAGCATGAGAAACAGAGTATTTGAGCAGTCTGACCAAGACCCGAGGAACGAGCAAAGTCAGAATCAGTGCGTTGACTGAGGGACTCCTCTTCCCTGTTGCTATAAAAATCCCGAAACCTAGTTGCAGAGCGACAACTTTTGCCTTTTAGCAGCCGATTCTTTTTCTTTGTAAGAAAAGGAGATCTTTCAAGAATCTTTGACATCCTTTTGTAAAACCTTTATGTTTAAGAAGTTTTAAGTTTTTAATCTCGCTTTTATGATGATTTCGAGTCTTCTCACTCCCTTCTTCTTTGATTTCGGAATGAGTAGCGAGTAGTTTCGTTGAGATTTCAAGGATGAGATAAGCGATTAGCCGCTTTAGTCCCTTTGTTGCTCTGTTCTTGTCCCGCTGGTTCATCTTTTCCTTTGCTAGAGTTTATCCTTCTTAGTTCCTCTTTGATCATTTGGGGCTAAGAATCTAGACTAGCACGCCCAGAAGGTGTTTGCGTTTTTGTCTAAGAGAGCTAGCTGAGGAGAGAAACACGTCCAACCTAAGAGATTGGTTGTTGGGGTGTTTCTAATGTTGAACTAGGTTAGAATCTTGATTAAACCTACTCTTTTGGCTTCACTAACGAGAGTTAGGTTCGGGTCAATTGGAGTAGAGTGACATGTCCATGAGAGTGGCTTGTTTACCAATAATCTAAGCATAGAGATTGATTCTTGCATAGATAAGAACTAGGGTTTTCGGGCTGAAGCGGTCTTGACCAAGTCTCATCCAAGGAATCTCCTTTCTTTAATTTTCACTCGAAGTTTGCTTCATTGCGTTACTTTAATATCTGTCTTTTATTTAAGCTGTTATTTCCTTTTACAAAACTTTCAAACTCTTGGTTTCACTTGAAGTTTAGCTTTACTTTGCATTCCTCTTAGCACAACCTTCCATTTGGATTGATACCTAAAGTTCTACAATGATATGAGTGGACTTTGGAGTAGTTGATTACGAAAAAGGCTGTTATCAAACTTCCTCCCAAGTGAGCTTGTTTAAGGTCGCTAAGCTTGACCGTTCTTCCTCTGGCTAGTGGGGGTTGGAGTTAGGCCTGTCTTCAGGGGTGATGGTCAGAACCTTAGAGATAAGCTCTTGTAGCTTCATCGGATCGTTATGTATCTCCGGGCTGACGATAGCTCTGGCACTCGAGAAGGGTTTAGACCTTCCCGTGAATGTGATCTTATACTCAAGTTTCCCTTCCTTGAGTTCCATCGGTAGCATAATCACCGTAGACGGAGATGGGGTAGAGGTAACGGGTTTGGGTTCCTTGGTTCTTTTCTTTCTACCCTTGTGAACAGCCTGTGAAACCATCCTCACCCTCCCCTGTTGAGCCCTTCCTAGTGGCTCAGTGAACAATGCAAAAAGGCTTTCGCCATCAATGATTCCCGGCTCATTCTCAACAGGCTCGGGAGGCGCAATATGCAGCTAGTTTTCATACTCAATAGTATCGGGAGTAATCACATTGCAGTCCAACTCCGCAGTTGTGATAGTCCCACAATACTCTGTAGAAAAAGTCTTTACAGGATATGAGACTTGGCTGTTCACATGGTGGAGGATCACTAGCCTGTTTGGAATATCGATGAAGGCTCCTGCTGTAGTGAGGAACGGGGTTCCAGGTATGAAAGGGACCTCCTTCTTATCAACCATATCCAGAACAGTGAGATCTGTGGGTATGGTGCAACTCCCAATCTTCAGAGGGTAATCTAGGATAAGACCAAGTGGTGGTTTTGAGGAAGCATCTCCAAACATGATAAATGGACCAGGGTGCTTCATCAAGTGCTGGGCAGTCAACCTCTTAACCATAGCAAGCGAAATCAAGTTGACACTAGCTCCAGAATCAACAAGCGCATCATCGAGCTGCAAATGACCAAGAGAGCACGGAATTGTGAATTTCCCCTGATCTTTGAGCTTGGGAAGGACTCTGCTTGGACAAGATGTTATAGGTTTAGAGACGGGTGGGATAAACGTTCTGGGTTCGGGTGAATGCTGACTCGATCGAGTTAGAAGATCATGGTGAGTAGGGGAACAAGTGTTGGACTCGATCGAGGCTTCCTTCTCAACTCGATCGAGTGTAGTCTTTGAGACTGGTGAACAATCAACATCACAACCGTAAAGAAGTTGTGTAATCTCCTGAATGGCTCGTTCGTTCTCAGCAGCCTGTTCTTCATCAGCGTTGAATTGGACGACATGGCAATGGTCCTTGGGATTCTGAATGGCCTTCCCAGGGAGTTGACCAGGGTGTTCTGTAGAAGAGGAGGCACGATTGTTCTCAATGGTCGTAATCCTGGAGTTTAAGGAATCAAGCTTGCTGTTCATCTCCGCAAGCTTCTTACTTGTCTCAATAACTCCATTAGCTTGACCTTGCAACAACTGCTGTAACATGGCCCTCATGTCGGGTTCCTGAAGCTGTGGCGCTTGTACCTGCTGAGGAGCAAACCCTGGTGGTGCTCCCTGCTGCTGTCTAGGTGGATAGCCGCCCTGTTGGCTCACAAACTGCCCTCGCGGAACGAACACTTGCTGCTGTTGTGGTTGGCTCTGCTGCTGCGTAGGCTGACTCTGCGGTGTTTGTGGAGGATAGACCTGATATTGAGGATTGGCGACATTCGTACTTCTGTAGGACAGATTCGGGTTGGCTTTGTACGTATAATAGACTTTGTTGTAGCCACCCTGGTTGTTTTGGATGTAACTGATCTCCTCAGTCTGCTGATCAATCTCCCCTTCTTGGACAGGAACAAATTCGTCTTCAGAGACGAAATGAACATGCTTTATAGTGGACTGAGCCTGAAGTAGCTTATCCAACTTTTCATTCAAGCCCTTCACTTCCTTTTTCAACTTGTCATCAGACTCGACAGAGCTGCGGTTCGTGCGGTCGTACTCTTCGTTGTTGTTGCCATCTGATCAAGCTATGTTCTCCACAAGCTGCCAGCCGTCCTCAACGTCTTGGTTCAGGAAGTCTCCGTTGCTCGCGGTATCGAGCATCTGCATGTACTTCGGGAGAACTCCTCTATACATAGTGCTGAGCAGGGACTCATTACTGAAACCGTGGTGTGGGCACTGACTCGTATAGCACTTGAAACGTTCCCAAGCCTCAGAAAACGTTTCACCGTTCTTCTGGTGGAAGCTCGAGATGTCGCTACGGAGCTTAGCTGTCCTTCCCGTGGAGAAAAACTTCGCAAGGAACGCCTTCTTGCAGTCGTTCCAGGTTGTGATAGAGTTGTGGCGCAAGTTCTTCTCCCACTAGTGTGCCTTCTCCCCAAGTGATAGAGGGAAGAGGCGCAACTTGAGGGCGTCCTCAGAAACACCATTAACCCGAGACAGGTTACAAAGCCGGTCGATATCGTCGAGGTGGTCTATAGGATCTTCGCAGGGCAAGCCATGGAACATCTTATTTTGCACCAAGTTGATCATTCCGAGCTTGATCTCGAAATTGTTGTTCTGCACCGGTGGAGGAACAATCCCCTGCCTCTGCGTATGTGCGTTTGGAGCATCACCCGCTCCAATGGGTCTGACCGCTCGAGCGTCAGCCCCGCCATTACCCTGATGGTCATCCACGGCGTCTCTATACTGCACAGCTTCTGTCTGTTCTGCCTGATTCTCTGCTCTGACCCGTCCACGTAGGACCCTGTCAATACTGTTCCGGCGGTTGACGTTGTCAATCAAAGGAAACAAGCTGTCACTGCCCTGCGATCGAGTTTGCATGCAACCAGAAACTACTAACTCGATGTGGGACAGTCGAGTTCGCACTGTATGGTACCTGAGAAACAGAGACAAAGAGAGAAGTAGAGAAATCAGTAAATGAGTAACCGAAACAGGAACTTGATCTTAAGTTTCCTGAAATCCTAAATGTAGCAAACAAACACCCAATCGGCAACGGCGCCAAATTGATAGTAGGATTTTACTACGAATTAACCTATCTACACTATCATGTCGTTGCAGTGTAAGAAGGTGTCAAATCCAAATGGGCGTGATGCTATGCAATCAGAATATGATCAAGAAAGGCTAAGTCAAGCCAAATGCAAGGGTGTGAATTCTAAACTATCAACCTAAACCAAGAAATGGAAAATGCAAATACAAATGCAATGGTACTTCACGGCGTCCAGACGCGACGCTATCAAGTGAACAAAGGTGAAATGTAATGATATTTAAACTATGAATCAGAAGCTAGAATGAACAAATGCAACAAGATAAAAAGATAAAAGCTTAAAGAACAAAACTCAAGATCAAAATCAAATAAAACAAAGGATCCTAAGAATTGGTGTTATTGACTAATGAATTTCCATGATTAACACTAGGGTGTTCAACAAAACTCAAACAGAGCTACTCCCTCAGCTGCGAACTCGACAGCAAGCTAATCCAGTCTCGTGACAGAAGCTATCGAGTTGGTGTGTGTTCCATACCCACTCTCATGGCGAAATCCACACCAACAAATACTAGGAATCAGCTCGCACATGCTAAAGTGCAATCAAAAACGCTAGTATCCTAGGTATGATATGCAAATTTCTTAGAAAAGCTGGTTCATGCATTAATTCATCAAACACCTTCTGGGAGCTGAAATGCCTAGCTTCGAATTCCAAATGATCAGGAAGGAATCAGCATTAAGAATACTAATCAAGAAGGGAAACTATCAATCAAGGCTTAAACACTCTAGGTAATCATGTGTCTTCACTAATCTAACCCATCCTTAAGATTCTAAGAACACTACTCAGAAACCGACTTCATGAAATCCGACTCAGAAAACTGTGAAACTAGCATCAAAAGATAGAGATTAAGAAGATGATCAAGTTCAAAGAAGGAAGCAAGTGCAAATTGATTCAAACTAAGAAGGAATCTCAAATACAAAGCAAGAACACCACATAGGCGATTTTGTGTTTCTGAAAGCTGATGCGTTGGGTTTTATGCTTCAAACTAATACAATTTATAACCCAACTTGGTAGAGCTGCAAGTGCACAGCCGTGGTAAGTCGGGGTCGAACACAAGGAAGAGTGATTTCGTTTCAAGCTTATGGTGAGTGATAAGTAGCTAGAACGAAGAATATGAGTTGTGGTGATCTTAATATCTAATGAAAACAAGTGAGTAAGTGAATGAGATTGTAAACAAGATGGTAAAGATGTTAGGCAAGGGATAATCAATGGAAACTTTCAATGAAATGACAAGAGATTGCATGGGATAATTTAATAACCGCCTTGAACTCACAACACTAAGGTATAGCCTTTCCACTTTCGTGGCTCCGGCCACTATGCTTAAACAACCTAATAGACTCAACTTTCGATGGTTATTACAATTTATAAGCATGCATTAAGAGCAAGCAAAGATGAAGAACCAATAGATTGAATCCCGTTTTATGCAATCAAACAAGTCAAAACATATCAAGAGTCCATCGATCTCCCTCGGCCTAACGAGGGGATCTACTCGGACATAGTAAGATCAAGCAAGCAAGGCAAGATTGATATCATTATGCAAGTATGAAAAGAGATAAAGGATTGAAAGAGGCTTCTCTGATGAAGAACAAGTCGAATCCCTTGATAACTTTCGATCCAAAGTACAAAAGAGAAAAGGAAAAGATGAAAGAACAAAGACGAGATGCAAGTGCAATGAGTTGAACGGTCCCTCCTTCTTCCTTCTGGACGGCGCACCACCTAGGGCTTCTCCTCCTTGATGGCTGCTCTCTCTCTTGCACAATACACTCGCGGCTCTCTTCCTTGCAGAGGCTAAAAGCGAGTATTTATAAGCTTGAAGTCGCTAGGGTTGTGATGAGCTGAAAAAGGAAACTTTCCGGTTAACCGGCTTTGATGATTTGCGACGTGATTGGACCGGGTTTAGGACAAGTTGATATATCCATATTTTACATGTTTTTACCTTGGTTTTCTTTATGTTTTCTTATCTAATAATAATGATTTTGTATCCAAGAGGTAGTTTTCTTGTATATTATGGTTTTGGGAAGCAAATAGGTCAAAATGGCAAAAAGAAGGCAAAAGAGCTTCAAACAATGATCCATGCAAGTTCCCAAGTCAAGAGCTTCAACAAAACTCAAGTTAGCCGGTTTCCGCATTCGGACAGAATCGAAGCATCCGAAAGGTGACCGCGGCAAAGGGTCTTTCCTACGTCCAAATCATGAGATCTTTATATGGAAAGATAGATAAATGAGTCATGCGTCGCGACGAAGTGGAATTGGGCTATTTGGAGCAGAAATTCGGCCTAGGATCTTTTTCTCCCAAGACATGTCCGTCTGGCGAGTAAGTGAAGCCCATGGAGCTTGGATGAGCGAAATGGACCGGGATCACTTCGGGCCAAGCCTAAACCTCATCATGACTCAAGCCCACATCTCTACACGCGAAAAGAAGCTGGCTGCCACGCCTCACTCAAGACTTGGAGAGCAAGTTCACGCGGGGAGAAGAAATGGAAAGTTTCCTCTTCTCCTTTGCGCATTAACTCAGCCGACCTAGCCTCCCCTCAACTATATATACTTGCTTTTAGCCTCTTGTATCGATATCACAGAATCACGAATCAATAGACACAACTCTCTTCTTCTTTCAGTTAATAAACCGGAGCCACTTAGGTGGTCTCCTTGTTCTTTCTTTTCTTTTGCATTTTGTACATACTCGCATGTTTTAGCTTCTAGTCTAGGGTTTGGAGGTTTCTCTCTAGGGGAGAGCGGCGGCTTGATTCCTATCACTCGGCCTTCTTTCCCTAGGGCCATGAGATTCTCTCTACTCCCTTAGACTCATTATTGAATCATAGATCTTTCAAAGAAGACATGACATGATAAGCCATCAAGAATCGGTTGTTAAAGAAAGGGAAACCTTATGGTTCACCATCTTTGTTCATACCTAAAGCTTGTTGCTAGAGTAGCTAACTAGCGACTTGATCCAAGGTTGATATACTCTCCAAAAGCTTGTTATATCTCCGGTCCTAATATTTGATGGGCAAATCGTCTTAGGCTATGAAAGTAGACCTAAGGAGTTTTGTGAACAATCACTACTCGATTTTATTGCATGTTTCACTCTTCAATGACCATGTGAAAGCTGAGTCCATTGGTTTAAGAAACATAGGTGGTCGGAGCCACGAAAGTGGGATGACCACGTCTTGGTGTTTTGAGTTCATAGAAACCGGATTTAATAAACTTTTCAATTGATTTGGCTTATGTCTTTTGCGGATTATCTTTTGTTTCATAATGGTGTTTGTATAGTTTGCATTTGTTATTTAATTTTCCCTTATAAAACAAAAACACAAAACCCTTTGCATATTATTGATCTAGCTTAACCAAATCTTTACAAATGTGTAATGTGTAATTCGCATTCTCTTGTGGATCGATCCCTAAGTACTACACCAACATGTTGTGCACTTGCAACCATGTTTAGCTTAGGGTTTTTATTACTTGCATATATACCACACCCTTGTTTGGCACACATCACAAGTAAACCACCAAAAGCAAGCTGGGCTTGTGTTAAGTCGAGACAAGGTCCATGACGCTGCATCCCGGGCCATTTGGTGGCGCCAAGTCTCCATGGGCTTCGTTTACTCGCCTGGCGGACATGTCTTGGGAGAAAACGAGTATCTCCGTGATGGTTGATCCAAATGACTTGAATCCACTTCTTCGTGATTCATAACTCAAATATCTATCCAGCAAGACCAAGATCATGATTTTTGGACGTCGGGAAGACCCCTTGCCGCGGTTATCTTTCGGATGCTCCGGTTCTGTCCAAATGCGAGAATCGGACAAATGGAGTTATATTGATGCTCTTGACTTGGAAACTTGCATGGATCATGGTTTGAGGCTCTTTTGCTCCTTTTTGAATCCTTTTTGATATTTTAACCTGTTGAGACTTCAAAACCAACAAATACAAGAAAACTACCTCTAAAGGTATAGAACCTTATTGAAAACATTTGAAAATACCAATAAATACTTAGTGAAAACATGCAAAATATGATGATATCAACTCCCCCAGACTTAGCCTTTGCTTGTCCTCAAGCAAACTAAGAAAGGAAAAGAGGTTTGAAAACGTGAGAACTCTTAAATCTTTTTGGAAATCCATGTCGACATTTATCTTAGTGATCCACATAAAACAGCAATGGCATTTAGAATTAAGAACAAGAAAGTACATACCATGAGTTTTGCAATCATCCCAAAGCAATCCACTTCTCTTTAGGCCATCCAAATTCTCCATCTTTGACTCTTTTAGTTTCTAAAGGTTTGGCCTCAACTAGGGAGTATCGATCAAAGGGGTTATAGACTCTTACCCATCCTCTTTTATAAAACACATGTCTTGGCTCTTGTTTCACCTCTCTCTCTTCTCGCTTCTTAAGTCGATTCATCCCTTTTTTAGGGTAGCATAGTATTTTTTTTTTATTCGACTTCTTTTCCTCTATGTGGAGGTTTTTGATGGATCTTCCATAGACGCGAGTATTGATGGTTGTAGCCACCTAATTCCCGGTTACTTGGATCAAAAGGTTTTCCATAGACGCGAGTATTGATGGTGGTTGCCACCTAATCCCCGGTTACTTGGACCTTGATGCTTTTTCTTAAACTGAAGGGGAGAGAGAGGGGAAACCGAACTCACGTAGACTTTCACTATTTGGTGAGGATGAGGAGTTGTTCCCTTCGTAAAACCAAGCCCCTAGCCGAGAAGGTTAAGTTCATTAAGGTGCGGAGTCAAAGATGTATCCTTCTTAAGCCCTTGGAGGTGTTGACGTTTTTGGTAGATCAATCCACTCATGGTGCACATGTGATGAAGTAGACTGCCAAATACTGATCAATGGTCACTTAAACGCATGCACAACAATGGTTAGGTCCAAGATAAAGTCATAATTCTCGACAAAAGTTTTGACTCAATAAAAACGACTCGATGAATATGAAAACAATGCAAACAAAAAATGTCAAAATGAACAAACTTATTAGTATAATCCCCCCAGACTTAACTTGCACCCTCCCGGTGTAAGAGAAATCAGATTAAGAGAGGCAAAATGTGAAATAAAATGAAAAAGGGAAAGTGTAGGATGATGTTACCAAGTGATGACCAAGAGTAATGAAGATCATAGGCAGACGACTGAATGGGGCTCTTCTGGAGGCATGAGTGGGCAGTAAATGTTGAAGGTCAAGGCCCAAATCCCCTAGGTTGTCATTTCGGTCGTGTACGTCTCGTTCGGTCGACCCGGAATGAGTGCTAGGAACCACATGACAAACCGTTAAGAATTTTATGAACGGGATCGAAAATTTACCGCCCAATATGATGTTTTAGAGCCGCTAGTGAAGTTTCAGATCGTTTGGTTGAGCAGATGTGAAGATCCGGTGTCGGGTGGATCCTTCGAATGGCCGTGAGGTGATGTGATGGACCACAGCTCGGGCCATAAATATTTCGCCGACCTATCTTGAAATTCCACCGACCAATCATATATTTTAGGAGCAGTGGTGAAGTTTCAGGTCAAACAAACTAGCGGTTTGGGAGTTTCATCATTTGGTGGTCTATCTGGTCGACCGGATGATAGTGCAATAGACCACAGCTCAAACGGTGACGAATTTCCTGACCGAGCTTGAAATTCCACCGACCAACTTCACATTTCATGGGCACTGGTGAAGTTTGAGGTCCAACGGATGAGCGGTTTGAGACTTCCTTCACAACGTGGTCTAATCGGCTCCGGGAAGAGATTCTTGACCGTCCTTGATTTTGGCTCGTTCGTTCCCAGATTTTCCTTTGGAATGGTGATTTTGAAGCTTCAAGAATCCATTTCCAGGTGGTGGTGTATCCATGCCGTGATATTGGTTTTTGTCGGCCTTCGGTTACTCGCCATTGACCGGATGTGGCATTCGTGCGTATCTCCTCATCCGTTCACATTTCTCCGTCCTATCTTTTGGATTTACCGACCAATATGGTATTGTCTGGTCGCCTGTGAAGTTTGGTGGACTTTGGTAACACGGATCGTGAGAGAGGGCAAGATGGTCCTCCGTTGCACCCGTTTGGTCGAGAGAATCACGCCGGGTGGAGTATCTTGAATTTTACTCGACCGTTTGGTGATTTTCTTTGACCGAAATGATTCTGCTTCCTTCCTTTATTATTCCCAGGTGTTGCCCGTTCCTTGGTGTCGGTTTGGACAAGGGTGGGGTGAATGGGTGGGACATTTTCTCGTTTGGTCTCCTCTTGGTTTCTCATCCTAACAAAATGCATGCAATAATGATGTGAAAACTAAAAATGAAAAAGGAAAAGAAAAATACCGTGTGGGTTGCCTCCCACAAAGCGCTTGTTTTAAAGTCATCTAGCTTGACTCCCTTTTTTATTTGTTTGGTTAGGTGCGGATGTGATCGGCCAAAGGGTCTGGGATCCCTTTGGTGTCTTCACACTCTGGTTCAGGTGGCTCATGAGGTGGTTTGGGCTCTCCATGATCATCTTCCATGTCATCCTTGAAGATCAAAGCTCTCGGAAAAAGTTTTAAGGTTTTTCCGAGTTTCTCCTTTGCGGTTTGCTCATCTTTGGGGTCCGGATCTTTTGGGAGAAGGATTCTTATGCTGGTAAAGGACTTAGGCACACCGTCAGGATCTTCTTCAGCTCCATGATCGCCAAAGGACGGTGACAAGACCGAGTGAATATCCTTGAAGACATTCTCATGCTTCGGCTTCAACGGTTTCATCGCTTCTTTCGGTTTAGGGTAGGGCTCGCCCTTCTTGGTGCTTCTTGGCCGCTCGGCTCCTTCTCTTTGCATGAGTGTGCTCTTTTCTGGTGGTAGTTTGACTGCACTTGGAGCTTGTTTAAAGTTGATGCTCGGGAAAAAGACATCTTGCCGGACATGGCCAAGTGTTAGTTGGTTTCTCATGTAATTGATGATCGCCCTGGCTGTGGCTAAGAATGGGGTTCCAAGAATCAGCTGATTCCTCTTTGATCCTTCCCATACCATGATTTGGAAATCGGTGGGGACATGTCTCTCTCCAATCTCTAGCATAACATCTTCAAGCACTCCATAAGGTTCCATGCTTGATAGATCCGCAAACTCCACTCTCACTGATATCATCAAATTTTACATGTTTTCACTAAGTATTTATTGGTGTTTTCAAATGTTTTCAATAAGGTTCTATGCCTCTGGAGGTAGTTTTCTTGTATTTGTTGGTTTTGGAGTCTCAACAGGTTAAAACATCAAAAAGGATTCAAAAAGGAGCAAAAGAGCCTCAAACCATGATCCATGCAAGTTTCCAAGTCAATAGCATCAATATAACTCCATTTGTCCGATTCTCGCATTTGGACAGAACCGGAGCATCCGAAAGATAACCGCGGCAAGGGGTCTTCCCGACGTCCAAAAATCATGATCTTGGTCTTGAGGGATAGATATTTGAGTTATGCATCACGACGAGGTGGATTCTAGTCATTTGGATCAACCATCACGGAGATACTCTTTTTCTCCCAAGACGTGTCCGCCAGGCGAGTAAACGAAGCCCATGGAGACTTGGCGCCACCAAATGGCCCGGGATGCAGCGGCATGGACCTTTTCTCGACTTAACACAAGCCCAGCTTGCTTTTTGTGGTTTACTTGTCCTAAACCCGGTCCAATCACGTCGCAAATCATCAGAGTCGGTTAACCGGAAAGTTTCCTTTTTCAGCTCATCACAACCCTAGCGACTTCAAGCTTATAAATACTCGCTTTTAGCCTCTGCAAGGAGGAGAGCCGCGAGTGTATTGTGCAAGAGAGAGAGCAGCCGTCAAGGAGGAGAAGCCCTAGGTGGTGCGCCGTCCAGAAGGAAGAAGGAGGCGCCGTTCAACTCATTGCACTCGCATCTCATCTTTGTTCTTTCATCTTTTCCTTTTCTCTTTTGTACTTTGGATCGAAAGTTATCAAGGGATTCGACTTGTTCTTCATCAGAGAAGCCTCTTTCAATCCTTTATCTCTTTTCATACTTGCATAATGATATCAATCTCGCCTTGCTTGCTTGATCTTACTATGTCCGAGTAGATCCCCTCGTTAGGCCGAGGGAGATCGATGGACTCTTGATATGTTTTGACTTGTTTGATTGCATAAAACGGGATTCACTCTTTTGGCTCTTCATCTTTGCTTGCTCTTATTGCTTGTTGTTAGGAAAGCGCGCCTCAACAACTCGAACTTAGGTTGATACACTCTCCAAAAGCTTGTTGTATTGCCGAAACTAGTATTTGATGAGCTAAGTGTTTTAGGCTTCCAAAAGTCGACCTAAGGAACTTAGTGAACAATCACAACTTGAACATTGATTAATGCATGCTTATAAATTGTAATAACCATCGAAAGTTGAGTCTATTAGGTTGTTTAAGCATAGTGGCCGGAGCCACGAAAGTGGAAAGGCTATACATTAGTGTTGTGAGTTCAAGGCGGTTTATAAATTATCCCATGCAATCTCTTGTCATTTCATTGAAAGTTTCCATTGATTTTCCCTTGCCTAACATCTTTTCCATCTTGTTTACAACCTTTTTCACTCACTCACTTGCTTTCATTAGATATTAAGATCACCACAACTCATATTCTTTGTTCTAGCTACTCATCATTCACCATAAACTTGAAACGAGATCACTCTTCCTTGTGTTCGACCCCGACTTACCACGGCTGTGCACTTGCAGCTCTACCAAGTTGGGGTATAAATTGTATTAGTTTGAAGCATAAAACCCAACGCATCAAGCTCTTTGGCGCCGCTGCCGGGGAAGAGTTGCATTTCTTTCAAGTTTCTTGATTGATTTTTAGTCTAGTTCTTTTTGTTTTTGCATTTCATTTTCTGTTTTTCATAAAACTCTAAAAAACCATAAAATTTTTACTTAATACTCTTTCTTTGTGTCTCTTAGGTGCATGACAAGAAGGTCCAATCCGGACAATACCATAGAAGAAGATCTTGACATTGACCAACTTGAAAGAACACTTAGGCGGCAAAGAAGAGAAAGAATGAATCAAGGCGGGGAAGCCGCGGCACAAGGAGAACAACAACAAGCCGCTGACCAAGAGCAACAACCACAAGTCCCCCACGTCCAACAAGGAGCTGGAGCTGATCAGACGGCACAAGGCGGAGCCATTCCTCAACCAAACATTCAACAACAACCTCCGGGTGCAGCCGATCAACCGCAACAGCCGCAACAACAACAACCGGGTCAACAAGACGCCGGTCAACCACCAAACCAGCATCATCAAAACCCCCATGGCGGTCACCAAGGGATGCCTCAAGCTCAACCACAGGTGCCTCCAAGGAGAGCACAATTCGCTCAGCATCCAAGGCATCCGACTATAGGAGATTTTGATTCATCCGATGCATTCTTCTTGGATAGGAATCCAATCCGACTACCGCAGCCTCCAAGGAACGACTTTGAGATCAAGCCACAAATCATTTCCTTGGTGAAACAAAACCAATTCCATGGTATGTCAACCGAGCATTCACTTGACCATGTCGACACCTTTCAGGAGATATGTAGCACTACTCGGATCAATGGAGTATCACCGGACTACTTCAAGTGCAAGTTGTTTACCTTCTCTCTAAGTGACAAGGCACTTAGATGGGTAAAGTCTCTACCACCTCAATCCATTACAACATGGAATGAATACAAGGGAGCTTTCTTAAACCAATTCTACACCAAGCAAAGATCAAAATCTATAAGGAATAAGATATCCGGGTTTAAGCAAGCACCAATGGAGTCTTTCTATGAATCTTTGGAGCGCTTCAAGGAGTATGCAAGAGATTGCCCTAATCATGGCTTCTCAGAAGGTAACCTTTGGAACATCTTCTACAATGGGATTGATCACAAGTACAAGCTTTCACTTGACACCGCGAGCAATGGCAACTTCATGACCAAATCGGTGCCGGAAGCTAAGCTTTTGATAGAAAACCTTGCTGCAAGTGATTCCAATGCCTGCCCTGAGTACAATAGAGGAGTGAGAACCACGAGCTCATCATCGGAATCGGCTCAAATCTTAGAGTTGAAGAACATGGTCTCACAACTACTAAAGAGCAACCGAGGAGTGCATGCTATTGATGATGTCTTGGCCACTAATGAAGAGCCTCTCATGGAGTTTATGAGAGATGGAGCAGAAGAAAATCAAGAGGAAGTCAACTACATAGGAGGTAACTATGGTAATAGAGGATACAATCAGCCATTTCGCCCCCATCCCAACCTCTCTTACCGAAGCAGCAATGTGGAGAACCCAAATGATCAAGTCTATCCGGGCCAAAACAATTATCAAGGAGGCCAAAACGCTTACCAAGGAGGTCAATACCAGCCTAAGCAACAACTCTATCCTAAGGGAGTCTACCAAGTGAAGCAGCCACTCACTTTTCCCCAAGGAGTTGCCCCGGCTCAGCAAGAAGAAAAAATAGATATGGCGGTTAAAAAATACATGGAGGAGCAAAGACAAGCAACCAAGAGCCTTCATGAGAAGAAGGATCACATGTTTGGTGATCTAAACAATAAGTTTGGGGCGTTGTCAACCCATGTCCAGAAGTTGGACGTTCAAATTGCTCAAACGGCCGAGGCAGTTAAGAAGCAACAAGAGGTAAATCCGCAAAAGTTTTGTAGTGTTGTTTCATTCAAGGAAGATCCACGGGCCAATGTCTCCGTACCGTCTCAAGAAGAAGAAAGAGAGGAAAGGTACAAACCAGAGAGGTACACATGGGAGTCAAGGCGAGCTTATAAGAGAAGGCTTGAAAACAAGCCGTTGCTTAAACAAGGAGATCCCAGGAAGTTTGTGATCCCCGCTTGTATCAATGGATACTAACTCACCGATTGCTTGTGTGATAGTGGAGCAAACGTGAACCTCATGTCTCTTGCACTAGCCAAAGATTTGGGATTCAAATATTTCAAGGAGCCTAAGGTGAGAGTGGAGTTTGCGGATCTATCAAGCATGGAGCCTTATGGAGTGCTTGAAGATGTTATGCTAGAAATTGGAGAGAGACACGTCCCAACCGACTTTCAAATCATGGTATGGGAAGGATCAAAGAGGAATCAGCTGATTCTTGGAACCCCATTCTTAGCCACAGCCGGGGCGGTCATCAATTACATGAGAAACCAACTAACACTTGGTCATGTCCGGCAAGATATCTTTTTCCCAAGCATCAACTTTGAACAAGCTCCAAGTGCAGTCAAACTACCACCAGAAAAGAGCACACTCACGCCAAGAGAAGGAGCCGAGCGGCCAAGAAGCACCAAGAAGGGCGAGCCCTACCCAAAACCGAAGGAAGCAATGAAACCGTTGAAGCCGAAGCATGAGAATGTATTCAAGGATATTCACTCGGTCTTGTCATCATCCTTTGACGATCATGGAGCTAAGGAAGAGCCTGACGGTGTGCCTAAGTCCTTTGCCAGCATAAGAGTCCTTCTCCCAAAGGATCCGGACCCCAAAGATGAGCAAACCGCAAAGGAAAGACTCGGAAAAACTTTAAAACTTTTTCCGAGAGCTTTGGTCTTCAAGGACGACATAAAAGATGATCATGGAGAGCCCAAACCACCTCATGATCCACCTGAACCAGAATGTGAAGACACCAAATGGATCCCAAACCCTTTGGCCGATCACATCCGCACCTAACCAAACAAATAAAAAAGGGAGTCAAGCTAGATGACTTTAAAACAAGCGCTTTGTGGGAGGCAACCCACACGGTATTTTTCTTTTCCTTTTTCATTTTTAGTTTTCAAATCATTATTGCATGCATTTTGTTAGGATGAGAAACCAAGAGGAGACCAAACGAGAAAATGTCCCACCCATTCACCCCACCCTTGTCCAAACCGACATCAAGGAGCAGGCAACGGCTGGGACTACTAAATGAAGGAAGCAGAATCATATCGGTCAAAGAAAATCACCAAACGGTCGAGTAGAATTCAAGATATTCCACCCGGCGTGATTCTCTCGACCAAACGGGTGCAACGGAAGACCACTTGCCCTATCTCACAATCCGTGTGACCAAAGTCCACCAAACTTCACAGGCGACCAGAAAATACCATATTGGTCGGCAAATCCAAAAGATAGGAAGGAGAAATGTGAACGGATGAGGAGATACGCACGAATGCCACATCCGGTCGATGGCGGGTAACCGAAGGCCGACAAAAACCAAAATCACGGCATGGCGACACCACCACCTGGAAATGGATTCTTGGAGCTTCAAAATCACCATTCCAGAAGAAAATCAGGGAACGAACGAGCCAAATTCAAGGACGGTCAAGAATCTCTTCCCGAAGCCGATTAGACCACGTTGTGAAGGAAGTCTCACACCGCTCATCCATTTGACCTCAGACTTCACCAGTGCACATAAAATATCAAGTTGGTCGGTGGAATTTCAAGCTCGGTCAGGAAATTCATCATCGTTTGGGCTGTGGTCTATTGCACCCTCTTCGGATCGTCCGCATGGACCACCAAATGATGCAACTCCCAAACCGCTCGTTTGTTTGACCTGAAACTTCACCAGCGGCTCTAAAACATCATATTGGACGGTAAATTTTCAATCCCGTTCATAACATTCTTAACGGTTTGTCATGTGGTTCATAGCACTCCTTCCGGGTCGACCGAGTGAGACGTGCACACCCGAAATGAAAACCAAGGAGATTCAGGCATTGCCCTTCAATATTTACCGACCCATCCTGCCTACAGAGGAGCCCCAATCAGTCATATGACCCTGATCTTCATCACAATTGGTCATCACTTGGTAACATCATTCTAACCTTTCCCTTTTTCAAATCTATTACGTATTTCACCTCTCTTAATCTGATTTTTCTTACACCGGGACGGTGCAAGTTAAGTCTGGGGGGATTATACTAATAAGTTTGTTCATTTTGACATTTTTGTTTGCATTGTTTTCATTTCATCGAGTCGTTTTTATTGAGTCAAAACCTTTGTCGAGAATTATGACTTTATCTTGGACCTAACCATTGTTTTGCATGCGTTTAAGTGACCATTGATCAGTATTTGGCGGCCTACTCCATCACATGTGCACCATGAGTGGATCGATCTACCAAAAATGTCCACACCTCCAAGGGCTTAAGAAGGATACATCTTTGACTCCGCACCTTAATGAACTTAACCTTCTTAGCTAGGGGCTTGGTTTTACAAAGGGTACGACTCCTCATCCTCACCAAATAGTGAAAGTCTACGTGAGTTCGGTTTCCCCTCTCTCTCCCCTTCAAATTTAAGAAAAAGCACCAAGGTCCAAGTAACCGGGGATTAGGTGGCTACAACCATCAATACTCGCGTCTATGGAAGACCTTTTGATCCAAATAACCGGGGATTAGGTGGCTACAACCATCAATACTCGCGTCTATAGAAGATCCATCAAAAACCTCCACAAATAGGAGAAGAAGTCGAATGAAAAAATACTATGCTACCCTAAAAAAGGGATGAATCGACTTAAGAAGTGAGAAGAGAGAGAGGTGAAACAAGAGCCAAGACATGTGCCTTATAAAAAGAGGATGAGTAAGAGTCTATAACCCCTTTGATCGATACTCCCTAGTTGAGCCCACACCTTTAGAAACTAAAGGGGTCAAAGGTGGAGAATTTGGATGGCCTAAAGAGAAGTGGATTGCTTTGGGATGATTGCAAAACTCATGGTATGTACTTTCTTGTTCTTAATTCTAAATGTCATTGCTGTTTTATGTGGATCACTAAGATAAATGTCGACATGGATTTCCAAAAAGATTTAAGAGTTCTCATGTTTTCAAACCTCTTTTCCTTTCTTAGTTTGCTTGAGGACAAGCAAAGGCTAAGTCTGGGGGAGTTGATATCATCATATTTTACATGTTTTCACTAAGTATTTATTGGTGTTTTCAAATGTTTTCAATAAGGTTATATGCCTTTGGAGGTAGTTTTCTTGTATTTGTTGGTTTTGGAGTCTCAACAGGTTAAAACATCAAAAAGGATTCAAAAAGGAGCAAAAGAGCCTCAAACCATGATCCATGCAAGTTTCCAAGTCAAGAGCATCAATATAACTCCATTTGTCCGATTCTCGCATTTGGACAGAACCGGAGCATCCGAAAGATAACCGCGGCAAGGGGTCTTTTCGACGTCCAAAAATCATGATCTTGGTCTTGCTGGATAGATATTTGAGTTATGCATCACGAAGAAGTGGATTCAAGTCATTTTGATCAACCATCACGGAGATAGTCTTTTTCTCCCAAGACGTGTCCGCCAGGCGAGTAAACGAAGCCCATGGAGACTTGGCGCCACCAAATGGCCCGGGATGCAGCGGCATGGACCTTGTCTCGACTTAACACAAGCCCAGCTTGCTTTTAGTGGTTTACTTTTCCTAAACCCGGTCCAATCACGTCGCAAATCATCAGAGTCGGTTAACCAAGTTTCCTTTTTCAGCTCATCACAACCCTAGCGACTTCAAGCTTATAAATACTCGCTTTTAGCCTCTGCAAGGAAGAGAGCCGCGAGTGTATTGTGCAAGAGAGAGAGAAGCCGTCAAGGAGGAGAAGCCCTAGGTGGTGCGCCGTCCAGAAGGAAGAAGGAGGCGCCGTTCAACTCATTGCACTCGCATCTCATCTTTGTTCTTTCATCTTTTCCTTTTCTCTTTTGTACTTTGGATCGAAAGTTATCAAGGGATTCGACTTATTCTTCATCAGAGAAGCCTCTTTCAATCTGATATCATCATATTTTGCATGTTTTCACTAAGTATTTATTGGTATTTTCAAAAGATTTCAATAAGGTTCTATGCCTTTAGAGGTAGTTTTCTTGTATTTGTTGGCTTTGGAGTCTTAACAGGTTAAAACATCAAAAAGGATTCAAAAAGGAGCAAAAGAGCCTCAAACCATGATCCATGCAAGTTTCCAAGTCAAGAGCGTCAATAATACTCCATTTGTCCGATTCTCGCATTTGGACAGAACCGGAGCATCCGAAAGATAACCGCGGCAAGGCGTCTTCCCGACGTCCAAAAATCATGATCTTGGTCTTTCTGGATAGATATTTGAGTTATGCATCACGAAGAAGTGGATTCAAGTCATTTGGATCAACCATCACGGAGATACTCTTTTTCTCCCAAGACGTGTCCGCCAGGCGAGTCAACGAAGCCCATGGAGACTTGGCGCCACCAAATGGCCCGGGATGCAGCGTCATGGACCTTGTCTCGACTTAACACAAGCCCAGCTTGCTTTTGGTGGATTACTTGTCCTAAACCCGGTCCAATCACGTCGCAAATCTTCAGAGTCGGTTAACCGGAAAGTTTCCTTTTTCAGCACCTCAATACCCTAGCGACTTCAAGCCTATAAATACAATGTTTTTAGCCTTTGGAGGAGGAGAGCCGCGAGTGTATTGTGCAAAAGAGAGAGCAGCCGTCAAGGAGGAGAAGCCCTAGGTGGTGCGCCGTCCAGAAGGAAGAAGGAGGCGCCGTTCAATTCTTGCACTCGCATTCATCTTTGTTCTTTCATCTTTTCCTTTTCTCTTTTGTACTTTGGATCGAAAGTTATCAAGGGAATCGACTTGTTCTTCATCAGAGAAGCCTCTTTTAATCTCTTATCTCTTTTAATACTTGCATAATGATATCAAATATGCCTTGCTTGCTTGATCTCACTATGTCCGAGTAGATCTCTCGGTTAGGCCGAGGGAGATCGATGGACTCTTGATATGTTTTGACTTGTTTGATTGCATAAAACGGGATTTACTCTTTTGGTTCTTCATCTTTGCTTGCTCTTATTGCTTGTTGTTAGGAAAGCGCGCCTCAACAACTCGAACTTAGGTTGATACACTCTCCAAAAGCTTGTTGTATTGCCGAAACTAGTATTTGATGAGCTAAGTGTTTTAGGCTTCCAAAAGTCGACCTAAGGAACTTAGTGAACAATCACAACTTGAACATTAACTAATGCATGCTTATAACTTGTAATAACCATCAAAAGTTGAGTCTATTAGGTTGTTTAAGCATAGTGGCCGGAGCCACGAAAGTGGAAAGGCTATACCTTAGTGTTGTGAGTTCAAGGCGGTTATTAAATTATCCCATGCAATCTCTTGTCATTTCATTGAAAGGTTTCCATTGATTTTCCCTTGCCTAACATCTTTCCCATCTTGTTTACAACCTCATTCACTTACTCACTTGTTTTCATTAGATATTAAGACCACCCCACACTCATATTCTCGTTCTAGCTACTTATCACTCAACATAAACTTGAAACGAAATCTCTCTTCCTTGTGTTCGACCCCGACTTACCACGGCTGTGCACTTGCAGCTCTACCAAGTTGGGTTATAAATTGTATTAGTTTGAAGCATAAAACTCAACGCATCAAGCTCTTTGGCGCCGTTGCCGGGGAAGAGTTGCATTTCTTTCAAGTTTCCTGATTGATTTTTAGTCTAGTCCTTTTTATTTTTGCATTTCACCTTTTGTTTTTCATAAAACTTTATAAAACCATAAAAATTTTACTTAATCCTCTTTCTTTGTGTCTCTTAGGTGCATGACAAGAAGGTCCAATCCGGATAATACCGATCTTGACATTGACCAACTTGAAAGAACACTTAGGCGGCAAAGAAGAGAAAGAATGAATCAAGGCGGTGAAGCCGCGGCACAAGGTGGCCAACAACACGCCCCTGACCAAGAACAACAACCACAAGCCCCTCATGTCTTACCAGAAGCCGGAGTTGACCAGCCAGCACAAGGAGCCGTGCCTCAACCTAATCAAAACGCTCCCGGTGTAGCCGATCAGCCGCAGCCGCAACAACAACAACAACAACAACAACCGGGACAACAAGACGCCGGTCAACCACCAAACCAGCATCATCAAAACCCCCATGGCGGTCACCAAGGGATGCCTCAAGCTCAACCACATGTGCCTCCAAGGAGAGCTCAATTCGCTCAGCATCCAAGGCATCCGACTATGGGAGATTTTGATTCATCTGATGCATTCTTCTTGGATAGGAATCCAATCCGACCACCACAACCCCCAAGGAACGACTTTGAGATCAAGCCACAAATCATTGCCTTGGTGAAACAAAACCAATTCCATGGTTTGTCCACCGAACATCCACTTGACCATGTCGACACCTTTGAGGAGATATGTAGCACTACTCGGATCAATGGAGTGTCACCGGACTACTTCAAGTGCAAATTGTTTACCTTCTCTCTAAGTGACAAAGCACTTAGATGGGTAAAGTCTCTACCACCTCAATCCATTACAACATGGAATGAATACAAGGGAGCTTTCTTAAACCAATTCTACACTAAGCAAAGATCAAACTCTATAAGGAGCAAGATATCCGGGTTTAAGCAAGCACCAATGGAGTCTTTCTATGAAGCTTTGGAGCGCTTCAAGGAGTATGCAAGAGATTGCCCTAATCATGGCTTCTCAGAAGGTAACCTTTGGAACATCTTTTACAATGGGATTGATCACAAGTACAAGCTTTCACTTGACACCGCGAGCAATGGCAACTTCATGACCAAATCGGTGCCGGAAGCTAAGCTTTTGATAGAAAACCTTGCTGCAAGTGATTCCAATGCCTGCCCTGAGTACAATAGAGGAGTTAGAACCACGAGCTCATCATCGGAATCAGCTCAAATCATGGAGTTGAAGAACATGGTCTCACAATTACTAAAGAGCAACCGAGGAGTGCATGCGGTCGATGATGTCTTGGCCACTAATGAAGAGCCTCTCATGGAGTTTATGAGAGATGGAGCAGAAGAGAATCAAGAGGAAGTCAACTACATAGGAGGTAACTACGGTAATAGAGGATACAATCAGCCATTCCGCCCCCATCCCAACCTCTCTTACCGAAGCACCAATGTGGAGAATCCAAACGATCAAGTCTATCCGGGCCAAAACACTTATCAAGGAGGCCAAAACGCTTACCAAGGAGGACAATACCAGCCTAAGCAACAATTCTATCCTAAGGGAGTCTACCAAGTGAAGCAGCCACTCACTTTCCCCCAAGGAGTTGCACCGGCTCAACAAGAAGAAAAAGTAGATGTGGCGGTTAAGAAATATATGGAGGAGCAAAGACAAGCTACCAAGAGCTTACATGAGAAGATGGATCACATGTTTGGTGATCTAAACAATAAGTTTGGGGCGTTGTCAACCCACGTCCAGAAGTTAGATGTTCAAGTCTCTCAAACAGCCGAGGCGGTTAAAAAGCAACAAGAGGCAAATCCGCAAAAGTTTTGTAGTGTTGTCTCATCCAAGGAGGATCCACCGAACATTGTCTCCATACCATCTCAAGAAGAAGAAAGAGAAGATGAGCCTAAGGAGAGGTACAAACCAGAGAGGTACACATGGGAGTCAAGGCGAGCTTACAAGAGAAGGCTTGACAACAAGCCGTTGCTTAAACAAGGAGATCCCGGGAAGTTTGTTATCCCCGTTTGTATCAATGGATACCAACTCACCGATTGCTTGTGTGATAGTGGAGCAAACGTGAACCTCATGTCTCTTGCACTAGCCAAAGATTTGGGATTCAAATATTTCAAGGAGCCTAAAGTGAGAGTGGAGTTTGCGGATCTATCAAGCATGGAGCCTTATGGAGTGCTTGAAGATGTTATGCTAGAGATTGGAGAGAGACATGTCCCAACCGATTTCCAAATCATGGTATGGGAAGGATCAAAGAGGAATCAGCTGATTCTTGGTACCCCATTCTTAGCCACAGCCGGGGCGGTCATCAATTACATGAGAAACCAACTAACACTTGGTCATGTCCGGCAAGATGTCTTTTTCCCAAGCATCAACTTCAAACAAGCTCCAAGCGCAGTCAAACTACCACCAGAAAGGAGCAAACTCATACCAAGAGAAGGAGCCGAGCGGCCAAGAAGCACCAAGAAGGGCGAGCCCTACCCTAAACCAAAAGAAGCGATGAAACCGTTGAAGCCGAAGCATGAGAATGTCTTCAAGGATATTCACTCGGTCTTGTCAGCGTCTTTAAACAAACATGGAGCTGAAGAAGAACCTGACGGTGTCCCTAAGTCCTTTGCCAGCATAAGAATCCTTCTCCCAAAGGATCCGGACCCCAAAGATGAGCAAACCGCAAAGGAAAGACTCGGAAAAACCTTAAAACTTTTTCCGAGAGCTTTGGTCTTCAAGGACGACATGGAAGATGATCATGGAGAGCCCAAACCACCTCATGAGCCACCTGAACCAGAATGTGAAGACACCAAAGGGATCCTAAACCCTTTGGCCGATCACATCCGCACCTAATCAAACAAATAAAAAAGGAGTCAAGCTAGATGACTTTAAAACAAGCGCTTTGTGGGAGGCAACCCACACGGTATTTTTCTTTTCCTTTTTCATTTTTAGTTTTCACATCATTATTGCATGCATTTTGTTAGGATGAGAAACCAAGAGGAGACCAAACAAGGAAATGTCCCACCCATTCATCCCACCCTTGTCCAAACCGACACCACGGAGCGGGCAACGGCTGGGAATACTAAAGGAAGGAAGCAGAATCATTTCAGTCAAAGAACATCACCAAACGGTCGAGTAAAATTCAAGATAATCCATCCGGCGTAATTCTCTCGACCAAACGGGTGCAACGGAGGACCATCTTGCCCTATCTCACAATCCGTGTGACCGAAGTCCACCAAACTTCACAGGCGACCAGACAATACCATATTGGTCGGCAAATCCAAAAGATAGGACGGAGAAATGTGAACGGATGAGGAGATACGCACAAATGCCACATCCGGTCGATGGCGGGTCACCGAAGGCCGACAAAAACCAAAGTCACGGCATGGAGACACCACCACATGGAAATGGATTCTTGGAGCTTCACAATCACCATTCCAAAAGAAAATCAAGGAACGAACGAGCCAAGTTCAAGAATGATCAAGAATCTCTTCTCGGAGCCGTTTACACCACGTTGTGACGAAAGTCTCAGACCGCTCATCCATTTGACCTCAAACTTCACCAGTGCTCATAAAATATGAAGTTGGTCGGTGGAATTTCAAGCTCGGTCAGGAAATTCGTCACCGTTTGAGCTGTGGTCTATTGCACCTTCTTCGGATCGTCCGGATGGCCACCAAATGATGAATCTCCCAAACCGCACGTTTGTTTGACCTCAAACTTCACCACTGCTCCTAAAATATATGATTGGTGGGTGAAATTTAGAGATAGGTCGGCGAAATCTTGACGGTTCGAGCTGTGGTTCATCACATCACCTCACGGCCATCCGAAGAATCCTCCCGATACCGGAATTTCAACTCTGCTCATCCAAACGACCTGAAACTTCACCAGCGGCTCTAAAACATCATATTGGACGGTAAATTTTCAATCTCGTTCATAAAATTCTTAACGGTTTGTCATGTGGTTCATAGCACTCATTCCGGGTCGACCGAATGAGTCGTACACGACCTAAATGCAAACCAAAGGAATTCGGGCCTTGACCTTCAACACCTACTGCCCACTCATGCCTCCAGAAGAGCCCCATTCACTCGTCTGACTATGATCTTCATTCCCAATGGTCATCACTCGGTAACATCATTCTAACCTTTCCCTTTTTCAAATTTATTACGTATTTCACCTCTCTTAATCTGATTTTTCTTACACTGGGACGGTGCAAGTTAAGTCTGGGGGGATTACACTAATAAGTTTGTTCATTTTGACATTTTTGTTTGCATTGTTTTCATCTAATCGAGTCGTTTTTATTGAGTCAAAACTTTTGTCGAGAATTATGACTTTATCTTGGACCTAACCATTGTTTTGCATGCGTTTAAGTGACCATTGATCAGTATTTGGCAGTCTACTTCATCACATGTGCACCATGAGTGGATTGATCTACCAAAAACGTCCACATCTCCAAGGGCTTAAGAAGGATACATCTTTGACTCCACACCTTAATGAACTTAACCTTCTCAGCTAGGGGCTTGGTTTTACAAAGGGTACGACTCCTCATCCTCACCAAATAGTGAAAGTCTATGTGAGTTCGGTTTCCCCTCTCTCTCCCCTTCAAATTTAAGAAAAAGCACCAAGGTCCAAGTAACCGGGGATTAGGTGGCAACAACCATCAATACTCGCGTCTATAGAAGACCCTTTGATCCAAATAACCGGGGATTAGGTGGCTACAACCATCAATACTCGCGTCTATGGAAGATCCACCAAAAACCTCCACAAAGAGGAGAAGAAGTCGAATAAAAAAAAAAAAATACTATGCTACCCTAAAAAAGGGATGAATCGACTTAAGAAGTGAGAAGAGAGAGAGGTGAAACAAGAGCCAAGACATGTGTCTTATAAAATAGGATGGGTAAGAGTCTATAACCCCTTTGATCGATACTCCCTAGTTGAGACCACACCTTTAGAAACTAAAGGAGTCAAGGGTGGAGAATTTGGATGGCCTAAAGAGAAGTGGATTGCTTTGGGATGATTGCAAAACTCATGGTATGTACTCCCTTGTTCTTAATTCTAAATGCCATTGCTGTTTTATGTGGATCACTAAGATAAATGTCGACATGGATTTCCAAAAAGATTTAAGAGTTCTCACGTTTTCAAACCTCTTTTCCTTTCTTAGTTTGCTTGAGGACAAGCAAAGGCTAAGTCTGGGGGAGTTGATATCATCATATTTTGCATGTTTTCACTAAGTATTTATTGGTATTTTCAAAAGATTTCAATAAGGTTCTATGCCTTTAGAGGTAGTTTTCTTGTATTTGTTGGCTTTGGAGTCTTAACAGGTTAAAACATCAAAAAGGATTCAAAAAGGAGCAAAAGAGCCTCAAACCATGATCCATGCAAGTTTCCAAGTCAAGAGCATCAATAATACTCCATTTGTCCGATTCTCGCATTTGGACAGAACCGGAGCATCCGAAAGATAACCGCGGCAAGGGGTCTTCTCGACGTCCAAAAATCATGATCTTGGTCTTGCTGGATAGATATTTGAGTTATGCATCACGACGAAGTGGATTCAAGTCATTTGGATCAACCATCACGGAGATACTCTTTTTCTCCCAAGACGTGTCCGCCAGGCGAGTCAACGAAGCCCATGGAGACTTGGCGCCACCAAATGGCCTGGGATGCAGCGGCATGGACCTTGTCTCGACTTAACACAAGCCCAGCTTGCTTTTGGTGGTTTACTTGTCCTAAACCCGGTCCAATCACGTCGCAAATCTTCAGAGTCGGTTAACCGGAAAGTTTCCTTTTTCAGCACCTCAATACCCTAGCGACTTCAAGCCTATAAATACAATGTTTTTAGCCTTTGGAGGAGGAGAGCCGCGAGTGTATTGTGCAAAAGAGAGAGCAGCCGTCAAGGAGGAGAAGCCCTAGGTGGTGCGCCGTCCAGAAGGAAGAAGGAGGCGCCGTTCAACTCTTGCACTCGCATTCATCTTTGTTCTTTCATCTTTTCCTTTTCTCTTTTGTACTTTGGATCGAAAGTTATCAAGGGATTCGACTTGTTCTTCATCAGAGAAGCCTCTTTTAATCTCTTATCTCTTTTAATACTTGCATAATGATATCAAATATGCCTTGCTTGCTTGATCTCACTATGTCCGAGTAGATCTCTCGGTTAGGCCGAGGGAGATCGATGGACTCTTGATATGTTTTGACTTGTTTGATTGCATAAAACGGGATTTACTCTTTTGGTTCTTCATCTTTGCTTGCTCTTATTGCTTGTTGTTAGGAAAGCGCGCCTCAACAACTCGAACTTAGGTTGATACACTCTCCAAAAGCTTGTTGTATTGCCGAAACTAGTATTTGATGAGCTAAGTGTTTTAGGCTTCCAAAAGTCGACCTAAGGAACTTAGTGAACAATCACAACTTGAACATTAACTAATGCATGCTTATAACTTGTAATAACCATCGAAAGTTGAGTCTATTAGGTTGTTTAAGCATAGTGGCCGGAGCCACGAAAGTGGAAAGGCTATACCTTAGTGTTGTGAGTTCAAGGCGGTTATTAAATTATCCCATGCTGTGAGTTCAAGGCGGTTATTAAATTATCCCATGCAATCTCTTGTCATTTCATTGAAAGGTTTCCATTGATTTTCCCTTGCCTAACATCTTTCCCATCTTGTTTACAACCTCATTCACTTACTCACTTGTTTTCATTAGATATTAAGACCACCCCACACTCATATTCTCGTTCTAGCTACTTATCACTCAACATAAACTTGAAACGAAATCTCTCTTCCTTGTGTTCGACCCCGACTTACCACGGCTGTGCACTTGCAGCTCTACCAAGTTGGGTTATAAATTGTATTAGTTTGAAGCATAAAACCCAACGCATCACAATCCTTTATCTCTTTTCATACTTGCATAATGATATCAATCTCGCCTTGCTTGCTTGATCTTACTATGTCCGAGTAGATCCCCTCGTTAGGCCGAGGGAGATCGATGGACTCTTGATATGTTTTGACTTGTTTGATTGCATAAAACGGGATTCACTCTTTTGGCTCTTCATCTTTGCTTGCTCTTATTGCTTGTTGTTAGGAAAGCGCGCCTCAACAACTCGAACTTAGGTTGATACACTCTCCAAAAGCTTGTTGTATTGCCGAAACTAGTATTTGATGAGCTAAGTGTTTTAGGCTTCCAAAAGTCGACCTAAGGAACTTAGTGAACAATCACAACTTGAACATTGATTAATGCATGCTTATAACTTGTAATAACCATCGAAAGTTGAGTCTATTAGGTTGTTTAAGCATAGTGGCCGGAGCCACGAAAGTGGAAAGGCTATACATTAGTGTTGTGAGTTCAAGGCGGTTTATAAATTATCCCATGCAATCTCTTGTCATTTCATTGAAAGTTTCCATTGATTTTCCCTTGCCTAACATCTTTTCCATCTTGTTTACAACCTCTTTCACTCACTCACTTGCTTTCATTAGATATTAAGATCACCACAACTCATATTCTTTGTTCTAGCTACTCATCATTCACCATAAACTTGAAACGAGATCACTCTTCCTTGTGTTCGACCCCGACTTACCACGGCTGTGCACTTGCAGCTCTACCAAGTTGGGTTATAAATTGTATTAGTTTGAAGCATAAAACCCAACGCATCACTCACCTTAGGCTCCTTGAAATATTTGAATCCCAAATCTTTGGCTAGTGCAAGAGACATGAGGTTCACGTTTGCTCCACTATCACACAAGCAATCGGTGAGTTGGTATCCATTGATACAAACGGGGATCAAAAACTTCCCGGGATCTCCTTGTTTAAGCAGCGGCTTGTTGTCAAGCCTTCTCTTGTAAGCTCGCCTTGACTCCCATGTGTACCTCTCTGGTTTGTACCTCTCCTTAGGCTCATCTTCTCTTTCTTCTTCTTGAGACCGTACGGAGAACAATGGCCGGTGGATCTTCCTTGAATGAAACAACACTACAAAACTTTTGCGGATTTACCTCGTGTTGCTTTTTAACCGCCTCGGCTGTTTGAGCAATTTGAACATCTAACTTCTGGACATGGGTTGACAACGCCCCAAACTTATTGTTTAGATCACCAAACATGTGATCCATCTTCTCATGTAAGCTCTTGGTAGCTTGTCTTTGCTCCTCCATATATTTCTTAACCGCCACATCTACTTTTTCTTCTTGTTGAGCCGGTGCAACTCCTTGGGGGAAAGTGAGTGGCTGCTTCACTTGGCAGACTCCCTTAGGATAGAGTTGTTGCTTAGGCTGATATTGACCTCCTTGGTAAGCGTTATGGCCTCCTTGATAAGTGTTTTGGCCCGGATAGACTTGATCATTTGGGTTCTCCACATTGGTGCTTCGGTAAGAGAGGTTGGGATGGGGGCGGAATGGCTGGTTGTATCCTCTATTACCGTAGTTACCTCCTATGTAGTTGACTTCCTCTTGATTTTCTTCTGCTCCATCTCTCATAAACTCCATGAGAGGCTCTTCATTAGTGGCCAAGACATCATCAATCGCATGCAATCCTCGGTTGCTCTTTAGTAGTTGTGAGACCATGTTCTTCAACTCCAAGATTTGAGCTGATTCCGATGATGAGTTCGTGGTTCTCACTCCTCTATTGTATTCAGGGCATGCATTGGAATCACTTGCAGCAAGGTTTTCTATCAAAAGCTTAGCTTCCGGCACCGATTTGGTCATGAAGTTGCCATTGCTCGCGGTGTCAAGTGAAAGCTTGTACTTGTGATCAATCCCATTGTAGAAGATGTTCCAAAGGTTACCTTCTGAGAAGCCATGATTAGGGCAATCTCTTGCATACTCCTTGAAGCGCTCCAAAGCTTCATAGAAAGACTCCATTGGTGCTTGCTTAAACCCGGATATCTTACTCCTTATAGAGTTTGATCTTTGCTTGGTGTAGAATTGGTTTAAGAAAGCTCCCTTGTATTCATTCCATGTTGTAATGGATTGAGGTGGCAGAGACTTTACCCATCTAAGTGCTTTGTCACTTACAGAGAAGGTAAACAACTTGCACTTGAAGTAGTCCGGTGACACTCCATTGATCCGAGTAGTGCTACATATCTCCTCAAAGGTGTCGACATGGTCAAGTGGATGTTCAGTGGACAAACCATGGAATTGGTTTTGTTTCACCAAGGCAATGATTTGTGGCTTGATCTCAAAGTCGTTCCTTGGAGGCTGTGGTGGTCGGATTGGATTCCTATCCAAGAAGAATGCATCGGATGAATCAAAATCTCCCATAGTCGGATGCCTTGGATGCTGAGCGAATTGTGCTCTCCTTGGAGGCGCATGTGGTTGAGCTTGAGGCATCCCTTGGTGACCGCCATTGGGGTTTTGATGATGCTGGTTTGGTGGTTGACCGGCGTCTTGTTGACCCGGTTGTTGTTGTTGCGGCTGTTGCGGTTGATCGGCTGCACCCGGAGGTTGTTGTTGAACGTTTGGTTGGGGAATGGCTCCGCCTTGTGCCGCCTGATCTGCTCCAGCTCCTTGTGGGACGTGGGGGACTTGTGGTTGTTGCTCTTGGTCAGCGGCTTGTTGTTGTTCTCCTTGTGCCGCGGTTTCCCCGCCTTGATTCATTCTTTCTCTTCTTTGCCGCCTAAGTGTTCTTTCAAGTTGGTCAATGTCAAGATCTTCTTCTATGGTACTATCCGGATTGGACCTTCTTGTCATGCACCTAAGAGACACAAAGAAAGAGTATTAAGTAAAATTTTTATGGGTTTTTTTTTTAGAGTTTTATGAAAAACAGAAAATGAAATGCAAAAACAAAAAGAACTAGACTAAAAATCAATCAAGAGACTTAAAAGAAATGCAACTCTTCCCCGGCAACGGCGCCAAAGAGCTTGATGCGTTGGGTTTTATGCTTCAAACTAATACAATTTATAACCCAACTTGGTAGAGCTGCAAGTGCACAGCCGTGGTAAGTCGGGGTCGAACACAAGGAAGAGTGATTTCGTTTCAAGTTTATGGTGAGTGATAAGTAGCTAGAACGAAGAATATGAGTTGTGGTGATCTTAATATCTAATGAAAACAAGTGAGTAAGTGAATGAGATTGTAAACAAGATGGTAAAGATGTTAGGCAAGGGATAATCAATGGAAACTTTCAATGAAATGACAAGAGATTGCATGGGATAATTTAATAACCGCCTTGAACTCACAACACTAAGGTATAGCCTTTCCACTTTGGTGGCTCCGGCCACTATGTTTAAACAACCTAATAGACTCAACTTTCGATGGTTATTACAAGTCATAAGCATGTATTAATCAATGTTCAAGTTGTGATTGTTCACTAAGTTCCTTAGGTCGACTTTTGGAAGCCTAAAACACTTAGCTCATCAAATACTAGTTTCGGCAATACAGCAAGCTTTTGGAGAGTGTATCAACCTAGGTTCGAGTTGTTGAGGCGCGCTTTCCTAACAACAAGCAATAAGAGCAAGCAAATATGAAGAACAAATAGAGTGAATCCCGTTTTATGCAATCAAACAAGTCAAAACATATCAAGAGTCCATCGATCTCCCTCGGCCTAACGAGGGGATCTACTCGGACATAGTAAGATCAAGCAAGCAAGGCAAGATTGATATCATTATGCAAGTATGAAAAGAGATAAAGGATTGAAAGAGGCTTCTCTGATGAAGAACAAGTTGAATCCCTTGATAACTTTCGATCCAAAGTACAAAAGAGAAAAGGAAAAGATGAAAGAACAAAGACGAGATGCGAGTGCAATGAGTTGAACGGCGCCTCCTTCTTCCTTCTGGATGGCGCACCACCTAGGGCTTCTCCTCCTTGACGGCTGCTCTCTCTCTTGCACAATACACTCGCGGCTCTCTTCCTTGCAGAGGCTAAAAGCGAGTATTTATAAGCTTGAAGTCGCTAGGGTTGTGATGAGCTGAAAAAGGAAACTTTCCGGTTAACCGGCTTTGATGATTTGCGACGTGATTGGACCGGTTTTAGGACAAGTAAACCACCAAAAGCAAGCTGGGCTTGTGTTAAGTCGAGACAAGGTCCATGCCGCTGCATCCCGGGCTATTTGGTGGCGCCAAGTCTCCATGGGCCTCGTTTACTCGCCTGGCGGACACGTCTTGGGAGAAAACGAGTATCTCCGTGATGGTTGATCCAAATTACTTGAATCTACTTCTTCGTGATGCATAACTCAAATATCTATCCAGAAAGATCAAGATCATGATTTTTGGACGTCGGGAAGACCCCTTGCCGCGGTTATCTTTCGGATGCTCCGGTTCTGTCCAAATGCGAGAATCGGACAAATGGAGTTATATTGATGCTCTTGACTTGGAAACTTGCATGGATCATGGTTTGAGGCTCTTTTGCTCCTTTTTGAATCCTTTTTGATATTTTAACCTGTTGAGACTTCAAAACCAACAAATACAAGAAAACTACCTCTAAAGGTATAGAACCTTATTGAAAACATTTGAAAATACCAATAAATACTTAGTGAAAACATGCAAAATATGATGATATCAAAAGCTAAAAAGTAGGATAAAATTCGACAGAGTGCAAAAGTGACATCACAGGGTTTTTATACTAAGTTGCAGAAAAAGGTAAAATAGGTCACGCGCGTGTGGACTTGACGTCCAACTCGACGTGTATGTGTGGAATTCGTCGAGTGCTTCTAAGGGTTGCACCTTTGGCTTCGACTCGACTACCAACTCGACGTGTATGTCTGGTTCGTGTCGAGTTCGTGTAAAGGCGGCTCCTTTATTCTGGACTCGATGTGCAACTCGACGTGCATGTCTGGACCCCGTCGAGTGCGTATATGGACCCCGTCAAGTGCGCTTCCTTTTCTCCCAAGCAACAGGTTCTGGACTCCACTTCACCTCTCTGGTTCAGGCACTAATCCTCCACCTTCAAAACAACCTCCAATGCTCCAAATATACCTGAAAACAACTCCAAAAGTGACGAAACATGCAATGCTAATGCAAATGCTATGAAGTGTGGTAAGTGGATGCAAATGGAGATGAAATGTGACGAAGTGGGGTGATATGTATGCAAAAAATGAAGAATAAAGGATGCTGAAACAAGGCTAAATATGTGTACATCACTCGTCCTGAACATATGTCACCATTTAACCGTCCGTCATCCTCCGCCGCCTCCGGATTTTCAGGATCCTTTGCTACGAAAAAAAACTCGCCGCCGTAACAACCTTGGTCGTACATTCTACCCGCCACCGTGAAATATTCTCGATCTTATTTGGTCACGTCGAGCTTCACCACTCCCCAATTCTTCGTCATCGGATCTCCGGTCTTCGCGTTCCCGAGAAACGCTGGATTGATGACGGCGAGGTTCCTGGCCAAGATTCCGGTGACATGGTCGATCTGTGCTATCGAGAGACAAGTAAATTTGTGTTTTTTTCTTTGTTTGATTTGAATCACAATCGTTTTGCTTGTTTGCAGGTATGGTAGAAGTATACATTTTCCTTATATTAGATTTCGTAGTGAGCTTGAAGCTCAAGACGTGATTAAGTATTTCGATAAGCCTTTTCGTGATACTTGTCGAATATTTGTTGAGGTTTTCACTTAAACTTGAGACTCTGTTTCACTTGTGTACTAGTTTGAATCTTATTTGGATTATTCGTTAACCTATAGATTGCTCAAAAAGTCGGAGATGTGAACACATTCTGATAAGAACTGAAATCGGATCTCACAGATAAAAATCAATTTTTAATCATAAACTTTGTAAAATTTCTACAAATTTGAAGTTATTATACAAAGTTACTGTTGTTCACAGAGTAGTAACAATAAATGGTATCATATGCTGTTTTTAATTTTATTTCAGGCCCCCAAAATTTCAGGGCCGGCCCTGCAGAGAAGAAGGAATGCCGACAGAGGAAGACATGATTTCACACTTTCAGTATCAGATCCGCCGAACTTTAGGTTTGGTTTGGGAGAAATTATTACACACAAACCCTAAAACACGCTTTATATACAAAATAAGTTTCACGGGCTACTCCATTGGGCTTTTGTGACTTCTTTTTTCTTTTTCCTTTTTAATAAACTTGGGCCCTATTCCATATTAAGTGCAATTTTAAAAGACGTCGACCACCACCACCAAACACGATGCGTTGTGTTTGCACGAAACGTAATTAAAAACTAATTATTTTTTTAAAATGTTGTAGTTAATGTTGAAGTTACTTAAATATAGTTTAAGCTTATTAAATAGATTAATGGTTCACAGATATAGCCCGTGGAATCCATACGGAACCCTTCGCGGTAACCTCACGGTGGCGACAATTTCTAGCTCCGGCACTTCGCCTCCATCACCAGAAACTACGACTCTCCGGCCTCCTCGTCCTGAACATATGTCACCATGTAACCGTCCGTCATCCTCCGCCGCCTCCGGATTTTCAGGATCCTTAGCTACGAAAAAAAACTTGCCGCCACAACCTTGGCCGTACATTCTACCCGCCACCGTGAAATCTTCTCGATCTTATTTGGTCACGTCGAGCTTCACCACTCCCCAATTCTTCGTCATCGGATCTCCGGTCTTCGCGTTCCCGAGAAACGCTGGATTGATGACGGCGAGGTTCCTGGCCAAGATTCCGGTGACATGGTCGATCTGTGCTATCGAGAGACAAGTAAATTTGTGTTTTTTCTTTGTTTGATTTGAATCACAATCGTTTTGCTTGTTTGCAGGTATGGTAGAAGTATACATTTTCCTTATATTGGATTTCGTAGTGAGCTTGAAGCTCAAGACGTGATTAAGTATTTCGATAAGCCTTTTCGTGATACTTGTCGAATATTTGTTGAGGTTTTCACTTAAACTTGAGACTCTGTTTCACTTGTGTACTAGTTTGAATCTTATTTGGATTATTCGTTAACCTATAGATTGCTCAAAAAGTCGGAGATGTGAACACATTCTGATAAGAACTGAAATCGGATCTCACAGATAAAAATCAATTTTTAATCATAAACTTTGTAAAATTTCTACAAATTTGAAGTTATTATACAAAGTTACTGTTGTTCACAGAGTAGTAACAATAAATGGTATCATATGCTGTTTTTAATTTTATTTCAGGCCCCCAAAATTTCAGGGCCGGCCCTGCAGAGAAGAAGGAATGCCGACAGAGGAAGACATGATTTCACACTTTCAGTATCAGATCCGCCGAACTTTAGGTTTGGTTTGGGAGAAATTATTACACACAAACCCTAAAACACGCTTTATATACAAAATAAGTTTCACGGGCTACTCCATTGGGCTTTTGTGACTTCTTTTTTCTTTTTCCTTTTTAATAAACTTGGGCCCTATTCCATATTAAGTGCAATTTTAAAAGACGTCGACCACCACCACCAAACACGATGCGTTGTGTTTGCACGAAACGTAATTAAAAACTAATTATTTTTTTAAAATGTTGTAGTTAATGTTGAAGTTACTTAAATATAGTTTAAGCTTATTAAATAGATTAATGGTTCACAGATATAGCCCGTGGAATCCATACGGAACCCTTCGCGGTAACCTCACGGTGGCGACAATTTCTAGCTCCGGCACTTCGCCTCCATCACCAGAAACTACGACTCTCCGGCCTCCTCGTCCTGAACATATGTCACCATGTAACCGTCCGTCATCCTCCGCCGCCTCCGGATTTTCAGGATCCTTAGCTACGAAAAAAAACTTGCCGCCACAACCTTGGCCGTACATTCTACCCGCCACCGTGAAATCTTCTCGATCTTATTTGGTCACGTCGAGCTTCACCACTCCCCAATTCTTCGTCATCGGATCTCCGGTCTTCGCGTTCCCGAGAAACGCTGGATTGATGACGGCGAGGTTCCTGGCCAAGATTCCGGTGACATGGTCGATCTGTGCTATCGAGAGACAAGTAAATTTGTGTTTTTTTCTTTGTTTGATTTGAATCACAATCGTTTTGCTTGTTTGCAGGTATGGTAGAAGTATACATTTTCCTTATATTGGATTTCGTAGTGAGCTTGAAGCTCAAGACGTGATTAAGTATTTCGATAAGCCTTTTCGTGATACTTGTCGAATATTTGTTGAGGTTTTCACTTAAACTTGAGACTCTGTTTCACTTGTGTACTAGTTTGAATCTTATTTGGATTATTCGTTAACCTATAGATTGCTTAAAAAGTCGGAGATGTGAACACATTCTGATAAGAACTGAAATCGGATCTCACAGATAAAAATCAATTTTTAATCATAAACTTTGTAAAATTGCTACAAATTTTAAGTTATTAAACAAAGTTACTGTTGTTCACAGAGTAGTAACAATAAATGGTATCATATGCTGTTTTTAATTTTATTTCAGGCCCCCAAAATTTCAGGGCCGGCCCTGCAGAGAAGAAGGAATGCCATCAGAGGAAGACATGATTTCACACTTTCAGTATCAGATCCGCCGAACTTTAGGTTTGGTTTATGAGAAATTATTACACACGCTTTATATACAAAATAAGTTTCACGGGCTACTCCATTGGACTTTTTTTACTTCTTTTTTCTTTTTCCTTTTTAATAAACTTGGGCCCCATTCCATATTAAGTGCAATTTTAAAAGACGTCGACCACCACCATCAAACACGATGCGTTGTGTTTGCACGAAACGTAATTAAAAACTAATTATTTTTTTAAAATGTTGTAGTTAATGTTGAAGTTACTTAACTATAGTTTAAGCTTATTAAATAGATTAATGGTTCACAGATATAGCCCGTGGAATCCATACGGAACCCTTTGCGGTAACCTCACGGTGGCGACGATTTCTAGCTCCGGCAACTTCGCGTCCATCACCAGAAACTACGACTCTCCGGCCTCCTCGTCCTGAACATATGTCACCATGTAACCGTCCGTCATCCTCCGCCGCCTCCGGATTTTCAGGATCCTTAGCTACGAAAAAAAAACTCGCTGCCGTAACAACCTTGGCCGTACATTCTACCCGCCACCGTGAAATCTTCTCGATCTTATTTGGTCACGTCGAGCTTCACCACTCCCCAATTCTTCGTCATCGGATCTCCGGTCTTCGCGTTCCCGAGAAACGCTGGATTGATGACGGCGAGGTTCCTGGCCAAGATTCTGGTGACATGGTCGATCCGTGCTAGCGAGAGACAAGTAAATTTGTGTTTTTTTCTTTGTTTGATTTGAATCACAATCGTTTTGCTTGTTTGCAGGTATGGTAGAAGTATACATTTTCCTTACATTGGATTTCGTAGTGAGCTTGAAGCTCAAGACGTAATTAAGTATTTCGATAAGCCTTTTCGTGATACTTGTCGAATATTTGTTGAGGTTTTCACTTAAACTTGAGACTCTTTTTCACTTGTGCACTAGTTTGAATCTTATTTGGATTATTCGTTAACCTATAGATTGCTCAAAAAGTCGGAGATGTGAACACATTCTGATAAGAACTGAAATCAGATCTCACAGATAAAAATCAATTTTTAATCATAAACTTTGTAAAATTTCTACAAATTTTAAGTTATTAAACAAAGTTACTGTTGTTCACAGAGTAGTAACAATAAATGGTATCAGATGCCGTTTTTAATTTTATTTCAGGCCCCCAAAATTTCAGGGCCGGCCCTGCAGAGAAGAAGGAATACCGTCAGAGGAAGACATGATTTCACACTTTCAGTATCAGATCCGCCGAACTTTAGGTTTGGTTTGAGAGAAATTATTACACACAAACCCTAAAACACGCTTTATATACAAAATAAGTTTCACGGGCTACTCCATTGTGCTTTTTTTACTTCTTTTTTCTTTTTCCTTTTTCATAAACTTGGGCCCCATTCCATATTAAGTGCAATTTTAAAAGACGTCGACCACCACCACCAAACACGATGCGTTGTTTTTGTACGGAACGTAATTAAAAACTAATTATTTTTTAAAAATGTTGTAGTTAATGTTGAAGTTACTTAACTATAGTTTAAGCTTATTAAATAGATTAATGGTTCACAGATATAGCCCGTGGAATCCATACGGAACCCTTTGCGGTAACCTCACGGTTGCGACGATTTCTAGCTCCGGCAACTTCGCGTCCATCACCAGAAACTACGACTCTCCGGCCTCCTCGTCCTGAACATATGTCACCATGTAACCGTCCGTCATCCTCCGCCGCCTCCGGATTTTCAGTAAATTTGTATTTTTTTCTTTGTTTGATTTGAATCACAATCGTTTTGCTTGTTTGCAGGTATGGTAGAAGTATACATTTTCCTTATATTGGATTTCGTAGTGAGCTTGAAGCTCAAGACGTGATTAAGTATTTCGATAAGCCTTTTCGTGATACTTGTCGAATATTTGTTGAGGTTTTCACTTAAACTTGAGACTCTGTTTCACTTGTGTACTAGTTTGAATCTTATTTGGATTATTCGTAAACCTATAGATTGCTCAAAAAGTCGGAGATGTGAACACATTCTGATAAGAACTGAAATCAGATCTCACAGATAAAAATCAATTTTTAATCATAAACTTTGTAAAATTTCTACAAATTTTAAGTTATTAAACAAAGTTACTGTTGTTCACAGAGTAGTAACAATAAATGGTACCAGATGCTGTTTTTAATTTTATTTCAGGCTCCCAAAATTTCAGGGCTGGCCCTGCAGAGAAGAAGGAATGCCGTCAGAGGAAGACATGATTTCACACTTTCAGTATCAGATCCGCCGAACTTTAGGTTTGGTTTGACAGAAATTACTACACACAAACCCTAAAACACGCTTTATATACAAAATAAGTTTCACTGGCTACTCCATTGGGCTTTTTTTACTTCTTTTTTCTTTTTCCTTTTTAATAAACTTGGGCCCCATTCCATATTAAGTGCAATTTTAAAAGACGTCGACCACCACCACCAAACACGATGCGTTGTGTTTGTACGGAACGTAATTAAAAACTAATTATTTTTTAAAAATGTTGTACTTAATGTTGAAGTTACTTAACTATAGTTTAAGCTTATTAAATAGATTAATGGTTCACAGATATAGCCCGTGGAATCCATACGGAACCCTTCGCGGTAACCTCACGGTGGCGACGATTTCTAGCTCCGGTAACTTCGCGTCCATCACCAGAAACTACGACTCTCCGGCCTCCTCGTCCTGAACATATGTCACCATGTAACCGTCCGTCATCCTCCGCCGCCTCTGGATTTTCAGGATCCTTAGCTACGAAAAAAAACTCGCCGCCGTAACAACCTTGGCCGTACATTCTACCCGCCACCGTGAAATCTTCTCGATCTTATTTGGTCACGTCGAGCTTCACCACTCCCCAATTCTTCGTCATCGGATCTCCGGTCTTCGCGTTCCCGAGAAACGCTGGATTGATGACGGCGAGGTTCCTGGCGAAGATTTCGGTGACATGGTCGATCCGTGCTATCGAGAGACAAGTAAATTTGTGTTTTTTTCTTTGTTTGATTTAAATCACAATCGTTTTGCTTGTTTGCAGGTATGGTAGAAGTATACATTTTCCTTATATTGGATTTCGTAGTGAGCTTGAAGCTCAAGACGTGATTAAGTATTTCGATAAGCCTTTTCGTGATACTTGTCGAATATTTGTTGAGGTTTTCACTTAAACTTGAGACTCTGTTTCACATGTGTTCTAGTTTGAATCTTATTTGGATTATTCGTTAACCTATAGATTGCTCAAAAAGTCGGAGATGTGAACACATTCTGATAAGAACTGAAATCGGATCTCACAGATAAAAATCTATTTTTAATCATTAACTTTGTAAAATTTATACAAATTTGAAGTTATTAAACAAAGTTACTGTTGTTCACAGAGTAGTAACAATAAATGGTACCAGATGCTGTTTTTAATTTTATTTCAGGCCCCCAAAATTTCAGGGCCGGCCCTGCAGAGAAGAAGGAATGCCGTCAGAGGAAGACATGATTTCATACTTTCAGTATCAGATCCGCCGAACTTTAGGTTTGGTTTGAGAGAAATTATTACACACAAACCCTAAAACACGCTTTATATACAAATAAGTTTCACGGGCTACTCCATTGGGCTTTTTTTACTTCTTTTTTCTTTTTCCTTTTTAATAAACTTGGGCCCCATTCCATATTAAGTGCAATTTTAAAAGACGTCGACCACCACCACCAAACACGATGCGTTGTGTTTGTACGAAACGTAATTAAAAACTAATTATTTTTTTAAAATGTTGTAATTAATGTTGAAGTTACTTAACTATAGTTTAAGCTTATTTAATAGATTAATGGTTCACAGATATAGCCCGTGGAATCCATACGGAACCCTTTGCGGTAACCTCACGGTGGCGACGATTTCTAGCTCCGGCAACTTCGCGTCCATCACCAGAAACTACGACTCTCCGGCCTCCTCGTCCTGAACATATGTCACCATGTAACCGTCCGTCATCCTCCGCCGCCTCCGGATTTTCAGGATCCTTAGCTACGAAAAAAAACTCGCCGCCGTAACAACCTTGGCCGTACATTCTACCCGCCACCGTGAAATCTTCTCGATCTTATTTGGTCACGTCGAGCTTCACCACTCCCCAATTCTTCGTCATCGGATCTCCGGTCTTCGCGTTCCCGAGAAACGCTGGATTGATGACGGCGAGGTTCCTGGCGAAGATTTCGGTGACATGGTCGATCCGTGCTATCGAGAGACAAGTAAATTTGTGTTTTTTTCTTTGTTTGATTTGAATCACAATCGTTTTGCTTGTTTGCAGGTATGGTAGAAGTATACATTTTCCTTATATTGGATTTCGTAGTGAGCTTGAAGCTCAAGACGTGATTAAGTATTTCGATAAGCCTTTTCGTGATACTTGTCGAATATTTGTTGAGGTTTTCACTTAAACTTGAGACTCTGTTTCACTTGTGTACTAGTTTGAATCTTATTTGGATTATTCGTTAACCTATAGATTGCTCAAAAAGTCGGAGATGTGAACACATTCTGATAAGAACTGAAATCGGATCTCACAGATAAAAATCAATTTTTAATCATAAAATTTGTAAAATTTCTACAAATTTTAAGTAATTAAACAAAGTTACTGTTGTTCACAGAGTAGTAACAATAAATGGTACCAGATGCTGTTTTTAATTTTATTTCAGGCCCCCAAAATTTCAGGGCCGGCCCTGCAGAGAAGAAGGAATGCCGTCAGAGGAAGACATGATTTCACACTTTCAGTATCAGATCCGCCGAACTTTAGGTTTGGTTTGAGAGAAATTACTACACACAAACCCTAAAACACGCTTTATATACAAAATAAGTTTCACGTGCTACTTCATTGGGCTTTTTTTACTTCTTTTTTCTTTTTCCTTTTTAATAAACTTGGGCCCCATTCCATATTAAGTGCAATTTTAAAAGACGTCGACCACCACCACCAAACACGATGCGTTGTGTTTGTACGGAACGTAATTAAAAACTAATTATTTTTTAAAAATGTTGTACTTAATGTTGAAGTTACTTAACTATAGTTTAAGCTTATTAAATAGATTAATGGTTCACAGATATAGCCCGTGGAATCCATACGGAACCCTTCGCGGTAACCTCACGGTGGCGACGATTTCTAGCTCCGGCAACTTCGCGTCCATCACCAGAAACTACGACTCTCCGGCCTCCTCGTCCTGAACATATGTCACCATGTAACCGTCCGTCATCCTCCGCCGCCTCCGGATTTTCAGGATCCTTAGCTACGAAAAAAAACTCGCCGCCGTAACAACCTTGGCCGTACATTCTACCCGCCACCGTGAAATCTTCTCGATCTTATTTGGTCACGTCGAGCTTCACCACTCCCCAATTCTTCGTCATCGGATCTCCGGTCTTCGCGTTCCCGAGAAACGCTGGATTGATGACGGTGAGGTTCCTGGCCAAGATTCCGGTGACATGGTCGATCCGTGCTATCGAGAGACAAGTAAATTTGTGTTTTTTTCTTTGTTTGATTTGAATCACAATCGTTTTGCTTGTTTGCAGGTATGGTAGAAGTATACATTTTCCTTATATTGGATTTCGTAGTGAGCTTGAAGCTCAAGACGTGATTAAGTATTTCGATAAGCCTTTTCGTGATACTTGTCGAATATTTGTTGAGGTTTTCACTTAAACTTGAGACTCTGTTTCACTTGTGTACTAGTTTGAATCTTATTTGGATTATTCGTTAACCTATAGATTGCTCAAAAAGTCGGAGATGTGAACACATTCTGATAAGAACTGAAATCGGATCTCACAGATAAAAATCAATTTTTAATCATAAACTTTGTAAAATTTCTACAAATTTTAAGTTATTAAACAATGTTACTGTTGTTCACAGAGTAGTAACAATAAATGGTACCAGATGCTGTTTTTAATTTTATTTCAGGCCCCCAAAATTTCAGGGCCGGCCCTGCAGAGAAGAAGGAATGCCGTCAGAGGAAGACATGATTTCACACTTTCAGTATCAGATCCGCCGAACTTTAGGTTTGGTTTGAGAGAAATTACTACACACAAACCCTAAAACACGCTTTATATACAAAATAAGTTTCACAGGCTACTCCATTGGGCTTTTTTTACTTCTTCTTTCTTTTTCCTTTTTAATAAACTTGGGCCCCATTCCATATTAAGTGCAATTTTAAAAGACGTCGACCACCACCACCAAACACGATGCGTTGTGTTTGTACGGAACGTAATTAAAAACTAATTATTTTTTAAAAAATGTTGTAGTTAATGTTGAAGTTACTTAACTATAGTTTAAGCTTATTAAATAGATTAATGGTTCACATATATAGCCTGTGGAATCCATACGGAACCCTTCGCGTTAACCTCACGGTGGCGACGATTTCTAGCTCCGGCAACTTCGCGTCAATCACCAGAAACTACGACTCTCCGGCCTCCTCGTCCTGAACATATGTCACCATGTAACCGTCCGTCATCCTCCGCCGCCTCCGGATTTTCAGGATCCTTAGCTACGAAAAAAAACTCGCCGCCGTAACAACCTTGGCCGTACATTCTACCCGCCACCGTGAAATCTTCTCGATCTTATTTGGTCACGTCGAGCTTCACCACTCCCCAATTCTTCGTCATCGGATCTCCGGTCTTCGCGTTCCCGAGGAACGCTGGATTGATGACGGCGAGCTTCCTGGCCAAGATTCCGGTGACATGGTCGATCCGTGCTATCGAGAGACAAGTAAATTTGTGTTTTTTTCTTTGTTTGATTTGAATCACAATCGTTTTGCTTGTTTGCAGGTATGGTAGAAGTATACATTTTCATTATATTGGATTTCGTAGTGAGCTTGAAGCTCAAGACGTGATTAAGTATTTCGATAAGCCTTTTCGTGATACTTGTCGAATATTTGTTGAGGTTTTCACTTAAACTTGAGACTCTGTTTCACTTGTGTACTAGTTTGAATCTTATTTGGATTATTCGTTAACCTATAGATTGCTCTAAAAGTCGGAGATGTGAATACACATTCTGATAAGAACTGAAATCGGATCTCACAGATAAAAATCAATTTTTAATCATAAACTTTGTAAAATTTCTACAAATTTTAAGTTATTAAACAATGTTACTGTTGTTCACAGAGTAGTAACAATAAATGGTATCAGATGCTGTTTTTAATTTTATTTCAGGCCCCCAAAATTTCAGGGCCGGCCCTGCAGAGAAGAAGGAATGCCGTCAGAGGAAGACATGATTTCACATTTTCAGTATCAGATCCGCCGAACTTTAGGTTTGGTTTGAGAGAAATTATTACACACAAACCCTAAAACACGCTTTATATACAAAATAAGTTTCTCGGGCTACTCCATTGGGCTTTTTTGACTTCTTTTTTCTTTTTCCTTTTTAATAAACTTGGGCCCCATTCCATATTAAGTGCAATTTTAAAAGACGTCGACCACCACCACCAAACACGATGCGTTGTGTTTGTACGGAACGTAATTAAAAACTAATTATTTTTTAAAAATGTTGTAGTTAATGTTGAAGTTACTTAAATATAGTTTAAGCTTATTAAATAGATTAATGGTTCACAGATATAGCCCGTGGAATCCATACGGAACCCTTCGCGGTAACCTCACGGTGGCGACGATTTCTAGCTCCGGCAACTTCGCGTCCATCACCAGAAACTACGACTCTCCGGCCTCCTCGTCCTGAACATATGTCACCATGTTACCATCCGTCATCCTCCGCCGCCTCCGGATTTTCAGGATCCTTAGCTACGAAAAAAAACTCGCCGCCGTAACAACCTTGGCCGTACATTCTACCCGCCACCGTGAAATCTTCTCGATCTTATTTGGTCACGTCGAGCTTCACCACTCCCCAATTCTTCGTCATCGGATCTCCGGTCTTCGCGTTCCCGAGAAACGCTGGATTGATGACGGCGAGGTTCCTGGCCAAGATTCCGGTGACATGGTCGATCCGTTCTATCGAGAGACAAGTAAATTTGTGTTTTTTTCTTTGTTTGATTTGAATCACAATCGTTTTGCTTGTTTGCAGGTATGGTAGAAGTATACATTTTCCTTATATTGGATTTCGTAGTGAGCTTGAAGCTCAAGACGTGATTAAGTATCTCGATATGCCTTTTCGTGATACTTGTCGAATATTTGTTGAGGTTTTCACTTAAACTTGAGACTCTGTTTCATTTGTGTACTAGTTTGAATCTTATTTGGATTATTCGGTAACCTATAGATTGCTCAAAAAGTCGGAGATGTGAACACATTCTGATAAGAACTGAAATCGGATCTCACAGATAAAAATCAATTTTTAATCATAAACTTTGTAAAATTTATACAAATTTTAAGTTATTAAACAAAGTTACAGTTGTTCACAGAGTATTAACAATAAATGGTACCATATGCTGTTTTTAATTTTATTTCAGGCCCCCAAAATTTCAGGGCCAGCCCTGCAGAGAAGAAGGAATGCCGTCAGAGGAAGACATGATTTCACACTTTCAGTATCAGATCCGCCGAACTTTAGGTTTGGTTTGAGAGAAATTATTACACACAAACCCTAAAACACGCTTTATATACAAAATAAGTTTCACGGGCTACTCCATTGGGCTTTTTTTACTTCTTTTTCTTGTTCCTTTTTAATAAACTTGGGCCCCATTCCATATTAAGTGCAATTTTAAAAGACGTCGACCACCACCACCAAACACGATGCGTTGTGTTTGTACGGAACGTAATTAAAAACTAATTATTTTTTTAAAATGTTGTAGTTAATGTTGAATTTACTTAACTATAGTTTAAGCTTATTAAATAGATTAATGGTTCACAGATATAGCCCGTGGAATCCATACGGAACCCTTCGCGGTAACCTCACGGTGGCGACGATTTCTAGCTCCGGCAACTTCGCGTCCATCACCAGAAACTACGACTCTCCGGCCTCCTCGTCCTGAACATATGTCACCATGTTACCGTCCGTCATCCTCCGCCGCCTCCGGATTTTCAGGATCCTTAGCTACGAAAAAAAATTCGCCGCCGTAACAACCTTGGCCGTACATTCTACCCACCACCGTGAAATCTTCTCGATCTTATTTGGTCACGTCGAGCTTCACCACTCCCCAATTCTTCGTCATCGGATCTCCGGTCTTCGCGTTCCCGAGAAACGCTGGATTGATGACGGCGAGGTTCCTGGCCAAGAATTCCGGTGACATGGTCGATCCGTGCTATCGAGAGACAAGTAAATTTGTGTTTTTTTCTTTGTTTGATTTGAATCACAATCGTTTTGCTTGTTTGCAGGTATGGTAGAAGTATACATTTTCCTTATATTGGATTTCGTAGTGAGCTTGAAGCTCAAGACGTGATTAAGTATCTCGATATGCCTTTTCGTGATACTTGTCGAATATTTGTTGAGGTTTTCACTTAAACTTGAGACTCTGTTTCATTTGTGTACTAGTTTGAATCTTATTTGGATTATTCGTTAACCTATAGATTGCTCAAAAAGTCGGAGTTGTGAACACATTCTGATAAGAACTGAAATCGGATCTCACAGATAAAAATCAATTTTTAATCATAAACTTTGTAAAATTTATACAAATTTTAAGTTATTAAACAAAGTTACAGTTGTTCACAGAGTAGTAACAATAAATGGTACCAGATGCTGTTTTTAATTTTATTTCAGGCCCCCAAAATTTCAGGGCCAGCCCTGCAGAGAAGAAGGAATGCCGTCAGAGGAAGACATGATTTCACACTTTCAGTATCAGATCCGCCGAACTTTAGGTTTGGTTTGAGAGAAATTATTACACACAAACCCTAAAACACGCTTTATATACAAAATAAGTTTCACGGGCTACTCCATTGGGCTTTTTTTACTTCTTTTTTCTTGTTCCTTTTTAATAAACTTGGGCCCCATTCCATATTAAGTGCAATTTTAAAAGACGTCGACCACCACCACCAAACACGATGCGTTGTGTTTGTACGGAACGTAATTAAAAACTAATTATTTTTTAAAAATGTTGTAGTTAATGTTGAATTTACTTAACTATAGTTTAAGCTTATTAAATAGATTAATGGTTCACAGATATAGCCCGTGGAATCCATACGGAACCCTTCGCGGTAACCTCATGGTGGCGACGATTTCTAGCTCCGGCAACTTCGCGTCAATCACCAGAAACTACGACTCTCCGGCCTCCTCGTCCTGAACATATGTCACCATGTAACCGTCCGTCATCCACCGCCGCCTCCGGATTTTCAGGATCCTTAGCTACGAAAAAAAACTCGCCGCCGTAACAACCTTGGCCGTACATTCTACCTGCCACCGTGAAATCTTCTCGATCTTATTTGGTCACGTCGAACTTCACCACTCCCCAATTCTTCGTCATCGGATCTCCGGTCTTCGCGTTCCCGAGAAACGCTGGATTGATGACGGCGAGGTTCCTGGCCAAGATTCTGGTGACATGGTCGATCCGTGCTATCGAGAGACAAGTAAATTTGTGTTTTTTTTCTTTGTTTGATTTGAATCACAATCGTTTTGCTTGTTTGCAGGTATGGTAGAAGTATACATTTTCATTATATTGGATTTCGTAGTGAGCTTGAAGCTCAAGACGTGATTAAGTATTTCGATAAGCCTTTTCGTGATACTTGTCGAATATTTGTTGAGGTTTTCACTTAAACTTGAGACTCTGTTTCACTTGTGTACTAGTTTGAATCTTATTTGGATTATTCGTTAACCTATAGATTGCTCTAAAAGTCGGAGATGTGAATACACATTCTGATAAGAACTGAAATCGGATCTCACAGATAAAAATCAATTTTTAATCATAAACTTTGTAAAATTTCTACAAATTTTAAGTTATTAAACAATGTTACTGTTGTTCACAGAGTAGTAACAATAAATGGTATCAGATGCTGTTTTTAATTTTATTTCAGGCCCCCAAAATTTCAGGGCCGGCCCTGCAGAGAAGAAGGAATGCCGTCAGAGGAAGACATGATTTCACATTTTCAGTATCAGATCCGCCGAACTTTAGGTTTGGTTTGAGAGAAATTATTACACACAAACCCTAAAACACGCTTTATATACAAAATAAGTTTCTCGGGCTACTCCATTGGGCTTTTTTTACTTCTTTTTTCTTTTTCCTTTTTAATAAACTTGGGCCCCATTCCATATTAAGTGCAATTTTAAAAGACGTCGACCACCACCACCAAACACGATGCGTTGTGTTTGTACGGAACGTAATTAAAAACTAATTATTTTTTAAAAATGTTGTAGTTAATGTTGAAGTTACTTAAATATAGTTTAAGCTTATTAAATAGATTAATGGTTCACAGATATAGCCCGTGGAATCCATACGGAACCCTTCGCGGTAACCTCACGGTGGCGACGATTTCTAGCTCCGGCAACTTCGCGTCCATCACCAGAAACTACGACTCTCCGGCCTCCTCGTCCTGAACATATGTCACCATGTTACCGTCCGTCATCCTCCGCCGCCTCCGGATTTTCAGGATCCTTAGCTACGAAAAAAAACTCGCCGCCGTAACAACCTTGGCCGTACATTCTACCCGCCACCGTGAAATCTTCTCGATCTTATTTGGTCACGTCGAGCTTCACCACTCCCCAATTCTTCGTCATCGGATCTCCGGTCTTCGCGTTCCCGAGAAACGCTGGATTGATGACGGCGAGGTTCCTGGCCAAGATTCCGGTGACATGGTCGATCCGTTCTATCGAGAGACAAGTAAATTTGTGTTTTTTTCTTTGTTTGATTTGAATCACAATCGTTTTGCTTGTTTGCAGGTATGGTAGAAGTATACATTTTCCTTATATTGGATTTCGTAGTGAGCTTGAAGCTCAAGACGTGATTAAGTATCTCGATATGCCTTTTCGTGATACTTGTCGAATATTTGTTGAGGTTTTCACTTAAACTTGAGACTCTGTTTCATTTGTGTACTAGTTTGAATCTTATTTGGATTATTCGGTAACCTATAGATTGCTCAAAAAGTCGGAGATGTGAACACATTCTGATAAGAACTGAAATCGGATCTCACAGATAAAAATCAATTTTTAATCATAAACTTTGTAAAATTTATACAAATTTTAAGTTATTAAACAAAGTTACAGTTGTTCACAGAGTATTAACAATAAATGGTACCATATGCTGTTTTTAATTTTATTTCAGGCCCCCAAAATTTCAGGGCCAGCCCTGCAGAGAAGAAGGAATGCCGTCAGAGGAAGACATGATTTCACACTTTCAGTATCAGATCCGCCGAACTTTAGGTTTGGTTTGAGAGAAATTATTACACACAAACCCTAAAACACGCTTTATATACAAAATAAGTTTCACGGGCTACTCCATTGGGCTTTTTTTACTTCTTTTTCTTGTTCCTTTTTAATAAACTTGGGCCCCATTCCATATTAAGTGCAATTTTAAAAGACGTCGACCACCACCACCAAACACGATGCGTTGTGTTTGTACGGAACGTAATTAAAAACTAATTATTTTTTTAAAATGTTGTAGTTAATGTTGAATTTACTTAACTATAGTTTAAGCTTATTAAATAGATTAATGGTTCACAGATATAGCCCGTGGAATCCATACGGAACCCTTCGCGGTAACCTCACGGTGGCGACGATTTCTAGCTCCGGCAACTTCGCGTCCATCACCAGAAACTACGACTCTCCGGCCTCCTCGTCCTGAACATATGTCACCATGTTACCGTCCGTCATCCTCCGCCGCCTCCGGATTTTCAGGATCCTTAGCTACGAAAAAAAATTCGCCGCCGTAACAACCTTGGCCGTACATTCTACCCACCACCGTGAAATCTTCTCGATCTTATTTGGTCACGTCGAGCTTCACCACTCCCCAATTCTTCGTCATCGGATCTCCGGTCTTCGCGTTCCCGAGAAACGCTGGATTGATGACGGCGAGGTTCCTGGCCAAGAATTCCGGTGACATGGTCGATCCGTGCTATCGAGAGACAAGTAAATTTGTGTTTTTTTCTTTGTTTGATTTGAATCACAATCGTTTTGCTTGTTTGCAGGTATGGTAGAAGTATACATTTTCCTTATATTGGATTTCGTAGTGAGCTTGAAGCTCAAGACGTGATTAAGTATCTCGATATGCCTTTTCGTGATACTTGTCGAATATTTGTTGAGGTTTTCACTTAAACTTGAGACTCTGTTTCATTTGTGTACTAGTTTGAATCTTATTTGGATTATTCGTTAACCTATAGATTGCTCAAAAAGTCGGAGTTGTGAACACATTCTGATAAGAACTGAAATCGGATCTCACAGATAAAAATCAATTTTTAATCATAAACTTTGTAAAATTTATACAAATTTTAAGTTATTAAACAAAGTTACAGTTGTTCACAGAGTAGTAACAATAAATGGTACCAGATGCTGTTTTTAATTTTATTTCAGGCCCCCAAAATTTCAGGGCCAGCCCTGCAGAGAAGAAGGAATGCCGTCAGAGGAAGACATGATTTCACACTTTCAGTATCAGATCCGCCGAACTTTAGGTTTGGTTTGAGAGAAATTATTACACACAAACCCTAAAACACGCTTTATATACAAAATAAGTTTCACGGGCTACTCCATTGGGCTTTTTTTACTTCTTTTTTCTTGTTCCTTTTTAATAAACTTGGGCCCCATTCCATATTAAGTGCAATTTTAAAAGACGTCGACCACCACCACCAAACACGATGCGTTGTGTTTGTACGGAACGTAATTAAAAACTAATTATTTTTTAAAAATGTTGTAGTTAATGTTGAATTTACTTAACTATAGTTTAAGCTTATTAAATAGATTAATGGTTCACAGATATAGCCCGTGGAATCCATACGGAACCCTTCGCGGTAACCTCATGGTGGCGACGATTTCTAGCTCCGGCAACTTCGCGTCAATCACCAGAAACTACGACTCTCCGGCCTCCTCGTCCTGAACATATGTCACCATGTAACCGTCCGTCATCCACCGCCGCCTCCGGATTTTCAGGATCCTTAGCTACGAAAAAAAACTCGCCGCCGTAACAACCTTGGCCGTACATTCTACCTGCCACCGTGAAATCTTCTCGATCTTATTTGGTCACGTCGAACTTCACCACTCCCCAATTCTTCGTCATCGGATCTCCGGTCTTCGCGTTCCCGAGAAACGCTGGATTGATGACGGCGAGGTTCCTGGCCAAGATTCTGGTGACATGGTCGATCCGTGCTATCGAGAGACAAGTAAATTTGTGTTTTTTTTCTTTGTTTGATTTGAATCACAATCGTTTTGCTTGTTTGCAGGTATGGTAGAAGTATACATTTTCCTTATATTGGATTTCGTAGTGAGCTTGAAGCTCAAGACGTGATTAAGTATTTCGATAAGCCTTTTCGTGATACTTGTCGAATATTTGTTGAGGTTTTCACTTAAACTTGAGACTCTGTTTCATTTGTGTACTAGTTTGAATCTTATTTGGATTATTCGTTAACCTATAGATTGCTCAAAAAGTCGGAGATGTGAACACATTCTGATAAGAACTGAAATCGGATCTCACAGACAAAAATCAATTTTTAATCATAAACTTTGTAAAATTTCTACAAATTTTAAGTTATTAAACAAAGTTACTGTTGTTCACAGAGTAGTAACAATAAATGGTACCAGATACTGTTTTTAATTTTATTTCAGGCCCCCAAAATTTCAGGGCCGGCCCTGCAAAGAAGAAGGAATGCCGTCAGAGGAAGACATGATTTCACACTTTCAGTATCAGATCCGCCGAACTTTAGGTTTGGTTTGAGAGAAATTATTACACACAAACCCTAAAACACGCTTTATATACAAAATAAGTTTCACTGGCTACTCCATTGGGCTTTTTTGACTTCTTTTTTCTTTTTCCTTTTTAATAAACTTGGGCCCCATTCCATATTAAGTGCAATTTTAAAAGACGTCGACCACCACCACCAAACACGATGCGTTGTGTTTGTACGGAACGTAATTAAAAACTAATTATTTTTTAAAAATGTTGTAGTTAATGTTGAAGTTACTTAACTATAGTTTAAGCTTATTAAATAGATTAATGGTTCACCGATATAGCCCGTGGAATCCATACGGAACCCTTCGCGGTAACCTCACGGTGGCGACGATTTCTAGCTCCGGCAACTTCGCCTCCATCACCAGAAACTACGACTCTCCGGCCTCCTCGTCCTGAACATATGTCACCATGTAACCGTCCGTCATCCTCCGCCGCCTCCGGATTTTCAGGATCCTTAGCTACGAAAAAAAACTCGCCGCCGTAACAACCTTGGCCGTACATTCTACCCGCCACCGTGAAATCTTCTCGATCTTATTTGGTCACGTCGAGCTTCACCACTCCCCAATTCTTCGTCATCGGATCTCCGGTCTTCACGTTCCCGAGAAACGCTGGATTGATGACGGCGAGGTTCCTGGCCAAGATTCCGGTGACATGGTCGATCCGTGCTATCGAGAGACAAGTAAATTTGTGTTTTTTTCTTTGTTTGATTTGAATCACAATCGTTTTGCTTGTTTGCAGGTATGGTAGAAGTATACATTTTCCTTATATTGGATTTCGTAGTGAGCTTGAAGCTCAAGTCGTGATTAAGTATTTCGATAAGCCTTTTCGTGATACTTGTCGAATATTTGTTGAGGTTTTCACTTAAACTTGAGACTCTGTTTCACTTGTGTACTAGTTTGAATCTTATTTGGATTATTCGTTAACCTATAGATTGCTCAAAAAGTCGGAGATGTGAACACATTCTGATAAGAACTGAAATCGGATCTCATAGATAAAAATCAATTTTTAATCATAAACTTTGTAAAATTTCTACAAATTTTAAGTTATTAAACAAAGTTACTGTTGTTCACAGAGTAGTAACAATAAATGGTATCAGATGCTGTTTTTAATTTTATTTCAGGCCCCCAAAATTTCAGGGCCGGCCCTGCAGAGAAGAAGCAATGCCGTCAGAGGAAGACATGATTTCACATTTTCAGTATCAGATCCGCCGAACTTTAGGTTTGGTTTGAGAGAATTATTACACACAAACCCTAAAACACGCTTTATATACAAAATAAGTTTCACTGGCTACTCCATTGGGCTTTTTTTACTTCTTTTTTCTTTTTCCTTTTTAATAAACTTGGGCCCCATTCCATATTAAGTGCAATTTTAAAAGACGTCGACCACCACCGCCAAACACGGTGCGTTGTGTTTGTACGAAACGTAATTAAAAACTAATTATTTTTTTAAAAATGTTGTAGTTAATGTTGAATTTACTTAACTATAGTTTAAGCTTATTAAATAGATTAATGGTTCACCGATATAGCCCGTGGAATCCATACGGAACCCTTCGCGGTAACCTCACGGTGGCGACGATTTCTAGCTCCGGCAACTTCGCCTCCATCACCAGAAACTACGACTCTCCGGCCTCCTCGTCCTGAACATATGTCACCATGTAACCGTCCGTCATCCTCCGCCGCCTCCGGATTTTCAGGATCCTTAGCTACGAAAAAAAACTCGCCGCCGTAACAACCTTGGCCGTACATTCTACCCGCCACCGTGAAATCTTCTCGATCTTATTTGGTCACGTCGAGCTTCACCACTCCCCAATTCTTCGTCATCGGATCTCCGGTCTTCGCGTTCCCGAGAAACGCTGGATTGATGACGGCGAGGTTCCTGGCCAAGATTCCGGTGACATGGTCGATCCGTGCTATCGAGAGACAAGTAAATTTGTGTTTTTTTCTTTGTTTGATTTGAATCACAATCGTTTTGCTTGTTTGCAGGTATGGTAGAAGTATACATTTTCCTTATATTGGATTTCGTAGTGAGCTTGAAGCTCAAGACGTGATTAAGTATTTCGATAAGCCTTTTCGTGATACTTGTCGAATATTTGTTGAGGTTTTCACTTAAACTTGAGACTCTGTTTCACATGTGTTCTAGTTTGAATCTTATTTGGATTATTCGTTAACCTATAGATTGCTCAAAAAGTCGGAGATGTGAACACATTCTGATAAGAACTGAAATCGGATCTCACAGATAAAAATCTATTTTTAATCATTAACTTTGTAAAATTTATACAAATTTGAAGTTATTAAACAAAGTTACTGTTGTTCACAGAGTAGTAACAATAAATGGTACCAGATGCTGTTTTTAATTTTATTTCAGGCCCCCAAAATTTCAGGGCCGGCCCTGCAGAGAAGAAGGAATGCCGTCAGAGGAAGACATGATTTCACACTTTCAGTATCAGATCCGCCGAACTTTAGGTTTGGTTTGAGAGAAATTATTACACACAAACCCTAAAACACGCTTTATATACAAAATAAGTTTCACTGGCTACTCCATTGGGCTTTTTTGACTTCTTTTTTCTTTTTCCTTTTTAATAAACTTGGGCCCCATTCCATATTAAGTGCAATTTTAAAAGACGTCGACCACCACCACTAAACACGATGCGTTGTGTTTGTACGGAACGTAATTAAAAACTAATTATTTTTTAAAAATGTTGTAGTTAATGTTGAAGTTACTTAACTATAGTTTAAGCTTATTAAATAGATTAATGGTTCACCGATATAGCCCGTGGAATCCATACGGAACCCTTCGCGGTAACCTCACGGTGGCGACGATTTCTAGCTCCGGCAACTTCGCCTCCATCACCAGAAACTACGACTCTCCGGCCTCCTCGTCCTGAACATATGTCACCATGTAACCGTCCGTCATCCTCCGCCGCCTCCGGATTTTCAGGATCCTTAGCTACGAAAAAAAACTCGCCGCCGTAACAACCTTGGCCGTACATTCTACCCGCCACCGTGAAATCTTCTCGATCTTATTTGGTCACGTCGAGCTTCACCACTCCCCAATTCTTCGTCATCGGATCTCCGGTCTTCGCGTTCCCGAGAAACGCTGGATTGATGACGGCGAGGTTCCTGGCCAAGATTCCGGTGACATGGTCGATCCGTGCTATCGAGAGACAAGTAAATTTGTGTTTTTTTCTTTGTTTGATTTGAATCACAATCGTTTTGCTTGTTTGCAGGTATGGTAGAAGTATACATTTTCCTTATATTGGATTTCGTAGTGAGCTTGAAGCTCAAGTCGTGATTAAGTATTTCGATAAGCCTTTTCGTGATACTTGTCGAATATTTGTTGAGGTTTTCACTTAAACTTGAGATTCTGTTTCACTTGTGTACTAGTTTGAATCTTATTTGGATTATTCGTTAACCTATAGATTGCTCAAAAAGTCGGAGATGTGAACACATTCTGATAAGAACTGAAATCGGATCTCATAGATAAAAATCAATTTTTAATCATAAACTTTGTAAAATTTCTACAAATTTTAAGTTATTAAACAAAGTTACTGTTGTTCACAGAGTAGTAACAATAAATGGTATCAGATGCTGTTTTTAATTTTATTTCAGGCCCCCAAAATTTCAGGGCCGGCCCTGCAGAGAAGAAGCAATGCCGTCAGAGGAAGACATGATTTCACATTTTCAGTATCAGATCCGCCGAACTTTAGGTTTGGTTTGAGAGAATTATTACACACAAACCCTAAAACACGCTTTATATACAAAATAAGTTTCACTGGCTACTCCATTGGGCTTTTTTTACTTCTTTTTTCTTTTTCCTTTTTAATAAACTTGGGCCCCATTCCATATTAAGTGCAATTTTAAAAGACGTCGACCACCACCGCCAAACACGGTGCGTTGTGTTTGTACGAAACGTAATTAAAAACTAATTATTTTTTTAAAAATGTTGTAGTTAATGTTGAATTTACTTAACTATAGTTTAAGCTTATTAAATAGATTAATGGTTCACCGATATAGCCCGTGGAATCCATACGGAACCCTTCGCGGTAACCTCACGGTGGCGACGATTTCTAGCTCCGGCAACTTCGCCTCCATCACCAGAAACTACGACTCTCCGGCCTCCTCGTCCTGAACATATGTCACCATGTAACCGTCCGTCATCCTCCGCCGCCTCCGGATTTTCAGGATCCTTAGCTACGAAAAAAAACTCGCCGCCGTAACAACCTTGGCCGTACATTCTACCCGCCACCGTGAAATCTTCTCGATCTTATTTGGTCACGTCGAGCTTCACCACTCCCCAATTCTTCGTCATCGGATCTCCGGTCTTCGCGTTCCCGAGAAACGCTGGATTGATGACGGCGAGGTTCCTGGCCAAGATTCCGGTGACATGGTCGATCCGTGCTATCGAGAGACAAGTAAATTTGTGTTTTTTTCTTTGTTTGATTTGAATCACAATCGTTTTGCTTGTTTGCAGGTATGGTAGAAGTATACATTTTCCTTATATTGGATTTCGTAGTGAGCTTGAAGCTCAAGACGTGATTAAGTATTTCGATAAGCCTTTTCGTGATACTTGTCGAATATTTGTTGAGGTTTTCACTTAAACTTGAGACTCTGTTTCACATGTGTTCTAGTTTGAATCTTATTTGGATTATTCGTTAACCTATAGATTGCTCAAAAAGTCGGAGATGTGAACACATTCTGATAAGAACTGAAATCGGATCTCACAGATAAAAATCTATTTTTAATCATTAACTTTGTAAAATTTATACAAATTTGAAGTTATTAAACAAAGTTACTGTTGTTCACGGAGTAGTAACAATAAATGGTACCAGATGCTGTTTTTAATTTTATTTCAGGCCCCCAAAATTTCAGGGCCGGCCCTGCAGAGAAGAAGGAATGCCGTCAGAGGAAGACATGATTTCACACTTTCAGTATCAGATCCGCCGAACTTTAGGTTTGGTTTGAGAGAAATTATTACACACAAACCCTAAAACACGCTTTATATACAAAATAAGTTTCACTGGCTACTCCATTGGGCTTTTTTGACTTCTTTTTTCTTTTTCCTTTTTAATAAACTTGGGCCCCATTCCATATTAAGTGCAATTTTAAAAGACGTCGACCACCACCACTAAACACGATGTGTTGTGTTTGTACGGAACGTAATTAAAAACTAATTATTTTTTAAAAATGTTGTAGTTAATGTTGAAGTTACTTAACTATAGTTTAAGCTTATTAAATAGATTAATGGTTCACCGATATAGCCCGTGGAATCCATACGGAACCCTTCGCGGTAACCTCACGGTGGCGACGATTTCTAGCTCCGGCAACTTCGCCTCCATCACCAGAAACTACGACTCTCCGGCCTCCTCGTCCTGAACATATGTCACCATGTAACCGTCCGTCATCCTCCGCCGCCTCCGGATTTTCAGGATCCTTAGCTACGAAAAAAAACTCGCCGCCGTAACAACCTTGGCCGTACATTCTACCCGCCACCGTGAAATCTTCTCGATCTTATTTGGTCACGTCGAGCTTCACCACTCCCCAATTCTTCGTCATCGGATCTCCGGTCTTCGCGTTCCCGAGAAACGCTGGATTGATGACGGCGAGGTTCCTGGCCAAGATTCCGGTGACATGGTCGATCCGTGCTATCGAGAGACAAGTAAATTTGTGTTTTTTTCTTTGTTTGATTTGAATCACAATCGTTTTGCTTGTTTGCAGGTATGGTAGAAGTATACATTTTCCTTATATTGGATTTCGTAGTGAGCTTGAAGCTCAAGTCGTGATTAAGTATTTCGATAAGCCTTTTCGTGATACTTGTCGAATATTTGTTGAGGTTTTCACTTAAACTTGAGACTCTGTTTCACTTGTGTACTAGTTTGAATCTTATTTGGATTATTCGTTAACCTATGGATTGCTCAAAAAGTCGGAGATGTGAACACATTCTGATAAGAACTGAAATCGGATCTCACAGATAAAAATCTATTTTTAATCATTAACTTTGTAAAATTTATACAAATTTGAAGTTATTAAACAAAGTTACTGTTGTTCACAGAGTAGTAACAATAAATGGTACCAGATGCTGTTTTTAATTTTATTTCAGGCCCCCAAAATTTCAGGGCCGACCCTGCAGAGAAGAAGGAATGCCGTCAGAGGAAGACATGATTTCACACTTTCAGTATCAGATCCGCCGAACTTTAGGTTTGGTTTGAGAGAAATTATTACACACAAACCCTAAAACACGCTTTATATACAAAATAAGTTTCACTGGCTACTCCATTGGGCTTTTTTGACTTCTTTTTTCTTTTTCCTTTTTAATAAACTTGGGCCCCATTCCATATTAAGTGCAATTTTAAAAGACGTCGACCACCACCACTAAACACGATGCGTTGTGTTTGTACGGAACGTAATTAAAAACTAATTATTTTTTAAAAATGTTGTAGTTAATGTTGAAGTTACTTAACTATAGTTTAAGCTTATTAAATAGATTAATGGTTCACCGATATAGCCCGTGGAATCCATACGGAACCCTTCGCGGTAACCTCACGGTGGCGACGATTTCTAGCTCCGGCAACTTCGCCTCCATCACCAGAAACTACGACTCTCCGGCCTCCTCGTCCTGAACATATGTCACCATGTAACCGTCCGTCATCCTCCGCCGCCTCCGGATTTTCAGGATCCTTAGCTACGAAAAAAAACTCGCCGCCGTAACAACCTTGGCCGTACATTCTACCCGCCACCGTGAAATCTTCTCGATCTTATTTGGTCACGTCGAGCTTCACCACTCCCCAATTCTTCGTCATCGGATCTCCGGTCTTCGCGTTCCCGAGAAACGCTGGATTGATGACGGCGAGGTTCCTGGCCAAGATTCCGGTGACATGGTCGATCCGTGCTATCGAGAGACAAGTAAATTTGTGTTTTTTTCTTTGTTTGATTTGAATCACAATCGTTTTGCTTGTTTGCAGGTATGGTAGAAGTATACATTTTCCTTATATTGGATTTCGTAGTGAGCTTGAAGCTCAAGTCGTGATTAAGTATTTCGATAAGCCTTTTCGTGATACTTGTCGAATATTTGTTGAGGTTTTCACTTAAACTTGAGACTCTGTTTCACTTGTGTACTAGTTTGAATCTTATTTGGATTATTCGTTAACCTATGGATTGCTCAAAAAGTCGGAGATGTGAACACATTCTGATAAGAACTGAAATCAGATCTCATAGATAAAAATCAATTTTTAATATAAACTTTGTAAAATTTCTACAAATAAGTTATTAAACAAAGTTACTGTTGTTCACAGAGTAGTAACAATAAATGGTATCAGATGCTGTTTTTAATTTTATTTCAGGCCCCCAAAATTTCAGGGCCGGCCCTGCAGAGAAGAAGCAATGCCGTCAGAGGAAGACATGATTTCACACTTTCAGTATCAGATCCGCCGAACTTTAGGTTTGGTTTGAGAGAATTATTACACACAAACCCTAAAACACGCTTTATATACAAAATAAGTTTCACTGGCTACTCCATTGGGCTTTTTTTACTTCTTTTTTCTTTTTCCTTTTTAATAAACTTGGGCCCCATTCCATATTAAGTGCAATTTTAAAAGACGTCGACCACCACCGCCAAACACGGTGCGTTGTGTTTGTACGAAACGTAATTAAAAACTAATTATTTTTTTAAAAATGTTGTAGTTAATGTTGAATTTACTTAACTATAGTTTAAGCTTATTAAATAGATTAATGGTTCACATATATAGCCCGTGGAATCCATACGGAACCCTTCGCGGTAACCTCACGGTGGCGACGATTTCTAGCTCCGGCAACTTCGCGTCCATCACCAGTAACTACGACTCTCCGGCCTCCTCGTCTAGAACATATTTCACCATGTAACCGTCCGTCATCCTCCGCCGCCTCCGGATTTTCAGGATCCTTAGCTACGAAAAAAAACTCGCCGCCGTAACAACCTTGGCCGTACATTCTACCCGCCACCGTGAAATCTTCTCGATCTTATTTGGTCACGTCGAGCTTCACCACTCCCCAATTCTTCGTCATCGGATCTCCGGTCTTCGCGTTCCCGAGAAACGCTGGATTGATGACGGCGAGGTTCCTGGCCAAGATTCCGGTGACATGGTCGATCCGTGCTATCGAGAGACAAGTAAATTTGTGTTTTTTTCTTTGTTTGATTTGAATCACAATCGTTTTGCTTGTTTGCAGGTATGGTAGAAGTATACATTTTCCTTATATTGGATTTCGTAGTGAGCTTGAAGCTCAAGTCGTGATTAAGTATTTCGATAAGCCTTTTCGTGATACTTGTCGAATATTTGTTGAGGTTTTCACTTAAACTTGAGACTCTGTTTCACTTGTGTACTAGTTTGAATCTTATTTGGATTATTCGTTAACCTATGGATTGCTCAAAAAGTCGGAGATGTGAACACATTCTGATAAGAACTGAAATCGGATCTCACAGATAAAAATCTATTTTTAATCATTAACTTTGTAAAATTTATACAAATTTGAAGTTATTAAACAAAGTTACTGTTGTTCACAGAGTAGTAACAATAAATGGTACCAGATGCTGTTTTTAATTTTATTTCAGGCCCCCAAAATTTCAGGGCCGGCCCTGCAGAGAAGAAGGAATGCCGTCAGAGGAAGACATGATTTCACACTTTCAGTATCAGATCCGCCGAACTTTAGGTTTGGTTTGAGAGAAATTATTACACACAAACCCTAAAACACGCTTTATATACAAAATAAGTTTCACTGGCTACTCCATTGGGCTTTTTTGACTTCTTTTTTCTTTTTCCTTTTTAATAAACTTGGGCCCCATTCCATATTAAGTGCAATTTTAAAAGACGTCGACCACCACCACTAAACACGATGCGTTGTGTTTGTACGGAACGTAATTAAAAACTAATTATTTTTTAAAAATGTTGTAGTTAATGTTGAAGTTACTTAACTATAGTTTAAGCTTATTAAATAGATTAATGGTTCACCGATATAGCCCGTGGAATCCATACGGAACCCTTCGCGGTAACCTCACGGTGGCGACGATTTCTAGCTCCGGCAACTTCGCCTCCATCACCAGAAACTACGACTCTCCGGCCTCCTCGTCCTGAACATATGTCACCATGTAACCGTCCGTCATCCTCCGCCGCCTCCGGATTTTCAGGATCCTTAGCTACGAAAAAAAACTCGCCGCCGTAACAACCTTGGCCGTACATTCTACCCGCCACCGTGAAATCTTCTCGATCTTATTTGGTCACGTCGAGCTTCACCACTCCCCAATTCTTCGTCATCGGATCTCCGGTCTTCGCGTTCCCGAGAAACGCTGGATTGATGACGGCGAGGTTCCTGGCCAAGATTCCGGTGACATGGTCGATCCGTGCTATCGAGAGACAAGTAAATTTGTGTTTTTTTCTTTGTTTGATTTGAATCACAATCGTTTTGCTTGTTTGCAGGTATGGTAGAAGTATACATTTTCCTTATATTGGATTTCGTAGTGAGCTTGAAGCTCAAGTCGTGATTAAGTATTTCGATAAGCCTTTTCGTGATACTTGTCGAATATTTGTTGAGGTTTTCACTTAAACTTGAGACTCTGTTTCACTTGTGTACTAGTTTGAATCTTATTTGGATTATTCGTTAACCTATGGATTGCTCAAAAAGTCGGAGATGTGAACACATTCTGATAAGAACTGAAATCAGATCTCATAGATAAAAATCAATTTTTAATATAAACTTTGTAAAATTTCTACAAATAAGTTATTAAACAAAGTTACTGTTGTTCACAGAGTAGTAACAATAAATGGTATCAGATGCTGTTTTTAATTTTATTTCAGGCCCCCAAAATTTCAGGGCCGGCCCTGCAGAGAAGAAGCAATGCCGTCAGAGGAAGACATGATTTCACACTTTCAGTATCAGATCCGCCGAACTTTAGGTTTGGTTTGAGAGAATTATTACACACAAACCCTAAAACACGCTTTATATACAAAATAAGTTTCACTGGCTACTCCATTGGGCTTTTTTTACTTCTTTTTTCTTTTTCCTTTTTAATAAACTTGGGCCCCATTCCATATTAAGTGCAATTTTAAAAGACGTCGACCACCACCGCCAAACACGGTGCGTTGTGTTTGTACGAAACGTAATTAAAAACTAATTATTTTTTTAAAAATATTGTAGTTAATGTTGAATTTACTTAACTATAGTTTAAGCTTATTAAATAGATTAATGGTTCACATATATAGCCCGTGGAATCCATACGGAACCCTTCGCGGTAACCTCACGGTGGCGACGATTTCTAGCTCCGGCAACTTCGCGTCCATCACCAGTAACTACGACTCTCCGGCCTCCTCGTCTAGAACATATTTCACCATGTAACCGTCCGTCATCCTCCGCCGCCTCCGGATTTTCAGGATCCTTAGCTACGAAAAAAAACTCGCCGCCGTAACAACCTTTGCCGTACATTCTACCCGCCACCGTGAAATCTTCTCGATCTTATTTGGTCACGTCAAGCTTCACCACTCCCCAATTCTTCGTCATCGGATCTCCGGTCTTCGCGTTCCCGAGAAACGCTGGATTGATGACGGCGAGGTTCCTGGCCAAGATTCCGGTGACATGGTCGATCCGTGCTATCGAGAGACAAGTAAATTTATGTCTTTTTCTTTGTTTGATTTGAATCACAATCGTTTTGCTTGTTTGCAGGTATGGTAGAAGTATACATTTTCCTTATATTGGATTTCGTAGTGAGCTTGAAGCTCAAGACGTGATTAAGTATTTCGATAAGCCTTTTCGTGATACTTGTCGAATATTTGTTGAGGTTTTCACTTAAACTTGAGACTCTGTTTCATTTGTGTACTAGTTTGAATCTTATTTGGATTATTCGTTAACCTATAGATTGCTCAAAAAGTCGGAGATGTGAACACATTCTGATAAGAACTGAAATCGGATCTCACAGATAAAAATCAATTTTTAATCATAAACTTTGTAAAATTTCTACAAATTTTAAGTTATTAAACAAAGTTACTGTTGTTCACAGAGTAGTAACAATAAATGGTATCAGATGCTGTTTTTAATTTTATTTCAGGCCCCCAAAATTTCGGGGCCGGCCCTGCAGAGAAGAAGCAATGCCGTCAGAGGAAGACATGATTTCACACTTTCAGTATCAGATCCGCCGAACTTTAGGTTTGGTTTGAGAGAATTATTACACACAAACCCTAAAACACGCTTTATATACAAAATAAGTTTCACTGGCTACTCCATTGGACTTTTTTTACTTCTTTTTTTCTTTTTCCTTTTTAATAAACTTGGGCCCCATTCCATATTAAGTGCAATTTTAAAAGACGTCGACCACCACCGCCAAACACGGTGCGTTGTGTTTGTACGTGTAACATCCGTGAACCAGAAAGTTGTTTTGGAAGTGGTGTGGGGCGATGCTAGGGGTTTGGGAGTAGTTGGCACATGCTCTTAGAGGTGTGAATTGAAGATTGGCTGTGCATGTTCTTGTTTGATTGTTGTGCAGTCGGTTTAAGATTCAAGCACCGCGAAGAAAGTGTGTTAAATCCTTCTGAACGACTAGATCTGAGCTAGATCTGCTGTTGTTTATCTTCTTCTCCTTCCTTTCAATCCGTTTTCAAGGTGAGTGCGTGACTGTAGGTCCGTTAAGCGTTAGAGATTGTGTGATTTCAGATTTATGATGTGTTCTTGAGATTGTTTATGCTGGATTTCGTGTTTTGATAGTATTGGGGCGTTGAAAACCCCTAGATTTTGTGTTATTGCGATTTTGGAATGTGATTTTTGTAGCTTCTGGTTTCTGGGCGTCGAGCCGGTGTCGAGCGACACTCGGTGAGTGTCGATCGAAACTCGGGAGGCTGGCGTCGATCGACACCATAGAGGTGTCGGTCGACACCGACCTGAGTGTCAGGAAACGTGGGTGTTTCCTGACAGGGAGTGTTTATATTGTTGAGTATTGTTGAGCATTGTTATGGTTGATGTTTATTGTGATGTATTGTCTAGTGTTTGACGTAATTGGCCTGTAGGCAGGATGATCCACTCACTAAGTATTTATGATAATACTTACGCATCTCTATTCCAATGTGATGCAGGTAACAGCAATGTTCTTCCGCGGAAAGAGACCGAGAGAAGAGGATGATGAGATTAGGAATTTGTTATTGGCATTGTTGTTGTGGTTGACAAGGAATTCTTAGGGTGTTAGTTTATTTTAATAATGTAGCAAAACCTGGTTTAGGTTGCTTATTGGTTATTGGTTTTATTGGTTTATTTCTTTATTGGTTATTGTTGAACGGTTATTTATGATTTAATAATATTATTGTTTTCTTCCGCATTGTGTTGTTGAATTAGCTGTTGAGGATTAATATTTATGGGAGTATTAATCTGGGCTAATTATTTAATTAAAAAAAAAAAAAAGCTTGGTTGTTTCATTTTGGTATCAGAGCGTATACGGTTTTAGGACTGTTAGCATTGAGTGAATTGGACTATGTGTTTAATTGATTATGTGAGTTAGTCAGTTAGTGGTCTAGTCTCATCCTCTCGGTCTTCCAGTTTTCCGCGGGTAAGTGAGTTGGATATTTGGTGTGTTGTGTTTTGGTTTGTGTGTTGACTTTGCTCTTTTTCTGTACTTGGTGGTAGTGCAGAGAGATGGACGCAGGTCGTGGTCGTGGCCGTGGTCGTGGTCGCGGTGCAGCCCGTGGGGGCAGAGGAGCTGGTCGCGGTGGGCGAGCAGCGGGTCGTGGAGGTCGGGGTGCTGGTCGTGGAGTGCCAGAGGCTGAGGTTTCCGTAGAGAGTGCAGCGCCTAGTGTGGCGGCGTTTGCGTCCTTCAGAGGAGGTTGTGGTTGAGATTCCAGAGGATCTTCAGCCAGATTTGACAGTTCCGGCAGTTCCTGTGAGGATTCTTGAGAGGAGAGTCAAGGTTCTGCGGAACAAGAGGGTGCCATTGTTGAGAGTCTTGTGGGACTGTAGTGGCACAGAGGAGCAGACTTGGGAACCAGAGGCAAAGATGAAGCTGAAGTTCGGAAAGTGGTTCGACAAGCAGGCTGTGGAGTGATTCATCTTTGTGGTTCTAGTCTTGTTTTTGGTTTTGTTGTTGTTGGTTTTGGATTTATGTGTTTTCGTTTTGTTGTACGATATACATTTTTGGAGTTATATGAGATGGAGTTTTGCCTCATATTTTTGGTTACGGTTGGGATGTTACAAGTTTCTTTGGCCGGTGGGGCCATTGGAAGTTTTAGTCATATGTTGGTACGCGTTTCAGATTTTATTACTCATTTTGTCTAGAGGCGGTGGGCCTTGTAGACGGTGGTTCTATTTGTGTTGGGACGTTAGGTGCCCAACGGACTTATATTGGGGGTCGCTACCTCGATATGGGTTGTTTTAGTGACAGTGGGTCACGTTTTGGTTGTGGCTTCGGGTCACGTTTTGGTTGTGGCTTCAGGTCACGTTTTGGTTTGGTGACAGTGGTCACATTTTGGTACTGGACCGTGAGACGCAGTACGGATGTCATGACTGCGGTTATGGCATTGAGAGTAATAATATCTTGGAAACATGCGTATAACATAGGACTAAAATTTGAGTTTTGAGGTCTTGGAGAGACGTTTGTGTTGGGATTCGAGGACGAATCCAGTTTAGTGGGGGAGAATTGTAACATCCGTGAACCAGAAAGTTGTTTTGGAAGTGGTGTTGGGCGATGCTAGGGGTTTGGGAGTAGTTGGCACATGCTCTTAGAGGTGTGAATTGAAGATTGGCTGTACATGTTCTTGTTTGATTGTTGTGCAGTCGGTTTAAGATTCAAGCACCGCGAAGAAAGTGTGTTAAATCCTTCTGAACGACTAGATCTGAGCTAGATCTGCTGTTGTTTATCTTCTTCTCCTTCCTTTCAATCCGTTTTCAAGGTGAGTGCGTGACTGTAGGTCCGTTAAGCGTTAGAGATTGTGTGATTTCAGATTTATGATGTGTTCTTGAGATTGTTTATGCTGGATTTCGTGTTTTGATAGTATTGGGGCGTTGAAAACCCCTAGATTTTGTGTTATTGCGATTTTGGAATGTGATTTTTGTAGCTTCTGGTTTCTGGGCGTCGAGCCGGTGTCGAGCGACACTCGGTGAGTGTCGATCGAAACTCGGGAGGCTGGCGTCGATCGACACCATAGAGGTGTCGGTCGACACCGACCTGAGTGTCAGGAAACGTGGGTGTTTCCTGACAGGGAGTGTTTATATTGTTGAGTATTGTTGAGCATTGTTATGGTTGATGTTTATTGTGATGTATTGTCTAGTGTTTGACGTAATTGGCCTGTAGGCAGGATGATCCACTCACTAAGTATTTATGATAATACTTACGCATCTCTATTCCAATGTGATGCAGGTAACAGCAATGTTCTTCCGCGGAAAGAGACCGAGAGAAGAGGATGATGAGATTAGGAATTTGTTATTGGCATTGTTGTTGTGGTTGACAAGGAATTCTTAGGGTGTTAGTTTATTTTAATAATGTAGCAAAACCTGGTTTAGGTTGCTTATTGGTTATTGGTTTTATTGGTTTATTTCTTTATTGGTTATTGTTGAACGGTTATTTATGATTTAATAATATTATTGTTTTCTTCCGCATTGTGTTGTTGAATTAGCTGTTGAGGATTAATATTTATGGGAGTATTAATCTGGGCTAATTATTTAATTAAAAAAAAAAAAAAGCTTGGTTGTTTCATTTTGGTATCAGAGCGTATACGGTTTTAGGACTGTTAGCATTGAGTGAATTGGACTATGTGTTTAATTGATTATGTGAGTTAGTCAGTTAGTGGTCTAGTCTCATCCTCTCGGTCTTCCAGTTTTCCGCGGGTAAGTGAGTTGGATATTTGGTGTGTTGTGTTTTGGTTTGTGTGTTGACTTTGCTCTTTTTCTGTACTTGGTGGTAGTGCAGAGAGATGGACGCAGGTCGTGGTCGTGGCCGTGGTCGTGGTCGCGGTGCAGCCCGTGGGGGCAGAGGAGCTGGTCGCGGTGGGCGAGCAGCGGGTCGTGGAGGTCGGGGTGCTGGTCGTGGAGTGCCAGAGGCTGAGGTTTCCGTAGAGAGTGCAGCGCCTAGTGTGGCGGCAGCGTCGGTGACACAGTCTGTTTCGTTGGCCGGTGGGGCTAACTCAGGTGCCAGTGGTGGCGCAGGAGCTGGAGCGGTTCCCGGTGGGGGCGCTGCTTTAGCTCAGGGAGAGTTGATTGTGGGGCTACTGACGCAGTTGTTGGCACGTCTTCCTCAGGCAGTTCCACAGCAGGCTCCGGTTGTACCTCCAGCGGCCGGGGCACAGGTTGGTGCCGGGGCACATGTTGGTGCCGGTTTTGTTGAGCAGCAGGAGGCTGCGGTGCAGCAGGGTGTTGCAGTTGGGTTTTCGCCTTATCGTGAGATGATGAGGGAGATGCAGAGGATTGGCACGCCTACGTTTGAGGGCGGGGTTACTCCAGAGCAGGCTGATGAGTGGCGTCAGAGGTTGGAGCGGAACTTCGATTCTGTTCGTTGTCCGGCGCAGTTTCAGGTTGAGTTGGCAGTGCACTACCTTGGAGGTGATGCACATTTGTGGTGGAGGTCTGTTAGGACCAGGAGAGAGGTTTGGACTTGGGTTGACTTCGTCGAGGAGTTCAACCACAAGTTTTTCCCTCAGGAGGCTCGTGACAGGCTGCAGTTGAGGTTTTTGGACTTGACTCAGGGTGAGAGGTATGTTCGAGAGTATGATGCAGAGTTCTGCAGATTGGTGGTCTTTTCTGGTGGTGAGTTGATCAGTGAGCGGGCATTGACGTCGAGGTTTCTTCAGGGGCTTCGGAGGAACATCAGGACGCAGTGCAGAGGTGGTATGTACCACACCAGAGCGGGTTTAGTGGAGTTGGCAGCGTCCATTGAGGAGGACTTGCGTGAGCCGGTGAGTACGGCGGTTGTTCCAGTTGCAGTTGCTCCTGCTACCCATCCTCGGGGCCAGCAGCAGCATCAGCAGCGCAGAGGTCACAGTTCTGGTTACGGCAGGGGCAGTAGGCCTGCGCAGGGCCAGAAGAGGAGAGCAGAGGAGATATCTGCTAGTAGCCCGAGTACGGGTGGGTGTTTTGGTTATGGGAGTCTGGATCACAGAGTGGCGACTTGCCCCAAGAGGGCGGGATCCAGAGAGTCGACAGTGTGCTTCTACTGCAGGGAGCCGGGGCATATCAAGACAATGTGTCCCAAGTTGCAGCAGAGAGCAGTGGCAGCGGCGATTCAGCCGTTGGCTATCCAGTCAGCAGCCCAGGTGGCAGCGTTGCAGTCAGGTGGTGCGCCGAGAGTGTATACTTCGGCCGAGGTGGGCCAGACCAGTCAGTCAGGCCAGATCACAGGTAAAATCTTGACTCAGACTTTTAAATTCTTAAGGTAGAATTTTGTTGGTGTTGTCTGTTTCTGTTGTTTTACTGTGATAGAGTTAGAGGTTCTCAACACTTGTGGAATTGTGTAGGGACCTTGTTAGTTGGAGGTTTTGAGTCTCACGTTCTGTTTGACTCGGGAGCATCTAATTGCTTCATAACTCCGGAGAGAGCTGAGGGTAGTGGTATTCGGAGTAGCGATGGCGAGGCTTCAGGCTTTGTCAAGGTGGCTGGTGGTGGTTATTTGGCTACTTCGGGCAGAGCTAGAGCAGTTGATGTGCAGATTGCGGGGCAGTCTATGCCAGCAGATTTAGTCATCAGTCCGGTGGAACTGTATGACGTGATTTTGGGGATGGACTGGTTATCCTTATACCGAGTTCATCTGGACTGCTTCAGAGGTAGAGTTGTGTTTGAGCGGGATGCAGGGAAGTTGGTTTATCAGGTAGTGAGACCGACTTCAGGGAGTATAGTGATTTCAGCTATTCAGGCAGAGCAGTTGTTAGAGCGGGGCTGCGAAGCCTATTTGGCGACGATCACTATGACAGAGTCCAGTGGTGAGGTGAGTCTGCAGGATATTCAGGTTGTCCAGGATTTTGAGGACGTATTTCGGTCGCTGAAGGGATTGCCACCATCTCGGTCAGATCCTTTCACGATTGATCTAGAGCCCGGGACAGCTCCGATATCGAAGACACCTTACAGGATGGCTCCAGCAGAGATGGCAGAGCTGAAGAAGCAGCTAGAGGACCTTTTGAGTAAAGGGTTCATCAGACCTAGTGTGTCGCCATGGGGAGCGCCAGTGTTGTTTGTGAAGAAGAAGGATGGCAGTTTTCGGTTGTGTATCGATTACCGGGGACTTAACCGAGTCACAGTGAAGAACAGGTACCCACTTCCGAGGATCGATGAGTTGTTGGATCAGTTGAGAGGTGCTACTTGGTTCTCTAAGATTGACTTGGCATCGGGTTATCATCAGATCCCGATAGATGAGGAAGATGTCCGGAAGACAGCTTTTCGGACGAGGTATGGACATTTCGAGTTTGTGGTCATGCCTTTTGGCTTGACTAATGCGCCGGCAGCGTTTATGAGGTTGATGAACGACGTGTTCAGGGAGTTTCTGGACGTGTTTGTCATTATTTTCATTGATGACATTTTGGTGTATTCGAGGAGTCCAGAGGAGCATGCGACTCATTTGAGGCTTGTGTTGGAGAAGCTTCGAGAGCAGAAGCTGTATGCTAAGTTGAGCAAGTGTAGCTTTTGGCAGCGAGAGATGGGTTTTCTTGGCCATATTGTTTCTGCAGAGGGAGTTTCTGTGGATCCGGCTAAGATTGAGGCTATCAGGGATTGGCCTAGACCGAGTAGTGCTACCGAGATCAGGAGTTTTCTGGGTTTAGCAGGCTACTATAGGAGATTCGTCAAGGGGTTTGCGAGCATGTCTCAGCCGATGACGAGGTTGACTGGCAAGGATGTGCCGTTTGTGTGGTCGCAGGAGTGCGAGGAGAGCTTTGGGAAGCTCAAGGAGATGTTGACTAGTACACCAGTGTTGGCATTACCCGACCCCGGGAAGCCATATGTAGTGTACACAGATGCTTCAGGTGTTGGACTTGGTTGTGTTTTGATGCAGGAGGGCAGAGTGATTGCCTATGCTTCGAGGCAGTTGCAGGGCAGTGAGCGCAACCGTCCTACGCATGATCTTGAGTTGGGAGCAGTGGTTTTTGCACTCAAGATTTGGAGGTCTTATCTTTATGGTGGCAGAGTGCAGATCTTTACAGATCACAAGAGTCTACAGCATATTTTCACTCAGCCTTTGCTGAATGCGAGGCAGACGCGTTGGGTGGAGTTTCTGGCAGATTATGACCTGGATATTGTTTATCATCCAGGCAAGGCCAATTTGGTGGCAGATGCTTTGAGTCGACGAAGGGTTGATTCAGATAGAGAGCGTGGTGTTGAGGCTTTGGTCAGCGAGATTAGTACATTGCGTCTTTGTGCTATTTCAGAGGAGCCTTTGGGTTTAGAGGCAGCTGGTCAGGCAGATTTACTCAGTAGGATCAGAGTGGCGCAGCAGAGTGATCAGGGTTTGATTGATGCTTCGCAGGTGTCTGGTTCTGAGTATCAGGTCTCTTCGAATGGGACTATCTTGGTTCGTGGGCGAGTTTATGTGCCCAAGGATGAGGTGTTGAGGCATGAGGTTTTGAGAGAGGCTCATTCGAGCAAGTTTTCGATTCATCCAGGTGCGACCAAGATGTACCGTGACCTCAAACGGTATTATCATTGGGTGGGGATGAAGAGAGATGTGGCAGATTGGGTTGCGAGGTGCAACACTTTTTCTTTGGTCAAGGCAGAGCATCAGGTGCCTAGTGGTCTTTTGCAGAGTTTGCCCATTCCAGAGTGGAAGTGGGATATGATCACTATGGATTTTGTGGTGGGATTACCTATCTCACGGACTTTTGATGCGATTTGGGTCATTGTAGATCGCTTGACCAAGTCAGCACATTTCTTGGCCATCAAGAAGACAGATGGAGCGGCTGTCTTGGCTAGGAAGTTTGTGCGAGAGATTGTGAGGCTGCATGGAGTGCCAGCCAGTATTGTGTCGGATAGAGATCCGAGGTTTGCTTCAGAGTTTTGGAGGGCATTTCAGACTGAGATGGGCACTAAGGTGCATATGAGTACAGCGTATCATCCGCAGACAGATGGGCAGTCAGAGAGGACTATTCAGACTTTGGAGGATCTTCTTAGGATGTGTGTACTGGATTGGGGTGGTCATTGGGCTGATCATCTGTGTTTGGCAGAGTTTGCCTATAACAACAGTTTTCAGGCTAGCATTGGTATGGCTCCTTATGAGGCTTTGTATGGGAGGCCATGTAGAACACCCTTATGCTGGACCCAAGTGGGGGAGCGCAGCATGTTTGGAGCTAGTTTTGTTCAGGAGACGACGGAGAAGATTCGTGTCTTGAGGCTGAACATGAAGGAGGCTCAGGATAGACAGAGGAGTTATGCAGATAGGCGGCGACGTGAGCTTGAGTTTCAGGTGGGAGATAGAGTTTATCTCAAGATGGCTATGTTGAGGGGCCCTAACAGGTCCATAGCAGAGAACAAGCTCAGTCCGCGTTTTATGGGTCCGTTTCCAGTGGTGGAGCGAGTTTTGCCAGTGGCTTATCGGTTGGAGTTGCCACCGATTATGAGCGCCTTCCATAAGGTGTTTCATGTGTCTATGTTGAGGAGGTGTTTGCGTCCTTCAGAGGAGGTTGTGGTTGAGATTCCAGAGGATCTTCAGCCAGATTTGACAGTTCCGGCAGTTCCTGTGAGGATTCTTGAGAGGAGAGTCAAGGTTCTGCGGAACAAGAGGGTGCCATTGTTGAGAGTCTTGTGGGACTGTAGTGGCACAGAGGAGCAGACTTGGGAACCAGAGGCAAAGATGAAGCTGAAGTTCGGAAAGTGGTTCGACAAGCAGGCTGTGGAGTGATTCATCTTTGTGGTTCTAGTCTTGTTTTTGGTTTTGTTGTTGTTGGTTTTGGATTTATGTGTTTTCGTTTTGTTGTACGATATACATTTTTGGAGTTATATGAGATGGAGTTTTGCCTCATATTTTTGGTTACGGTTGGGATGTTACAAGTTTCTTTGGCCGGTGGGGCCATTGGAAGTTTTAGTCATATGTTGGTACGCGTTTCAGATTTTATTACTCATTTTGTCTAGAGGCGGTGGGCCTTGTAGACGGTGGTTCTATTTGTGTTGGGACGTTAGGTGCCCAACGGACTTATATTGGGGGTCGCTACCTCGATATGGGTTGTTTTAGTGACAGTGGGTCACGTTTTGGTTGTGGCTTCGGGTCACGTTTTGGTTGTGGCTTCAGGTCACGTTTTGGTTTGGTGACAGTGGTCACATTTTGGTACTGGACCGTGAGACGCAGTACGGATGTCATGACTGCGGTTATGGCATTGAGAGTAATAATATCTTGGAAACATGCGTATAACATAGGACTAAAATTTGAGTTTTGAGGTCTTGGAGAGACGTTTGTGTTGGGATTCGAGGACGAATCCAGTTTAGTGGGGGAGAATTGTAACATCCGTGAACCAGAAAGTTGTTTTGGAAGTGGTGTTGGGCGATGCTAGGGGTTTGGGAGTAGTTGGCACATGCTCTTAGAGGTGTGAATTGAAGATTGGCTGTACATGTTCTTGTTTGATTGTTGTGCAGTCGGTTTAAGATTCAAGCACCGCGAAGAAAGTGTGTTAAATCCTTCTGAACGACTAGTATCGATCGACACCCGAAGGGTGTCGATCGACACCGGTTATCGGGTTTGATTTCCGGTTTAAAGTCGATCGATTTGCAATTGGAGTTGGTTTGGTCGATTGGTGTCGACCGACACCAAGGGAGGGTGTCGATCGACACCGGTTATTGAGAAATCGACCGGTTTGATTCAAGTCGGCTGGTTTTGGGCTGGTTTGGGCGAGAAAAGCCCTAGACTCGCGTTTTTAAGCCCTGTGGCCGCGAGAAAGGCACACTTTTCGAGACTAAGTGTTCTAAGGGCGATTTTTGAGAGTTGGGAAGTGATTTGGAGGAGTTTTGTGGAGTTTCTGAGCTAGATCTGCTGTTGTTTATCTTCTTCTCCTTCCTTTCAATCCGTTTTCAAGGTGAGTGCGTGACTGTAGGTCCGTTAAGCGTTAGAGATTGTGTGATTTCAGATTTATGATGTGTTCTTGAGATTGTTTATGCTGGATTTCGTGTTTTGATAGTATTGGGGCGTTGAAAACCCCTAGATTTTGTGTTATTGCGATTTTGGAATGTGATTTTCGTAGCTTCTGGTTTCTGGGCGTCGAGCCGGTGTCGAGCGACACTCTGTGAGTGTCGATCGACACTCGGGAGGCTGGCGTCGATCGACACCATAGAGGTGTCGGTCGACACCGACCTAGGTGTCAGGAAACGTGGGTGTTTCCTGACAGGGAGTGTTTATATTGTTGAGTATTGTTGAGCATTGTTATGGTTGATGTTTATTGTGATGTATTGTCTAGTGTTTGACGTAATTGGCCTGTAGGCAGGACGATCCACTCACTAAGTATTTATGATAATACTTACGCATCTCTATTCCAATGTGATGCAGGTAACAGCAATGTTCTTCCGCGGAAAGAGACCGAGAGAAGAGGATGATGAGATTAGGAATTTGTTATTGGCATTGTTGTTGTGGTTGACAAGGAATTCTTAGGGTGTTAGTTTATTTTAATAATGTAGCAAAACCTGGTTTAGGTTGCTTATTGGTTATTGGTTTTATTGGTTTATTTCTTTATTGGTTATTGTTGAACGGTTATTTATGATTTAATAATATTATTGTTTTCTTCCGCATTGTGTTGTTGAATTAGCTGTTGAGGATTAATATTTATGGGAGTATTAATCTGGGCTAATTATTTAATAAAAAAAAAAAAGCTTGGTTGTTTCAGTACGAAACGTAATTAAAAACTAATTATTTTTTTAAAAATGTTGTAGTTAATGTTGAATTTACTTAACTATAGTTTAAGCTTATTAAATAGATTAATGGTTCACATATATAGCCCGTGGAATCCATACGGAACCCTTCGCGGTAACCTCACGGTGGCGACGATTTCTAGCTCCGGCAACTTCGCGTCCATCACCAGAAACTACGACTCTCCGGCCTCCTCGTCCTGAACATATTTCACCATGTAACCGTCCGTCATCCTCCGCCGCCTCCGGATTTTCAGGATCCTTAGCTACGAAAAAAAACTCGCCGCCGTAACAACCTTTGCCGTACATTCTACCCGCCACCGTGAAATCTTCTCGATCTTATTTGGTCACGTCGAGCTTCACCACTCCCCAATTCTTCGTCATCGGATCTCCGGTCCTCGCGTTCCCGAGAAACGCTGGATTGATGACGGCGAGGTTCCTGGCCAAGATTCCGGTGACATGGTCGATCCGTGCTATCGAGAGACAAGTAAATTTATGTTTTTTTCTTTGTTTGATTTGAATCACAATCGTTTTGCTTGTTTGCAGGTATGGTAGAAGTATACATTTTCCTTATATTGGATTTCGTAGTGAGCTTGAAGCTCAAAACGTGATTAAGTATTTCGATAAGCCTTTTCGTGATACTTGTCGAATATTTGTTGAGGTTTTCACTTAAACTTGAGACTCTGTTTCATTTGTGTACTAGTTTGAATCTTATTTGGATTATTCGTTAACCTATAGATTGCTCAAAAAGTCGGAGATGTGAACACATTCTGATAAGAACTGAAATCGGATCTCACAGATAAAAATCAATTTTTAATCATAAACTTTGTAAAATTTCTACAAATTTTAAGTTATTAAACAAAGTTACTGTTGTTCACAGAGTAGTAACAATAAATGGTACCAGATGCTGTTTTTAATTTTATTTCAGGCCCCAAAATTTCAGGGCCGGCCCTGCAAAGAAGAAGGAATGCCGTCAGAGGAAGACATGATTTCACACTTTCAGTATCAGATCCGCCGAACTTTAGGTTTGGTTTGAGAGAAATTATTACACACAAACCCTAAAACACGCTTTATATACAAAATAAGTTTCACTGGCTACTCCATTGAGCTTTTTTTACTTCTTTTTTCTTTTTCCTTTTTAATAAACTTGGGCCCCATTCCATATTAAGTGCAATTTTAAAAGACGTCGACCACCACCACCAAACACGATGCGTTGTGTTTGTACGGAACGTAATTAAAAACTAATTATTTTTTTAAAATGTTGTAGTTAATGTTGAATTTACTTAACTATAGTTTAAGCTTATTAAATAGATTAATGGTTCACAGATATAGCCCGTGGAATCCATACGGAACCCTTCGCGGTAACCTCAAGGTGGCGACGATTTCTAGCTCCGGCAACTTCGCGTCCATCACCAGAAACTACGACTATCCGGCCTCCTCGTCCTGAACATATGTCACCATGTAACCGTCCGTCATCCTCCGCCGCCTCCGGATTTTCAGGATCCCTAGCTACGAAAAAAAACTCGCCGCCGTAACAACCTTGGCCGTACATTCTACCCGCCACCGTGAAATCTTCTCGATCTTATTTGGTCACGTCGAGCTTCACCACTCCCCAATTCTTCGTCATCGGATCTCCGGTCTTCGCGTTCCCGAGAAACGCTGGATTGATGACGGCGAGGTTCCTGGCCAAGATTCCGGTGACATGGTCGATCCGTGCTATCGAGAGACAAGTAAATTTGTGTTTTTTTCTTTGTTTGATTTGAATCACAATCGTTTTGCTTGTTTGCAGGTATGGTAGAAGTATACATTTTCCTTATATTGGATTTCGTAGTGAGCTTGAAGCTCAAGACGTGATTAAGTATTTCGATATGCCTTTTCGTGATACTTGTCGAATATTTGTTGAGGTTTTCACTTAAACTTGAGACTCTGTTTCATTTGTGTACTAGTTTGAATCTTATTTGAATTATTCGTTAACCTATAGATTGCTCAAAAAGTCGGAGACGTGAACACATTCTGATAAGAACTGAAATCGTATCTCACATATAAAAATCAATTTTTAATCATAAACTTTGTAAAATTTATACAAATTTTAAGTTATTAAACAAAGTTACAGTTGTTCACAGAGTAGTAACAATAAATGGTACCAGATGCTGTTTTTAATTTTATTTCAGGCCCCCAAAATTTCAGAGCCGGCCCTGCAGAGAAGAAGGAATGCCGTCAGAGGAAGACATGATTTCACACTTTCAGTATCAGATCCGCCGAACTTTAGGTTTGGTTTGAGAGAAATTATTACACACAAACCCTAAAACACGCTTTATATACAAAATAAGTTTCACTGGCTACTCCATTGAGCTTTTTTTACTTCTTTTTTCTTTTTCCTTTTTAATAAACTTGGGCCCCATTCCATATTAAGTGCAATTTTAAAAGACGTCGACCACCACCACCAAACACGATGCGTTGTGTTTGTACGGAACGTAATTAAAAACTAATTATTTTTTTAAAATGTTGTAGTTAATGTTGAATTTAATTAACTATAGTTTAAGCTTATTAAATAGATTAATGGTTCACAGATATAGCCCGTGGAATCCATACGGAACCCTTCGCGGTAACCTCAAGGTGGCGACAATTTCTAGCTCCGGCAACTTCGCGTCCATCACCAGAAACTACGACTCTTCGGCCTCCTCGTCCTGAACATATGTCACCATGTAACCGTCCGTCATCCTCCGCCGCCTCCGGATTTTCAGGATCCTTAGCTACGAAAAAAAACTCGCCGCCGGATCTCCGGTCTTCGCGTTCCCGAGAAACGCTGGATTGATGACGGCGAGGTTCCTGGCCAAGATTCCGGTGACATGGTCGATCCGTGCTATCGAGAGACAAGTAAATTTGTGTTTTTTTCTTTGTTTGATTTGAATCACAATCGTTTTGCTTGTTTGCAGGTATGGTAGAAGTATACATTTTCCTTATATTGGTTTTCGTAGTGAGCTTGAAGCTCAAGACGTGATTAAGTATTTCGATATGCCTTTTCGTGATACTTGTCGAATATTTGTTGAGGTTTTCACTTAAACTTGAGACTCTGTTTCATTTGTGTACTAGTTTGAATCTTATCTGGATTATTCGTTAACCTATAGATTGCTCAAAAAGTCGGAGATGTGAACACATTCTGATAAGAACTGAAATCGGATCTCACAGATAAAAATCAATTTTTAATCATAAACTTTGTAAAATTTCTACAAATTTTAAGTTATTAAACAAAGTTACTGTTGTTCACAGAGTAGTAACAATAAATGGTAACAGATGCTGTTTTTTATTTTATTTCAGGCCCCCAAAATTTCAGGGCCAGCCCTGCAGAGAAGAAGGAATGCCGTCAGAGGAAGACATGATTTCACACTTTCAGTATCAGATCCGCCGAACTTTAGGTTTGGTTTGAGAGAAATTATTACACACAAACCCTAAAACACGCTTTATATACAAAATAAGTTTCACGGGCTACTCCATTGGGCTTTTTTTACTTCTTTTTTCTTTTTCCTTTTTAATAAACTTGGGCCCCATTCCATATTAAGTGCAATTTTAAAAGACGTCGACCACCACCACCAAACACGATGCGTTGTGTTTGTACGGAACGTAATTAAAAACTAATTATTTTTTAAAAATGTTGTAGTTAATGTTGAATTTACTTAACTATAGTTTAAGCTTATTAAATAGATTAATGGTTCACAGATATAGCCCGTGGAATCCATACGGAACCCTTCGCGGTAACCTCAAGGTGGCGACGATTTCTAGCTCCGGCAACTTCGCATCCATCACCAGAAACTACGATTCTCCGGCCTCCTCGTCCTGAACATATGTCACCATGTAACCGTCCGTCATCCTCCGCCGCCTCCGGATTTTCAGGATCCTTAGCTACGAAAAAAAACTCGCCGCCGTAACAACCTTGGCCGTACATTCTACCCGCCACCGTGAAATCTTCTCGATCTTATTTGGTCACGTCGAGCTTCACCACTCCCCAATTCTTCGTCAGCGGATCTCCGGTCTTCGCGTTCCCGAGAAACGCTGGATTGATGACGGCGAGGTTCCTGGCCAAGATTCCGGTGACATGGTCGATCCGTGCTATCGAGAGACAAGTAAATTTGTGTTTTTTTCTTTGTTTGATTTGAATCACAATCGTTTTGCTTGTTTGCAGGTATGGTAGAAGTATACATTTTCCTTATATTGGATTTCGTAGTGAGCTTGAAGCTCAAGACGTGATTAAGTATTTCGATATGCCTTTTCGTGATACTTGTCGAATATTTGTTGAGGTTTTCACTTAAACTTGAGACTCTGTTTCATTTGTGTACTAGTTTGAATCTTATCTGGATTATTCGTTAACCTATAGATTGCTCAAAAAGTCGGAGATGTGAACACATTCTGATAAGAACTGAAATCGGATCTCACAGATAAAAATCAATTTTTAATCATAAACTTTGTAAAATTTCTACAAATTTTAAGTTATTAAACAAAGTTACTGTTGTTCACAGAGTAGTAACAATAAATGGTACCAGATGCTGTTTTTAATTTTATTTCAGGCCCCCAAAATTTCAGGGCCAGCCCTGCAGAGAAGAAGGAATGCCGTCAGAGGAAGACATGATTTCACACTTTCAGTATCAGATCCGCCGAACTTTAGGTTTGGTTTGAGAGAAATTATTACACACAAACCCTAAAACACGCTTTATATACAAAATAAGTTTCACGGGCTACTCCATTGGGCTTTTTTTACTTCTTTTTTCTTTTTCCTTTTTAATAAACTTGGGCCCCATTCCATATTAAGTGCAATTTTAAAAGACGTCGACCACCACCACCAAACACGATGCGTTGTGTTTGTACGGAACGTAATTAAAAACTAATTATTTTTTAAAAATGTTGTAGTTAATGTTGAATTTACTTAACTATAGTTTAAGCTTATTAAATAGATTAATGGTTCACAGATATAGCTCGTGGAATCCATACGGAACCCTTCGCGGTAACCTCAAGGTGGCGACGATTTCTAGCTCCGGCAACTTCGCATCCATCACCAGAAACTACGATTCTCCGGCCTCCTCGTCCTGAACATATGTCACCATGTAACCGTCCGTCATCCTCCGCCGCCTCCGGATTTTCAGGATCCTTAGCTACGAAGAAAAACTCGCCGCCGTAACAACCTTGGCCGTACATTCTACCCGCCACCGTGAAATCTTCTCGATCTTATTTGGTCACGTCGAGCTTCACCACTCCCCAATTCTTCGTCAGCGGATCTCCGGTCTTCGCGTTCCCGAGAAACGCTGGATTGATGACGGCGAGGTTCCTGGCCAAGATTCCGGTGACATGGTCGATCCGTGCTATCGAGAGACAAGTAAATTTGTGTTTTTTTCTTTGTTTGATTTGAATCACAATCGTTTTGCTTGTTTGCAGGTATGGTAGAAGTATACATTTTCCTTATATTGGATTTCGTAGTGAGCTTGAAGCTCAAGACGTGATTAAGTATTTCGATAAGCCTTTTCGTGATACTTGTCGAATATTTGTTGAGGTTTTCACTTAAACTTGAGACTCTGTTTCACTTGTGTACTAGTTTGAATCTTATTTGGATTATTCGTTAACCTATAGATTGCTCAAAAAGTCGGAGATGTGAACACATTCTGATAAGAACTTAAATCGGATCTCACAGATAAAAATCAATTTTTAATCATAAACTTTGTAAAATTTCTACAAATTTTAAGTTATTAAACAAAGTTACTGTTGTTCACAGAGTAGTAACAATAAATGGTATCAGATGCTGTTTTTAATTTTATTTCAGGCCCCCAAAATTTCAGGGCCGTCCCTGCAGAGAAGAAGGAATGTCGTCAGAGGAAGACATGATTTCACACTTTCAGTAACAGATCCGCCGAACTTTAGGTTTGGTTTGAGAGAAATTATCACACACAGACCCTAAAACACGCTTTATATACAAAATAAGTTTCACGGGCTACTCCATTGGGCTTTTTTACTTCTTTTTTCTTTTTCCTTTTTAATAAACTTGGGCCCCATTCCATATTAAGTGCAATTTTAAAAGACGTCGACCACCACCACCAAACACGATGGGTTGTGTTTGTACGGAACGTAATTAAAAACTAATTATTTTTTTAAAATGTTGTAGTTAATGTTGAAGTTACTTAACTATACTTTAAGCTTATTAAATAGATTAATGGTTCACAGATATAGCCCGTGGAATCCATACGGAACCCTTCGCGGTAACCTCACGTTGGCGACGATTTCTAGCTCCGGCAACTTCGCGTCAATCACCAGAAACTACAACTCTCCGGCCTCCTCGTCCTGAACATATGTCACCATGTAACCGTCCGTCATCCTCCGCCGCCTCCGGATTTTCAGGATCCTTAGCTACGAAAAAAAACTCGCCGCCGTAACAACCCTGGCCGTACATTCTACCCGCCACCGTGAAATCTTTTCGATCTTATTTGGTCACGTCGAGCTTCACCACTCCCCAATTCTTCGTCATCGGATCTCCGGTCCTCGCGTTCCCGAGAAACGCTGGACTGATGACGGCGAGGTTCCTGGCCAAGATTTCGGTGACATGGTCGATCCGTGCTATCGAGAGACAAGTAAATTTGTGTTTTTTTCTTTGTTTGATTTGAATCACAATCGTTTTGCTTGTTTGCAGGTATGGTAGAAGTATACATTTTCCTTATATTGGATTTCGTAGTGCGCTTGAAGCTCAAGACGTGATTAAGTATTTCGATAAGCCTTTTCGTGATACTTGTCGAATATTTGTGGAGGTTTTCACTTAAACTTGAGACTATGTTTCACTTGTGTACTAGTTTGAATCTTATTTGGATTATTCGTTAACCTATAGATTGCTCAAAAAGTCGGAGATGTGAACACATTCTGATAAGAACTGAAATCGGATCTCACAGATAAAAATCAATTTTTAATCATAAACTTTGTAAAATTTCTACAAATTTTAAGTTATTAAACAAAGTTACTGTTGTTCACAGAGTAGTAACAATAAATGGTATCAGATGCTGTTTTTAATTTTATTTCAGGCCCCCAAAATTTCAGGGCCGACAATGTCGTCAGAGGAAGACATGATTTCACACTTTCAGTATCAGATCCGCCGAACTTTAGGTTTGGTTTGAGAGAAATTATTACACACAAACCCTAAAACACGTTTTATATACAAAATAAGTTTCACGGGCTACTCCATTGGGCTTTTTTACTTCTTTTTTCTTTTTCCTTTTTAATAAACTTGGGCCCCATTCCATATTAAGTGCAATTTTAAAAGACGTCGACCACCACCACCAAACACGATGTGTTGTGTTTGTACGGAACGTAATTAAAAACTAATTATTTTTTTAAAATGTTGTAGTTAATGTTGAAGTTACTTAACTATAGTTTAAGCTTATTAAATAGATTAATGGTTCACAGATATAGCCCGTGGAATCCATACGGAACCCTTCGCGGTAACCTCACGGTGGCGACGATTTCTAGCTCCGGCAACTTCGCGTCAATCACCAGAAACTACGACTCTCCGGCCTCCTCGTCCTGAACATATGTCACCATGTAACCGTCCGTCATCCTCCGCCGCCTCCGGATTTTCAAGATCCTTAGCTACGAAAAAAAACTCGCCTCCGTAACAACCTTGGCCGTACATTCTACCCGCCACCGTGAAATCTTCTCGATCTTATTTGGTCACGTCGAGCTTCACCACTCCCCAATTCTTCGTCATCGGATCTCCGGTCTTCGCGTTCCCGAGAAACGCTGGAGTGATGACGGCGAGGTTCCTGGCCAAGATTCCGGTGACATGGTCGATCCGTGCTATCGAGAGACAAGTAAATTTGTGTTTTTTTCTTTGTTTGATTTGAATCACAATCGTTTTGCTTGTTTGCAGGTATGGTAGAAGTATACATTTTCCTTATATTGGATTTCGTAGTGAGCTTGAAGCTCAAGACGTGATTAAGTATTTCGATAAGCCTTTTCTTGATACTTGTCGAATATTTGTTGAGGTTTTCACTTAAACTTGAGACTCTGTTTCACTTGTGTACTAGTTTGAATCTTATTTGGATTATTCGTTAACCTATAGATTGCTCAAAAAGTCGGAGATGTGAACACATTCTGATAAGAACTGAAATCGGATCTCACAGATAAAAATCAATTTTTAATCATAAACTTTGTAAAATTTCTACAAATTTTAAGTTATTAAACAAAGTTATTGTTGTTCACAGAGTAGTAACAATAAATGGTATCAGATGCTGTTTTTAATTTTATTTCAGGCCCCCAAAATTTCAGGGCCGGCCCTGCAGAGAAGAAGGAATGCCGTCAGAGGAAGACATGATTTCACACTTTCAGTATCAGATCCGCCGAACTTTAGGTTTTGTTTGAGAGAAATTATTACACACAAACCCTAAAACACGCTTTATATACAAAATAAGTTTCACGTGCTACTCCATTGGGCTTTTTTTACTTCTTTTTTCTTTTTCCTTTTTCATAAACTTGGGCCCCATTCCATATTAAGTGCAATTTTAAAAGACGTCGACCACCACCACCAAACACGATGCGTTGTGTTTGTACGGAACGTAATTAAAAATTAATTATTTTTTTAAAATGTTGTAGTTAATGTTGAAGTTACTTAACTATAGTTTAAGCTTATTAAATAGATTAATTGTAACATCCGTGAACCTGGAGGTTGTTTTGAAAGTGGTGTTGGACGATGCTAGGGGTTCGGGAGTAGTTGGCACATGCTCTTAGAGGTGTGAATTGAGGGTTGGCTGTACATGTTCTTGTTTGATTGTTGTGCAGTCGGTCTAAGGTTCAAGCATCGCGAAGAAAGTGTGTTAAATGCTTCTGAACGACTAGTATCGATCGACACCCGAAGGGTGTCGATCGACACCGGTTATCGGGTTTGATTTCCGGTTTAAGTCGATCGATTTGCAATTGGAGTTGGTTTGGTCGATGGGTGTCGACCGACACCAAGGGAGGGTGTCGATCGACACCGGTTATTGAGAAATCGACCGGTTTGATTTAAGTCGGCTGGTTTTGGCTGGTTTAAGGGTTTTGGAAACCCTAAGTCGCGAATAAAGTCTCTGGCCGCGAGAAAAAGTCACTTTTTGGAGTTTCTAAGTTAGAAAAGGAGGCAGAGACTTTTCAGAGGTGATTTGGGAGATTCCTGAAGTTTGGAGGCTTGATCTGAGGTTGTGGGTGGCTGTTCTATCTCCTTTCCCTCTTTCCAATCCGTTTCTAAGGTGAGTGCGTGACTGTAGGTCCGTTAATCACTAGAGATTGTTTGATTTGAGTTTATGTTATTGTTCTTGAGTTGTTCTTCGGTTTTATGTGGTTTGATGCGTATATGGGGGTTGAATCCCATTGATTGTTGTTGTTTTACTGTTTTTCGCACTGTTTCTTCGCGTTTGGTTTCTGGGCGTCGAGCCGGTGTCGAGCGACACTCGATGAGTGTCGATCGACACTCGGGAGGCTGGCGTCGATCGACACCATAGAGGTGTCGGTCGACACCAACCTGGGGGTCAGGAAACGTGGGTGTTTCCTGACAGGGAATGTTTATATTGTTGAGTATTGTTGAGCATTGTTATGGTTGTTGTTTAATGTGATGTTTTGTCTAGTGTTTGACGTAATTGGCCTGTAGGCAGGATGATCCACTCACTAAGTATTTATGATAATACTTACGCATCTCTATTCCAATGTGATGCAGGTAACAGCAATGTTCTTCCGCGGAAAGAGACCGAGAGAAGAGGATGATGAGATTAGGAATTTGATATTGGCATTGTTGTTGTGGTTGACCAGAAATTCATGAGTTTAGGGTGTTAGACTTTATTTTAAATAATGTAGCAAACCGGCTTAGGTTGCTTATTGGTTATTGGTTTTATTGGTTTTATTCTTTATTGGTTATTGTTGAATAATTTATTATGATTTAATAATATTGGTTTTCTTCCGCATTGTGTTGTGAATTAGCTGTTGAGGATTAATATTTATGGGAATATTAATCTGGGCTAATTATTTAATAAAAAAAAAAAAAAGCTTGGTTGTTTCATTTTGGTATCAGAGCGTAGTCGGTTTTAGGACTGTTAGAATTGGATGAATTGGATTGTGTGGTTAATTGATTATGTGAGTTAGTCAATTAGTGGTTTAATCTCATCCTCTCGGTCTTCCAGTTTTCCGCGGGTAAGTGAGTTGGATATTTGGTGTATTTTGGTTTTGTGTCTGTGTTTTGACCTTTGCTCTTTTTCTGTACTTGGTGGTAGTGCAGAGAGATGGACGCAGGTCGTGGTCGTGGCCGTGGTCGTGGTCGTGGTGCAGCCCGTGGGGGCAGAGGAGCTGGTCGCGGTGGGCGAGCAGCGGGTCGTGGAGGTCGGGGTGCTGGTCGTGGAGTGCCAGAGGCTGAGGCCTCAGTGGAGAATGCGGCGCCTAGTGTGGCGGCAGCGTCGGTGACACAGTCTGTTTCGTTAGCCGGTGGGGCTAGTTTGGGCGTCGGGGGTGGCGCGGGGGCAGGAGCAGTTCCCGGTGGGGGCGCGGCTCTTGCTCAGGGTGATTTGATTGTGGGGCTACTGACGCAGCTTTTGGCACGTCTTCCAGAGGCAGTTCCACAGCAGGCTCCGGTTGCACCTCCAGCGGCCGGGGCACAGGTTGGTGCCGGGGCACATGTTGGTGCCGGTTTTGTTGAGCAGCAGGAGGCTGCAGTGCAGCAGGGTGTTGCAGTTGGGGTTTCGCCTTATCGTGAGATGATGAGGGAGATGCAGAGGATTGGCACGCCTACGTTTGAGGGCGGGGTTACTCCAGAGCAGGCTGATGAGTGGCGTCAGAGGTTGGAGCGGAACTTCGATTCCGTTCGTTGTCCGGCACAGTTTCAGGTTGAGTTGGCAGTGCATTACCTTGGAGGTGATGCACATTTGTGGTGGAGGTCTGTTAGGACCAGGAGAGAGGTTTGGACTTGGGTTGACTTCGTCGAGGAGTTCAACCACAAGTTTTTCCCTCAGGAGGCTCGTGACAGGCTGCAGATGAGGTTTTTGGACTTGACTCAGGGTGAGAGGTCTGTTCGAGAGTATGATGCAGAGTTCTGCAGATTGGTGGTCTTTTCTGGTGGTGAGTTGATTAGTGAGCGGGCATTGACGTCGAGGTTTCTCCAGGGGCTTCGGAGGAACATCAGGACTCAGTGCAGAGGTGGTATGTACCACACCAGAGCTGGTTTAGTGGAGTTGGCAGCGTCCATTGAGGAGGACTTGCGTGAGCCGGTGAGTACGGCGGTTGTTCCAGTTGCAGTTGCTCCTGCTACCCATCCTCGGGGCCAGCAGCAGCATCAGCAGCGCAGAGGTTACAGTTCTGGTTACGGCAGGGGCAGTAGGCCTGCGCAGGGCCAGAAGAGGAGAGCAGAGGAGATATCTGCTAGTAGCCCGAGTACGGGTGGGTGTTTCGGTTGTGGGAGTCTGGATCACAGAGTTGCGACTTGCCCCAAGAGGACGGGATCCAGAGAGTCGACGGTGTGCTACTACTGCAGGGAGCCGGGGCATATCAAGACTATGTGTCCCAAGTTGCAGCAGAGAGCAGTGGCAGCGGCGATTCAGCCGTTGGCGATTCAGTCAGCAGCGCAGGTTGCGGCGTTGCAGTCAGGTGGAGCGCCGAGAGTGTATACTTCGGCAGAGGTGGGCCAGACCAGTCAGTCAGGCCAGATCACAGGTAAAATCTTGACTCAGACTTTTAAATTCTTAAGGTATAATTGTTGGTGTTGTCTGTTTCTGTTGTTTTACTGTGGTAGAGTTAGAGGTTCTCAACACTTGTGGAATTGTGTAGGGACCTTGTTAGTTGGAGGTTTTGAGTCTCACGTTCTGTTTGACTCGGGAGCATCTAATTGCTTCATTACTCCGGAGAGAGCTGAGGGTAGTGGTATTCGGAGTAGCGATGGCGAGGCTTCAGGCTTTGTCAAGGTGGCTGGTGGTGGTTATTTGGCTACTTCGGGCATAGCTAGAGCAGTTGATGTGCAGATTGCGGGGCAGTCTATGCCAGCAGATTTAGTCATCAGTCCGGTGGAGCTGTATGACGTGATTTTGGGGATGGACTGGTTATCTCTATACCGAGTTCATCTGGATTGCTACAGAGGTAGAGTGGTGTTTGAGCAGGATGCAGGGAAGTTGGTTTATCAGGGAGTGAGACCGACTTCAGGGAGTATAGTGATTTCAGCTATTCAGGCAGAGCAGTTGTTAGAGCGGGGCTGCGAAGCCTATTTGGCGACGATCACTATGACAGAGTCCAGTGGTGAGGTGAGTCTGCAGGATATTCAGGTTGTCCAGGATTTCGAGGATGTATTTCGGTCGCTGAAGGGATTGCCACCATCTCGGTCAGATCCTTTCACGATTGATTTAGAGCCCGGGACAGCTCCGATATCGAAGACACCTTACAGGATGGCTCCAGCAGAGATGGCAGAGCTGAAGAAGCAGCTAGAGGACCTTTTGAGTAAAGGGTTCATCAGACCTAGTGTTTCGCCGTGGGGAGCGCCAGTGTTGTTTGTGAAGAAGAAGGATGGCAGTTTTCGGTTGTGCATTGATTACCGGGGACTTAACCGAGTCACAGTGAAGAACAGGTACCCACTTCCGAGGATTGATGAGTTGTTGGATCAGTTGAGAGGTGCTACCTGGTTCTCCAAGATTGACTTGGCATCGGGTTATCATCAGATTCCGATAGATGAGGCAGATGTCCGGAAGACAGCTTTTCGGACGAGGTATGGGCATTTCGAGTTTGTGGTCATGCCTTTCGGTTTGACTAATGCGCCGGCAGCGTTTATGAGATTGATGAACGACGTGTTCAGGGAGTTTCTGGATGTGTTTGTCATTATTTTCATTGATGACATTTTGGTGTATTCGAGGAGCCCAGAGGAGCATGCGACTCATTTGAGGCTTGTGTTGGAGAAGCTTCGAGAGCAGAAGCTGTTTGCCAAGTTGAGCAAGTGCAGCTTTTGGCAGAGGGAGATGGGTTTTCTTGGCCATATTGTTTCTGCAGAGGGAGTTTCTGTGGATCCGGCTAAGATTGAGGCCATTAGAGATTGGCCTAGACCGAGTAGTGCTACCGAGATCAGGAGTTTTCTGGGTTTAGCAGGCTACTACAGGAGGTTCGTCAAGGGGTTTGCGAGTATGTCTCAGCCGATGACGAGGTTGACTGGCAAGGATGTGCCGTTTGTGTGGTCGCCGGAGTGCGAGGAGAGCTTTGGGAAGCTCAAGGAGATGTTGACTAGTACACCTGTTTTGGCATTACCCGACCCGGGGAAGCCATATGTAGTGTACACAGATGCTTCAGGTGTTGGACTTGGTTGTGTTTTGATGCAGGAGGGCAGAGTGATTGCCTATGCTTCGAGGCAGTTGCAGGGCAGTGAGCGCAACCGTCCTACACATGATCTTGAGTTGGGAGCAGTGGTTTTTGCACTCAAGATTTGGAGGTCATATCTTTATGGTGGTAGAGTGCAGATCTTTACAGATCACAAGAGTCTACAGCATATTTTCACTCAGCCTTTGCTGAATGCGAGACAGACGCGTTGGGTGGAATTTCTGGCAGACTATGACTTGGATATTGTTTATCATCCAGGCAAGGCCAATTCGGTGGCAGATGCTTTGAGTCGACGGAGGGTTGATTCAGATAGAGAGCGTGGTGTTGAGGCTTTGGTTGGCGAGTTGAGTACATTGCGTCTATGTGCTATTTCTAAGGAGCCGTTGGGCTTGGAGGCGGCTGACCAGGCAGATTTACTCAGCAGGATCAGAGTGGCTCAGCAGGATGATCCGGTCTTGTTGGATGCATCGCGGGCAGCTGGTTCTGAGTATCAGGTCTCATCGAATGGGACTATCTTGGTTCGTGGGCGAGTTTGTGTGCCTAAGGATGAGGAGTTGAGGCAGGAGGTCTTGAGAGAGGCTCATTCGAGCAAGTTTTCGATTCATCCAGGTGCGACCAAGATGTACCGTGACCTCAAACGGTATTATCATTGGGTTGGGATGAAGAGGGATGTGGCAGATTGGGTTGCGAGGTGCAACACTTGTTCTTTGGTCAAGGCAGAGCATCAGGTGCCTAGTGGTCTTTTGCAGAGTTTACCCATTCCAGAGTGGAAGTGGGACATGATCACTATGGATTTTGTTGTGGGATTACCTATCTCACGGACTTTCGATGCTATTTGGGTCATTGTAGATCGCTTGACTAAGTCAGCACATTTCTTGGCTATCAAGAAGACAGATGGAGCGGCTGTCTTGGCTAGGAAGTTTGTGCGAGAGATTGTGAGGCTGCATGGAGTGCCAGCCAGTATTGTGTCGGATAGAGATCCGAGGTTTGCTTCAGAGTTTTGGAGAGCATTTCAGACTGAGATGGGCACTAAGGTGCATATGAGTACAGCGTATCATCCGCAGACAGATGGGCAGTCAGAGAGGACTATTCAGACTTTGGAGGATCTGCTTAGGATGTGTGTACTGGATTGGGGTGGTCATTGGGCTGATCATCTGTGTTTGGCAGAGTTTGCCTATAACAACAGTTTTCAGTCTAGTATTGGTATGGCTCCTTATGAGGCTTTGTATGGGAGGCCATGCAGGACACCCTTATGCTGGACCCAAGTGGGGGAGCGCAGCATGTTTGGAGCTACCTTTGTTCAGGAGACGACGGAGAAGATTCGGGTCTTGAGGCTGAACATGAAGGAGGCTCAGGATAGACAGAGGAGTTATGCAGATAGGCGGCGACGTGAGCTTGAGTTTCAGGTGGGAGATAGAGTTTATCTCAAGATGGCTATGTTGAGGGGCCCTAACAGGTCCATAGCAGAGAACAAGCTCAGTCCGCGATTTATGGGTCCGTTTCCAGTGGTGGAGCGAGTTGGGCCAGTGGCTTATCGGTTAGAGTTGCCACCGATTATGAGCGCCTTTCACAAGGTGTTTCACGTTTCTATGTTGAGGAGGTGTTTGCGTCCTTCAGAGGAGGTAGTGGTTGAGATTCCAGAGGATCTCCAGCCAGATATGACAGTTCCGGCAGTTCCTGTGAGGATTCTTGAGAGGAGAGTCAAGGTTCTGCGGAACAAGAGGGTGCCATTGTTGAGAGTCTTGTGGGACTGTAGTGGCACAGAGGAGCAGACTTGGGAGCCAGAGGCAAAGATGAAGCTGAAGTTCGGAAAGTGGTTCGACAAGCAGGCTGTGGAGTGATTCATCTTTGTGGTTCTAGTCTTGTTTTTGGTTTTGTTGTTGGTTTTGGATTTATGTATTTTCGTTTTGTTGTACGATATTCATTTTTGGAGTTATATGAGATGGAGTTTTGCCTCATATTTTTGGTTATGGTTTGGATGTTACAAGTTTCTTTGGCCGGTGGGGTCATTGGAAGTTTTAGTCATATGTTGGTACGCGTTTCAGATTTTATTACTCGTTTTGTCTAGAGGCGGTGGGCCTTGTTGAAACAACCAACACCCTTTTCTTTTTTTTTTTTTTTTAATTAAATAAACCAATTCAACAATTAATATCCAGCGGAAGCAAATAAATTAAACAAATAATTCTAACAACTTAAATGAATTCAATAAAACAATTAAAACCGTAAATCCTATCATCCTCTTCCCCGGGCTTGATTCCGCGATCACACTTTTTCTTTACCTGCATCACATGGTTAAAAGAGATGCGTGAGTATTTCATAAATACCCAGTGAGACGATCATCCCGTCTACAGGCCAATTACGCGATTCTAGACAATTAAAGCCTTTTAAGTAATTTCCACAAATTATTAAGCATTTTCCATAAATAAATAAATATCTCCAAATAATTAGTAAATAATTTCCAAAAATTAAATAATAATATTAATTAAATATTAATCCGAAAATAATTAATTAAACCATTTAAATTAACCAATTAATTTAATTAAATCATTTGACCGAAAATAACCAATTAAAATTGATTTATACCATGTTAAACCAATTTTCCCAGTTTAATTCAATTTTACACCAAACCAGACCAAACCAGATGGTGGTGTCGACCGACACCAAACTTGGTGTCGATCGACACCCTCTTCTGGGGTCAACAGCGAGTTTGCAGATCAACATCATAACACCGAAACATAACCCAATCAACACAGAACACGATTCAACACGCTTATCAACACGAAAATCAACACATAACTCAAGAACATCAACAAAACTCATCAATCTATCAAATTCGAAATCTAGATCTAGCAACCACGAGCCCACAGTCACGCACTCACCTTGAATTTGGATTGAAAGGGAGAAAGAGAGGAAGAACAAGGAAGAATCAACACCCAAAAGCTCCAGAAACTCCACAAAACTCACCAAAAGCCCTCAACTTCTCCAAAATCGCCTCTTCCTCTTCTCCAAGTCGCAAAACGACAAAAACCAGGCGGCCACGACTTTTTATCGCGAAAACTAGGGCTACATCGCCCAAACCGGAACAAACCAACTCAAATCAAACCGGAAATCGCAATTTCGGGCCGGTGTCGACCGACACCAGCCCTGGTGTCGATCGACACCACGACCAAAAACCCAAAAAATTACGATTGTGGATGTTACAACTCTCCCCCACTAAACTGGATTCGTCCTCGAATCCAAACACACACGTGTCTCCCAAAGACCAAAAACCCGAACTCGCAAGGTCAAACACTGAAATCCTCAACCGATCCCTCGAGACTCTCATTCAATCCTAAGTTATACGCACCATTCAAGACATTTTTCTCTTAACTTATTATCCAAACACTTATTTCGGGCCCACGCCTCCAAAATAAGTCAAAATCACATCACTTGTGTTGGGGCCCAAGCCTCCCAAAGCAAGTACGCAACTACCCAAACTGGGGCCCAAGCCTCCCAGATGGGTCGGCAATGACTATACTGAGGCCCACGCCTCCCAGATAAGCCACTCACAATGACGCCCACGCATCATGTAAGTCACTTAAACTGACGCCCACGCATCAGATAAGTCTGCCAGAGAACCATATCTCTAAAAGTGTAATGAGTTATACAGGACCGCAGCCCTTAGAGAAAAATTCTTAAATGTCTATAATTAAGATTGAATTGTCTCACGGCCCAAATGGCCAACAATATGGGTGTAACATCCGAACTCGAAATAAACACACAGGAAAATGAGGAAAAACTCCATCTCATAAATCTCCATAAATGTAAATCGTTACAACGAAAACGAAATACAACAACACCAAAGCTCAAAAGCCAACAAAATCTAAAGCCACAAAGACGAAAGAAGCTCACTCTTCGACCTGCTTGTCGAACCACTTCCTGAACTTCAACTTCATCTTTGCCTCAGGCTCCCAAGTCTCCTCCTCTGCGCCACCGCAAGACCACAAAACTCTCAACATCGGTATCCTCTTGTTCCGCAGAACCTTGTCCCTCCTCCCAAGGATCCTCACAGGTACTGCCGGAACTGACAAATCTGGCTGAAGATCCTCTGGAATCTTAGCCACCAACTCCTCTGAAGGGTGAAGACACTTCCTCAGCATCGACACGTGGAAAACCTTGTGAAAGGCTCTCATAATCTCAGGCAACTCCAGCCTGTACGCCAATGGTCCAACTCGCTCGACTACTGGAAATGGACCCATAAACCGCGGACTCAGCTTGTTCTCTGCTATGGATCTGTTAGGACCCCTCAACATAGCCATCTTGAGATAAACTCTATCTCCAACCTGAAACTCAAGCTCTCGTCTGCGTCTATCTGCGTAACTCTTCTGTCTATCCTGAGCTTCCTTCATGTTCAGTTGCACAACACGAACCTTCTCTGTCGTCTCCTGAACATAAGTAGCTCCATAAATGCTGCGCTCCCCCACTTGGGTCCAGCATAAGGGTGTCCTACATGGCCTCCCATATAAAGCCTCGAAAGGAGCCATGCCAATACTCGCTTGGAAGCTGTTGTTGTAAGCAAACTCAACCAAGCTCAAATGATCTGCCCAATGGCCACCCCAATCTAGTACACACATCCGTAGCAGATCCTCCAAAGTCTGGATAGTCCTCTCTGACTGCCCATCTGTCTGCGGATGATATGCTGTACTCATATGCACACTAGTGCCCATCTCTCTCTGGAATGCCCTCCAAAACTCTGAGGCAAACCTCGGATCTCTATCCGACACTATACTGGCTGGCACTCCATGTAGCCTCACAATCTCGCGCACAAACTTCTTAGCCAAAACAGCAGCTCCATCTGTCTTCTTAATGGCCAGAAAATGTGCTGACTTGGTCAACCGATCAACGATGACCCAAATCGCATCATGAGTCCTCGAAATAGGTAGTCCAACCACGAAATCCATCGTGATCCTATCCCACTTCCACTCTGGAATGGGTAGGCTCTGCAAAAGACCACCCGGAACCTGATGCTCAGCCTTCACCAAGGAACAAGTGTTGCACCTAGCAACCCAATCTGCCACATCTCTCTTCATCCCGACCCAATGATAGTACCTCTTGAGATCATGGTACATCTTGGTCGCCCCTGGATGAATCGAAAACTTGCTCGAATGAGCCTCTCTCAAAATCTGATGTCGCAGCTCCTCAGCCTTGGGTACACAAACCCGCCCACGAACCAAGATAGTCCCGTTCTCAGAAATCTGATACTCGGAACTCGGCACATGTGACGCATCAATCAAACTCTGATCACTCTGCTGTGCCACTCTGATCCTGCTCAACAAATCTGCCTGATCAACTGCCTCTAAACCCAAAGGCTCCTGCGAAATAGCACAAAGACGCAAGGTACTAATCTCGCCCACTAAAGACTCCACATCCTGCTCTAGAGCCGAATCACACCTCCGTCGACTCAAAGCATCTGCCACTAGGTTAGCCTTGCCTGGATGATAGACAATATCCAAATCGAAATCTGCAAGAAACTCAACCCAACGTGACTGTCTCGCATTCAGCAACGGCTGAGTGAAGATGTGCTGTAAACTCCTGTGATCTGTGAAGATCTTCACAGACTCACCCAAAAGATAAGATCTCCAAATCTTGAGTGCAAAGACCACCGCTCCCAACTCAAGATCATGCGTAGGACGGTTCCGCTCACTACCCTGCAACTGCCTCGAAGCATAGGCAATCACTCTGCCCTCCTGCATCAGCACACAACCCAGACCAATCCCTGAAGCATCAGTGTACACTGCATAAGGCTTCCCTGGCTCGGGTAACGCCAACACAGGTGTACTCGTCAAAAACTCCTTGAGCTTAGCAAAGCTCTCCTCGCACTCCGGCGACCATACAAAAGGAACATCCTTCCCAGTCAACTTCGTCATCGGCTGAGACATAGTAGCAAAGCCCTTGACGAATCTCCTGTAATAACCCGCTAGACCAAGAAAGCTCCTAATCTCGGTAGCACTACGTGGTCTAGGCCAATCCCGGATAGCCTCGATCTTCGCCGGATCTACAGAAACTCCCTCTGCAGAAACAATATGCCCGAGAAAACCCATCTCTCGCTGCCAGAAACTGCACTTGCTCAACTTAGCATACAACTTCTGCTCCCGAAGCTTCTCAAGGACCAACCTCAAATGAGTCTCGTGCTCCTCCGCACTCCTCGAATAGACCAAAATGTCATCGATGAAGATGATAACGAACACATCCAAATACTCCCTGAATACGTCGTTCATCAATCTCATAAATGCTGCTGGCGCATTAGTCAACCCAAAAGGCATGACCACAAACTCGAAGTGCCCATACCTCGTCCGGAAGGCCGTCTTCCGAACATCTGCATCGTCTATCGGAATCTGATGATATCCCGATGCCAAATCAATCTTGGAGAACCAGGTAGCACCCCTCAGCTGATCCAATAACTCATCAATCCTCGGGAGAGGGTACCTGTTCTTCACAGTGACTCGGTTAAGTCCCCGGTAATCGATACACAGCCGGAAACTCCCATCCTTCTTCTTCACAAACAACACCGGTGCTCCCCACGGTGAAACACTCGGTCGAATGAACCCTTTGCTCAAAAGGTCCTCTAGCTGTTTCTTCAGCTCTGCCAACTCAGCTGGAGCCATCCTGTAAGGTGTCTTGGATATCGGCGCTGTCCCCGGCTCTAACTCAATCGTGAAAGGGTCTGACCGAGATGGTGGCAACCCCGTCAACGGCTGAAATACATCCTGGAACTCTCGAACCACCTGAATATCCCCAATAGCCACCTCACCACTGGACTCCATCATAGTGATCGTCGCCAGATAGGCCTCGCAGCCCCGCTCGATCAACTGCTCTGCCTGAATTGCGGAAATCACTATACTGCCGGAAGTCGGTCTCACTCCCTGAAACACTAACCTCCCGCCATCACGCTCAAAGACCACCCTGCCTCTGAAGCAATCCAGATGGACTCGGTAATAAGATAACCAATCCATCCCCAAAATGACATCATACAGCTCCACCGGACTGATGACTAAGTCTGCTGGCATAGACTGCCCCACAATCTGCACGTCTACTGCCCGAGCACAGCCTGAAGTAATAAGGAAACCTCCACCGGCCACCATAACCATACTCGCGCGCTCACAAGCGCTACTCTGTATGCCTCTCTTCGCGGCACACCCCGGAGTAATGAAGCTGTTAGAAGCTCCAGAGTCGAACAAAACATGTGACTCAACGCCACCCACCAACAAGGTCCCTACACATTTAACACTATGAGAACCCTGCTAATCCTATCACAGGCAACTATCGCAAACAAACAACAACAATGAATGAAACTTTAAGTAATTACGAAGTCTGAGTCGATAAGTGTACCTGTGATCGAACCGGCCTGACTCGTCTGGCCCGTCTCCACCGTAGAGTAAACACGCGGTGCAGCTCCACTCTGCATCACTGTCTGCGCACCCGCAATCTGCCTCACTGGTCGAGCCGCCACTGGCTGAAATGCTGCAACCGTCAGACTCTGCAACTTGGGACACATCGGCCTGATATGCCCCGGCTCTCCACACTGGAAACACACTCTATCCCGAGGCACCTCCCGAGGCACCTCCCTCTTGGGACAACTAGCAAGACGGTGCTCCATGCTCCCACACCCAAAACACGAACCACGCGGGAAACGGCTAACTACTGAAGCCTCCTCCCGACTCCTCTTCTGGCCCTGTGCAGGCTTGCCGCCCCTGCCAAAGCCAGGACCGTAACTCGAACCTCGGCGCTGCTGCGGCTGCTGCTGCTGACTCCGCGGCTGGATAGCAGGAGCAACTGCAGCTGGCACAACTGCAGACGGCACAACTGCGGAGCCCGCCTGCTCACGCTGATCCTCCTCAATCGAAGACGCCAACTCCACTAAGTCCGCCCTCGTGACGTACTCCCGACCCCGACACTGCTGCCGAATACTCGGACGAAGCCCCTGAAGGAACCTCTGAAGCACATCGCGCTCACCACCTGCGCCAAGACCGGCATGCACCACCAGTCTGCCAAACTCCGCGGCGTAATCGCGCACCGAACGGTCACCCTGAGTCAAAGACGTAAACCGCAACCGAAACCGATCCCGAGCCTCCTGCGGGAAGTACTGGCCGTCAAACTCTGTCACGAAGTCGCCCCAAGTCCAGAACGCTCTCCTCCCCGCAATAGCCCGCCACCACAAATGCGCGTCGCCACTCAGATAGTGGACCGCTATCTCCACCTGGTACTCCACCGGACACCGAATCGACTGGAAGTTCCGCTCCACTCTCGACCTCCACTCGTCGGCCTGCTCCGGACCAACACCGCCCTCAAAGAAAGGCGTCCCAATCCTCTGCATCTCCCTCATCATCTCGAGATAAGGTGGATGCCCAACAACTGCAGCGCCATGCTGCCCCGCAAAACCCGCAGCCTGCTGCTGCCCAACAAACCCGGCACCCTGCTGTGCCCCGGCCACCGGAGGTACACCCGGTGCCTGCTCTGGAGCCGCCTGCGGAAGACGTGCAAGAATCTGCGTCAAAATGCCCATAAACTGGTCACCAAGACCCGGAGCTGGAGCCGCGCCCCCACCTGGAGCCGCTCCCGCTCCCGCACCGCCACAGGCGCTCCCACTGACACTCACACTGGCATCACCCGCCAAAGGAACTGACTGGGTCACTGACGCAGTGTTCACACTCGGAACTGCACTCCCGTCTGACTCCGCCTGCTCTCCACGACCACGACCCCGGCCTCCACGGCCCCCAACTCTGCCCCCACGGGCCACACCTCTGCCACCCCGGGCGGCTCCTCTGCCCCCATGAGCGGCTGGACCGTCACCACGGCCACCAACACGACCACCACGGCCTCTAGCACCGCGACCTCTAGCAACGCCATCCATCTCACTGACAACAGAAAAGAAGTGAGATACTAAACACAAACCGAAAACCACACAAACAACTCACCGCGGAATCGCCTGAAGCCCGAAGAGGATGATACTACACTATCAACCTAGCACGTCCTAAAACCGTCTAGGCTCTGATACCAAAATGAAACAACCAACACCCTTTTCTTTTTTTTTTTTTTTTAATTAAATAAACCAATTCAACAATTAATATCCAGCGGAAGCAAATAAATTAAACAAATAATTCTAACAACTTAAATGAATTCAATAAAACAATTAAAACCGTAAATCCTATCATCCTCTTCCCCGGGCTTGATTCCGCGATCACACTTTTTCTTTACCTGCATCACATGGTTAAAAGAGATGCGTGAGTATTTCATAAATACCCAGTGAGACGATCATCCCGTCTACAGGCCAATTACGCGATTCTAGACAATTAAAGCCTTTTAAGTAATTTCCACAAATTATTAAGCATTTTCCATAAATAAATAAATATCTCCAAATAATTAGTAAATAATTTCCAAAAATTAAATAATAATATTAATTAAATATTAATCCGAAAATAATTAATTAAACCATTTAAATTAACCAATTAATTTAATTAAATCATTTGACCGAAAATAACCAATTAAAATTGATTTATACCATGTTAAACCAATTTTCCCAGTTTAATTCAATTTTACACCAAACCAGACCAAACCAGATGGTGGTGTCGACCGACACCAAACTTGGTGTCGATCGACACCCTCTTCTGGGGTCAACAGCGAGTTTGCAGATCAACATCATAACACCGAAACATAACCCAATCAACACAGAACACGATTCAACACGCTTATCAACACGAAAATCAACACATAACTCAAGAACATCAACAAAACTCATCAATCTATCAAATTCGAAATCTAGATCTAGCAACCACGAGCCCACAGTCACGCACTCACCTTGAATTTGGATTGAAAGGGAGAAAGAGAGGAAGAACAAGGAAGAATCAACACCCAAAAGCTCCAGAAACTCCACAAAACTCACCAAAAGCCCTCAACTTCTCCAAAATCGCCTCTTCCTCTTCTCCAAGTCGCAAAACGACAAAAACCAGGCGGCCACGACTTTTTATCGCGAAAACTAGGGCTACATCGCCCAAACCGGAACAAACCAACTCAAATCAAACCGGAAATCGCAATTTCGGGCCGGTGTCGACCGACACCAGCCCTGGTGTCGATCGACACCACGACCAAAAACCCAAAAAATTACGATTGTGGATGTTACACTTGTAGACGGTGGTTCTATTTGTGTTGGGACGTTAGGTGCCCAACGGACTTATATTGGGGGTCGCTACCTCGATATGGGTTGTTTTAGTGACAGTGGGTCACGTTTTGGTTGTGACAGGGATCACATTTTGGTTGTGACTTCGGGTCACGTTTGGTTTTGTGACATTGGTCACATTTTGGTACTGGACCGTGAGTTGCAGTACGGATGTCATGACTGCGGTTATGGCATTGAGAGTAATAATATCTTGGAAACATGCGTATAACATAGGACTAAAATTTGAGTTTTGAGGTCTTGGAGAGACGTTTGTGTTGGGATTCGAGGACGAATCCAGTTTAGTGGGGGAGAATTGTAACATCCGTGAACCTGGAGGTTGTTTTGAAAGTGGTGTTGGACGATGCTAGGGGTTCGGGAGTAGTTGGCACATGCTCTTAGAGGTGTGAATTGAGGGTTGGCTGTACATGTTCTTGTTTGATTGTTGTGCAGTCGGTCTAAGGTTCAAGCATCGCGAAGAAAGTGTGTTAAATGCTTCTGAACGACTAGTATCGATCGACACCCGAAGGGTGTCGATCGACACCGGTTATCGGGTTTGATTTCCGGTTTAAGTCGATCGATTTGCAATTGGAGTTGGTTTGGTCGATGGGTGTCGACCGACACCAAGGGAGGGTGTCGATCGACACCGGTTATTGAGAAATCGACCGGTTTGATTTAAGTCGGCTGGTTTTGGCTGGTTTAAGGGTTTTGGAAACCCTAAGTCGCGAATAAAGTCTCTGGCCGCGAGAAAAAGTCACTTTTTGGAGTTTCTAAGTTAGAAAAGGAGGCAGAGACTTTTCAGAGGTGATTTGGGAGATTCCTGAAGTTTGGAGGCTTGATCTGAGGTTGTGGGTGGCTGTTCTATCTCCTTTCCCTCTTTCCAATCCGTTTCTAAGGTGAGTGCGTGACTGTAGGTCCGTTAATCACTAGAGATTGTTTGATTTGAGTTTATGTTATTGTTCTTGAGTTGTTCTTCGGTTTTATGTGGTTTGATGCGTATATGGGGGTTGAATCCCATTGATTTTTGTTGTTTTACTGTTTTTCGCACTGTTTCTTCGCGTTTGGTTTCTGGGCGTCGAGCCGGTGTCGAGCGACACTCGATGAGTGTCGATCGACACTCGGGAGGCTGGCGTCGATCGACACCATAGAGGTGTCGGTCGACACCAACCTGGGGGTCAGGAAACGTGGGTGTTTCCTGACAGGGAATGTTTATATTGTTGAGTATTGTTGAGCATTGTTATGGTTGTTGTTTAATGTGATGTTTTGTCTAGTGTTTGACGTAATTGGCCTGTAGGCAGGATGATCCACTCACTAAGTATTTATGATAATACTTACGCATCTCTATTCCAATGTGATGCAGGTAACAGCAATGTTCTTCCGCGGAAAGAGACCGAGAGAAGAGGATGATGAGATTAGGAATTTGATATTGGCATTGTTGTTGTGGTTGACCAGAAATTCATGAGTTTAGGGTGTTAGACTTTATTTTAAATAATGTAGCAAACCGGCTTAGGTTGCTTATTGGTTATTGGTTTTATTGGTTTTATTCTTTATTGGTTATTGTTGAATAATTTATTATGATTTAATAATATTGGTTTTCTTCCGCATTGTGTTGTGAATTAGCTGTTGAGGATTAATATTTATGGGAATATTAATCTGGGCTAATTATTTAATAAAAAAAAAAAAAGCTTGGTTGTTTCATTAATGGTTCACAGATATAGCCCGTGGAATCCATACGGAACCCTTCGCGGTAACCTCACGGTGGCGACGATTTCTAGCTCCGGCAACTTCGCGTCAATCACCAGAAACTACGACTCTCCGGCCTCCTTGTCCTGAACATATGTCACCATGTAACCGTCCGTCATCCTCCGCCGCCTCCGGATTTTCAGGATCCTTAGCTACGAAAAAAAACTCGCCTCCGTAACAACCTTGGCCGTACATTCTACCCGCCACCGTGAAATCTTCTCGATCTTATTTGGTCACGTCGAGCTTCACCACTCCCCAATTCTTCGTCATCGGATCTCCGGTCTTCGCGTTCCCGAGAAACGCTGGATTGATGACGGCGAGGTTCCTGGCCAAGATTCCGGTGACATGGTCGATCCGTGCTATCGAGAGACAAGTAAATTTGTGTTTTTTTCTTTGTTTGATTTGAATCACAATCGTTTTGCTTGTTTGCAGGTATGGTAGAAGTATACATTTTCCTTATATTGGATTTCGTAGTGAGCTTGAAGCTCAAGACGTGATTAAGTATTTCGATAAGCCTTTTCGTGATACTTGTCGAATATTTGTTGAGGTTTTCACTTAAACTTGAGACTCTGTTTCACTTGTGTACTAGTTTGAATCTTATTTGGATTATTCGTTAACCTATAGATTGCTCAAAAAGTCGGAGATGTGAACACATTCTGATAAGAACTGAAATCGGATCTCACAGATAAAAATCAATTTTTAATCATAAACTTTGTAAAATTTCTACAAATTTTAAGTTATTAAACAAAGTTATTGTTGTTCACAGAGTAGTAACAATAAATGGTATCAGATGCTGTTTTTAATTTTATTTCAGGCCCCCAAAATTTCAGGGCCGGCCCTGCAGAGAAGAAGGAATGCCGTCAGAGGAAGACATGATTTCACACTTTCAGTATCAGATCCGCCGAACTTTAGGTTTTGTTTGAGAGAAATTATTACACACAAACCCTAAAACACGCTTTATATACAAAATAAGTTTCACGTGCTACTCCATTGGGCTTTTTTTACTTCTTTTTTCTTTTTCCTTTTTCATAAACTTGGGCCCCATTCCATATTAAATGCAATTTTAAAAGACGTCGACCACCACCACCAAACACGATGCGTTGTGTTTGAACGGAACGTAATTAAAAATTAATTATTTTTTTAAAATGTTGTAGTTAATGTTGAAGTTACTTAACTATAGTTTAAGCTTATTAAATAGATTAATGGTTCACAGATATAGCCCGTGGAATCCATACGGAACCCTTCGCGGTAACCTCACGGTGGCGACGATTTCTAGCTCCGGCAACTTCGCGTCCATCACCAGAAACTACGACTCTCCGGCCTCCTCGTCCTGAACATATGTCACCATGTAACCGTCCGTCATCCTCCGCCGCCTCCGGATTTTCAGGATCCTTAGCTACGAAAAAAAACTCGCCTCCGTAACAACCTTGGCCGTACATTCTACCCGCCACCGTGAAATCTTCTCGATCTTATTTGGTCACGTCGAGCTTCACCACTCCCCAATTCTTCGTCATCGGATCTCCGGTCTTCGCGTTCCCGAGAAACGCTGGATTGATGACGGCGAGGTTCCTGGCCAAGATTCCGGTGACATGGTCGATCCGTGCTATCGAGAGACAAGTAAATTTTTGTTTTTTTCTTTGTTTGATTTGAATCACAATCGTTTTGCTTGTTTGCAGGTATGGTAGAAGTATACATTTTCCTTATATTGGATTTCGTAGTGAGCTTGAAGCTCAAGACGTGATTAAGTATTTCGATAAGCCTTTTCGTGATACTTGTCGAATATTTGTTGAGGTTTTCACTTAAACTTGAGACTCTGTTTCACTTGTGTACTAGTTTGAATCTTATTTGGATTATTCGTTAACCTATAGATTGCTCAAAAAGTCGGAGATGTGAACACATTCTGATAAGAACTGAAATCGGATCTCACAGATAAAAATCAATTTTTAATCATAAACTTTGTAAAATTTCTACAAATTTTAAGTTATTAAACAAAGTTACTGTTGTTCACAGAGTAGTAACAATAAATGGTATCAGATGCTGTTTTTAATTTTATTTCAGGCCCCCAAAATTTCAGGGCCGGCCCTGCAGAGAAGAAGGAATGTCGTCAGAGGAAGACATGATTACACACTTTCAGTATCAGATCCGCCGAACTTTAGGTTTGGTTTGAGAGAAATTATTACATACAAACCCTAAAACATGTTTTATATACAAAATAAGTTTCACGGGCTACTCCATTGGGCTTTTTTACTTCTTTTTTCTTTTTCCTTTCTAATAAACTTGGGCCCCATTCCATATTAAGTGCAATTTTAATAGACGTCGACCACCACCACCAAACACGATGTGTTGTGTTTGTACGGAACGTAATTAAAAACTAATTATTTTTTTAAAATGTTGTAGTTAATGTTGAAGTTACTTAACTATAGTTTAAGCTTATTAAATAGATTAATGGTTCACAGATATAGCCCGTGGAATCCATACGGAACCCTTCGCGGTAACCTCACGGTGGCGACGATTTCTAGCTCCGGCAACTTCGCGTCAATCACCAGAAACTACGACTCTCCGGCCTCCTCGTCCTGAACATATGTAACCATGTAACCGTCCGTCATCCTCCGCCGCCTCCGGATTTTCAGGATCCTTAGCTACGAAAAAAAACTCGCCTCCGTAACAACCTTGGCCGTACATTCTACCCGCCACCGTGAAATCTTCTCGATCTTATTTGGTCACGTCGAGCTTCACCACTCCCCAATCCTTCGTCATCGGATCTCCGGTCTTCGCGTTCCCGAGAAACGCTGGATTGATGACGGCGAGGTTCCTGGCCAAGATTCCGGTGACATGGTCGATCCGTGCTATCGAGAGACAAGTAAATTTGTGTTTTTTTCTTTGTTTGATTTGAATCACAATCGTTTTGCTTGTTTGCAGGTATGGTAGAAGTATACATTTTCCTTATATTGGATTTCGTAGTGAGCTTGAAGCTCAAGACGTGATTAAGTATTTCGATAAGCCTTTTCGTGATACTTGTCGAATATTTGTTGAGGTTTTCACTTAAACTTGAGACTCTGTTTCACTTGTGTACTAGTTTGAATCTTATTTGGATTATTCGTTAACCTATAGATTGCTCAAAAAGTCGGAGATGTGAACACATTCTGATAAGAACTGAAATCGGATCTCACAGATAAAAATCAATTTTTAATCATAAACTTTGTAAAATTTCTACAAATTTTAAGTTATTAAACAAAGTTATTGTTGTTCACAGAGTAGTAACAATAAATGGTATCAGATGCTGTTTTTAATTTTATTTCAGGCCCCCAAAATTTCAGGGCCGGCCCTGCAGAGAAGAAGGAATGCCGTCAGAGGAAGACATGATTTCACACTTTCAGTATCAGATCCGCCGAACTTTAGGTTTGGTTTGAGAGAAATTATTACACACAAACCCTAAAACACGCTTTATATACAAAATAAGTTTCACGTGCTACTCCATTGGGCTTTTTTGACTTCTTTTTTCTTTTTCCTTTTTCATAAACTTGGGCCCCATTCCATATTAAGTGCAATTTTAAAAGACGTCGACCACCACCACCAAACACGATGCGTTGTGTTTGTACGGAACGTAATTAAAAATTAATTATTTTTTTAAAATGTTGTAGTTAATGTTGAAGTTACTTAACTATAGTTTAAGCTTATTAAATAGATTAATGGTTCACAGATATAGCCCGTGGAATCCATACGGAACCCTTCGCGGTAACCTCACGGTGGCGACGATTTCTAGCTCCGGCAACTTCGCGTCAATCACCAGAAACTACGACTCTCTGGCCTCCTTGTCCTGAACATATGTCACCATGTAACCGTCCGTCATCCTCCGCCGCCTCCGGATTTTCAGGATCCTTAGCTACGAAAAAAAACTCGCCTCCTTAACAACCTTGGCCGTACATTCTACCCACCACCGTGAAATCTTCTCGATCTTATTTGGTCACGTCGAACTTCACCACTCCCCAATTCTTCGTCATCGGATCTCCGGTCTTCGCGTTCCCGAGAAACGCTGGATTGATGACGGCGAGGTTCCTGGCCAAGATTCCGGTGACATGGTCGATCCGTGCTATCGAGAGACAAGTAAATTTGTGTTTTTTTCTTTGTTTGATTTGAATCACAATCGTTTTGCTTGTTTGCAGGTATGGTAGAAGTATACATTTTCCTTATATTGGATTTCGTAGTGAGCTTGAAGCTCAAGACGTGATTAAGTATTTCGATAAGCTTTTTCGTGATACTTGTCGAATATTTGTTGAGGTTTTCACTTAAACTTGAGACTCTGTTTCACTTGTGTACTAGTTTGAATCTTATTTGGATTATTCGTTAACCTATAGATTGCTCAAAAAGTCGGAGATGTGAACACATTCTGATAAGAACTGAAATCGGATCTCACAGATAAAAATCAATTTTTAATCATAAACTTTGTAAAATTTCTACAAATTTTAAGTTATTAAACAAAGTTATTGTTGTTCACAGAGTAGTAACAATAAATGGTATCAGATGCTGTTTTTAATTTTATTTCAGGCCCCCAAAATTTCAGGGCCGGCCCTGCAGAGAAGAAGGAATGCCGTCAGAGGAAGACATGATTTCACATTTTCAGTATCAGATCCGCCGAACTTTAGGTTTGGTTTGAGAGAAATTATTACACACAAACCCTAAAAGACGCTTTATATACAAAATAAGTTTCACGGGCTATTCCATTGGGCTTTTTTTACTTCTTTTTTCTTTTTCCTTTTTCATAAACTTGGGCCCCATTCCATATTAAGTGCAATTTTAAAAGACGTCGACCACCACCACCAAACACGATGCGTTGTGTTTGTACGGAACGTAATTAAAAACTAATTATTTTTTTAAAATGTTGTAGTTAATGTTGAATTTACTTAACTATAGTTTAAGCTTATTAAATAGATTAATGGTTCACAGATATAGCCCGTGGAATCCATACGGAACCCTTCGCGGTAACCTCACGGTGGCGACGATTTCTAGCTCCGGCAACTTCGCGTCCATCACCAGAAACTACGACTCTCCGGCCTCCTCGTCCTGAACATATGTCACCATGTAACCGTCCGTCATCCTCCGGCGCCTCCAGATTTTCAGGATCCTGAGCTACGAAAAAAAACTCGCCGCCGTAACAACCTTGGCCGTACATTCTACCCGCCACCGTGAAATCTTCTCGATCTTATTTGGTCACGTCGAGCTTCACCACTCCCCAATTCTTCGTCATCGGATCTCCGGTCTTCGCGTTCCCGAGAAACGCTGGATTGATGACGGCGAGGTTCCTGGCCAAGATTCCGGTGACATGGTCGATCCGTGCTATAGAGAGACAAGTAAATTTGTGTTTTTTTCTTTGTTTGATTTGAATCACAATCGTTTTGCTTGTTTGCAGGTATGGTAGAAGTATACATTTTCCTTATATTGGATTTCGTAGTGAGCTTGAAGCTCAAGACGTGATTAAGTATTTCGATAAGCCTTTTCGTGATACTTGTCGAATATTTGTTGAGGTTTTCACTTAAACTTGAGACTCTGTTTCACTTGTGTACTAGTTTGAATCTTATTTGGATTATTCGTTAACCTATAGATTGCTCAAAAAGTCGGAGATGTGAACACATTCTGATAAGAACTGAAATCGGATCCCACAGATAAAAATCAATTTTTAATCATAAACTTTGTAAAATTTCTACAAATTTTAAGTTATTAAACAAAGTTACTGTTGTTCACAGAGTAATAACAATAAATGGTATCAGATGCTGTTTTTAATTTTATTTCAGGCCCCCAAAATTTCAGGGCCGGCCCTGCAGAGAAGAAGGAATGCCGTCAGAGGAAGACATGATATCACACTTTTAGTATCAGATCCGCCGAACTTTAGGTTTGGTTTGAGAGAAATTATTACACACAAACCCTAAAACACGCTTTATATACAAAATAAGTTTCTCGGGCTACTCCATTGGGCTTTTTTTACTTCTTTTTTCTTTTTCCTTTTTCATAAACTTGGTCCCCATTCCATATTAAGTGCAATTTTAAAAGACGTCGACCACCACCACCAAACACGATGCGTTGTGTTTGTACGGAACGTAATTAAAAACTAATTATTTTTTAAAAAACGTTGTAGTTAATGTTGAAGTTACTTAACTATACTTTAAGCTTATTAAATAGATTAATGGTTCACATATATAGCCTGTGGAATCCATACGGAACCCTTCGCGTTAACCTCACGGTGGCGACGATTTCTAGCTCCGGCAACTTCGCGTCAATCACCAGAAACTACGACTCTCCGGCCTCCTCGTCCTGAACATATGTCACCATGTAACCGTCCGTCATCCTCCGCCGCCTCCGGATTTTCAGGATCCTTAGCTACGAAAAAAAACTCGCCGCCGTAACAACCTTGGCCGTACATTCTACCCGCTACCGTGAAATCTTCTCGATCTTATTTGGTCACGTCGAGCTTCACCACTCCCCAATTCTTCGTCATCGGATCTCCGGTCTTCGCGTTCCCGAGGAACGCTGGATTGATGACGGCGAGCTTCCTGGCCAAGATTCCGGTGACATGGTCGATCCGTGCTATCGAGAGACAAGTAAATTTGTGTTTTTTTCTTTGTTTGATTTGAATCACAATCGTTTTGCTTGTTTGCAGGTATGGTAGAAGTATACATTTTCCTTATATTGGATTTCGTAGTGAGCTTGAAGCTCAAGACGTGATTAAGTATTTCGATAAGCCTTTTCGTGATACTTGTCGAATATTTGTTGAGGTTTTCACTTAAACTTGAGACTCTGTTTCACTTGTATACTAGTTTGAATCTTATTTGGATTATTCGTTAACCTATAGATTGCTCAAAAAGTCGGAGATGTGAATACACATTCTGATAAGAACTGAAATCGGATCTCACAGATAAAAATCAATTTTTAATCATAAACTTTGTAAAATTTCTACAAATTTTAAGTTATTAAACAAAGTTACTGTTGTTCACAGAGTAGTAACAATAAATGGTATCAGATGCTGTTTTTAATTTTATTTCAGGCCCCCAAAATTTCAGGGCCGGCCCTGCAGAGAAGAAGGAATGCCGTCAGAGGAAGACATGATTTCACATTTTCAGTATCAGATCCGCCGAACTTTAGGTTTGGTTTGAGAGAAATTATTACACACAAACCCTAAAAGACGCTTTATATACAAAATAAGTTTCACGGGCTATTCCATTGGGCTTTTTTTACTTCTTTTTTCTTTTTCCTTTTTCATAAACTTGGGCCCCATTCCATATTAAGTGCAATTTTAAAAGACGTCGACCACCACCACCAAACACGATGCGTTGTGTTTGTACGGAACGTAATTAAAAACTAATTATTTTTTTAAAATGTTGTAGTTAATGTTGAATTTACTTAACTATAGTTTAAGCTTATTAAATAGATTAATGGTTCACAGATATAGCCCGTGGAATCCATACGGAACCCTTCGCGGTAACCTCACGGTGGCGACGATTTCTAGCTCCGGCAACTTCGCGTCCATCACCAGAAACTACGACTCTCCGGCCTCCTCGTCCTGAACATATGTCACCATGTAACCGTCCGTCATCCTCCGGCGCCTCCAGATTTTCAGGATCCTTAGCTACGAAAAAAACTCGCCGCCGTAACAACCTTGGCCGTACATTCTACCCGCCACCGTGAAATCTTCTCGATCTTATTTGGTCACGTAGAGCTTCACCACTCCCCAATTCTTCGTCATCGGATCTCCGGTCTTCGCGTTCCCGAGAAACGCTGGATTGATGACGGCGAGGTTCCTGGCCAAGATTCCGGTGACATGGTCGATCCGTGCTATAGAGAGACAAGTAAATTTGTGTTTTTTTCTTTGTTTGATTTGAATCACAATCGTTTTGCTTGTTTGCAGGTATGGTAGAAGTATACATTTTCCTTATATTGGATTTCGTAGTGAGCTTGAAGCTCAAGACGTGATTAAGTATTTCGATAAGCCTTTTCGTGATACTTGTCGAATATTTGTTGAGGTTTTCACTTAAACTTGAGACTCTGTTTCACTTGTGTACTAGTTTGAATCTTATTTGGATTATTCGTTAACCTATAGATTGCTCAAAAAGTCGGAGATGTGAACACATTCTGATAAGAACTGAAATCGGATCCCACAGATAAAAATCAATTTTTAATCATAAACTTTGTAAAATTTCTACAAATTTTAAGTTATTAAACAAAGTTACTGTTGTTCACAGAGTAATAACAATAAATGGTATCAGATGCTGTTTTTAATTTTATTTCAGGCCCCCAAAATTTCAGGGCCGGCCCTGCAGAGAAGAAGGAATGCCGTCAGAGGAAGACATGATATCACACTTTTAGTATCAGATCCGCCGAACTTTAGGTTTGGTTTGAGAGAAATTATTACACACAAACCCTAAAACACGCTTTATATACAAAATAAGTTTCTCGGGCTACTCCATTGGGCTTTTTTTACTTCTTTTTTCTTTTTCCTTTTTCATAAACTTGGTCCCCATTCCATATTAAGTGCTATTTTAAAAGACGTCGACCACCACCACCAAACACGATGCGTTGTGTTTGTACGGAACGTAATTAAAAACTAATTATTTTTTAAAAAATGTTGTAGTTAATGTTGAAGTTACTTAACTATACTTTAAGCTTATTAAATAGATTAATGGTTCACATATATAGCCTGTGGAATCCATACGGAACCCTTCGCGTTAACCTCACGGTGGCGACGATTTCTAGCTCCGGCAACTTCGCGTCAATCACCAGAAACTACGACTCTCCGGCCTCCTCGTCCTGAACATATGTCACCATGTAACCGTCCGTCATCCTCCGCCGCCTCCGGATTTTCAGGATCCTTAGCTACGAAAAAAAACTCGCCGCCGTAACAACCTTGGCCGTACATTCTACCCGCTACCGTGAAATCTTCTCGATCTTATTTGGTCACGTCGAGCTTCACCACTCCCCAATTCTTCGTCATCGGATCTCCGGTCTTCGCGTTCCCGAGGAACGCTGGATTGATGACGGCGAGCTTCCTGGCCAAGATTCCGGTGACATGGTCGATCCGTGCTATCGAGAGACAAGTAAATTTGTGTTTTTTTCTTTGTTTGATTTGAATCACAATCGTTTTGCTTGTTTGCAGGTATGGTAGAAGTATACATTTTCCTTATATTGGATTTCGTAGTGAGCTTGAAGCTCAAGACGTGATTAAGTATTTCGATAAGCCTTTTCGTGATACTTGTCGAATATTTGTTGAGGTTTTCACTTAAACTTGAGACTCTGTTTCACTTGTATACTAGTTTGAATCTTATTTGGATTATTCGTTAACCTATAGATTGCTCAAAAAGTCGGAGATGTGAATACACATTCTGATAAGAACTGAAATCGGATCTCACAGATAAAAATCAATTTTTAATCATAAACTTTGTAAAATTTCTACAAATTTTAAGTTATTAAACAAAGTTACTGTTGTTCACAGAGTAGTAACAATAAATGGTATCAGATGCTGTTTTTAATTTTATTTCAGGCCCCCAAAATTTCAGGGTCGGCCCTGCAGAGAAGAAGGAATGCCGTCAGAGGAAGACATGATTTCACATTTTCAGTATCAGATCCGCCGAACTTTAGGTTTGGTTTGAGAGAAATTATTACACACAAACCCTAAAACACGCTTTATATACAAAATAAGTTTCTCGGGCTACTCCATTGGGCTTTTTTGGACTTCTTTTTTCTTTTTCCTTTTTAATAAACTTGGGCCCCATTCCATATTAAGTGCAATTTTAAAAGACGTCGACTGTAACATCCGTGAACCAGAAAGTTGTGTTGGAAGTGGTGTTGGGCGATGCTAGGGGTTCGGGAGTAGTTGGCACATGCTCTTAGAGGTGTGGATTGAGGGTTGGCTGTACATGTTCTTGTTTGATTGTTGTGCAGTCGGTCTAAGGTTCAAGCATCGCGAAGAAAGTGTGTTAAATTCTTCTGAACGACTAGTATCGATCGACACCCGAAGGGTGTCGATCGACACCGGTTATCGGGTTTGATTTTCCGGTTTTAAGTCGATCGATTTGCAATTGGAGTTGGTTTGGTCGAGTGGTGTCGACCGACACCAAGGGAGGGTGTCGATCGACACCGGTTATGGTGAAATCGACCGGTTCGATTTAAGTCGGCTGGTTTTGTCTGGTTTAAGGGTTTTGGAAACCCTAAGTCGCGAATAAAGTCTCTGGCCGCGAGAAAAAGTCACTTTTTGGAGTTTCTAAGTTAGAAAAGGAGGCAGAGACTTTTCAGAGGTGATTTGGGAGATTCCTGAAGTTTGGAGGCTTGATCTGAGGTTGTGGGTGGCTGTTCTATCTCCTTTCCCTCTTTCCAATCCGTTTCTAAGGTGAGTGCGTGACTGTAGGCCCGTTGATCAATAGAGATTGTTTGATTTCAAGTTTTGGTTGTGTTCTTGAGTTGTTTATGCTGGATTTCGTGTTTTGATAGTATTGGGGCGTTGAAAACCCCTAGATTTTGTGTTATTGCGATTTTGGAATGTGATTTTCGTAGCTTCTGGTTTCTGGGCGTCGAGCCGGTGTCGAGCGACACTCGATGAGTGTCGATCGACACTCGGGAGGCTGGCGTCGATCGACACCATAGAGGTGTCGGTCGACACCGACCTGGGTGTCAGGAAACGTGGGTGTTTCCTGACAGGGAGTTCATGTTGTTGTGGTTTCTGTTGAGCAATGTTATTGTTATTGATTATTGTGATGTTTGTCTAGTGTTTGACGTAATTGGCCTGTAGGCAGGATGATCCACTCACTAAGTATTTATGATAATACTTACGCATCTCTATTCCAATGTGATGCAGGTAACAGCAATGTTCTTCCGCGGAAAGAGACCGAGAGAAGAGGATGATGAGATTAGGAATTTGATTCTGGCTTTGTTGTTATGGTTGACCAGAAATTCGTGAGTTAGGGTGTTAGACTTTATTTTAATAATGTAGCAAACCGGCTTAGGTTGCTTATTGGTTATTGGTTTTATTGGTTTTATTCTTTATTGGTTATTGTTGAATAATTATTTATGATTTAATAATATTGGTTTTCTTCCGCATTGTGTTGAATTAGCTGTTGAGGATTAATATTTATGGGAATATTAATCTGGGCTAATTATTTAATATAAAAAAAAAAAAAAGTTTCGGTTGTTTCATTTTGGTATCAGAGCGTAGTCGGTTTTAGGACTGTTAGAATTGGATGAATTGGATTGTGTGGTTAATTGATTATGTGAGTTAGTCAATTAGTGGTTTAATCTCATCCTCTCGGTCTTCCAGTTTTCCGCGGGTAAGTGAGTTGGGGTATTTGGTGTGTTGTGGTTTTGTGTTGTGTTTTGACCTTTGTTCTTTTTCTGTACTTGGTGGTAGTGCAGAGAGATGGACGCAGGTCGTGGTCGTGGCCGTGGTCGTGGTCGCGGTGCAGCCCGTGGGGGCAGAGGAGCTGGTCGCGGTGGGCGAGCAGCGGGTCGTGGAGGTCGGGGTGCTGGTCGTGGAGTGCCAGAGGCTGAGGCCTCAGTGGAGAGTGCGGCGCCTAGTGTGGCGGCGGCGTCGGTGACACAGTCTGTTTCGTTAGCCGGTGGGGCTAGTTTGGGCGTCGGGGGTGGCGCGGGGGCAGGAGCAGTTCCCGGTGGGGGCGCGGCTCTTGCTCAGGGTGATTTGATTGTGGGGCTACTGACGCAGCTTTTGGCACGTCTTCCAGAGGCAGTTCCACAGCAGGCTCCGGTTGCACCTCCAGCGGCCGGGGCACAGGTTGGTGCCGGGGCACATGTTGGTGCCGGTTTTGTTGCGCAGCAGGAGGCTGTGGTGCAGCAGGGTGTTGCAGTTGGGGTTTCTCCTTATCGTGAGATGATGAGGGAGATGCAGAGGATTGGTACGCCTACGTTTGAGGGCGGGGTTACTCCAGAGCAGGCTGATGAGTGGCGTCAGAGGTTGGAGCGGAACTTCGATTCTGTTCGTTGTCCGGCACAGTTTCAGGTTGAGTTGGCAGTGCACTACCTTGGAGGTGATGCACATTTGTGGTGGAGGTCTGTTAGGACCAGGAGAGAGGTTTGGACTTGGGTTGACTTCGTCGAGGAGTTCAACCACAAGTTTTTCCCTCAGGAGGCTCGTGACAGGCTGCAGTTGAGGTTTTTGGACTTGACTCAGGGTGAGAGGTCTGTTCGAGAGTACGATGCAGAGTTCTGCAGATTGGTGGTCTTTTCGGGTGGTGAGCTGATCAGTGAGCGAGCATTGACGTCGCGGTTTCTTCAAGGGCTTCGGAGGAACATCAGGACTCAGTGCAGAGGTGGTATGTACCACACCAGAGCTGGTTTAGTGGAGTTGGCAGCGTCCATTGAGGAGGACTTGCGTGAGCCGGCGAGTACGGCGGTTGTTCCAGTTGCAGTTGCTCCTGCTACCCATCCTCGGGGCCAGCAGCAGCATCAGCAGCGCAGAGGTCACAGTTCTGGTTACGGCAGGGGCAGTAGGCCTGCGCAGGGCCAGAAGAGGAGAGCAGACGAGATATCTGCTAGTAGCCCGAGTACGGGTGGGTGTTTTGGTTGTGGGGGTCTGGATCACAGAGTTGCGACTTGCCCCAAGAGGGCGGGATCCAGAGAGTCGACAGTGTGCTACTACTGCAGGGAGCCGGGGCATATCAAGACTATGTGTCCCAAGTTGCAGCAGAGAGCAGTGGCAGCGGCGATTCAGCCGTTGGCTATTCAGTCAGCAGCGCAGGTTGCGGCGTTGCAGTCAGGTGGTGCGCCGAGAGTGTATACTTCGGCAGAGGTGGGCCAGACCAGTCAGTCAGGCCAGATCACAGGTAAAATCTTGACTCAGACTTTTAAATTCTTAAGGTAGAATTGTGGTGTTGTCTGTTTCTGTTATTTTACTGTGATAGAGTTAGAGGTTCTCAACACTTGTGGAATTGTGTAGGGACCTTGTTAGTTGGAGGTTTTGAGTCTCACGTTCTGTTTGACTCGGGAGCATCTAATTGCTTCATTACTCCGGAGAGAGCTGAGGGTAGTGGTATTCGGAGTAGCGATGGCGAGGCTTCAGGCTTTGTCAAGGTGGCCGGTGGTGGTTATTTGGCTACTTCGGGCAGAGCTAGAGCAGTTGATGTGCGTATTGCGGGGCAGTCTATGCCAGCAGATTTGGTCATCAGTCCGGTGGAACTGTATGACGTGATTTTGGGGATGGACTGGTTATCCCTATACCGAGTTCATCTGGATTGCTACAGGGGTAGAGTGGTGTTCGAGCAGGATGCAGGGAAGTTGGTTTATCAGGGAGTGAGACCGACTTCGGGGAGTATAGTGATTTCAGCTATTCAGGCAGAGCAGTTGTTAGAACGGGGCTGCGAAGCCTATTTGGCGACGATCACTATGACAGAGTCCAGTGGTGAGGTGAGTCTGCAGGATATTCAGGTTGTCCAGGATTTTGAGGATGTTTTTCGGTCGCTGAAGGGATTGCCACCATCTCGGTCAGATCCTTTCACGATTGAATTAGAGCCCGGGACAGCTCCGATATCGAAGACACCTTACAGGATGGCTCCAGCAGAGATGGCAGAGCTGAAGAAGCAGCTAGAGGACCTTTTGAGTAAAGGGTTCATCAGACCTAGTGTTTCGCCATGGGGAGCGCCAGTGTTGTTCGTTAAGAAGAAGGATGGCAGTTTTCGGTTGTGCATCGATTACCGGGGACTTAACCGAGTCACAGTGAAGAACAGGTACCCACTTCCGAGGATTGATGAGTTGTTGGATCAGTTGAGAGGGGCTACTTGGTTCTCTAAGATTGACTTGGCATCGGGATATCATCAGATTCTGATAGATGAGGCAGATGTCCGGAAGACAGCTTTTCGGACAAGGTATGGGCATTTCGAGTTTGTGGTCATGCCTTTTGGTTTGACTAATGCGCCGGCAGCATTTATGAGGTTGATGAACGACGTGTTCAGGGAGTTTCTGGATGTGTTTGTCATCATTTTTATCGATGACATTTTGGTGTATTCGAGGAGTCCAGAGGAGCATGCGACTCATTTGAGGCTTGTGTTGGAGAAGCTTCGAGAGCAGAAGCTGTTTGCCAAGTTGAGCAAGTGCAGCTTTTGGCAGAGGGAGATGGGTTTTCTTGGCCACATTGTTTCTGCAGAGGGAGTTTCTGTGGATCCGGCTAAGATTGAGGCTATCAGAGATTGGCCTAGACCGAGTAGTGCTACCGAGATCAGGAGTTTTCTGGGTTTAGCAGGCTACTACAGGAGGTTCGTCAAGGGGTTTGCGAGTATGTCTCAGCCGATGACGAGGTTGACTGGCAAGGATGTGCCGTTTGTGTGGTCGCAGGAGTGCGAAGAGAGCTTTGGGAAGCTCAAGGAGATGTTGACTAGTACACCTGTTTTGGCATTACCCGACCCGGGGAAGCCATATGTAGTGTACACAGATGCTTCAGGTGTTGGACTTGGTTGTGTTTTGATGCAGGAGGGCAGAGTGATTGCCTATGCTTCGAGGCAGTTGCAGGGCAGTGAGCGCAACCGTCCTACACATGATCTTGAGTTGGGAGCAGTGGTTTTTGCACTCAAGATTTGGAGGTCTTATCTTTATGGTGGTAGAGTGCAGATCTTCACAGATCACAAGAGTCTACAGCATATTTTCACTCAGCCTTTGCTGAATGCGAGACAGACGCGTTGGGTGGAGTTTCTGGCAGATTATGACTTGGATATTGTTTATCATCCAGGCAAGGCCAATTTGGTGGCAGATGCTTTGAGTCGACGGAGGGTTGATTCAGATAGAGAGCGTGGTGTTGAGGCTTTGGTCAGTGAGTTGAGTACATTGCGTCTATGTGCTATTTCCGAGGAGCCGTTGGGCTTGGAGGCGGCTGACCAGGCAGATTTACTTAGCAGGATCAGAGTGGCTCAGCAGGATGATCCGGTTTTGTTGGATGCATCGCGGGCAGCTGGTTCTGAGTATCAGGTCTCTTCGAATGGGACTATCTTAGTTCGTGGGCGAGTTTGTGTGCCCAAGGATGAGGAGTTGAGGCAGGAGGTTTTGAGAGAGGCTCATTCGAGCAAGTTTTCGATTCATCCGGGTGCGACCAAGATGTACCGTGACCTCAAACGGTATTATCATTGGGTTGGGATGAAGAGGGATGTGGCAGATTGGGTTGCGAGGTGCAACACTTGTTCTTTGGTCAAGGCAGAGCATCAGGTGCCTAGTGGTCTTTTGCAGAGTTTACCCATTCCAGAGTGGAAGTGGGATATGATCACTATGGATTTTGTGGTGGGATTACCTATCTCACGGACTTTTGATGCGATTTGGGTCATTGTGGATCGCTTGACCAAGTCAGCACATTTCTTGGCTATCAAGAAGACAGATGGAGCGGCTGTCTTAGCTAGGAAGTTTGTGCGAGAGATTGTGAGGCTGCATGGAGTGCCAGCCAGTATCGTGTCGGATAGAGATCCGAGGTTTGCTTCAGAGTTTTGGAGGGCATTTCAGACTGAGATGGGCACTAAGGTGCATATGAGTACAGCGTATCATCCGCAGACAGATGGGCAGTCAGAGAGGACTATTCAGACTTTGGAGGATCTGCTTAGGATGTGTGTACTGGATTGGGGTGGTCATTGGGCTGATCATCTGTGTTTGGCAGAGTTTGCCTATAACAACAGTTTTCAGTCTAGTATTGGTATGGCTCCTTATGAGGCTTTGTATGGGAGGCCATGCAGGACACCCTTATGCTGGACCCAAGTGGGGGAGCGCAGCATGTTTGGAGCCAGTTTTGTTCAGGAGACGACGGAGAAGATTCGTGTCTTGAGGCTGAACATGAAGGAGGCTCAGGATAGACAGAGGAGTTATGCAGATAGGCGGCGGCGTGAGCTTGAGTTTCAGGTGGGAGATAGAGTTTATCTCAAGATGGCTATGTTGAGGGGCCCTAACAGGTCCATAGCAGAGAACAAGCTCAGTCCGCGTTTTATGGGTCCGTTTCCAGTGGTGGAGCGAGTTGGACCAGTGGCTTATCGGTTAGAGTTGCCACCGATTATGAGCGCCTTTCATAAGGTGTTTCATGTGTCTATGTTGAGGAGGTGTTTGCGTCCTTCAGAGGAGGTAGTGGTTGAGATTCCAGAGGATCTTCAGCCAGATATGACAGTTCCGGCAGTTCCTGTGAGGATTCTTGAGAGGAGAGTCAAGGTTCTGCGGAACAAGAGGGTGCCATTGTTGAGAGTCTTGTGGGACTGTAGTGGCACAGAGGAACAGACTTGGGAGCCAGAGGCAAAGATGAAGCTGAAGTTCGGAAAGTGGTTCGACAAGCAGGCTGTGGAGTGATTCATCTTTGTGGTTCTAGTCTTGTTTTTGGTTTTGTTGTTGTTGGTTTTGGACTTATGTATTTTCGTTTTGTTGTACGATATACATTTCTGGAGTTATATGAGATGGAGTTTTGCCTCATATTTTTGGTTATGGTTTGGATGTTACAAGTTTCTTTGGCCGGTGGGGTCATTGAGAGTTTTTAGTCACATGTTGGTACGCGTTTCAGATTTTATTACTCGTTTTGTCTAGAGGCGGTGGGCCTTGTAGACGGTGGTTCTATTTGTGTTGGGACGTTAGGTGCCCAACGGACTCATATTGGGGGTCGCTACCTCGATATGGGTTGTTTTAGTGACAGTGGGTCACGTTTTGGTTGTGACTTCGGGTCACGTTTGGTTTTGTGACATTGGTCACATTTTGGTACTGGACCGTGAGTCGCAGTATGGATGTCATGACAGTGGGTTATGGCATTGAGAGTAATAATATCTTGGAAACATGCTTATAACATAGGACTAAAATTTGAGTTTTGAGGTCTTGGAGAGACGTTTGTGTTGGGATTCGAGGACGAATCCATTTTAGTGGGGGAGAATTGTAACATCCGTGAACCAGAAAGTTGTGTTGGAAGTGGTGTTGGGCGATGCTAGGGGTTCGGGAGTAGTTGGCACATGCTCTTAGAGGTGTGGATTGAGGGTTGACTGTACATGTTCTTGTTTGATTGTTGTGCAGTCGGTCTAAGGTTCAAGCATCGCGAAGAAAGTGTGTTAAATTCTTCTGAACGACTAGTATCGATCGACACCCGAAGGGTGTCGATCGACACCGGTTATCGGGTTTGATTTCCGGTTTAAGTCGATCGATTTGCAATTGGAGTTGGTTTGGTCGAGTGGTGTCGACCGACACCAAGGGAGGGTGTCGATCGACACCGGTTATGGTGAAATCGACCGGTTCGATTTAAGTCGGCTGGTTTTGTCTGGTTTAAGGGTTTTGGAAACCCTAAGTCGCGAATAAAGTCTCTGGCCGCGAGAAAAAGTCACTTTTTGGAGTTTCTAAGTTAGAAAAGGAGGCAGAGACTTTTCAGAGGTGATTTGGGAGATTCCTGAAGTTTGGAGGCTTGATCTGAGGTTGTGGGTGGCTGTTCTATCTCCTTTCCCTCTTTCCAATCCGTTTCTAAGGTGAGTGCGTGACTGTAGGCCCGTTGATCAATAGAGATTGTTTGATTTCAAGTTTTGGTTGTGTTCTTGAGTTGTTTATGCTGGATTTCGTGTTTTGATAGTATTGGGGCGTTGAAAACCCCTAGATTTTGTGTTATTGCGATTTTGGAATGTGATTTTCGTAGCTTCTGGTTTCTGGGCGTCGAGCCGGTGTCGAGCGACACTCGATGAGTGTCGATCGACACTCGGGAGGCTGGCGTCGATCGACACCATAGAGGTGTCGGTCGACACCGACCTGGGTGTCAGGAAACGTGGGTGTTTCCTGACAGGGAGTTCATGTTGTTGTGGTTTCTGTTGAGCAATGTTATTGTTATTGATTATTGTGATGTTTGTCTAGTGTTTGACGTAATTGGCCTGTAGGCAGGATGATCCACTCACTAAGTATTTATGATAATACTTACGCATCTCTATTCCAATGTGATGCAGGTAACAGCAATGTTCTTCCGCGGAAAGAGACCGAGAGAAGAGGATGATGAGATTAGGAATTTGATTCTGGCTTTGTTGTTATGGTTGACCAGAAATTCGTGAGTTAGGGTGTTAGACTTTATTTTAATAATGTAGCAAACCGGCTTAGGTTGCTTATTGGTTATTGGTTTTATTGGTTTTATTCTTTATTGGTTATTGTTGAATAATTATTTATGATTTAATAATATTGGTTTTCTTCCGCATTGTGTTGAATTAGCTGTTGAGGATTAATATTTATGGGAATATTAATCTGGGCTAATTATTTAATATAAAAAAAAAAAAAAGTTTCGGTTGTTTCATCGACCACCACCACCAAACACGATGCGTTGTGTTTGTACGGAACGTAATTAAAAACTAATTATTTTTTAAAAATGTTGTAGTTAATGTTGAAGTTACTTAACTATAGTTTAAGCTTATTAAATAGATTAATGGTTCACCGATATAGCCCGTGGAATCCATACGGAACCCTTCGCGGTAACCTCACGGTGGCGACGATTTCTAGCTCCGGCAACTTCGCCTCCATCACCAGAAACTACGACTCTCCGGCCTCCTCGTCCTGAACATATGTCACCATGTAACCGTCCGTCATCCTCCGCCGCCTCCGGATTTTCAGGATCCTTAGCTACGAAAAAAAACTCGCCGCCGTAACAACCTTGGCCGTACATTCTACCCGCCACCGTGAAATCTTCTCGATCTTATTTGGTCACGTCGAGCTTCACCACTCCCCAATTCTTCGTCATCGGATCTCCGGTCTTCGCGTTCCCGAGAAACGCTGGATTGATGACGGCGAGCTTCCTGGCCAAGATTCCGGTTACATGGTCGATCCGTGCTATCGAGAGACAAGTAAATTTGTGTTTTTTTCCTTGTTTGATTTGAATCACAATCGTTTTGCTTGTTTGCAGGTATGGTAGAAGTATACATTTTCCTTATATTGGATTTCGTAGTGAGCTTGAAGCTCAAGACGTGATTAAGTATTTCGATAAGCCTTTTCGTGATACTTGTCGAATATTTGTTGAGGTTTTCACTTAAACTTGAGACTCTGTTTCACTTGTGTACTAGTTTGAATCTTATTTGGATTATTCGTTAACCTATAGATTGCTCAAAAAGTCGGAGATGTGAACACATTCTGATAAGAACTGAAATCGGATCCCACAGATAAAAATCAATTTTTAATCATAAACTTTGTAAAATTTCTACAAATTTTAAGTTATTAAACAAAGTTACTGTTGTTCACAGAGTAATAACAATAAATGGTATCAGATGCTGTTTTTAATTTTATTTCAGGCCCCCAAAATTTCAGGGCCGGCCCTGCAGAGAAGAAGGAATGCCGTCAGAGGAAGACATGATTTCACACTTTTAGTATCAGATCCGCCGAACTTTAGGTTTGGTTTGAGAGAAATTATTACACACAAACCCTAAAACACGCTTTATATACAAAATAAGTTTCTCGGGCTACTCCATTGGGCTTTTTTTACTTCTTTTTTCTTTTTCCTTTTTCATAAACTTGGTCCCCATTCCATATTAAGTGCAATTTTAAAAGACGTCGACCACCACCACCAAACACGATGCGTTGTGTTTGTACGGAACGTAATTAAAAACTAATTATTTTTTAAAAAATGTTGTAGTTAATGTTGAAGTTACTTAACTATACTTTAAGCTTATTAAATAGATTAATGGTTCACATATATAGCCTGTGGAATCCATACGGAACCCTTCGCGTTAACCTCACGGTGGCGACGATTTCTAGCTCCGGCAACTTCGCGTCAATCACCAGAAACTACGACTCTCCGGCCTCCTCGTCCTGAACATATGTCACCATGTAACCGTCCGTCATCCTCCGCCGCCTCCGGATTTTCAGGATCCTTAGCTACGAAAAAAAACTCGCCGCCGTAACAACCTTGGCCGTACATTCTACCCGCCACCGTGAAATCTTCTCGATCTTATTTGGTCACGTCGAGCTTCACCACTCCCCAATTCTTCGTCATCGGATCTCCGGTCTTCGCGTTCCCGAGGAACGCTGGATTGATGACGGCGAGCTTCCTGGCCAAGATTCCGGTGACATGGTCGATCCGTGCTATCGAGACACAAGTAAATTTGTGTTTTTTTCTTTGTTTGATTTGAATCACAATCGTTTTGCTTGTTTGCAGGTATGGTAGAAGTATACATTTTCCTTATATTGGATTTCGTAGTGAGCTTGAAGCTCAAGACGTGATTAAGTATTTCGATAAGCCTTTTCGTGATACTTGTCGAATATTTGTTGAGGTTTTCACTTAAACTTGAGACTCTGTTTCACTTGTGTACTAGTTTGAATCTTATTTGGATTATTCGTTAACCTATAGATTGCTCAAAAAGTCGGAGATGTGAATACACATTCTGATAAGAACTGAAATCGGATCTCACAGATAAAAATCAATTTTTAATCATAAACTTTGTAAAATTTCTACAAATTTTAAGTTATTAAACAAAGTTACTGTTGTTCACAGAGTAGTAACAATAAATGGTATCAGATGCTGTTTTTAATTTTATTTCAGGCCCCCAAAATTTCAGGGCCGGCCCTGCAGAGAAGAAGGAATGCCGTCAGAGGAAGACATGATTTCACATTTTCAGTATCAGATCCGCCGAACTATAGGTTTGGTTTGAGAGAAATTATTACACACAAACCCTAAAACACGCTTTATATACAAAATAAGTTTCTCGGGCTACTCCATTGGGCTTTTTTTACTTCTTTTTTCTTTTTCCTTTTTAATAAACTTGGGCCCCATTCCATATTAAGTGCAATTTTAAAAGACGTCGACCACCACCACCAAACACGATGCGTTGTGTTTGTACGGAACGTAATTAAAAACTAATTATTTTTTAAAAAATGTTGTAGTTAATGTTGAAGTTACTTAACTATACTTTAAGCTTATTAAATAGATTAATGGTTCACATATATAGCCTGTGGAATCCATACGGAACCCTTCGCGTTAACCTCACGGTGGCGACGATTTCTAGCTCCGGCAACTTCGCGTCAATCACCAGAAACTACGACTCTCCGGCCTCCTCGTCCTGAACATATGTCACCATGTAACCGTCCGTCATCCTCCGCCGCCTCCGGATTTTCAGGATCCTTAGCTACGAAAAAAAACTCGCCGCCGTAACAACCTTGGCCGTACATTCTACCCGCCACCGTGAAATCTTCTCGATCTTATTTGGTCACGTCGAGCTTCACCACTCCCCAATTCTTCGTCATCGGATCTCCGGTCTTCGCGTTCCCGAGGAACGCTGGATTGATGACGGCGAGCTTCCTGGCCAAGATTCCGGTGACATGGTCGATCCGTGCTATCGAGACACAAGTAAATTTGTGTTTTTTTCTTTGTTTGATTTGAATCACAATCGTTTTGCTTGTTTGCAGGTATGGTAGAAGTATACATTTTCCTTATATTGGATTTCGTAGTGAGCTTGAAGCTCAAGACGTGATTAAGTATTTCGATAAGCCTTTTCGTGATACTTGTCGAATATTTGTTGAGGTTTTCACTTAAACTTGAGACTCTGTTTCACTTGTGTACTAGTTTGAATCTTATTTGGATTATTCGTTAACCTATAGATTGCTCAAAAAGTCGGAGATGTGAATACACATTCTGATAAGAACTGAAATCGGATCTCACAGATAAAAATCAATTTTTAATCATAAACTTTGTAAAATTTCTACAAATTTTAAGTTATTAAACAAAGTTACTGTTGTTCACAGAGTAGTAACAATAAATGGTATCAAATGCTGTTTTTAATTTTATTTCAGGCCCCCAAAATTTCAGGGCCGGCCCTGCAGAGAAGAAGGAATGCCGTCAGAGGAAGACATGATTTCACATTTTCAGTATCAGATCCGCCGAACTTTAGGTTTGGTTTGAGAGAAATTATTACACACAAACCCTAAAACACGCTTTATATACAAAATAAGTTTCTCGGGCTACTCCATTGGGCTTTTTTTACTTCTTTTTTCTTTTTCCTTTTTAATAAACTTGGGCCCCATTCCATATTAAGTGCAATTTTAAAAGACGTCGACCACCACCACCAAACACGATGCGTTGTGTTTGTACGGAACGTAATTAAAAACTAATTATTTTTTAAAAAATGTTGTAGTTAATGTTGAAGTTACTTAACTATACTTTAAGCTTATTAAATAGATTAATGGTTCACATATATAGCCTGTGGAATCCATACGGAACCCTTCGCGTTAACCTCACGGTGGCGACGATTTCTAGCTCCGGCAACTTCGCGTCAATCACCAGAAACTACGACTCTCCGGCCTCCTCGTCCTGAACATATGTCACCATGTAACCGTCCGTCATCCTCCGCCGCCTCCGGATTTTCAGGATCCTTAGCTACGAAAAAAACTCGCCGCCGTAACAACCTTGGCCGTACATTCTACCCGCCACCGTGAAATCTTCTCGATCTTATTTGGTCACGTCGAGCTTCACCACTCCCCAATTCTTCGTCATCGGATCTCCGGTCTTCGCGTTCCCGAGGAACGCTGGATTGATGACGGCGAGCTTCCTGGCCAAGATTCCGGTGACATGGTCGATCCGTGCTATCGAGACACAAGTAAATTTGTGTTTTTTTCTTTGTTTGATTTGAATCACAATCGTTTTGCTTGTTTGCAGGTATGGTAGAAGTATACATTTTCCTTATATTGGATTTCGTAGTGAGATTGAAGCTCAAGACGTGATTAAGTATTTCGATAAGCCTTTTCGTGATACTTGTCGAATATTTGTTGAGGTTTTCACTTAAACTTGAGACTCTGTTTCACTTGTGTACTAGTTTGAATCTTATTTGGATTATTCGTTAACATATAGATTGCTCAAAAAGTCGGAGATGTGAATACACATTCTGATAAGAACTGAAATCGGATCTCACAGATAAAAATCAGTTTTTAATCATAAACTTTGTAAAATTTCTACAAATTTTAAGTTATTAAACAAAGTTACTGTTGTTCACAGAGTAGTAACAATAAATGGTATCAGATGCTGTTTTTAATTTTATTTCAGGCCCCCAAAATTTCAGGGCCGGCCCTGCAGAGAAGAAGGAATGCCGTCAGAGGAAGACATGATTTCACATTTTCAGTATCAGATCCGCCGAACTTTAGGTTTGGTTTGAGAGAAATTATTACACACAAACCCTAAAACACGCTTTATATACAAAATAAGTTTCTCGGGCTACTCCATTGGGCTTTTTTTACTTCTTTTTTCTTTTTCCTTTTTAATAAACTTGGGCCCCATTCCATATTAAGTGCAATTTTAAAAGACGTCGACCACCACCACCAAACACGATGCGTTGTGTTTGTACGGAACGTAATTAAAAACTAATTATTTTTTAAAAATGTTGTAGTTAATGTTGAAGTTACTTAACTATAGTTTAAGCTTATTAAATAGATTAATGGTTCACCGATATAGCCCGTGGAATCCATACGGAACCCTTCGCGGTAACCTCACGGTGGCGACGATTTCTAGCTCCGGCAACTTCGCCTCCATCACCAGAAACTACGACTCTCCGGCCTCCTCGTCCTGAACATATGTCACCATGTAACCGTCCGTCATCCTCCGCCGCCTCCGGATTTTCAGGATCCTTAGCTACGAAAAAAAACTCGCCGCCGTACATTCTACCCGCCACCGTGAAATCTTCTCGATCTTATTTGGTCACGTCGAGCTTCACCACTCCTCAATTCTTCGTCATCGGATCTCCGGTCTTCGCGTTCCCGAGAAACGCTGGATTGATGACGGCGAGGTTCCTGGCCAAGATTCCGGTGACATGGTCGATCCGTGCTATTGAGAGACAAGTAAATTTGTGTTTTTTTCTTTGTTTGATTTGAATCACAATCGTTTTGCTTGTTTGCAGGTATGGTAGAAGTATACATTTTCCTTATATTGGATTTCGTAGTGAGCTTGAAGCTCAAGACGTGATTAAGTATTTCGATAAGCCTTTTCGTGATACTTGTCGAATATTTGTTGAGGTTTTCACTTAAACTTGAGACTCTGTTTCACTTGTGTACTAGTTTGAATCTTATTTGGATTATTTGGATTATTCGTTAACCTAATGAGCTCAAAAAGTGAACATTCTGAGTCCGTTGAATCGGCACTCACTCAAGTAATGAAATGTAATGAAGAATCTTAAACAGTGGTTCTGCTAAAAGAGACAAAAGGTCTAAGTAGAAACCAGAGGCTGTTGATTCTGAGCTCCAAGAACTTCTTGAGGTTATGCAGATGGTTAAGTCGAAAATCTGGAATGGAATCTGCGGCAAGGTATTATTCATGTCAAAAACTAGCCTCATGTTTGGTTACATTTCATGATGATCATTTAATTAGTAAATCTTTCATGCGTTTATGTACTTCCGCTTTAGCTCTCTTTTCTTTAGATCTTCGCTTCATCCTACCCATGACAGTTTTGACAAGCATAGTCTTCAAAAGCTCAGGTTGGCCTCTCACAAAGTATTCCTTGTGTCCAAATTCCAAATGTTGAGACTCCTTAATCCTTACAAATCCCTACCATAGAGATAGAGAGCAAACCAAGATTCAATTAAAACTGCATCATAGAGACTTAGAGAGAGAGAGAGAGAAAGGAGAGAGGGAGAGAGACGATTCTAAACTTGGAGATCGATAATATTGCAATACTAGGGAGAAGTCCGCGCGTTGCGCGTAAATTCGTTCCTATGAATTTTTGAAAAAATTATTTTTTATTATTAGTATTTTATGCTTGTCAAAATTATACATTTAAATTTACTACGTGATAGGTTTTTTTTGTTCGACCATATATTTTTTTTGACAATCTTTCAATTGGATATGATTGAATTAAATATTATATGCTAATTATATATCATTGAAAATTAGAAATCTTATAGTGAAATTTAATCATTTTGTAATAAAGTTTTACGAAATCTGGAGGATAATTTGAAACACTTAACAACTGTTGTTATAAACAATTGTGTAAAGATTATTGTATTAAAGGTTGTAACTATTTCTTGTTTATTCTTTCATAACTTGTTTTTGCATTGTTTATAGGTCTTTGATTACTCGGTTGACATCTAATCTTCATGAAGAATTTGGGTTGAGATCCATAATTTTGAAAAAACTTATAGACATCGTGCGGTGTCGTCTCAAGATGATAGTATAGTTATCGAAGAGAATATTTGAAGTTTAAATTATTTGATTGTATTATTTGATCGGTGGTACAAAGGATCGTCTAGTTGGAGTTGGTTTCCGTACGTGGTGGAAATGACACTCCTATCTATCTATTTATCTATTATAATATTAGATGGTTACACTCTTTCTCACTCCATGAGAAGCTGAGATGTGTCACTCCAAATTTTTGACATGTGTCTATTTTTCAATTCAACATCAATTAAATTTTTTTTATCAAGCAAATATTTACTTAATATAAACTACATAATTAAATCATATTTATTTCATCCAAACACATGTCATCTTTTTTAATTCAACATCAATTTCTCTTCATTAAGTTTTTATGTCAAACAATTATTTAATTCATATAAACTAAAAAATTAAAACAAATTAAAAAATTAAAACAATTAAAAAATTCACCAAAAATTTGCAATTAAAACCACATACAATTAATTAAATCATACACATAAAACTTTTTCAATGAAAATATTTATTTCATATAAAATACACAATCAAAATATACATAAAATTTCTGCAAACATACATAAAATATTTGATATTTTACTATTCAAATGATTTCCAGCAAAAAAATGATGGAATTAATTTAATCTATTCATATAAAACTTGAATTTCACACAAAATAATAATAATAATAATAATAATAATAATAATAATAATAATAATAATAATAATAATAATAATAATAATAATAATAATAATAATAATAATAATAATAATAATAATAATAATAATAATAATAATAATAACTTCATTGATTTTACTTATTTTCTATGGTAACCTCACATAATAATTCAATTAAATTAAATGTTCATAACTAACAATTTGTAACAGCCAATTAAATTATATGAAAATCAATGTAATGCTCAAAAAATTATGTAACTAAAACCACATAAAATTAATTTTCTCACAAAATGATAATATTTATTTCATAGAAACTAGAAAATTGAACCACATTCAAGTCATACAAACACATGTAAATCTTAAATGTAAAGATTTACATGTAATATATGGATATTTTTTCTTAAACAAAACAATAGAAAAATATTTAATATTTTACTATGCAAATAACGTCCATACAAAAAAATACATTTAATTAAATCATACATAAAAAATTCGAGATTCACACATAATAACTCCATTGATTGTATACATTTAATTAATGTAAAATATTTAAATGTGTCAATCATACTAAATATTTGCATTGTTCTAGAAAAACGAAACTAAATTAAATTTTCATAATATTAAATTCTAAGAAGTTTATAGTCAATTAATCAATTTTAAAACCAGCCAAATAAATTACTAAATGTTTACAACATGTTATATATATATTTCTTTAAATCAAATCCACGCAACGCGTGGGCTTTCCCTAGTATTATAATGAAAATAGTATATTGTACATTTGGTGGTTTTGAAGGTGTGTATTGCTTGAATTGTTGTTGTATTGGTTTCCTATGAGCTCATGCTCGTTGTATATTAATTTCTCTTTTCTTTTAAACTATGAATAATTATTAGATATTGAGCTGAGTTTATTTTACATTTAATCTCAATATTTGTTTTATTTTCTAATAAAATAAATTTTAGGTTGAGTAAATGTGTAGTTAATGTACATATTAATATAGGTAAGTGTTTTAAGAAAAAATCAAAACAAATAAATATTTTGACAGTTACATATTTTAGTTTGTTTTTTCTAATAATATTGAGTAAAATATTGAGTGTTTGGTTAGTGACCTAAATAAATCCTCTAATTATGTAATCACAAGAAAAAAATTCAAATTTGTTTTTGTTGATTGTATATTTAAATTTCTTTTCAAAATTGATTGAAAATTAATTTTGATATGATTTTTAAAAATTAGTTTTTGTTAAAGTACATATATAGTTTTTTATAATTAATGTTGAACAAAATATTGAGTGTTTTAATTGAACAAAAATATATTTGTTAATAGACAAAAACAATTATAATGAATACATAGGGATTGGTTTGATGAGGAGGAACATGTAATCATATTTAGTCCCAATAATTTTTTTATTTTCTAATCAAATAAATTTTAGTATGAGTAAATGTGTAGTTAATTTAAACATTAATGTAAGTCAGTGATTAAAAAAAAAATCAAAACAAATAAATATTTTGGATGTTACATTTTATACATGAGTTACAGATTTTCTAGTAAATGTGTAGTTAATGTACATATTTATGTAGGTAAGTATTTGGTAAACAAATAAATATTTTGAAAGTATATTTTACACATGATTTATATGTTTTCTTGTTGATTTTCTAGTTAAATTTTTAGAAAAGTTTTGATATGGTTTTTTAAATTTAGTTTCTGTTAAAGTACATATATGTTTTTTTCTAATAATGTTGAGTAAAATATTAATTTTTTTTGTTGATTGTTTAGTTACACTTTTTCCAAATTTATTTAAAACTAATTTTTATATGATTTTTATATATGTTAGTAGACAAAACAAATTGTAATGAATACATATGAATTGATTTGGTGATGAATAATTGTTTTTAAATTAAAGGTAATGAAAACCAAAAAGAAAGAGAAAAAAAATAAATTATAATTTAAAAATAATTAGAAATGACACATGTCATCAAATTAGAATGACACATGTCAGCTTTTCATGTAGTGTGAAAAAAGTAACCTTAAAATATTATGATTTTTATATATCTTAGTAGACAAAAAAAATTATAATGAATACATATGAATTGATTTGGTGATGAATAATTGTTTTTAAATTAAAGGTAATGAAAACCAAAAAGAAAGAGAAGAAAAATAAATTATAATTTAAAAATAATTAAAAAGGACACATGTCATCAAATTCGAATGACACATGTCAGCTTTTCATGTAGTGTGAAAAAAAATAACCTTAAAATATTATAATAGATAGATTTTATATATGTTAGTAGACAAAAAAAATTATAATGAATACATATGAATTGATTTGGTGATGAATAATTGTTTTTAAATTAAAGGTAATGAAAACCAAAAAGAAAGAGAAGAAAAATAAATTCTAATTTAAAAATAATTAAAAAGGACACATGTCATCAAATTAGAATGACACATGTCAGCTTTTCATGTAGTGTGAAAAAAGTAACCTTAAAAACTTACACAATCGTCGAGCTCCGAGATAAAATGTGACAACTTGTTGATATAGAATTTCGAAAGAAGCTTTCTGCGAAATAGCTCTTCAGGATTCCAAATCACAAAGCTCTTGTTGGTTTTGCTCCATGAGATTATTGAATCCGATGAAGGATCATCCACAAGCTGGTATACACCCATGTAGAAGGTATGCAAAAACCTGGTGCAATCGTTCGCCATCGCTAAACACAATTCAAAGTTGTTGCTTATAGATCTAGATTGTACGTTCGATTTGGCACCTCACACACTCTCGTTTGTTTACTCTCACCGTGTAAGAACGCAAAACACAAGAAGAAAACAGAACAAGAGACAAGACACGATTTGTTTACCCAGTTCGGCCTATCGGTGTCAGTGGCGAATCCAGAAATTTTTTTAACCGGGTTCAATAAAAAAAAAAAAACCATTCTCATATATTATCCTACAAAAGCATCATGCATGCGATTTTTCATATCTTGAATTTTTTTTTAATGAATTAGTGTTAATTAACAAGCAAAACATTTATGTTTAGTAATTTAATAACAATTTTTAAATATCTAAATATGAAAGCCCAATATTAAAATATGGGCTAAAAGTCTAAAATTTTCTTATGTGGTTAAGAATAAATAAAATAATCTTAGGAAAAAAAATTTATGGATTCAATTATATTTTTTAAGTGGTGTCAATACTATAAATACAGATAAACTATAAAAGAATTTTTAAAATGTTATGGTGTCAATTGACACCGTATCCCTTAACGTGGCTTCGCCACTGATCGGTACGTGTGATAGTAATACCTACTCTGGGGCCGGACTCAGTCCTGGCGCTCTATAGATCAGAGATGAACACTCTCAAAGAGTTTAACAAAAGAGAACACTCAAAGACACAAGCTTTCTCTCTCAACAACGGCTACAACGTTAATGCAGCTGAAACAGAGTATATAAAGGCATACTCAGGTAGATACTCTGTCGCGATCAGAGTCTCTCCTTCTTTCCCTTCAACCACAAAACGCTGCACTTCAATCAGACTCAAACCGGATGTCACTCAGATGATAACCGGCTCTTCTTCATTACTTGTGTGTGACACAACAAGCCGCAATGTAACACAGAAATAAGAATCAGAACACTTCCTCTGTAACAATCTCCACCTTGATTCTAATTTCACCTCATCTCTATAAAACGCACTTACTTAGGACCTTACCTCCAGCGAGTGATGAACGATCTTCATTCAATACAAATCAGCCTCAGAACATCCAAGGCAGATTCAAACTTAGTAACCGGGACACTCTTGGTCAGAATATCCGCAGGATTCTCTGAGGTGTGAACCTTCGACACTTCAACCTCACCATCCTCAATAATATCTCTGATGAAATGATACTTGTATGAAACATGCTTTGTCCTTTCATGAAATACGTTATTCTTGGACAAACATATTGCAGACTGAGAATCACACCAAACTACAGCTTTCTCTTCACCAAAACCCATATCTCTAAGTAGACCCTTGATCCAAATTGCTTCTTTGACAGCTTCGGTTAAAGACACATATTCAGCTTCCGTAGTGGAAAGAGTCACAACTGGTTGTAGATTAGACTTCCAGCTAACCGTGTTCCCTCCAACGGTGAAAACGTATCCACTTGTTGACCTCCTTCTGTCATGATCACCAGCAAAATCTGAGTCGCAATAACCTTGAACACTGAAGTTCTTGTTCTTTGTGAAGACCAAATTTAAGTCTGCCGTTCCCCTGATGTATCTCAATAACCATTTCACCGCTTCCCAATGCATAATCCCTGGCTTACTCATGAACCTGCTGATTAAACCAATAGCATAAGCTATATCCGGCCTTGTCCCAATCATAGCATACATAATGCTTCCAACAGCGCTTGAGTAAGGATACTTCTCTGTGTCAATGCATTCTGAAACCTCTTTAACTGCAGACAACTTGAAATGTCCACCAATTGGTGTGTTAACAGATTTTGCCTCTCTCATATTGAACCTCTTTACCACTTTCTCCAAGTAACTCGACTGAGACAAATACAACACACCTTCCTTTCTGTCCCTCTTGATGTCTATACCCAAAATTCTGCTTGTTGCACCCATATCCTTCATCTCAAACTCAGAACTCAAAGCACTCTTGAGCCGATCAATCTCTGCCATCTCCTTAGCAGCTATTAACATATCATCGACATACAGCAGAAGATACACATATCCACTCTCAACCTTCTTTACATAAACACATGAGTCTTGATGACTTCTGATAAACTTCTCACCCGTGATGAACTGATTGAATTTCTTGTTCCATAGCCTAGGTGATTGTTTCAGTCCGTATAAAGATTTCTTGAGCAAACATACCTGATCTTTATCTTTATCCACTTCAAAACCCTCAGGTTGTTCCATGTATTGATATCATCATATTTTGCATGTTTTCACTAAGTATTTATTGGTATTTTCAAATGTTTTCAATAAGGTTCTATGCCTTTAGAGGTAGTTTTCTTGTATTTGTTGGCTTTGGAGTCTTAACAGGTTAAAACATCAAAAAAGATTCAAAAAGGAGCAAAAGAGCCTCAAACCATGATCCATGCAAGTTTCCAAGTCAAGAGCATCAATATAACTCCATTTGTCCGATTCTCGCATTTGGACAGAACCGGAGCATCCGAAAGATAACCGCGGCAAGGGGTCTTTCCGACGTCCAAAAATCATGATCTTGGTCTTGCTGGATAGATATTTGAGTCATGCATCACGACGAAGTGGATTCAAGTCATTTGGATCAACAATCACGGAGATACTCGTTTTCTCCCAAGACATGTCCGCCAGGCGAGTAAACGAAGCCCATGGAGGCTTAGCGCCACCAAATGGCCCGGGATGCAGCGGCATGGACCTTGTCTCGACTTAAAACCAGCCCAGCTTGCTTTTGGCGGTTTACTTGTCCTAAACCCGGTCCAATCACGTCGCAAATCTTCAGAGTCGGCTAACCGGAAACTTTCCTTTTTCAGCACCTCAATACCCTAGCGACTTCAAGCCTATAAATACAATGTTTTTAGCCTTTGGAGGAAGAGAGCCGCGAGTGTATTGTGCAAGAGAGAGAGCAGCCGTCAAGGAGGAGAAGCCCTAGGTGGTGCGCCGTCCAGAAGGAAGAAGGAAGGCGCCGTTCAACTCTTGCACTCGCATTCATCTTTGTTCTTTCATCTTTTCCTTTTCTCTTTTGTACTTTGGATCGAAAGCTATCAAGGGATTCGACTTGTTCTTCATCAGAGAAGCCTCTTTTAATCTCTTATCTCTTTTAATACTTGCATAATGATATCAAATATGCCTTGCTTGCTTGATCTCACTATGTCCGAGTAGATATCTCGGTTAGGCCGAGGGAGATCGATGGACTCTTGATATGTTTTGACTTGTTTGATTGCATAAAACGGGATTTACTCTTTTGGTTCTTCATCTTTGCTTGCTCTTATTGCTTGTTGTTAGGAAAGCGCGCCTCAACAACTAGAACTTAGGTTGATACACTCTCCAAAAGCTTGTTGTATTGCCGAAACTAGTATTTGATGAGCTAAGTGTCTTAGGCTTCCAAAAGTCGACCTAAGGAACTTAGTGAACAATCACAACTTGAACATTAACTAATGCATGCTTATAACTTGTAATAACCATCGAAAGTTGAGTCTATTAGGTTGTTTAAGCATAGTGGCCGGAGCCACGAAAGTGGAAAGGCTATACCTTAGTGTTGTGAGTTCAAGACGGTTTATAAATTATCCCATGCAATCTCTTGTCATTTCATTGAAAGGTCTCCATTGATTTTCCCTTGCCTAACATCTTTCCCATCTTGTTTACAACCTCATTCACTTGCTCACTTGTTTTCATTAGATATTAAGACCACCCCACACTCATATCTTTGTTCTAGCTACTTATCACTCAACATAAACTTGAAACGAAATCTCTCTTCCTTGTGTTCGACCCCGACTTACCACGGCTGTGCACTTGCAGCTCTACCAAGTTGGGTTATAAATTGTATTAGTCTGAAGCATAAAACCCAACGCATCAAGCTCTTTGGCGCCGTTGCCGGGGAAGAGTTGCATTTATTTCAAGTTTCTTGATTGATTTTTAGTCTAGTCCTTTTTATTTTTGCATTTCATTTTCTGTTTTTCATAAAACCTTATAAAACCATAAAAATTTTACTTAATCCTCTTCCTTTGTGTCTCTTAGGTGCATGACAAGAAGGTCCAATCCGGATAATACCATAGAAGAAGATCTTGACATTGACCAACTTGAAAGAACACTTAGGCGGCAAAGAAGAGAAAGAATGAATCAAGGCGGTGAAGCCGCGGCACAAGGTGGCCAACAACAAGCCCCTGACCAAGAACAACAACCACAAGCCCCTCATGTCTTACCAGAAGCCGGAGTTGACCAGCAAGCACAAGGAGCCGTGCCTCAACCCAATCAAAACGCTCCCGGTGTAGCCGATCAACCGCAGCCGCAACAACAACAACAACAACCGGGACAACAAGACGCCGGTCAGCCACCAAACCAGCATCATCAAAACCCCCATGGCGGTCACCAAGGGATGCCTCAAGCTCAACCACATGTGCCTCCAAGGAGAGCCTAATTCGCTCAGCATCCAAGGCATCCGACTATGGGAGATTTTGATTCATCCGATGCATTCTTCTTGGATAGGAATCCAATCCGACCACCACAACCCCCAAGGAACGACTTTGAGATCAAGCCACAAATCATTGCCTTGGTGAAACAAAACCAATTCCATGGTTTGTCCACCGAACATCCACTTGACCATGTCGACACCTTTGAGGAGATATGTAGCACTACTCGGATCAATGGAGTATCACCGGACTACTTCAAGTGCAAATTGTTTACCTTCTCTCTAAGTGACAAAGCACTTAGATGGGTAAAGTCTCTACCACCTCAATCCATTACAACATGGAATGAATACAAGGGAGCTTTCTTAAACCAATTCTACACTAAGCAAAGATCAAACTCTATAAGGAGTAAGATATCCGGATTTAAGCAAGCACCAATGGAGTCTTTCTATGAAGCTTTGGAGCGCTTCAAGGAGTATGCAAGAGATTGCCCTAATCATGGCTTCTCAGAAGGTAACCTTTGGAACATCTTTTACAATGGGATTGATCACAAGTACAAGCTTTCACTTGACACCGCGAGCAATGGCAACTTCATGACCAAATCGGTGCCGGAGGCTAAGCTTTTGATCGAGAATCTTGCTGCAAGTGATTCCAATGCATGCCCTGAATACAATAGAGGAGTGAGAACCACAAGCTCATCATCGGAATCGGCTCAAATCATGGAGTTGAAGAACATGGTCTCACAACTACTAAAGAGCAACCGAGGAGTGCATGCGGTTGAGGATGTCTTGGCCACTAATGAAGAGCCTCTCATGGAGTTTATGAGAGATGGAGCAGAAGAGAATCAAGAGGAAGTCAACTACATAGGAGGTAACTACGGTAATAGAGGATACAATCAGCCATTCCGCCCCCATCCCAACCTCTCTTACCGAAGCACCAATGTGGAGAATCCAAATGATCAAGTCTATCCGGGCCAAAACACTTATCAAGGAGGCCAAAACGCATACCAAGGAGGTCAATACCAGCCTAAGCAACAATTCTATCCTAAGGGAGTCTACCAAGTGAAGCAGCCACTCACTTTCCCCCAAGGAGTTGCACCGGCTCAACAAGAAGAAAAAGTAGATGTGGCGGTTAAGAAATATATGGAGGAGCAAAGACAAGCTACCAAGAGCTTACATGAGAAGATGGATCACATGTTTGGTGATCTAAATAATAAGTTTGGGGCGTTGTCAACTCACGTCCAGAAGTTAGATGTTCAAGTCTCTCAAACAGCCGAGGCGGTTAAAAAGCAACAAGAGGCAAATCCGCAAAAGTTTTGTAGTGTTGTCTCATCCAAAGAGGATCCACCGGCCTTTGCCTCCGAACCATCTCAAGAAGAAGAAAGAGAAGATGAGCTTAAGGAGAGGTACAAACCAGAGAGGTACACATGGGAGTCAAGGCGAGCCTACAAGAGAAGGCTTGACAACAAGCCGTTGCTTAAACAAGGAGATCCCGGGAAGTTTGTTATCCCCGTTTGTATCAATGGATACCAACTCACCGATTGCTTGTGTGATAGTGGAGCAAACGTGAACCCCATGTCTCTTGCACTAGCCAAAGATTTGGGATTCAAATATTTCAAGGAGCCTAAGGTGAGAGTAGAGTTTGCGGATCTATCAAGCATGGAGCCTTATGGAGTGCTTGAAGATGTTATGCTAGAGATTGGAGAAAGACATGTCCCAACTGATTTCCAAATCATGGTATGGGAAGGATCAAAGAGGAATCAGCTGATTCTTGGTACCCCATTCTTAGCTACAGCCGGGGCGATCATCAATTACATGAGAAACCAACTAACACTTGGTCATGTCCGGCAAGATGTCTTTTTCCCAAGCGTCAACTTCAAACAAGCTCCAAGTGCAGTCAAATTACCACCAGAAAGGAGCACACTCACGCCAAGAGAAGGAGCCGAGCGGCCAAGAAGCACCAGGAAGGGCGAGCCCTACCCAAAACCGAAGGAAGCAATGAAACCGTTGAAGCCGAAGCATGAGAATGTCTTCAAGGATATTCACTCGGTCTTGTCATCATCCTTTGACGATCATGGAGCTGAAGAAGAGCCTGACGGTGTGCCTAAGTCCTTTGCAAGCATAAGAATCCTTCTCCCAAAAGATCCGGACCCCAAAGATAAGCAAACCGCAAAGGAAAGACTCGGAAAAACCTTAAAACTTTTTCCGAGAGCTTTGGTATTTAAGGACGACATGGACGATGATCATGGAGAGCCCAAACCACCTCATGAGCCACCTAAACCAGAATGTGAAGACACCAAAGGGATCCCAAACCCTTTGGCCGATCACATCTGCACCTAACCAAACAAATAAAAACGGGAGTCAAGCTAGATGACTTTAAAACAAGCGCTTTGTGGGAGGCAACCCACACGGTATTTTTCTTTTCCTTTTTCATTTTTAGTTTTCACATCATTATTGCATGCATTTTGTTAGGATGAGAAACCAAGAGGAGACCAAACGAGAAAATGTCCCACCCATTCACCCCACCCTTATCCAAACCGACACCAAGGCGCGGGCACCACCTGGGACTACTAAAGGAAGGAAGCAGAATCATTTCGGTCAAAGAAGATCACCAAACGGTCGAGTAGAATTCAAGATATTCCATCCGGGGTAGTTTTCTCGGCCAGACGGGTGCAACGGAGGACCATCTTGCCCTATCTCACAATCCGTGTGACCGAAGTCCACCAAACTTCATAGGCGACCAGACAATACCATATTGGTCGGCAAATCCAAAAGATAGGACGGAGAAATGTGAACAGATGAGGAGATACGCACGAATGCCACATCCGGTCGATGGCGGGTAACCGAAGGCCGACAAAAACCAAAATCACGGCATGGCGACACCACCACTTGGAAATGAATTCTTGGAGCTTCACAATCACCATTCCCAAAGAAAATCAAGGAACGAACGAGACAATTTCAAGAATGATCAAGAATCTCTTCTCGGAGCCGTTTACACCACGTTGTGAAGAAAGTCTCAGACCGCTCATCCATTTGACCTCAAACTTCACCAGTGCTGATAAAATATGAAGTTGGTCGGTGGAATTTCAAGCTCGGTCAGGAAATTCGTCACCGTTTGAGCTGTGGTCTATTGCACTATCATCCGGTCGACCGTATGGAACACCAAATGATGCAAATCCAAAACCGCTCGTTTGTTTGACCTCAAACTTCACCACTGCTCCTAAAATATATGATTGGTCGGTGGAATTTCAAGATAGGTCGGCGAAATATTGACGGTCCGAGCTGTGGACCATCACATCACCTTACGGCCGTCCGAAGAATCCACCCGACACCGGATCTTCAAATCTGCTCGACCAAACGACCTGAAACTTCACCAGCGGCTCTAAAACATCATATTGGACGGTAAATTTTCAATCCCGTTCATAAATTTCTTAACGGTTTGTCATGTGGTTCATAGCACTTATTCCGGGTCGACCGAATGAGACGTACACGACCGAAATACAAACCAAAGGAATTCGGGCCTTGACCTTCAACATTTACCGACCACTCACGCCTAAAGAAGAGCCCAATTCAGCTACCTGACTATGATCTTCATTCCACTTGGTCATCACTTGGTAACATCATTCTAACCTTTCCCTTTTTCAAATTTATTATGTCTTTCACCCCTCTTAATCTGATTTTTCTTACACCGGGACGGTGCAAGTTAAGTCTGGGGGGATTATACTAATAAGTTTGTTCATTTTGACATTTTTGTTTGCATTGTTTTCATCTCATCGAGTCGTTTTTATTGAGTCAAAACTTTTGTCGAGAATTATGACTTTATCTTGGACCTAACCATTGTTTTGCATGCGTTTAAGTGACCATTGATCAGTATTTGGCAGTCTACTCCATCACATGTGCACCATGAGTGGATCGATCTACCAAAAATGTCCACATCTCCAAGGGCTTAAGAAGGATACATCTTTGACTCCGCACCTTAATGAACTTAACCTTCTCAGCTAGGGGCTTGGTTTTACAAAGGGTACGACTCCTCATCCTCACCGAATAGTGAAAGTCTATGTGAGTTCGGTTTCCCCTCTCTCTCCCCTTCAATTTAAGAAAAAAGCACCAAGGTCCAAGTAACCGGGGATTAGGTGGCAACCACCATCAATACTCGCGTCTATGGAAGACCCTTTGATCCAAGTAACCGGGGATTAGGTGGCTACAACCATCAATACTCGCGTCTATGGAAGATCCATCAAAAACCTCCACAAAGAGGAGAAGAAGTCGAATAAAAAAAAATACTATGATACCCTAAAAAAGGGATGAATCGACTTAAGAAGTGAGAAGAGAGAGAGGTGAAACAAGAGCCAAGACATGTGCCTTATAAAAAGAGGGTGAGTAAGAGTCTATAACCCCTTTGATCGATACTCCCTAGTTGAGACCACACCTTTAGAAACTAAAGGAGTCAAGGGTGGAGAATTTGGATGGCCTAAAGAGAAGTGGATTGCTTTGGGATGATTGCAAAACTCATGGTATGCACTCCCTTGTTCTTAATTCTAAATGCCATTGCTGTTTTATGTGGATCACTAAGATAAATGTCGACATGGATTTCCAAAAAGATTTAAGAGTTCTCACGTTTTCAAACCTCTTTTCCTTTCTTAGTTTGCTTGAGGACAAGCAAAGGCTAAGTCTGGGGGAGTTGATATCATCATATTTTGCATGTTTTCACTAAGTATTTATTGGTATTTTCAAATGTTTTCAATAAGGTTCTATGCCTTTAGAGGTAGTTTTCTTGTATTTGTTGGCTTTGGAGTCTTAACAGGTTAAAACATCAAAAAGGATTCAAAAAGGAGCAAAAGAGCCTCAAACCATGATCCATGCAAGTTTCCAAGTCAAGAGCATCAATATAACTCCATTTGTCCGATTCTCGCATTTGGACAGAACCGGAGCATCCGAAAGATAACCGCGGCAAGGGGTCTTCCCGACGTCCAAAAATCATGATCTTGGTCTTGCTGGATAGATATTTGAGTCATTCATCACGGCGAAGTGGATTCAAGTCATTTGGATCAACCATCACGGAGATACTCGTTTTCTCCCAAGACATGTCCGCCAGGCGAGTAAACGAAGCCCATGGAGGCTTAGCGCCACCAAATGGCCCGGGATGGAGCGGCATGGACCTTGTCTCGACTTAACACAAGCCCAGCTTGCTTTTGGCGGTTTACTTGTCCTAAACCCGGTCCAATCACGTCGCAAATCTTCAGAGTCGGCTAACCGGAAACTTTCCTTTTTCAGCACCTCAATACCCTAGCGACTTCAAGCCTATAAATACAATGTTTTTAGCCTTTGGAGGAAGAGAGCCGCGAGTGTATTGTGCAAGAGAGAGAGCAGCTGTCAAGGAGGAGAAGCCCTAGGTGGTGCGCCGTCCAGAAGGAAGAAGGAAGGCGCCGTTCAACTCTTGCACTCGCATTCATCTTTGTTCTTTCATCTTTTCCTTTTCTCTTTTGTACTTTGGATCGAAAGCTATCAAGGGATTCGACTTTTTCTTCATCAGAGAAGCCTCTTTTAATCTCTTATCTCTTTTAATACTTGCATAATGATATCAAATATGCCTTGCTTGCTTGATCTCACTATGTCCGAGTAGATCTCTCGGTTAGGCCGAGGGAGATCGATGGACTCTTGATATGTTTTGACTTGTTTGATTGCATAAAACGGGATTTACTCTTTTGGTTCTTCATCTTTGCTTGCTCTTATTGCTTGTTGTTAGGAAAGCGCGCCTCAACAACTCGAACTTAGGTTGATACACTCTCCAAAAGCTTGTTGTATTGCCGAAACTAGTATTTGATGAGCTAAGTGTCTTAGGCTTCCAAAAGTCGACCTAAGGAACTTAGTGAACAATCACAACTTGAACATTAACTAATGCATGCTTATAACTTGTAATAACCATCGAAAGTTGAGTCTATTAGGTTGTTTAAGCATAGTGGCCGGAGCCACGAAAGTGGAAAGGCTATACCTTAGTGTTGTGAGTTCAAGACGGTTTATAAATTATCCCATGCAATCTCTTGTCATTTCATTGAAAGGTCTCCATTGATTTTCCCTTGCCTAACATCTTTCCCATCTTGTTTACAACCTCATTCACTTGCTCACTTGTTTTCATTAGATATTAAGACCACCCCACACTCATATCTTTGTTCTAGCTACTTATCACTCAACATAAACTTGAAACGAAATCTCTCTTCCTTGTGTTCGACCCCGACTTACCACGGCTGTGCACTTGCAGCTCTACCAAGTTGGGTTATAAATTGTATTAGTTTGAAGCATAAAACCCAACGCATCATGTATAGCTCCTGATCTAAGTCTCCATGAAGGAATGCGGTCTTAACATCCATCTGTTCCAGCTCCAAATCTTGGTTTACAACTGCAGACATCAAGATCCTTATAGAAACATGTTTTACCACAGGAGCAAAGACCTCATCATAGTCTATCCATTCTCTCTGTGTAAAACCTCTTGCCACCAACCGAGACTTAAATCTCCTTAATTCCACCTCTGGAATTCATGGTTTCTTTCTGTAAAGCCACCTGCAACCAATGACTTTCTTATCTTTTGGTCGATCAACAATAATCCAAGTCTTGTTTTTAGCGAGTGAAGTCATTTCTTCTCCCATGGAATCATTCCACTCAACCCATTCTGGAGAATTCATAGCTTCATGATAACACTGCGGTTCTTCAAGATTAAGATCTTCTGCAACGATTAAAGCAAATGCTACCATGTTGTAATCATTAAACCGAGTTGGTGGTGCAATCACTCTCCTTGATCTGTCCCTTGCTAGTTGATAACTAGCTAGACCTATCTCATCTTCACCAATCTGTTCTTCCCCTTCCTCCTCAATCTCATTTGAACCGTTTTCAGTAGCTGCACCTGGAACAAGATTCTCTGTAACCTGCTGTTGCTGACCTTGCTGACCCTCTGAACTTGACTCTGCAACAATCTCAATACCTCTTGTCTCACTTGACTGACCTGTTTCCAGATTTTCCTCTGTAACTTTCTCTGTCCCACTATCCAGATCTTTAAACACTAGCTCCTCATGAAACACCACATTTCTGCTTATCACACACTTCTCTGTTTCCATCAACCAAACCTTGTACCCTTTGGTACCCTGTGGATAACCCAGCAGAATGCCTTTCAAAGCCCTTGGCTTCAGTTTCCCTTGATCGTGATGTACATATGCTACTGAGCCAAATCTCCTCAAGTGTTTGTACCCGGGCTTTCTGTTTAGCCACAATTCTTCTGGAACATTATGATCTATGGCAGAACAGGGTGATCGATTGATCAAGTAAGCTGTTGTTGCTGCTGCTTATGCCCAAAACTCTTCTCCAAGCCCTGATTCACTCAACATACACCTGACTTTCTCCATAATAGTTCTATTCATCCTCTCTGCAACGCCATTTTGCTGAGGCGTGTAAGTGCAGGTTCGATGTCTCTCTATACCATGAGCTTTGCAATGATCATCAAACCGAGTGTTGCAGAACTCCAACCCATTGTCTGTTCTCAAGACTTTCACCTTCTTGTTTACTTGATTCTGAACCAGCTCCTGCCATTCACAAAACTTCAAGAACATTTCATCTTTTGTGCTTAAGAACATCAACCACACCTTCCTTGTTTTGTCATCAACAATAGATAGAAAGTATTGTTTTCTTGACAAAGATGGTGTAACATTTGGAGAACCCCATAGATCAGCGTGTACATATCCAAGTGCATCAACCGTACCATGTTTTCCCACATTAAAACTCAGCCGCTTGGCTTTTCCCATCACACAATGCTCGCAGAACTCAAGATCTTTCACTTCTTTTCTGTCAATCAAACCTTTTTCAGACAAGACTCTGAGACTGTTGATACTCATATGTCCAAGCCTGCTGTGCCACAAGGTTGTCTTATCAAGCTTCTTCTCAACATTACAGCTTTCAGATAAGACTGTCTTGCCATCAAGAATATACAGCCCGTTAACAAGATTTCCTCTCAGAGCTGTTTTGTTATTCTTGAAATATCTCACTTTACCATCTCCACCTTCATGCTTATAACCAAGCTTATCCAAAGTCCCTGTGGAGATAAGATTCCTTCTCAGATTAGGCACATATCTCACATTGTGCAACACCTTGATTGAGCCGCCATGTGTGTTGATTCTTATTGATCCTTGTCCTTGTGACTGAATCGAGTGATTGTCTCCCAACAGGATTGTCGTGCCTCCATTGTCCTGCAAGTCAATAAACCAATCTCTTCTTGCAGTCATATGAAACGTGCACCCAGAATCCAAAACCCACACATCATCCGCTTTTAGATCATCTACATTCAAAGCCTCTGAGTAAACAAGTTTCTCCGTGACAACTCCAGCTTCTCCAGGAGCATCATCACCAAACTTCTTCTTTCTTGCATAGCAGTCCTTCTTTACATGACCTTCTTTCTTGCAATACCAGCAAGTGACTCTTGATCTAGAGTTTGATCTACTCCTTCCTCGCCCATTTGAATCCTTAGGACCTTTTGAGTATGATCGTCCTCTCTCTCTTGTGTAAAGACTTGCTGCAGAGTTTTTGTACTCCCTTGAGGTTTCAGCCAACTCTCTTTCTCTGGATCTTACAGCAGACACAACTTCCTTCAGAGTTAGAGTCTCTCTTCCATACTTGAGTGTATGAGCTAGCTGGTCATAGCTTGATGACAGAGATGTCAAGAACAAGATAGCCTGAACTTCATCCGTGACTTTCACATCAAGGCTATTCATCTCTGCTACAATTTTGAGAAAATCATCGACATTCTGATCAACACTTTTAGAATCATTCATCTTAAAAGTGTAAAACTTCAGCTGCAAATGTATACGGTTCGGCAAAGTGCTCTCCGTGTATAACTCATCAAGTAAAGACCACATCTCTGCAGCAGTGACACAGTGTTCGATTTTCCTCAAAACATGATCTCCAACGCTGTTTATGATCATCCCAAGAGCTTTCTCTGACTTTTCATGCTTCAGTGGGTCAAGCACAAACTCCGTCAGGGGCTGTGACGAGACTCCTGCAACCGGTGTCTCTGCAACTGGCACCTCCTTCTCCAGTTTGAAATCTGTTATAATATCCTTCAAACCGAGGATACGAAAATGAGCCATCATCCTTGTCTTCCACAGACCAAAATCTCCGGTACCGTCGAACCTGTCGACATCAACCCTCGTGCTCGCCATCAGATCTTTCACCATTACACACCAAGGACGAAAGACGACACCTTTAACCGTAAAACGTACAGAACTCCACCAAAGCTTACACCTTTAAGACAAAGGAATCTCCTTTTCAGTGAAACTCTTCAAAGCTTGAAGCTTTCTTCAGGATCTACACCAAAACTCAAACCTTTATCACTAACACCGACTAAAGGTTGAAGCTTTCACCGTTCCTTCGACAAAGCTCGAACCTTTATCACTCACCGACTAAAGGTCGAAACTTTCTTCAAGGAACCTGGCTCTGATACCACTTGTTGCTTATAGATCTAGATTGTACGTTCGATTTGGCACCTCACACACTCTCGTTTGTTTACTCTCACCGTGTAAGAACGCAAAACACAAGAAGAAAACAGAATAAGAGACAAGACACGATTTGTTTACCTAGTTCGGCCTATCGGTGTGATAGTAATACCTACTCTGGGGCCGGACTCAGTCCTGGCGCTCTATAGATCAGAGATGAACACTCTCAAAGAGTTTAACAAAAGAGAACACTCAAAGACACAAGCTTTCTCTCTCAACAACGGCTACAACGTTAATGCAGCTGAAACAGAGTATATAAAGGCATACTCACGTAGATACTCTGTCGCGATCAGAGTCTCTCCTTCTTTCCCTTCAACCACAAAACGCTGCACTTCAATCAGACTCAAACCGGATGTCACTCAGATGATAACCGGCTCTTCTTCATTACTTGTGTGTGACACAACAAGCCGCAATGTAACACAGAAATAAGAATCAGAACACTTCCTCTGTAACAAAAGTTCAAACCCCTAAAATCCCCAAAATTTATAATATTATGACAAACGAACAAGACAATCCAGAAGAGCGTCGGCGTCAACTATCTTATTTCACCAATTTTCTTGGGATATTATTGGGCTTTTGCACTTGTTTTCTGATGCACATGGACTTTACGAAAGACTACCATCGTGTTTTTTTTTTCTTTTTTTTTCGACGTGTTTTCTATGACAGATTCAATATTTTTTCTATGGATTGATTATATTTCAATATTCAACCAAGGTCTTTCTCATTTATCTGGTGAAGGAAAAAAACAGAGTACAGTGTAGTGAATGGTTTCTTCTTCGAAAAAGATAGTGGTTATCAAGCGGCAGTAGACTAGTGGTTCCTTAAGTTAATTAATCAAAGCGATAGTGGACTAATGGTTCCTTAAGCTAAAGCGAAGTAGAGAAAAGATTTACTAATTAGTTTATCAGAACCATCATGAAATAAAACTTTTCAGCTTCTTACTTAAATTTTAGTTACTTGTTTGTATTGTATCTTTTTCCTATCTTCTACCTATGCCTGGAATTTTTACCCGAACCTGAACCCGACTCGAAAAATTTGTTTGGTTTTGCCTAAAAATCCTATCGGTTTAAATATGGTTGATAGTTTGGATTCAGTTCAGGTTAAATCCGAACAAGAAAAAACCTTTTTAAAGTTGAATTTGGACATAAGGAATACTTTGTGAGAGGCCAACTTAAGCCTTTGAAGATTGAAACTACCAGTTTTTTTTTTTTATATTAAAAATAAAACCATCAAATAGAACTCAAATAAAATAGCCAATAAATCAAATAACAATATGCGGAACATAAACAACCAAAAACATCAAAGTTATAAAAATAATTTAGCAACTTAAAAACGGTTTGTTAGCCAACAAAGAATAAGCAACAATAACATCTTATCATCCTCTTCATCCCTCGGCCTCATTCCGCAGTCAAACATTCCTATTACCTACATCACATTGGAATATAGATGCATGAGTATTTAAAAAATACTCAGTGAGGCGATCACCCCGCCTACAGGCCATTTGAGCAAAGCACTAGACAATAAACAGCAATCAACAGCAACTCATAACACAACAGCAACAAACGCATAAACAACTCTCGTGTCGACCGACACCCCTAAAGTGTCGCTCGACACGCCCGCTAGGTGTCGACCGACGCCCAAAGGGTGTCGCTCGACACTAGCTCCTCGGTGTCGACCGACACCCACCCGAAACCCAAAAACTTACAGCGACGAATCAAACACAGAAACACGAAATCATTGGGATTCAACCCCCATAAACGATCAAATACTCCAATAACACATAAACAGCTCAAGAACACACCAAAAATCTCAATAACAAACAATCTCTAGTGATTTACGGACCTACGGTCACGCACTCACCTTAGAACGGATTGAAACAAAGGAAGGGAAGATGAACAGTGAAGAACAGCCACAAATCACTTCAAAAACTCCAGAAATCTCCACAAATCGCCTTCTCCTCTCTCTGGAACTCAACACCTCGGAAATTGTGCCTTCTCACGCGGCTACAACGTTCTTATTCGCATAATAGGGTTTCCTCGCCCTAAACCGGACAAAACCAGCCGACTTAAATCGAACCGGACGATTTCACAATAACCGGTGTCGACCGACACCACTCCTTGGTGTCTCTCGACACCCCAAGCCGAACCAAGAAAACCGCGCAAAATTCAAGTAAACCGGGATCGATTCTCGATAACTGGCAGTGTCGCTTGATACTAACGCCAAAAACTCACAACTTGGTTTACGGATGTTACAACTCTCCCCCACTAAACTGGATTCGACCTCGAATCCCAACAAACATGTCCACAAAAGACCACCAAAAACCTGGCCCCACCCGGCCAAGGCCACTAGAGATCCTCACTTGACCTCTCGAGACTCACATTTGTCCTATGTTATACGCACGTTTCCAGAAATTATTACTCCCAACTCAATAACTCTTGAGACCCACCCGTCTCCTCGAGAGATCCACCCTTTCTCTTGATACCCATATTGTGATCCATCTGTCACAAATGGTAACAATATTAACCACTTATACTGAGGTAGCGACCCTCACATATAAGTCTGCAGGAGATCCACCCATCTCCTCCAAAGACCCACCCGTCTCTAGAACCGTACCGAGTAATAATCTGAAACGCCTATAACACCTCTGATTAGAATGTCTCATGACCCGAACTAGGGGTGTCAAATGGGTAACCCGACCCGACCCAAACCCACTCGGGTTTTAGATTTATAAGGGACGGATCAAATCCGACCCATTTATTTTTGTGGGTTATAATTTATTACCCAAACCCTACAATGTTAATACCCATGGGTTAAATGGGTACCATATGTATATAAAATAAAATAGTAAAATTTCAAAACATATTATATATTATTATTAATTCAATGAAAGTTTCAAGTAAAAAATGTGATAAAACAAAATAAAATATTTATAATCAGATAAATATAAAACCTTAACAAATTCTTAAAATTATAAAATTATCTAATCTAAGAAACACTTGAATCTTCTTTGGATGTTGAATCTTCTTCTTTTTATAGTTGTGTACATTTTTAAATATAAATTTATGTATATTTTATATTTTTAGTGATCAACTTATGAATATTTTACATATTTATAAATTTTACATTTTTGGTGGTAAACCCATGGATAACCCATTACCCTAATGGGTTTACCCGCTAAACTCATAGACTATTAGGGTCAACCCACTAAAACCCATTAATATATATGGGTAAAAAACTCGACCCAAACCTGCCAAAAATTTTCATGGACCGGGTTGACCCATGGGTAATTGACCCATTTGACACCTTAACCCGAACTGGTCCACAAAACTTGTAACATCCGAAACACATAACAAAATATGAGGCAAAGTCCATCTCATATAACTCAAAAATGTATATCGTACAATGAAAACGAAAATACATCATCCCAAAACAACAACAAAACCAAAACAACTGGAACTACAAAGATGAAAAAAACTCACTCCACAACCTGCTTGTTGAACCATTTCCTGAACTCCAGCTTCATCTTTGCCTCTAGAAGTACTGGCTTCAGCTACTTGTATTAATTTTTTAATTTTTTTGTTTTGTTTTTTCGGTCTTATATACATGAATTTCTGCAAAATTTCTAGAAACATTTCAATGGTCTTACTTCGAAACCTTTTCTACTTTCGCAATGATTGGTACTCGGTACTACTCACTATCCAAAGACCTGACCGGACCGGTTCTCATTTTATTTAGGGATCAATTAAACATCCAAAAATCGGTTATTTGCCGCGCTTTCTGTTGCTCGTTTCCCGCTTTACGACATGTGGTTATCACATTTCTCACCAAAATGCTTCTGGTTATTAGGCGGTTTAGTAATTTTGTTTTTGTAAACCGGTTTGCCTCTCGGGTCAACTAAAAAAGACCGAAATCGCTTCTCTCTCTGAACTCGATCGATATTCTATGAAACCCAGAATCCGATATTCTCCAGTTCAAAGAAAAAGATTGCATCTTGTTTCTCTTAATATTCGGCAACTCCATTTTCAAAACTCTACCAGTTTCACAATGTCCAATTCCTTGTAAATTTCAATTTCAGTTATTCACTAACCAGATTGTGTTAGTGGAAGTGAAGTAATGGTGCTCAATCCAAGTCCTGTGGATTTTCGTTAAGACAATTATTAGTCAGTTCCTTCATCAATTGTTGACTTTAATTTCCTCCCTTATTTCAGATGTTTTAATTCTTCCAGTTGGAGGAATTTTCATGCTTTTTTATTGCTTGGATTGTGATAATCAGATGATACGGGTATTTTTGAAATTATTTTTGATTATATTTCTGACAAAAGGCTTGATTAGCTTGGGCAACTAGTCTTACCTCATGGGGCTATATACAGGTTGATTACTATCTTGTAAGTTTCAGGTTACGTACTGTTTAATTTATGTTCATTGGCTTCAAATATCTGTTTTCTAGTCCATTTTGTAGACAAAAAAGGGTACACATGCATCTTTTGAACTTTGAATTGGTCTGTTTGTAATATTTCATCTTAATGATGCATTATATCATCAGTCAAAATGTACTTCATGTTACGAATGTGAACTTCAAGACAACGTTACAAATTGGTCTGTTTGTAATATTTCCTTGAACGCCATATTTTATGTAAACATTTGGTAAGTGATATTTATTATAACTAACTTATGTCTGTTCCATATTTGTGATTAATTTTTGTGTGGATATTGTAGGAAAGAAATTAAGGAAGTGGAGAGAAAGAGAATCATTTGTGGAAAGAAGAATGATTCTGCTGGACAGAAAGCGGTTAATCTTGTCCGAACGGTTAGTCAGAAAAAAGAAAAAAGAAAAAAATGATTGCATCCATAGAAATGATTTCAAGCATTGTTGATTAAAGGCATTGTTGCACTCTTTGTCAAATGATTGGATCTTCGTAGCTTAGTCAATGTGATGATTTATATACTAAAAAAATCATATGCTTGCATTGTCGTCAGCACTAGGATCAATAGAGAAATCTCCAAATTCACAAATGTTATGTTTCGTTTATCTCAAAAGCTTCAAATTTGCCATGAGTCAAAGCTATGGTTTTTAAAGTTAACCAAGTTTGTGTTCTTCTTTTTCGCTCCAGGAGTTTGTGAGCCTTCTCCGGAACATCAACCAACCGAATAGCTGCGAATTCAAGGGAAGCTCGTCCGGCCATAGACAAATCTCCAGCTGATTGTTCACTTGTCAAGTGTGACAGATTCTGATCCAAATTTGTGCCAAATAACGATACAGAGAAGCTCGAGTTCAGTCTCGCTAGAGTGGCTCTCAAAGAAGCTTCAAATACAGAAGACCTGCTCGTGAGACAATCAGCTACATTCTTCATTTGATGTCAACTCCATCTTGCGAGAGCTCTTTCTTTTCTCTGCGCTTCCCTCTTCCTTTGAGCTAACTCCATCACCTGTACCATCCACTCCATACACAACTCTCAAAGACTTGAGAGTTTCTTGAAGCATAGAGATGTACTGCAACATAACGTCATCTAGTGCAAGTATCATGTTTATCATGTTTGCTTATTTGCTTATCATGTTTTGATGGTTAATTCTGTTTTGTTTTGAGAATCTACAAGAAGTTATAATGAATGGTTTAATGGTTTGTTAGTTTCATTTTATAATGAATTATGAACCTTATAATTTTTATTACTTGTAAATTTTGCTTACATAAGTTAATGAATTTGTCATTTTTAGTCTTTTTGGCTATGCCAAATTTCTAGTTTAATTTCTAGATTTGTCTTCATTAAGGTTGTCTTAATTTCCAAAATTTTAGTTATTTTTGGTAATGGATGATCCATTAAATAGGTAATAGGTAATGGATGATCCATTAAACCATTAAAACCATGTAATTAAATAGGTAATGGGTCAACCCAACCCATTTTCTAAATGGATTGGTTTGATCCATGATCCATTAACTCTTCACCCATTAGGATTATGGGTTGGATTGGGTTGGGTGAGTTGTTTTGACACCCCTACTTTCAAGCATCCTCATGCAGATTTCGTTCATTGTCTATTCAGTTGCATAATCATCTTCCTTATAAAAAAAAAATTGTGTATGTGTTTAATATATATATGTAGATGATTTACTTACAGTTTTTTGGATTTAATATGTTATCTAGCAAAATTCGGTTTGAATTCACCATCTTTAACATTTGTATTTATTCTCATTCTCAATTTTAGCATGCCATGTGTGAGATGATTGATCAAGACAACGAATGCGCCAAAAACTTTTATAAAACATTTAAAGTCTAACTCCCGATTTGTGATATATGAGGACAGACTTATGATAATTGATTTGGCTATCTATGTCAACAAAGTGCATTTACCTATTCGGTTAAAAGCTCATAAGTAACTCTAGAGTTAAGCGTGCTTTTGCTGGAGTAGTGGAAGGATGGGTGACCTTCCAGGAAGTGGTCTGCGGAACCGTGTGAGTTAGGAAAAAACACGGGAAAAAGTCAGGTGTTGATTGCAGGGACAGTAAACAAGTCTCTAGAACCTCCCAAAAATAACGGACCGACCGTCGGACAGAGTGGGGCCCACGGGCCGAGAGAGGGCGTGGTGACTCACCGGGATGGGCGGTCAGGGTGTTATAATTTGGTATCAGAGCCGAACCCAGACGAGAGTGTGGACTCAAGTGGGACTTGACTCACACCGTCAAGGGTGACGATCCTGGTGCTCAACGGGGACGTTGCGCTTAGTGAGTGGGGGTGAATTGTAACATCCTGATTTGTGATATTTGAGGAGAGGCTTATGAGAATTGATTTGGCTACCTATGTCAACAAAGTGCACTTGCCTTTTCGGTTAAAGGCCCATAAGTAACTCCAGAGTTAAGTGTGTTTGGGCTGGAGTAGTGGAAGGATGGGTGACCTTCTGGGAAGTGGTTTGCAGAACCGTGTAAGTTAGGAAAAAACACGGGTAAATGTTGAGTGTTGATTGCAGAGACAGTAAACAAGTTTCTAGATCCTCCCAAAAATAACGGACCGACTCTCGGACAGGGTGAAGCTCACGGGCCAAGAAAAGACGTGGGTGACTCACCGGGATGGACGGTCGGAATGTTATATGAAGAATGAGAGGAATGAAAGGTTTTTCTGAGAGTTTCTTCCACTTTGTTGATCTGCCCAACAGAAGTGGCCATGGGATTCTTTGCTCATATTCGGAATCACCACTTTGTAGTTGTTGAGAAAGTACATGCCTGCAAAAAAACGCTCGTCATGAGATGTCTATCCATTATGCATTTCAAAATGGTTCCAACAACATCCTTCCTATGGTCTTCAGGAGGATATGAATTACTTCTATCTTTGCACCATTTACCTATATTGATCCGCCAAATTTAGATTTTCGAGCAATTTTTTATACATCATATCACAAAACTTTGATATTTATATACAAATAAGTTGTCCAGGCTACTATTGGGCCTCTCACATTTTTTTCAAAGAATCCTCTCACATCCGCGTGTTGAGTAGCTCCTTTGATTTTATCTGTTTTTCTTTTGTTCCTCGTTTAAAAAAGGGAAATTTGGCAAAATACACCAAAAAATGAAAGCTCTTGTCTCTATATTTCTTTTTTTTCAAATGTTGTCCATATACACTTTATTAAAATTTAATCCCATTTTTAACCTTCAAATCATGTTTAAGGAGATTAAATAATTAATAAATAATTAATAAATAATTTGTTAAAAAAAAAAGAGAAGAAAAGAAAAAAAAGTCGACATAAAGTCGACACAAAGAAAAAAAAGAGAAGAAAAGAAAAAATTAAAATCGACGGTCTTTCGTAACAAGACAAAAAAGAAACTGAAACACAAAATCTAAGAGAAAACTAGAGTAAAAGATAAGAAAAATTAAAAAAGAAGAACAAGATGAGATAATCGTGGAAGGAGGAGGTGTAGGTTTTTTTTTTATTTTTTTGCTGAGAAAAGAAATAAAAGGAAATATCTTTTTTCAAAAGATTTTTAAATATTCAGTTACTATTTTTGCTATATTTTCTCAGATTTTCGTAGAAGATGAATTCTACCTTCCGTAGAAATAAGTGTCAACGGAAGAATGGTGTTTCTATTTACGGTAGAAGACGTTGTTTTGAGTAGAATACATAATCTACGAGTAGTAAAAGACAATATTTTTGGCAGAACATGCAATCTAAAAAATGTAGAAGAGAGTGTTTACGGTAGAATACAGATTCTACGATTGGTAGGAAACAGTGTCTATGGTAGAATATAGATTCTATCGGTGGTAGAAAACAGCGTAACACGTAGAACAATTGACGAACCATTCTACCAACTCGTAGAACGTATGATATTTAGCATAAGGCAAATTCTACGACGGTAGATGACTGAACAGACGGTAGAATTCATGTTCTACTACGGATAGATGTTAGAACATTTAGTAGAAGACATATTCTACTTTGAAAACCAAACTTGGTAAAACCAAACTTCATTTAATTTTCTGAACTTCAAATTTCAAAAAACAATTGTGAAAAAATTCTCTAAAATCTTCATATAATATTATTGAATTTAATAAAAAAATTTGTAAAAATTTTAAATTGTAAAACTATTTATTTCATATTGTTAGTATATGCAAGGGTATTAGAGTCCAAATTTGGGAAATTTCAAAAAAGGTGTAAGAGGACAAGAGGTCTCATTTTTTGGGGTATATTCACAATTCCCCCTTTAAAAATGGAGAATTGTGAATATACTCTAAAAAAAAGCTCATCTTGTCATTTTACTCTTTTTTTGACATTGGTCATTTTTTGCCAAAATTGTCTTTCATTATAATTAAAAATTGATACTAAATTCTTTTACAAGTGAAAAAAATTTCTAAAATTCATAAAAATGATCTAAAGACTGTTTAAAAAATTTGAACATTTTTAAAATTGTTTTTCATGTTTCAGAAAATTATTTGAAGTTTAATTCTACCAATCTCCAAACTCAAAGTAGAATACGTTTTCTACTAGTTACTCGGACGTCTAACAACTATAGAATGCGGAATCTACAGCTAGGTCGTACCTCTACCACAATCATAATTCGATATCTACCAAATACTATAGGCTCTACTATTTGGTATAATTTGCTCCTAATATATTCTACAAAATATACTATATTCTGTTAATCGTGGATTTCAAGTTCTACTCAAAACACTGACATCTACATTCCGTAGTTTTCGTATCCTACGTACTACAGTTCATTCTACCTCCCGCAGAATTAGTGTTCTACTAAAAGCAAGTTTTCTACTATCCGTAGTATTCGTGTTTGTACAAGATGTTCTACTAAAATAAGTATTATCTACCTTTTGTGGAAATCATCTTCTACCAAAATCGAGAAAATATTTCAACTGAATATTTTTCAAATCTTTGTTTCTTTTTTTTCCTCTAACTATCCGAAAATAAACTAAGATGGTTTAATTAATTTTTAATTTTTAATAACAAAAATAGTTTAATTAAAAATAAAACTTTGTCTAGTTAATTTGAAGGACAAAAATTGATTATGTGATAAAAAAAGGTGTAAAGGGACAAAAAAACAAATGTGAAAGAGTAATGGGACAAAAGAGGGCTTTTTTTTTGGGTATTTTGGCAATTTTCTCTTTAAAAAACATGTCAGCCGATTCTGTAGCTAAATCGGCTTTGTATCATCTTAATTGTGCTCATCTTTTTGATGGGTAACATTGGATTTCTGATTGAATGAATACAAGTAAGGTTTGAAAAAGAAAAAAAAAAACTAACATTCATGGGGGAATTTCATTTTATGTACCCAAACATTTTTTTTTTTTTAAAGTATACCCAATATGACTTTTTAACCAAAAGTATACCCCAAGGGGTGTAAAATGACCATTTGCTCTTTTATGAACAAACAATAAACGAGTGTCGAAATGACCATTTTACCCATGGTGGCGAAGTCTACATAAGAAGTTTACGTAAAGTAGACTTCTAAACGAAGTCTACAACACCTTAAAATCTTAAATTTAAATTATAAAATTAAAGAAAAATATGTAAACCAAAAAAATTATACATAAATAAGACATTGAAGTTTGGCATCTTTTAAAAATAATTTTGCTTAGAAATGAATTAGCCTAAATTTAGAAATGAATTAGCCTAAGTTTACGTAAAGTAGACTTCTAAACGAAGTCTACAACACCTTAAAATCTTAAATTTAAATTATAAAATTAAAGAAAAATATGTAAACCAAAAAAATTATACATAAATAAGACATTGAAGTTTGGCATCTTTTAAAAATAATTTTGCTTAGAAATGAATTAGCCTAAGTTTAGAAATGAATTAGCCTAAGTTTACGTAAAGTAGACTTCTAAACGAAGTCTACAACACCTTAAAATCTTAAATTTAAATTATAAAATTAAAGAAAAATATGTAAACCAAAAAAATTATACATAAATAAGACATTGAAGTTTGGCATCTTTTAAAAATAATTTTGCTTAGAAATGAATTAGCCTAAGATAAGAAATGAATTAGCCTAAGTTTACGTAAAGTAGACTTCTAAACGAAGTCTACAACACCTTAAAATCTTAAATTTAAATTATAAAATTAAAGAAAAATATGTAAACCAAAAAAATTATACATAAATAAGACATTGAAGTTTGGCATCTTTTAAAAATAATTTTGCTTAGAAATGAATTAGCCTAAGTTTAGAAATGAATTAGCCTAAGTTTACGTAAAGTAGACTTCTAAACGAAGTCTACAACACCTTAAAATCTTAAATTTAAATTATAAAATTAAAGAAAAATATGTAAACCAAAAAAATTATACATAAATAAGACATTGAAGTTTGGCATCTTTTAAAAATAATTTTGCTTAGAAATGAATTAGCCTAAGATAAGAAATGAATTAGCCTAAGTTTACGTAAAGTAGACTTCTAAACGAAGTCTACAACACCTTAAAATCTTAAATTTAAATTATAAAATTAAATAAAAATATGTAAACCAAAAAAATTATACATAAATAAGACATTGAAGTTTGGCATCTTTTAAAAATAATTTTGCTTAGAAATGAATTAGCCTAAGTTCAGAAATAAATTAGCCTAAGTTTACGTAAAGTAGACTTCTAAACGAAGTCTACAACACCTTAAAATCTTAAATTTAAATTATAAAATTAAAGAAAAATATGTAAACCAAAAAAATTATACATAAATAAGACATTGAAGTTTGACATCTTTTAAAAATAATTTTGCTTAGAAATGAATTAGCCTAAGTTTAGGGTTAAATAGATTTCTTTAGTAGACTTTGATTGTAGATTTCTTGAAGAAGTCTGAAATCTAAACAAAATCGAGAGGGAAATTAAAATTATTTTAGCGAATGAGCGGGAACGAGAATATATCAAAATGAATTTGTGGTTAATTGAATATTTAAACCGGTTTGGGATACTTCTTTCGAAAACTTCGTGTGTAAAGTAACAAATTGGATAATTTACTCCACTTAACCAACATTTAACCATATTTTATTTTTGACCTAACCAAAATTTTTGACCCCGTATAAATATGATTTTTTTTCTTTAATTTGTGAATTCTCCTCTCTCTCTCTCTCAAACATGGCGGCGCTCCCCTTTCTCTCTGGTGGGAGAGAAAACAAATCTAGGTCTGAGCCCCAGCAATATCTTCGATGTATCTCCGCCGTATTCTCTCGTCTGAACGGATATCTTCTCCTCTACAGCTAACGCGGCGTGTTCGCTCCGCCTTCTCCTCTTAGTCGGAACTTCCAGATCCTGGCGTGGACCTCCGTAAAATCTGTCACCTGTTTTCGTTGTGGTAAGTCGTCGTTCTTCTTCTTCATTCTATGTGTTCATCTCTCTAATCCATCTTCTACTTTCTCAGTCTTCATTTCTTTTGGTTGGATTTTCCAATGCCCGTGATTAATTATATAGCCCATGTCTCCATGCTATTCCTTCATTCTCTGACGATTTAAGAGCCTTTTTCAAGGAATGCAGTCACAGACTTTTTACTTTCGGCTTGAGGAAGAAAAGTCAGGATGGAATAAGTTACAGCACTAATCTTGCTTTCACCCCTCCTGAATATCTACTAACAGGTACATCATCACTCTAATTTTCCTCCAATATTCATATGTTTGAGATTTAAGTTTCATGTTCTGATTTTTGTTTTTTTGCGTGTTTGAGAGGAAGGTTTGGTGTCTGCCTCACAGGGGTTTGGTGTCTCCTCTGTCACCTCTTGTTCAAGAAGGGTTTAAGTTGGAAGAAATTAAGTTGTTTGGCTTTGTTTCCCTAAAGGTTTGTACAGATCTACTATCTGCGGTTTTGCAAGATTATCTTGTCAATGCACCTCTCATTTCAAATGTGGACAGACCAATGTTTTTCTCCATATGGTTTTGGTGCTTGAGTTTCTATGGCCCTCAAGAGAAAAATTGAAGCTTTTTATGCTTGAATTGATTCTTTTTGGTTTTTGTTATTGGGTTTAAGAGATTTTGATTTTTTCTTACTCAGTTTAAGAGATTTCAACTGGGGTCTTGTTTTTTTCTTTTTCTTTCCGGTACATTTGTTTGGATTTGTTATTGCTAATTTTCTAGATTCTGGTTTTTATTTTGCTGTCTTCTGGAATCTAATCGATTTAGTTAAACAAATCCGACGAAAGCTTTTTACTTCACTCAGAGAATTTTCAATTACTTCTTCCTCTATCCTTTTATTTACTGAGGTTTCGGGACAATTTCTGTAGGCGAGAGCTCCAGGAAGAGCTAGGCGTGATACTCCCAAAGGATGCATTTGAAAAGATATTTGTCTTTCTGCAAGAATGGTTTGTACATTTGATTATTTTGTTTGACAATATGTGATATATTTTAAGTACTAAAAACCACTTGGATTCGTAAGTAACCCATTCATATTGTATATCAGGTAGAGGAAGTTTCTGCTGTGAAATACATACCTTACGAAGAATACATAAACTTTCTGGCTAAGGAAGATCCTGCTTATGTGCCATATGATGTAAAGGGAGAGTATGGAAAACTATTCGACATCATCAGACAGAGGTACAATATCTCACATTGGCTATTTTCCATGATCTAGAAGAATACTAAATGTGTGGCATATCCATTGCTAAGCCGCAGGTTTTATATGGAAATGTCTTATCTTACATAGTCTTTCTTATGACTTTTTTTTAAGGTACCAAGTGAACACTGAGGCCCGTGTTTTGTCTCTTCAGAAGCAACTCCAAAGATACTCTCCTGTCACCCTCGAAGCAAATGTATAGCCACATTTATTACTGTGATTTCTTTGTTTCAGGTGTACTGAATAACTTACTGAGACAGATCAGAAATGTATTGAATTTTGTATCATAAATATAAGTAGCTTGATCTTGTCTTTTTTCTCACTTGCCAACTATTAGTGTTTATTGGATTTCAGCTTGACCAAATGCAATACTATTAGTCTTTTTTCTCACTTGCCAACTATTAGTGTTTATTGGATCTTGTTCACCAAATCATCATCTAAAGCTATTTGAACAAGCTCATCATGTGTACAACCATCCCTCAAAGGATAGACTAATCTTGTTTATATCTTAAACAAGTTACAAACTTCTCATGGAGACTTAGCCATCTTTATCTTTAAAAATTTACGTACTAAAAGAATAAAATTTGTCAAGACCTAATATTAGGAATCAAGCTACAAGTATAAGAAAAAAATTCTTCCTCCGTTGTCTTTCCTGACCCATTTTCCATAAACAGCAGCTACATACACCATTTTCTGCGAAAGAAGACATAACACGTTATTAGTTGAGATATCGAGTAAGTAGACATCAGTAAGAAGTCTACAACATAATCACCTACTTTCCAACAAAAACAAGAAAATTGATTTCCTTCTAAATATAATGATTAAGCATGTCAAGATGAAACACAGGCAAGTAAACAGGTTAACACAACTTATTGTATAAGAAAATTTTAACAGTTAGCTAGTCATTAGGCACAAATATCGAATTTAAAAAACAACAACAAAGTAGACTTCCTCTGTAAAGTATAAATGTAGACTTCATAAGGAAGTCTACTGTAGGGTATAGATTTGCAATTGACCAAATCACGACTTTTTGGAGAAGTCTACAACTGAAGTCTACTGATCAATGGGTATAGATTTGCAATTGACCAAAGTTGACTTATTAGAAGTAGACTTCTTTTACCAAAGTAGACTTCAATATGAAGTCTACTTTATGGAGTAGACTTCATCTGTAGACTTCACAGACAAAAGTCTTCGTGTGGTCAATTGCAAATCTAGACCTTTTTCGAACAAACGGGACCCACACTTTTTTGTTGTCAAAGGAAAAATGTAGACTTCTTAAAGCCCGAAATGTTAAAAAGTCAATTGCAAAACTATACCCTGCGTTGACAAGTAGACTTCTTCAAGAAGTCTACTTCTCGCCGGAGCTTTGAAATTCGCGAAAAACGAACGAAAAGTCACCTTAGAGAGCTCTTCGGTGTCGTCTCCGGCGGATTGCTTCTATCTGAAGCTTCAATAGAGAAGCCCAGCCGTCGCCGTGAGCTTGGTGACCGGAAATGGTATCATACAATAACTTGAAATTTTGAGAGATGGATTATAGAGTTTTTTGTGATGAAATTGGAGAGAATAAGGTAGATAAGAAGGTTAGAAGTGAATAGAATGAGATTTAAGTGGTGTAAATGGGAAGAAGAAGCATTAAAAGCTTGATTATGGTTGAAAATGGTTGTTGGATGAATTGAAGTGGATGGCATTTTCGTGAATAAGTGTAGGAGATGAGGTTGGTTTGGACATTATCATTTAAAGTAGACTTCATACTTAATGGCATTTTTGTGATTATGTTAGAAGGGTAAGGATGATATAGGAAAAATGGGGTGTAAGTATTTTAAAAAGTGAGAGGGGTGTAGATCTGCAATTCCCGAAATGTTTAAGTGTAGTTTTGAAATCACCCCAACATTCATTCCATTTTTAATACATTTTTAACAGAATATTTGTATTCCATATACAAAAATAACATTATATTTAGTTAACTAACCAAACACAATTCAAAACATTATTTGATATTTTTAAAGATAATTACACTCCTAAGTCCTAACATATTCTTCTTTCTCTCTCCTCCGATCTTTTTTATCTTTCCGCTTTGGTGCTTAAAGTCGTTTTCGGAGAAGAACAACGAGAGATTCTCTGGTGGATTAGAACGAAAACGAAAAAGATGATGTTTGTTTTTCTGCTGCACTCTTTCATTCTTTTTTTACTTCTTGTCACTCACCTGGTTTTCTCTTTTAGCTCTGGCACAAAAGGTTTTTTCGGAGAAGAACAATGAAAGATTCCCCAGTGGATTAGAAAGAAGAAGATGATGTTATATTTCAATACGAAAATAAAAATCAGTATTTAAACTATCAGACAATAATTGAATTAACATGCTAAACAAAGATGAACCTACATGTTTGTATAGTTCAATAAATAGTTTAACAAATTACAATAATATATAACTTGTTACAAAATCACTACATCTACAATAAGGTTTATGTTCCTATTAATAACAACATGTCACATTTTATCAAGGAGCTTAACACTTGTGTGAGGTTTTGTATAATGCAAGATTATCTCCAGAGTATCATGCATCTATCTCTCTGTCTCTCATGCAGTTTTAAATGATTCTTGCTATTGTATCTTGCTTTCTCTTTGGTAGGGATTTGAGGAGTCTGAACAGTGGAGTTTTTGGACATAAGGAAAACTTTGTGAGATGTTTGTCAAAACTGCGATGAATTGGATGAAGCAAAGAAAGCTAAAGCGGAAGTAGAGAATCGCTTGCAACATCTACAAATTAATTAATGTTAAACAACCATCATGAAAAAAAACTTTGCATCAGTTTGTTCCTCAAGTTTCAGTTGTTTGCTTGTACTGTATCAATACTTTAGTGGCTTTGTTGAGGTAATAATGAAATTTGGAGTTTTCGATAAACGATACACAAAAGTCCATAATGGGCATTACATATAACTAAGCACAACAAGATGAACTCGCGGCCCTATCCATGGCCCTGTCCGGTAGAACCATTCCACTTGGGTTTTCCGTTGGCTGTACTCTCGGTAGCCTTCTTGCTGTACCGGTCAAAAGTAGAAATGTATTAACAGTTTTTAAAATTAGAAGCAAAAAAAGGTTTGAATCTTGATTCTATGAGTGTAACGATAGCTCACCGATTTCATAGAATATCTCTTTGACATTAGCTGCGGTTTTCGCTGAAGTTTCCATGAAGAAGAGACCATTCTCTTGAGCATATGTTTGTGCCTCCTGCAAGGAATACCAATATCAGGAACTAGGCTTAGCAACCAAACTCGGAACTAATAATAAAGTTGTAGAAACTGTAGGAGAATATTCGGGAGCTACACTAAACACTCCATAGATACCACCACAAGTGTTAGATCCTATCCACATTAACACACAAAGTAAATGGTTCTAACAGAAACTTCAAAAGGGTCAGTCCTGAGAAAATGAGACTGTCTAGACTTTCGGATTTTGACATAAGAGAGCCAAAAAATGAACAAAAAGAGACACATGGTACAAGTAAGGTCACATGAAAACATCTAAATCATTCTCCAAAGATGGTTAGAGAAAAGCACTCTATACTGCTTCATGACAGCCCAACTATCTCTACAATGACTTGTTGACTGTGTGGGGTCTTTGAAGGTAGCTTGGTTTGTCATTAAGGTACATTGTAATATATATAACAAAGAGATACAGTACCACCTAATCGTACTGTGACAAGTGAGATTCCAAATACAGGTTAAGACGTTCAACATGATGGATCAGCTATCAAGGTATTTACACAGAGCAGCAAAATCCAAAACATTTGCTTACCTCTGCAGTCACCTTCCTTGCATCTAATAAATCACATTTGTTTCCAGCAAGAGCCATCACCATATTAGGGTTACCTATTTACATAAAATAGTAAAACAAATCAAGCTTGTCAGTACCAGTAACCGGAATTCACAATCTAAACCGTAACTTAGCTTTAGACAATACCTTGTGCCTGCAATTCTTGAACCCATTTCTTTGCCCTCTCAAATGATGCCTGAAAGAAGAGATAAAATCAAGCAAACTTAATTTAGTAGAAAGCCACCAAAAAGTTACTGAATTTCACCCGAATTTGTACCTGATTAGTAACATCAAAGACGATAATTGCAGCAGCTGCACCTCTGTAGTACATTGGAGCCAAGCTATGGTATCGTTCCTGACCTGCTGTATCCCAAATCTCAAACTTTACAGTCGCATCGTTCACAGCTAGCGTTTGTGAGAAAAAAGCTGCACCAATGGTTGATTCCTGTAACATAAAAGAATGTCAAAGTTAATAACAACAACACGGCAAGGAAGACCATTGAAGAAACTGCCACCAACCTGGAATTCAACAAACTGATCTTTGACAAATCGTAACACAAGACTCGATTTGCCAGCACCAACATCTCCAAGTAACACCTGAAAGGCTTAACCAAATACAGAACCAAATCGAAATGTTCACAAGCAGCTTAAGACTTATAAAGCAAAAAGGAAACTCTTGTTATCATTATAGACCACTAAGAAACGAGCAAAACTAAATGCAGAAACTTCCATGGATACAGATTAGGAAACAGAGACGAAGAACAAATCCTGGTTTTGATAAAGAAAATAATAGCTCACTAAAACCATAAATCAGAAGATTTCATTCCAGCATAAAGCCCATAACTTTCTACTGCACACATCAGACAAAAATCGGAATCCTGATCAAAATTCTCCAATTTTGTTGCTCCTCAAAGAATTTCAAAATCAGATCAAAATTCTCTCCAGATTACAAACAGAAATCACATCCGGAAACTGAAAAATCTAACAAAAGTTCGATCATCGGAGAGAGAATTTCAAAAGGGTCGAGTAAAAAAGCCCATATAGAATCGAGCTAAATATGAATGAACAAAAGACGGACCAATTTCGCGTTAATGCTCTTGTTTCCAGCGGTAGCCATGGTTATCGATCAGAACAGTATCTATCGCAGCTCGAGAATCTTCAGCTCAATCAAAACTCGAGTGAGCTCGTGGATGAAAAAAGAGATTTGAAGATCGAAGACGGAGAAAAACAAAGTTCCAAATTCCAAATTGAAGACGCGTCGTCAACAACTACCCAATTTACTGTATCGTTTTGATCTCTTTCCAGAAAACCAAAACAAAAGCGAGCAAAATAATTTAAAGGAAACAAATGTTACACGGCACGTCAATATCACACGAAAGTACGACACCTTTCAAGATACAAATTTAAACTCTGAAAAATTACACATCAGCGTAATCTATTTAATTTATCATATATTTATTTTTCTATTTTAATTTTCACAATAACTATAGTTTTAACAAAAATATGAAAAATTATTTAAAAAACAAGAAAACTTATAAATAAAAAGAACACGGACAGAAAAAAAAAAACAGAATAAGAAAAGAAGAAAATTTTGTCTACTTCTTATTATATTAAGTGACGAGTCAGGATCTAAATAATGGAAAGGACATGATGGTACATAATGAAAATTTTGTCTACCCTTAATTATATTTAGGAACGAGATGGGAAAAAACAAGAGGAACATGATGAGACAGAACAAGACGGAAAAAAACGACATGGGATAGGATGAGACTGAACGAAACAAAACGAAACGAACAGGACAGACAGTACGGGATGAAAAGGAACGGAATGAGACGGAATAGGACAGAACGGGATGAAAATGGACGAGACGAGACATGACAAAACGAAAAGAAACATAATAGGATAGGATGAGACTGGAGAGGGCGGACATAACAAACGGACAGAAAAGAACGAGACAAGATGAAAAGAAACGGAATGGGACGTGATGGGATTGGACGGAAATTTTGCCTACCCTAATTATATTTAGGGACAGGACGGGAAGGAACGGGATGAGACATGACAAAACAGAAAGGAACATAATAGGATATGATGGAACTGGACAAGATGGGACAAATAGGACAGGGACGAAAAAAAAAAACGGATATGATGAAAAGAACGAAATGGGATAGGACGGACGAAAATTTTGCCTAATCCTAATTATATTTAGTTAATGTGTATAACATTTTTGAAACAATAATATACCATATAAATAATAAACCATCGAAATAAATTAAATTTGCCATAAAACAATAAAATTAACACAAAAATATAGATTCTCGCGCGAAGGTCACTCCTAGTTAGTAATAAACTAATAATAACCCAAAATTAACATCTAAATTTCTTGTTAATGTTAATAATGGAATATTTGTTTTTCAGTTCCAAATGTGACAAAGGATCGTGTATATTTGGATATGCACAGAATATAAATTGGGGTTATCATGTATATAAAGTGTCACGTTTATGTTGAATAAGATCACAAGTTCCTCAAGCTCTCTCTCCTACTTTACACCATTTCTTAAAAACGATTATGCTTTAAATAACATCGCAAACTTCGTTATGTTCACTACTGTTGATCTTGTAGTTTGAATGTTTTTGCAAGGGAAAAAAAAAAGACCTTTTATACTTACATAAAAGAAAGTAGAAAAAGACGATTTCTTCACGGTCTTTTCTCAAGAGTTTTCTTCAATCCCTTCACTATCTTACCAAACCACATCAGGTTCATTACACTCAATGCAATCGGTACAACGAAAACTAGTAGATACCCGAACGTGTGCATCAGTACCACCTGCCACAAGATGCATACTTCATCAATTCATTATCTCTACTATAATTAACCAATACCAGCAGCAAAAACAGAGTTTAAGGCTAGACCGTTTTGTTTTGAAAGAGTTAAACCGAAATCTTAATTACCTGATCATAGTGTATGTAGACATGGTAAAACATGTAGATGAACAAAAGGATTCTTGCCGTCTGCAATCAAAACATGAAGTTTCAGAAAAGGAGAACTTGAAATCCAATAAAGTTTTAATACAAAAACAGGTTTTAATAAAATAAAAAGCTTACCAACCAAGCCAAGAAGATAGCAACTCCATTAATAAGATAAGCTCTAGACCGCTTCAAACCAGAAATGTCAAGGTACCATCTAAGATTGACCTCTGGTGTAGTCACTTCAGAGATCAAGACCATGTATGCGTAAAGCTGAGCCTCTCCGCAGAACAGAGAATACGCTACTCCTATTCCAGATAAGCAATGATGGAAAATCTAGAAAGAAACCGAGATTGTCAAGTAACTGAAACCAATGAAGAACAAAAACACATAAGCTTTCAAGTTGTGTCTACTACTTACATATTCTGATCCTCCTAAAGAAGGGTATAACCAAAAGATCATTCCAAGATCCGAAAGAAAGTAACCAACTGATACCTATGCACAACACATTGCAGCAAAGTAACATAATAGGTTGGTTGATCAATGTTCTTGAGGAGGATTTTATGAGAGAAATGAAAAGAAAAAAAAAAAGATCATAACTTACTCCTAAACCAAAATTAGAGAGAGGAGAGCTACGAAACACCATAAGGTCTTGAAGCTTTCTTTGGTCAGAAAACAAATCAGAGAAGAACACAAAGTAGATTGCCATGAATGAGATAAAGATCGCATGGACTGTAGAAATTCCCCTGCCAAGTTATAATATAAGCCAAGAGTGTTAAGAGACAAAAGCATAATATATATAATATATGTATTACTCACCTATTGTTCCATTCAATTCTCTTCATTTTTGTGAGAGCTGAATATGATTTAATATGAATTGAGCTGAATAACTCCGTAAGATCATAGACCTAACATCAAAAAGAGCATGCATGAGCTATACAGTGTTGGAAACAGAAAAAAAGAAAAAAAAAAGTGGATTATGCAATTGCTAGTGACCAGAAAGCACAATTACCATTTTGCAGAGGAAGATTCCAGCAAGAACAGAGGTATATGGAAGAAACTGATCTGCTAATAGATAATGCCAAACAAGATCCTCTGCTTGATTTTGGTAAGACTTGATGTCCATGACTGTTTCTAGACTTGTGTGAATGGTTCTCGATCTTTTGTGGTGAATGGTTTTGATTCTTCCTCTCAGACTAATAACTTCTCTCAAGCTTCATCGTCATTACTGAGATACATAAAGAAGAGCAAAGCAACAAACTTCATTTACAGTATGTTATTTTCATCTAAGCCATTCTCTCAAACACAATGAACACAAAATGAAAAAATAGATATCAAAAGAAGCCATAAAGACGAAGAAAGAAGACAAGAATTCTTACTTATCGTATGCCTAGGAAGAAGACAGTGAATGACTCTGTTTTTTTGTCTTTGTTTATCAGAGAAAACTCAGGTCGAGACAACCTGAAATATCATAAATTTTCATAAAAAGTTGAAACTTTTAAACGGAAAAAAGATGGCCCAGAAGCAATCAACACGTGAACCGCAAAAAGCTGCAGAAGAAACGCCAAGAAGATGATGAAGAAGAAGGAAGTTACAGAATTACCAATTACCAATAAGGGTCCTTCGGAAGCTTCGAGAATTACCAATTACTTGGTTCGCAAATCGCAAGAGGGGCAGAAATTAAAAACACTACACACAAATAGTAATTTTAAGAATAATCCAGAGAGAAGAGACACCTAACTGTAGCTGCAGAGTTTTTTTTTTTTTTCCTTGGTTTACTCCAAAAATTAACAAAGAAAAACAATTGAGTTTTGCTTAAGCTAATGACATGCACATGTAATCAAGGAGGAAACAATGGAGGAGAAAATAGTTGTATACAGTAGGAAATAAACCCTAACCTTATTAGAAGATTTTTTACCGAGTGTGCAAGAAAACCCAAGGGAGAATCAAGTAAAATTAAAATAATTATGGAATTTTTAATATGAAAAACAACTAATTACATGTTGGGTACTTTTTTTTTTTTTTGATAAAGAACATGTTGGGTACACATAGGGGTGTCAAAATGGGTTGAAATTTATGGGTTGACCCAACCCAACCAACCCATTAACTCTAATGGATCAATTTGTTTGGTTCTAATGGATTAATGGATCAAATGGATTGTGGATCAAATGGGTTGTGGATTAAATGGGTCAAATTGAAATGGATTGATGGATGAAATGGTTACCTATCACCTTCTCATCATACATTAATTTATTTTTCAAATTAGTCCTTCCACAATTATGATTTCATTTTTTGTCTACAAAAAACATGATTTTGCAAATTACCCGTCCCAATTTTTTTCTTTTTTCAAAATTATACCCAACAAAATATGAAATTTAGTTTTTCCCCCAAATATATAATTTTCACAAAAAAAATTCGCAAAAAATGCGGGTTTCACAATTTTTCACCAAAACTTACGATTTCACTATTTTTCCGCCCAAAACGCGTTTTGACAAATTTTTCCGCCCAAAACGCGTTTCACAAATTTTCCGTCCGAAATCGCGTTTTCACAAATTTTCCGTCCAAAATCAAGTTTTGATAAAAAATTTCCTCCCAAAATGCGTTTTCACAATTTTTTCACCCAAAATCGTGTTTTGGCAAATTTTCCGTCCAAAATGGCGTTTTGACAAATTTTCCCGCCTAAAAAGCGTTTTGATATTTTCCCGCCAAAACGCGTTTTGACAAATTTTCCCGCCAAAATCGTGTTTTGACAAATTTTCCGCCCAAAATGGCGTTTTGACAAATTTTCCCGCCTAAAACGCGTTTTGATATTTTCCCGCCAAAATCGTGTTTTGACCAATTTTCCCGCCAAAATCGTGTTTTGACAAATTTTCCGTCCAAAATGGCGTTTTGACAAATTTTCCCGCCTAAAACGCGTTTTGATATTTTCCCGCCAAAATCGTGTTTTAACAAATTTTCCCGCCAAAATCGTGTTTTGACAAATTTTCCCGCCAAAATGGCGTTTTGACAAATTTTCCCGCCTAAAACGCGTTTTGATATTTTCCCGCCAAAATCGTGTTTTGACAAATTTTCCCGCCAAAATCGTGTTTTGACAAATTTTCCGTCCAAAATGGCGTTTTGACAAATTTTCCCGCCTAAAACGCGTTTTGATATTTTCCAGTCCAAAACGCGTTTCACAAATTTTATGTCCGAAATCGCGTATTCACAAATTTTCCGTCCAAAATCGCGTTTTGACAAATTTTCCCGCCTAAAACGTGTTTTGATAAAATTTCCCGGCCAAAACGCGTTTTCATAAATTTTTCGTCCAAAATCGTGTTTTGGCAAATTTTCCCGCCCAAAACGCGTTTTCACAAATTTTCCAGCCTAAAATGCATTTTGATAAAATTATTAGAAAATTATTTATGTTTATTATTTATGGATCATGGGTTAACCATTTAACCAATTAAACCATATAATTATATGGGTCATGGATCAACCTAATCCATTTACTAATTGGGTTGGATTAACCCATGACCCATTAACTCTCAACCCATTTGGATAATGGGTTGGATGGGTTGGATTACCCATTTTGACACCCCTAGGTACACATGTTTTGATTTTGTCTTACACAAGGAAAGGTAGCTGGAATTTTAGGAGGAACCAAGTGATGTTTCTTTTTTATCTGCAATTTTGGTATTTGGGTTATAATTTATTTCAAATCTTTTCTAGAAAGTAAAAGATTTAAAAGATTTAGCGAGAAATATTAAATCACATCTTATAATCTCCATAGATAATCCTTTTTGGGTCAAAATCTAGATGTATCTTCAAATAATTATATACTTATGGTGTATAATGAATGTTACCTAAAATAAGAAAACTTAATATTTGAAAATTAATATTTACCAATATTGAATTAATAATATTAAAATTATATGAATAACTGTATATCATAGTTAATACATTTTAATTTAAGAAAAAAACATATTTATGTCTCTATGTGTATATCAAAATGAAATATATTTAATTTTCTGTCGAAAGCTTTTAGAGAAAAAAAATAATTACACACATTATTAAATTGAAAAAACTATATTATTAATCTAAAATGTTTACCAAAAATATTCGAATACGTATAAGTTATATCTGAGTAAACCACGAACTATGTAAGACGGGTTTACTAAGCAAGAAGCTTGAAAATATTTGCAAGTTAGAAGCTTTTTTTTTTTTTTTTGTAAAAGGATATGCAAGTTAGAAGCTTGAATTGATCTTTTTTTTTTTTTTTTTTTTTAATCTGTTTATCCTATTTTCCAACTTGTTGAACTAAAAGCACTAAGATAGTTGAAAATATTTTGGAATAGAGATTAAGGATTAAAAATTACTTGTTATTCAATGTTTGGTAGGCTTTTTAGTTTGAAGATGATAACCTAACCTAACATATGAGTTAAATCTAGTTTGGACCACTTGAAATTGACCCAAGAAACAATTTAAATATTTAGTGAATTAAAAATCAGAAAGACGAACAAAGTATTCATACTTGTGAAGAAACTCACCGTTTCTTGCTGATTTTATCTAAGCTTGTAGACATAGTCATAACGAAGAAATCACCATTTTGATTGATTTGAAGTCATTTATATAGTTCAACTGATTCAGATATTTAAGAATTCGTAACGTTCATTTTAGTAACACGATTCCGAATTGATCACTTTTGACATGTCTAAATTTGACAAGTCTATAAATTCGGTATGATGATGCACTAATTTGTTACTATATTTTGAATACTCTTTAGCATATTCTAGACAATTGAGAGTATTAACTATTAAGGTCATAATCCCCAAAACTTAGCATTTTGAAGTAGAGGAAAAAAAACTTACGTGTCATTTCTGGTATATTACGAAACTTAAGGGGCTTACCTAGTATTTTCCACTGAACTCAAATCTCTAACAAGTTTTGGCTAAAAAAAAACAATCTTTAACGATGAACCCTAAGATTCTGGGGAAAATGATGGATTCAAACGCGCTATAATCCCTGATTTCAGGTAACATTTCTTGTTCGGAGAAAAAATCAGTTTTTTTTCCTTCGGATTAGATGCGTCGATACTTTCTTAATTGTTCTGTATTTGGTGGTGATTTCATCTGTTTGTTTTAGGTGGCGATGTTACTGTCGAGGAATCAGAAAAGGATTCATAAACTATTGAATAATGATTACATATTTCAACAATTGCAAAGCTTTCTCCTCCGTTCCTCGTCAAAACCAAGTTCCTCCAAGTTCCAACCTTTCTCGTGTTTCATTCACAGTTCGTTGTTTTCAGATCGAAAGCTGTCTCCGGCAACAACACTCGTCTCAGTCACCCACTAGGTTTTTCGTTAATCCGGTTTCACGAGCTATTAGGAATCAGTCTCAGGGAGCTTTTTTCGATTACTTGCATAATACTCGAGGCTTTGCTTTTACTGATGCAGAGCATATAAGCAAGAACTCGCCGCAATTTATGTCGAATTTGTTGTCTAAGATCGATGCTAATGATAGCCAGAAAGATGTATCCAAGGCATTGACTAAATTCCTTAGATACAATCCGATCAACGAGTTTGAGCCGTTTTTCGAGAGTTTGGGTTTGTGCCCATCTGAGTTTGAGCCATTTCTTCCACAGAGACTCATGTATTTGAGTGATGATAGTATCATGTTTGAGAACTTCCATGCTCTTTGCAACTATGGAATCCCTCGTGGCAAGATTGGCCGTATGTATAAAGAAGCGAGAGAGATTTTCAGATACGAATCGGGTATGTTGGCGTCGAAGCTCGGGGCTTATGAGGATTTGGGTCTTAGAAAAGGTACAGTTATCAAGTTAGTTACTAGTTGCCCTTTGCTGCTGCTTGGTGGGATTGATTGTGACTTTGCTTGTGTGGTTGATAAGCTGAAGCTGTTACCAGTAGGATGTGATTGGCTGGAGCAAGACTTGTCTGACCGGAAAACGTATAGCTGGCGCAGGATTCTGGAGACAATGGAGTTTCTTGAGAAAGTGGGATGTAAAGAGGAGAAGCTGAGTAGTCTTTTGAAGACGTATCCGGCTTTGGTGATCGAAGGCTCTGGTAAGAGGTTCTATGTTCTGTTTGGTAGGTTGTTTAAAGTGGGGCTTCAAGTGAATGAGATTTATAGGCTTTTTATAGACAATCCAGAGATGTTGTCAGACAAATGCGTGATGAATATACGGAAGACGCTTGATTTCTTGATTGGTATTAGAATGGAAACGCAGTTTATTAGAAAGATTATGCTGAGTCACATGGAGGTTATCGGTTCTTGCTCTCTGCAAGCACCGAGAACCGCTTGTGTTAGTTTGAACGTTAGTGAAGACGAGCTATGTAAGATGTTAACGAAAGAGCCTCTGAGATTGTTCAGTTTTGTTTCTACAACAAAGAAGAAGAGAAAAAGCAAACTTCTCTCGGAGGACTCGAGGAAATACGCAGAGAAGACGGCGTTTTTGTTGAGGCTAGGGTATGTAGAGAACTCGGACGAGATGGTGAAGGCTCTGAAACAGTTTCGTGGGAGGGGAGATCAGCTGCAGGAGAGATTTGATTGCCTTGTGAAAGCCGGTTTAAACCACAATGTGGTTACAGAGATCATCAAGCACGCTCCGATAGTGCTTAACCTGTCTAAAGATGTCATAGAGAAAAAGATCCATTCCTTAACCGAATTTCTTGGCTATCCAATTGAATCTCTGGTAAGCTTCCCTGCGTATCTGTGTTATGATATGCAGAGAATACATAACAGATTCTCAATGTATTTGTGGTTGAGGGAAAGAGATGCAGCAAAGCCGATGCTGTCACCGAGCACTATTCTCACTTGCGGTGATGCTCGGTTTGTGAAGTATTTTGTCAATGTCCACCCTGAAGGTCCAGCCATTTGGGAAAGTATAAACCAAATATCTACCTGAAGTGAAGTTTCTTGGCGCAGTTTCTTGATTTTATTACAACTATAATAGTGAAGGATTTGCGGATGCAAAGCTAAAAAATTGTGAGTTTATGATATCAATGGCGCAACTTATGAAACAAAAGGAAGGGCTTTAAAGAAGGCCGGAAGAGCAGAGATTCACTGAAAGAACGAAGGTATCTTCCGAGTGACAGATTTGATGCAGATCTCAAATGTGAGTGAATTCACTGGAAGTGTTTCTTTAGACAGTAGTGAAGATGATCTGCAAGTTGTTTGTTGGGGATCTTCCTCCTAAACCGTCTCTGCAATAGCTGTATTTTAAACGGATAGATGCGACAGACATTCTTGAAGCAGAGTACTACTGACTGATGGTTGTTACCAGAGTCTCTTACAGTGATTGCTGACACATCTTTTATTTTGAGCTATATCACCTGTGACTCGGATGCTTTTTTAGCATGTGTTGTGTAATTGACTGCTTCAGTTCATGATTGCAGGAAAGCAATGTTTCTTATAACAATTGGAAGATATATTCCAAATATTACAATTTTCTAACCAAACAAGCAATCTTACAATAAGTGGCAAGATCTTGGAGTTGAAACTACTTGGAGATGGACAAACATTTTTACTTCTTCCTCTTCTCTTTCAATAACATATTAATGTACATCATATATTAGAGAGTATTTTCACTTGTATAGCAATTATAGATCAGAAACATAAAACTAGAGGTTACAAAACATGTATATTTTCTGGAAAACCCCAAATTTCATCATTAGTTCAACAAAGCCATTAAAAGTACATACAATAAAAGCAAGCAGCTGAAACTTAAGGAACAAACTGGTGAAAAGTTTTATTTCATGATGATGGTTCTGATCAATTAATTTGTAAATCATTCAAGCGTTTCTCTACTTCCGCTTTCTTTGCTTTAGATCTTCGCTTAATCCTAGCCATGGCAGTTTTGGAATGCATCTTCTTCAAAAGCTCAGGTTGGCCTCTCACAAAGTATTTCTTATGTCCATATTCCAAATGTTGAGACTCCTTATTTCTTTCAAATCCCTACCATAGAGAGCAACCAAGATTCATTTAAAACTTCATCATAGAGACTAATTAGAGAGAGAGAGAGAGAGAGAAGGAAAGAGGGAGAGAGACGATTCTAAACTCGGAGATCGGTAATATTGCAATAATAATAGACAAAAACTTACACAATTGTCAAGCGCCCTGATGAAATGTGACAACTTGAAGCAATAAAATTTCCAAAGAAACTTTCTGCTAACAAGCTCTTCAGGATTCCAAATGACAAAACTCTTGTTGCTTTTGCTCCATGAGATTATTGAATCCGATGAAGGATCATCCACAAGCTGATATACACCGACGTAGAAGGGGTAATAACCTCCCCGGGAATAATCGTCCACCATCGCTAAACACAATTCAAAGTTCAAACCCTAAAATTCCCAAAATTTATAATATTGGACAAACGAAGAAAACATAGCTATATTACCACACAACACATAGACATACATGAGCCAAAACATGGGATCAATAATTTTATATAAATATAAAATATATACGATTAGGTAGCTGGAGAATGCAAAACAACAATCATTTACTGAAAAGGATTATCAGCTCAAACACTCTATGAAAACGTTATAATAAGAAAGCATAATAGTTACCTTTGTTTTGGTCATTAGAGGCTCAATGTCAGGTTTGTGATTCTCTTGTGAGGATAGCACAAGCAAGAAGCATATTACAGGGTACAACTGATAGCTCAATATTGGGTAAGAGATTCTCTTCCTGGTTTGCACTTGTGGTTCATATGCAAGATGCATATTAGAGAGCACAAGTGATGCCTCGATATTCTTTGTAGTATGCAAGCAGAGCATATGGAAGAGCAAGATACTCTTTATGGTATGCAAGAAGCATATAATACAAAGTATGCAAGAAGCATATGAAAGAGTAAGATACTCTTTGTGGTATGCAAGCAGAGCATATAATACGTATGCAAGAAGCATATAATACTCTTTGTAGTATTCAAGAAGCATATAAAAGAGTAAGATACTCTTTGTCAAGTATGCAAGAAGCATATAAAACATTATGCAAGCAGCATATAATACACGTATGCAAAAGAAGCATATAAAAGAGTATGCAAGAAGCATATAAAAGGAATGCAAGAAGCATATAAAACAGTATGCAAGCAGCATGTGAATGGTATGCAAGCAGCATATAATACATATGCAAGCAGCATATAATACATATGCAAGAAGCATATAAAAGAGTAAGATACTCTTTGTGGTATGCAAGCAGAACATATAATACGTATGCAAGAAGCATATAATACTCTTTGTAGTATGCAAGAAGCATATAAAAGAGTGTCAAGTATGCAAGAGGCATATAAAAGAGTATGCAAGAAGCATATAAAAGGAATGCAAGAAGCATATAAAACAGTATGCAAGCAGCATGTGAATGGTATGCAAGCAGCATATAATGCATATGCAAGCAGCATATAATACATATGCAAGAAGCCAAGAAGCATATAAAAGAGTAAGATACTCTTTGTGGTATGCAAGCAGCATATGAATGGTATGCAAGAAGCATATGGTAAGCATTACAACTGAAACGGTATGCAAGCAGCATATAAAAGAGTGAAAGAGAAAGATAGAGAGAGAGAGAGAGAGAGAGAGAGAGAGAGAGAGAAACCCTAGACGCGTCTGTCCTCGATGGTACCTTCGCAATCAGGAACCCTAGAAACCATCGAAACAGAGAACGCAATTAGAAAAAACCCGGACCAAGATGGTTCCTTCGCAATCAGGATCAACGAGAATTGATCAGACGCGTCTGTCCTCGCTCGGCACTGCTTTAATCCCAAGAGGAATACGAAATCGAAAAGTAAGTTCCCTTCGCAAGACTTGCAAGCAGCAGACCCGAAAGATTCAGAAACAGAATCAAGGAATTTGAGAAACCCTAGGAAAAAGACAAGAACGTACTCGATTACCAGCCGCAAAACAAAACTCGGAGACGAGTCAACCGAAGCCCTAACAAAAAATCCATCATCCAAACAAGGAGATATGGAAGTTAACGAAGGAAACGAAGAATCTCAGGAAAAATAATCGGAATATAAACGCACATAAAAAGAGGTTGCAGAAGCGATCGGCGGCGGGGAGATTGGGATAAAGATAAGAGATGGGTAAGTCGACCCCTTTTTATTTAACCCGAGGAAAACACATAAATCAGAGTCGGTTTTAGATTTCGGATCTCAGATCCTACGGTTGTTAATTGTTAAAATATTAAAATTCAACGGTACAGGTAAAACACAACAAGAAAAGGCGGTTAATATGTTAGCAGTGCACAACACGCAAATTTGTCGATATAATTTCTCCAAGTTCGATCTTATGAAACGCGAGACATGATTTTGTTTTCGTAACTTGGGTAGAAAGTAACCTGAAACTTTCCAGCGAGTCTCCTTCAACGTACAAATCAAAGCAAGGGAAAAAATAACATCATGACGTGCGAGTACGCTTTACAAGTAAGTGAGTGAGATTGCTTAAGACAACTTGATGATCTGAAACTATCACTCTGTTCTTTAGGTCAAAAGTTTTGTTACATCAAGATCAAGTGTTTCAAAGTTTAAGATTTAGAAAGGAGCACTAATCTACTATTTGACATGTAAATCTCTTCTTCTAAATTTCCATGTAAGAACGCAGTCTTCTAAACTCCAAACTCAACGCCTCAGCAATCATATTTTTGTAATCTGTGTTGTGTACGTAATTGACTTCTTCAGTTCATGTTTGTATGAAAGCAAATTGTTCTGTAACAATTGAAGATATACTCCAAATACTACAATTGTCTAACTTAAAAAGCAATCTTACAATAACTGGCAAGATCTTGGAGTTGAATCCTTTTGGAGATGAAGAGACAGTTTTACTTCCTCTTCTCTTTCAACAATACTAAACTCCATCTTAATTCCAAACCAATGGTTTATAGAATACTAGATTTATGAGGGAAACTACAAAATAGTATTATTAATTACATCGCCTTTTAGATGGAGTTTTCATTTGTATAGCAATTATAGATCAGAAACATAAAACTAGAGGTTACAAAACATGTATCGTTCCTGGAAAACCCCAAATCGCATCATAATTTCAACAAAGCCGATACAATATAAGCAAGCAAACTGAAACTTTAAAGGAACAAACTGATGCAAAGTTTTATTTCATGATGATGCTTCTGATCATTTAATTTGTAAATCATTCAAGCGTTTATGTAATTCCGCTTTAGCTTTCTTTTCTTTAGATCTTCGCTTAATCCTAGCCATGGCAGTTTTGGAATGCATCTTCTTCAAAAGCTCAGGTTGGCCTCTCACAAAGTATTTCTTATGTCCATATTCCAAATGTTGAGACTCCTTATTTCTTTCAAATCCCTACCATAGAGAGCAACCAAGATTCATCTAAAACTGCATCATAGAGATTAGAGAGAGAGAGAGAAGAAGACAGGGAGAGACGATTCTAAACTCGGAGATCGATAATATAGACAAAAACTTACACAATTGTGAAGGTTCCTGATGAAATGTGACAACTCGAAGCAACAGAATTTCCAAAGAAACTTTCTGCGAAATAGCTCTTCCGGATTCCAAATCACAAAGCTCTTGTTGCTTTTTCTCCATGAGATTATTGAATCCGTTGAAGGATCATCCACAAGGTGATATACACCGACGTAGAAGGGGCCGCGGGAATAACCGTCCGCCATCGCTAAACACAATTCAAAGTTCAAATTAACCCTAAAATCCCCAAAATTTATAATATTGTGACAAGCGAAGAAGACAACGTGAAAAGAATCCAGATCTGACGCGCTCTGAAACCTAACCCTATTAGAAACCCCCGAGCTCTAAAAAGAAAAATATTTTATATCAACTGGATTTTGTATTTATATTTATCTATCTATCTCTATACTATTAATTGAGAAGTACATCTTTGTTTTTGGACAAAAAAACCATCCCTCCTTATGAACAGATTACTATATAATACGTGACCCATCATCAATGAGCCATAAGTCGAATCAAGTTTACAAGAGCATAGCAGTGCAGTGCAGTGCGGATGGAAGCAATTATGAACAAGGTTTACAAGAGCATAGCTGTTTTTCCAGAAAACAGCATGGTCCCAAGTTTTAGCCTTTGCTCTGATAAAAGAACTTAGATGAGAAACTGAAAAAAAAAAGGAGAAGCAGAGAGAGTTCATTAAAAAGAACCAAAGAGAAGATTCAAGAGTCATAGGCAATAAAGGTTATGAATTGAAGGGATCTTAAGAATTTCCGGAGTGTTTTGGCTCAAAAGGAAGATCATCAATAGCACAACTATTGGCTGGATTTTCTGTCGGTGGTGGAAACATAATCTCATGAAGAAGCATGAGCTGATGAAGACTAAATTTACAAAAGGACATAATCAAGACTATCTATCTTCATTTAATCTTCGAGAGACAGAAATCAGAGATATATCATTAAATTTGCAATTTATATGATCGTCGAAGAAGAAGAAAGAGGCGAGTAAGGGGGGGAGCTTACAGTTCTGCCAAACGTTGCCGGCAAGATCCCCGGCCTTCTTGGTGGCGTCCGCTGCCATCTTCTGTCATTTCCCAAGCGTATCCTTCACAGAGTTCATCGTAATCGTTTGTCGATTGATGAAGCTTCCGATTTTCAGTAGATCTAATTTGGAGAGATTGTTTTGAATCAGGTGGAGGAAGAAGGGAAAGTAGAGTGAAAGGGATAAAGAGTAAAGTAGAGTAGAGTAAAGAGTAGAGTTCATTACAAAGAACATGTATTTCGAATCAAGTAGAGTAAAAAGACGATGGAGAATAAATGGATTGAGCGGTGGAAGCAATTATGAACATGTTCATCTTCAAAGTTGCAGGGGAAAGGAAGAAAGGTAAAGTTATTCAGTTTTATGTAAAATAAGAATAAAAATTTGGTAAAGTAATATAAAATCAAACAAAGCACATAATATTAAAAGTAATACCAAAGTTGACATATATTAACAAATAATGTAACCAAATCGTGTCGATAAACAAGCATAACACGCAACCTTGCATAAACCACATAAATTGAAATGGATAAAGCGGTGAAAAGTAAGGCAGTGGAAAAAATGGGAACATGTTTTCAGTTTTATTTTATTTTTAATTTCTAAAATAGGTATTTCCAAAATTTAAAAATAGAATGTTGTATAAAACGAAAACTAATGTACAATATTACAAAATCAAACAGCAAACAAGATTTAAACTAATACAAAATTAAAAAATCATGTAAAAAATCGTTTCGAAAACGGGAACCAACGTATAACCCCGCACAATGCGCGGATCCACTACTTCAAGGTTGAGAAGCAGATGGAGTCACGGCCATGGAAGCCACGGCGACAGAGAAATTACCAGAGGTGGAGCTTTCGTCAGAACAAGAAAAATGAATTTCTCCACCAACAGAAAAGAAGCTTCTCGAGTTAGCTTCGCTTATGTGAAAAGCAAATCAAGCTTTAAAAAGGATAAAGAGCGACAGGTCGGAGCTCGGAGGCGTTGTCAAATTTTAACATACTTGACAATTTTAACAACAACACAACAAAAAACACACAACTCTTGAACTAACACTAAAATTAACACATGTTATAAAAAAAAAAAAAACACAAAAAACAAAAAGGTAATCCCGCACTACACTGCTGTGCGGGTCCGCAACTAGTACTACTATTAATTGAGAAGTACATTTTAATAATGTTTGGATACAAGGATAAAAGAAAAAACTGTTTGGATACACAAGAATAAGAGATAAAACTGTTTGGATACAAGAATAATAACTTAAAATAAACCGATGGTTCAGTTAAACCAAAAAATAAATATATTAATTGATCAAGTAAAAAAAATGGAAATATATCTGAAAGCCCAAAAAAATATGAAAAACCTAAAAATTTTTGGTCAGAAAAAACAAATATATATATATATATATATATATATATAATATCAAAAATAATCCACAATACATATTCGGTAATTTGGGTATCTGATAGGGTATCGGTTCGGTTCTGATATTATATAATATCCACGGGTATCAAAAATTATACCCATCGGTGATTTATTTTATACCTAAAATAAATAAATAAAATCCAAAAAACCTAAAAATGTTTTTTTTATAATATCAAAAATAATCCACAATATCCATTCGAGTAATTTGGGTACCCGATCGGGTATCGATTCGGTTATGGTATTATCTGATACCCACGGATATCAAATATTTTACCTATATGGTGATTTGTTTTATACCCAAAATCAATCGTATATGGGTATTGTGGATCAATTCGGTTCGGATTTTCGGGTATGGGTTAAAAATCTCAGATCTACTCCCTCATAACAGAAATATAATGAATCCAACAGAAATAACATAAACTAAATTAAACTGAAAAGATAAAAAAAATGTATCCCTACACTACTACTATTTTTTTTTTCTTGATAAAAATATAACGTACCACCGCGCAAACGCGCGGGTACTCCACTAGTTTATCAAATATTTCAGAAAATAAAATAAAAAATTAATATTAGTTTAAAATGAAATTAATCATTGTATAATTGATTGATTAAAAGAGCATAGGTGGAATATATAAATTGATTATAAGAGCATAGGTGTGGAAGATAGAAAATGATAATAGGTGAAGGTTTCTTGCATCGGAAGGCAAGTTTGACGGGGAAAAGTTGCAGGAAGTTTTATCAGATACTTCTTGCGGGATAGCGTCGAAAAGCCATATACCACGAGCACTGTATTTACTATCTGACTATACCTGCAGAAGTTCAACGAAGTGACTAAAAGTATCTGATCATTTCAGAGTTGCCATGAAAGAGAACAAATTCTCTTAGCCACTTAGTGGCAAATTTAGCAAGAAAATGTCTAAATTCCAAGGAAAAGAAGCGGCCATATATGAGAGACGTGTTTACCGAGTCAGAGAGGATTCATTTGTAGAGATTGAAATTGAGGATGGTGCTCATGAAGAGAAAGGAGGAATGAATATGATAGACATAGCTGATTCGTGGACCATTGGTGTTACTGCTCCAGCATCTAGTCTTGTCGCTTCATCATCCTTGTCTGATGTTGTACCATTGTTTCCTCGTCCCACACGGTGAACCGTAAAAAACAAAAAGGTAATTCTGAATAAAGTTGATGCTTGTTTCGAAGGTTTGCTACTCTGTTGTATCTCAGATGTTATGGTTACGTTCGTTTTGGGATTGATGAACTCATAACTCATTTACTGAAGTTTTCCGCCTTTATGCCTTTGAATATTAAGTCAAATTCTTTTACAAGATAGCTGAAACGATCTTTATACATGTTAAACACAACCTACAAACCTACAAGCTCGTAGGTAAAACTGCATTACAATTGGAAGATAATGTTTGAAAAGAATCCTTACAAATCAACAAAGATACAATTCTTCAGCTTATTTACATTCAGATTCCACTGTCCTACTTGTCAAGAGACTATTTCCTCGACACGTTGAGAAACTGGAGAAGACTCTTTGAAGTTTTCTGAAACAGAACAACCCTTGGAGATGCATAACTCTTGAAACAAGTCACTTTATAGATATCTCGCGGGTAACAACCCCAATTGCAAGCATAGCTATATTACCACACAACACAGACACAGACACATACATGAGCCAAAACATGGTTATATAAATACAACCTTAAAAGTCCAAAAAGGCCAATCCTAACTTAAAAAAGTATTCTGCAAAATATTCAGATCTATCACACCACCAGCTTCCTTAACTACAGATACGATTAGGTAGCTAGAGAATGCAAAACAGCCCTCATTTATATTAAGATGCAATAAATTAAAATCGATTGCCTAGTCTAAAGACAACTATGATTCCACATTCACCGTTTGTTTTCACAGAAATATAATCGCTCTGTTACTGAAAAGGATTAACAACTCAAACCCTCTACCGATTAAGAAAGCAGAATAGGGCACAACTGATAGCTCAATATTGGGTAAGAGATTCTCTTCCTGGTTTGCACTTATGGTTCATATGCAAAATGCATATTGGAGAGCACAAGTGATGCCTCATATTCTAGTATGCAAGAAGCATATAATACAATATGCGAAGCAGCATATGGAAGAGCAAGATACTCTTTGTCAAGTATGCAAGCAGCATATGGAAGAGCAAGATACTCTTTGTCAAGTATGCAAGAAGCATGTAATACGATATGCAAGCAGCATATAAAAGAGTAAGATACTCTTTGTGGTATGCAAGAAGCATATAAAACAATATGCAAGCAGCATATGAATGGAATGCAAGAAGCATAAAAGAGTAAGATAGTCTGTGATGGTAAGCAAGAAGCATATATAAAACAGTAGGCAAGCAGAGCATATAATACGTATGCAAGAAGCATATAAAAGAGTAAGATACTCTTTGTCAAGTATGCAAGAAGCATATAAAACATTATGCAAGCAGCATATAATACACGTATGCAAAAGAAGCATATAAAAGAGTATGCAAGAAGCATATAATACCTATGCAAGAAGCATATAAAACAGTATGCAAGAAGCATATAAAACAGTATGCAAGCAGCATGTGAATGGTATGCAAGCAGCATATAATACATATGCAAGAAGCATATAAAAGAGTAAGATACTCTTTGTGGTATGCAAGCAGAACATATAATACGTATGCAAGAAGCATATAATACTCTTTGTAGTATGCAAGAAGCATATAAAAGAGTGTCAAGTATGCAAGAAGCATATAAAAGAGTATGCAAGAAGCATATAAAAGGAATGCAAGAAGCATATAAAACAGTATGCAAGCAGCATGTGAATGGTATGCAAGCAGCATATAATACATATGCAAGAAGCATATAAAAGAGTAAAATACTCTTTGTGGTATGCAAGCAGCATATGAATGGTATGCAAGAAGCATATGATAAGCATTACAATTGAAACGGTATGCAAGCAGCATATAAAAGAGTGAAAGAGAAAGATAAATAGAGAGAGAGAGAGAGAGAGAGAGAGAGAGAGAGAGAGAGAGAGAGAGAGAGAGAGAGAGAGAGAGAGAGAGAGAGAGAGAGAGAGAAACCCTAGACGCGTCTGTCCTTGATGGTACCTTCGCAATCAGGAACCCTAGAAACCATCGAAACAGAGAACGCAATTAGAAAAAACCCGGACCAAGATGGTTCCTTCGCAATCAGGATCAACGAGAATTGATCAGACGCGTCTGTCCTCGCTCGGCGCTGCTTTAATCCCAAGAGGAATACGAATCCGAAAAGTAAGTTCCCTTCGCAAGACTTGCAAGTAGCAGACCCGAAAGATTCAGAAACAGAATCAAGGAATTTGAGAAACCCTAGGAAAAAGACAAGAACGTACTCGATCTACGTCAGCCGAATCGAGTCAACCGAAACCCTAACAAATATCAAGGAGATTCGAAAGGTAATTACGAAGGAAACGAAAAATCTGAAGAAAAACAATCGAAACTTAAAAAGCTAAACTCACATCAAAGATAAGAGAACGGATAAATGGACCCCTTTTTATATAACGCGAGGAAAACCAATAAATCAGAGTCGGTTTAAGATTTCGGATCTTTTATTGAGTGAGAGATCCTACGGTTTGTAATTGTTAAAGTATTAAAAATCTAACGATGCAGATAAAAAACAACAAGAAAAGGCGGTTGGTTAACATGTTCGCGTGTTATTAACTTGGCAAGATTTTTGTAATCTGTGTTGTGCATGTAATTGACTGCTCCAGTTCATGTTTGTATGAAAGCAAATTGTTTTGTAACAATTGAAGATATATTCCAAATATTACAATTGTCTAACTTAACAAGCAATCTTACATTAAGTTGGCAAGATCTTGGAGTTGAATCCTTTTGGAGATGAACAGACATTTTTATTTCTTCCTCTTCTCTTTCAACAATGCTAATCTCCATCTTTCCAAACCAGTGGTTTATAGAATACTAGTATTATGAAGGAAAATACAAAATACTATTATGAATTACATAGCCTTTTAGATTGAGTTTTCATTTGTATAGGAATTATAGATCAGAAACATAAAACTAGAGGTTACAAATCATGTATCGTTTCTGGAAAACCCCAAATTTCATCATTATTTCAACAAAGCCACTAAAGTATTGATACAATATAAGCAAGCAAACTGAAACTTTAAAGGAACAAACTGATGCAAAGTTTTATTTCATGATGATCATTTAATTAGTAAATCTTTCATGCGTTTATGTACTTCCGCTTTAGCTCTCTTTTCTTTAGATCTTCGCTTCATCCTACCCATGACAGTTTTGACAAGCATCGTCTTCAAAAGCTCAGGTTGGCCTCTCACAAAGTATTCCTTGTGTCCAAATTCCAAATGTTGAGACTCCTTAATCCTTACAAATCCCTACCATAGAGATAGAAAGCAAATTAAGAGAGAGAAGGAGAGAGGGAGAGAGACGATTCTAAACTCGGAGATCGATAATATTGCAATATACAAAAACTTACACAATCGTCGAGCTCCGAGATAAAATGTGACAACTTGTTGATATAGAATTTCGAAAGAAGCTTTCTGCGAAATAGCTCTTCAGGATTCCAAATCACAAAGCTCTTGTTGCTTTTGCTCCATGAGATTATTGAATCCGATGAAGGATCATCCACAAGCTGGTATACACCCATGTAGAAGGTATGCAAAAACCTGGTGCAATCGTTCGCCATCGCCATTCGTTAAACACACTTCAAATCCTAAACCCAAAATTTTCAATACTGGTCAAAACGAAGAAGACAACGTGAAAAGAGTATAGATCTGATGCGCTCTGAAACCTAACCCTAATAGAAACCACAAATATGGGAGTGCGAGAAAATTGACCCAATATTATTAATTATAATTAATTAGAGTCGGTCTATGATAAATTAAAAATATAACTGACCCAATATGATTAATTAATTTGATTCTGAGAGAACTATGGGTTAAAGGAAAGATCATGAGAGTAGTATGAAGTGAGATTGTGGGCTTTAAATTGATTTTATCTCTGTAAGAACTTTAAATTTTGGATTGTATTGTATTCATGTATTCAGAAATTAGTAGAGTGAGAGAAGAGATGCAATACAATCCCATGCTATAAACAAAACTCAAAAGTCAAAACCATTATTGGATCAAGTAAGTTTCTTTCAAAATGATTGCAGCATGGAGAGAGACTTTCTTATTAGTCAAAAAAAAATGAAAAAGAAGAGAGACTTTTAATTAAATCCATTTTAGCAAACAAAATTTTCACAACTTTGGCCGTTGCAAATTATCTACATCAAGGTGAATTTTGTCATGTTTGTATATATATCTGTAATGACAAGGATGCTTTAAACTAATAGTGCTTAGAGACACTTGGTCACTGTTAGAATTCAATTGCGTGTCAATCACTCTTTATCAATAGTTACTGTTAAAATCATGGAAACTATTTTTTAAATATAAAATTACACATACAAAATTTCCAAAAGCACCAAAAAAGCAAAAACCTAATTTGGTACATCTTGGTTCTCGATAGGAACTACTCCAGAAACCTTCCTCCTAGGCTTAAGCTTATTGATACCAATTTTGACTTGAAGGCAGTTAGTATTCACAGTGCTGTTATTTGATGTTCCTGCAACACTTTTTCCGTTTTCGTCTTTGTTTCTTCTCCTTTACATTGTCTTCACTCTCATTCTCTTGTCTACATTCATCTCCTGAGCATCTCTCTAATCCTTTTCTCCGCCTCTTTGGTTTTCTCTCTGTATCATCAACACAAAATGCTTCACTATCGCATTCTGCATCTGCCTTCTTCTCTCTGCATCCACAAAACAAAAAAAAAACAGTCAATTTAAATCCACAAAAACATCGTGTGCGTTTTCAGCATCAGCATCTGAGGTAAATTAGATCAACTTACTTTGCTTTACGTTTCTTCTTAGGCGCAGGTTCTTGCTCAAGAGATCTCTCGGCTAGTGCCAAAAAATCATCTACAGCAAGATCAGGACGCTCTGATTCCCTATCAACAAAGTTACCTACAGTAGCATCTCTTCGTAACCTCGCAGCTTTTTGCATAAGAGGCGCTAGATGAGGATTTAACCTATTCCACCTCCTCCGACACTGATTGCCTGTGCGAAAAAAACAAAAGTTAAACGAGTTCTTGCATCTAATAGATCTTAAACTAAATCTTGCACTTTGGAAGAAGAAGAACAAACAGTACCTGGACTGTTGAGTAGCTTCAAGAATGAGTGTTTCTTGAAGTTGTTGTTTTAGACCTTTTGCAAGATTTTCGTTCTCCTTAGCAGACCAATTCTTGCGACACACTGAATCTGGATATCTCTCTAGAGCCATCCTATAATTTGCAACACACGGATTTTCATGTGGACCTAACGTCAAAGGAGATGTCTTTTTATCATCACACACACACACACACACAAAAACAGAGAAAGTAAGAAAAGTTACATTTTTCTTCTTACATAGATCAACCTGTATTTCCTATGAGAAAGTGCCTTTTTTAGTGATTCTCCAGCAAGAAGCTTGAAAATCTTTAACAATGGTAACGTTCTTCTTGTGTTTCTCGTTCTGCTTAACCGTTGCTTCAATTTCACACAATTTACTTTGAAGAAATCTCTGGTATGACCTGTTCTTCCGGATTGCATCAACAAAGGCTTGTGCAGATTCAGGGAAACTTGAATTAGGTGTTTATTTAAGGGTCGAATCGAACCGGTCCGGGTCGGGTCAGATCAGTGGTTTTGAACTATTGAATTCTAAACCCTTTTACAACTCGTAGTGGGCTGGCTATAGGCCCATAAATTCGGTGTATATTAAGCAAGCAAAAAGGTTCCAAGTGATTGGAAGGTTTTGAGTTAAGAACATCCTAATTCTGCTTTATACATTTTCAAAAATCAATACCCTTTCATACAAAATCGAAACTAAAGCCAAATTGTTTATCCTAAATTAGCTAAACAATTAACTTGTTCGAGTAAAAATATCTGTTAATAGCATATATTAGTTATGATGACACAATATCAGGTCGGATTCTCTAAGGCTTCTCTAAGAGAAGAAGCTGGTGATGAAGAAGAAGAAAGACAAGACCTTGCAATCTTGGCCTCTTTGTCTTTGCTATAAGCTTTTTTAACATTGTTCTTCAGCTCATTATATCTCATCCTCTTCAGTCTCCTCTCTTTCACTGAGCCTTTCTCCGGATGCGACATGTCAGGTATGTCCTCGTCCATATACTCATCCATGTACTTATCCAAAACCTCAGAACAAGATGGAAAATACCTCCGACCTGTCTCAACTGCGTTACCAAACAGTTTTTTTAAAATCAGTCAAATCTCCCGGTTAGAGAGAACTTGAAAAGTAGCAAAAAAGCCTTTTATACCTGTTTTCATAAGAGCTTCCATACGAGCAAGCAGTCTTTTAGTTTGCATGATAGGCGTTTCATTCAAATCCACCTGACTCAAGTTTCCTGTAGCACCATTCGACGGCGGTTGAACAAGAACACCTGTGAACTCGCTCGTCCCTTCAACATTAGCACTGTCCATAGCCACTTTGGCTTCTGTTGGGAAGAACAACTGAGCAAGCCCCACTGCAAAACAACAACACATATATACACACAAGAACAAATTCAGAAACGTTTCTTATAAGAATCAACAATATATAAATTGAATCAATACCTCGCTTTTCTAAGTATAACAATCTCATTTGGAGATCCTCTGGCATAGAATGTGAACAAGTAGGTGTATCACCACCACTAGCCAATGGATTCCTTCTAATTTCCCTTTCCAAAAGATCGATGCATAAGCGGTTCTTGTTAGCTTCTTGCCCCTTTGCGGTTTTGGTATAGTAATCTTTAGGCCTAGTCAGTCTCCTACATATGTTAATGGCACTGCGTCCATCAAAGGTCAAATCCGAAGTATTAGCTCCTTTTCCAATAAGTGATATGATAATCAACGGCTCTCTACGCATAGCAGCCAAATGAAGAACCGTATAACCACGTGAGTTTCTGAAATTCACATCAGCCATATCTAGAGCAAGAACCTCTGCCACTACTTTGGGATCACTGTAAGCCACTGCGTAATGCAGACCATTGGCTTGGTCTAGAGTTATATCTGACTCGGTTAAGAGAAGCTTCACGAGTTCGAGATCGTCTGAATCCAATGCCTTGAGGACTTTCCCTGTTCTCTCCAGAGATTTATCCACCACCACCACCTCGGGGATGATGTTCACCGACTTAACTCGAAGCTCTTTGATTTTCACTGATGCTTCTAAAGGAAGCTCCTTTTCGATGCAGAATCTGTCAAGATCCGATCTTGCAACTCTCTCTATGCATTGATCAAGAAGCTGAGTCAAATCACAATGAAACGCAGCTAAAAGGATCGGAAGAACATCCTCAACTAGTGACTTCTCAACGTAGTTACTTAATCGCCGCTGCAGACACACAAAGAAAACAGAAAACATCAAGTCTAATGAATCAAGAACATCCAAAAAGAGAAAGAAAAAAATCTTGATCTCAGACCTGGAATGACGAAACCAGCTCTGGGATTTGGAACACATGTGAAGCATACATCAACTCAACAGCAAAATCAATGGCAGGTCTACAAGAATCATGAGCACAAACTGTATCAACACAAGTCGAAACTTCGATTGGGTAAGGCTTCAACTTCCCAGTGTAGATATAACTCAAGAAATGAATGAAAGCCTCGCGTCCCACGTTTCCATAAGGTAACAGATCTTTCATATGATACTTTGGTTTCGTCTCACTCTTTGCACTAGTTTCTTTATCTTTCTTGAACAGCTCAAGAAAAAACTTGCTTCTTGCAGCTAAAATGCATCTATGAACACTCACTGCTTGAGCTTCTTCTCCGGTGATGATGATCTCTGCGTCAGTATAATCACAATCTGGGTTAGTGAGAAGCTGCTCCAAGTTGGAACTGAGCTTGACTAAATTCACAGCTTCAAGATTAGCAGCTGATTGATGATTAGTAGCAACAGGAGGAGGATTGGATAAGTGAGACGATGTGAAGCTTATGGATGATGATGGCTCCGTTGTAGTTGCAGCCATTTTCTATCACTCAAAGGCTCAGTCTTTGTTTCAGATACAAAGAAACCCCAAACTTGATTCCGATGACAAGAATCAATTGAGCAGTAATTGGATCAAAACGGTCCAGACAAAGGAAATCTTGTGTTTCTGAGCTAATGAATAATATAGACAAGATCATAGATATGAAATTAGTCAACCCCTGAAGAAAAGATCCGAACTTTATGGAAAAAAAAATGCAGGTTTCTAAATGAATCAATGTGAAGAGAAGAAGCCAAGTCAAGAAATGCTTCAAAAAGTCAACGGAAATGGTGGATGAAAACCCCTAAATTGAATCTTAAAAACATAAGGGGGAAAGAAGCAAGGAATCCAATCGGGTATTCTTCAAAATACTGCTCGATAACTTTGCACAAATAATATGATCAAGTCGAAGAAAGAACAAGAAACGATTTGTGGATATATGAATCTGAGAACAAAAACAGAGGTTATCTTAATCTAATGGTGAGGAGTAAGGAAGACTGGTCTATGTTAAGAACAAAACAAAACTCAATAAATTTTAGGAAATAATTATTCAAGTTTCTTGATTAATTACGACAAATTACTAATTCAATTATATTGTTTGGTAAAAAGAGCCCAATCATCTCTTAAATTTGTCATGACGATGCAAAAAAACGTTTGCAATTGAGGACGACTTGACTTGTAGTGAAGTGGGACGATGACCTCTTAAATAACGTCAGCTTTGTGGAAAATATACAGAAAATTTAGAAGTAGTAGATTGATAAGTGGGTCCTCCTCAGTGTTCTAAAAGGCGGTCTAGGCGGCCGCCTAGGCAGTGCCTAGGCGCTAGGCGGTTATAAACTGTAGCGATTACTTTCTCGGCGCCTAGGTATTTATAAACCATGATTTGATCTAAATTTTTATTTATAGTTTAATAAAATTCATTTTTTTATGGATATATTATCTAATATGAAAATATTATACTTTTATAGTTTAGTTTTAATACTTTTTTAATTTTTGAGTATATTTTGAACTTAATATATTTAAAATATGTATAATATATAAGTTTATTTCGTAAACTTTAAAAACGTCTAAAAATCGCCTAGGCTCCGATTAGGCGTTCTAGGCGCTAGACACTGACCCACCGCCCGCTTAGCGCCTAGCGCTTTCTTGAACACTGGTCCTCCTTCTTTTTCATGTTTTATGTAATAATATAGAAAAAGTCTACCAAAAATTAGTTTTTAAAATTATTTGACGTTGATCGTACTTTACTTGAAGAGCATGAATAGTTGAATGTATCATCACATCTGTATCAAAGAGCAAGTACGAAAATTCAATGGGTAGGTAATTTATGAAAGTTTCGTACTGTTAATAAACTTTTAAGAGTCAATTAGCTCAACTTTTATCAAATTATTGTTTTTTTTTTTTTCAGATATAAAGTATTGGATTTTACTAATTTTGACTTAAATTCGGAAGAAAGTTTTATATCTTTCTTGCAAGATTTGTAAAATTAAATGATCAAAGTTTTCTTTTTATAATTGCAAGTGATCAAAGTTTCATCACGATTCATTTTCCGAGTCCATCAAGAATCGAAAACCCCCAACAATCTCTTCCGAGAGCGAGAGACTCTCGTTAAGCCTCTTCGAACCGAACCGAACCGAACCAACCCAAACCGAAACCTCAAAGCTTCAAATTACCATTCTACCCCCTTTCACTGGCTATTATACTCTTCATAGTAATCATCACTTATAACAGACACAAACCTCTCAAGCCAAGGAAGCTGATGAAGATCTTTCATGGCGGCTTCAACATACGATGACTCTGTACATGGCAGCGGCGGCGGCGGAGACTGATAAGAAGAAGTCTGGTGATCACTCAGACTAAAGCCTCCACCCGCTAAGAACCGTTGGATTAGAGCAAGCTGAGACCTTTCTTGCTCCGAGTAAGCGTCCATTACAGTTGGCACTGAGCTGAATGTGTCCCAAGGCCATTGCTCAAGTTCTTGCACTGTGTTTCCCTCTTCTGATATTCCTTCATCTTCTTCCTCATCGTCCCAAAAAGCGCAATTGCAACTCTGTTGCCCTTCTCTGTACTCTGCTCCACAACAGTAGCAAAACTCGTGCCCACACCTGCCAAAAACACACACAGAGATTTTGTGAGTTAGAGATCATGAGGAAGAATGATGAGTTAGTTAATGAAAGCATTCAAGACTAACTACATCAGATAGGAAGTCAAAAACCGAACTTTCGTGGTTAAGAAACATTGTCTAATGAATGGATTTCTTACCGGCAAGTCATGTGGTTGCAGCCCTGAGCAAGCTCGATCATTATGCGGCATTGCTGACAACGTCTCCACCTCTTATACCTAGCCAAGCGATGCAATGTAATATCATCTGGATACCTTTCATCAACCGGAAGAAACTGAAACTCTTCACAGCTCATAGAGTCATGCCAAGGAACACCACAGTCCACACACACAAACCTCTCACAGACCGGACACTCCACACAGCAGCTATTCTCTGACTGGCTAGACGACCCCGCGCTTGCGCTTGCGCTTGCCCTTCCCGGCGATAAACACTCGCTCGGGTCTAACAAGAAAGAGCAGTTGGGATACGGACAGTAAATCTTGCCGTTGTTCTTGCTACGCACGTTCGCTTCCTCGAATGATTTGAAAGAAGCAACGGGAAGAAACAATTTGCATTCCGCGGCGGATAAGTAATGCTTGCACTGCTCTTGAGGACACCTGATGGGAACTTCTGATGACTCTACTTTCCCTTCGACGTATGTTTTCATGCAATGCGAACAGAACTTGTGAGCGCATTTCAACGTTAGCATCATCTCCGATCGACGATCTTCGCAGCAGATGGAGCAGTTCTCAGCTAGTTTATCCACATCGAGGTTAAAAGACACAATTCCAACAGCTACTTGAGCCAAGCTTAGAGCTTGACCAAGATCATGAGAAGGAACAAGCTTTAGCACAAACCCATCAAGATTACTTGTTTCCTCCAATACCTTTTCTCTCAGAGCTACCAAAAGCGGGCTCTCGAGCTTCTCCTCACGAGTTATCTGCAAAACCATAGGACACATGAGATCAAACCAACAAAGAGATATGAAGGTATGAAACCATTTGAGAGAAGACTTGCCTGATTATAGAGCAACTCGGAGTCGGTTAGAGCAACCACAGAGCAGAGATTGTTCTGTAAAGCTACTGCAACACCATCCATTAAAGCTAAATAGTTAGCTACAGACTCATCAACATAAAAATCCAACTTCTTCTGAACCTGAATAACTTCAGAATCTCCTAATCTCTCCAACACAACACCAATTCCCGAATAACCCGAACTCGAATCTCCTCTTTCGGATATCGAAACTCCCTTGAAATACATCTTAACAGAGAACTCATCATCAAGTTCATCTTTTTTCTCCTCCTCCTCTGCTACTTTAGCTGTATCGTCACTCTCCTTTAACCAAACTTCTTCATCGCCACAACAGCTTCTAAAATCTTCCTCCTCTCCTATGTGATTCAGTGGCAGCTCAACATCAGAAGAAGCTTCTTGAGTTTCCATGTTTGGAAACAACCCAGATAAAGCTACAAAAAGGTACAAACTTTCTTTACTTAGCAACGAACCAAGGAAGCCCAAATCGGATCTGAAAATTTCATGAGAAATTTCGAATAAAAATGCGATAAAGCGAACTCTTTTAGATATCGTATAATCTCATTTCCCCCAAATTTCAAACGAAAGGAGGAAAAAAAAAGAGCAAAAAATTACAGATCACTAAAACAGCCAATTTACATCAAGAGATCAGCATAAATCAGATAAAAATCATCCAAAATATGTACAAAATAACAAAAGAAACAGCTCGATTTGTTCACCCACTAAATACCAACTAGAACCTCAATTATTACATAATTTCAAGGAAAATTAATTAATTTAATCCAAAAGCAAAAACAGCCACAGATTTGATAGTGAAACGAGGTCGGCTGAAACTAAAGAACAAAAACCCAGAAGCATACCAGCAAACAAAAATGTGGAGGAGGAGATTCACACTACGATTCTAAAATTATGAAGAAATATCTAAGCTGTCATCTTCAAAATCTCTGATTTTTCCGAGGAAAAAAAGAGAAAATTTTACTTTATTTGCATTATTTTGGATGTTTCGACTGGGTTTTGTGGAGAGAAGAAGAAGAAGAAGAATCATCGGTTTTCTGGTTTTTGGCTCTCTCTCTCATGGAATGGCGTAAGAGAAAAGTTTGTACTTTTATTTTTGTTTCTTTATTCTCTCGTTATTTTTAATTATTTATTTTATTTACTATTTTTTTTCCTCGGCTTTGGCTTCGCTTTGCTGGCATTCTCGTACTGCGTTTCAAGTTTTACATTTTTTCGCGGTTTCACACTGTTAATTAGTAGCAAATACTTAATTAAAAATGTTTATAGAAGTTTAAAGAAATAAACCTGCAAATCGAATTGGATTAGGCCCTGACGAATTAATTATAGCTTAAGATATCAAAGCAGCACATGGAGTTTGTCTCCTCTTAAATAGAGAAAAAAACTGTAATTAACTCCATAAATTTTTTTTTTCTTTCTCTGACTTTCAACATCCAATAGTTATATTCCTTTTAGATAAAGATAACAAAAAGAAGTAACAATATTATTTTAAATATATATTACTCTGCAATAGAAGACACTCAAGGACAGTGTGGCAGGAATAAGTTTGAAAATGGAGACATCAATCATTAGCTTAATTATTTAAACTTTTAACTTAATTCAAATCAACAATGGTATCGCAAACGGGACAAACAGTATGCAACAGTGGAAAGGAACAGACCAAATGTGATAAAAATATAATAAACAAAATAAATTGAACAAAAATAACAGATGGAATAGTAACCACAACAATTATTCAAATTCATCTTAACACTGTTACTTCAATATTCCTCATGCTTACAAATAAAACGTTATGGATGATTTATTAAACTCGTAGAAGTATTAGGGTTATGGGGCGTTTTCACCAAGATTCTTATTTAATTTCCATTAGATTAGATTTAGATGTATATATCAATTCAAGGAATAGATAATGAAACTGTGAAGAGATATATCATTTCATCATGTCGACAAAGAGTCAACGACCAACTGATTAACCAAATTATGGCAGCGTATTATTACACCCTGTTACATATTCTTATATTCGAATGTTTCTAGGATTCGATTTCAGTTCAGTTTCACAATTGACAAAAATATTGTCACATAGGTTCTGAGATCGATCTGTTAGTATTTCAGTTAAAGAAACTACGAAACTAACGGAGTACAACTTCAGTTTCACAATTGACAAAAATATTGTCACATAGGTTCTGAGATCGATCTGTTAGTATTTCAGTTAAAGAAACTACGAAACTAACGGAGTACAACTTCATTTGTGCATCTCCAAAAAAGTAAAATATTAATATTACCCAACTCGTACTCCATATCGAATTATTTTAATTTGCATCTGGAATTGTTTTGAGCATACAATTGTGAGAACATGGTCCTAGTAAAAAGTTACGAGGGCCAATTAAACACAAAGCAATGTGGCCCAATAGCAATAGATGGGGTAGCCAGACTTCTTTGAACAAAAGAATTGAGATAGCTCAAACTCGGTTTTTGAGATTTATTCAACAAAAAGAAAATTTGTCACAAGAATGTCGACATATAAACTGTTGATTCCAGAAATAGCACACGTTAATGTGACGGGATATTTCGGATGGGAGACTTGGGAAGCTTTGGATTAATTACTCGAAGAGAAGTTTGGATACAAGAGATAGTCTCGTCAAACAAACCTTGACGAGACGTAATGCAAGTAGCGAATAAAATAGAAAAGAGATGAGCAAATGCTTTTAGGGTTTGCAGGGTAGCGTCACTTGCCTTTCAGGAAATGAAGACCCCTCCTTATATAGTTGAGTTAAGGCGATTCTCTTCTGAATATTCTCCTCTTGATCATAAAGGAAAACTTATTCTTCTCTTGATTTCTTTCCTTTCTTCGAATGGCGGCTGCTTCTTTTTCCTTTTTGCTTAAGGAATTACCTTCCTCCTCAAGGCTTTCCATTTCTATAAGAAGGCTAGGGCTGAAGACGGGCTGAGCTTTGGTGCTGTTACTCATTGCGACGGGCTCGGGGAAATGTGCTCATTTCACCTCTAACATAAACCATGAAATTTAGTCAACGAAAATATGGTTATTTAAAGATGGTGATAGAGTTTGAAAGCTGAGAAAAGAGAAATAAGAAATGTCCATTTGAAGCATTTCTATGTTGACACCGCCGTGTCATGCATTTTTGCCTTATAGAATAATACGAAATTTAATATATTGTCTAAAATGATACACGCATTCAAAACATTCCACTCTTCTAAACAAATATAAGATAACATATACAGTAGAACCTCTATAAAGTAATACTCGATAAAATAATAATCTCTATAAGATAATAAATTTCTCCGGTCCCAACTCGGGCCAGTGTAAAAATAAGCAATATGCGATAAGATGATAAGATAATAATATTTTTGAAACTCCTATGTAAAAGTATAAACCCAATAATAAGTTAAAGTAATAATTATATAAAACTATACATATATGCTAAAAAAAGTTTATTAAACTATAAATTTAAGTTTACCTCTAACTTTTTTTATATGCATATAAAATTGTGAAATATTTTATAAACACAATAATTATTCGTGCATCAAAATTTATATAAATATATTCAAATAAGCTAATAATAAATGTTTTATTACGATATCTAAAAATCTTAATCATAATTTCAAGTTTATGCATGTCATATTAACAAAAAAGTTTTTTTTTTCTAAATTCTTAATACATTATCATATTCTTAATACATTATTATATGGAGAATAATTTTCGAATATTATAAATAAGAAAATATGTATCTATAAGTTAACAAATTATAATTTCGATAAAGTAATACCTCTATAAGATAATAAATTTTCAAAGTCCCAACATTATTACTTTATAGAGGTTTTACTGTAATATAATTTTATATTTTCACAATGCATATACAGAAACAATAGAATCACGATTCTGATTTCCATTGTATTATTGTTTACTATTTCGTCAATAAATGAAATATAGTATTTAGGCCGGCATATATTCCCTATATATTCCAATCAAAGAGAAAACATTTATTTCATCAAACATCACATATAACAAAATAATATATAATAAAAACAGCGGCCACTACGAGACCTAGTCATGAAACTCATCTACATCCTCCTCATCCTACTCACCTTCACCGTATCTCCGGCGATCTCAACAGGACCGGAAGGTTGCGGTAGCGCCTCAAAGGATCCGTGCATCAACAAAGCAAAGGCATTACCTCTCAAAATCATAGCCATTGTAGCCATCTTTGCGACAAGCTTGATAGGCGTAACGACTCCTCTATTCAGCCGTTCGATTCCCTTCCTCCGCTCTGACGGTAACATTTTCATGATAATAAAGTGTTTCTCCTCCGGGATCATACTTGGAACCGGATTCATGCACGTCTTGCCTGACTCTTTTGAGATGCTGTCATCGGAATGTCTTAGCGATAATCCGTGGCATAAGTTCCCTTTCGCAGCGTTTGTCGCTATGTTGTCCGGTCTAGTCACTCTAGCCATCGACTCCATTACCACCAGCCTTTATACCGGAAAAAGCAGGGTGGATCCTGCGCCTGAAGAGTATGACATTGATCATGAGAAGTCAAGTCACATGGTGATAGGTCACAGCCATGATGTTTCACATGATGCTTCTTCTGATGCACAACTTTTGCGGTACCGTGTCATTGCTATGGTTAGTGCACGTGATTATAAAAAATCAAATTATCTGTGTATGTATAACGAGTAACCATTTTCTTAAAACATTGTATGAATAGGTATTGGAGCTGGGAATCTCATTTCACTCTGTGGTCATTGGAATATCTCTAGGAGCAACAAATGATGCATGCAGCATTAAAGGTATCACCATAGCTTTTTGCTTCCATCACATATTTGAAGGCATAGGTCTCGGTGGCTGCATCCTCCAGGTATATTTATTGATATATCCTTTATAGTTGATACATTAGAAATGTATGATCATATGTTATGACTAATGTATCTGTGTACATCCATGAATGTGTAACAGACGGATTTTTCAACTTTGAATAAGTTCTTGATGGCTTTCCTCTTTGCCCTAACAACACCTTTCGGGATCATTCTCGGGATAGCATTGTCGAGCATTTACAAAGACAATAGCCCGACCGCTCTGATCACGGTCGGATTACTCAATGCATGCTCAGCGGGAATGCTAATCTATATGGCTCTAGTCGATCTTCTAGCCACCGAGTTCATGGGATCAATGCTCCAAGGTAGCGTCAAACTTCAGATCAAGTGCTTCCTGGCGGCTCTGCTCGGCTGCGCCGGAATGTCGGTTCTTGCTTTGTGGGCTTAAAACTCAATCATAATAAGTAGTTGGGATTAATTTCACACTCATTAGATTTATTGTTTGCCTTTGTAAATTTGTCAGGTTTTTCTATTTGATTCATATTTGTTCATTTGTATATTGAGATTCTCACATGGTGTAAGAGTTTAAGCGAATAGTTAATTTCTGATCGTGTAAATTTGTTTTGTAGAATGTGATGTCTTCTTTCTACTTCGGAATGGCAAGTATTTAGTAAATAGGGGAGAAATGGATTATTAATATCAATTTAGAATTTCGAAGAGCGTCTGTAGTCCAACGGTTAATTAGGATAATTGCCTTCCAAGCAATTGACCCGGGTTTGACTTCCGGCAGACGCATTTTTGTAAAAATATATTAAGAGGGATGTTAAATAGAAAGAGACGATAGATCAACTCGAAATTAATCATATCATCGTTTTGTAAGACCTGATGTCAATTTCAATTCATTCTCAATTTCTAATTCGTTTTTTTATCATTTGGAATCATATCACATATTTTTTAATTTTGAATCTTTCTGGAAAACAATTTTTACATAACTATAATGAGTATTTTGAATCATATAAAGAGACTTGCAGTATATTGCGGAAAGAAAATAAAAAATTGATATGATTGTGTTAGTTGTGTTATGTATTGTTAAATTGGTATATACATACCTCACTACAAGAAACGGATTTGGCGTTAGTTTATTGAAGTCATTTTGACAAATGATATTAAATTTTCGATATAGAAGAATTTTAGCATTATTTTGCAAATTGACATTAGCCCACCATTCAAATGTAACCCATTTTTAAAAGCCCACTCTTAAAATTACTTTTCTCTCCAATTAGATCTCATATCACTTTTTCGCATATCATTTTTTTCCCAATCTCCTTTTTCTTCTATTAGATCCCCTTTCTCTTCTCTTCGATCACAAATCCATGGATCTTCACGAAAATGGATCTATACAGATTCATCAATTTACATAAATCTCTTCTTATCTAAGTTTTCATCTCCATTCTGAATCTAATTTCAAGCTACAAAACCCGATCTCTTCTTAGTCACCGGAAATCGCTCATCACCGGAAATCGCCAACCAGGTATAAATCGCCAATCGATCTTCACTAGCTTGCTTTTCATGTGTATTTGTGTTTGTATATGCAATTTTTGCTTGTGCTTGAGATCTCTTAGCTACAAAATTGAATCTAGAGTTTGTTTTGTTCCCAAGTTTGTTTTCTTCCCGAGTTTGCTTTTATTTACTTTCTCTTTGTATATGCGTTTGAATCATTAGATAGAAATTGAATCCCGAGTTTGTTTTGTTTATCTGGAGGATTCCTTCTTGACTCAAACGTATTACAGAGGTGATGGTGACGTTTATCATGATGTTTTTGTGTGTTTTAGATGGTGAAGGAATGATTACAGAGGAAATGATTTCCGAAAAGGAAGTTTGGAGCATGCGAAACCGACGGGTTATAATTGATTTCAATAGAAAAGGACAGGTTATCAAGGATTCTGGAGGTTTGTTTGGTTCGTGGTTAGGCTCATTAAGTAATGATCTGAATATGCTACCTATAAACTACACGGACTGAAGGAAAGTTCCCAATTACAGGAAAGAGATGGCTTGGAAAGTAATTCAGGTAGTATGTTCTAATCATTCAAGATAAAGTGACAACTAGTTGCTTCCATTCTAACTGTTAATTGTTTACATTTTGATACAGAAAAAATTATGCTTTGATGACCCAAGAAAGAGGAGGAAATATGTTCTATCTGTCTTAGGATGCAGATGCAGAGACTTGAAGCAACGTATTTGGAAGGCTCATAAACGAAACACTCTACAAGAATCATTTCAAGCACGACCATGTCTAGTTCCAGAAGATCAATGGAAAGAGTTTGTGGAAATGCAATTCACTGATAAGGCTAAGGTAAAACTTCTATAACATAGCTTTATATATGCTTGTACTGGTTTCATATATATCACATAAACATAACATTACAGAAAACAAGAGAGCGTAATACAATAAGTAGTCGAAGCAAACTTAAGATCACATGCCCTTGGAAAAAAGAGCCTAGCGAGAATGTCTGAAGAGATAGTAAGTTATAAGTAAATTTAGTGAAAAGGTACTTACGGTTCTCTTTATCTTGCTGAAGTCATTGCATTTATTTATTTCTTAGGAAGTGGAAACAGGTAGAGAACCAAATCGAAGTGAACTTTTTATTGCATCACGTTCTAGATCAGATGGAACTTTTGTTTGTGAGGAAGCAAGAATCTATGTGGTAAGTTTTCCATCTCTATAGAGATGAATACCACTGCATATTTTTGATGGAAGTCTTGTAAGTTTTTATGTTATGTGATCATATTTAGGATAAGTTGAAACAAGTAATGACTGAAAGTTCTATTCAAAGTGAAGCACGTGATGCATATGAACAAGTATTTGGTCCTGAGAATCTAGGACGAGTTCGTTGTGTAGGACGTGGCCCGACACCATCCAAGTATTTCTCTAATTTGGAATGCACTTCGTCTACTGCTGAGGTTAAACATTTGAAGGGTCGAGTGAAAGATCTTGAAGAGAAACTAGATATGGTGTTGCGCTCTTCGTCTACTGCTGTGGTTAAACATTGGAAGGACCGAGTGAAAGATCTTGAAGAGAAACTAGATATTGTGACTAGTGCTGTTTGTAAACTTGTTGAATCAAAAGTTCAAGATGGGTTCCAAGTAATTTCTTTGTGATCTCCGAGTCATTTATGTATAATACTTGGATATGTATCTTACAAGTGATTTTCTTATAGGTGAGTGCAAGAGCTGAGAGCAAAAAGCTTAAAAAGAATCTTCATCAATCATCTAGTATCAACAGTGATCAGGTAACAAAAAGTTTTGATTCGTATAATACTTTGATATGTATCTTCTCTTTGATACTTAAGGGTTAAGGGTTAGTTAGACTTCATTGTTAGACCATCTCCATTGATAAAACCAACTATTTGGTTTTTAGCAATTTTTAATTATAAATTTTCATGAACTTTATGTTAACAATTTTTGTGTTGGATCTTAACATTTTCTTCCTCCATTGCTAAAACCTTTTACAAGGTTGTTAAAAAAAAAAAAATATTTTCCAAACATTATTTCTTCTATGTGTTTCACACATAAGATTGTGAATAAGGACGAAACCTAACAAATGAAATAAAAAAATGCATACTTGTTAAAACTGAAAGTTGGTGTGAGGTAATAGTTCGATTCACTCATCTCCCCAACAGGAATTGTCACGGGACCTCTCGAATATGATCCTTCCTGCGCATCAAACAAATAGAAACATCAAAGAATAAAACCTAGACATTGCTAGCTTTCATGGAAATGTAAAAGATGACCAACTAAGAGATTCAAGAAATCAAGAATAAGAAATATTGAGCGATACCTCAAAGTATACGAGGCCAAGCTCGTCTCCCATGTGAGTCTTCTTCGATGACATCACTAGCTTTCAAGTCAAAAGATTCAAACTTAGGCAAACAGCTATCTACACCAGTCTGGTCAATCAATATCTCATCTTTACTCTCAGCAACGCCTCTATATCTCAGATGATCCTCCAGAAGGAGATGGCAACGCCTCAATCCGAGAAAGAGTATAGCAGTCATAAGCAGCCACTGTCTTCTCTTCTCTCACCACATGCTCCACTTGAGCAGTTGATCGACTGTAATGTGGAGAAGACGAGGATGAGTTCTAAGAATCTGCTCCAAAAGCTGTCCTACTGGAGATTCAAGCTCAACAGGAGCAATCGGAGCAAAGTTCTCGTTAAATCTCCTTCTCCTCAAGCTCTCACTGTCATCACACCTCTTCCTCGCTCATAGCTGCTTCGGATACAAGAGTCAAAATCCAAAAGGAAATCACATACATGCAAAACCAAAACCATCGATAAGAGAAGAGAGAAGACACTTAGCTTTTCCGATCGGCGTCCACTGAGATCCACAAGCGCAGAAGAAGCGACGCCTTGCTCAGTCCGTCGACGGTGTATAATCGGAAAAGGGGCAAATCGTGACCGGAAATCGGAAGGAGAGAAACAGAGAGATATGGCCAGAGAGAGTGAGAAACAGTGACAGAGACACATAGATTAGCAAAACGGGGCGAGAAAGAGAGACACCGAGATTGATCTTTTCCGATCATAGCTCGGACGGAACCTGATCGCGGAAGGAAGTCGATGAATCGACGGAAAGAACGAGGGAGAGAAAGAGAGAAAGGAATGAAGGCGATGAATCGACGGAAAGAACGAGATTCTCTTTTTGTTTTTATTTTTATAAGTTGAATTAATATTGTGAGGACACGTGGTGGGTTTAAAACTCATCAAGAAATATCTTGCTAAAAACCTGGTTTCACAAAATGATTTTCTTTTATCTTTTCTTATATCCAATTAATTGTTAAAAACTTCTTTAAAACTCACCTATAAACCACCGATGGTGATTCTCTTAGACTTCATAGTTAGACTTCGTTATGAAGTCTGAAACTCAAAAAAAAAAACCGACCGGGAAACTAAATATTTTGGAAGAATTGGCGAGAAACCGGAACAAATTTCTGATTAATTATACAATATAATTGGTTTGGGAGACTTCATGCGTAGACTTCATGGGTAGACTTCGTTATGAAGTCTGTAACTTAAAATAAACCTAGCGGGAAACGAAATATTTTGGGAGAACTGGCGGAAACCGGAACGAATTTCTGATTAATTATACTGTATAATCGGTTTGGGAGACTTCATGCGTAGACTTCATGGATAGAGTTCTTAGGTAGACTTCATATATAAACTTTATTCGATAGACTTCGTGTTTAAACTTCATTTAAGATCGCTTAACCTAGTTTTTTTTAACTAAACCGGAAAATTTACCCTCCTGTATAACAAAATGTAACCCTAATTGTATTAAAACTAATTAAAAATTGTGTCTCTCTAAAACGCCGCCCCCTTTCCCCTTTCTCTCTCTCTCTCTCTCTCCTCTCCACGCTCTCTGTTCTTCGCCGTCGCCGCATCTTGTCCCTCACCGTCGCCGCATCATGTCCCTCGCCATATCCGTCGTCAATGGTAAGCCGTCATTCTTCTCTCCAGATTCGATATGGTTAGATCTGAGCTATTCTCACTTCTCTCTCTCAGTTTGATTCATGTTTTCAATTTTCCAACTTCAGCTCCATCAGATCTGAAGCTCTACTGTTCTCTTTTCGCGGCCGGATCTGAAGCTCTCCTGAGACGGTGGCGTGGCGGTTTCCGGTGCTGCTGCGGCGGTCGCTGTCACCGGTTCTTCAGCTTGGTGGACCAACTGCCATTGCCATGACCACTTATCTATGTCTGCTCTTCAATCTCCATACCCTTCAGGTGCATTTAACTGTTTTTCACAGATCTAACCTCAGAGTATTGGCTCTAGGCTTTTGTATTAAGAGGCATTATGGAAAAGCTTAAGTTTAGGTGCAATTTAGTTATGTCCTCTTTTGAATGTTTGTTTCTCAGGCCCTGCTCCAGTACAGTCGCATATCATCGTCCATTCCCCTCAATTTATGCAGAGTAGCGGTTCTGATGAGCTGCATCAAGATTACCTCTCATGATGTAAGATCTCTATTCTTCTCTTTGTATTTATCTGATTTGATCATGTTTGAATTTTACAAAATTTTACTGGATTCCAGAAAGAAATTTAAGTATAATTTCTTATGTTTGAAAATAAGAATTTTAAAGCTTCGATACATTGACTTGTATTTGGTTATTTTTCTCGACCAAACATCTACGATAGTTTTTGTTTGTTTAATGTTATATAGACTTCATAGTTAGACTTTATAGTTAGACTTCATAGTTAGATTTCATAGTTAGACTTTATATTTTCAAATATAACAAGTATTCAAGTCCAAATTTGCATCATAATCTATCTTGAATCTTATATTTGGTTATTTTGTGAATTAATCACGACATTGTAGGTTAAAGTCATTGAGTCTTGATTCTTAAACCTTGGAGTATCTGCATTTTGTTTTCTTATTAACTGCAACATAGTTGATAGGTTTTGATGTCTCGCTTAGTTTCTTATGGAGCCGTAGCAGCTGAGGACGATGTGGTTTGGTGGCAACAACCGAGCTCAGGTGTTCTTCAAGCAGCATGGATTGCTAAATGGTGTTCTTGCTTACTCTTTGCTCCAAGCCCCTTCTAACGTAATCAGCTTCCTTTGGTTTACTGGCCAGAGATGCTGATCAAGACCAATATATTTTTTTTTTTTTGGTGAAAGGCTTATGAAGCCATTATGTTACCACAAAAAAAAAAAAAACAGTTTATGGAAGTTTTTGTTGTAGCCTACACTTAACATTATTGAAACAACCAAGCTTTTTTTTTTTTTTTTTTTTTTTATAAATAATTATCAATGCGGAAATTCTCAGAAAGAAATTAATAATATTAAATAATAAACCATCGTTCAACAATAAACCAATAACCAATAAAGAATAGACTCTAGCAACCTAAACACCAGGTTTGCTACATTATGAAAATAAAGACTAACACCCTAGAATCAGGAATTCCTTGTCAACCACAACAATAAAGCCAGAATCAAATTCCTAATCTCATCATCCTCTTCTCTCGGTCTCTTTCCGCGGAAGAACATTGCTGTTACCTGCATCACATTGGAATAGAGATGCGTAAGTATTATCATAAATACTTAGTGAGTGGATCATCCTGCCTACAGGCCAAGTACGTCAAACACTAGAAAATACATCAACAATAATCAACAATAATCCACAACAAGAATAATGCTCAATAATAACAACTCCCTATCAGGAAACACCCACGTTTCCTGACACCCAGGTCGGTGTCGACCGACAACTCTATGGTGTCGATCGACACTCATCGAGTGTCGCTCGACACCAGCTCGACGCCCAGACACCAACATCAACGAAAATCGCATAGCAAATCGCAAAACACATAATCTAAGGGTTTTCAACGCCCCAATACTATCAAAACACGAATCCCAACATAAACAATCTCAAGAACACATCACAAATCCGAAATCACACAATCTCTAACGATTAACGGACCTACAGTCACGCACTCACCTTAGAAACGGATGGGAAAGAAGGAAAGGAGATGAAACAACGAAGAACAGCAACAGATTCAACCCAGAAACTCAGAAATCGGATTCCACACTTAGAAAATCGCCTCCTTTCTTCAATGCCTCGAAACTTGTGCCTTTCTCGCGGTCACAAGGCTTTTAAATCGAGAAATAGGGTTTCCACGCCCTAAACCGGACAAAACCAGCCGACTTGAATCAAACCGGTCGATTTCTCAATAACCGGTGTCGATCGACACCCTTCTTTGGTGTCGGTCGACACCCATCGACCAAACTGAAACCAACCTCAATCGAACGCGCAATCGACTTAAACCGGAATTGATTTCTCAAAACGGTGTCGATCGACACACCCCTTTGGTGTCGATCGACACTAAGCGTTCATAAGCTTTTCACACACTTTCTTCGAGATAAATGAACCTTAGGACCAACTGTACAACAATCAAACAAGAACATGTACAATCAATCCTCGATTCGCACCTCAAAGAACGCATGTAATCGACTCCCGAACCCCTAATGTCGTCCGATACCAACTCTAAACACAACTTTCTGGTTCGCGGATGTTACAATTCTCCCCCACTAAACTGGATTCGTCCTCGAATCCCAACACAAACGTCTCTCAAAGACCTCAAAAACTCATATTTTCAGTCCTATGTTATACGCATGTCTCCAAGATATTATTACTCTCAATACCGTAACCCACCGTCACGATATCCATATTGCGGCCCACCGCCACAATATCCATACTGCGGCCCACCGCCACAGTATCCAAACCGCGACCCACCGTCACGAAAACAACCCATATCGAGGTAGCGACCCCCAATATAAGTCTGTCGGGCACCCACCGTCCCAACAAAAGTAGACCCACCGTCTACTCTAAAGGCCCACCGCCTCTAGACAAAACGAGTAATAAACTCTGAAACGCGTACCAACATATGACCAAAAACTTTCAATGACCCCACCGGCCAAAGAAACTTGTAACATCTAAAACGCGAAACCAAAATATGAGGCAAAACTCCATCTCATATAACTCCAAAAATGTATATCGTACAACGAAAACGAAAATACATATATCCAAAACCAACAACAACAAAACCAAAAACAAGACTAGAACCACAAAGATGAAGAAGCTCACTCCACAGCCTGCTTGTCTAACCACTTTCCGAACTTCAGCTTCATCTTTGCCTCTGGCTCCCAAGTCTGCTCCTCTGTGCCGCTACAGTCCCACAAGACTCTCAACAATGGCACCCTCTTGTTCCGCAGAACCTTGACTCTCCTCTCAAGAATCCTCACAGGAACTGCCGGAACTGTCATATCTGGCTGAAGATCCTCTGGAATCTCAACCACAATCTCCTCTGAAGGACGCAAACACCTCCTCAACATAGAAACATGAAACACCTTGTGAAAGGCGCTCATAATCGGTGGCAACTCCAACCGATAAGCCACTGGCCCAACTCGCTCCACCACTGGAAACGGACTCATAAAACGCGGACTGAGCTTGTTCTCTGCTATGGACCTGTTAGGGCCCCTCAACATAGCCATCTTGAGATAAACTCTATCTCCCACCTGAAATTCAAGCTCACGTCGCCGCCTATCTGTATAACTCCTCTGTCTATCCTGAGCCTCCTTCATGTTCAGCCTCAAGACACGAATCTTCTCCGTCGTCTCCTGAACAAAAGTAGCTCCAAACATGCTGCGCTCCCCCACTTGGGTCCAGCATAACGGTGTCCTGCATGACCTCCCATACAACACCTCATAAGGAGCCATGCCGATACTAGACTGAAAACTGTTGTTATAAGCAAACTCTGCCAAACACAGATGATCAGCCCAATGACCACCCCAATCTAGTACACACATCCTCAGCAGATCCTCCAAAGTCTGAATAGTCCTCTCTGACTGCCCATCTGTCTGCGGATGATACGCTGTACTCATATGCACCTTAGTGCCCATCTCAGTCTGAAATGCCCTCCAAAACTCTGAAGCAAACCTCGGATCTCTATCCGACACAATACTGGCTGGCACTCCATGCAGCCTCACAATCTCTCGTACAAACTTCCTAGCCAAAACAGCCGCTCCATCTGTTTTCTTAATGGCCAAGAAATGTGCTGACTTGGTCGAGCGATCCACAATGACCCAAATAGCATCGAATGTCCGTGAGATAGGCAATCCCACAACAAAATCCATAGTGATCATATCCCACTTACACTCTGGAATGGGTAAACTCTGCAAAAGACCACTAGGCACCTGATGCTCTGCCTTGACCAAAGAACAAGTGTTGCACCTCGCAACCCAATCTGCCACATCCCTCTTCATCCCAACCCAATGATAATACCGTTTGAGGTCACGGTACATCTTGGTCGCACCCGGATGAATTGAAAACTTGCTCGAATGAGCCTCTCTCAAAACCTCCTGTCTCAACTCCACATCCTTGGGCACACAAACTCGCCCACAGACCAAGATAGTCCCATTCGATGAGACCTGATACTCAGAACCAACCGCCTGCGAAGCATCGATCAAACCCTGATCACTCTGCTGCGCCATTCTGATCCTACTAAGTAAATCTGCCTGATCAGCTGCCTCCAAACCCAAAGGCTCCTCTGAAATAGCACAAAGACGCAATGTACTAATCTCGCTGACCAAAGCCTCAACACCACGCTCTCTATCTGAATCAACCCTCCGTCGACTCAAAGCATCTGCCACCAAGTTGGCCTTGCCCGGATGATAAACAATATCCAGGTCATAGTCTGCCAGAAACTCCACCCAACGCGTCTGCCTCGCTTCAGCAAAGGCTGAGTAAAGATATGCTGTAGACTCTTGTGATCTGTAAAGATCTGCACTCTGCCACCATAAAGATAAGACCTCCAAATCTTGAGTGCAAAAACCACTGCTCCCAACTCAAGATCATGTGTAGGACGGTTGCGCTCACTGCCCTGCAACTGCCTCGAAGCATAGGCAATCACTCTGCCCTCCTGCATCAAAACACAACCAAGTCCAACACCTGAAGCATCTGTATACACTACATATGGTTTCCCCAGATCGGGTAATGCCAACACTGGTGTACTAGTCAACATCTCCTTGAGCTTCCCAAATCTCTCCTCGCACTCATGCGACCACACAAACAGCACATCCTTGCCAGTCAACCTCGTCATCGGCTGAGACATGCTCGCAAACCCCTTGACGAACCTCCTTTAGTAGCCTGCTAAACCCAGAAAACTCCTGATCTCGGTAGCACTACTCGGTCTAGGCCAATCTCTGATAGCCTCAATCTTAGCCGGATCCACAGAAACTCCCTCTGCAGAAACAATATGGCCAAGAAAACCCATCTCTCTCTGCCAAAAGCTGCACTTGCTCAACTTAGCAAAAAGCTTCTGCTCTCGAAGCTTCTCCAAAACAAGCCTCAAATGCGTCGCATGCTCCTCTGGACTCCTCGAGTACACCAAAATATCATCTATAAAAATGATGACAAACACATCCAGAAACTCCCTGAACACGTCGTTCATCAATCTCATAAAAGCTGCCGGCGCATTAGTCAAACCAAAAGGCATGACCACAAACTCAAAATGCCCATACCTCGTCCGAAAAGCTGTCTTCCGAACATCCGCCTCATCTATCGGAATCTGATGATAACCCGATGCCAAGTCAATCTTGGAGAACCAAGTAGCACCTCTCAACTGATCCAACAACTCATCAATCCTTGGAAGTGGGTACCTGTTCTTCACTGTGACTCGGTTAAGTCCCCGGTAATCAATGCACAACCGAAAACTGCCATCCTTCTTCTTAATGAACAACACTGGCGCTCCCCACGGCGAAACACTAGGCCTGATGAACCATTTACTCAAAAGGTCCTCTAGCTGCTTCTTCAGCTCTGCCATCTCTGCTGGAGCCATCCTGTAAGGTGTCTTCGATATCGGAGCTGTTCCGGGCTCTAAATCAATCGTGAAAGGATCTGACCGAGATGGTGGCAATCGCTTCAGCGACCGAAATACATCCTCAAAATCCTGGACAACCTGAATATCCTGCAAAACCACCTCACCACTGGACTCTGTCATAGTAATCGTCGCCAAATAGGCTTCGCAGCCCCGCTCTAACAACTGCTCTGCCTGAATAGCTGAGATCACTATACTCCCTGAAGTCGGTCTCACTCCCTGATAGACCAACTTCCCTGCATCTCTCTCAAACACAACTCTACCTCTGTAGCAATCCAGATGAACTCGGTATAGAGATAACCAGTCCATCCCCAAAATCACGTCATACAGCTCCACTGGACTGATGACCAAATCTGCTGGCATAGACTGCCCCGCAATACGCACATCAACTGCTCTAGCTCTGCCCAAAGTAGCCAAATAACCACCACCGGCCACCTTGACAAAGCCTGAAGCCTCGCTCTCGCTACTCCGAATACCACTACTCTCAGCTCTCTCCGAAGTAATGAAGCAGTTAGATGCTCCCGAGTCAAACAACACGTGAGACTCAAATCCACCAACTAACAAGGTCCCTACACAATTCCACAAGTGTTGAGAACCTCTAACTCTATCACAGTAAAATAACAGAAACAGACAACACCAACAATTCTACCTTTAAGAATTTAAAAGTCTGAGTCAAGATTTTACCCGTGATCTGGTCTGACTGACTGGTCTGGCCCACCTCTGCCGAAGTATAAACTCTCGGCGCTCCACCCGACTGCAATGCCGCAACCTGCGCTGCTGACTGAATAGCCAATGGCTGAATCGCCGCTGCCACTGCCCTCTGCTGCAACTTGGGATACATTGTCTTGATATGCCCCGGCTCCCTGCAGTAGAAACACACTGTAGTCTCTCTGGATCCCGCCCTCTTGGGGCAAGTCGCAACTCTGTGATCCAGACTCCCACACCCAAAACAACCACCCGTACTCGGGCTACTAGCAGATATCTCCTCTGCTCTCCTCTTCTGGCCCTGCGCAGGCCTGCTGCCCCTGCCGTAACCAGAACTGTAACCTCTGCGCTGCTGATGCTGCTGCTGGCCCCGAGGATGGGTAGCAGGAGCAACTGCAACTGGAACAACTGCCGTTCTCACCGGCTCACGCAAGTCCTCCTCAATGGAAGCTGCCAACTCCACTAAACCCGCTCTAGTGTGGTACATACCACCTCTGCACTGCACCTCAAACGTAGGCGTGCCAATCCTCTGCATCTCCCTCATCTTCTCACGATAAGGCGAAAACCTAACTGCAACACCCTGCTGCACCGCAGCCCCCTGCTGCTCAACAAAACCGGCACCAACATGTGCCCCGGCACCAACCTGTGCCGCGGCCGCTGGAGGTGCAACCGGAGCCTGCTGTGGAACTGCCTGAGGAAGACGTGCCAACAACTGCGTCAGTAGCCCCACAATCAACTATCCCTGAGCTAAAGCAGCGCCCCCACCGGGAACCGCTCCAGCTCCTGCGCCACCACTGGCACCTGAGTTAGCCCCACCGGCCAACGAAACAGACTGTGTCACCGACGCTGCCGCCACACTAGGCGCTGCACTCTCTACGGAAACCTCAGCCTCTGCCACTCTACGACCAGCACCCCGACCTCCACGACCCGCTGCTCGCCCACCGCGACCAGCTCCTCTGCCCCCACGGGCTGCACCGCGACCACGACCACGGCCACGACCACGACCTGCGTCCATCTCTCTGCACTACCACCAAGTACAGAAAAAGAGCAAAGTCAACACACAAACACAAAACACAACACACCAAATATCCAACTCACTTACCCGCGGAAAACTGGAAGACCGAGAGGATGAGACTAGACCACTAACTGACTAACTCACATAATCACTTAATCACACAATCCAATTCATTCAATTCTAACAGTCCTAAAACCGTATTTGCTCTGATACCAAAATGAAACAACCAAGTTTTTTTTTTTTTTTTTTTTTATAAATAATTATCAATGCGGAAATTCTCAGAAAGAAATCAATAATATTAAATAATAAACCATCGTTCAACAATAAACCAATAACCAATAAGACCAATAAAGAATAGACTCTAGCAGCCTAAACACCAGGTTTGCTACATTATGAAAATAAAGACTAACACCCTAGAATCAGGAATTCCTTGTCAACCACAACAATAAAGCCAGAATCAAATTCCTAATCTCATCATCCTCTTCTCTCGGTCTCTTTCCGAGGAAGAACATTTGCTGTTACCTGCATCACATTAGAATAGAGATGCGTAAGTATTATCATAAATACTTAGTGAGTGGATCATCCTGCCTACAGGCCAAGTACGTCAAACACTAGACAATACATCAACAATAATCAACAATAATCCACAACAAGAATAATGCTCAATAATAACAACTCCCTGTCAGGAAACACCCACGTTTCCTGACACCCAGGTCGGTGTCGACCGACACCTCTATGGTGTCGATCGACGCCAGCCTCCTGAGTGTCGATCGACACTCATCGAGTGTCGCTCGACACCAGCTCGACGCCCAGACACCAACATCAACGAAAATCGCATAGCAAATCGCAAAACACATAATCTAAGGGTTTTCAACGCCCCAATACTATCAAAACACGAATCCCAACATAAACAATCTCAAGAACACATCACAAATCCGAAATCACACAATCTCTAACGATTAACGGACCTACAGTCACGCACTCACCTTAGAAACGGATGGGAAAGAAGGAAAGGAGATGAAACAACGAAGAACAGCAACAGATTCAACCCAGAAACTCAGAAATCGGATTCCACACTTAGAAAATCGCCTCCTTTCTTCACTGCCTCGAAACTTGTGCCTTTCTCGCGGCCAGAAGGCTTTTAAATCGAGAAATAGGGTTTCCACGCCCTAAACCGGACAAAACCAGCCGACTTGAATCAAACCGGTCGATTTCTCAATAACCGGTGTCGATCGACACCCTTCCTTGGTGTCGGTCGACACCCATCGACCAAACCGAAACCAACCTCAATCGAACGCGCAATCGACTTAAACCGGAATTGATTTCTCAAAACGGTGTCGATCGACACACCCCTTTGGTGTCGATCGACACTAAGCGTTCATAAGCTTTTCACACACTTTCTTCGAGATAAATGAACCTTAGGACCAACTGTACAACAATCAAACAAGAACATGTACAATCAATCCTCGATTCGCACCTCAAAGAACGCATGTAATCGACTCCCGAACCCCTAATGTCGTCCGATACCAACTCTAAACACAACTTTCTGGTTCGCGGATGTTACAATTATAGTTGGGCTAATATAACAAGTCAATTTAAGACCTACACTTAAGTTTTTATTGATCTCTTTCTTGGTACAACATATTTTTTATTGTTGAATTGTAAATCAAATTTTGTATTTTCACTCACTTACCCATTCTTAATGTTACTTTGGAGATTAGTGATTTTATTTTCAAACAACCTATCTTAGACACTTAATCAAATCAAAGTAGTTTTCAGACAAAAATCAAACAAATACATCATCAATAAACTCAAATTCAAGCTTTTTCATGCATTTTACCTAGTTAAAATGAACCAAGTTCGGAGAAATTGTTAGACTTTCACGAGTAGACTTCATGAGTAGACTTCTCATGTAGACTTCACATTTTTTTTGAAAAAATACAAATTCAAGCTTTCATATGCCATTTTATCTTAGCTAAAACGGATCTAGTTGGAAAAAATAATTAGACTTTATAAGTAAACTTCATGAATAGACTTCTCGCGTAGACTTCACATTTTTTAGAAAAAAAAACCCAAATTCAAACTTTTTCATGCATTTTACCTAGTTAAAATAGATCAAGTTCGGAAAAATTGTTAGATTTCACGAGTAGACTTCATGAGTAGACTTCTCTACAAAGTCTACTTGGTAATGTCTAAAGTGCTAATCAAACAAGAAAACCATTTTCACTTTTTATATAACGAATAAGCATGTCAAACCCACACACAAGCAACTAAACAGAATAATATAACTAATTATTCAAGAAAATCTTAAAAATTCATTATACATTTTCCAAAAATGCGTTTTAAAAAAATAATTCAATAGTAGATTTCTACTTTTTCGGCTTATATATGAAGTCTAATAGATTAGTTTTGCAATATATCAACCAAATACGTTTTTGGTGAAGTCTATCCATGAAGTCTATTGAATAAAAAGGGTTAGTTTTGCAATTGACTTTCGTTTGACTTTTGGGGAAGTCTACCTGTGAAGTCTATTTAGGCCGATTAGACTTCAAAATAAAGTCTAACTCTGTTATGAAGTCTATCGGTGAAGTCTACGCCAATAATTAGACTTCAGACGGGTTAGTTTTGCAATTGATTTAATTTTTTTGACTTTGAAAGTAGACTTCACCGCGAAGTCTATTTCGATAAACGTTGACCAGTAGACTTCAACCGGAAGTCTATCGCATAATAGACTTCACAATGAAGTCTACTCGTGAGTAGACTTTAATGTGAAGTCTAAACGGCCTAAATAGACTTCACAAGTAGACTTCCCCAAAAGTCAAGCGAAAGTCAATTGCAAAACTAACATTTTTGTTCAGTAGACTTCAGGGATAGACTTCACAAAAAAAAATATTCGGTTGATCAATTGCAAAAACTAACCTATTAGACTTCAGCGATAAGTCTTCAAAATAGACTTCATAATGAAGTATACCCCGTATTTTTTTTGTTTTCAAAGGATTTCGAAATAGACTTCACAATGAAGTATACTCTCCAAAATTTTGTGAAAGTCAATTGCAAAACTAACCTGTTCGTTGACCAGTAGACTTCACAAATAAGTCTATTTTGCTACAAACACTACAAGAAAACAGGCTCATTGCGAAGGAACTTTGCGATAGAATATTTCCGTCGCAAATTTGCGACGTATTTGCGACGGTTTTGCGACGGTTTTGCAACGGAATAAGAAGCCATCGCAAATCCGTCGCAAGTTTGCGATGGAAATGTTTCCGTCGCAAATTTGCGACGGTCTTGCGATGGATTTGCGAGGGATATGCGAAGCCATCGCAATTCCATCGCAAGTTTGCGACGATTTTGCGATGGAAACCTAAAAATTAAACAATCCATCGCAATTCCGTCGCAAAATTGCGATGGACTGCAATGACTTCGCAATTCCCTCGCAAAATTGCGACGGAATTGCGATGGAAACCTAAAAATTAAACATTCCATCGCAATTCCGTCGCAAAATATGATGTTGTTGGATAGTAGTAGAGAAGATGGGGATTTATATCCGAGAGTGAGAGATAATCCACTGAGGTGTATTAGGTATGACATTGATAACAGAGGATACGATATATAAGCGCTTATATATCATATCGTATCTGTAACATCCACGAACCAGAAAGTTGTGTTTAGAGTTGGTATCGGACGACATTAGGGGTTTGGGAGTCGATTACATATGCTCTTTGAGGTTCGAATCGAGGATTAATTGTACATGTTCTTGTTTGATTGTTGTACAGTTGGTCTAAGGTTCATTTATCTCGAAGAAACTGTGTGAAAAGCTTCTGAACGCTTAGTGTCGATCGACACCACAAGGTGTGTCGATCGACACCGGTTATCAAGGGCGATTTCCGGTTTAAGTCGATCGAATCGAGTTGGGTTGGTTTTGGTCGATGGGTGTCGACCGACACCAAGGAAGGGTGTCGATCGACACCGGTTATTGAGAAATCGACCGGTTTGATTCAAGTCGGCTGGTTTTGTTCGGTTTGGGGCAAGGAAAGCCCTAGGTCGCGATTTAAAAGTCTGTAGCCGCGAGAGAGGCTCAGTTTTCGAGGCAGAAGTGATTTTTAGAGAAAAAGGTGATTTCTAAGGTGATTTTGGAGTTTGGAGACTCGTTTTGTTGCTGTTCTTCGTTGTTCTATCTCTTCTCCATCTTTCCAATCCGTTTATAAGGTGAGTGCGTGACTGTAGGTCCGTTAATCACTAGAGATTGTGTGATTTTGAGTTTATGTTGTTGTTATGGAGTTGTTCTTCGGTTTTATGTGGTTTGATGCGTATATGGGGGTTGAATCCCATTGATTGTTGTTTATTTTATTGTTTTTCGCACTGTTTCTTCGCGTTTGGTTTCTGGGCGTCGAGCCGGTGTCGAGCGACACTCGATGAGTGTCGATCGACACTCGGGAGGCTGGCGTCGATCGACACCATATAGGTGTCGGTCGACACCGACCTGGGTGTCAGGAAACGTGGGTTTCCTGACAGGTAGCTGTGGTTTCTATTGTTGCATTGTCATTCTGGTTGTTTATTGTGATGTTTTGTCTATTGTTTGACGTAATTGGCCTGTAGGCAGGATGATCCACTCACTAAGTATTTATGATAATACTTACGCATCTCTATTCCAATGTGATGCAGGTAACAACAATGTTCTTCCGCGGAAAGAGACCGAGAGAAGAGGATGATGAGATTAGGAATTTGATATTGGCATTGTTGTTGTGGTTGACAAGGAATTCTTAGGGTGTTAGTTTATTTTAATAATGTAGCAAAACCTGGTTTAGGTTGCTTATTGGTTATTTGGTTTATTGGTTTTATTCTTCATTGGTTATTTGTTAAACGGTTATTCATGATTTAATAATATTGGTTTCTTCCGCATTGTGTTGTTGAATTAGCTGTTGAGGATTAATATTTATGGGAATGTTAATCTGGGCTAATTATAATAAAAAAAAAAGCTTGGTTGTTTCATTTTGGTATCAGAGCAAATACGGTTTTAGGACTGTTAGTGTTGAGTGGATTGGACTATGTGTTTAATTGATTATGTGAGTTAGTCAGTTAGTGGTCTAGTCTCATCCTCTCGGTCTTCCAGTTTTCCGCGGGTAAGTGAGTTGGATAGTTGTGTGTTGTGTTTTGTGTTTTTGTGTGTTGACCTTGCTCTTTTTCTGTACTTGGTGGTAGTGCAGAGAGATGGACGCAGGTCGTGGTCGTGGTCGCGGTGCAGCCCGTGGGGGCAGAGGAGCTGGTCGCGGTGGGCGAGCAGCGGGTCGTGGAGGTCGGGGTGCTGGTCGTGGAGTGCCAGAGGCTGAGGTTTCAGTAGAGAGTGCAGCGCCGAGTGTGGCGGCAGCGTTGGTGACACAGTCTGTTTCGTTGGCCGGTGGGGCTAACTCAGGTGCCAGTGGTGGCGCAGGAGCTGGAGCGGTTCCCGGTGGGGGCGCTGCTTTAGCTCAGGGAGAGTTGATTGTGGGGCTACTGACGCAGTTGTTGGCACGTCTTCCTCAGGCAGTTCCACAGCAGGCTCCGGTTGCACCTCCAGCGGCCGGGGCACAGGTTGGTGCCGGGGCACATGTTGGTGCCGGTTTTGTTGAGCAGCAGGAGGCTGCGGTGCAGCAGGGTGTTGCAGTTGGGTTTTTGCCTTATCGTGAGATGATGAGGGAGATGCAGAGGATTGGTACGCCTACGTTTGAGGGCGGTGTTACTCCAGAGCAGGCTGACGAGTGGCGTCAGAGGTTAGAGAGGAACTTCGATTCTGTTCGTTGTCCGGCACTGTTTCAGGTTGAGTTGGCAGTGCACTACCTTGGAGGTGATGCACATTTGTGGTGGAGGTCTGTTAGGACCAGGAGAGAGGTTTGGACTTGGGTTGACTTCGTCGAGGAGTTCAACCATAAGTTTTTCCCTCAGGAGGCTCGTGACAGGCTGCAGTTGAGGTTTTTGGACTTGACGCAGGGTGAGAGGTCTGTCCGGGATTATGATGCAGAGTTATGCAGATTGTTGGTCCATTCGGGTGGTGAGTTGATCAGTGAGCGGGCATTGACGTCGCGGTTTCTCCAGGGGCTTCGGAGGAACATCAGGACTCAGTGCAGAGGTGGTATGTACCACACCAGAGCGGGCTTAGTGGAGTTGGCAGCTTCCATTGAGGAGGACTTGCATGAGCCGGTGAGTACGGCGGTTGTTCCAGTTGCAGTTGCTCATGCTACCCACCCTCGGGGCCAGCAGCAGCATCAGCAGCGCAGAGATCACAGTTCTGGTTACGGCAGGGGCAGTAGGCCTGCGCAGGGCCAGAAGAGGAGAGCAGAGGAGATATCTGCTAGTAGCCCGAGTACGGGTGGTTGTTTTGGTTGTGGTAGTCTGGATCACAGAGTGGCGACTTGCCCCAAGAGGGCGGGATCCAGGGAGTCGACAGTGTGCTACTACTGCAGGGAGCCGGGGCATATCAAGACTGTGTGTCCCAAGTTGCAGCAGAGAGCAGTGGTAGCGGCGATTCAGCCGTTGGCTATCCAGTCAGCAGCCCAGGTGGCAGCGTTACAGTCAGGTGGTGCGCCGAGAGTGTATACTTCGGCCGAGGTGGGCCAGACCAGTCAGTCAGGCCAGATCACAGGTAAAATCTTGACTCAGACTTTTAAATTCTTAAGGTAGAATTGTTGGTGTTGTCTGTTTCTGTTGTTTTACTGTGATAGAGTTAGAGGTTCTCAACACTTGTGGAATTGTGTAGGGACCTTGTTAGTTGGAGGTTTTGAGTCTCACGTTCTGTTTGACTCGGGAGTATCTAATTGCTTCATTACTCCGGAGAGAGCTGAGGGTAGTGGTATTCGGAGTAGCGATGGCGAGGCTTCAGGCTTTGTCAAGGTGGCCGGTGGTGGTTATTTGGCTACTTCGGGCAGAGCTAGAGCAGTTGATGTGCAGATTGCGGGGCAGTCTATGCCAGCAGATTTAGTCATCAGTCCGGTGGAACTGTATGACGTGATTTTGGGGATGGACTGGTTATCTCTATACCGAGTTCATCTGGATTGCTACAGAGGTAGAGTTGTGTTTGAGCGGGATGCAGGGAAGTTGGTTTATCAGGGAGTGAGACCGACTTCGGGGAGTATAGTGATATCAGCAATTCAGGCAGAGCAGTTGTTAGAGCGGGGCTGCGAAGCCTATTTGGCGACAATCACTATGACAGAGTCCAGTGGTGAGGTGAGTCTGCAGGATATTCAGGTTGTCCAGGAGTTTGAGGACGTATTTCGGTCGCTGAAGGGATTGCCACCATCTCGGTCAGATCCTTTCACGATTGATTTAGAGCCCGGGACAGCTCCGATATCGAAGACACCTTACAGGATGGCTCCAGCAGAGATGGCAGAGCTGAAGAAGCAGCTAGAGGACCTTTTGAGTAAAGGGTTCATCAGACCTAGTGTTTCGCCATGGGGAGCGCCAGTGTTGTTTGTTAAGAAGAAGGATGGCAGTTTTCGGTTGTGCATCGATTACCGGGGACTTAACCGAGTCACAGTGAAGAACAGGTACCCACTTCCGAGGATCGACGAGTTGTTGGATCAGTTGAGAGGTGCTACTTGGTTCTCCAAGATGGACTTGGCATCGGGATATCATCAGATTCCGATAGATGAGGCAGATGTCCGGAAGACAGCTTTTCGGACGAGGTATGGGCATTTCGAGTTTGTGGTCATGCCTTTCGGTTTGACTAATGCGCCGGCAGCGTTTATGAGGTTGATGAACGACATGTTCAGGGAGTTTCTGGATGTGTTTGTCATTATTTTCATTGATGACATTTTGGTGTATTCGAGGAGTCCAGAGGAGCATGCGACTCATTTGAGGCTTGTTTTGGGGAAGCTTCGAGAGCAGAAGCTGTATGCTAAGTTGAGCAAGTGTAGCTTTTGGCAGCGAGAGATGGGTTTTCTTGGCCATATTGTTTCTGCAGAGGGAGTTTCTGTGGATCCGGCTAAGATTGAGGCGATCAGGGATTGGCCTAGACCGAGTAGTGCTACCGAGATCAGGAGTTTTCTGGGTTTAGCAGGCTACTACAGGAGGTTCGTCAAGGGGTTTGCGAGTATGTCTCAGCCGATGACGAGGTTGACTGGCAAGGATGTGCCGTTTGTGTGGTCGCATGAGTGCGAGGAGAGCTTTGGGAAGCTCAAGGAGATGTTGACTAGTACACCAGTGTTGGCATTACCCGACCCTGGGAAGCCATATGTAGTGTACACAGATGCTTCAGGTGTTGGACTTGGTTGTGTTTTGATGCAGGAGGGCAGAGTGATTGCCTATGCTTCGAGGCAGTTGCAGGGCAGTGAGCGCAACCGTCCTACACATGATCTTGAGTTGGGAGCAGTGGTTTTTGCACTCAAGATTTGGAGGTCTTATCTTTATGGTGGCAGAGTGCAGATCTTTACAGATCACAAGAGTCTACAGCACATTTTCACTCAGCCTTTGCTGAATGCGAGACAGACGCGTTGGGTGGAGTTCCTGGCAGACTATGACCTGGATATTGTTTATCATCCGGGCAAGGCCAATTTGGTGGCAGACGCTTTGAGTCGACGGAGGGTTGACTCAGATAGAGAGCGTGGTGTTGAGGCTTTGGTCAGCGAGATTAGTACATTGCGTCTTTGTGCAATTTCAGAGGAGCCTTTGGGTTTAAAGGCAGCTGACCAGGCAGATTTACTCAGTAGGATCAGGGTGGCGCAGCAGAGTGATCAGGGTTTGATTGATGCTTCGCAGGCAGTTGGTTCTGAGTATCAGGTCTCTTCGAATGGGACTATCTTGGTTCGTGGGCGAGTTTGTGTGCCCAAGGATGAGGAGTTGAGGCATGAGGTTTTGAGAGAGGCTCATTCGAGCAAGTTTTCGATTCATCCGGGTGCGACCAAGATGTATCGTGACCTCAAACGGTATTATCATTGGGTTGGGATGAAAAGAGATGTGGCAGATTGGGTTGCGAGGTGCAACACTTGTTCTTTGGTCAAGGCAGAGCATCAGGTGCCTAGTGGTCTTTTGCAGAGTTTACCCATTCCAGAGTGGAAGTGGGATATGATCACTATGGATTTTGTTGTGGGATTACCTATCTCACAGACTTTTGATGCGATTTGGGTCATTGTAGATCGCTTGACCAAGTCAGCACATTTCTTGGCTATCAAGAAGACAGATGGAGCGGCTGTCTTGGCTAGGAAGTTTGTGCGAGAGATTGTGAGGCTGCATGGAGTGCCAGCCAGTATCGTGTCGGATAGAGATCCGAGGTTTGCTTCAGAGTTTTGGAGGGCATTTCAGACTGAGATGGGCACTAAGGTGCATATGAGTACAGCGTATCATCCGCAGACAGATGGGCAGTCAGAGAGGACTATTCAGACTTTGGAGGATCTGCTTAGGATGTGTGTGCTGGATTGGGGTGGTCATTGGGCTGATCATCTGTGTTTGGCAGAGTTTGCCTATAACAACAGTTTTCAGTCTAGTATTGGTATGGCTCCTTATGAGGCTTTGTACGGGAGGCCATGCAGGACACCGTTATGCTGGACCCAAGTGGGGGAGCGCAGCATGTTTGGAGCTAGTTTTGTTCAGGAGACGACAGAGAAGATTCGTGTCTTGAGGCTGAACATGAAGGAGGCTCAGGATAGACAGAGGAGTTATGTAGATAGGCGGCGACGTGAGCTTGAGTTTCAGGTGGGAGATAGAGTTTATCTCAAGATGGATATGTTGAGGGGCCCTAACAGGTCCATAGCAGAGAACAAGCTCAGTCCGCGATTTATGGGTCCGTTTCCAGTGGTGGAGCGAGTTGGGCCAGTGGCTTATCGGTTGGAGTTGCCACCGATTATGAGCGCCTTTCATAAGGTGTTTCATGTGTCTATGTTGAGGAGGTGTTTGCGTCCTTCAGAGGAGGTTGTGGTTGAGATTCCAGAGGATCTTCAGCCAGATTTGACAGTTCCGGCAATTCCTGTGAGGATTCTTGAGATGAGAGTCAAGGTTCTGCGGAACAAGAGAGTGCCATTGTTGAGAGTCTTGTGGGACTGTAGTGGCACAGAGGAGCAGACTTGGGAGCCAGAGGCAAAGATGAAGCTGAAGTTCGGAAAGTGGTTCGACAAGCAGGCTGTGGAGTGATTCATCTTTGTGGTTCTAGTCTTGTTCTTGGTTTTGTTGTTGTTGGTTTTGGACTTATGTATTTTCGTTTGGTTGTACGATATACATTTTTGGAGTTATATGAGATGGAGTTTTGCCTCATATTTTTTTGGTTATGGTTTGGATGTTACAAGTTTCTTTGGCCGGTGGGGTCATTGGGAGTTTTTAGTCATATGTTGGTACGCGTTTCAGATTTTATTACTCGTTTTGTCTAGAGGCGTGGGCCTTGTAGACGGTAGTTCTATTTGTGTTGGGACGTTAGGTGCCCAACGGACTTATATTGGGGGTCGCTACCTCGATATGGGTTGTTTTAGTGACAGTGGGTCACGTTTTGGTTGTGGCTTCGGGTCACGTTTTGGTTGTGGCTTCGGGTCACGTTTTGGTTTGGTGGCAGTGGTCACATTTTGGTACTGGACCGTGAGTCGCAGTATGGATGTCATGACAGTGGATTATGGCATTGAGAGTAATAATATCTTGGAAACATGCGTATAACAAACGACTAAAATTTGAGTTTTGAGGTCTTGGATAGACGTTTGTGTTGGGATTCGAGGACGAATCCATTTTAGTGGGGGAGAATTGTAACATCCGCGAACCAGAAAGTTGTGTTTAGAGTTGGTATCGGACGACATTAGGGGTTTGGGAGTCGATTACATATGCTCTTTGAGGTTCGAATCGAGGATTAATTGTACATGTTCTTGTTTGATTGTTGTACAGTTGGTCTAAGGTTCATTTATCTCGAAGAAAGTGTGTGAAAAGCTTCTGAACGCTTAGTGTCGATCGACACCACAAGGTGTGTCGATCGACACCGGTTATCAAGGGCGATTTCCGGTTTAAGTCGATCGAATCGAGTTGGGTTGGTTTTGGTCGATGGGTGTCGACCGACACCAAGGAAGGGTGTCGATCGACACCGGTTATTGAGAAATCGACCGGTTTGATTCAAGTCGGCTGGTTTTGTTCGGTTTGGGGCAAGGAAAGCCCTAGGTCGCGATTTAAAAGTCTGTAGCCGCGAGAGAGGCTCAGTTTTCGAGGCAGAAGTGATTTTGAGAGAAAAAGGTGATTTCTAAGGTGATTTTGGAGTTTGGAGACTCGTTTTGTTGCTGTTCTTCGTTGTTCTATCTCTTCTCCATCTTTCCAATCCGTTTATAAGGTGAGTGCGTGACTGTAGGTCCGTTAATCACTAGAGATTGTGTGATTTTGAGTTTATGTTGTTGTTCTAGAGTTGTTCTTCGGTTTTATGTGGTTTGATGCGTATATGGGGGTTGAATCCCATTGATTGTTGTTTATTTTACTGTTTTTCGCACTGTTTCTTCGCGTTTGGTTTCTGGGCGTCGAGCCGGTGTCGAGCGACACTCGATGAGTGTCGATCGACACTCGGGAGGCTGGCGTCGATCGACACCATATAGGTGTCGGTCGACACCGACCTGGGTGTCAGGAAACGTGGGTTTCCTGACAGGTAGCTGTGGTTTCTATTGTTGCATTGTCATTCTGGTTGTTTATTGTGATGTTTTGTCTATTGTTTGACGTAATTGGCCTGTAGGCAGGATGATCCACTCACTAAGTATTTATGATAATACTTACGCATCTCTATTCCAATGTGATGCAGGTAACAGCAATGTTCTTCCGCGGAAAGAGACCGAGAGAAGAGGATGATGAGATTAGGAATTTGATATTGGCATTGTTGTTGTGGTTGACAAGGAATTCTTAGGGTGTTAGTTTATTTTAATAATGTAGCAAAACCTGGTTTAGGTTGCTTATTGGTTATTTGGTTTATTGGTTTTATTCTTCATTGGTTATTTGTTAAACGGTTATTCATGATTTAATAATATTGGTTTCTTCCGCATTGTGTTGTTGAATTAGCTGTTGAGGATTAATATTTATGAGAATGTTAATCTGGGCTAATTATAATAAAAAAAAAAAAAACTTGGTTGTTTCAGTATCCTCCGTTATTAACTTCATACCTAATACACCTCAGTGGGTTATCTCTCACTCTCGGATATAAATCCCCATATTCTCTACAACTATCCAACAACATAGCGACGATCCATTTTGGAATCCCAACCATTATTACCTTTAGTAGCATATTGGAGGGAATATCAGTTTGCGATGGAAAAGTGCGACGGATTTGCGACGGAAAGTGGTTGGTCGACATGCGACCCGTTAGGTGCGAACGTGTTAAATAAGTTCACCTACCCTATTGCGAGGGAATATTTCCGTCGCAAAACCATCGCAAATCCGTCGCAAATGTGTAGCAATTTCGTCGCAAATTATTCTGAGTCGCAAATCCATCGCAAACCCGTCGCACTTTTCCATCGCAAATCCATCGCAATTCCATCGCAAAAGAATTTCGATTTCTATAAATAGCCAACCTGATTTCATTCATTTTCACGAACAAAGAACACGAAGAAAGAAAAAAAAAAATTAAACACTAAAAATGAGTTACGGAATATATGAGTTACGGAGCTGGATGTACAATCCTAGGGATCCATGGACCGGCGAAGTGACGAGAGAGTTTGTTGAAGGATTACATGGATTCTTTAACCAAGCACGAAACCAACCACAGGCGCTCCAAACTGGTAAAATATTTTGTCCCTGTGAGAAATGTAAGAACAAAAAATATATAGCTGTTGATACTGCGAAAACACATGTATTTAATAGAGGATTTGTACCAAACTATTATGTGTGGTACTGTCATGGGGAAAATCATTATAATACAACTCACTATGAAGCTGGAAATAGTGTTTCGGGCCAAGGGGTTGAAGAACATAATTATAACGCTAGCTATGATTATGGTCAACCTGATATATTGGGAAATGATATTGGGTATCAGCAAGGGAATAGGTTTCATGATATGGTTACAGATGCATTTCTTGAAACTACACCTGTTCCTGCTGATAATCCGGGGGAAGCAATTTTGGAAGAACCCAACATTGAAGCACAAAAGTTTTATGACATGTTAGATGCTGCAAATCAACCACTTTACGATGGGTGTAGAGAGGGAATTTCTAGATTGTCACTAGCAGCTAGGATGATGACAATTAAAAGTGAAGATAACAGCAGCGAAAATAACATGGATAAGTGGGCTGCACTATTTCAAGAGTATTTACCGGAAGATAATCTTTCTGCTGGTAATTACTATGAAATACAGAAGTTGGTTGCGGGTCTTGGGTTGCCTTATGAAATGATTGATGTATGCATTGACAATTGCATGATTTTCTGGAAAGATGATGATAAGCTGCAGGAATGTCGATTTTGTGGGAAGCCGAGATACAAACCCACTACAGGAAGGAGGCGGGTCCCTTGCCAACGTATGTGGTACTTGCCAATCACTGAAAGATTGAAACGGTTATACCAATCGGAAATGACGTCAGCGTCAATGAGATGGCACGCAGAACATTCCTCACATGATTGAGAGATAACACATCCCTCAAATGCAAAGGCGTGGAAACACTTTCAGACGGTACATTCAAACTTTGCTCATGAAACGAGGAATGTTTATCTAGGATTATGCACAGACGGATTTAGTCCATTTGGTATGTCAGGAAGACAATATTCGCTATGGCCCGTCATACTGACGCCATACAATCTTCCGCCGACAATGTGCATGCAGCGAGAATTTTTGTTCTTAACTATTTTAGTGCCAGGTCCTAAGCATCCGAAGCGATCCCTAGATATATTTCTGCAACCTTTGATTGACGAGTTGAAACAACTGTGGTATTCTGGAGTCTGCACATTTGATTACTCGCAGCAACAAAACTTCATCATGCGCGCAGTATTATTGTGGACGATTAGCGACTTTCCAGCGTATGGAATGTTATCAGGGTGGACTACGCACGGAAGACTATCGTGTCCACACTGTTTGGGTAGGACAGAAGCATTTCAGCTGAGGCGTGGAAGAAAACCCTGTTGGTTTGATTGTCACCGTTGTTTTCTTCCTATCAATCACAGGTACAGAAAGAACAGAGTTCTATTTACGAAGAATAAAGTTGTCCGCGGTCCCCCTCCGGATTATCTTACGGGACAGGATTTACTTGATCAGATCGATCATTACGGTGGTGAGGAAACATGCATACGTGGGGGCAATTGGCATTGTACTGCAAACATGCCTGACGGATATGGACAAGCACACAATTGGCACAAAAAAAGTATATTCTGGGAACTCCCATATTGGAAGGATCACCTTTTGCGACATAATCTTGACGTTATGCATATCGAAAAGAATTTTTTTGATAACATCATGCATACCATTTTGAATGTCCAAGGGAGAAGTAAAGACAATATGAAATCGAGGCTGGACTTAGCAGAAATATGCAAAAGAAGCGAGTTGGAGATTACTAGAGACGGCAAACAGCCAATTCCGAGTTTTCGATTGTCTGCAGATGCGAAGAGAGCTCTATTTGATTGGGTGGCCTCAGATGTCAAATTTCCGGATGGATATGTTTCCAAATTCTCACGATGTATAGAGCAAGGACAAAAAATTTCTGGTATGAAGAGCCACGATTGCCATGTTTTCATGCAGAGACTACTACCGTTTGCATTACAAGAACTATTGCCGTCTCATGTCCACGAAGCAATTGCTGGTAAACAAGTATTTACATTTCTTTTAATTGAGTTTATATATGTACATATATAATTAAATATATGTGTTTTTATTAATTTGTTGTATATATATTAATTATATTATAGGTATTGGGGCGTTTTTCCGAGATCTTTGCACGCGAACACTGACTGAAGATGGGGTAGAGAAGTTAGCAAAAAACATTGCTGTCTTGTTATGTAACATGGAAATGATCTTCCCTCCTTCATTCTTCGACGTGATGGAACACCTAACGGTACATTTGCCATATGAGGCGGATCTCGGGGGGCCTGTGCAATTCAGGTGGATGTATCCGTTCGAGCGTTTTATGGGACACTTGAAGAGAAAGGCTAAAAACCTTGCAAAAGTTGAGGGATCCATCGTACAAGGAAGTTTGACAGAGGAAACATCTAACTTCGCGTCTTACTATTTTAGTCCAAATGTAAGAACGAGAAGAACAGTGACGAGACGATACGATGATAGTGGCGTTGCACCTGTTTATAGGCATGTTGTCCCCATCATCTTCAAAGAAATAGGCAGACTTGCTGGAAAGTTAAAGGAAAAATCGTGGGATCATGAAGATTTGAGTGCGGCTCACAAATACATATTACGTAATCTGGATGAAGTGCACCAATTTGAGAGGTAACCTAATTTGATCATATATGTATATATATATATTTGTATATATATATATATACATATATATAACTCGAGATTTTTGTGCAGCATATTTGATAATCTGATGCGCCAGGAATACCCTGATTTACAAGAGCATGAGTATGAGTTTCTTAAAGAACGTGACTTAGCTGGATGGTTAAAATTATATGTAAGTGCTATTCAATTTAGTGATATATATATAAACTAAAACCTAACACTTTATATAATTAATGTGTGTGATTGTACCATTTGTTTTGATATAGGTGAGAAACGGCTATCATCGGGGACAAATACCGTTGTGGCTGCATGAGATTGTGAACTCTCCAATAGGAAAGATCACTACAGCACCAATGTATTGTACCCGCGGGTACATTTTCCATACGTACAAGCATGGCATGAGGAAGTCGACCGCAAATTATGGTATTCATGTCCCGGGCGAAACAGAATTCTATGGAGTTTTGCAAGAGATCATCGAGGTCACATACCCAGGAATCATCAACTGGAAATGTATTATGTTTAAATGTGATTGGTATGATCCGACACCTGGTCGAGGTGTTCGCATAAATGAGACGGTAGGTGTCACCGATGTAAATGCAAACCGTAAATATTCCAAGTTCGAACCCTTCATCCTTGCATCGCAGGCAGAGCAAGTGTGTTTCATTCCTTATCCTCGACTCAGGCAAAGACGGGAGACTTGGTTATCGGTCATAAAGGTCAATCCAAGAGGTTATGTATTTGGTTTAGACGATGAAGTGGCCATGCAGCATGACAGAGTTGCAGGAGTTTCAAACCCGATCGAATCCACTGAAAATATCATACACGTTGACCCCGAGAACAGAGAAGTTGAAGACATCGTTGACGATTCCAGTGAAGATGGAGAAGCCGATGAATTCGAAGAGTCTGCGACTGATGAAGAAGAACGGGAGCACAGTGAAAACTCTTACGTATCTGAAAAAGACGATGACAATGACGATGAAAATGACTTTGATTAATTTTGAGGTTTTTCTTTGTATTTTGAATTGTGATGAATTTGTATTTCCATCGCGAAATTATCATTGTCACTTGATGACGGCGCTTCTGTTCACCGTACACTCTTCCACCGACTTCCTAAGAAACCCCAATTCCTCTCCTGTTTCTTCGATTTGCCTCTTAAATTCTTCAGCTTTCATCACTAAATCACAAACCCGAGCTTCCGCTGCTTCAACCACTTTAGCCCTTTCTTCAAGTGGTTGAAGCAGCAGAAGCTCGGGTTTGTGAGTTAGTGATGAAAGTTGATGAATTTAAGAGGCAAATCGATGGAAAAGGAGAGGAATTGGGGTTTCTTAGGAAGTCGTTGAAAGAGTGTACGGTTAACAGAAGCGCCGTCATCAAGTGACAATGATAATTTTGCGAAGGAATTGCGACGGAATTGCGATGGATTATGTAATTTTTGGGTTTCCATCGCAATTCCATCGCAATGTTGCGATGGAATTGCGATGGAATATAAAATTTTTGGACGTCCATCGCAATTCCATCGCAAGTTTGCGACGGAATTGCGATGGATTATGTAATTTTTGGGTTTCCATCGCAATTCCATCGCAACATTGCGATGGAATTGCGATGGAAACCCAAAAATTAAGGGTTTAGGGTTTAGGGTTTAGGGTTTAGGGATTTCCGTATACCAAGGGTAATATAATCTTATTTTGTACTGTATAATTGAACCCAAAAAGCTTTTTACTAAATAAAATAGGTTTCTCTTCAACTCCGTACATATCAAGCTCATTGAAGCTTACGACGTATATATCATTACAAACGGTTTTGTTGAAACATCGACTATATATATATATATATGTATGAATGTTCAATATCTATAAGAATATTCAAATTCATTCACTAATAAGCATATATATTCATTATCTACAAGCCCTAAACCCCCCGTAGTCAAATCCCTAAACCGTAAACCCTAAACAAGTTTCCCTCGCAATTCCGTTGCAAAGTTGCGACGGAATTGCGATGGAATGTTCAACCTCCGTCGCAAAGCCGTCGCAATTTGCGATGGATTTGAGACGTATATGGCCAAAACCCTATATGGCTTCCATCTTGCGACGGAATTGCGAGGGAACGGGGCATTTCCGTCGCAAATCCCTCGCAAATTTGCGACGGCATATATTTTCTATATATGTGCGTGCTTCGGTTTGAGCGAAGCTCAAACCAACTTTCCCTTTCGCAAAAAACGCCGACGACCCCCCCCCCCCCCGATTCCGTCGACCTCTCCCGATTCCGCCGACGTCGCTCCGGATTCTTCGCAAATTCGCGCCGCCGCCGGCCTCCGTTCTTCATCCCGGCGCCGCCCGTCTTCTCCTCTTCCGGTCAGGTCTTCCCCGCGCCTCCGTCTTCTCCTCTTCCCCGCGCCTCCGTTCTTCATCCCGGCGCCCGTCTCCCTTTTCTCCGCCCGTCTCCCATTTCTCCACCGCCGCCTGAACGGATATCTCCGCCACCGCCGCCGCCGGAACGGATATCTCCGCCACCTCCGCCGCCGTCTCGCAATTCCGGCGACTCTCTCAGCCTTCAAACCGTTTTTTTAGGTATTATTTTTTTAATTATTGTAAATCATTTAATTATCGTTATTAGATGAATAAATTATTTAAATGATTGTTAAAATTATGTGATTAAATTAGGTGTGCAATTATTGGTTAGAGAATTTTTAGATTTTGGTTAGAGGATTTTTAGTTAGAGGATTTTTAGTTAAAATCCTTTAGTTAGAGGATTTTTAGTTTTTGAATTTTTGGTTTTGATTTTTAGATTTTGGTTTTTGAATTTTTGGTTTGTGATTTTGTTGTAGATTTTAGTTTTCAAAAAAAAATTCATTTGGGTTTTTTCGAGTTTTTAGTTTTTTGGTCTAATATAAAAAATGCAAATTATTATTTTCAAATTATTATTTTTGGTTTGTAATAATTTTTTAAATCATTAAATTATTGTTATTAGTTGATTAAATTATTTTAATGATTAGTTTAGTTATGTGATAAAATTACTTTTGTGATTATTAGTTGGTTATGTGATTAAATTAGTTAGATGATTTTTAGTTTTTGATTTCTAGATTTTGGTTTTTGAATTTTTGGTTTTTGATTTTGTTGTAGATTTTAGTTTTCTGAAAAATAAATATGATTGGTGTTTTTCATAGTTTTTACTTTTTTGGTATAATATAAAAAATGCGAATTATTATTTTAAGTTTCAAATAATTTTTGTTACTTCTAATTTTATCTTTTTAATTTATTGCAGATGGATCAAGAAAACAGTTACAGAGAGTTTCTGAATCGGAGTGGATCCGAGGGTTCCGGCGGATCCGGGGGTAGGGGCGAATCCGGGGGTCAGGGAGGAACCCCCGTGTTGGTTTCCGGGCCCACAGCAGTGGGCATGGAGGTTCCGGGGGTTCCAGGGCCCGAACTAATAGTTCCCATGGTTCTACGGGACAGGAGCAGCACCAGCCGACACGGTCTCGGTCTCCGTCCCCACCTCGTCCTGCAGCCCAAATTGAGGCCGCGATTGAGGCCGGTACAGCCCCATTTTATGCGGCTATTAGGGAAATTTTGGATGAGCCCGGTCATGGGCTCCTCCCTCGTCTTCATCCACACCGTCCACCGAGAACATTTTGGTATATATTTTTTAATTTTTGTTAGTTTTTGTTTTATTTTATATTGTATATTTTATAACGTTAAACTGTATTGTTTTCTTTCTCAGGTTCACTCATGATTCATCCGTCGCCTCAGCAGTTACGAAAATCTTTGAAAAAGATTACCGAGATGCTTTTGGCCGGTGGAAGGATGTGAAGGAATCCGCTCTCCAACGCTGGTTTTGTACTTTTGCTGTAAGTATAATGTTAATTTCTATTTACTTTTTAAAAATATTTTCTTATTGCTGATTTCTAACATTTTATTATTGTTTTTTTTTTGGGTTTAAGCACACGTATCACTGGGATTCTGCCATCACCGCTACGGTTTACAAGGAGTTTATGGCCAAAGTCCATGATCGGTTGCCCGATATGGTGTCTCGGTGGAAGAAGTTGTGGCTCGCCAAGGGAGATGCTGCCAAGCCACTACACTTTAGCCCTGACGTGTGGAAGGGCTTGGTTGCATATTGGAAGGATCCTGATCACCTGAGACGGAGTGACAGCAGCAAATCCGCTCGGGCGAAGAGCAGCAGCAAATCTACACATCGATCTGGCCGAACTTCATTCCTTCGTCGCGGTGAAATTCTTGTAAGTTTTTTTAAGTTATTTTTTTAAATTTTTTTTTTTAATATTTAATTATTTTTATCAAATCAAAATTATTTTTATTTTATAGGCCGAGCAACGAGGGGATTCCGAGATGGATTGGCTGGCAGTTCTCGAGGAGGTGAAGCGGAAACCGGATGGCACTTTCCTCGATGTTGAGTCTGAGGAGCTCTACAATGATGTCAACTCGAAACTACAAGAGTTGACTCAGAATGATGATCCGGCGAGTATCGCTTCTGCTTCTTCTGTGGCCATGAAGAACAAGATTTTTATTCAGGTATATTTGTATAATATTGTTTAAATTATTTTCATTCTTATGTATTTTGTTGGTTTTTTAATTCTATTGTTTTTTTTTGTTTTTCAGTCCGCTCCCCGTAGAAAGGGGAAGATTTGGGGGGGGTTCTCTAACCTCCCAGATCGATACTGCCAGCGGTTCCGCTTCAAGTCGGCTCCAAGATTCCCTCGAGGTTGCTCAGTTGCAGGATAAATTGATTGCAACACAGTCAGAATTGGAAGAAACAAAGTCGAAGGTTGAGTCGTTCGAGGAGGTGTTCGATTACTTAGGCGCCTCGGATCCCAAGCTCAGGGAGATTTTGGCCCGGATGCGTCCAAACCAGCAGCAACCCGAGGGCGAACCGAGCGGACCGGATCAGACCAGAACCAGCGGACAATCTCCGGAATTTTAGTTCTTTTTAATGTTATTTATGAATATTTTTAATGTTTTTTATTGATATTTGAACAAAATTTTTTTTATCTGATTTTCGTTTTTATAATTATAATTATTTATTATTAAAAAAAAATTTAAAAAAACAATTTAATAACTGAAAATTTTTTTTAAAAAAAAAATTTAAATATTATTAATTGCGATGGAAAGTGCTCCGTCGCAGGTTTGCGAAGGAATTGAATTCCATCGCAACTTTACGACGGAATTTAGTCCGTCGCAAAATTGCGACGGAATTTCCGCGTCGCAAACCTTCCGTCGCAAAATTGCGACGGATTATATTCCTTCGCAAATTTGCGATGGAATATTGATCGTCGCATATCCGTCGCGAAGTTGCGACGGAATTAATTCCATCGCAACTCCATCGCAAATTTGCGACGGAATAGTGATTGTCGCAAATCCGTCGCACCTTTGCGACGGAATAAATTCCATCGCAAACTTGCGACATAACTTACTCCGTCGCAATTTTGCGAGGGATTTGCGACGGAATCTTCATTGCGACGAACAAATTGCGACGGAAATGCTTTCCTCGCAATTCCGTCGCAAAAGGCCATTTGCGACGGAATTGCGATGTAAGTTGCCGTCGCAAATTGTCTATATTTCTTGTAGTGAAATATGTGAAATTCATTCAGATCGACCGGATTTTTACCTTGACGTGATCTTAAGTTACGTTGACGGCCAAGAACTTCGATTTAGAGCTTTAGCAAACTTCTCTAACCGTTAGAATGATCTCTCACACCGGTAATGGCAAGATCTAAGAACATAAACTTTGAAAAGATGAAAAAGTGAGTTTTTGTGGTGAAGATGGAGAAGAAATTGAAGAATATAAGTTTATGAGATGATAGAATGAGTTTGTAGATATGTTTGAAGAGGAAATCATGCATTCAAAGCTTGATTTTGGTTGAGCTTGGTTGTTGGATGAATTGATGGTGATGGCGTTTTCGTGAATAAGTGAAGAAGGTGAGGTTTTTTTGGACATTTGACTTTCGTAATATATTTCACGGATAGACTTCACGGAAAAAGTAATGGTATTTTGGTTATTACGTAAATATGGGAAGGGTGAAGAAGGTAAAAAAAATACATTTTGCAATGTGGGTTACTTTTGCAATTGACCTAATTCTTGGTCTATTTTTGAAACTGATTCTTTATTTTATCGTCAAATGTCTCTGAAAAGTAACTGAATTACCCGTATTTATATGCAAAATCTGAAAAATACTTGAAAATAACTAAAAAACAAAAATGAAAATATTTAAAAGTAACATAAAGTACTTAAAATAATCAAAGAATCCGAAAAAGTAACCGAAATTACTTGAAAATAACCAAAACAATATGAAAAAAGTATATGAAAGTTTTTGAAATTTTGAAAATAAACAAAAAATGTGGGAAAACTAATCTAAAGTATTTGAAAGTAACTCAAAATTTAGATATTTTGGGTACTTGTTTGGATCTCGGTAATAATTAATAATCAAATTCTTAAGAAAAAGGATCAGAATGTGTATTACTAAAAATCGAGTCGGTTTTGGATCAAGTTTTTCGGGTAATTACTAGATCGAGTTTTCGGATCCGGATAATGTCCAGCCCTAGTGCAATTATTTGGGTGTCGCCTGTGAGAAAATACAATATATGGGCCTTTTAAGACAAAACAGTGTGGCCCGATATCCATATTTAATATACTCAGATATGGATATTCACTAACTCGAATTTTGGAGATTTTGTTTTTTTCTTTTTTTTTTTTTTACTTCGGACTTAAGTGATTCCTAATTTTCTAATGACAAAACAATAAACTATAAATTTTGTAGTAGGATATATATGGCGACATATTAAGTTATTAACAATGGAAATGACAATATAAATTGAATCACGAGTCTATAATAAAGTTTTGAACGGTTGATAACATATTAAACTTTTAGGAATGTCGGTAGTTCAATTTCATTTTCATTTGTTTTCCTTGCAGAAATACGAAATTTCGTGTATCGAGCATGATCCACACCATCCACCCGATTAAACAAAGATAGGATATTATACAATACAAGTTACAACTATTTCTACTTGAGAAATGTACATACATAATCAACGGAATCAGGATATTGATTCTCCAATGTAATCTTTTTCTATAAGTCAGTCCATTAATTTATCAATTGACTTTCCACATCACCACCGAGAACAGGCCGGCAAATATTCCTATATAAACCAACAAAAGATAAAAAACATTTATCTCATCAAACATCATATATTATAGAATAATAATCTATCTACTAATGGCTATTACCAAACTAGTCATGAAGCTTGTCTACGTCCTCCTCATCCTATTCGCATTCACCGTATCTCCGGCGATCTCAACGGCTCCGGAAGAATGCGACAGCGGCTCAGAGAATCCGTGCATCAACAAAGCAAAGGCTTTACCACTCAAAATCGTAGCCATTGTAGCCATCCTTACTACAAGCTTTATAGGCGTAACAACTCCTCTTTTCAGCCGTTATATTTCGTTCCTCCCTCCAGATGGCAACGGTTTCATGATTTTAAAATGTTTTTCTTCCGGGATCATCCTCGGAACCGGTTTCATGCACGTCTTGCCCGACTCTTTCGAGATATTATCATCGAAATGTCTTAGTGATGACCCGTGGCATAAGTTCCCTTTCGCTGGCTTCGTCGCTATGTTGTCTGGTCTCGTCACTCTAGCCATTGACTCCATTACCACCAGCCTCTATACCGGCAAAAACGCGGTCGGACCAGTGCCTGCCGAGTATGGCATTGATCAGGAGAAGGCGATTCATATCGTAGGCCACAATCACAGCCACGGTCACGGTCATGGTGTTGTGCTAGCAACTAAAGATGATAAAAGTTCCGATCCACAGCTTCTACGGCACCGTGTCATTGCCATGGTTAGTGTCCATATGGAAATAATTTGAGACGGCCGTTAAATTCGACGTAGCATTTTAATTAAAATCATTTACCAAAGTAAACCATTTTTTTGAATTTCTTGAATAGGTATTGGAGCTTGGGATTTTATTTCATTCTGTGGTCGTTGGACTATCTCTAGGAGCAACTAATGATGCATGTACCATTAAAGGACTCATCATAGCTCTTTGCTTCCATCACTTGTTCGAAGGCATAGGTCTCGGTTGCTGCATCCTCCAGGTTACCAATATACATTCATACTATATATATAGTTTATGTCTCTTCTATCAATTAGAAATATACGCTCATTTGTATATATAATTTATGTGAAACAGGCAGATTTTACAAATGTGAAGAAGTTCTTGATGGCATTCTTTTTCGCTGGAACAACACCATGTGGTATCTTTCTCGGAATCGTACTGTCAAGTATTTATAGAGATAATAGCCCAACCGCTCTGATTACGATTGGTCTGTTAAATGCTTGCTCGGCCGGAATGCTCATCTACATGGCCCTCGTCGACCTTTTAGCTACAGAGTTCATGGGATCAATGCTCCAAGGTAGCATCAAACTTCAGATCAAGTGCTTCGCCGCGGCTTTGTTCGGCGCAGCCGTAATGTCAGTCGTTGCCAAGTGGGCTTAAACACTCTTGTCAACAAAACTAATGGCTTATTTGATTTACTAGGTTTTTCATATACGCGCAGGTCTGTATTAATAATTTGATTAAATATTTTTATTCATAAGCTTTTTTCGTCGGTAGCATGATTGATTGTAATGAATCAATGTTCTTATTTCTCTTCTTTTGTTTCATATTTTTTAGTTTTTTTTCCTTTATTTTCGTTTTTTATTTGATTTTTTTTTTCTTCATCTTTACTCTTCTTCGTCTTCCTTCTTTTTCAATTTTTTGTCCTTACAATTTCTTATTCGATCTCATTCTTCATCTTTGTTATTATTATGTTTATCTTTTGTCCTCGTTCTTTAATATCATTGTCTTTTTTTCTATCTTCTTATTTTTGTCCTCGTCTTGGTTCTTGTTCTTCCGTTTTTCCTATGATTAGTTCATACGGTCAAAGTTGCTAGGAGTTTGCTATATTTCTTTTGTTTAGCATATTCTCTTTATTTTTCTTGATTATTCTCTATGACTCGATCCCTTTTATAAATAGTTTTATTGTAGTTCTCTTTAATTTAATATTATGTAGAGTAAAAATTTAATTATCTGATACACCCAACCAAACTTAAAAATGAAAAAGATTCACGGAAACAAAATTAAGCTAGAGATGGTACAATTACATATTCACACATGTAATAAGCAATGTCTAATAATAATATAAATAATTTAATTTATGCGATCATAGAGATATAGTTACGCATAGCTGTTAATTTCTTATTTTTCGGTTTCATATTTTTATTTGGTTTCCTTTTCTACCCTTATCTTTTTGGTTTCTTTTATGGCTTTGTTCTTTGCTATCTTCGTCCTCCCTTTTCTTCATTTACTTCTTTTTATTTTTGTTCTTCTTGGTTCTTATTCTTATGTTTCTTCTATGATAAATTATTTCCATCGAAAATGCTAATGTTTTGCTAGATTTGTTTTCTTCTTCTTTGTATTGGTTATTCTCCTTTCTAATTTTTTCCTCACTCTATTGCTTTTGTACATATTTTAGCATAAGTCTCTTTAATCCTATGTAGAACATATTTTCATTATCTGATACACCAAACCAAACTTAAAAATGAAAATGTACGTATAAACAAATTTAAGCTAGAAGATAAGCTAATATTTTGGTATGTTTTCTAGGGTTATAAAACCAAAATGAAGAGAAGCTAATCGACATATATCATTGTTTTTCATTTTCTTCTTCGTTCTTGTTTTTATGTTTTTTAATTTTTTTTTATTCATTCTTATTCAGTCTCTTCTGTTTTGATTTCTTCTTTGTCTTTTCTCTTATATGGTTTTTTCTTCATTTTCACTCATCTTTGCTTTTGCTTTTCTTCGTCTTCGCGCTTCTTTTTATTCTTTTTTTTGTTTTTTCGTCTCCTTCGTTCTTATTCGCTTTCCTCTTTAGATTGATCTTTGCAAGTTTTTTGTTTTTGTTTGGTTTCTTCTCCTTCGTTCTTATTCGATTTCCTCCTCAATTTTTTCTTCGCAAGTTTTTTATCTGGTTTTTTCTTATTCATCTTTGCCTTCTTTGGTTTTTATTTTGTCTTCGCAATTCAATATATTCGTTTTCGTTCTTCTTCGGCTTTATCTTCTTACTCTTCTTCTTTGTGTCTGTTTTTTCTTAAACTTTTTTCTTTCTTATTTGTCTAGGTTATTCTCCACCATTAAAATTCTACATGACTCCATTCCTCTTGTAAAATATTAATTTTATGTTGAAATTTGTAAACTAATTTTAACATAAGCTTTTTTTTATTTTAATATCGATCCATAAGTTATTTAGAGTGTCCACATATAAAATATATATATGCTTTATAAATTTGTTCTTTCTTATTTGTTAAAAAATTTCAGTGATTATTTATATAATTAAAACCATTATCTTAAATTAAAAAATTTTTCTAATATAAATCTAAGTAGATTTTTGTTGTTACTAAAAACTTATACATATTTTTCTTATATCTATCGATATTCTAAATCTAAAATTTGGAAAATTTCTTAATTTTAGAGATGCTGATTTGGCATAATTTAATTGGTTAAAAAAAAATTAAAAGCTGATGTGGACACCTTTAGAGGCATTTAGAAAGGAAACTGTATAGTGAGATACTGCAGGGAGGCATTAAGCTGATGTGGACACCTTTAGAGGCATTTTAGAGAAAAAAGTGATTTGCTTTGTATATTAATCAAACTCTTAATTTGTATAGTGAGATATTTTTTTTGAACAAAACTGTATAGTGAGATATTCACTAGCAATATGGCATTGTAAGAGTTTGAAAGAATATTTATGTAATTTTTATGAATGTGAAATTATTTAATTAATTTTTTCTTTGGAATGGCAGGTGTTTAAATATTGGGGTTTGTTGATTGTGTTGTGAGATTATAAATAAATTAGGTCTAAAAAATGCATTGATATCAAAAGTATACATATTAATACTATCAATATAAAATTAGATTAGCTTATAAAGGTTAGATTTAACTTTTAAGCTCCACAATATTTCATGACAAATACCAATATATAAGATAATAATAAGATCTCGATAATTAACTCGATTTACTTAATTAATGTGTAAACTCGATACAAGTTTAAGTCCATTCTCAGTTACAAACAACATAAAATAGGAATCATATCAAATATACTATATGTAAATCTTGAATCTATCATTACAAGAAAACATCAGACTTTCGACTAGGCATGACCAAAATCAAACCGTAACCGTATTTCGGACCGTAACCGGACCGTAACCGTATTAAACGGTTAAAGTCCGTAACCGTTAACCGTAAAAAATATATTAGTTATGGTTAAAAAAATTATTCACCGTAACCGTTTTTTAACCATAACTATATTAAAACCGTTGGTTAACCGCAAGGTTAAACCGTATAATTTTAACCGTAACCGTTTTGAAAAATAATTTAAATATAACAATAATTAGTTATATACAATTAATATGACATAGAGAAGTTATATATAATCAACATATCAAATCCAAACCTAAATTATTTAGAAGAATATATAACTAGAATTTTGATGTGAATGTGCTAAAAATCAACTGATATTTTTCTAACAAATAAAACTTTTTTTTTCATAACTAACTTTTAATAATAATAATAATTTTATAATAAATTTTGGTAAAAAATAAAAACTAAATCGTGCTATCATGAATACAATCATACAACTAAATAAAATTATATAAATTATAATCTCATTATCCAACTATTTATCATTATCTAGTATTCTATTTTATAAATATGTATGTATAATTATTTGATGTTTATATATCTAAAATAATTCTATAATACGTACATGAAATATATATTTTTTTTAATTTCATATAATAATATTTAATTACAAATCATTAATTAACCGTATTATAATTATTAATTAAATATAATCGTATTAACCGTAACCGTTCTAACCGTAACCGTTTTAACCGTATATTAAACGGTTAAGGTTAAGGTTAAAAAAAAATTGTAACCGTAACCGGAGATTAAATAACCTTAACCGTAATAACCGTAACCGTGGTCATGCCTACTTTCGACGCCCAAATTGGTCAGGAAATGGTCGGAAAAAGGGGTTCCCGGTCGATTTTTGACCACACAAAATCCGTTGGAAATCGTTCGTCGAAATTTTTTATTCTTTGGAAATCAGTCGAAAATTCTAAACCGATATATCTGTAAAAATCCGGTCGGAAAACAACGGTCGGAACTCGGTCGGAAATTCCCGACAGATATATCCATCGGGAATCCGGTCGGAAAGCAACAGTTGGAACTCGGTTGGAAATTTCCGCCCATTATATGCATCGGAAAACTGGTCGGCATAAAAGTCAGAAATGGGTCGGAAATTTGGTGACCGAATTCCGACAATTGTCTTGGTCATAAAATACTCCCTGCAGTATTTCCGACGGATGAAGATAATATTAAAATTTATTATATCAATTTAATATATATTAAAATAAATAAACAAATAATATTTTGAAAGGAAAACTAAATTAAACATAAGCTTAAGTTCACATTATATAAGTTTGGACCATTGCAATTAAGAGATGTCTGAAACAACAAAAACAAACTTTAAAGACGCTACGCTTGAGTATCATCTTCATCATAATCATCTTCATCATCCGATGAGAACAACTCCAGGAACTTGGTTATAATCCAGTTTGTGACATTCGTTAAATTCTTGATTTTCCTGTCTTTCTTGGTTTTGTCGATCTCCAACTTGACAATTTTCTCATTAGCCACAGATTTGTCTTGTTCTAAGGTTGTGATCTTCTCATTGGCCAACCGCAACATTTCTTCATGTTCCGAGGTAGCCGAGTAAGTGGCCAATGAATCCTCCATAGGGTATGGAAGTGAACCGAACCCAGAACGGTGTCTTTTTACCTTTGGCAATTTCTGCAAAGAAAAATGTAAATTTAAAATAAGATTGCATCACGATCAAAGCATACATAGCTCATCAGAAACCGGGTTTGCGACAAAATTTACAACACAAGTGATGTGCGTCCTCTCTCCAATAAATTCTACAATTGTCGATGCAAACGTCGATCATCTGATACGGCATACACAAACTTGAAACCAGTTTCTCTACCGCATAGTACGAAGCTGGATGCAAGTTGTCTTCTGGCATGTAATCTTTGATATAATCAGCCCACGCATCAATACAATCCTCTGACATGTTGAAATCCGTTTTCATTTGCATCACCCTAGTTGCATCTGACAAAGGCGAATGATCCTCCTTACAACCTTGAAATATCGGATGCTTGCCGCATTTAACATATCATAAAACCTCCTCGCTTCTAAATTTGGTTCCCCTACACCAATTTCATTTTCTGTAAACGACGGAATGTTTTCACAAAATGCATCGTTTACCATTTGAAATATACCTATATCTTCTCCTACCATTCTAGCTTCCTCTAACCTCTCGGCACTATATTCACTACAACTAGGTTCCTGAAACAAGCAACATTTTTTTTAAAAAATAAATACTTAAACAATTCTAGCGGAAGTCTTAAAATAAATAAATCAATAAATCATAATATCAATTCAACAACAAAAGCCAATAATCAAATAAATTCAAATCTCAAATAACTCTATCAACTTAAGCAAAATAAACAAAACATAAATCCTATCATCCTCTTCTTCGGCCTTGATTCCGCGCTTAAACATTTCTACCACCTGCATCACAGGAAAGGAGATGCGTAAGTATTATCATAAATACTTAGTGAGACGATCACTCTGCCCACGGGCCAATTACGCAATTTTCAGATAATTAAAGTCTTTTAAATAATTCACACAATTATTAAATATTTTTTCACACTTAAATATTTCCATTTTTTTTTTTTTGGTCAAGTGAGGGGGACAAAGTCCCCCAGATTATTAATTAAAATAAAGAAATTACATCGGAACCTGACGTGGAAGCGATGTTCCCACAGAGTCCTCTAAAAAAACGGAACGAACAACGTCCGGTACAGAATAAAATGAAGCAAAACCTAAAGGCAAGGAAAAAGCATAGTTTCCTAACGCATCGGCAAGACGGTTAGCTTCCCTATACACATGAGAGATACGGACTATCCAGTCCCTTGAGACAAAGCCATGGCACAGTCGTACCAGGAACGACAGCGGATGATGCTCACTTATCCCTGTCTGAAGAAACCCGACCACTATCTCCGAATCCACCTCTATCTCCAACCTCGTAACTCGGTTCTCCCAAGCAATATATAAACCGTAGTATACGCCCCACAATTCAGCTAAAGGAGCAGAACAAACACCAATATTCAGCGCAAAACCTCTGCACCATCTTCCTTCGTCATCTCTAAGCACCCCACCTGCAGTAGCTAAACCCGGATTCCCTCGAGAAGCTCCATCCGTATTCAATTTCCACCATGTCTCCCTTGACTTTAACCATTTAATTAATCTTTCCACTCTTCCCGTACGTACCACATTCGCTTCCCGGGCCCGAGATTGAGCAATTGAAACATCTTTCGCAACATCCTTTATAAACTTCACCTTATCCCTACAACGCCCATTCACACCGAAAACATTGCCACACCTCCATTTCCATCCCCACCAAATCGCCATAGCAAACAAGGTTGACCATGTTGATTCCCCTACCACTCGATGATCACCAAGGTTCATGTATAACCACTCAATCAAAGACTTCGAGAAAAACTCAGATCTATGACTCCGGTCCACTAGCCTGACCCATATTCCGGACATTGCTTGACAGTCCCGAAGGATATGTATGATCGTTTCTTCTCCACTTTTGCATACTTGGCAAACTCCCGAATCACATAGATGTCTTCTTCTCCTTTCCATATTTGTCATGAGAATTTGATGTACTCCTAGCCAAAGAAAGACCCGAACCCGCTCCGGTACAATCACTTTCCATACTCTTGTAAATAGATGATCTAGCATCGGCCTTGGTGTATCATCTCGTGTCAAAGCAGCATATGCCGAACTCACTGTGAAGTCCCCATTATCAGTCTCTCCCCATGCTAAGCGATCCTTGGCTCCGGTGTACGTGTCAACCACTACAGAATGTAATCTCAACCGCTGTGTATCTTGTGAAAATGAGCCGATTCCCTGAAAAAACCATCCGCTTCCATTATGCCAAAATTCACACACTTTCATCTCCAATACATTCACCGGTAAAGCACTTGTTACCACCTCTTCTAGCGGTCTATTAATAAGCCATTTATCCTTCCAGAAACGAACCGTTCTTCCATCACCAATCACCCAATTTATGCCAGGCATTACCACCTCCCTTATGCCCACACAAATGCTACGCCACGTCGAACACCAACTTCCTTTCGAAACTAACCAAGACTGATCATGAACTCCACGAACCTTGTATTTGCTCCTAAGAACACGCGCCCATAAACTATCTGAATCATGGATAAGCCTCCACCCCAACTTGGCCAACAATGCTTTATTCATCTCACCAGCCGATCTAATCCCCAAACCGCCTTATACCTTAGGTCTACAAACTTTCTCCCACTTGAGTAAGTGTTGTTTCCGCTGACCCGTGCTCGATCCCCATAAGAAAGATCTTGACATCTGATCCAGTTTTGCTAGTGTTCCTTTCGGTACTGAGATAGAACTCATAGCATGAACTGGCATTGAAGATAATACCGCTTTCGTCAAAGTCAAACGCCCTGCCATACTCAAACAATGACCCTTCCATCCAGCCAGCCTAGTGATGTGTGCCAAACAAGGGTGTGGTATATATGCAAGTAATAAAAACCCTAAGCTAAACATGGTTGCAAGTGCACAACATGTTGTTGTAGTACTTAGGGGTCGATCCACAAGAGAATGCGAATTACACATTACACATTTGTAAAGATTTGGTTAAGCTAAATCAATAATATGCAAGGGGGATTTTGTGTTTTTGTTTTATAAAGGAAATTCAAATAACAAATGCAACTATACAAACATCATTATTGAACAAAGGACAATTCGCAAAAGACATAAGCCAAATCAATTGAAAAGTTTGTTAAATCCGGTTTCTATGAACTCAAAACACTAAGATGTGGTCATCCCACTTTCGTGGCTCCGACCACCTATGTTTCTTAAACCAATGGACTCAGCTTTCACATGGTCATTGAAGAGTGAAACACGCAATAAAATCGAGTAGTGATTGTTCACAAAACTCCTTAGGTCTACTTTCATAGCCTAAGACGATTTGCCCATCAAATATTAGGACCGGGGATATAACAAGCTTTTGGAGAGTATATCAACCTTGGATCAAGTCACTAGTTAGCTACTCTAGCAACAAGCTTTAGGTATGAATAAAGATGGTGAACCATAAGGTTTCCCTTTCTTTAACAACCGATTCTTGATGGCTTATCATGTCATGTCTTCTTTGAAAGATCCATGATTCAATAACGAGTCTAAGGGAGTAGAGAGGATCTCATGGTCCTAGGGAAAGAAGACTGAGTGATAGGAATCAAGCCGCCGCTTCCCCTAGAGAGAAACCTCTAAAACCCTAGACTAAAAGCTAAAACATGCGAGTATGTACAAAATGCAAAAGAAAAGAAAGAACAAGGAGACCACCTAAGTGGCTCCGGTTTATTGACTGAAAGAAGAAGAGAGTAGTGTCTATTGATTCGTGATATGATACAAGAGGCTAAAAGCAAGTATATATAGGTGAGGGGAGGCTAGGTCGGCTGAGTTAATGCGCAAAGGAGAAGAGGAAACTTTCCATTTCTTCTCCTCGCGTGAACTTGCTCACCAAGTCTTGAGTGAGGCGCGGCTGCCACCTTCTTTTCGCGTGTAAAGATGTGGGCTTGAGTCATGATGGGGTTTAGGCTTGGCCCGCAGTGATCCCGGTCCATTTCGCTCATCCAAGCTCCATGGGCTTCACTTACTCGCTAGACGGACATGTCTTGGGAGAAAACGATCCTAGGCCGCATTTCTGCTCCAAATAGCCCAATTCCACTTCGTCGCGACGCATGACTCATTTATCTATCTTTCCATATAAAGATCTCAGGATTTGGACGTAGGAAAGACCCTTTGACGCGGTCATCTTTCGGGCGCTTTGATTCTGTCCGAATGCGGAAACCGGCTAGCTTGAGTTTTGTTGAAGCTCGTGACTTGGGAACTTGCATGGATCATTGTTTTAAGCTCTTTTGCCTTCTTTTTGCCATTTTGACCTGTTTGCTTCCCAAAACCACAATATACAAGAAAACTACCTCTTGGATACAAAATCATTATTATTAGATAAGAAAACATAAAGAAAACCAAGGTAAAAACATGTAAAATATGGATATATCAACTCCCCCAGACTTAGCCTTTTGCTTGTCCTCAAGCAAACTAAGAAAGGAAAAGAGGTTTGAAAACATGAGAACTCTCAATGCATTTTGAAAATCCACGTTTGGCTTATGTTTTAGTAATCCACATGAAAAACGGTTTTGGCTTTATGATGAGGAGCATAAGTACTTACATTGAGTTTAGCAGTTGTCCCAAAGCAACCCACACTCCATATGACCATCCGGGCTCACCTCCTTTGACTCCTTCAATTTTTTTAAAGGTGCGGTCTCAACTAGGGGATATCGATCAAAGGGTTTAGGATCTCTTTCTCATCCTCTTGTGTTTAAACACTTGTCTTGGCTCTTGTTTCACCTCTCTCTCTTCTCACTCCTTAAGTCGATTCATCCCTTTAGGGTAGCAAGGTATTTTTTTTTTTATTCGACTTCTTCTCATTTTTGTGGAGGTTTTTGATGGATCTTCCATAGACGCGAGTATTGATGGTTGTAGCCACCTAATCCCCGGTTACTTGGATCAAAAGGTCTTCCATATACGCGAGTATTGATGGTGGTTGCCACCTAATCCCCGGTTACTTGGGCCTTGGTGCTTTTTCTTAAATTGAAGGGGAGAGAGAGGGGAAACCGAACTCACGTAGACTTTCACTATTTGGTGAGGATGAGGAGTCGTACTCTTTGTAAAACCAAGCCCCTAGCTGAGAAGGTTAAGTTCATTAAGGTGCGGAACCAAAGGTGGATCCTCCATTGGCTTTTTGGAAATGTGGTCATTTTTGGTAAACCGATCCACTCAAAGTGTACATTGAGTGAGTGTTGCCAAATACTGTTTCAATGGTCACTTAAACATTAGTGTAACATGGTTAGTTTCAAAGAAAATGTCATAATTCTCGGACAAAATTTTGACTCAATAAAACGACTCAAAGGGAAAAATGAAAAGAAAAGTCACAAGGAACAAACGTGTTAGTAATCCCCCCAGACCTAACTTGCACCGTCCCGGTGAAAGCAAATCCAATTAAGAGGGGTGAAAAAGAAGATTGAATTTGTTGGGAAAGTGTTTCGGATTTCGTTACCAAAGTGTGACCATAGGTCATGAAGAGCGGTTTTGCATTGTGAAGCGACTCTAAGTGTGATATGACAACATCAAATCACGCCTTAGATCCATTTGGTCGGTGAGTTTTCAATCTGAAGGTGTGATTCCGTTCGGTGTGCAGTGTGGTCGTGTAAGGCCCGTGTGTCGGCCAAAAATGAAGGCTGTGGACCACATGACAAACCGTTAAGAATTTTATGAACGGGATTGAAAATTTACCGTCCAGTTTGATGTGTTAGAGCCGCTGGTGAAGTATGAGGTCAAACGAACGAGCGGATGTGAGAATCCGTCATCGGCTGGTTTCATCGGCTGGCCGGAAGGTGATGTAGATGACCGCAGCCTGAACCGTGAACAATTCTCCGACCGATCTTGAAATTCCACCGACCAATCATATATTTTAGGAGCCGTGGTGGAGTTTCAGGTCAAACAAACGAGCGGTTTGGGAGATGCATCATTTGGTGGTCATCCGGACGATCCGGAGAGGGTGCAATAGACCACAGCCCAAACGATGATGAATTCCTCGACCGTGCTTGAAAATCCGTCGACCAACCTTATATTTTATGACCACTGGAGAAGTTTGAGGGCAAACGGACGAGCGGTTTGAGATTTCCTTCACAACGTGGTCTAGTTGCCTCCGGGAAGAGAGTTTTGACCATTCTTGAATTTGGCTCGTCCGTCCCTTGATTTTCTTCTGGAATAGTGTGGATGAAGCTCCAAGAATCCATCTCCAGGTGGTGGTATCTCCATGCCGTGATTTTGGTTTTTGTCGGCCTTCGGTTGCCCGCCATCGACCGGATGTGGCATTGGTGCGTATCTCCTTATCCGTCAAGATTTCTCCGTCCTATCTTTTGGATTTGCCGACCAACATGGTGTTGTCTGGTCGCCTGTGAAGTTTGGTGGACTTTGGTTGAGCCGGTTGTGAGATGGGTCGATTGGGTCCTCCGTGTTACCCGTTTGGCCGGGAAAATGCTGCCGGACTTGATATCTTCCATTTGACTCGACCGTTTTGCGAAATTTTTCCACCGATTGATCTCCGTAATCTTCCTTGAGCATCCCAAGGTGGTGACCACTATGTTGGTGCTCCGGAACAAGGGCGGGATGAGTGGGCGGGATTTGACCGGCTCATGCAAAACTCCTTTGATGGTCTTCTTTGGTACTTAATCATAAAACATGTTTTTTTTTTTGTGTTTTCGTAGATTTTATAAAATTCCCAAAAAAAATTCAAGTTAATAATAAGTGAAAACCAAAACAAAAATTAAAAAGGGAAGAAAAATATGGGTTGCCTCCCATAAGCGCTAGTTTTAAGTCTTTATAGCTCGACTCCTTGTGTTCCTTAGGTGTTAGGCAAGTGTGGAGGCTGTAGAAAGCTCCTAGTACTGGATGGCTCCAAGTGCATCTTGTCTTGTAACACTTCTTTGATCAAGTAACCTTGTTGTGCGCCTTCTCCTCCACTTGTGTACCGAAATCTTTTGGATGAGAAACCGGGAGGTGCAGCAACATAATAGGTATCCTTGTCAACATTGGCTAGTGAGATTCTCCTGTTTGGCCAATCCATAATTGCCCCGGCTGTTGCTAAGAAGGACCTCCCAAGTAGAAGGGCTTGGTCATCCGGATCCTCCATAGTGACAACATAGAAATCGGCCGGGATGATGCAATCTTCAAAGGAAAGTTGAACATCTCTTACCTTGCCAAGTGGTTTGAATGAAGAGTTGTTGGCAAGTTTTATGCCCATGTTGGTCCGCTCCATGGTCTCAATCAGACCCAAACTTCTTGCTATTACCGCCGGCATGAGGTTCACGCTTGAACCGGAATCACATAACGCATCATCAAAGAATTTGCCGTTGATAGAGCAATGTATAAGGAAGTAACCTGGGTCATGAAGCTTGTGTAGTGTTCTTGGAGTAGGCATTTCCTCCCTTGCTTCATTATACATCTTCTCCACTTCGGCTAAGCTCCAATCGTGAGTCCATACAAAGTCTTGAAGGTAAGGGCTCTTGTTGCAAGCGACATCAAAGGGCATATTGCTAGGGAACCTTTTCGCCATAAAATTGAAGTCATCAATGGTGTAATCCATTGATGAGCTTGCTTTCCTTTTCTCCTTAGGGAGGGGTGGTAATGAAGATCTTGGAGAAAGTGGTGTTCCTTCCGGCAACTTTCTTCCTCTTATCCTTGCTGTCCGCTTTCCTTGTCTCCTTTCATCCTCATCCCAAACCACTCTTGGATTGGTTTCTTTAGCACCAAATGCAGCCAAAGCATTGTTAGGCTTTGAGTTAGCCGCTTTTGTGCCTTTTGAAGCTCGGTCTCTTTCTTCCATATCCTCCAAGCGTTTGGTGAGGTCTTTGACTCCTTTGGAGGCTCCTCCGGTTGTATCTTGCCATAGCGTGGTCTTCTCAAGTAGCTCTTTATATCTCTCTTCCACAAGATGCTTCAAGTCATTGATTGATTCCTTGAATTGTTCTTGCCCTTCCACCAACATCACCATGTTTGAGTAAACCTCCTTCTCTCTTTGGTTAACCTCCGATGCTCTCTTCTTGGCTTGGTGAGCAACAAGCGAGATTGAGTTGAGGCTCATGGTTGTGCCATTAAGGTTGTCTTCTAAGCCGGTGATCTTCTCATCCAAGTGGCTATCCATCTCCTTTGAGTTGAGGTTTAAGTCTCGGATCGCCTTGGTGTTGCCTCCAACGGTTGCGGCTTGTTCCCTTAGCTCCCCTTCCACTTCAAAACACCTTGTTTCGACTCTCTCCACTTGGTCAGAGAGGTTTCCGAACTTTCTATCAAGGTCATGCTTTAGAAACTCTAACCTTGTCTCAAGACTTTGGCTAGACTTTCTTTGGATTTCCATGAAGTCTTCTATCATGGCCTTGAGATTGTCGTCTCTCCGCCGATTAAGCGCGTGCTCTTGGTATGTGGGAAGGTCGGGGCGTGGACGGTGGTGATGATGAGGTGGCTGGTGAGGTCGGCCTTGATAAACCAGTGATCGGTTTTGATGATAGTGATGATGTTCTTCTCGGCTAGTCTCGGCAAAGAGTGGATGATGGAAATTTGGTGGGATTGGCATTGGGATGAAGTCTCCGGCCGGATTTGAATCATGTGGCCGCCTTTGGACTTCATGGGGAAGAGGTTTTCTCCTTCCAAAGTTGTTACTCATGCTTGAGTGATGGCTCATCCTTAAAGTACCTAAGGAACATAAGTGAAACAAAATTGCAAAAGTTAGTAAACATGAAACAAAAGATCTAGTCTTAACTTTTAATCTCATAAACGTGTAAGTGCAATGCATTCCCCGGCAACGGCGCCAAAAACTTGATGTGTGCCAAACAAGGGTGTGGTATATATGCAAGTAATAAAAACCCTAAGCTAAACATGGTTGCAAGTGCACAACATGTTGTTGTAGTACTTAGGGGTCGATCCACAAGAGAATGCGAATTACACATTACACATTTGTAAAGATTTGGTTAAGCTAAATCAATAATATGCAAGGGGGATTTTGTGTTTTTGTTTTATAAAGGAAATTCAAATAACAAATGCAACTATACAAACATAATTATTGAACAAAGGACAATTCGCAAAAGACATAAGCCAAATCAATTGAAAAGTTTGTTAAATCCGGTTTCTATGAACTCAAAACACTAAGATGTGGTCATCCCACTTTCGTGGCTCCGACCACCTATGTTTCTTAAACCAATGGACTCAGCTTTCACATGGTCATTGAAGAGTGAAACACGCAATAAAATCGAGTAGTGATTGTTCACAAAACTCCTTAGGTCTACTTTCATAGCCTAAGACGATTTGCCCATCAAATATTAGGACCGGGGATATAACAAGCTTTTGGAGAGTATATCAACCTTGGATCAAGTCACTAGTTAGCTACTCTAGCAACAAGCTTTAGGTATGAATAAAGATGGTGAACCATAAGGTTTCCCTTTCTTTAACAACCGATTCTTGATGGCTTATCATGTCATGTCTTCTTTGAAAGATCCATGATTCAATAACGAGTCTAAGGGAGTAGAGAGGATCTCATGGTCCTAGGGAAAGAAGACTGAGTGATAGGAATCAAGCCGCCGCTTCCCCTAGAGAGAAACCTCTAAAACCCTAGACTAAAAGCTAAAACATGCGAGTATGTACAAAATGCAAAAGAAAAGAAAGAACAAGGAGACCACCTAAGTGGCTCCGGTTTATTGACTGAAAGAAGAAGAGAGTAGTGTCTATTGATTCGTGATATGATACAAGAGGCTAAAAGCAAGTATATATAGGTGAGGGGAGGCTAGGTCGGCTGAGTTAATGCGCAAAGGAGAAGAGGAAACTTTCCATTTCTTCTCCTCGCGTGAACTTGCTCACCAAGTCTTGAGTGAGGCGCGGCTGCCACCTTCTTTTCGCGTGTAAAGATGTGGGCTTGAGTCATGATGGGGTTTAGGCTTGGCCCGCAGTGATCCCGGTCCATTTCGCTCATCCAAGCTCCATGGGCTTCACTTACTCGCTAGACGGACATGTCTTGGGAGAAAACGATCCTAGGCCGCATTTCTGCTCCAAATAGCCCAATTCCACTTCGTCGCGACGCATGACTCATTTATCTATCTTTCCATATAAAGATCTCAGGATTTGGACGTAGGAAAGACCCTTTGACGCGGTCATCTTTCGGGCGCTTTGATTCTGTCCGAATGCGGAAACCGGCTAGCTTGAGTTTTGTTGAAGCTCGTGACTTGGGAACTTGCATGGATCATTGTTTTAAGCTCTTTTGCCTTCTTTTTGCCATTTTGACCTGTTTGCTTCCCAAAACCACAATATACAAGAAAACTACCTCTTGGATACAAAATCATTATTATTAGATAAGAAAACATAAAGAAAACCAAGGTAAAAACATGTAAAATATGGATATATCACCTAGCCGATGCTTTCTCCAGGATATCACCAAACGTATCCTTGTTTATCCTTTTCTGCAAAACTGGCATCCCTAGATATTTCCCCAAATCTCTCGTCGAAGCTATACCACTCGCTTCACTAATCCGTCTCTCCATATCTCGACTCACATTATTGGAGAAAAATATCTTGGACTTCTCTAAACTGACCCTCTGTCCAGACGCAGCACAGAACTTCTCCAGAATCTGACGAATTACCTGAACTTGTCCGACCGACGCCTCCGCAAACAAGATTAGATCATCCGCGAAACAAATATGAGATAATCCTGGGCCTCCACGCGATAACCGGATCAGTTTCCACTCCCCAATAGCCATAGAATGCTCTATTAAATGGCACAACCTCTCCAAGCAGAGCACAAATAAATACGGTGATAACGGATCTCCCTGCCTCAAACCACGCTCTGGCTTAAAGGCCTCGGTCTTCTCTCCATTCCACAAAACATGCATCGATGATCCTTTGACACATTGTATAATCCAATTAACCCAATTCTCTGAAAACCTCGCAGCCCTAAGCGTATCCTCTAGGAAGTCCCACCTTATCCGATCATAAGCTTTCTCAAGATCCAGTTTAAGTAGCATCCACCCTTTACGACCCATCTTTCTCCTCATAGAGTGGAGTGCTTCTTGAACTACAACAATGTTATCAACGCTCAGTCTACCCGAAATAAAGCTAGCATGTGCCGGACTAATCAAACGGGGCATCATTCCTTTCAACCGTAAGACCATTGCCTTTGTAATTGTCTTGAATAAAACGTTACAAAGACTTAAAATATTTCCAAATAATTATTAAATAATTCTCATAATTAAATAATAATTTTAATTAATTATTAATCCAAAAATAATTAATTAAACCAATTCAAATAACCACTTAAATTAATTAAATCCATTAAACCGGATTAAACCATTTTAATTCAATTCCCAATTTCAAGTCGGTCAAACCGGTTAACTACCCTGAACCAGCATTGGTGTTGATCGACACCCGCTCGACAGAGCGATACCGAGAGCAACGAAAACACGCAGAAACACAGAATTACTACAATTATCAATCCAAATACGATTAAACACCACAATCATCATATAAACATCACGAAAAACAATCATAACCCAACAACACATCCATCTAAAAACCTAGATTCAGAAATCCCGAGCCCACAGTCACGCACTCACCTTGATTTTGGATTGAAAGAGAGAAACAATGGATGAACAAGGATGAACAGCAATCAAAACCTCACAAAACTTCACAACCTCCTCAAAATCGCCTCTGCAACTTCTCTCAAGTCGCTAAAGGACAAAATTCGACGGCACAAGCTATTTATTTCGCGTCTTAGGGTTTCCAACCCGAACCAATCGCGAACCGAACAAAATAGAAACAAACCGGAATTCTGCAATCGGGCTGGTGTCGATCGACACCAGGCAAAAACTCCACTTCTAGGTTTACGGATGTTACAACTCTCCCCCACTAAACACGTCTCGCAAGACCAAAACCCGACCTCACAAGGTCACAACACTGGAGATCCTCAAATGATCCCCAAGACTCACTCTCAATCTTATGTATATGCACGTTCCAAGACATTTCCCTCTTAACTCATTATCCAAACACTCATATTGGGGCCACAGCCTCCCAAATAAGTCTCAACCACACCACTTGTGTTGGGGCCACGGCCTCCCAAACAAGTCTACAACTACCTAAACTGGGGCCACGGCCTCCCAGATGGGCCTGCCATCGCTTATACCGAAGCCACGACACTCGGATAAGCTACTCACACTGAAGCCACGGCACTCAGTTAAGTCTGCTAGAGAGCAAAAGTCTCCAAAATGTAATGAGTTATTCAGGACCGCAACCCTTAGAGAAAAATTCTTAAACGCCTATAACACAAAGATTGAAACCGTCTCACGACCGAACTGGTCAACATGTGTAACATCCAAGACAACATTTTAACACACATAAAATGAGGCAAAACTCCATCTCATAAATCTAAAAAATGTATGTCTTACAACGTAAAAAAAAAAAAAAAACAACAACAAAAGCTCGTAAGCTAAACCAAAAACAAAGCCACAAAGACGAAAGGAGCTCACTCCACAATCTGCTTGTCGAACCACTTCCTGAACTTCAACTTCATCTTTGCCTCTGGCTCCCAAGTCTCCTCCTCTATACCGCCACAAGTCCACAAAACTCTCAATAACGGTATCCTCTTGTTCCGCATAACGTTGACTCTCCTCTCAAGAATCCTCACAGGCACTGCTGAAACTGTCAAATCTGGCTGAAGATCCTCTGGAATCTGAGCCACTAACTCCTCAGAAGGATGAAGACACTTCCTCAGCATCGATACATGAAACACCTTGTGAAAGGCTCTCATAATCGGAGGTAGCTCCAACCTGTAAGCCAATGGTCCCACTCGCTCCACAACTGGAAACGGACCCATAAAACGCGGACTCAGCTTGTTCTCTGCGATGGATCTGTTAGGACCCCTCAACATCGCCATCTTGAGATACACTATATCTCCAACCTGAAACTCAAGCTCTCGTCTGCGTCTATCTGCGTAACTCTTCTGTCTATCCTGAGCTTCCTTCATGTTCAGCCTCACAACACGAACCTTCTCAGTCGTCTCATGAACATAAGTAGCTCCATAAATGCTGCGCTCCCCCACTTTGGTCCAGCATAAGGGTGTCCTACATGGCCTTCCATACAACGCCTCAAAAGGAGCCATGCCAATACTCGCCTGGAAGCTGTAGTTGTAAGCAAACTCAACCAAGCTCAAGTGATCTGCCCAATGACCACCCTAATCTAGCACACACATCCTCAACAGATCCTCTAAAGTCTGAATCGTCCTCTCTGACTGCCCATCTGTTTGCGGATGATATGCCGTACTCATGTGCACCTTAGTGCTCATCTCAGTCTGAAATGCCCTCCAAAACTCTGAGGCAAATCTCGGACCCCGGTCTGACACTATACTGGCTGGCACTCCATGCAGCCTCACAATCTCACACACAAACTTCCTAGCCAAAACAGCTGCTCCATCTGTTTTCTTGATGGCCAAGAAATGTGATGACTTGGTCAACTGATCCACAATAACCCAAATAGCATCATGCGTCCTCGAAATAGGTAGCCCAACCACGAAATCCATCGTAATCCTGTCCCACTTCCACTCTGGAATGGGTAAACTCTGTAACAGACCACCCGGAACCTGATGCTCAGCCTTCACCAAAGAGCAAGTGTTGCACCTCGCAACCCAATCAGCCACATCTCTTTTCATCCCAACCCAATGATAACACCTCTTGAGATCATGGTACATCTTGGTCGCTCCTGGATGAATCGAAAACTTGCTCGAATGAGCCTCTCTCAGAATCTGCTGTCTCAACTCCTCGACCTTGGGTACACAAACCCGACCACGAACCAGAATAGTCCCTTTCTCAGATACCTGATACTTAGAACTCGGTACTCGTGATGCATCAATCAGACTCTGATCACTCTCCTGAGCCACTCTGATCCTGCTCAACAAATTTGCATGATCAACTGCCTCTATACCCAAAGGCTCCTGCGAAATAGCACAAAGGCGCAAAGTGCTAATCTCGCCCACCAACGCCTCAACATCCTGCTCTAAAGCCGAATCACACCTCCGTCGACTCAAAGCATCTGCCACTAGGTTAGCCTTGCCCGGATGATAGATGATCTCCAAGTCATAATCCGCCAAAAACTCAACCCAGCGCGTCTGTCTCGCATTCAGCATCGGCTGAGTAAAAATGTGCTGAAGACTCTTGTGGTCAGTGAAGATCTGAACTGAATCACCATACAAATACGACCTCCAGAGCTTAAGCGCAAAGACCACCGCTCCCAACTCTAGATCATGGGTAGGACGGTTACGCTCACTCCCCTGCCACTGCCTTGAAGCGTAAGCAATAACTCTGCCCTCCTGCATCAGCACATAACCCATACTACTCCCTGAAGCATCAGTGTACACTGCATAAGGCTTCCCTGGCTCGGGTAACGCCAAAACAGGTGTACTAGTCAAATACTCCTTGAACTTCCCAAAGCTCTCCTCACACTCAGGCGACCAAACAAAAGGGACATCCTTCCCAGTCAACTTCGTCATCGGCTGTGCCATACTCGCAAAACCCTTGACGAATCTCCTGTAATAACCTGCTAACCCAAGAAAGCTCCTGATCTCGGTAGCACTACTCGGTCTAGGCCAATCTCTGATGTCCTGAAAGCAGTCTTGCGGATATCCGCCTCATCTATCGGGATCTGATGATAACCCGATGCCAAGTCTATCTTGGAGAACCAAGTAGCACCTCTCAGATGATCCAACAACTCGTCAATCCTCGGGAGAGGGTACCTGTTCTTCACAGTAACTCGGTTCAGTCCCCGGTAATCAATACACAGCCGGATGGTGCTCCCCACGGTGAAACACTCGGTCGAATGAACCCTTTGCTCAAAAGGTCCTCTAGCTGCTTCTTCAGCTCTGCCAACTCTGCTGGAGCCATCCTGTAAGGCGTCTTGGTTATCCGAATCATATGATGATCTTCAACCATTTATGCTCTTGAATATTTTCGATCTAGTGACCAATTTTGCAGGGTTTGTTAGGTGCAAAAAGCTGAAATGCCCTTTTGGTCGGACTTCCCCCAGGAATTTTCATTTTGCAGAAATCTTTGGTGAAGCATTGGTTGACTCTATTTTATCTGGATTAAATTGAACATTAAATGCTTCTTGTTTTGGGCACTAGATAGTAGAGCGAGTTGGACCATACATATTCAGGACTTCTTTTTCCTTTATTCCACTCTTGCTGATCCTGAATAGCCTAACCACCTCTCGACCCATGTTTTTATCTTTCTCTTATATGCAGATGTGTGCAAAAAGGTCGGAGAGAATAGGACTGACGCAACCTCTAACTCACTCTTGCTGAAGTCAATCGTGAGTAGAAGAGAAAAGAAATGTGGACAGAGCACCTGCACTCGTAACAGGAACATCCGCTCTTAGCGGACCATCAAGAAAATTCATGCGGTCCAGTTGTTTGGGGTACGTCATCCATTGTCTCATACTCTGTGTTTTAAGGGACATACATACGTATAGAGCCCCCTTCATCCTTCACCCGGCCCCACACCCCAGTTTGATAAAAGGATGGAAGTGTGTATAAATGATTCGAGTCCAGAGGACCAGCGTTGCACAGTGAACTTATGAGACAAGAAATAGAGTTAAGACAATGATATGGTTTGGTTGTGATATAGTAACTATAACAAATGTAAACAACGATTAAAATTCAATAAAGACAAAGCACTAGACCGAGGTAATTCGCAGGAGCTCATGAAAGGTAACCAAACGACTATTCAGGAAAATGAATGCAAACAGGTTTCGAACTCAAACATGAAAGTACGTTAATCCACTGTCGCGGTATTAACGACTATGCTAAACAACCTAGATGTCTAAACTATCGTTTGAATCTAGCAGTTGAAAGCAAGCAATAAAATCAGGTTCGATATGTTCGCGATCCGCCTAAGCATCAACTCTCGCAGGCTAAGGACGGATCGCTCACCAATGATTTATCTAGCACCCTATAACACTTTTGATGAATAGGAAGCCTAGGATCTAAAACTGAGCGATCAAATCAATCTTAGCATTAAGATTATCAAAGGCGAAAACAAAGAGACTCTTTTCATCAAGGATCCCGAGATACGACGACCTTAGCTGATGGCCGAAGTTGCCACAATCCGAAGATTTGGATTCTCGTTGAGGTATGTATCCGAAGACGCACTCTAAATGATCCTTGATTCAAAGAACAAGTATCCTATCTGCATTCAGTTATCTAAGTCATGAAACTCCTTTGAAAAACCTAGATCTAGCGAGGCGACTACTCACACATGTTCGAGCAAACAACAACGATTGAAGAAACGGAATTCATTGAATAAAGATAAGAGATAAAGGTTTAGAAATCTTCTCCAATACTGTCACTTAGGATTCAGAGATCTTCCCCTCGAAAACAATGAAAAGCCGCTCTCTCCCTCGAAAAACTCTCCAAAACAAAGTGTAAAAGAAAACCTAAAAGAAAGCATAGCCTAAACAACGGCTGAAAAACGAGTGTAAATAGGTCAGGTGTCGAAAACCGATGATCGAACGGTCGAGATCGAACAATGGGGATTGAACGGTCGAGATCGATCGGCTGATGGACGGTGTAGATCGAACGCACTGATCAACGGGAGGTGATCGACGGCTGACGGGCGATCGGGCGATCGACGGGATGGATCGCCGGGTCGATCGCCGGGGTTGGTCGCCGGGGTCGATCGCCGGGCCGGTCGCCGGGGCGGTCGCCGGGGTGGATCGCCGGTGTGGTCGCCGGAGTTGGTCGCCGGGGTCGATCGCCGGGCCGGTCGCCGGAGTTGGTCGCCGGGGTCGATCGCCGGGCCGGTCGCCGGGGTTGGTCGCCGGGGTCGATCGCCGGGCCGGTCGCCGGGCCGGTCGCCGGGGCGGTCGCCGGGGTGGATCGCCGGGGTCAGTCGCCGGGCCGGTCGCCGGGGCGGTCGCCGGGGTGGATCGCCGGTGTGGTCGCCGGAGTTGGTCGCCGGGGTCGATCGCCGGGCCGGTCGCCGGAGTTGGTCGCCGGGGTCGATCGCCGGGCCGGTCGCGTTGAAATGGGATGTGTGGTGATGAGGGTGATAAGAAAGGAGAGATATAAGTGAGTGGAGCGTTGGGGCGAGGTGATGACTTACCTGGGGGTGTGGGGCCGGGTGAAGGCGCGTGGTCCGCGTTTTCTGTTTTTTTTTTTTTTTAACAAGAAAACAAAACCGAAAATTAGTACACAAATAAAATTGAATAGAGTATAGTACACTTACCGGTGGGTTGCCTCCCACCAAGCGCTTGGTTAAAGTCACTAGCTTGACTTGGATGCCTATTAGGCTGGAGATGGATCACCGAGAGGAACGGATTCACTCTCCGTGATGTCGGAATCAGCAAGATACGGCTTTAAGCGTTGGCCATTTACAACAAAATGTCCACCTGACTTGTCCCATAGCTCAACAGCTCCATACGGTCGGACTTCTTTAATTGTAAATGGCCCAGACCAACGAGATCTCAACTTTCCAGGAAAAAGCTTTAACCGAGAGTTAAAGAGTAACACTTTGTCATCAACCTTGAAATCACGAGGAATAATTTTCTTGTCATGATAAGCCTTCGTCTTCTCCTTGTAGATCTTGGAGCTCTCATACGCATTGTGACGAATCTCATCCAACTCTAGCATTTGCATCTTTCTCCTCTCAGCTGCAGGCCGCATGTCGTAGTTCATCTGCTTCACTGCCCATGCAGCCTTATATTCTAATTCGACTGGAAGGTGACATGTGATATCATCATATTTTGCATGTTTTCACTAAGTATTTATTGGTGTTTTCAAATGTTTTCAATAAGGTTCTATGCCTTTAGAGGTAGTTTTCTTGTATTTGTTGGCTTTGGAGTCTTAACAGGTTAAAACATCAAAAAGGATTCAAAAAGGAGCAAAAGAGCCTCAAACCATGATCCATGCAAGTTTCCAAGTCAAGAGCATCAATAATACTCCATTTGTCCGATTCTCGTATTTGGACAGAACCGGAGCATCCGAAAGATAACCGCGGCAAGGGGTCTTCCCGACGTCCAAAAATCATGATCTTGGTCTTTCTGGATAGATATTTGAGTTATGCATCACGACGAAGTGGATTCAAGTCATTCGGATCAACCATCACGGAGATACTCTTTTTCTCCCAAGACGTGTCCGCCAGGCGAGTAAACGAAGCCCATGGAGACTTGGCGCCACCAAATGGCCCGGGATGCAGCGGCATGGACCTTGTCTCGACTTAACACAAACCCAGCTTGCTTTTGGTGGTTTACTTGTCCTAAACCCGGTCCAATCACGTCGCAAATCTTCAGAGTCGGTTAACCGGAAAGTTTCCTTTTTCAGCACCTCAATACCCTAGCGACTTCAAGCCTATAAATACAACGTTTTTAGCCTTTGGAGGAAGAGAGCCGTGAGTGTATTGTGCAAGAGAGAGAGCAGCCGTCAAGGAGGAGAAGCCCTAGGTGGTGCGCCGTCCAGAAGGAAGAAGGAAGGCGCCGTTCAACTCTTGCACTCGCATTCATCCTTGTTCTTTCATCTTTTCCTTTTCTCTTTTGTACTTTGGATCGAAAGTTATCAAGGGATTCGACTTGTTCTTCATCAGAGAAGCCTCTTTTCTATCCCGTATCTCTTTTATACTTGCATAATGATATCAAATATGCCTTGCTTGCTTGATCTCACTATGTCCGAGTAGATCTCTCGGTTAGGCCGAGGGAGATCGATGGGCTCATGATATGATTTGACTTATATGATTGCATAAACCGGGATTTCACCATTTGGACCTTCATCTTTGCTTGCTCTTATTGCTTGTTGTTAGGAAAGCGCGCCTCAACAACTCGAATTTAGGTTGATACACTCTCCAAAAGCTTGTTGTATTGCCGAAACTAGTATTTGATGAGCTAAGTGTCTTAGGCTTCCAAAAGTCGACCTAAGGAATTTAGTGAGCAATCACGACTTGAACACCAGTTAATGCATGCTTATAACTTGTAATAACCATCGAAAGTTGAGTCTATTAGGTTGTTTAAGCATAGTAGCCGGAGCCACGAAAGTGGAAAGGTTATACCATAGTGTTGTGAGTTCAAGGCGGTTTATAAATTATCCCATGCAATCTCTTGTCATTTCATTGAATGTTTCCATTGATTATCCTTTGCCTAACATCTTTCCCATCTTGTTTACAACCTCATTCACATTCTCATTTGTTTTCCTTTGATTTTAGATCACCCCACACTCATATTCTTTGTTCTAGCTACTCATCACTCAACATAGACTAGAAACGAAATCTCTCTTCCTTGTGTTCGACCCCGACTTACCACGGCTGTGCACTTGCAGCTCTACCAAGTTGGGTTATAAATTGTATTAGTTTGAAGCATAAAACCCAACGCATCAAGCTCTTTGGCGCCGTTGCCGGGGAAGAGTTGCATTTCTTTCAAGTTTCTTGATTGATTTTTAGTCTAGTTCTTTTTGTTTTTGCATTCCATTTTCTGTTTTTCATAAAATTCTAAAAAACCATAAAAATTTTACTTAATACTCTTTCTTTGTGTCTCTTAGGTGCATGACAAGAAGGTCCAATCCGGATAATACCATAGAAGAAGATCTTGACATTGACCAACTTGAAAGAACACTTAGGCGGCAAAGAAGAGAAAGAATGAATCAAGGCGGTGAAGCCGCGGTACAAGGTGGCCAACAACAAGCCCCTGACCAAGAACAACAACCACAAGCCCCTCATGTCTTACCAGAAGCCGGAGTTGACCAGCCTGCACAAGGAGCCGTGCCTCTACCCAATCAAAACGCTCGCGGTGTAGCCGATCAACCGCAGCCGCAACAACAACATCAACAACAACCGGAGCCACAAAACGCCGGTCAACCACCAAACCAGCATCATCAAAACCCCCATGGCGGTCACCAAGGGATGCCTCAAGCTCAACCACATGCGCCTCCAAGGAGAGCACAATTCGCTCAGCATCCAAGGCATCCGACTATGGGAGATTTTGATTCATCCGATGCATTCTTCTTGGATAGGAATCCAATCCGACCACCACAACCCCCAAGGAACGACTTTGAGATCAAGCCACAAATCATTGCCTTGGTGAAACAAAACCAATTCCATGGTTTGTCCACCGAACATCCACTTGACCATGTCGACACCTTTGAGGAGATATGTAGCACTACTCGGATCAATGGAGTGTCACCGGACTACTTCAAGTGCAAATTGTTTACCTTCTCTCTAAGTGACAAGGCACTTAGATGGGTAAAGTCTCTACCACCTCAATCCATTACAACATGGAATGAATACAAAGGAGCTTTCTTAAACCAATTCTACACCAAGCAAAGATCAAACTCTATAAGGAGTAAGATATCCGGGTTTAAGCAAGCACCAATGGAGTCTTTCTATGAAGCTTTGGAGCGCTTCAAGGAGTATGCAAGAGATTGCCCTAACCATGGCTTCTCAGAAGGTAACCTTTGGAACATCTTTTACAATGGGATTGATCACAAGTACAAGCTTTCACTTGACACCGCGAGCAATGGCAACTTCATGACCAAATCGGTGCCGGAGGCTAAGCTTTTGATCGAGAATCTTGCTGCAAGTGATTCCAATGCTTGCCCTGAGTACAATAGAGGAGTGAGAACCACAAGCTCATCATCGGAATCAGCTCAAATCATGGAGTTGAAGAACATGGTCTCACAACTACTAAAGAGCAACCGAGGAGTGCATGCGATTGATGATGTCTTGGCCACTAATGAAGAGCCTCTCATGGAGTTTATGAGAGATGGAGCTGAAGAAAATCAAGAGGAAGTCAACTACATAGGAGGTAACTACGGTAATAGAGGATACAACCAGCCATTCCGCCCCCATCCCAACCTCTCTTACCGAAGCACCAATGTGGAGAACCCAAATGATCAAGTCTATCCGAGCCAAAACACTTATCAAGGAGGCCAAAACGCTTACCAAGGAGGTCAATACCAGCCTAAGCAACAATTCTATCCTAAGGGAGTCTACCAAGTGAAGCAGCCACTCACTTTCCCCCAAGAAGTTGCACCGGCTCAACAAGAAGAGAAAGTAGATGTGGCGGTTACAAAATTTATGGAAGAACAAAGACAAGCTACTAAGAGCTTGCACGACAAGATGGATCACATGTTTGGTGATCTAAGCAACAAGTTTGGGGCGTTGTCAACCCACGTCCGGAAGTTAGACGTTCAAGTCGCTCAAACAGCCGAGGCGGTTAAAAAGCAACAAGAGGCAAATCCGCAAAAGTTTTGTAGTGTTGTTTCATCCAAGGAGGACCCACCGGCCATTGTCTCTGTACCATCTCAAGAAGAAGAAAGGGAAGATGAGCCTAAGGAGAGGCACAAACCGGAGAGGTACACATGGGAGTCAAGGCGAGCTTACAAGAGAAGGCTTGACAACAAGCCGTTGCTAAAACAAGGAGATCCCGGGAAGTTTGTTATCCCCGTTTGTATCAACGGATACCAACTCACCGATTGCTTGTGTGATAGTGGAGCAAACGTGAACCTCATGTCTCTTGCACTAGCTAAAGATTTGGGATTCAAATATTTCAAAGAGCCTAAGGTGAGAGTGGAGTTTGCGGATCTATCAAGCATGGAGCCTTATGGAGTGCTTGAAGATGTTATGCTAGAGATTGGAGAGAGACATGTCCCAACCGATTTCCAAATCATGGTATGGGAAGGATCGAAGAGGAATCAGCTGATTCTTGGTACCCCATTCTTAGCCACAGCCGGGGCGGTCATCAATTACATGAGAAACCAACTAACACTTGGTCATGTCCGGCAAGATATCTTTTTCCCAAGCATCAACTTCAAACAAGCTCCAAGCGCAGTCAAACTACCACCAGAAAGGAGCACACTCATGCCAAGAGAAGGAGCCGAGCGGCCAAGAAGCACCAAGAAGGGCGAGCCCTACCCTAAACCAAAAGAAGCGATGAAACCGTTGAAGCCGAAGCATGAGAATGTCTTCAAGGATATTCACTCGGTCTTGTCATCGTCTTTTAACAATCATGGAGCTGAAGAAGAACCTGACGGTGTGCCTAAGTCCTTTGCCAGCATAAGAATCATTCTCCCAAAGGATCCGGACCCCAAAGATGAGCAAACCGCAAAGGAAAGACTCGGAAAAACCTTGAAACTTTTTCCGAGAGCTTTGGTCTTCAAAGACGACATGGAAGATGATCATGGAGAGCCCAAACCACCTCATGAGCCACCTGAACCAGAATGTGAAGACACCAAAGGGATCCCAAACCCTTTGGCCGATCACATCCGCACCTAACCGAACAAAGACAAACGGGAGTCAAGCTAGATGACTTTAAAACAAGCGCTTTGTGGGAGGCAACCCACACGGTATTTTTCTTTTCCTTTTTCATTTTTAGTTTTCACAACATTATTGCATGCATTTTGTTAGGATGAGAAACCAAGAGGAGACCAAACAAGGAAATGTCCCACCCATTCATCCCACCCTTGTCCAAACCGACACCAAGGAGCGGGCACCACCTGAGACTAATAAAGGAGGGAAGCAGAATCATTTCGGTCAAAGAAAATCACCAAACGGTCGCGTAAAATTCAAGATATTCCATCCGGCGTGCTTTTCTCGGCCACACGGGTGCAAAGGAGTACACACTCGACCTATCTCGCAATCCGTGTTACCAAAGTCCACCAAACTTCACAGGCGACCAGAAAATACCATATTGGTCGGCAAATCCAAAAGATAGGACGGAGAAATGTGAACGGATGGGGAGATACGCACGAATGCCACATCCGGTCGATGGCGGGTAACCCAAGGCCGACAAAAACCAAAATCACGGCATGGCGACACCACCACCTGGAAATGAATTCTTGGAGCTTCAAAATCACTATTCCAAAAGAAAATCATGGAACGAACGAGCCAAATTTAAGGACGGTCAAAAATCTCTTCCCGGAGCCGTTTACACCACGTTGTGAAGGAAGTCTTCCACCGTTCATCCATTTGACCTCAAACTTCACCAGTGCTCATAAAATATGAAGTTGGTCGGTGGAATTTCAAGCTCGGTCAGGAAATTCGTCACCGTTTGCGCTGTGGTCTATTGCACCCTCTTCGGATCGTCCGGATGGCCACCAAATGATGAATCTCCCAAACCGCTCGTTTGTTTGACATGAAACTTCACCACTGCTCCTAAAATATATGATTGGTCGGTGGAATTTAAAGATAGGTCGACGAAATGTCAACGGTTCGAGCTGTGGTCCATCACATCACCTTGCGGCAGTCCGAAAGATCCTCCCGACACCGGATTTTCAAACTTGCTCGACCAAACGACCTGAAACTTCACCAGGGGCTCTAAAACATCATATTGGACGGTAAATTTTCAATCCCGTTCATAAAATTCTTAACGGTTTGTCATGTGGTTCATAGCACTCCTTCCGGGTCGACCGATACAACGTACACGACCGAAATGACAACCGACGGAAATCAGGCATTGCCCTTCAATATTTACCGACCCATCCTGCCTACAGAGGAGCCCCAATCAGTCATATGACCCTGATCTTCATAGCAATTGGTCATCACTTGGTAACATCATTCTAACCTTTCCCTTTTTCAAATTTATTATGTCTTTCACCCCTCTTAATCTGATTTTTCTTACACCGGGACGGTGCAAGTTAAGTCTGGGGGGATTATACTAATAAGTTTGTTCATTTTGACATTTTTGTTTGCATTTTTTTCATCTCATCGAGTCGTTTTTATTGAGTCAAAACTTTTGTCGAGAATTATGACTTTATCTTGGACCTAACCATTGTTTTGCATGCGTTTAAGTGACCATTGATCAGTATTTGGCAGTCTACTCCATCACATGTGCACCATGAGTGGATCGATCTACCAAAAACGTCCACATCTCCAAGGGCTTAAGAAGGATACATCTTTGACTCCGCACCTTAATGAACTTAACCTACTCAGCTAGGGGCTTGGTTTTACAAAGGGTACGACTCCTCAACCTCACCAAATAGTGAAAGTCTATGTGAGTTCGGTTTCCCCTCTCTCTCCCCTCCAATTTTAAGAAAAAGCATCAAGGTCCAAGTAACCGGGGATTAGGTGGCAACCACCATCAATACTCGCGTCTATGGAAGGCCATTTGATTCAAGTAACCGGGGATTAGGTGGCTACAACCATCAATACTCGCGTCTATGGAAGATCATCCAAAACCTCCACAAAGAGGAGAAGAAGTCGAAAAAAAAAAAATACCATGCTACCCTAAAAAAGGGATGAATCGACTTAAGGAGTGAGAAGAGAGAGAGGTGAGGCATGAGCCGAGACAAGTGTCTAAACACAAGAGGATGAGTAAGAGTCCCTAAACCCTTTGATCGATATTCCCTAGTTGAGACCACACCTTTAAAAACTAAAGGAGTCAAAGGTGGAGAATTTGGATGGCCTAAAGAGTAGTGGATTGCTTTGGGATGATTGCAAAACTCATGGTATGTACTTTCTTGTTCTTAATTCTAAATGCCATTGCTGATTCATGTGGATCACTAAGATAAATGTCGACATGGATTTCCAAAAAGATTTAAGAGTTCTCACGTTTTCAAACCTCTTTTCCTTTCTTAGTTTGCTTGAGGACAAGCAAAGGCTAAGTCTGGGGGAGTTGATATCATCATATTTTGCATGTTTTCACTAAGTATTTATTGGTGTTTTCAAATGTTTTCAATAAGGTTCTATGCCTTTAGAGGTAGTTTTCTTGTATTTGTTGGCTTTGGAGTCTTAACAGGTTAAAACATCAAAAAGGATTCAAAAAGGAGCAAAAGAGCCTCAAACCATGATCCATGCAAGTTTCCAAGTCAAGAGCATCAATAATACTCCATTTGTCCGATTCTCGTATTTGGACAGAACCAGAGCATCCGAAAGATAACCGCGGAAAGGGGTCTTCCCGACGTCCAAAAATCATGATCTTGGTCTTGCTGGATAGATATTTGAGTTATGCATCACGACGAAGTGGATTCAAGTCATTCGGATCAACCATCCCGGAGATACTCTTTTTCTCCCAAGACGTGTCCGCCAGGCGAGTAAACGAAGCCCATGGAGACTTGGCGCCACCAAATGGCCCGGGATGCAGCGGCATGGACCTTGTCTCGACTTAACACAAACCCAGCTTGCTTTTGGTGGTTTACTTGTCCTAAACCCGGTCCAATCACGTCGCAAATCTTCAGAGTCGGTTAACCGGAAAGTTTCCTTTTTCAGCACCTCAATACCCTAGCGACTTCAAGCCTATAAATACAACGTTTTTAGCCTTTGGAGGAAGAGAGCCGCGAGTGTATTGTGCAAGAGAGAGAGCAGCCGTCAAGGAGGAGAAGCCCTAGGTGGTGCGCCGTCCAGAAGGAAGAAGGAAGGCGCCGTTCAACTCTTGCACTCGCATTCATCCTTGTTCTTTCATCTTTTCCTTTTCTCTTTTGTACTTTGGATCGAAAGTTATCAAGGGATTCGACTTGTTCTTCATCAGAGAAGCCTCTTTTCTATCCCTTATCTCTTTTATACTTGCATAATGATATCAAATATGCCTTGCTTGCTTGATCTCACTATGTCCGAGTAGATCTCTCGGTTAGGCCGAGGGAGATCGATGGGCTCATGATATGATTTGACTTATATGATTGCATAAACCGGGATTTCACCATTTGGACCTTCATCTTTGCTTGCTCTTATTGCTTGTTGTTAGGAAAGCGCGCCTCAACAACTCGAATTTAGGTTGATACACTCTCCAAAAGCTTGTTGTATTGCCGAAACTAGTATTTGATGAGCTAAGTGTCTTAGGCTTCCAAAAGTCGACCTAAGGAATTTAGTGAGCAATCACGACTTGAACACCAGTTAATGCATGCTTATAACTTGTAATAACCATCGAAAGTTGAGTCTATTAGGTTGTTTAAGCATAGTAGCCGGAGCCACGAAAGTGGAAAGGTTATACCGTAGTGTTGTGAGTTCAAGGCGGTTTATAAATTATCCCATGCAATCTCTTGTCATTTCATTGAATGTTTCCATTGATTATCCTTTGCCTAACATCTTTCCCATCTTGTTTACAACCTCATTCACATTCTCATTTGTTTTCCTTTGATTTTAGATCACCCCACACTCATATTCTTTGTTCTAGCTACTCATCACTCAACATAGACTAGAAACGAAATCTCTCTTCCTTGTGTTCGACCCCGACTTACCACGGCTGTGCACTTGCAGCTCTACCAAGTTGGGTTATAAATTGTATTAGTTTGAAGCATAAAACCCAACGCATCAACATGCCTTACCATACACCAAATGAAATGGAGTCGTTCCCAAAGGCGTCTTGTATGCTGTCCGATAGGCCCATAGTGCATCGTCTAACTTCGCTGACCAATCCTTCCTTGTAGTGCTTACGGTTTTCTGCAGAATGCTCTTGATCTCTCTGTTGGACACCTCCACTTGACCACTCGTCTGGGGATGATATGGAGTAGCGACCTTGTGCTTGACACCGTTCTTCTTCAACAGAGTTTCAAAGGTTCTGTTGATGAAGTGGGATCCTCCATCACTGATGACTACTCTCGGCACGCCAAATCGAGGAAAGATCACCGACTTGAACATCTTTAGTACTACCTTTGCATCATTCGTAGGACTGGCGAAAGCCTCTACCCACTTAGATACATAGTCAACAGCGACCAAAATGTATCGGTTCTTAAAGGAAGATAGGAATGGTCCCATGAAGTCTATGCCCCAAACGTCAAAAACCTCTATTTCCAGAATGAAATTCTGCGGCATCTCATTTCTCTTACTGATGTTCCCCTGCCTCTGGCATGAATCACACCTAGACACGAACCTCTGTGCGTCCCGAAACATGGTAGGCCACCAGTAGCCAGCCTGCAGAACCTTGGAGACAGTTTTGAACGTAGCGAAATGCCCAGCATAAGAGGAGCTATGGCAATGGAACAAGATCCCTGGTATCTCCTCATCGGCTACACATCTCCTGAAAACTCCATCTGAGCATTGCTTGTATAGATACGGCTCGTCCCAAAAATAGTGCCTGATGTCCCTCAGGAACTTCTTCTTCTTGTTCCCCACGAATCCTGTCGGTTCTTGCTCAGCAGCAAGGTAGTTCGCTATCTCTCCAAACCAAGGAAAGTTTCGACGGTTGACATCATCAATGCTGCCAACAAAGTCGCATCTAACTACGTGATCAGGTGCTGCGCCATAGTCAATCGCCTCGACTGCATATACTTGCTCTTCTCGTAGGCTGTCATCAAGAGGAACGTCTTCGTCAACCTTCAGTCTGGACAGATGGTCTGCTACACCATTGTCAATCCCCTTCTTATCTTTAATCTCCAGGTCGAACTCTTGCAGCAATAGAATCCACCTCAACAGTCTCGGCTTTACATCCTTCTTCGTCAGCAAATACTTCAGCGCAGCATGGTCCGTGTGGACAATCACCTTCGATCCGACGAGATAGGACCGAAACTTCTCAAACGCAAACACAACTGCAAGTAGCTCCTTCTCAGTCGTAGCGTACTTGCACTGAGCATCATCAAGTGTACGGCTGGCATAGTAGATGACATGCAGTTTCTTCTCTTTCCTCTGTCCCAGAACTGCTCCAACAGCATAGTCACTAGCATCCGTCATCACCTCGAAGGGGAGATTCCAGTCTGGAGGCTGAAAAATTGGAGCACTCACGAGAGCTCCCTTGATCGTGTGAAAGGCCTCCAGGCATGCACTGTCAAAGTCGAACTTGACTTCTTTGCACAACAGTTGCGTCAAGGGTCTGGTGATCTTCGAGAAGTCATTTATAAAATCATCTGTAGAACCCCGCATGTCCTAGAAAACTTCGGATCTCCTTCACCGTTTTAGGCGGCTGCAGACTCATCATCACTTCGATCTTCGCTCTGTCAACCTCAATTCCCTTCTCTGAAATTTTGTGGCCCAGAACAATTCCGTCTCTCACCATGAAATGGCATTTCTCCCAGTTTAGCACGAGATGTCTGTCCTCACACCGCTGCAACACCCTGCACAGATTAGACAAACAAACAGAGAAAGAGCTTCCATAGACTGAGAAGTCGTCCATGAAAACCTCCATTATGTCCTCAATAAGGTCAGTAAAAATTGACATCATGCACCGCTAGAAGGTCGCCGGTGCATTGCACAGGCCAAACGGCATTCTGCGATAAGCAAAAGTGCCATATGGACAAGTGAATGTTGTCTTCTCCTGGTCGTCTGGGTGGATCGGGATTTGAAAGAAACCTGAGTAACCATCTAAGAAACAGTAGTAAGGATGGTTAGCCAATCTTTCGAGCATCTGATCAATGAATGGGAGAGGAAAATGATCTTTGCGAGTTGCAGCATTCAGTTTGCGGTAATCAATGCACATGCGATGCCCAGTGATAGTCCTAGTAGGTATCAGTTCATTTTTATCATTTCTAACAACAGTAATACCTCCCTTCTTAGGAACTACATGAACTGGACTAACCCAAGTACTATCAGATATAGCATAAATTACACCAGCTTCTAGAAGTTTCATTATCTCTTTCTTGACAACATCTTTTAGATTCGGGTTTAACCTCCTCTGATGTTCTACAGAAGTCATCGACTCATCTTCTAGATGTATCCTATGCATGCATAGATCAGGCGAAATCCCAGGAATGTCATCTAGTGAATACCCTATAGCTTTTCTATACTTCCTAAGCTCACAGAGAAGCAAAGCAGTTTCAACATTGTTCAGATCAGAGTTCACTATCACAGGATATGTCGAATTAGGTCCTAGAAATGCATACCTGAGCCCCGCTGGAAGTGTTTTTAGTTCGAGCTTGGGAGCTCTCAACTCACTCCAGGGGCTGTTGATGGTGGTTTCGAGGACGGGTGCCTTGTCGGTTTTCTGCTTCGGCGAATCCTCTTCGTCATCCAAACTCATGTAGGCAACCAATCTCTCCATCCTCTTCGTCGCGTCCATCATTTTTGCCAAACCGTTGGCTTCTTCATTCAGATAGCTGAACTCTCCTTCAGCTCTAGTCAATGCGACCTCCAGAGGGTCGTCAAGAAGCAGTTCTTCTCTCACTTCTTCTACCAAATGCGGGCCATCTTCTATGACAAACGTCTGCCCGTCTAACATTGGTCTCTTGAGGAGTCTGTTCATCTTGAACCTCATAACCATGTCTCCCAGCTGGAGATCAATTATTCCTCCTCTGACATCTATGATAGCACCTGCTGTGCATAGGAAAGAACGCCCAAGTATCAGTGGGTCCTTCGGCTCTTCGTCAGTCTCGAGGACAACAAACTCCGCTGGAATGAGCGTATTGCCTATCTGCACATGCAGATCCTCAAGTATTCCAACTGGAAACTTAGTCGACCTATCAGCGAAGACCAAAGATATCTTCGTGGGTTTGAACTTTGTGAATCCCAGCCGCTTCGCCACAGAGTATGGCATCAGGTTCACACTCGACCCAAGATCACAGAGAGAGCAAGCGAATATCATCTGTCCAATCTTCACTGACAAAACAAATCTGCCCGGATCGCTTCTCTTCTTCACCACTTTGTTCTGTAGCACAGCACTACACTCCTCAGAGACCAGCATCACATTTTCCTCCTCAGCTACTTTCCCAGAAATCAGCTCCTTCATGTACCTCTTCAGCGCAGGAATCATCTGTACATCATCAGATAGAGGCAACTTCACAGTCAAGTCCCTCAACATCTCTTTACACTTCGCTTCCTCCAGACTTTTCCTCGACTTCTTCGGTGGAACTGGATAAGGCACCTTTGGCTTGTAGATCCGTGTAGGTACAGCCTCTGCAGCTACAGGTGTAGGCTCGTCGGACACAGGGACTGGTTCCTGAGAAGATGAACCCCCGTCTTCAGCTCGATCCACTCTACTCGGAGCAGCTTGATCGTCTTCACTCGCTTGTCCTTCTGTTTCAAAGACCAGGTCCTCGTCAACTTTCTCCTTCCCTGTTCTCTTTGCAGGGATTGGTGTAGGTGTCAGCTTCTTCCCACTTCGCGTCTCGACCACGGCAACATACTCATTCCTGGGATTTGTCTCTCCTTTCCCAGGAAGTGTTCCATGAGGCCTCTTAACAGCTTCGGCCATCTGAGCAACTTGTACATCAAGCTTCTTGACATGAGTCCACACGGCTTCATGCTTTCCGTTCAGATCATTGTACATCGTGTCAATCTTCTGGTTGATCTCTTCAGAAGACTTCTGCTGGTTCATCAACATCTGCTGCATCATACTCTTCAGCTCGTCGTTCGAATTGTTTGATGAACCTGAAGCTTGCTGCTGGCTACTGAACTGCACCTTCTGCTGACCAAATGTCTTCTGGTTCGGAACAAAGGTCTTCTCCTGGAAGGTGTTAGAGTAACTCTTCTGCTGGTTTTGGCTCGACCGTGGCGGGTAGACTTGATCCTGAGGATTCTCGACGTTCGTGCTCCGATAGGACAAGTTAGGATGTTGCCGGTAGTTCTGGTTGAAGCTACGGTTCTGGACAAAGGCTTGCCCGTTCACGTAGTTAACCTCCATCTGATCATCTTCTTCTTCGCCTACTCCAAACTCTTGAGAGACAGGTGTATCATCGCTCTCATCAACGAAGTGGACAGACTTCTGCGACGCTTTCAGCAGCAGATTCACCTTGGCAGTCAGCTCATCAATCTTCTGCGCTTCTACACCGCTTCCCTTGGCAGACACACTACTCACAGTTCGGTCATATTCGGCGCTCTTGTTGCTCGAGCTTGCAGCCAGGTTCTCGATAAGCTCGAATGCTCCTTCCTTGGACTTCGTCATGAAATCACCATTGCTGGCTGAGTTCAAAATGTTTCTGTAGTCCCAGTTGACTCCATCATAGAAGATTCCCAGTATCTGCTCATCAGTGAAGCCGTGATGAGGACAATCTCTCCGGTACTCCTTGTACCTCTCCCATGCTTCGCAGAAAGCTTCTCCGTCATACTGGTGGAATGATGCAATCTTGGTACGGAGAGAAGCTGTTTTGGACTTCGTATAGAAGTAGTCCAGGAACGCTGATCTGCATTGTTCCCACGAAGTCAAAGACCCTGGTGGTAATGACTTCAGCCAGCGAGAAGCTTTATTGGCGAGTGAGAATGGGAACATCTTGCACTTCAGGAAATCAGCTGGTACCCCATTCGAGCTAGTCGTGCTGCATATCTCTTCAAAATTCTCGATGTGGTCCATCGGATTCTCAGCAGGTAGGCCATTGAAAAGGTGCGCCTTGACTAGTGAAATCATGTTGGGGTCTATCTTGAAGTCTTGCCTCTGAATTGGAGGAGGAACAATCGCAGACCGGTTTTGGTAGAAGGTATGCGGATTATCTCTCTCTCCAATAGAAGCTTGAGGATGCGGTTCTCTATCTTGTTGAGCCTTCCGCATTTGCTCGATCTGCTGCTGGAGCTGCTGCATCTGAGCAGCCATCTGAGCAGTCAGGTCTGCATTGCCTTGACCAGCCATCTGAGCGGGTCTGGTCTGTCTGTTTTCTCGTTCTCTTCTCGCGAGTTCTGCGTTTGACAGGATAACAAGATCTTCGGTGCGGTTGCTCCTTGTAGATCTAGTGGTCATGCACCTGAAACACACACGAGAGACAAGAGAAAGAACAAGTTAGTAAAATTCTTAGACTAAATTTCCAGTCAAAATTCAATGGCAACGAGTTGGTCCCCGTCGCAACGGCGCCAGTTTGATAAAAGGATGGAAGTGTGTATAAATGATTCGAGTCCAGAGGACCAGCGTTGCACAGTGAACTTATGAGACAAGAAATAGAGCTAAGACAATGATATGGTTTGGTTGTGATATAGTAACAATAACAAATGTAAACAACGATTAAAATTCAATAAAGACAAAGCACTAGACCGAGGTAATTCGCAGGAGCTCATGAAAGGTAACCAAACGACTATTCGGGAAAATGAATGCAAACAGGTTTCGAACTCAAACATGAAAGTACGTTAATCCACTGTCGCGGTATTAACGACTATGCTAAACAACCTAGATGTCTAAACTATCGTTTGAATCTAGCAGTTGAAAGCAAGCAATAAAATCAGGTTCGATATGTTCGCGATCCGCCTAAGCATCAACTCTCGCAGGCTAAGGACGGATCGCTCACCAATGATTTATCTAGCACCCTATAACACTTTTGATGAATAGGAAGCCTAGGATCTAAAACTGAGCGATCAAATCAATCTTAGCATTAAGATTATCAAAGGCGAAAACAAAGAGACTCTTTTCATCAAGGATCCCGAGATACGACGACCTTAGCTGATGGCCGAAGTTGCCACAATCCGAAGATTTGGATTCTCGTTGAGGTATGTATCCGAAGACGCACTCTAAATGATCCTTGATTCAAAGAACAAGTATCCTATCTGCATTCAGTTATCTAAGTCATGAAACTCCTTTGAAAAACCTAGATCTAGCGAGGCGACTACTCACACATGTTCGAGCAAACAACAACGATTGAAGAAACGGAATTCATTGAATAAAGATAAGAGATAAAGGTTTAGAAATCTTCTCCAATATTGTCACTTAGGATTCAGAGATCTTCCCCTCGAAAACAATGAAAAGCCGCTCTCTCCCTCGAAAAACTCTCCAAAACAAAGTGTAAAAGAAAACCTAAAAGAAAGCATAGCCTAAACAACGGCTGAAAAACGAGTGTAAATAGGTCAGGTGTCGAAAACCGATGATCGAACGGTCGAGATCGAACAATGGGGATTGAACGGTCGAGATCGATCGGCTGATGGACGGTGTAGATCGAACGCACTAATCAACGGGAGGTGATCGACGGCTGACGGGCGATCGGGCGATCGACGGGATGGATCGCCGGGTCGATCGCCGGGGTTGGTCGCCGGGGTCGATCGCCGGGCCGGTCGCCGGGGTGGATCGCCGGTGTGGTCGCCGGAGTTGGTCGCCGGGGTCGATCGCCGGGCCGGTCGCCGGATTTGGTCGCCGGGGTCGATCGCCGGGCCGGTCGCCGGGGTCGATCGCCGGGCCGGTCGCCGGGGTTGGTCGCCGGGGTCGATCGCCGGGCCGGTCGCCGGGCCGGTCGCCGGGGCGGTCGCCAGGGTGGATCGCCGGTGTGGTCGCCGGGGTGGATCGCCGGTGTGGATCGCCGGGGTTGGTCGCCGGGGTCGATCGCCGGGGTTGGTCGCCGGGCCGATCGCCGAGGTCAGGTCGTCTGGTCTGACATGCCTTCACAAAAACCATCATAACTCGTCAACCGTTTATCGGAATGACCTGAAACCGGCGCCAAATGAAAGCTGACTCAATTTTCTATCTTGTAGGCATTCGATCAAACGGCCAGTCGATCGACGGGTTTGGGCGTCAAGTTTGGTTGTCAACTTTCTGGTTACTTCGACCCCTTTTGCTCTATATCGCATGTTGCCACTCCGTGTCACCGAAATGCTCCTTTGAATGACTTTCAACCTGTAAAGACTCGATAAAGACTATGAAGACTCGATAAAACACGTGAAAACAGTGGTTAGAGTGCGCTAAAACGCAAGACATCAATCGGCGCTGTCCCCAGCTCTAACTCAATCGTGAAAGGATCTGACCGAAAAGGTGGCAATCAAGTCAACGACTGAAAAACCTCCGGAAACTCTCGAACCACCCGAATATCCTCGAAAACCACCTCACCACTGGACTCCGCCATAGAGATCGTCGCCAAATAGGCTTCACAGCCTCGCTCAATCAACTGCTCTGCCTGAATCGCCGAGATCACTATACTCCCGGAAGTCGGTCTCACACCCTGAAACACTAACCTCCTGCCATCACGCTCAAAAACCACTCTACCTCTGTAGCAATCCAGATGAACCCGGTAAAAAGATAACCAGTCCATCCCCGGAATGACGTCATACAGCTCCACCGGACTAATCACCAAATCTGCTGGCATCGACTGCCCCGCGATCTGAATATCGACGCCTCTAGCACGGCCCGAAGTAGCCAGGAAACCACCTCCAGCCACCTTGACCATGCCCGAACGCTCACCCGCGCTGCTTCTGATGCCACTACTCTCGGCCTACTCCGAAGTGATGAAGCAGTTAGATGCTCCAGAATCGAACAAAACGTGTGACTGAACGCCACCGACTAACAAGGTCCCTACACATTTAAAACTATGAGACCCTGCTAATCCCATCACAGGCAAAATATTGCAAACAAACAACAACCACAAATTTAACTTAGGGAAATTACGAAGTCTAAGTCAATAAATGTACCTGTGATCTGCCCGCCCTGACTCGTCTGGCCGACCTCTGCCGAAGAGTAGACTCTCGGTCCCGGCCCCAACTGGCCCACTGGCTGAACCGCCGCCAACTGAGTCACTGGTCGAGCCGCTAATGGCTGAACCGCTGCCACCGTCAAACCCTGCATATTGGGACACATCGGCCTAATATGCCCCGGATCTCCGCAATGGAAGTACACTCTAGTATCCCGAGGCGCCTCCTTCTTGGGACAACTAGACACTCGGTGCTCCATGCTGCCGCGCCCGTAACACGATCCACGAGGAAAACGGCTACCGGAAGAAACCTCCTCCCGACTCCTCTTCTGACCCTGAGCAGGCTTGCCGCCCCTGCCAGAACCAGAACCAACACTCGAGCTCCGGCGCTGCTGCGACTGCTGCTGCTGACTCCGAGGATGGATAGCAGGAGCAACTGCAGCCGGCACCACCACCGGACCAACCTGCTCACGAAGGTCCTCCTCAATGGAAGCTGCTAACTCCACTAACTCTGCTCTCATGGTATACTCACGACCTCGGCACTGAGTTCTGATACTCGGACGAAGCCTCTGAAGGAACCTTTGCACAACCCCGCGCTCACCACCTACACCGAGACCAGTATGCACCACTAGCCTGCTAAACTCAGCGTCGTACTCACGCACCGAACGATCTCCCTGCGTCAGTGCAATAAACCGCAAATGAAGTCGGTCTCGAGCCTCCTAAGGAAAGTACTTGGCGTCAAACTCCGCCACAAACTCGCCCCAAGTCTAGACAGCTCTCCTGCCCTGAACAGCCCGCCACCACAAATGCGCGTCACCACTCAGATAGTGGACAGCTAACTCCACCTGATACTCAACTGGACACCTGATCGAATGGAAGTTCCGCTCCACTCTCGATCTCCTCTCATCGGCCACCTCTGGACCAACTCCGCCCTCGAAGAAAGGCGTCCCGATAAGCTGCATATGTCCCATCATCTCTAAATACGACGGATGACCAATCACCCCAGCCCCCTGCTACCCAACAAAAGCTGCACCCGGCTGACCAAACACTGTCGCACCCTGCGGTACTCCGGCCATCGGAGAAACACCCGGAGCTTGCTGCGGAACCACTGGCGGGAAACGTGTCAGCAACTGTGTCAGTAACCTCACAACTAGGTCATCTCGACCCTGAGCCGAAGCCGCACCCCCACCTGGGGCCGCTCCAACCCCCGCGCCACCACCGACGCCCAAACCGGCCTCACTCGCCACTGAAACAGACTGGGTCACCGACGCAGTCGCCACACTCGGCGTAACACTCTCACCCGAATCCGCTGGCTCGCCACGACCCCGACCTCCACGGCCTCTGCCACGGCCTCGACCGCGGCCTCTACCTCGACCTCGACCTCGCGCACACCGTCCATCTCACTGTATGGAACAAAGACGTGAGATACAAAACACAAAACCAACAACACAAACAAAAACTCACCGCGGAATCTCCTGAAGCCCGAAGAGGATGATACTAAAAACTATCAACCTAACAATCCTAAAACCGTCTAGGCTCTGATACCAAAATGAAACAACCAACATTTTTTTTTTAAATAAATACTTAAATAATTATAGCGGAAGTCTTAAAATAAATAAATAAATAAATCATAATATCAATTCAACAACAAAAGCCATTAATCAAATAAATTTAAATCTCAAATAACTCTATCAACTTAAGCAAAATAAACAAAACATAAATCCTATCATCCTCTTCTTCGGCCTTGATTACGCGCTTAAACATTTCTACCACCTGCATCACAGGAAAGGAGATGCGTAAGTATTATCATAAATACTTAGTGAGACGATCACTCTGCCGACGGGCCAATTACGCAATTTCCAGATAATTAAAGTATTTTAAATAATTCACACAATTATTAAATATTTTTTCACATTTAAATATTTCCAAATAATTATTAAATAATTCTCATAATTAAATAATAATCTTAATTAATTATTAATCCAAAAATAATTAATTAAACCAATTCAAATAACCACTTAAGTTAATTAAATCCATTAAACCGGATTAAACCATTTTAATTCAATTTCCAATCAATTCCCAATTTCAAGTCGGTCAAACCGGTTAACCACCCTGAACCAGCATTGGTGTCGATCGACACCCGCTCGACAGAGCGATACCGAGAGCAACGAAAACACGCAGAAACACAAAATTACTACAATTATCAATCCAAACACGATTAAACACCACAATCATCATATAAACATCACGAAAAACAATCATAACCCAACAACACATCCATCTAACAACCTAGATCCAGAAATCCCGAGCCCACAGTCACGCACTCACCTTGATTTTGGATTGAAAGGGAGAAACAATGGATGAACAAGGATGAACAGCAATCAAAACCTCACAAAACTTCACAACCTCCTCAAAATCGCCTCTGGAACTTCTCTCAAGTCGCTAAAGGACAAAACTCGACGGCACAAGCTATTTATTTCGCGTCTTAGGGTTTCCAACCCGAACCAATCGCGAACCGAACAAAATAGAAACAAACCGGAATTCTGCAATCGGGCCGGTGTCGATCGACACCAAGCAAAAACTCAACTTCTAGGTTTACGGATGTTACAGTTCCTCCATTGAATCTATTTCTCCGTGAGAGTACCAAGCTTTGTAATTCGGTCTAAACCCTCGCTCATACAAGTGTTTCCACACCCTATCTATAATAATTAATTTATTATTATCACAGCGAGGGCATGGACATAACATCTTGCCATTTTGCAAGCATGTCTCTTGTTGTGACGTAAATCGCATGAATTTCGTGAGTCCATCCGCAAACTCCTTTGTAACTAGCTCGGTATTTGAATCGCATTGATTATCCAATCTCGAAAATTAGCACTGTTTGAAGACATTTTCATATTTTAGATGTTTTTTCGATTCTAGATCTGGAAAGGAGTGACTGATTTATAGAAGCAATCTTCAAATAATGTTGGACGGATTTCCGACCGACTTCTGACCGGTTTTCAAACGGCTAAAAATGGCTAGATTTTCCGACCGATTGCCGACTAAAACCCGACGATTTTCAACGGTAACAATCCACCGACTTATTTTCAACCGATTTCCGACCGTAATTCAAACGGTTATATTAGCCGTCGGGAATCGGTCGGAAATTTCTGACGGATTCACGACCGTTTAATTCCGTCAGAGATACCAGATCGATTTTTGACCATATTTCAAACGGTTATATTAACCGTCGGGAATCGGTCGGAAATTTCGACGGGTTCACGACCGCTTAATTCCGTCAGAGATTTCCGGCCAAATTGTGACCAAAACAAAATCCGTCAAGAAATAGTCAAGAAACCATCGGAAATTCGGTCGGAATATATCATGTTTTCTTGTAGTGTATTGATGGACATATTAATCGATTTTAGTTTGAATAGTCTTAAAGTGTATTAATGATACACTTCTGTACTGACTAATATTGGCACTGATAGATAACATAGTATATAGTATAGTATAAAATTTGAGAATGGTTCCTAATATGGTTGTAGAAAAGAAGTGGTACAAAAATAGTTATTTAAAAGAGATGGTACCAAAGAGAGCGGTACACAAATAAATATAATGTAAAATGATACTATAAATAGAATATAAAAAAAATTAGGAGACAACGTTTCATATATCCCTCTGTCCTTTTGAACAAATCTTTTATATCTCAACTTAATCTTAATGCATATCCATCTTCTCTTTAATAAAATAATATAGATGGACAAAAATATCTTTAATTTATTATTCGAAAATTTTAAAATAAAATAAAATTAAAATTTTGAAAACGAAAAAAAAAAATAATCGATTTGTTTTCTTTTCTCTCTTCATTTTCCCTCTCTCTTCCCTCGTTCTTCCATCCAAACCCGACGAAGCTCGTTTCTTCTGCAGTCACCGCCGTCCTCTCGAACTCTCCACTATTGTTATAATCGCAAGCGAAAACCTCTAGTGAACTTTAATATATTGTTATATCATAGCGAATTATATGTAGATGAGAATGAATTCAACCTGAAATCATCCAATTTAAATTCCAGTAGTAATAGAACAACTGGATACAACTAGTATTACTAACAAATGAAATATAACTAATAAAACTGGTATTACTGAATAAAGTTGCTAATTGAATGTTTGAAAATCATTATTTTGGCATGCACACTAGGTGTTTGACCATGATTCTGGTTGATTAGGACTTTGAATTCGTAATAACTGGATTGCAGTGTTTGAAATATATTTTCTCCGTTTTTTTTAGTTGTTGTTCTAGAGTTTTTTACGCATATTAAGAAAATTATTAAATTTATTTTTTTACCACTAATTAAAATTATATTTTGTCTGATATGTATACTTAATGAGCTAAAAGAATAGGAGTAAAATTGAAAAAATGATAATAAATTTGCATTGAAAAAAAAATGACATGTAATATGAAACAGAATTTTAACTCTTGAACGACAAGTAATAAGAAACGGAGGAAATTATGAATTATAAGTTGATTAAAAGGATGAAATCATACAATTTGAATTACAGTGAAATGACAACTAGATACAACTAGTATTACTAAATAAGAAAGTATAATTAGTAAAACTAATATTACTAATACAACTGATATAACTAATACAAATAATATTAAGATTTTAATTAGATTTGCAAAGTTTATTAGAAAAATGAACAAACAATACGAAACAAACAAATATAGTTATATAATGATAAAAGGACATATATCAACTAGACTTTGAATGCTTTCTTTTTTTTGGCCTTTTACGATTTTCTTTTATCGTATTTTGCTGTTTGTTTTCTAAACCGTAGAAAGTGCGCGGCGATGGCGATAAAGCTAGGGTTTCAAGCAAAGTCTCAATCTCTTGAGTTTTTCTCACCAGAAGAGTAAATCTGAAGTCCTACTTACATTCAGCGATAGATCTACATCTTAGCTGCTCATTAAGTCATTTTGGCTTCTCATTTCATCCGTATAGAAGAGTAGTCTTGAAATCTAGATTTGTGAGACGGTTGTGTCCGCATCGATTCAAGCTATGAATCGACCACGGAAGAAGAAGGAACTCACGCTCATAGAGGAGCTAAAGGAAAGAGATCTGCTCGAAGAAGGAGATCCGGTGGATATTCCAGATTTAGAAAACGAGGACCTCATCGAGGAGAACACGATGAGTGTGATAGTAAGAGGTTTGAATCCAGCGGCTCACAAAGTCGGCGGATTAATTAAAGCTCTCCCATCAATCTGGGATATGGAAGACAGAACAAGAGGCAGAGGAGTTGGAGAGAATAAAGTGCAGTTCATCCTGCATGATGAGAGAGATCTCCACTACATTCTCAACAAAGGGCCTTGGTTCGTCAATGGATGGATGGTAGCTGTTGACCAGTGGAGCCCAAACCCAGGTCCGGATTTCCTGAACCTGATTCCGTTTTGGATTCGAATCTCAGGAATCCCTATCCACTTGGTGAAGAAGACGGCTGTAGAGAGTCTAATATCGCCTCTGGGAAGAGTGGATGCTATAGAACTTCACGCAAAGAACTCAGACTCGCTTGAATATGTTAGAGCACACGCTTGGATTAAAGCCGATGAGCCTCTCCAATTCCGCAAGCAAGCTCGATTCAAGTCAGGAGAAACAGCTTTAACAGAGCTGGTCTATGAGAAGTTGCTCAAGGTATGCTTTGTGTGTAAAAGGCTAACACATGATCAGAATGCATGCCCGTATCAGATTCAAGAGTTTGTCCCGAGCAAGAGTCGAAGTTTAGGGGAAAGGATCCAAGAAAGGGACACGTCTTTGGCTAGAGGAAAAGGTAAAGGCAAATTGCATGCAGCTACTGGCAATAGAAGCGAGGAACCAGGCGCAAACCTGAGGCTGACGCAAGGAAAAGTCTCTACAAGGAAAAGTGCCAAGGCGAGATTACAAAGACCAGGAGGAGACAATAAAAGAGAGGCCAGTAGCTCGAAACAGATTTGGAGGAAAAAAGCGAGCCAAGACTCAAGCAAGAGTCTTGGAAGAGCATCTACAAGTATTGGTGAATCAGTGCACTCAACTCAAGGAAAAACAAAGTCTGGAGGAGATGAATCTCAGAACAAGCAGAGAAGTATATCTGATCAGATTGGTCGTGTGCAATCAATCCACTCCCCGTCGGTCTTTCAAAGACTAGGCTCTCCACTTTCAACCCCGGACACCAAGAAAGCGGATCTTCCAGAAAGGCAGGAAGCTGGAAGCAGTGACAAAAGGAGAGGGTCTGAGGAATCAAGAAAAAGTGGAAGTACCCAGACCATTTCAGTCTTTGCTAGATTGGGTGAGAGCAACCTCCTCCAGGAGGATAATGGGAACAAAGCTCACAAGAGAAGGAGATTCAGCACCAGTGATGAAAGAATTACAAAAAGAGTCAAGAAAGGAAAAGGAGATGGTGAGGAATCATCTCCATCAGTTTTCTTACGTCTCGGTTCGTCCTCACACTCTGTGTCAAAGAACTCAGGCGATAAAAATCATTCTGCCTCAATGGCAGCTTTTGTCCCAACTCACTCTGCCTCTAAACGGGCTGGTGAAAGTGGATATCTTATGAAAGAAGGGTTGATGGGTAATACCAACCCTTCGAACCCCCAATGAGAATCTTGAGCTGGAACTGTCAGGGGGTGGGGAATACCCCTACAGTTCGTCAGTTACGGGAGTTGCGTGGTCGGTATCTCCCGGAAATCACATTCCTCAGTGAGACCAAAAACAAAAGGTACTATATGGAAGGTTTGGTAGATCAGTTGGGTTATTATGACCTATACACTATTGAACCGGTCGGAAAGAGTGGAGGTTTAGCTGTCATGTGGACAGAATCAGTAAGAATTAAGTTTCTTTCGTCGAATAGGAGAATGATAGACATGCTTGTCACTTGGGAAGACAAGGAATTTTACCTCACTTGCGTCTATGGAGATCCAGTGAAGAAATACAGAGAAGCAGTGTGGGAACGGTTGTCTAGAATTGGTATTGATAGAAAAGGCCCATGGATGATGACAGGTGACTTCAACGAGATTGTTGATCCTGCGGAAAAGATTGGAGGACAGATCAGAAAAGAAGAGTCATGCATGGATTTCAAGAAGATGCTAATGGTGTGTTGCATGTGGGAAGTTCAACATAAGGGTCACCACTTCTCATGGTATGGGCAGAGAAATGAGGAACTTGTGCAATGTCGACTAGACAGGACAGTAGAAAATCATGAATGGATGGATCTTTTTGGAGATGCTACGGCACATTACCTACAAAGGATAAGTTCAGATCATAGTCCTTTGATCACATGTTTACTTGGGGGCCTCAAGAATTCCAGACCGTGCTTCAAGTATGATCATCGTCTACTGCAGCGTGAAGGATTCCAGGATTTGATTAATCACATTTGGACCAACAAAGGCAGAGGACCACACAAAGGCATGGTACAGAAAATCAAAGAGTGCAGATCCGTCATCTCCAAATGGAAAAGAAGAAACCAGTCTAACTCCTCACTTCGCATCCAGGAGCTTCAGCACCAGATTGATCAAGCCACAAAAGCCTCCCGATTTGACTCTGAGAAACTCCGAAATCTCAAACGTGATCTTCATAAGGAGCATTGCAATGAGGAGACTTTTTGGAGGATAAAGAGCAGGGTGAACTGGTTGAATGAAGGAGATAGAAATACCAAGTTCTTCCATGCGGTGACCAAGAACAGAAGAGCACAAAATAGGATCAAATGCCTGAAGGATGATCAAGGAAAGGCATGGTATACAGCGAAGGATCTGGGACGAGTTGCAGAAGACTACTTCAAAAAACTCTTTACCTCAGAAGATATTGGAATTCATCTGGAAGCAGTCGACATGCCTACCTACTCTGTGCCGGTAGTCTCTCAGACCCAAAATGAAGCCCTACTTGCTCCGGTAACTAAAGAAGAAGTTAAAAAAGCTGTTTTTGACATAAATCCGAGCAAGTGCCCTGGCCCTGATGGAATGAACGGGTTTTTCTATCAACAATTCTGGGAAAGCGTAGGGGATGATATCTTCAATATGGTGGAGCTCTTTTTCACGCAAGGTTTCTTGGATCCAGAGCTGAACAAAACAAACATTTGCTTGATCCCGAAGAACCCCAAGGCAGAACGGATGATGGAGTATCGCCCTATCAGTTTAAGCAATGTGGCCTACAAGATCCTTGCCAAACTTCTTTCCAAACGCTTAAAGAAAATTCTCCCATCGATCATATCCGACACGCAAGCCGCCTTTGTCCAAGGGAGATTAATTTCAGACAACATACTTGTAGCGCATGAACTCCTCCATGCATTATCCTCGAAAAATAAATGTGCGGAGGAGTTTATTGCCATCAAAACTGATATTTCTAAAGCTTTTGATAGAGTTGAATGGTCCTTTTTGGAAAGTGCTTTGAGACTCCTGGGATTTGCAGAAGAGGGGATCCATCTTATAATGCGATGTGTTACCACAGTGAGTTATCAGGTTTTGATAAATGGAGAAGCTTATGGTAACATCAATCCAACTAGAGGTATTAGACAGGGAGATCCCCTTTCTCCCTATCTATTTATCATATGCACTGAGATGCTTGCCAGGATGTTACAAAAGGCAGAAAGTACAGGGCAAATCACTGGTCTAAAGGTTGCTAGAAGTGCTCCTTCGGTGTCACACTTGTTATTTGCTGATGACAGCATGTTCTACTGTAAGGTGGAGGAGAGTGAGCTCAATCATATTCTCAGCATTTTGGAGAAATATAGCCTAGCCTCAGGCCAGAGAATTAACTACCAAAAGTCCAGCATCTACTTTGGAAAAAGAATACCCGCGCACAGGAAAGAAGCAGTCAAACGGAAAATGGGCATATCTCAAGAAGGAGGGGAAGGAAAGTATCTAGGACTTCCAGAATCTTTTGGTGGATCAAAAGTCTCAATCCTAAGCTATCTGAAGGACAAGCTCAACCAGAGAGTGGATGGATGGCAGAACAAGCTTCTCTCTTCAGGGGGAAAAGAAACCCTTCTGAAAGCTGTTGCCTTCGCGATTCCGACGTATACGATGACGTGCTTCCTTCTACCCAAAACATTATGTAAGAAAATTGCATCTTTTATGGCAGACTTCTGGTGGCGTAGTAATAGAGAAAGAAGTGGGATTCACTGGAAAGCATGGCAAAACCTAACCACATCAAAGGGCAAAGGTGGCCTTGGCTTCAAAGATCTAGAGGCGCATAATCTGGCACTATTAGGGAAACAACTTTGGAGAGTGATGACCAGAGAAGACACGATAGTAGCGAAGGTCTACAAAGCCAGATACTTTAGTAAGTCAAACCCACTAGAGGTGAACCTCGGCTCTAGACCTTCTTTCGCCTGGAGAAGCATGCACGCAGCTCAGCACCTAATCCGACAAGGAGCTAGGAAAATTATTGGCGATGGAGGAACAACCAAAATCTGGAAGGACAGATGGCTGGATCGAAAACCTGCAAGACCAGTGCAAACCAGTATAGGACCACAAACCCTAGCTCAAGCAAACCTGTCCCCTGACTCAACAGTCAAAGATCTCTTACTTGCAGGGGGACGAGAGTGGAATGTAGAGCTTCTAAGGAGCTGTTTTAACGAGGAAGATATCCGTTTAATCCAGGAGAGTAGACCTGGTGGGGATCAGTGTAAAGATAGGTATACTTGGGACTATTCCAAGTCAGGTCACTATACAGCTAAGTCTGGGTACTGGGTCTTAACTAATGTTCTGAGCGAATCAGTGGAAAGTAGAATGATAGATCAGCCAAGTCTTGACCCTCTCTTCCAGCTTGCTTGGAAAACCAATGCCAGCCCGAAGGTCCATCATTTCCTCTGGCGGTGTCTCAGTAATTGTCTCCCAGTGGCGAAAAACCTGAAGAGCCGACACATTCTCAGAGATTCATCTTGTGTAAGATGTCAGGCTGGAGAGGAAACTATAAATCATTTGTTATTCAAATGTACCTTCGCCAGGTTAGTCTGGGCACTTTCTGGAGTGCCAGCACAGCCCCATGGAGAAATGACAGATTCTATTTACACAAATCTTTATCATGTCCTCACCATCCCATCCCATCACCCGAAAGAAGCGGAGCTAGACCTTCTAGTCCCTTGGCTCCTATGGAGAATTTGGAAGAATAGAAATGAGTGGGTGCTAAATGGGAAGGAATTCGGAGCTTTGGAGTTGTTAGAAAAAGCAAAAGAGGACATGGAAGAATGGAAAAATCGCAAAGAGGTTAAAATGAAGGAAAGGAGCACACATTCACCTAATCCCCTGAGAATGCCATGGAAACCTCCACCACAAGGATGGCTAAAGTGCAATGTAGACGGTACCTGGACACAAAATGGAGTCCATTGTGGAATAGGATGGGTTCTCAGGAACGATCAAGGAAAGATGTTGTGGATGGGAGCAAGGAAATTACCTAAGCTGCGTACATCCCTTGAGGTGGAGCTGGAGGCGATGAGATGGGCTTTGGTTCGTTTATCGACTTTCAGATATGATAATATCATATTTGAAACTGACTCTCAGGAAGCCTTAAACGTAATATCTAATGCAGATGAATGGCCATCACATGCCACGCTTAATCAAGATGTCCATCTTCTGCTATCGAAACTCTCGCACTCTAAGGTACTTTTCCAGCCAAGAGAAGCTAATAGTGTGGCAGATAGAATAGCAAAGGAGACTTTTTCTTTTGAGAATTATGTCCCTAAGTTGTATTCTTTGATGCCAGATTGGATAATCCCTTTTATTGAAGTGGATAAACAATCTATGTAATTCGTTTCTGGTTGAATATAAATGTTTTTTGAGCCAAAAAAAAAAAAAAAAAAAAAACCGTAGAAGTTTTGGAGACTTTTCGTCAATAGTTTTCTCCAGCGCCGGCTTAGAGGGGGTTATTAGGTGCGATGCACTGGAGTCTATCCCATGCGCCATGATTAAAAAGGCCCAAATTTTTCATTTTTGTTTAATAGATTTTTAGATTAAAAAAAATCTTTATATTAAAGGGCCTATTTTTTTTCTTGCACTAGAGCTCTGAAAGTTTTTGAGCCAGCCCATTTTTCTCGTACCTCTAATCAGCATTTTCTATATTTTAATTTAAAAAAATACACGTACGTCCCATGGGTTTAATTCTTTAAATCATGTGTATAAAGGAACCACCCTTTGTACTGCAGATTTGTTTCTTTTTCCAAAATTTAATAAAACTAACGAAATTAAGAGCAGAATCAAGCAACATCAGACAATGACAGAAATAAAAAAATATTTGTTTTTCCAACAGAAAAAATAAAAAAATATTTACCCAATACGGAAAAATCTTCGCGATTTTTTATTTATAATTATTATTGAAGTTTTCGAATAGATATATAACCATTTTGTCACGTAGGTGGAGTATGAGTTTGGCACGTACTGCTTCGTGCTCGTCCAACCAAAACGTGAGAACTTAAACACCTCAATCAAATAATATTACAAATCCATTTTGATGTCTTTTTCTTTAACAAAAACAAATACCAACCGAAGTAGTTAGTAGGCATGTCATGGATAATTGGACAGATACTCGGCATATGAGAGTATTAATATATAGGATAATATAAATAATTACTTTTTCTGTCTAATTATATATATGCCTATTTCTAGATAACAAACAAAATAGTTTTCTTTAAGAAAAAAAAAACAAAATAGGTTCCTCCGTTTATTGATACTATAAACCATCACATCATTTGTTTAATCTTTTATCCTGATTTTTTTCATGTTTTAACGATACGGAAATTTAAAGCATTCACAATTTCACATTAAAATATGTAAGTAAGTATTCTGTTGAAAAAAATTTATGCAGTAAACTAAATTATTTATTTATTTATTGAAGTTTTCGAATAGAAATATAACAAATGGTCATATGGTTATCAAAAGGAAACAAAATTCAATAACCATGAAACCTTTGATAATTAGGTTGAGACCTTAAGATCTTAAAACTTAAGTTAATAACCATATGACTATGCGAAAAAAAAAATACATTTAGGGACATAATTTTTAGGAGAAATAAAACAAAATGACATAACATTTATACCCAAATTCATGGAAACCTATGTGAAAAATAGAATTATATTTTCAAAATTACATGTTCATCCACATACATTGAAACAACAAAGCTATTTTTTTTTTTCAATTAAATCAATACTAAGCAGAAGTCTTTAAATAGTAAATCAATAAATTATAAATCGAATCAATTCAACAAATAATTCCGGAAATAATAAATAACTCTAGCAACCTAAACACCAGGTTTGCAAAACACATAATCATAAAACAACACATCCTACATCCCCCTCTTCAGCCTCGATCACGCGGTCACACTTAGCATTTACCTGCATCACATGGTTATAAGAGATGCGTAAGTATTATCATAAATACTTAGTGAGTGGATCACTCCGCCTACAGACCAATTACGCCAACCACTAGACAATACAACAATCAATAGTAACAACAATAACCAGCAACATACGAAACATAACAGCAACTCTCGTAGAACAGTACTTGTGTCGACCGACACCCACCGTGTCGCTCGACACAGCCCCAAAACCTCGAAACCAAATAACCATTATTAATAATTACCACAATTATTAAAATACTTTACTTCCAATATTAAGTAATTTCCACAATTAAATAATATTTTTCAACCCATAAAATCATTTCCATAATTATTAAATACTCCAAATAATTATTAAATAATTTCAACCATTAAATAATAATTTTTCACACTTAAAATAATTTTCCATAAATTATTTGAACCATTTAATTAATTAATTCCATCTTTTATTAATTAATTACGAACTGAACCAAATAAAAACACTTAAACCGAATTAAAATTAATTAATTCTAATAACCAAATTAAACCAAACCAAACCGAGATCAGACCGTCGGTGTCGACCGATGCCCAACTCGATTTTTTCCAACACAAAAACACCAAAATACTCAATCCACGACATCAATCAAGATCAAACTCATTAATCATCACATAAACATCACGAAGGACACACAAAACTTAACCATTAATTACAACAAACATACAACCAATGGGATTCAACCCCCATATACGATCAAATACACAAGGAACTCAAGAACAGCTCAAGAGCACAACAAAAACCTCATCTACCAACGAATCTCTAGTGATTCACGAGCCTACGGTCACGCACTCACCTCGACAACGGATTGAACAAAGAGAAAAGAGAGAAAACGATGAACAGTAATCCCAATGAACATTACGCGATGAACAGTACGCGATGAACAGTAATCCCGATGAATTGAACGAGATGAATAGTAATTCCGATGAACAGTACGCTATGAACAGTAACCCCGATGAAAAGTGTTTCAGAAATTCTCCCAAAATCACCTATTTTCTCTCTGGAAACTCCAACCTCGAAAAATTGAGCCTCAACTCGCGGCTGCACCTCTTTTAAATCGAGAAATAGGGTTTTCTTCCCTAAACTGATCAAAACCAGCGACTTAAATCAAACCGACTCGATTCACAATAACCGGTGTCGAGCGACACCGGCACTTGTGTCGGTCGACACTACTCGACCAAACCAACAAAACCGAACAACAATCGATTTAAACCAGAAATCGATTCCCAAACCGGTGTCGATCGACACCCTCCTTGTGTCGCTCGACACCAACTAACCAGAAGTCATTTTACACATTTTTCTACACAATGCTTGAAACTTTAGACCGACTGCACAACAATCAAATAAGAACATGCACAGCCAACCCGAGATTCACACCGTATAGAGCATATGCAAAAACATATGGTCACTTGGTGTCGTCCGACACCACTCCCAAACAACACTTCAGGTTTATGGATGTTACAATTCTCCCCCACTAAGCGGGATTCGTCCTCGAATCCCAACAGAACACGTCTACCACAGACGGCAAAAACCGGCCCACATGCCCAACACTAGAGATCTTCCACTAAACTCAGAGATTTACATCTAATCCAATGTTATACACACGTTTTCCAGACATTATTACTCCTCAACTCTACACCACAACTCTAAAAGCAAAACATGAGACCCACCCGTCTCCTCGAGAGATCTACCCGTCCTTTGATACCCCTATTGTGACCCACCCGTCACAATAGTAACCACAAAATCCACTTATACTGAGGTAGCAACCCTCACATATAAGTCCGCAAGAGATCTACCCATCCCCTATAAAGACCCACCCGTTTCTTCTAAAGACCCACCCGTCTCTTCTAAAGACCCACCGTCTCTAGAATTGTATCGAGTAATAATCTGAAACGCGTATAACACATCCGACTAGAAATAACTCACGACCCAAACTGGTCAACATTCTTGTAACCTCCGAAACACAACCAAAATATGAGGCAACTCCATCTCATATAATTCAAAAATGTATATCGTACCACCAACGATAATACATATCCACAAAACACCAAACACCTCAAACCAAAACTAGAACCACAAACCAACTGGAGATACCCACGATCTTCCCACCTCAAACTCGAACTCTCGTTTCCGCCTAACAGCGTAACCTTCCCGCATACCCCGAGCTTCCTTCTTGTCCAGCCTCAAACACGAACCTTCTCCGTCGTTTTCCTGAAAAAAATAACTCCATAGATGTTGCGCTCCCCCACTTGGGTCCAGCATACAGGCATCCTACATGGCCTCCCATGCAAAGCCTCACAAAACTCTCTTAGGTAGAACAACTCTCCGTCGACTCAACTCCATGCAACCCACTGCTCTAACACGGCGTACATAGCCGAAATTCCTCCACCGGCCACCTTGGTCAAAAATCGGATGCTCAACAGCGCTGCTCCGGTTGCCGATACACTTGGCACGCTCCGGAGTAAGGAAACATTTAATTGTTCCCGAGTCAAACACCTCTGGACACCTGACCAAACCGAAATTCCGTTCTAGTCTCTGCCGCCACTCATCGGCCTGCTCAGGCTCACTCCCGCCCTCAAAGAATGGTGTCCCAATCCTCTGCATCTCCCTCATCATCTCTAGATAAGACGGATGCCCAAACACCGCAGCCCCATGCTGCCCAACGAAACCCGCAGCCACATGCTGCCCGACAAAATCGGCACACACCTGTGCTCCGACCACTGGAGGTGCACCCGGAGCCTGTTGTGGAACCGCCTGCGGAAGACGTGCCAAAAGCTGCGTCAGTAGCCCCACAATCAAGTCACCCTGAGCTGGAGATGTGCCAACTCCTGCGCCACCACCGGCACCCAAACTGGCCTCACCCGCCACTGACTGTGTCACTGACGCAGTCGCCACACTAGGCACTGCACTCTCCGCTGAAGCCTCTGGTAAACCACGCCCACGGCCCCAACCTCCACGACCCGCAGTTCGGCCACCATGGCAAACTGCTCTGCCCCCACGGGCTCTACTGCGCCCTCTCGCGCCACTACCTCTAGCACCCGCATCCATCTTGCTACACTACCAAAGCACATAAGATGAACAACTAGACCAACACAAAACAAAACCACAAACATTACTCACCGCGGAATCTCTCGAAGGCTGAAGGGGATGATACTAGACTACTAAACTGACTAACCACAATAATCAATTTAAACACATAGTCTCAGATCAACCCAATTTAACAGTCCTAAAAACGTCTACGCTCTGATACCAAAATGAAACAACCAAGCTTTTTTTTTTTTTTTTTAAATCAATACTCAGCGGAAGTCTTTAAATAGTAAATCAATAAATAATAAATCGAATCAATTCAACAAGTAATTCCGGAAATAATAAATAACTCTAGCAACCTAAACACCAGATTTGCAAAATACATATTCATAAAACAACACATCCTACATCCCCCTATTCAGCCTCGATCACGCGGTCACACTTAGCCTTTACCTGCATCACATGGTTATAAGAGATGCGTAAGTATTATCATAAATACTTAGTGAGTGGATCACTCCGCCTACAGGCCAATTACGCCAACCACTAGACAATACAACAATCAACAGGAACAACAATAACCAGCAACATACGAAACATAACAGCAACTCTCGCAGAACAGCACTTGTGTCGACCGACACCCACCGTGTCGCTCAACACAGCCCCAAAACCTCGAAACCAAATAACCATTATTAATAATTACCACAATTATTAAAATACTTTACTTCCAATATTAAGTAATTTCCACAATTAAATAATATTTTTCAACCCATAAAATCATTTCCATAATTATTAAATACTCCAAATAATTATTAAATAATTTTCACCATTAAATAATAATTTTCACACTTAAAATAATTTTCCATAAATTATTTGAACTAATTAATTAATTAATTCCATCTTTTATTAATTAATTACGAAATGAACCAAATAAAAACACTTAAACCGGATTAAAATTAATTAATTCTAATAACCAGATTAAACCAAACCAAACCGAGATCAGACCGTCGGTGTCGACCGATGCCCAACTCGATTTTTTCCAACACAAAAACACCAAAATACTCAATCCACGACATCAATCAAGATCAAACTCATTAATCATCACATAAACATCATGAAGGACACACAAAACTCAACCATTAATTACAACAAACACACAACCAATGGGATTCAACCCCCATATACGATCAAATACACAAATAACTCAAGAACAGCTCAAGAACACAACAAAAACCTCATCTACCAACGAATCTCTACTGATTCACGAGCCTACGGTCACGCACTCACCTCGACAACGGATTGAACAAAGAGGAAAGAGAGAAAACGATGAACAGTAATCTCGATGAACAGTACGCGATGAACAGTAATCCCGATGAACAGTATGCGATGAACAGTAATTCCGATGAACATTAACCCCGATGAACAGTGTTTCCGAAATTCTCCCAAAATCACCTCTTTTCTCTCTGGAAAATCCAACCTCGAAAAATTGAGCCTCAACTCGCGGCTGCACCTCTTTTAAATCGAGAAATAGGGTTTCCTTCCCTAAACCGATCAAAACCAACGATTTAAATCAAACCGATTCGATTCATAATAACCGGTGTCGAGCGACACCTTCACTTGTGTCGGTCGACACTACTCGACCAAACCAACAAAACCGAACAACAATCGATTTAAACCGGAAATCGATTCCTAAACCGGTGTCGATCGACACCCTCCTGGTGTCGCTCGACACCAACTAACCAGAAGTCGTTTTACACATTTTTCTACTGCTTGAACCTTTAGACCGACTGCACAACAATCAAACAAGAATATGCACAGCCAACCCGAGATTCACACTATATAGAGCATATGCAAACACATCCGAACACTTGGTGTCGTCTGACACCACTCTCAAACAGCACTTCAGGTTTACGGATGTTACATACATAAACAAATCGTTCCTCTAAGGATAGTAGCTACTTTATTTGTTTTTAAACTGTTTTATGGTTGTTAAATAGATTAAACCTGGAGAAATTTAGTTTCAAAATTAAAGCAATGCATCATACACTGAGCACGAGGTCGTCACGTGTTACCTAATCGTGCCATAACTAGTAGTGTTGCTTAAACTACAATACAAATTAAAGTAAACGTTGCCGAGGGTTGACTTAAAAAACGATTGAGACGCATGGGTTTGACTTCGACCGCTCGCGAAAGGCATGAAAATTGCATTTTTGAGATTCCCCGCTTTGTTTAATGGATGTGTGATTCATGTGACAATGATAACAAAAACATAAACCTTAGTTTCCAAATATATAGTTTTTTTCTCAAATAAAAATACTCTGTAATGTTTACGAAACTCTGTTTTTAGTGTAGTTTTTTTCTGAAATTCGGAAATATTTGTTACTCCACCAAACTAATAGCCAAAGATTTGTTAGATGCCGTTGTTTTAAGAAAATAGAGTGAAATAAAATTAAAACAAGCAAACTTACGTTCTTTTATAAAAGAGATTTTTAGTTTTTTTTTTCTTTCCAAAGTTGAAGATTGAAATCGGATCCGAATAATGAAAAGTTTGGCTTTCAAAAATACCTGAGAAAATATAACGATTTGCTAACAACATATATCTATTTGGTGTAGGATGGACTTAATGTCATAGAGGCGATGTCCATGAGTCTCTCAAGACAAATTCTCATAGAGTTATAATTAACTTTATAAAGAAGTGTGATAATTAACTTTATAAAAAGTAGATACATTTACAATGCAATTTTTTTTTTGATAAGTGGTTAATACATTTATAATGATGCAGATTAGTATTTTCTTTTCTTTTTCAGTGGATTTTTATGGTCTACAAAATTAGGGGGAATTGCCTCAAATAGACCATAATTTGATCTGAAATGCAAAAATAGACCTCCTATTGCACTTATGTCTAAACTAGTATTTTGGGGTTGCCAAATTACAAACCTTTCCCTTCTGAACAAAAAATAAAACGCTAGCCTTTTGACTGTTTTACCCCGTATGAAGTCTACTCATGAAGTCTACTTCATAATGACAACTTAAATTTAAATAATAATTTTTTAGCACATTCTTTTGATTAAAAAAATTATACATAAATAAGATGTAAATATTTAGCATCTACGAAAAATAAAATCGTATAAAAACGAATCCATATAAGTTAACTAAGATAATTTATGTATGTAACCTATAAACTTTGTGAAGTCTACTCATGAAGTCTACTATATAATAAAATCTTAAATTTAAAGTTTAAAATTTATAAAAAAATATTTTGATAAACATATTTACACATAAATTTAACACAGACAACTACAATCCATGTAAAATAAATATGCAAAAAATTAATCAATTTAAATCAAGTAAGACAAATTATGTTAAAATCGAAAAAATATTTGTGTGAAGTCTACTCATGAAGTCTGCCAAATAACAAAATCTTAAATTTAAAGTTTAAAATCGATAAAAAATAATTTTGATAAAAATATTTATGGATAATTTAAATAAACACAACTTCTATCTATGTAAAATAAAATTTCATGAAAAAAATCAATTTATAAGTTTCATGAGTAAACCAATCACCAAGCTTAGTGTTTGAGGTTTAATGTATAGGGTTTATGATTGTCATTGTTAGGGTTGAGAGAATTTTGCAAAAAAAAAATGTTTGTGATTCGTTTAACGATTTAGAGGTCATGAATTCGTACTTTATGTTAATTGCGATTATGTAAACATAATTAACGTTTACTATAAGTTTTTACTTAAAAATTCGATTTACGGTTTAGGATTAGTTAGACTTCATAGTTAGACTTCATAATTAGACTTCGTTAGGAAGTCTAAACTAAAAAAAAAACAGGCGGGAAACGAAATATTTTGGCGGGAAGCGGAAATAAGGGTTAGTTAGACTTTATTAGTAGACTTCATAGTTAGACTTTGTGTTGAAGTCTACTTCCTAATCACAACTTAAATTTAAATAATAAAATTTTAGCAAATTCTTTTGATTAAAAAAGTTTTTACATAAATAAGATGTAAACATTTATCATCTATGAAAAATAAAATTGTATAAAACTGAATCCATATAAGGGTTAATTAAACTTCATTAGTAGACTTCATTAATAGACTTCATAGTTAGACTTCGTTATGAAGTCTGAAACTAAAAAAAAAAAACAGGCGGGAAACGAAATATTTTGGCGGGAAGCGGAATATTAGGGTTAGCTAGACTTCATAGTTAGACTTCATAGTTAGACTTCGTGTTGAAGTCTACTTCATAATCACAACTTAAATTTAAATAATAAAATTTTAGCAAATTCTTTTGATTAAAAAAATTTATACATAAATAAGATGTAAACATTTATCATCTATGAAAAATAAAATTGTACAAAAATGAATCCATATTGTAACATCCGTAAACCAATCTATCGCTTTTGGGAAGCGGTGTCGATCGACACCAGGGGTAGTGTCGGTCGACACCAAATGTTAAAATTGATTTCGGTTCGATTTGAGTGGTTCGGTTATCGCCGGTTAAGTGGGGAAAACCCTTGTGTCGCGATATAAAAGTGGTGGCCGCGTGGGTTTTCTGGTTTTTGGAGAAAACAAAGACAAAAAGGAGGCTGAGAGCTTTTGAGGAGATTATGGAGCTTTGTGGTTGATCTGTGATGGGTTTGTGTTGTTCTTCATCTCCTTCTTCCTCCTAATCCTTTGTCAAGGTGAGTGCATGACCGTAGGCTCGCATATAAGAGGATTTGTGGATGTGGATCATGATTTGGTAGAGTTATGTGGTTTTTCGTGTTGTTTTGTGTGATATTCGCGGGTTGAATCGCGTGTGGTGTGTTGATTTCGTGATTTGGGTGTTTCTGTGTTGAAAATCGAAGTTGGCGTCGATCTCCTGGATCGGTGTCGATCGACACCAAGCCAGTGTCGGTCGACACCAAACGGGCAAGGTGTCGACCGACACAGGTGTGTGTCGATCGACACAGTCCGGTCTAATCCGGTTATCTGGCGGTTTAAGATATCAATTGGATTAAGTGGTTTAATCCGGTTTAACTGTAATTAAGTGGTTTAATTCGAGAATTAATTAATAATTGGTGAAATTAATTAATTAAATGATTTAAAAATAATTGTGGAAATTATTTTAAGTGTTTAAAAATTATCATTTAATTGTGGTAATTATTTAATAATTGAGGTGAAGGATTTAATAATTGTGGTAATTATTAATATTAATGAAAATTGTTAAAAGTGCGTAATTGGCCTGTAGGCGGGGTGATTGCCTCACTAAGTATTTATTAAATACTTATGCATCTCTTTTTCCCTAATGTGATGCAGGTATTCGAAATGTTCTTCCGCGGAAAGAGACCGAGAGAAGAGGATGATGAGACTAGGAACTTGATTTTGGCAATCTTGTTGTGGCTAGCACGGAATTCGTTGTTAGGGTGTTAGCTTGATTTTAATAATGTAGCAAACCTGGTATTTAGGTTGCTAGAATTTATTACTGGTTTTTATTGGTTATTGGTTTATTTGTTGAACGGTTTAATTATGATTTATTATTATTGATTTCTTTCGAGAATTTCCGCATCGATAATTATTTTTTTTAAAAAAAGCTTGGTTGTTTCATTTTGGTATCAGAGCGAATACGGTTTTAAGACTGGTAGTATTGGATGAATTGGACTATGTGTTTAATTGATTATGTGAGTTAGTCAGTTTGTAGTATAGTCTCATCCTCTCGGTCTTCCAGTTTTCCGCGGTAAGCTGTGTGTTTTATCTTGTGGTTTGTTTTTGTGTTGTCTAATTGCTCATCTACTGTGCTGTGGTAGTGCAGTGAGATGGATGCAGGAGCTAGAGGTCGTGGTAGAGGTCGTGGTGGAGGCCGTGGTGCAGACCGTGGCAGAGGCCGTGGCAGGGGCCGTGGTCGTGGAGCTCATGCAGATTCCGGTGAGAGTGCAGTGCCTAGTGTGGCGACAGCGTCAGAGACTGAGTTTGTGGCGAGTGAGGCCAGTTTGGGCGCTAGTGTGGGCGCGGGAGTTGGGGTTGCCCCAGGTGCGGGTGCGCCCCGGCTCATGGTCTTGATGACCAGTTGATGGGGGTTCTGACGCAGATTTTGGCACGTCTTCCGCAGACAGTTCCAGAGCAGGCTCCGGGTGTTCCTCCGGAGGTGAGGGCACAGCAGGGCGTTTTTGTAGGGCAGCATGGTGCTGCCGTGGTTGGGCATCCTTCCTATCTTGAGATGATGAGGGAGATGCAGAGGATCGGGACGCCTTTCGTTGAGGGTAGAGGTGGACCCGAGGAGGCCGATGAGTGGCAGCAGAGGTTGGAACGGAATTTCCGTTCGGTCAGGTGTCCAGAGGGGTACCAGGTGGAGTTGGCGGTGCATTACCTTGGTGGGGATGCACATTTGTGGTGGCGTTCTGTCATGTTGAGGAGAGCAGTGTGGACTTGGGGTGACTTCCTAGCGGAGTTCAACGCCAAGTATTTTCCTCAGGAGGCCATGGACAGATTTCAGTTGAGGTTTGTTGCATTGACTCAGGAGAGAGGTCAGTGCCAGAGTATGACGCTGAGTTTGGCAGACTTGTGGCGTATTCTGGGTACGGTCTTGAGGGTGAGCAGAGTCTAATGGCGAGATTCCTTCAGGGTCTTCGATCGAGCATCAGGACTCACTGTAGAGGTAGTTCGTATTCTACCAGGGCAGAGTTAGTGGAGCTAGCAGCGTCCATCGAGGAGGACCTTCGTGAGCAGGTTGGTCCAGTTGTGGTGCCAGCTGCGGTTGTTCCTGCTACCCAGCCGAGGGGCCAGCAGCAACAGCAGCAGCGTAGGAGTTTCAGTTCTGGTTCTAGCAGGGGCGGCAAGCCTGCGCAGGGCCAGAAGAGGAGACTTGAGGAGGTAGCTGGAGGCAGCCAGAGTGTTCGTGGTTGCTTCGGTTGTGGGAGTTTGGAGCATCGGGTGGCTAGTTGTCCCAAGAGTGGTGCGTCTCGGGATACTAGAGTGTGCCTTCACTGCAGGCAGAGACTGCCTAGTGTGGCGACAGCGTCAGAGACTGAGTTTGTGGCGAGTGAGGCCAGTTTGGGCGCTAGTGTGGGCGCGGGAGTTGGGGTTGCCCCAGGTGCGGGTGCGCCCCGGCTCATGGTCTTGATGACCAGTTGATGGGGGTTCTGACGCAGATTTTGGCACGTCTTCCGCAGACAGTTCCAGAGCAGGCTCCGGGTGTTCCTCCGGAGGTTAGCCCAATGCCTAGTATCTCCACTTATTGATTTCCATTTCTCTCTACTTGTTTGCCACTTTCATTCTAGCTAAAATCCGAACCAAACACCATTTTGTTTTAGCTTGATTCAACCTCCTCACAATTTGTAGTACAACCGATAGGTCCTTGTGGATTCGATCCCATCTATACTTACCTCGTTGCTGTGCACTTGCAGGTAGCTCTAGTGGGTAAAACTTGAAGCAATCCCACGCTCACACCAAGTTTTTGGCGCCGTTGCCGGGGACCTTCTTGTCTACAAGTTTGGACTAGGATCTAGACTAAAACGTTTTTCCTTTGTTTTATCACTTAACATTTTTTCTTTAGTTTGTTTTCAAGTTCTTGTAGGTACAACTTGAGCCGAGCTATGGACCAGGAAGTACATGAAAATCCGCCACAACATGGCGTTTTCCTTGCGGCAAGCAACATTGGTGAGCAGCCCTTGAACGGAGCTCAAGATCATTTACCGAGAAATGATGATGAGCCGGAGTTTAACTTAGGCGGGGCAGCGCACCAAGCAGCGGAAGCCGACCACCAAGAGGAACCAAGTCAAGAGTGCATTGGAGACAGTGACTCTAGACCCGAGCTCCTCCAAAGCCGTAGCCCCATCCGGACACAAGAAGGGCAACAATGTGAGATTAAGCCGCGGATTATTGCGCTGGTAAAGCAAAGTCTTTACCATGGACTCCTAGAGGAGGACCCTTTGGATCATGTTGATTCTTTTGAGGAGTTGTGCAGCACTACAAGCACTAATGAAGTACCAGGAGACTACTTAAGGTGCCGGCTCTTTATTTTCACTTTGGCGGGCAAAGCGCTAAAATGGTTAAAATCTTTGCCGTCTTGCTCAATCACAACATGGACGCAATTCAAGAAAGCTTTCCTTGGACAATTCTACACCAAACAAAGGGCAACCTTGATGAGGAGCAAAATCTCAGGCTTCCAGCAAGGTCCTATAGAGCCATACCATGAAGCTCTAGAACGTTTCAAGGAATACATAAGAGATTGCCCACAACACGGCTTCTCGGATGTCAATCTATGGAACACCTTCTATGATGGGATTAGGCGAGAGTACAAGCTGTGCCTTGACATAGCTAGCAATGGGGACTTCATGAGCAAGACCATTGAGGAAGCAAATATATTAATAGACAACTTGGCGGCCAGTGATAGCAAGAACCAGCCGAGCTATGAGGAAACCATTAAAGCGATCAACACAAGACCGGAGCAAACCGAGTTCAAGGAGATCAAATCCATGATCTCTAAACTTTTGGAGAGGCAACCGAGGCAATGCCAAGTTTTTGAAGATGATCAAACCTTAGATGAGGAAATGGACCGGGAGATCTTTGGCAATCTTCAAAGAGACGTGAACTTCATTAGCAAACATGAACCCGGAGAAAGAAGTCTTATGCCGTTCCTCAACATTCAAGACCGTTACTATGGTAAGAAGAATGCTTCTAGCTACCCTTTTCAGTACTCCAATCATCAGCTCACGCACATCCCTAAGGTGACCTTACCTAATCCGAGGCACCAGCCGATGCATAGAGACGATCAAGAAGGTGACTCTAAATCTTATATCTACGAGTTCATGCATGAGCAAAGGCAAGCCAACAAAGAGATTCACGAGAAGATACACCGCATGTACTATGACCTGAATAGTAAGTTTGATTCTCTTGAATCACACGTGAAGCGGCTTGATCTCCAAGTAGCCCACATCGCCGGTTCAATCAAAAGGCCGATCGGAGTCCTTCCCGGCCAACCCGAGGTAAATCCAAGAAAAGAGCACATTGCCGCCATCACTCTTAGGAGTGGAACGCAACTAGATGAGGTGCAAATGCCGGAGGGAGCTGAGAAGGAGTCGACCCAGCATACAATCGTGATAGATGAGAATGAACCGGAAGTTAACAATGCGGCCAATGGAGAATTAGAAGAAGAAATCATCCCACCGTTGATATCTCGAGTGTACAAGCCGAAAGCACCTTTCCCTAGGGTTGTGAAGAAGCCTAAGAAGGAAAAGGAGCAGGCGAAGCTAAGAGATCTTGTGAGCCAGCTAAGTGTTAGGCTACCATTTGTCGACGCTTGCATGATCATACCGTCTTTGAAAAAGTACATGAAGAGTATCTTGACAAGCAACCTAAGCTTGGAAGAAGGTGTGATGTTGATAACTCAAGAATGCAGTGATGTGCTTCAAAACCAAATAACGGAGAAGCTTGATGATCCGGGCAGCTTTGTGTTATCTTGTCAAATCGGAGGTACAACTTTCAAGCGATGCCTTTGTGACTTGGGCTCTAGCGTGAATCTAATGCCTTACACGGTGGCCCGACGTCTTGGGATCACTAAATTCAGACCAACAAAGATTCAACTAGTCTTTGCGGATCGATCGGTTAGAAGACCGGTTGGAATTGTAACCGATGTTCAAGTCATGATCGGTAAATGTTCCATACCGGCTGATTTTGTGGTGTTAGAGCTTGATCAAGAGCCTAGAGACCCATTGATCCTTGGACGACCATTCTTAGCCACCGCCGGTGCCATAATTGACGTCAAAGGAGGAAAGATCGACTTGCATTTGGGAGACCTCGTGATGAAATTTCAAGTGGACAAGTCACTCGGCAAGCCGACAATAGACGGGCATTCGTTTTTGGTGGACAACATGGGCGAGGTTTCTGAAGGTATCTATCAAGAGCTCATCCGGAATGACCCATTAGAGATAGCGTTAACCGGGGGTGAAGGAGATGACGACCATTTGAACGAAGAAGCACACCGGCTGACCAAGATTCTAGATGGCGCTGCCACTTATGACAAACTAGTAGCATATATCGGCTTGGGGGAGGATGTAAAGAAGCCGGGAGCGACTAAGGACCTCACCAAAGCTTCGAATGATCCTTGGAGCGAGCATAGAGCACCCAAGGTCGAGCTTAAAGAGCTTCCAGTTGGACTAAGGTATGCGTTTCTTGGACCTAATAATACATATCCGGTCATTATCAATTCAAACCTAACCAATGTGGAGACGGCTCTATTGCTTTGTGAGTTGAGAAAACACCGTAAAGCCCTTGGGTATACCCTTGAGGATATCACGGGCATCTCTCCGGACCTATGTATGCACAGGATACACCTTGAGGATGAGTCAACATCGTCCATAGAACATCAAAGGAGGTTAAACCCGAACTTAAAAGATGTTGTGAAAAAGGAGATAATGAAACTCTTGGAAGCGGGGATCATATATCCAATCTCGGATAGTACGTGGGTGAGTCCGGTGCATGTGGTCCCTAAAAAGGGAGGAGTCACGGTGGTAAGGAACGAGAATGAGGAGCTGATCCCCACTAGAACAATCACCGGCCACCGAATGTGCATCGACTACCGCAAGCTCAATACCGCGACCCGGAAGGATCATTTCCCTTTACCATTTATAGACCAAATGCTAGAAAGGCTTGCTAACCACCCTTACTATTGTTTTCTAGATGGCTATTCAGGTTTCTTCCAAATACCAATCCATCTGGATGACCAAGAAAAGACAACATTTACATGTCCTTATGGCACATTCGCTTACCGGCGAATGCCTTTTGGGTTGTGCAATGCCCCGGCTACATTCCAAAGATGCATGATGTCTATCTTCACCGACTATATAGAAGACATAATGGAGGTATTCATGGATGATTTTTCAGTTTATGGCTCATCCTTTGATGCTTGTTTATCAAATCTTAGCAAGGTTCTCAAAAGATGCGAGGAGCAACATCTTGTCCTCAATTGGGAGAAATGTCATTTCATGGTGCGAGATGGGATAGTGCTTGGCCACCGGATATCAGAGAAAGGGATTGAAGTGGATAAGGCAAAGATAGAAGTCATGGTGACCTTAGAACCGCCAAAGAATGTAAAGGGAGTAAGGAGCTTCCTCGGACACGCCGGTTTCTATAGGAGATTCATCCAAGACTTCTCCAAGATCGCACGACCATTGACTCAGCTCTTGTGCAAAGACGTCCCATTTGAATTCGACGATGATTGCCTCACGGCTTTCAAGAAGATCAAGGCAGCACTAATAAGCGCACCGGTTGTACAATCACCGGATTGGGAGCTCCCGTTTGAGATTATGTGCGATGCAAGTGACTATGCTGTTGGTGCTGTGCTAGGACAAAGGAAGGAGAAGAAGCTTCATGTCATATACTATGCAAGCCGAACCTTGGATGAAGCACAATGCAACTACGCCACCACTGAGAAGGAGTTGCTCGCTATTGTCTTTGCGTTTGAGAAGTTCCGATCTTACCTTGTCGGATCTAAAGTGATCGTTCACACCGACCATGCTGCCCTCAAATACCTCCTATCCAAGAAAGATGCAAAACCACGTCTCATAAGGTGGATTCTCTTACTACAAGAGTTTGACTTAAAGATCGTCGATAGAAAAGGTGCGGAGAATAGTGTAGCCGACCACCTCTCCCGGATGAGGATAGAAGAGCAGCTCCCCATAAACGACTCATTGCCAGAAGAAACGGTCTATTCCGTCAGCGCCATACCAATCACAAGGATCACCAGCACACCACCACCCGTTCCGGCCAAGAAAATAGCCCTCGGTACACCTTGGTATAGCCACATAGCCAACTACCTTGCAGCCGACATTGAACCTCCGCAATTCTATGGCTACAAGAAGAAGAAGTTCTTAAAAGACATACGGTTTTACTTTTGGGATGAGCCGTACCTCTACAAGAAATGCCAAGATGGGATGTTCAGAAAATGTGTCCCGGAGGAAGAAATCCCGGGAATACTTCATGGTTGCCATGGATCAGCTTATGCCGGCCATTTTGCCACATTCAAGACGGTTTCAAAGGTTTTACAGGCCGGTTTCTGGTGGCCAACAATGTTCAAAGATGCCCAGGTATTCATTTCAAAATGTGATGCTTGTCAAAGGATGGGCAACATTAGCAAAAGAAATGAGATGCCACAAAACTTTATCCTGGAGGTAGAAGTCTTTGACGTGTGGGGAATTGATTTCATGGGACCCTTTCCCACGTCTTTTGGAGACCAATACATCCTAGTGGCTGTTGACTATGTGTCCAAGTGGGTGGAAGCTGTTGCCGCGCCAACAAATGACTCTAGTGTCGTTATCAAGCTGTTCAAATCGGTAATCTTCCCAAGGTTTGGAGTGCCGCGAGTTGTGATTAGTGATGGCGGTTCCCACTTCATAAACCGAGTGTTTGCCAAACTACTGAGAAAGTATGGAGTCAGACACAAGGTTGCAAGCCCGTATCACCCACAAACAAGCGGACAAGTGGAGATTTCCAACAGAGAGCTAAAGAACATCCTCCAAAAGACAACCGGGAAAACAAGGAAGGACTGGTCCGCCAAGCTAGATGACGCTCTTTGGGCTTACCGGACAGCCTTCAAGACACCACTAGGAACAACACCTTTCCATCTTGTTTACGGGAAAGCATGCCACTTACCAGTAGAGTTGGAATATAAGGCGGCTTGGGCAGTCAAGGAGCTTAACTTCAATCTCAAAACCGCAGCTGAGAGGCGCTTGATTCAACTAAATGAATTGGAAGAGATAAGAAATCTGGCATATGAGAACACAAAGATTTACAAAGAGAGGACTAAGGCGTTTCATGACCGGAAGATAGTACCAAAGTCTTTTGCTCCAAACGACCAGGTTTTGCTCTTTAATTCACGGCTCAAGCTCTTTCCCGGTAAACTCCGCTCAAGATGGTCCGGCCCGTTCAAGATAAAAGAGGTGAAACCATATGGAGCAGTGGTTCTTTGGGACCCTAGTGGAGGAGACTTCACTGTCAACGGACAGAGGCTAAAGCCGTACTTAGCAAACACGGACAAAGGAGAAGAAGAGGTCATCCCCTTAGCCGATCCACCTAACGCCTAACCCGTCAAGAGTCAAGCTAGATGACTTTAAAACAAGCGCTTTGTGGGAGGCAACCCACACGGTATTTTTCTTTTCCTTTCTCATTTTTAGTTTTCACATCACTATTGCATGCATTTTGTTAGGATGAGACACCAAGAGGAGACCAAACAAGGACATGTCCCACCCTTTCATCCCACCCTTGTCCAAACCGACACCAAGGAGCGGGCAACACCTGGGACTAATAAAGAAGGGAAGCAGAATCATTTCGGACAAAGAAAATCACCAAACGGTCGCGTAAAATTCAAGCTATTCCATCCGGCGTGCTTTTCTCGGCCACACGGGTGCAAAGGAGTACACACTTGACCTATCTCACAATCCGTGTTACCAAAGTCCACCAAACTTCACAGGCGACCAGACAATACCATATTGGTCGGCAAATCCAAAAGATAGGACGGAGAAATGTGAACGGATGAGGAGATACGCACGAATGCCACATCCGGTCGATGGCGGGTAACCGAAGGCCGGCAAAAACCAAAATCACGGCATGGCGACACCACCACCTGGAAATGGATTCTTGCAGCTTCACAATCACTATTCCAAAAGAAAATCATGGAACGAACGAGCCAAATTTAAGGACGGTCAAAAATCTCTTCCCGGAGCCGTTTCCACCACGTTGTGAAGGAAATCTTACACCGTTCATCCATTTGACCTCAAACTTCACCAGTGCTCATAAAATATGAAGTTGGTCGGAGGAATTTCAAGCTCGGTCAGGAAATTCGTCACCGTTTGCGCTGTGGTCTATTGCACCCTCTTCGGACCGTCCGGATGGCCACCAAATGATGAATCTCCCATACCGCTCGTTTGTTTGACATGAAACTTCACCAATGCTCCTAAAATATATGATTGGTCGGTGGAATTTCAAGATAGGTCGACGGAATGTTGACGGTTCGAGCTGTGGTCCATCCCATCACCTTACGGCCGTCCGAGAGATCCACCCGACACAGGATTTTCACATTTGCTCGACCAAACGATCTGCAACTTCACCAGCGGCTCTACACCATCATATTGGACGGTAAATTTTCAATCCCGTTCATGAAATTCTTAACGGTTTGTCATGTGGTTCATAGTGCTCATTCCGGGTCGACCGAATGAGACATACACGACCTAAATGCAAACCAATGGATTTCGGGCCTTGACCTTCAACACTTACCGACCAATCCTGTCTCCAGCGGAGCCCCAATCAGTCCTATGACCCTGATCTTAATAACAATTGGTCATCACTTGGTAACATCATTCTAACCTTTCCCTTTTTCAAATCTATTACGTATTCCACCTCTCTTAATCTGATTTTTCTTACACCGGGACGGTGCAAGTTAAGTCTGGGGGGATTATACTAATGAGTTTGTTCATTTTGACATTTCATCTTGCATCATTTTTCTTTTCATTGAGTCGTTTTTATTGAGTCAAAATTTTTGTCGAGAATTATAACCTTATCTTGGACCTAACCATTGTTGTGTCTATGTTTAAGTGACCATTGATCAGTATTTGGCAGTCCACTTCATCACATGTGCACCATGAGTGGATCGATCTACCAGAAACATCCACATCTCTAAGGGCATAAGAAGGATCCATTTTTGACTCCGCACCTTAATGAACTTAACCTTCTCGGCTAGGGGCTTGGTTTTACAAAGGGCACGACTCCTCATCCTCACCAATTAGTGAAAGTCTATGTGAGTTCGGTTTCCCCTCTCTCTCCCCTTCAAATTTAAGAAAAAGCATCGAGGTCCAAGTAACCGGGGATTAGGTGGCAACCACCATCAATACTCGCGTCTATGGAAGGTCATTTGATTCAAGTAACCGGGGATTAGGTGGCTACAACCATCAATACTCGCGTCTATGGAAGATCATCTAAAACCTCCACAAAGAGGAGAAGAAGTCGAATAAAAAAATACCATGCTACCCTAAAAAAGGGATGAATCGACTTAAGAAGTGAGAAGAGAGAGAGGTGAGGCATGAGCCGAGACAAGTGTCTAAACACAAGAGGATGAGTAAGAGTCCCTAAACCCTTTGATCGATATTCCCTAGTTGAGACCACACCTTTAGAAACTAAAGGAGTCAAAGGTGGAGAATTTGGATGGCCTAAAGAGAAGTGGATTGCTTTGGGACGATTGCAAAACTCACGGTATGTACTTCCTTGTTCTTAATTCTTAATGCCGCTGCTGATTTATGTGGATCACTAAGATAAATGTCGACATGGATTTCCAAAAGATTTGAGAGTTCTCACGTTTTCAAACCTCTTTTCCTTTCTTAGTTTGCTTGAGGACAAGCAAAGGCTAAGTCTGGGGGAGTTGATATCATCATATTTTGCATGTTTTTACTTAGTATTTTCATATGTTTTCAAATGCTTTCAATAAGGTTTTATACCTTTGGAGGTAGTTTTCTTGTATTTGTTGGTTTTGGAGTCTTAACAGGTTAAAACATCAAAAAGGAATCAAAAGGGAGCAAAAGAGCCTCAAACCGTGATCCATGCAAGTTTCCAAGTCAAGAGCATCATTATAACTCCATTTGTCCGATTCTCGTATTCGGACAGAACCGGAGCATCCGAAAGATAACCGCGGCAAGGGGTCTTCCCGACGTCCAAAAATCATGATCTTGGTCTTGATGGATAGATATTTGAGTCATGCATCACGTAGAAGTAGAATCAAGCCATTTGGATCAACCATCAAGGAGAAATTCATTTTCTACCGAGACGTGTCCGTATAGCGACAAGATGAAGCCCATGGAGGATCTCGCGTGTCTAAAGGCCCGGGATACCGCGGCATGGACTTTGGCTCGCTAGAGAAGAGGCTTAGATATTATTTGGAGGTTTCCTTGGCCTTATCTCGGCCCATACACGTCGCAAAAGATTGACTCCGGCTCATCGGAAAGTTTCCTTTTCCGGCACCACGAAGACCTAAGCGATTCCTTACCTATATATACAAGTTTTTAGCCTCAGAAAAAGAGGGAGAGCGTGAGCGCCGTCAGAGGAGAAGAGAGAGCTGTCCTAGAAGCAGAGAGAAGTGGCCTTCTCAAGATCCAAGACGCACACACACTTGTTCTTAACAAATCCTTACACTTGTTCTTTCTCTTTGACTTTTGTATTGAATCCGAGAGAGTATTGAGGAGGAATCGACCTTGTTCTTCGACCTAGAGAAGCTTTCTTCACCCTTTCTCTCTTTTTCATTACTTATCATGTCTATACTCATCATGCCTTGTGTTAACCGCGCCATGATTGAGTAGTTTACCCGCTAGGTTAAGGGCTAAGCCGAAAGGCTCATGAATTTGTTAACTTGATCTTTTGAGTTGGGATAATTTATTTGGTTTCATCACCTTTACTTGAGCATAATGCCGCTTGCTTTTCTGATCAATTAGCATCGGATCTTGGGTTAATATACTCTCCAAAAGCTTGTTATATTACCGGACTTAGTATTTGGTGAGCGGTGAATCATAACCACCGAAAGATGAGTTGTGAATCACCGTGAACAATCATAACTTGAACACCTTTAATGCATGTTTTCAACTTGTAATAACCATCGAAAGTTGAGTCTATTAGGTTGATTTAACATAGTAGTTTGATCCACGAAAGTGGGATAACTATACCTTTGTGTTATGAGTTCATGAACGGTTTCTATCATATCCCTTCCATTTGATTTACTTGTTAATGATTCATGATTGCCTTGAGGTTAGCCCAATGCCTAGTATCTCCACTTATTGATTTCCATTTCTCTCTACTTGTTTGCCACTTTCATTCTAGCTAAAATCCGAACCAAACACCATTTTGTTTTAGCTTGATTCAACCTCCTCACAATTTGTAGTACAACCGATAGGTCCTTGTGGATTCGATCCCATCTATACTTACCTCGTTGCTGTGCACTTGCAGGTAGCTCTAGTGGGTAAAACTTGAAGCAATCCCACGCTCACACCAAGTTTTTTGATGCATGCTAGGTTGTGGGATGAATGCAAGTAAATAAACCCTAAGCAAAAACATAGTTGCAAGTGCACAACATGTTGTTGTAGTACTTAGGGGTCGATCCACAAGAGAATGCGAATTACATGCTACACATTTTAAAGACTTGGCCGAGCTAAATCAACAATATGCAATGGGGGTTTTGTACTTTGTTTTATAAGTAAATAACAATGCAAGACTATACAAGCAACATCATTAGATCAAAAGATAATCCGCAAAAGACATAAGCCAAGTCGATTGAAAAGTTTGTTAAAATCCGATTCTTATGAACACAAAACACTAGAGTGTGGCCATTCCACTTTCATGGATCCGACCACCTATGTTTCTTAAACCAATGGACTCAGCTTTCGCATGGTCATTGTAGAGTGAAACATGCCTTAAGACTAAGTAATGATTGTTCACAAAACTCCTTAGGTCTATTTTCATAGCCTAAGACGAATTGCCCATCAAATACTAGATCCGGAGATATAACAAGCTTTTGGAGAGTATATCAACCTTGAATCAAGCCGCTAGTTAGCTACTCTAACAACAAGCTTTAGGTATGAATAAAGATGGTGAACCATAAGGTTTCCCTTTCTTTAACAACCGATGCACGATGGCTTATCATGTCATGTCTTTCTTGAAAGATCCATGATTCAATGATGAGTCAAAAGGAGTAGAGAGGATCCCATGATTCTAATGGAGAGAGGCGGAGTGATAGAGATCAAACCGTGGCTCTTCCATAGAGAGAAACCCCTAAACCTAGACTTAAAACTTATCTAAACATGCGAGTATGTACAAGATGCAAAAGAAGAAGAAGAAAGAACAAGGAGACCACCTAAGTGGCTCCGGTTTATTGACTGAAAGAAGAAGAGAGTTGTGTCTATTGATTCGTGATGATGATACAAGAGGCTAAAAGCGAGTATATATAGGAGAGGGGAGGCTTAGGTCGGCCGAGTTAATGCGCGGGCAAGAAGAGGAATGTTTCCTTTTTCTTCACCCGGGTGAACTTGCTCACCAAGTCTTGCTCAAGTCGGCGCCGCTGCTTCCTGATCGCGTGAAAGAGTGTGGGCTTGAGTCTTGATGAAGTCTAGGCTTGGCCCGCAGTGATCCCGGTCCATTTCGCTCATCCAAGCTCCATGGGCTTCACTTACTCGCCAGACGGACATGCCTTGGGAGAAAAAGATCCTAGGCCGCATTTCTGCTCCAAATAGCCCAATTCCACTTCGTCGCGACGCATGACTCATTTATCTATCTTTCCATATAAAGATCTCATGATTTGGACGTAGGAAAGACCCTTTTGCCGCGGTCATCTTTCGGGCGCTTCGATTCTGTCCGAATGCGGAAACCGGCTAACTTGAGTTTTGTTGAAGCTCTTGACTTGGGAGCTTGCATGGATCATTGTTTTAAGCTCTTTTGCCTTCTTTTTGCCATTTTGACCTGTTTGCTTCCCAAAACCACAATATACAAGAAAACTACCTCTTGGATACAAAATCATTATTATTGGGTAAGAAAATATAAAGAAAACCAAGGTAAAAACATGTAAAATATGGATATATCAACTCCCCCAGACTTAGCCTTTTGCTTGTCCTCAAGCAAACTAAGAAAGGAAAAGAGGTTTGAAAACATGAGAACTCTCAATGCATTTTGAAAATCCACGTTTAGCTTATGTTTTAGTAATCCACATGAAAAACGGTTTTTGGCTTTATGATGAGGAACATAAGTACTTACTTTGAGTTTAGCAGTCATCCCAAAGTAACCCACACTCCATATGACCATCCGGGCTCACCTCCTTTGACTCCTTTAGTTTTTAAAGGTGTAGTCTCAACTAGGGGATATCGATCAAAGGGTTTATGATCTCTTTCTCATCCTCTTGTGCTTAAACACTTGTCTTGGCTCTTGCTTCACCTCTCTCTCTTCTCACTTCTTAAGTCGGTTCATCCCTTTTTTAGGGTAAGAAGGTATTTTTTTATCCGACTTCTTCTCCTCTTTGTGGAGGTTTTTGATGGATCTTCCATAGACGCGAGTATTGATGGTGGTAGCCACCTAATCCCCGGTTACTTGGATCGAAGGGTCTTTCATAGACGCGAGTATTGATGGTGGTAGCCACCTAATCCCCGGTTACTTGGACCTTGGTGCTTTTTCTTAAATTGAAGGGGAGAGAGAGGGGAAACCGAACTCACGTAGACTTTCACTATTTGGTGAGGATGAGGAGTTGTTCCCTTTGTAAAACCAAGCCCCTAGCTGAGAAGGTTAAGTTCATTAAGGTGCGGAGTCAAAGGTGGATCCTCCATTGGCTTTTTGGAAATGTGGCCATTTTTGGTGGACCGATCCGCTCAAAGTGTACATTGAGTGAATGTGTTGCCAAATACTGTTTCAATGGTCACTTAAACATTAGTGTAACATGGTTAGTTTCAAAGGAAAGGTCATGATTCTCGGACAAAATTTTGACTCAATAAAACGACTCAAAGGGAAAAGGGAAAAAGAAAAATCAAAAAGAACAAACGTGTTAGTAATCCCCCCAGACTTAACTTGCACCGTCCCGGTGGAAGCAAATCCAATTAAGAGGGGTGAAAAAGAAAGTTGAATTTGTTGGGAAAGTGTTTCGGAGTGTGTACCAAAGTCCGACCATAGGTCATGAAGAGTGGGTTTGCATTGTGAAGTGACTCTAAGTGAGATATGACAACATCAAATCACGCCTTAGATCCATTTGGTCGGTGAGTTTTCAATCTGAGGGTGTGATGCCGTCCGGTGTGCAGTGTGGTCGTGTAAGGCCCGTGTATCGGCCAAAAATGAAGGCTGTGGACCACATGATAAACCGTTAAGAATTTTATGAACGGGATTGAAAATTTACCGTCCAATATGATGGTGTAGAGCCGCTGGTGAAGTGTGAGGTCAAACGAACGAGCGGATTTGAGAATTTGTCATCGGGTGGATTCATCGGCTGGCCGGAAGGTGATGGAGATGACCGCAGCCTGAACCGTGAACAATTCTCCGACCGATATTGAAATTCCACCGACCAATCATATATTTTAGGAGCCGTGGTGGAGTTTCAGGTCAAACAAACGAGCGGTTTGGGAGATTCATCATTTGGTGGCCATCCGGACGATCCGGAGAGGGTGTAATAGACCACAGCCCAAACGATAATGAATTCCTAGACCGAGCTCGAAAATCTGTCGACCAACCTGATATTTTATGACCACGGGAGAAGTTTGAGGGCAAACGGACGGGCGGTTTGAGATTTCCTTCACAAAATGGTCAATACGGCTCCGGGAAGGGTTTGCGTGACTTCTCTTGGGATTGGCTCGTTCGATCTTGGATCTTCTTCTGGAAAAGTGTTAGTGAGGCTCCAATAAGTCATTCCCAGCTGGTTGCCGCACCTATGTCGTGATTTGGGTTTTGTCGACCATTTGGTGCCCGCCATCGACCGGATTAGGGCTTCCAAGCATATCTCCTGAACCGTCGACTTTTCGTCGTCCTATCTTTTGGATTTGCCGACCAACATGGTGTCGTCTGGTCGCCTGTGAAGTTTGGTGGACTTTGGTTGAGCCGTTTGTGAGATGGGTCGATTGGGTCCTCCGTGTTACCCGTTTGTCCGGGAGAATGCTGCCGGACTTGATATCTTCCATATGACTCGACCGTGTTGTGAATTTCTTCCACCGATTGATCTCCGTAATCTTCCTTGTGCATCCGAAGGTGGTGACTGCTATGTTGGTGCTCCGGAACAAGGGCGGGATGATATGGGTGGGATAACTCGACTTCATTAAGTTCCGGCTCATGAAACGTGCAAAACTCCTTTGATGGTCTTCTTTGGTACTTATCCTAAAACATTTTTATTATTTTTTTTTTATTTTTTTTTTTTATGGATTTGATAAAATTCCCAACAAAAATTCAAGTTAATAAAAACCAAATCAAAAGTTAAAAAGAAAAGAAAAGAAAAATATGGGTTGCCTCCCATAAGCGCTTGTTTTAAGTCTTTTTAGCTCGACTCCTTGTGTTCCTTAAGTGTTAGGCAAGTGTGGAGGCTGTAGGAAGCTCCTAGTGCTGGATGGATCCGAGTGCATCTTGTCTTGTAACACTTCTTTGATCAAGTAACCTTGTTGTGAGCCTTCTCCTCCACTTGTGTACCGAAATCTTTTTGATGAAAAACCCGGAGGTGCAGCAACATAGTAGGTGTCCTTGTCAACATTAGCTAGTGAGATCCTCCTGTTCGGCCAATCCATGATTGCTCCAGCCGTTGCTAAGAAAGATCTTCCAAGTAAAAGAGCTTGGTCCTCCGGATCCTCCATAGTAACAACATAGAAATCGGCTGGAATGATGCAATCTTCAAAGTCAAGCGGAACATCTTTTACCTTGCCAAGTGGTTTGAATGAAGAGCTGTTGGCAAGCTTTATCCCCATGTTTGTCCGCTCCATGGTCTCAATCAGACCCAAACTTCTTGCTATTACCGCCGGCATGAGGTTCACACTTGAACCGGAATCGCATAGTGCATCATCAAAGAATTTGCCATTGATGGAGCAATGTATAAGAAAGTAACCTGGGTCATGAAGCTTATGCAACGTCCTTGGCTTAGGCATTCCCTTTCTTGCTTCATCATACATTTCCTCCACTTCGGCTAAGCTCCAATCGTTGCTCCACACAAAGTCTTGTAAGTAGGGGCTCTTGTTGCAAGCAATATCGAATGGCATGTTGCAAGGAAATCTTCGTGCAATGAAGTTGAAATCATCAATAATGTGATTAGATGATGATCTCTTCTTCCTCTTCTCCTTCGGGAATGGTGGTTGTGGAGCTCTTGGAGAGATTGGTGTACCTTCCGGCAATCTATTTCCTCTTATCCTTGCCGTGCGTTTGCCTTGTCCTCTATCATCCTCGTCCCAAACAACTCTTGAATTAGTTTCTTTAACACCAAAGGCAGCTAGGGCTTTGTCCGGTTTTGAATCGGCCGCCTTTGTGTCTTTCAAAGCTCGGATCTTCTCATCCACATCCGTCAAGCGTTTGGTGAGGTCTTCGACTCCTTTGGAGACTCCTCCGGTTCTATCTTGCCATAATGTGGTCTTTTCAAATAAATCTTTGTGTCTCTCCTCCACATTGTGCTTCAAGTCATCGAGCAACACCTTGAATTGTTTTTGTCCTTCCACCAATACTAACATAGTTGAATAAAGCTCTTGCTCCTTTTGGTTAACCTCCGAGGCTCTCTTCTTAGCTTGGTGAGCTATAAGTGCGATTGAGTTGAGGCTCTCGGTTGTGCCATTGAGGTCATCTTCTAGGCTGGTGATCTTCTCATCCAAGTGGCTATCCATCTCTTTTGAATTGAGGCTCATGTCTCGGATTGCCTTGGTGTTGTCTCCGACGGTTGCGGTTTGCTTCTTCAGCTCCTCCTCTACTTCAATACACCTTGATTCAACTCTCTCCACTTGGTCAGAGAGGGTTTCAAACTTCCCATCAAGGTCATACCTTAGAAACTCTAACCTCGTCTCAAGACGTTGGTTAGATTTTCTTTGGAGTTCCATGAAATCTTCCATCATGGCTTTGAGATTGTCATCTCTTCGCCGGTTAAGCGCGTGCTCTTGGTATGTGGGAAGGTCGGGGCGCGGACGGTGGTGATGATGAGGCGGCTGGTGAAGTCGGCCTTGATAAACCGGTGATCGGTTTTGATGATAGTGATGATGTTCTTCTCGGCTAGTCTCGGCAAAGAGCGGATGGTGGAAATTTGGTGGGATTGGCATGGGGATGAAGTCTCCGGCCGGTTTTGGATGGTGTGGCCGTCTTTGGACTTCGTGGGGAAGTGGGTTTCTCCTTTCAAAGCGGTTACTCACACTTGAGTGGTGGCTCATCCTAAGAAACACAAGGAAGTAAAAGTAAGTTAATAAACATGAAACAAAAGATTTAGGCTTAGCTTTTGATCTCATGAACGTGTAGATGCAATGCACTCCCCGGCAACGGCGCCAAAATACTTGATGCATGCTAGGTTGTGGGATGAATGCAAGTAAATAAACCCTAAGCAAAAACATAGTTGCAAGTGCACAACATGTTGTTGTAGTACTTAGGGGTCGATCCACAAGAGAATGCGAATTACATGCTACACATTTTAAAGACTTGGCCGAGCTAAATCAACAATATGCAATGGGGGTTTTGTACTTTGTTTTATAAGTAAATAACAATGCAAGACTATACAAGCAACATCATTAGATCAAAAGATAATCCGCAAAAGACATAAGCCAAGTCGATTGAAAAGTTTGTTAAAATCCGATTCTTATGAACACAAAACACTAGAGTGTGGCCATTCCACTTTCATGGATCCGACCACCTATGTTTCTTAAACCAATGGACTCAGCTTTCGCATGGTCATTGTAGAGTGAAACATGCTTTAAGACTAAGTAATGATTGTTCACAAAACTCCTTAGGTCTATTTTCATAGCCTAAGACGAATTGCCCATCAAATACTAGATCCGGAGATATAACAAGCTTTTGGAGAGTATATCAACCTTGAATCAAGCCGCTAGTTAGCTACTCTAACAACAAGCTTTAGGTATGAATAAAGATGGTGAACCATAAGGTTTCCCTTTCTTTAACAACCGATGCACGATGGCTTATCATGTCATGTCTTTCTTGAAAGATCCATGATTCAATGATGAGTCAAAAGGAGTAGAGAGGATCCCATGATTCTAATGGAGAGAGGCGGAGTGATAGAGATCAAACCGTGGCTCTTCCATAGAGAGAAACCCCTAAACCTAGACTTAAAACTTATCTAAACATGCGAGTATGTACAAGATGCAAAAGAAGAAGAAGAAAGAACAAGGAGACCACCTAAGTGGCTCCGGTTTATTGACTGAAAGAAGAAGAGAGTTGTGTCTATTGATTCGTGATGATGATACAAGAGGCTAAAAGCGAGTATATATAGGAGAGGGGAGGCTTAGGTCGGCCGAGTTAATGCGCGGGCAAGAAGAGGAATGTTTCCTTTTTCTTCACCCGGGTGAACTTGCTCACCAAGTCTTTCTCAAGTCGGCGCCGCTGCTTCCTGATCGCGTGAAAGAGTGTGGGCTTGAGTCTTGATGAAGTCTAGGCTTGGCCCGCAGTGATCCCGGTCCATTTCGCTCATCCAAGCTCCATGGGCTTCACTTACTCGCCAGACGGACATGCCTTGGGAGAAAACGATCCTAGGCCGCATTTCTGCTCCAAATAGCCCAATTCCACTTCGTCGCGACGCATGACTCATTTATCTATCTTTCCATATAAAGATCTCATGATTTGGACGTAGGAAAGACCCTTTGCCGCGGTCATCTTTCGGGCGCTTCGATTCTGTCCGAATGCGGAAACCGGCTAACTTGAGTTTTGTTGAAGCTCTTGACTTGGGAGCTTGCATGGATCATTGTTTTAAGCTCTTTTGCCTTCTTTTTGCCATTTTGACCTGTTTGCTTCCCAAAACCACAATATACAAGAAAACTACCTCTTGGATACAAAATCATTATTATTGGGTAAGAAAATATAAAGAAAACCAAGGTAAAAACATGTAAAATATGGATATATCAAGGGAGCCAGGGCATATCAAGCCCTTGTGTTCCAAGTTGCAGCAGGTGTCAGTGGCGTCGGTTCAGCCGGTGGCGCATATTGCAGCAGTGCAGACGGTGGAGCAGTTAAGAGCAGCGCCGCGGGTGTACTCTTCGGCAGAGGTGGGCCAGACCAGTCAGTCAGGCTAGATCACAGGTAAAATTCTGATTCAGACTTCGTAAATTCTTAGGGTAGAATTGTGGTGTGGTTGTCTGTTCTCTATTTTACTGTGATAGTGTTTAGGGTTCTCAACACTTGTGAATGTGTAGGGACCTTGTTAGTGGGTGGTGTTGAGTCTCACGTGCTGTTTGACTCGGGAGCATCGAACTGCTTCATTACTCCGGAGTGTGCCGAGAGTAGAGGTATCCAGAGTAGCGCTGGTGAGCGCAAGGATTTGATCAAGGTTGCCGGTGGAGGTTTCCTGACTACTTTGGGCCGTGCTAGAGCAGTCGACGTTCAGATTGCAGGGCAGTCTATGCCAGCAGACTTGGTCATCAGTCTGGTCGAGCTGTATGACATGATTTTGGGGATGGACTGGCTGTCGTGTTACAGAGTTCATCTAGATTGCTTCAGAGGCAGAGTGGTGTTCGAACGAGATGCAGGGAGGTTGGTTTATCAGGGTGTGAGACCGACTTCACGGAGTCTTGTGATCTCGGCTATTCAGGTTGAGCAGATGTTAGGGCGAGGTTGCGAGGCGTATTTGGCGACGATAGTGATGTCGGAGTCTAGTGGTGAGGTGACTCTTGAGGGCATTGAGGTTGTCCGGGAGTTCGAGGATGTGTTTCGGTCACTGAAGGGGTTGCCACCATCTCGATCAGATCCCTTCACGATTGAGTTAGAGCCCGGGACAGCTCCAATATCGAAGACACCTTACAGGATGGCGCCAGCAGAGCTGCCAGAGCTGGCAGAGCTGAAGAAGCAGCTAGAGGACCTTTTGAGTAAAGGGTTCATCAGACCGAGTGTTTCACCGTGGGGAGCACCAGTGTTGTTTGTGAAGAAGAAGGATGGCAGTTTCCGGTTGTGCATCGATTACCGGGGGCTCAACCGAGTCAAAGTGAAGAACAGGTATCCACTCCCTAGGATTGATGAGTTGTTGGATCAGTTGAGGGGTGCTACCTGGTTCTCCAAGATTGACTTGGCATCGGGTTATCATCAGATCCCAATAGATGAGGCAGATGTTTGCAAGACGTTGTTCAGGACGAGGTATGGGCACTTCGAGTTTGTAGTCATGCCTTTTGGGTTGACTAATGCGCCGGCAGCGTTTATGAGGTTGATGAACGACGTGTTCAGGGAGTTTTTGGACGTGTTCGTTATCATTTTCATTGATGACATCTTAGTGTATTCCAGGAGTCCAGAGGAGCATGCGACTCACTTGAGGCTGGTTATGGAGAAGCTTCGAGAGCAGAAGCTGTTTGCTAAGTTGAGCAAGTGCAGCTTTTGGCGGAGAGAGATGGGGTTTCTTGGCCATATCGTTTCTGCAGAGGGAGTGTCTGTGGATCCGGCTAAGATCGAGGCTATCAGAGATTGGCCTAGACCGAGTAGTGCTACCGAGATCAGGAGTTTTCTGGGTTTAGCAGGATACTACAGGAGGTTTGTCAGGGGCTTTGCGAGTATATCTCAGCCGATGACGAGGTTGACAGGCAAGGATGTGCCGTTTGTGTGGTCGCCAGAGTGCGAGGAGAGCTTTGGGAAGCTCAAGGAGATGTTGACTAGTACACCAGTGTTGGCATTACCCGATCCGGGGAATCCTTATATGGTGTATACAGATGCTTCAGGTGTTGGGTTAGGTTGTGTCTTGATGCAGGAGGGCAGAGTGATTGCTTATGCTTCGAGGCAGTTGCAGGGCAGTGAGTGCAACCGCCCTACACACGATCTTGAGTTGGGAGCGGTGGTCTTTGCACTCAAGATTTGGAGGTCTTATCTTTATGGTGGTGCAGTGCAGATCTTTACAGATCGCAAGAGTTTGCAGCATATCTTTACTCAGCCTTTGCTGAATGCGAGGCAGACGCGTTGGGTGGAGTTTCTGGCAGATTATGATCTGGATATTGTGTATCATCCAGGCAAGGCCAACTTGGTGGCAGATGCATTGAGTCGACGGCGAGTTGATTCAGCTAGAGAGCAGGATGTGGAGACTTTGGTCAGCGAGATTCGTACATTGAGGCTTTATGCGATTTCAGAGGAGCCTTTGGGTTTAGAGGCAGCTGATCAGGCAGACTTACTCAGTAGGATCAGAGTGGCTCAGCAGTATGATCAGGGTTTGGTGGATGCATCGCGGGCAGCTGGTTCTGAGTATGAGGTCTCGGCGAATGGGACGATATTGGTTCGTGGGCGAGTTTATGTGCCCAAGGACGAGGAGTTGAGACGAGTGGTCTTGAGAGAGGCTCATGCGAGCAAGTTTTTGATTCATCCGGGTGCGACCAAGATGTACCGTGACCTCAAACGGTACTATCACTGGGTTGGGATGAAGAGGGATGTGGCAGATTGGGTTGCGAGGTGCAACACGTGTTCGTTGGTCAAGGCAGAGCATCAGGTTCCAGGTGGACTTTTGCAGAGCTTACCCATTCCAGAGTGGAAGTGGGATATGATCACGATGGATTTTGTGGTGGGATTACTTATCTCACGGACGTTTGATGCGATTTGGGTCATTGTGGATCGTTTGACCAAGTCTGCGCATTTCTTGGCCATCAAGAAGACAGACGGAGCTGCTGTTTTAGCTAGGAAGTTTATGCGAGAGGTTGTGAGGTTGCATGGTGTGCCAGCTAGTATAGTGTCGGATAGAGATCCGAGATTTGCCTCAGAGTTTTGGAGGGCATTTCAGACAGAGATGGGCACCAAGGTGCATATGAGTACAGCGTATCATCCGCAGACAGATGGGCAGTCAGAGAGGACTATCCAGACCTTGGAGGATCTGTTGAGGATGTGTGTGTTGGATTGGGGTGGCCATTGGGCTGATCATCTGTGTTTGGCGGAGTTTGCCTATAACAACAGTTTTCAGTCTAGTATTGGCATGGCCCCTTATGAGGCTTTGTATGGGAGGCCATGTAGGACACCCTTATGCTGGACCCAAGTGGGGGAGCGCAGCCTGTTTGGGGCTACCTTTGTTCAGGAAACGACGGAGAAGATTCGTATTTTGAGGCTGAACATGAAGGAGGCTCAGGATAGACAGGGAGTTATACAGATAGGCGGCGACGTGAGCTTGAGTTTCAGGTGGGAGATAGAGTGTATCTCAAGATGGCTATGTTGAGGGGCCCTAACAGGTCCATAGCAGAGAAAAAACTCAGTCTGCGGTTTATGGGTCCGTTCCCGGTGGTGGAGCGAGTTGGACCAGTGGCTTATCGGTTGGAGCTGCCACCGATTATGAGCGCCTTTCACAAGGTGTTTCATGTGTCTATGTTGCGGAGGTGTCTGCATCCTTCAGAGGAGTTGGTGGCTGAGATTCCAGAGGATCTTCAGCCAGATATGACAGTTCCGGCGGTTCCTGTGAGGATTCTCGAGAGGGGAGTCAAGGTTCTGCGGAACAAGAGAGTGCCATTGTTGAGAGTCTTGTGGGACTGTAGTGGCACTGAGGAGGAGACTTGGGAGCCAGAGGCAAGATGAAGCTGAAGTTCAGGAAGTGGTTCGACAAGCAGATGATCGAGTGAGCTTCTTCGTCTTTGTGGTTCTAGTGTGATAGCGTGGTGCTATGTTTTGTTATTGTTGTTGGACTTATGTATTTTCGTTTTGGAGTTGTAACGATATACATTTTTGAGTTATATGAGATGGTGTTTTCCTCATTTTTGGTTTTGTGGTTTGGATGTTACAAGTGTGTTGACCAGTGGGTCGTGAGAATATCTTTCCATCTATGTCGTAAACATTTTCGAATTTTTACTCTAAGGGCGTGGTGTCCCCGAATAACACATTGCCAAGAGATAGTGTTCTCTGATAGGCTTGTACGAGAGGGTCGCTACCTAAAGTATAAGTGATATGTTTACTTACTAGTACTAGTGTGTTGCGTAGTAAGTAACGAGAGGATAGTGTTCTCCGGCAGAGTAGAGTTAAGAGTAAAGATATTTGGGAAATGTATGTATGGCATAGAAATAGATGTGAGTCTCGGGGATCAAGTGAGGATCTCCTGTTTTTGGCCAGGTGGGCCGGATTATGTCGTATGTGGTAGACGAGTGTGTCGTCTGTGGTAGACGTGTTGTGTTGGGATTCGAGGACGAATCCAGTTTAGTGGGAGAGAATTGTAACATCCGTGAATCAATCTATCGCTTTTGGGAAGCGGTGTCGATCGACACCAGGGGTAGTGTCGGTCGACACCAAAGGTTAAAATCGATTTCGGTTCGATTTGAGTGGTTCGGTTATCGCCGGTTAAGTGGGGAAAACCTTTGTGTCGCGATATAAAAGTGGTGGCCGCGTGGGTTTTGTCGTTTTTGGAGAAAACAAAGAGAAAAAGGAGGCTGAGAGCTTTTGGGGAGATTCTGGAGCTTTGTGGTTGATCTGTGGTGGGTTTGTGTTGTTCTTCATCTCCTTCTTCCTCCTAATCCTTTGTCAAGGTGAGTGCATGACCGTAGGCTCGCATATAAGAGGATTTGTGGATGTGGATCATGATTTGGTAGAGTTATGTGGTTTTTCGTGTTGTTTTGTGTGATATTCGCGGGTTGAATCGCGTGTAGTGTGTTGATTTCGTGATTTGGGTGTTTCTGTGTTGAAAATCGAAGTTGGTGTCGATCTCCTGGATCGGTGTCGATCGACACCAAGCCGGTGTCGGTCGACACCAAACGGGCAAGGTGTCGACCGACACAGGTGTGTGTCGATCGACACAGTCAGGTCTAATCCGGTTATCTGGCGGTTTAAGATATCAATTGGATTAAGTGGTTTAATCCGGTTTAACTGTAATTAAGTGGTTTAATTCGAGAATTAATTAATAATTGGTGAAATTAATTAATTAAATGATTTAAAAATAATTGTGGAAATTATTTTAAGTGTTTAAAAATTATCATTTAATTGTGGTAATTATTTAATAATTAAGGTGAAGGATTTAATAATTGTGGTAATTATTAATATTAATGAAAATTGTTAAAAGTGCGTAACTGGCCTGTAGGCGGGGTTATTATTATTGATTTCTTTCGAGAATTTCCGCATCGATAATTTTTTTTTTTTTTTTAAAAGCTTGGTTGTTTCACATATAAGGGTTAGTTAGACTTCATTAGTAGACTTCATAGTTAGACTTCGTTATGAAGTCTGAAACTAAAAAAAAAAAACATAAATTTTACCTTGGTATATTAAGGAATAACCCTAATTTTATAGAAACAAAATCTGTATCTTGCTGCGCTTTTCTCTCTCTCATCTCTCCTTGAACCTCGGCCACTTCTTCTCGACTAAGCAAAGCCACTCGCCGCTTCTTCTTGCCTGAGCTAATCAGTCACCGTTTGTTTACCATTATCCGGTAAACCATCATTTTTCTCTCCATAAAAGATCTGGGTACAGATCTGAACCACATACATAACATGTTAGATTTGTTTCCGCGCAGGTTGCCTTTGAATCCGTTGGTTGAGGCGTTTCAAGGAGCGAGAGGAGAAGAAGATACAAAGATGCAGAAGGCTGATTCGTTTTTGGCAAAGAAAAAAGCCTCTGATTGTGAAGAAGCGTGAACCGGAGCTGGAGCCAATGGAAATGGTGGAGGAGGGGAGGTATTGTTCTTTAATATATTATGTCTTTTCTTTACTATTAATTTGCATACAAATTAACGCCTTTTCCACTCTACTATCTCTTCAGCTTCTTTACTTGGTTTACTGATGATCAACATAGCGAAAATGAGATTCATGATGAGGTATATATATGCTCCTCTACTTACTGTCTTGTTATTATAAGTTAAAACATGATGTTTGTCGTCTGCCCAATTTTGAGCTCAGAGATCTCGTCTTGTTGCAGGTTGCTGATATTATCAGGGAAGATCTGTTAGACTTCATAGTTAGACTTCATAGTTAGACTTCATGAATAGACTTCATAGTTAGACTTCATAGTTACACTTCACAGTTAGACTTCAAAGTTAGAGTTTATAGTTAGACTTTATATTTTCAAATATAACAAGTATTCAGGTCTAATTTTGCATCATAATCTATCTTGAATCTTATATTTGGTTATTTTGTGAATTAATTACTACACTGTAGGTTAAAGGCATTGAGTCTTGATTCTTATACCTTGAAGTATCTGCATTTTGTTTTCTTATTAACTGCAACATAGTTGATAGGTTTTGATGTCTCACTTAGTTTCTTATGGAGCGGTAGCAGCTGAGGACGATGTGGTTTGGTGGCAACAACCGAGCTCAGGTGTTCTTCAAGCAGTATGGATTTCTAAATGGTGTTCTTGCTTACTCTTTGCTCCAAGCCCCTTCTAACGTAATTAGCTTTCTTTGTTTTACTCGCCAGAGATTGCTGATCAAGACCATTGTTTTTTTTTTTTTTTGGTGAAAGGCTTATATGCAGCCATGTATGTTACCACACAAAAAAAAACAGTTTATGGAAGTTTTTGTTGTAGCCTACACTTAACATTACGATTGGGCTAAGATAACAAGTCAATTTAAGACTTACACTTAAGTTTTTATTGATCTCTTTCTTGGTACAACATATTTTGTATTGTTGAATTGTAAATCAAATTTTGTATTTTCACTCACTTACCCATTTTTAATCATTTTTAATGTTACTTTGGAGATTAGTGATTTTATTTTCAAACAACATATCTTAGACACTTAACCAAATCAAAGTAGTTTCCAGACAAAAATCAAACAAATACATCATCAATAAACTCAAATTCAAGCTTTTTCATACATTTTACCTAGTTAAAATGGACCAAATTCGGAGAAATTGTTAGACTTCACGAGTAGACTTCATGAGTAGACTTCTCGAGTAGACTTCACATTATTTTCGAAAAAATACAAAGTCAAGCTTTCATATGCCATTTTACCTAGCTAAAACGGATCAAGTTGGAAAAAATAATTAAACATTATAAGTAGACTTCATGAATAGACTTCTCGTGTAGACTTCACATTTTTTAGAAAAAAAAAACCATTTTAGACTTCATAGTTAGACTTCAGAGTTAGACTTCAGAGTTAGACTTCAGCGTTAGACTTCAGAGTTAGACTTCATATTTTCAAATATAACAAGTATTCAAGTCCAAAAGCTCCATTTTACCTACCTAAAACGGTTCAATTGAGAAATAATATTAAACTTCAGAGTTAGACTTCATAGTTAGACTTCAGTGTTAGACTTCAGAGTTAGACTTCAGCGTTAGACTTCAGAGTTAGACTTCATATCTCCAATATATAACAAGTATTCAAGTCCAAAAGCTCTATTTTGACACAACCAAGCTTTTTTTTTTTATATATATATTTAATTATCAATGCAGAAATTCTCGAAAGAAATCAATAATATTAAATAATAAATAATCCGTTCAACAAAAAGCCATAAACCAATAACCAATAAAGAATAAGCAACCTAAACACCAGGTTTGCTACATTATTAAAATAAATCTAACATCCTAAAAATGAATTCCTTGCTAGCCACAACAAGATAGCCAAAATCAAATTCCTAGTCTCATCATCCTCTTTTCTCGGTCTCTTTCCGCGGAAGAACATTGTTGTTACCTGCATCACATTGGAATAGAGATGCGTAAGTATTATCATAAATACTTAGTGAGTGGATCATCCTGTCTACAGACCAAATACGTCAAACACTAGACAATACATCAACAATAACCAACAACAAGAACAATAATCAACAACTGAAACCTCCATGTCAGGAAAAACCCACGCTTTCCTGACACCCCAGGTCGGTGTCGACCGACACCTCAAGAGTGTCGATCGACGCCAGCCTTCTGAGTGTTGATCGACACCCATCGAGTGTCGGTCGACACCAGCTCGACGCCCAGACACCAGAAACTACAAAACAGCGCATAGGAAAAGTACAAACTCGCAATCAAGGGTTTTCAACGCCCCAATACAATCCAAAACACGATTTCCAATAAGAACAACTCTAGAAGACAATACAAACTCGAAATCAAACAATCTCTAACGATTGACAGACCTACAGTCACGCACTCACCTTGAAAATGATTAGAAGGAAGGAAAGGAAATGGAACAAGGAAGAACAGCAACAGAACAAGCCTCCAAACTCCAAAATTTCCCAAGAAATCACCTCCTTCTCTCTGAAAACTCTCTATCTCGAAAACTGAGCCTATTCACGCGGCCACAGGCTTTTATTCGCGACCTAGGGCTTCCAAACCCTTAACCGGAACAAAACCAGCCAACTTAAATCATACCGGTCGATTTCACAATAACCGGTGTCGATCGACACCCTTCCTTGGTGTCGGTCGACACCCATCGACCAAACCAACTCAAACCACAATCAAACGCGCAATCGACTTAAACCGGAATTGATTTCTCAAACCGATGTCGATCGACACACCCCCTTAGGTGTCGATCGACACTAGGTACTCAAGAGCTTTTTACACATTTTCATCGCGATGATCGAACCTTAGACCGACTGAACAACAATCAAACAAGAACATGTACAATCAATCCTCAATTAACACCTCAATGAGCATATGTAATCTACTCCCGAACCCCTAATGTCGTCCGATACCACTTCTAACACAACTTTCTGGTTAGCGGATGTTACAATTCTCCCCCACTAAACTGGATTCGTCCTCGAATCCCAACACAAACGTCTCTCCAAGACCTCAAAACCCACATTTTAGTCCTATGTTATACGCATGTTTCAAGACATTATTAATCCTAGATACCGCGACCCACCGTCACGACATCTATACTGCAACCCACCGTCACAATATCTATACTGCAACCCACCGTCACAATATCCAAACCGTAACCCACCGTCACAAAAAAACAAACTGTGACCCACCGTCACGAAAACCACTCATACTGTGGTAGCGACCCCCAAATATAAGTATGCCGGGCACCCACCGTCACAACAAAAGTAGACCCACCGTCTACTCTAAAGACCCACCGTCACAACAAAAGTAGACCCACCGTCTACTCTAAAGACCCACCGTCTCTAGATGTATCGAGTAATAATTCTGAAACGCGTATAATCATATGACCAAAATTTTCAATGACCCCACCGGCCAAAGAAACTTGTAACATCCAAAAACGAAACCAACATATGAGGCAAAAACTTCATCTCATATAACTCCAAAAATGTATATCGTACAACGAAAACGAAAATACATCAATCCAAAACCAACAACATCAAAACCAAAAACAAGGCTGGCACCACAAAGATGAAGAAGCTCACTCCACAGCCTGCTTGTCGAACCACTTTCCGAACTTCAGCTTCATCTTTGCCTCTGGCTCCCAAGTCTGCTCCTCTGTGCCACTACAGTCCCACAAGACTCTCAACAATGGTACCCTCTTGTTCCGCAGAACCTTGACTCTCCTCTCAAGAATCTTCACAGGAACTGCCGCAACTGTCATATATGGCTGAAGATCCTCTGGAATCTCAACCACTAACTCCTCTGAAGGATGCAAACACCTCCTCAACATAGGCACATGAAACACCTTGTGAAAGGCGTTCATAATCGGTGGCAACTCCAACCGATAAGCCACTGGCCCAACTCGCTCCAGCCCTGGAAACAGACCCATAAAACGCGGACTGAGCTTGTTCTCTGCTATGGACCTGTTAGGGCCCCTCAACATAGCCATCTTGAGATAAAATCTATCTCCCACCTGAAACTCAAGCTCACGTCGCCGCCTATCTGCATAACTCCTCTGTCTATCCTGAGCCTCCTTCATGTTCAGCCTCAAGACACGGATCTTTTCCGTCGTCTCCTGATCAAAAGTAGCTCCAAACATGTTGCGCTCCCCCACTTGGGTCCAGCATAATGGTGTCATGCATGGCCTCCCATACAAAGCCTCAAATGGAGCCATGCCAATACTAGACTGAAAACTGTTGTTATAGGCAAACTCTGCAAAACACAGATGATCAGCCCAATGACCACCCCAATCCAGTACACACATCCTCAGCAGATCCTCTAAAGTCTGAATAGTCCTCTCTGACTGCCCATCTGTCTGCGGATGATACGCTGTACTCATATGCACCTTGGTGCCCGTCTCAGTCTGAAATGCCCTCCAAAACTCTGAACCAAACCTCGGATCTCTATCCGACACAATACTGGCTGGCACTCCATGCAGCCTCACAATCTCACGCACAAACTTCCTAGCCAAGACAGCCGCTCCATCTGTCTTCTTGATGGCCAAGAAATGTGCTGACTTGGTCAAGCGATCCACAATGACCCAAATAGCATCAAATGTCCGTGAGATAGGCAATCCCACAACAAAATCCATAGTGATCATATCCTACTTCCACTCTGGAATGGGTAAACTCTGCAAAAGACCACTAGGCACCTGATGCTCTGCCTTGACCAAAGAACAAGTGTTGCACCTCGCAACCCAATCTGCCACGTCTCTCTTCATCCCAACCCAATGATAATACCGTTTGAGGTCACGGTACATCTTGGTCGCACCCGGATGAATCGAAAACTTGCTCGAATGAGCCTCTCTCAAAATCTCCTGTCTCAACTCCACATCATTGGGCACACAAACTCGCCCACGAACCAAAATAGTCTCATTCGATGAGACCTGATACTCAGAACCAGCCGCCTGCGAAGCATCAACCAAACTCTGATCACTCTGCTGAGCCACTCTGATCCTACTGAGTAAATCTGCCTGATCAGCTGCCTCCAAACCCAAAGGCTCCTCTGAAATAGCACAAAGCCGCAATGTACTATTCTCGCTGACCAAGGCCTCAACACCACACTCTCTAGCTGAATCAACCCTCCGACGACTCAAAGCATCTGCCACCAAGTTGGCCTTGCCCGGATGATAAACAATATCCAGGACATAGTTTGCCAGAAACTCCACCCAACGCGTCTGCCTCGCATTCAGCAAAGGCTGAGTAAAAATATGTTGTAGACTATTGTGATCTGTGAAGATCTGCACTCTGCCACCATAAAGATAAGATCTCCAAATCTTAAGTGCAAAAACCACTGCTTCCAACTCAAGATCATGTGTAGGACGGTTGCGCTCACTGCCCTGCAACTGCCTCGAAGCATAGGCAATCACTCTGCCCTACTGCATCAAAACACAACCAAGCCCAACACCTAAAGCATCTGTGTACACTACATAAGGCTTCCCCGGATCGGGTAATGCCAACACTGGTGTACTAGTCAACATCTCCTTGAGCTTCTCAAAGCTCTCCTCGCACTCATGCAACCACACAAATGGCACATCCTTGCCAGTCAATCTCGTCATCGGCTGAGACATACTCGCAAACCCCTTGACGAACCTTCTGTAGTAGCCTGTTAAACCCAGAAAACTCCTGATCTCGGTAGCACTACTCGGTCTAGGCCAATCTCTGATGGCCTCAATCTTAGCCGGATCCACAGAAACTCTCTCTGCAGAAACAATATGGCCAAGAAAACCCATCTCTCGCTGCCAAAAACTGCACTTGCTCAACTTAGCAAACAGCTTCTACTCACGAAGCTTCTCCAAAACAAGCTTCAAATGCGTCGCATGCTCCTCTGGACTCCTCGAATATACCAAAATATCATCTATGAATATGATGACGAACACATCCAGAAACTCCCTGAACACGTCGTTCATCAATCTCATGAAAACTGCCGGCGCATTAGTCAAACCAAAAGGCATGACCACAAACTCGAAATGTCCATACCTCGTCCGAAAAGTCGTCTTCCGGACATCTGTCTCATCTATCGGAATCTGGTGATATCCTGATGCCAAGTCAATCTTGGAGAACCAAGTAGCACCTCTCAACTGATCCAACAACTCATCAATCCTCGGAAGTGGGTACCTGTTCTTCACTTTGACTCGGTTAAGTCCCCGGTAATCAATGCACAACCGAAAACTGCCATCCTTCTTCTTCACAAACAACACTGGTGCTCCCCACGGCGAAACACTAGGTCTGATGAACCCTTTACTCAAACGGTCCTCTAGCTGCTTCTTCAGTTCTGCCATCTCTGCTGGTGCCATCCTGTAAGGTGTCTTTGATATCGGAGCTGTCCCGGGTTCTAATTCAATCGTGAAAGGATCTGACCGAGATGGTGGCAATCCCTTCAACGACCGAAACACATCCTCGAAATCCCGAACAACCTGAATATCCTGCAAAACCACCTCACCACTGGACTCTGTCATAGTAATCGTCGCCAAATAGGCTTCACAGCCCCGCTATAACAACTGCTCTGCCTGAATAGCTGAGATCACTATACTCCCTGAAGTCGGTCTCACTCCCTGATAAACCAACTTCCCTGCATCCTGCTCAAACACCACTCTACCTCTGTAGCAATCCAGATGAACCCGGTATAAGGATAACCAGTCCATCCCCAAAATCACGTCATACAGCTCCACCGGACTGATGAACAAATCTGCTGGCATAGACTGCCCCGCAATCTGCACATCCACTGCTCTAGCTCTGCCCGAAGTAGCCAGAAAACCACCACCGGCCACCTTGACAAAGCCTGAAGCCTCGCCATCACTACTCCGAATACCACTACTCTCAACTCTCTCCGAAGTAATGAAGCAATTAGATGCTCCCGAGTCAAACAACATGTGCGACTCAAATCCACCAACTAACAAGGTCCTTGTGATCTGGCCTGACTGACTGGTCTGGCCCACTTCTGCCGGAGTGTAAACACGCGGCGCTCCACCTGACTGCAACGCTGCAATCTGAGCTGCTGACTGAATAGCCAACGGCTGAATCACCTTTGCCACAGACCTCTGCTGTAACTTGGGACACATTGGCTTGATATGCCCTGGCTCCCTGCAATAGAAACACACAGCCGTCTCTCTGGATCCCGCCCTCTTGGGGCAAGTGGAAACTCTATGATCCAAACTCCCACAACCAAAGCAACCACCCGCACTCTGGCTAATAGCAGATATCTCCTCTGCTCTCCTGTTCTGGCCCTGCGCAGGCCTGCCGCCCCTGCCATGACCAAAACCGAAACCCCTACGCTGCTGCTGCTGCTGGCCCCGAGGATGGGTAGCAGAAGCAACTACAGCTGGAACCACTGCCGAACTCACCGGCTCGCGCAAATCCTCCTTAATGGAAGCTGCCAACTCCACTAAACCGGCTCTAGTGTGGTACATACCACCTCTGCACTGAGTCCTGATGTTCCTCCGAAGTCCCTGAAGAAACCTCGACATCAATGCCCGCTCACTCACCAGCTCACCACCAGTGTGAACCACCAATCTGCAGAACTCTGCATCGTACTCCCGAACAGACCTTTCACCCTGAGTCAAGTCCAAGAACCTCAACTGCAGTCTGTCACGAGCCTCCTGCAGGAAAAACTTGTGGTTGAACTCCTCAACGAAGTCGACCCAAGTCCATACCGCTCTCCGGGTCCTCACAGACCTCCACCACAAATGTGCATCACCTCCAAGGTAGTGCACTGCCAACTCAACCTGAAACTGCTCTGGACAACGAACTGAATCGAAGTTCCGCTCCAACCTCTGACACCACTCGTCAGCCTGCTCTGGGGTGACACCGCCCTCAAACATCGGCGTGCTAATCCTCTGCATCTCCCTCATCATCTCACGATAAGGCGAATACCCAACCGCAGCACCCTGCTGCCCCGCAGCCCCCTGCTGCTCAACAAAACCGGCCCCAACCTGTGCCCCGGCCGCTGGAGGTGCAACCGGAGCCTGCTGTGGAACTGCCTGAGGAAGACGTGCCAACAACTGTGTCAGTAGCCCCACAATCAAATCTCCCTGAGCTAAAGCCGCTCCCCCACCGGAAACTGCTCCTGCTCCTGCGCCACCACCGGCACCAGAGTTAGCACCACCGGCCAACGAGACTGACTGAGTAACTGACGCTGCCGCCACACTCGGCACTGCAGTCTCTACTGAAACCTCAGCCTCTGGCAAACCACGACCAGCACCCCGACCTCCACGACCCGCTGCTCGCCCACCGCGACCAGCTCCTCTGCCCCGGCCACGACCACGACCTGCATCCATCTCTCTGCACTTCCACCAAGTACAAAAAATGAGCAAAGTCAGCACACAAACACAAACCACAACACACAATATCCAACTCACTTACCGCGGAAAACTGGAAGACCGAGAGGATGAGACTAAACCACTAACTGACTAACTCACTTAATCAATTAAACATATAATCCAATCCACTCAACGCTAACAGTCCTAAAACCGTATTCGCTCTGATACCAAAATGAAACAACCAAGCTTTTTTTTTTTTTTTTAATTATCAATGCGGAAATTCTCTAAAGAAATCAATAATATTAAATAATAAATAATCCGTTCAACAAAAAGCCATAAACCAATAACCAATAAAGAATAAGCAACCTAAACACTAGGTTTGCTACATTATTAAAATAAATCTAACATCCTAAAAATGAATTCCTTGCTAGCCACAACAAGATAGCCAAAATCAAATTCCTAGTCTCATCATCCTCTTCTCTCGGTCTCTTTCCGCGGAAGAACATTGCTGTTACCTGCATCACATTGGAATAGAGATGCGTAAGTATTATCATAAATACTTAGTGAGTAGATCATCCTGCCTACAGGCCAAGTACGTCAAACACTAGACAATACATCAACAATAACCAACAACAAGAACAATAATCAACAACTGAAACCTCCATGTCAGGAAAAACCCACGCTTTCCTGACACCCCAGGTCGGTGTCGACCGACACCTCAAGAGTGTCAATCGACGCCAGCCTTCTGAGTGTCGATCGACACCCATCGAGTGTCGGTCGACACTAGCTCGACGCCCAGACACCAGAAGCTACAAAACAGCGCATAGGAAAAGTACACTCGCAATCAAGGGTTTTCAACGCCCCAATACAATCCAAAACACGATTTCCAATAAGAACAACTCAAGAACACAATACAAACTCGAAATCAAACAATTTCTAACGATTAACGGACCTACAGTCACGCACTCACCTTGAAAATGATTAGAAGGAAGGAAAGGAGATGGAACAAGGAAGAACAGCAACAGAAAAAGCCTCCAAACTCCAAAATTGCCCAAGAAATCACCTCCTTCTCTCTGAAAACTCTCTGCCTCGAAAACTGAGCCTTTTCACGCGGCCACAGGCTTTTATTTGTGACCTAGGGCTTCCAAACCCTTAACCGGAACAAAACTAGCCGACTTAAATCATACCGGTCGATTTCACAATAACCGGTGTCGATCGACACCCTTCCTTGGTGTCGGTCGACACCCATCGACCAAACCAACTCAAACCACAATCAAACGCGCAATCGACTTAAACCTCAATGAGCATATGTAATCTACTCCCGAACCCCTAATGTCGTCCGATACCAACAACTTTCTGGTTCACGGATGTTACAATTTTACCTACCTAAAACGGTTCAATTGAGAAATAATATTAGACTTAAGAGTTAGACTTCGGAGTTAGACTTCATAGTTATACTTCAGAGTTAGACTTTAGAGTTAGACTTCAGCGTTAGACTTCATATTTTCAAATATAACAAGTATTCAAGTCCAAAAGCTCCATTTTACCTACCCAAAACGGTTCAATTGAAGCGATGTACACCATTATCTGCAAGTAAAAAATATCAACCACATTAGAAATGCTAAGGAAAAACATAAACTTCATAGTTAGACTTCACATATAGACTTCTTTACAAAGTCGACTTGGTAATATCTAAAGTGCTAATCAAACAAGAAAACCATTTTCACTTTGTATATAACGAATAAGCATGTCAAACCCACACACAAGCAACTAAACAAACTAATACAACTAATTGTTCAAGAAAATCTTAAAAATTAATTATACATTTTCCAAAAATGCGTTTTAAAAAAAAAAATCAATAGTAGACTTCATTATGAAGTCTAACTATGAAGTCTAATAGGTTAGTTTTGCAATATATCAACCAAATACGTTTTTGGTGAAGTCTATCCATGAAGTCTACTGAATAAAAAGGGTTAGTTTTGCAATTGACTTTCGCTTGACTTTTGGGGAAGTCTAACTGTGAAGTCTATTTAGGCCGATTAGACTTCAAAATGAAGTCTAACTCTGTTATGAAGTCTATCGGTGAAGTATACGCCAATAATTAGACTTCAGACGGGTTAGTTTTGCAATTGATTGAAATTTTTTGACTTTGGAAGTAGACTTCACCGTGAAGTCTATTTCGATAAACGTTGACCAGTATACTTCAACCGGAAGTCTATCGCGTAATAGACTTCACAATGAAGTCTACTCGTGAGTAGACTTCATTTTGAAGTCTAATCGGCCTAAATAGACTTCACAGTTAGACTTCTCCAAAAGTCAAGCGAAAGTCAATTGTAAAACTAACCTTTTTGTTCAGTAGACTTCACAAAAAAAATTATTTGGTTGATTAATTGCAAAAACTAACCTATTAGACTTCATAGATAGACTTCATAGTTAGACTTCATAATGAAGTCTACCCCATATTTTTTTTTGTTTTCAAAGGATTTGGAAGTAGACTTCACAATGAAGTCTACTCTCCAAAATTTTGTGAAAGTCAATTGCAAAACTAACCTATTCGTTGACCAGTAGACTTCACAATGAAGTCTACTTTGCTACAAATATGTGAAATTCATTCAAATCGACCGGATTTTTACCTTGTCGTCATCTTAAGTTATGTTCAAGGCCAAGAAATTCGATTTAGAGCTTTAGAAAACTTCCCCAACCGTTAGAATGATCTCTCACACCGATAATGGCAAGATCTAAGAACATAAACTTTGAAAAGATGAAAATGTGAGTTTTTTGGGTGAAAATGGAGAAGAAATTGAAGAATATAAGTTTATGAGATGATAGAATGAGTTTGTAGATATGTTTGAAGAGGAAATCATGTATTCAAAGCTTGATTTTGGTTGAGCTTGGTTTTTGGATGAATTGATGGTGATGGCATTTTCGTGAATAAGTGAAGAAGATGAGGTTTCTTTGGACATTTGATTTTCGTAATAGACTTCACAGTTAGACTTCACGAGAAAAAGTAATGGCATTTTCGTTATTACGTAAATATGAAAAAGGTGAAGAAGGTAAAAAAAATCACATTTTACAACTGGTGTTAATTTTGTAATTGACCCCAATTTTTTATCTATTTTTTAAACTGACCCACAAAATTATAAGTCAAATTATTTTTTCTTTTTTCGCCATAGTTGCTGAGCAATCTGTATCACATATATATATAAACCTAATAAAGAACGAAACCGAATATTGTCAGTAGAAGAAAAAAAGAATAATTGTCATATGGTTACATCAGCGCCGTGAATATTTCCATGCGCGTGATCTCATCCGCTAAAACATCCCTCCAAAAGTCATTCCGAAATCCTGTATGGAATATTAATTTCTTAGAAACCTTACATAAGCACATAAGCCACAAGAAAAAACCAAAAAACTATACAGTTTGTTCATGAAAATTCATGAATTTTGTAATTGATAGCCTAACATAGATAAAAAAAATAATATATATATATATATATATATATATATATATATATATATATATATATATATATATATATATATTACACAACTTTTTATTTTCCCAGAAAATAGAAGGGGAAAAAAATATCATATAACTACACAAGTTAGTTTACAATTCCTACATATATTTCTTCTTATTAAATCTTTCATTATTTGTTTACCCAAAAACAATCTTAATTATTTTCAAAAATTCTAATCATAATCTCTTTTATGTGTATAATTTTTTTTTTTTTTTGTCAACAATCTGTATTATGCAGATTTTGAATCCAAATGATCTAACACAAACATCTAAAGGTAATAGGTTATATCTCTTAGACATCTATAGTTTATTTATAAACATAATTCTCTAACAAAGATAAATACATCTAAAGTTGTTTATAAAAATATTTTAACATATGGCATCTTCTTGATTAATAATTTTTAAAAGGATATATAGTTATGTTACAATATTTGTTTCTTGCTAAGTTGTTCCTTTTGGACTAGAAATTTGTTCGTGCACAAAAAAAAAAAAAAAAAAAAGAAGGAATAGAAATTTGTTATTCTCGTTTGACATGGCCAGTAAAACTAATAATTCAATAATGTTCGTCATCAGCGACAACAAATGGCATGAAAACAGCTGGCACACATTACTATATAAACCGACTTATCCAATAATTCCAAAGCAGTGTTCAAGAAAGCGCTAGGCGCTAAGCGGGCGGTGGGTCAGTGCCTAGCGCCTAGAACGCCTAATCGGAGCCTAGGCGAATTTTAGACGTTTTTAAAATTTACTAAATAAACTTATATATTATACATATTTTAAATATATTAAGTTCAAAATACACTAAAAAATTAAAAAAGTACTAAAACTAAACTATAAAAAGTATAATATTTTCATAATAGATAAAATATCCATAAAAAAAATGAATTTTGTTAAACTATAAATAAAAGTTTAGATCAAATCATGGTTTATAAATGCCTAGGCGCCGAGAAGGTAATCGCTACAGTTTATGACCGCCTAGCGCCTAGGCACGCCTAGGCACTGCCTAGGCGGCCGCCTAGACCGCCTTTTAGAACACTGTTCCAAAGACACATAAACATTAAACAATCCAAGACACAAAACTCCAAAAAGAGAGAAACAAAAAAACAAAAATGGCTTCAACTTCAACACTTCTCATGAAAACAATCTTCCTCGTACTCATCTTTGTGTCTTTTGCAATCTCTCCTGCAACTTCAACGGCGCCGGATGATTGTGCAAGCGAGTCAGCGAACCCGTGCGTCAACAAAGCTAAAGCTTTGCCTCTCAAAATCATAGCAATCGCCGCAATCCTAGTTGCAAGCATGATTGGTGTTGGAGCTCCTCTTTTTAGCCGCTCCGTGCCGTTCCTTCAACCCGACGGGAACATTTTCACCATCGTTAAGTGTTTCGCCTCAGGGATTATCCTTGGAACCGGGTTTATGCACGTTTTGCCTGATTCGTTCGATATGTTGTCATCTAAATGTCTTGGAGAGAACCCGTGGCACAAATTTCCCTTCTCCGGATTTCTCGCTATGTTGGCCTGTCTAGTGACTCTAGTCATCGATTCCATGGCTACAACCCTCTATACTAGCAAGAACGTAGTGGGGATCGTACCCCATGGTCATGGTCATGGTCATGGCCCCGAAAATGATGTTGCCTTACCAATAAAAGAAGATGATTCCGCGAATGCACAACTCTTGCGATATCGAGTCATTGCTATGGTTAGTACACACATATATGTATATATAGTATTAGAAACGAACTGTTTTATCGATGGTACCATTTTAAATAATCAATAACCGAATATAAATCTTATGAATATCTAGGTATTGGAACTTGGAATTATAGTTCACTCTGTGGTCATTGGACTATCTCTAGGAGCAACAAGTGACACTTGTACCATTAAAGGACTCATCGCAGCTCTTTGTTTCCATCAAATGTTCGAAGGCATGGGTCTTGGCGGTTGCATCCTCCAGGTATATCTATCTTTCGGAAAATGTTAAAATTGTATAAGAAAACACCTAATGTTTTGAGATATTTTCAGGCTGAGTATACGAACATGAAAAAGTTTGTTATGGCCTTCTTTTTTGCGGTAACAACGCCTTCCGGAATAGCATTAGGGATTGCTCTTTCGACCGTTTACAGAGAAAATAGTCCCTCTGCATTGATCACTGTTGGGTTACTCAATGCATGCTCTGCGGGATTGCTCATCTACATGGCGCTTGTCGACCTTCTAGCGGCCGAGTTCATGGGACCAAAGCTTAAAGGTAGCATCAAAATGCAGGCCAAGTGTTTCCTTGCAGCTCTTCTCGGGTGCGGTGGCATGTCGATCATCGCCAAATGGGCTTAACTAATTCCCCGAATAGTACTGTGGGATGAAAGTCACGTGGATTTCTTTTTCGAACTTAAAACCATTTTAGGTTTAAGTCTCGATCCTCTATCGTTATCTTTTTTCCGTCTTACAATATCGTTATCTATCACATTCTAAATAACATGTCTTTTGGTAGATATGAAACAATGTGATTGGTCCAATGAGTCATAGTCTTTATATTGTTCCTTCTATTTCCTCTTATTGATGTATTTCACAAATCATATAAATAAATAAAGACTTTTTGTTTTTGTTTTTGATAGTTCTCTAAAATGGTATACTTTAAAGTTTGTATTTCCAAAAACATATAGAGGGGTGTATTGGAGTAGGGATTTTAAGAATTTTAGGTGATTTTAAATGATTTTGTATTTTAGGTGGTTTTAAGAGATTTTAGGAGATTTTGAAAGATTTTGGTGGGATTTAAAGAGATTTAAGAAAATGTTTTGATGGGATTTTGGGATGATTCTTGTGAGATTTTAGGAGAGTTTTGAGTGATTAATCAAAAAAGAAGTGATCCACAAGAGCATTTAAAATAACCCCCTAACTCTACGATTCCCATGCTCGATCAGATCTGATTCAGCTCCAGTGGAAGCAACTGTGAGAAGGCAAAGGGCCACAAAAGCTTCCGAGCTTCTGGTTTCTGCAACAACCTGAACATTGTCCTCTATTCACTCACTTAAAAAGGGGAATTAAATGGTAGGTTTTGTCAAGTAATAAAGACATGAAAGAAGTTACCTCGAAAACTCTACGGAGAAAGAACTTTCCTCCAAGGGAGAGAATGCCCAATCCACCAAGAGCCTTTGCACTCTCTTTTGCAAGCATCGGCAAGATGCTTTCCCCAACAAGAGTCTTGCAAAGTTACAAAGATTCAGATATTAAGTCTAATGCAGCTATTATGGCCTCAGATAATAAATAAACCACAAAGGTCAAGGAGATAAGCCAAATCACCTGGCTCTCTAACACCGGAAGAACAACCAGTAACGGCACAACAGCTATATCCTGCAAGCAATGCAAAGATTAGTAAGCAAAAGTGTGTCTAGTTCAGATGTTTGCACAAGACGCTTTTCCCAGTTCAAGGTTTCATAACTGATGGAATATCAGATAGAAGTTATACAGGATAAGCAGAACCTATAGAAGAAGAATTCCCAAGGTTGCTGATCCAAACACTATGTGCGAGCCGAAACTTGCGCAATATTGTTTAGTTCGTTTTTAGGGAGAGCCAAGGAATTCTATTGATTAAATACGAAGAGGACGAGCCAAAGATGGTTTTATTTATAGCTGTTATGCGAGCTGTGAAATTTATGGCGTATGCCTTTGCTGTGGGTAAAAAGTGATCACAAAACAATTGACATCGATTCCTATTTATAAGAGCATAGGAACCAACTTTACAAGATTTAAGTAAACTTTCCATTTCCGCTCGCACCGACTCGTGATTATGGCAAGCTCTGAATATGGGCCTTCTTCGATGGGCCTCGGCTCGAATCACTTCGCTGGATGTTGGCTCGGCCCATCGAGAGGTCTCTTCCCGGTTCTCTGGTTTAGTTGACGGTTCGGTCCGGTTTACTTCGATCACTCCGGCTCGGATGACAATGTGATGGAGGGAAATCCGACCCCAACAATTTGCCCCCAGCTCGCTAGTCTTATGTGTAAGAGTGGCAAGCTACAAGTTATCAGGAAAAAGCATTGTCATTCGAACCGAGCTGTCGGCGTATTCGGCTCGTCTTTCTGAGAAAAATTGGTTCGCCTTTCTTCTAAACGACGTCGTAAAATGTTTACTTTAACCGATCGACGAATCCGAAGCGTCTCGGGGCCCGCTGATTTCGGCGGAAACCCTAGAAATCGGGCGGGAATTAGGTCGTGCTGTTTCGCCTTCCCGAACCGACGCGCCCACGCGCCAAGACTTCTATAAATATCGGACTTCGGAGCTCATTTTTCTCATCTCGCTCTCTCTCCAAATCAAGAAAAAAAAGGTAGAACTCTCTTTCTCTCTCTAGCTTTTTCTTTTCTTGTTCTCAAATTTCGTTAGTGTTCTTTGTTTGCTCCGACGGTGTGAATCGTTTTGCATCGCGATCTTCAAACTTTCCGACCACTCTTTAAATTCTCCAATCCATCTTCTTCCGAGCCAAAGATGTCTTCAAGCAGTCGCACTCCTTCGGTCGGAGTTGATCATTCTGAGGATTGCTCCAATAATTCGAACGATTCGGAGATCTCGGTTCGCCGCTCGTCTTCTTCCTCCGAGCCATCCGATTCGGTGGGATCTCACAACTCCTTCACTTCGCAGGGTCGGAAAGTAGTTAATTCGCCTCGATCTGAAGAGGGAAATCAATCTATCAGGGTCGCCGAGACCGCTGAAGTTAATGTATTGGCGAGCGAGCCGTCAGTTCTTCATCGTGATGGTTCAAATGGAGCATCCGAGCCGAACGTGGATGAAGAGGATGAGCTAAACCTTCTTCGTGCCGAGGCAGAATTTGCTAAGGACCAGTCGGCTCGTCCCGGGATACCACTTGACCCGATATATAATCCTGAGGAGATTAAGCTCGAACAAATGATGTCTGAAGGGGCGATTGGAGATGTCCTCGGGCCGTTTAAACCCAGGCCCCCTCAGCTTCCGAGGAGAACCCTTCTGGATGATGCATCTCTCGACTACGTCTTGTCCAGCGCCTTTGGTGCCGGCTCGTCAAAGGGGATGAGGAAATGCTCCTCGAAGAGACGGGTCTCGAGGAAAGTTATTCACGGGCGAGCCACGAAGAGGACGGTTCCAAATCCTCCTGGGTCGACGCTTTGCACCGAATCGTCTCTGGAAACACTTCGTCGGTGTTTCCACATATCAGAAGGAGTCGACCTTCTTCTGCCGGCGAGCCATCAGAGGGCTGACGATCCTCCCGTGGGATGTCTGACGCTTTATGAGAGCTTCTTCTACGGTTGCTTTCTGTGGTTTCCGATCCCTAGCCTCGTTTTGCACTATCTGAGCAAGTACGGGATCGCCATCGGCCAGATCATGCCACGAGGCCTTCGTCATTTGATCGGGCTCATCGTCCGTAGTTTCGAGACCGGCATCCCGCTCGGGATTCATCACCTTCAGAATCTCCTGGAGATTCGAGCCGGATCGAAGAAGTCACTCCGGTAATACATTTCTTGTAAGAAGAACCGAAAGATCATTGATGATTTTCCCAACAAAGACAGCGGTTGGGAAAATTATTTCTTCTTCGTCCCGATATGTGGGGCGACTGTCGGGAGCATTCCCAGAAAATTTGTCAAGCAGAGTTGGCAGCCAATCGGTAGCCGAACCAAAAAACAATCATCGTTTTCATTTGTGTGGATCGCTTCTAACTTTTTCGTTTATTTTTCAGTTCGACGAGCCGTATTCCGTCTTCCCAGCGATTTCTCAGAAGCCGTGGAAAGCTTTCGCGCAGGGAAAAACGACTGGGAGAGAGACTTCTCTTTGGAGCGAGTAGAAAGCGCTCGAGCCCGAGCCTACGATTCTTTCGACGACTCAGACAGCTCGGACGAAGAAATCCCGGAAGTCCCCGAGTCTTCAGACGACGAAATGCAGAAGAAAACCATCCGTCAAAGACTTCAGGATAAAAGGGATGAAGAAGCTCGCGTGAAAGCCGAGGAAGCGGCTCGCGCTAAGGCCGCGGAGGCGGCCGCAAAATCAAAGGCTGATGGCAAGCGGACTACGGTGCCGAGCCCTCCTAAAAAAGGGCCGCGAAACGAAGGGCCCATAAATCTTGGGAAGGCCGTGAAGCGCGCCAATGAGGCCATGGCTCTGAAGAAGAAAGGACCCGATGTGCCCTCCTCCCCAGGTCGCTCGGACGCGTCCAGGGATTCGGGGACCCTGGTCCTTAATCGGAAAGCAAAGAAGGTTTCCGAACCTGCTAGCGCGCCGGCGATGAACAAGCCTCCCGAGGTGGGAGGGAAGAAAAGAGCCGCACCCGGAGGGCTCAAGGAGAAGGCTTCGAAGAAATCCAAAGAAGATGCTCCTTCCTTTCCGCTCGCTGATCCTACTCAGGGTCAGCTTCTTCAAAGAGCCGAGGCGGCTAGCTTCCTTGCGAGTAGTACCTCAACGGTTCGTCTCCATCCCCCTGATACCCTGTTGAAGAGTGAGGTTTATGGAGTGGCGGCCCTTAAACTTATTTCGGTGGGTTTTCTTCCTCTAAAAAATGAAGCAAATGTTCGTACATCAGCTTATGTTTGTATTTCTCTTGTTTCAGTTCACAGAGTCCTTCAACGGCATAGTGGCGGGCTATGAGGCCAGAGCTCGCTTCGATCGGTCGGCTCTTGATGAACTTCAACGGACGATCGACGACCTGAAACGTCTCCACGAGGTTTCAGAGAAGGGCCACGCCGAAGAGCTGGCTCAGGCCAAAGAGGAGATCGCCAAGATCCAAAGCGAAGCGGAGGTTCACAGGGAGAACGCTATCAAGATGGCGTCCTCGAATCTTAGGATCGCGGAGAGGAGTAAATCCTTCGAAGCTAAGGTCAGCTTGCTGCAGGAGCTGGTGCGGGCCAAGGACGTTCTTCTCGAGGCTGAGGTCAAGAGGGTGAGGTCCGAGGTGGATAATCGGTACGTCTCTCTGCTCGAGGCGGTCAAGTCTGACGCGGAGGGGCTCAAGGAGATGTTTCCCCGAGCCGTTTATCTTGCCCAAGCTCAGGGTAACATAGAGCTGATCCGTGATATCCGAAGCACGAACCCTCCTGATCTGGACATCGAGCTCGCGGGACTCGAGGAACATGTCGCTTCCGATCCCAAGGCTGGTGAGGAGGCCGACGCGCTGCTTGCCAAAATGATCGACCGCCTCGACGTCTCTATGGCCTCTTCAAACCCGCCCGAGGTACATCTCAGAGATGAGAAGGTTTCCTGATCAGACAGATTCGAGATCGGAGTGTGTTCGCAGTATGGTACTAACTTTGGTTCCTCTATCTTTCAGAACAGAATCGAGCCGATGGTGATTCCTGACCCGCCTTCAGTTGAAGGAGCTTCGGAGCCGACGAGCCAAGCTATTGTTGGCGTTCAGGAAGGATCGGACCGAATCGTCGATGAGCCGAACTCAGGACTTGCGGATCCCGCTGGTGAAGCTCCGGCTGTAGTTTGAGGATGGTCTTATCCATTTTTGTAGATATTGTAGATTTTTGAACATGGTGCCTGGATGGCTTTATCCGTTATGTAAATAGTGCCTGGACGGCTTTATCCTTTTATCAACTTGTGTAATCAAAGACAAAGTTTGTTTCAACGCTCTTGTGTTTGGGAAATATATTCGAGCCGTTTGGCGAGATCGACCTTAATTCCAAGCATTAGACTTAGTTCTTTTAAAGCCGCTTTTTCCGATGTTGCATCGAGCCGTTTTTAGTATCGGGTTCAAGTGGATTTGTTCCAACTTTGATCGCATATTAATATTAACTGTGAAATTACGAATAGCGATGAATTTAAAATTCTCAACCAATGTCAGCGCGAGGCGTTTCTGTATATTGGGTTTATGCCAAACAGTTTCTGTTTTTTCCGCATTCCCATGAATTAATGAGTTACGAACCGAAACAGTGGCGATTTAACTATTCAACCAACGTTGTAGCGAACCATTTCGGGTGTTGGGTTTCTGATCTGTATGTTCCAGTTTTTACCGCGTCCTTATCTATTAGTAATTAGCGGGTCGGAACAGACGATGAATGATCAATTTATATTGCGCGCGCATGATATATTGTTAAGGTAAGATGATTAAGATCGGGTGTTGTGGCCAACAACACCCGGCTCGGAATAGATTAAGAGCGTATTTCGATTTGTACCAAGTGGCGTAAATAGTTTGACTATGTTGACAAACTGATGTAATAAAAACTTGAATTTTTATTAGCAATCATGTTTTAGCGGCGAACCGCGTTACAAGAAACAATTTTATTGACCAGTCATGTTGACAGCAAGCCGTGTTACGAGGGACAAAAATGCGTTTAACGGCGAACCGTGTTGCAAGCTAAAGTGATTCGTTTAACGGCGAACCGTGTTGCACGCGAAAGAGAGTGTATATGTACACGTACCCACTCCCCCCCCCCCCCCCCCCCCCCCCGTTTTTTTTGAGGGGGGCAACTGAATCCACTCGAAAGTGAACTGCCTACGTACCCCTTGCGGGGATCAAGTCACGCGTAGTTCTAGGTAATGGCGCGTTGTGCCTTACTGATAATATTTCTTGAGGTGCATCACGTTCCATGGCTTCGAGATTGCTTCGCCAGCCATATTTTCGAGTCAATAGGCCCCGGGACGAACCATTTCAATGACCTTATACGGGCCCTCCCAGTTTGCTCCTAACTTTCCGGCATTCCGTTCAGCGGTGTTCTGGAATACTTTTCTGAGAACCAAGTCGCCTTCTCTAAATCTTCGGGCTCGGACGTTGGAGTTGTAGTATTTAGCGACGGATTGTTGATAGTTCTGTATGCGAATGAGCGCCTGGTCGCGTCGTTCGTTGATTAGATCCAGCTCGTCTAGCAGCATCATGTGATTATAGCCCTCTTGCTCTGGTAACAGCCAGCGACGCACTCTGGGAAAATGTACTTCTGGTGGGATTACACATTCCGTTCCGTAGACAAGTGCGAATGGTGTTTCGCCGGTGGCTCGTCTCGGGGTTGTTCGATGGGACCAAAGGACTCATTCCAGTTCGTCTGCCCAGCGGCCTTTTTTAGCATCGAGCCGTTTTTTGAGTCCGTCCAGAACCGTCTTGTTAGTCGCTTCGGCTTGACCATTCCCTTGCGGGTAGCGAGGCGTTGAATTGCTAAGGCGGATCTTCCATTTGTCGCAGAAGTTTTGAAATCGAGCCGATATAAACTGCGAGCCATTGTCCGTGACAATTTCGTAAGGGACACCGTGCCGGCAGATGATATTCTTCCAAATGAATTGCTCAACTTGGGCATCCTTTATGCTTGCGTAGGATTCTGCCTCGACCCATTTAGAGAAATAGTCGGTTAAGACTAGCAAAAACCTTTTTTGCTTTGACTTGTGCAGCGGTCCGACAATATCCATCGACCATCTCATGAACGGATATGGTGCGGAGATAGAAGACAACAGCTCGACTGGCTGATGTATCGTTGGAGCATGACGTTGGCATTTTTCGCATTTCCGCGAGTATTTTTCGCAGTCGCTGATCATCGTTGGCCAAAAATAGCCGTGCCGTTTGATTTTGATAGCCAGGGCTCGTCCTCCGGAATGATTTCCACATGATCCACTGTGAACTTCTTTCATTATTTCTCTCGCCTTTTTTCCTTCTACGCACGCGAGTAGCGGTCCCGAAAACCTCCATCGGAACACGGCGTCGCGTATCAGAATGTATCGTGCTGCTTGAGCTTTCAGCTTGCGAGCCGCCCACTTATCCGCTGGTACTTCCCCATCGGCTATGTATACACGGATCGGAGCGAGCCACTCTTTGTCACAACCGTACTCCGTGTCTTCTTCGATGTCTATATCCGCGGGCTGATCGCCATCGAGTACACCATTATCGTCCGGCTCGTCTACGACTACGGTCATTAGGATTTCAGGTTCGTCGGTATCGATACTGGGATGCTCGATGAACTCTACGGGAATTATTCTTTTCAAGTCTGGGTCAGAGGTCGAGGCCAATGATGCCAGAGCGTCGGCTTGAGTATTGTCTCCACGCGGTATCTTCTCCAGTGCAAATTTTTCGAATTGTCCGGCTAGATTCTTGACTACTTCGAGGTAGGCCTCCATTCTTTTGTCTTTGGTAGCGTACTCTCCACTGAATTGGCTCGCGACGAGCTGAGAATCACAGTAAGCATGTATGTTTCGAACTCCAATTCCGAGCGCCAACTTCAATCCAGCTATTAATGCTTCGTACTCTGCCTCGTTATTTGACGCACCAAAATTTAGACGAAGGGATTGTTCCAAAATTTCGCCTGTCGGGGAAGTGAGTTGAATTCCGACTCCAGCGCCCTGCTTCGATGATGAGCCATCGACATGAAGTAACCAGTCAGCGGGAAGATTCGGCTCTCCGCTGGTTGATATATCATGGTTTTTATGGGTTTTTGCCATGATATAAGTCTTGTATATAGAGTATTTATAGTGTTTTTGGAGTCTTTTCTACTGATTACAGGTCTTAGGCACATTTGGAGCCGAATTGGAGTTTATGGAGCTTATTTGGGAGTTTTTGCTGTAAAACAGAAGTCACTGCCGTAGCTGAACGTTGGTGTCGGTCGACACCGCCCTTGCTGCCAGAAGAGAGACGCGATTTTGAAGACTTTTGGAATTTGCAGTTTTGGCCCAAAGTTCCACCTATTTGCAAGAAGGCCCAAATCGTGTTTTTAGGTTTATAAGCCATTGTTTAGGCTTCTTTAATTTGTATCTTATTTTCTATTGAGACCTAGAGAGAGATTTGTAGCAGAGCTTTGGAGAGACAAATCAGACTTCTTCAGAGAAGATTTTGAACTCCATTAATCTCTAATCTTATTTCTTTTATGCAATCTTTCTTATTCATGATGTTTGCTTCAGTCACCATGTCTGAGTAGTTTGTTTGTTAGGTTAAGGGTTTTCAAGGGTTGAAGAAGAATTGCAATACTGTTAGGATAATCATTAGAGTTCTTCATCTGGATTATGTTTAATGCTTATTCTAGCTTCGCGACCTAGAATCTGATCTTAGGTTAATTAGTAGACACGAAAGTGTTATTGATTTCCTGAACTATCTTAGATGAGCAAAATACCTATCTGCAAAGGAATTTGGTTTAGGGATTTTGTGAACAATTGAATCTGGAATTAATGCTTGTCTAGTTTATTGAATTTGCAAAGAAATTTGGAATTCTAGGATCTAGACATAGATAATATCTGCAGCGAAAGCTGGTTGATTTTACATTAGTGTTCATGTTCGAGAACGATACTTAATTAATATCCTGATAGATTTCACTCTGCAATTCAGAATCAACCTGAGAATTTCCCAAGGCCTAACCTTTGTCTCTTGAATTTAAACCTCATCAATCGATCACTTGCTGCTTTTAGTTACTTAACTTGCATAACATTTACATTATTTGTCTTAGCAATATTTGAATCAAGGAATTTACTGTGTAACAACTTGACGTTTGGATTCGATAACCCTATACACTACACATTGATTACTGTACACTTGCAGTAGATTAATAGGGAAAACTTAGACCTATCAAGTTTTTTGCGCCGTTGCCAATCGTCTCTTTCGTTGCCGTTAGATTTTTAGTTTTCGAATTTTGTCTAAGATTATCTTTTATTTTGTTACTCACGTGCTCTATAACTTTCTTTTTGGTGTTTCAGGTGTATGCCTAATCGCAAAACCAGAAGCAACAAGGACAACGAGCTAGTCAATCTCAGTAATCAAGAGCTAGCACACTTAGAGCGTACAAACAGAAAAACGAAGAAGCCAGTTGCGATGAACGGGCCGATGATTTTGGTTCAACATGCTGATGGCACTCTGTTTGACAGGGAAGGAAACAAGCGCAATGCGCAAGGGCAGAAACTAGATGATGATGGGAATGTGATAGCTGAGGCACCCCCAGTTCAGCCTGCACTTAATGTTGCTGCACCGAATCAGGCTGCGCCGAATCAGGCTGCACCGAATCGCACTCTTGGTGACCACAACAGGCCGGATTTGTTCTATGCTAATCGGTCTGCGATTCGCCCTCCTTCGTTCCAGAGGAATGACTTTGGGCTGAAGCCTGCATTCTATACTCTTGTAGGTCAGCATCTCTTTCACGGTCTTCCTCATGAACACCCCATGGATCACATCGAGAGGTTCGAAGATCTGGCCAACAGCATCAAGGCCAATGGAGTCACTAGTGACTACCTTTTCTGCAAGTTGTTCCCTTACTCTTTTTCTGGGGATGCAGCTTACTGGTTGATGCAGTTGCAGCCAGGATCTTTGACAAATTGGGAGGACACCAAGAAGGCATTTCTGAACAACTTCTATGATGATGCTAGGTCCGAGGAGCTGAGAAATAATATTTCACAATTTTCTCAAGGACCAACTGAGGCATTTAAGGCTTATTGGGTGAGATTCAGGTCCTACCAGAGAGACTGTCCACACCATGGTTTCACTGAAGTTCAGCTGCTGGGCATTTTCTTCAGAGGAATTGATTGGAGGTACCAGATGGCTCTCGATGCTGCGAGCAATGGTAACTTCAACACCAGATATCCAGATGACGCTTACAAACTTATAGAGAACTTGACATCTAGCAATAGTACCAAGAATGCTGATTTTGAGAGGAAGAAGCTTGGTGGAAATCTGGATGGAAGCCAAATTGCTGAGGTTAAGGCTAAGCTCGACTCTATGCATAGCCTTCTTGTGGGGAAGAAGTCAGTTCAGTTTGCTGCAGAGGTGGAGTCTTTTGAGCCGGCGGAAGCGACAGAAGAAGAAGAAGTTAACTACATCAATGGAGCTGGTTTTCAGAGTCAGAGATTTGGTAATCAGCAAGGTAATAGAGGTTACAATGGAAGCGGGCAGAAGAGTTCTTTTGCAGGAAATCAGAGTTCTTCAGGTTTCACCAAGACACAGTTTCAGAAGCCTTTAACTTCCAGCAATTTCACAAGGAATTATGGTTCCTCTTCTTACCAATCGCCTCCTGCGCAAACACCGGACAGCGAGCTGAAGTCAATGTTTGAGTAGCTTCTAGAAGGACAACAGAAGATCACAGTGGACTTCAATGGGAAGATTGATGCCTTATACACTGATCTGAATGGAAAAATTGAGTCTTTGAGCACTCATGTCAAGAAGTTGGATGTTCAAGTAGCTCAGACTGCTGATTCTGTTAAAAGACAAGAAGGATTCCTCCCTGGAAGAACTGATACAAATCCTAGGCATCAGTGCAATGCCATTAGATAGGAGATTGAAAAGGAGCTCCATCCCGTGCTGAAGAAGGGCTTGAATTCGGATTTGGAGCATATCATGGACTTGCAGGAGTTTGAAGAAGCGACTTGCGCCACTGCAGAGAGAGTGTCGATCGACACCATTGATGGGTGTCGATCGACACCAGAAGACGAGACTACGTTCGACGGACGTTTGTCGACCGAGCGGGTCGACACAAGCGAAACAGTGTCGACACAAGACCCTAGTGTCGATCGACACCACCAGGGTGTCGGTCGACACCAGTCCCAGACGACTGCAGGTCTTGTAAATGTTGCAGACAGAATCGAGGAGAAGGTCTACAAGCCCAAGATACCTTTTCCTAAGCCTCCCAGGAAGTCCAAACAAGAGCTGGAAGATGCTAAGTGCAAAGATATCATGGATAAGCTTATGGTTGAGATTCCTCTTGTTGATGCAGTCACTATTTCACATGCACTAAAGAGATATGTTAAGAGAATGGTGATGAATGGTGTGAGTCCTGAAGAAGGAGCTTTGCTTTCCAGAGACATTAGTGCAGTTCTCTTGAACACAGTGCCTAAGCAAAATAATAAAGTGAAGGTCTCTGAACAAGTTCGTGCTGTGATTCGGAACAAGGTTCCAGAGAAGCTACATGATCCAGGAAACTTTGTGCTCGATTGCTCCATCTCCAAAAGCAAGTTTCCACATTCTCTTTGTGATCTAGGTTCAAGTGTTAACTTGATGCCTCTCTCTGTTGCTACAAGGCTTGGAATGACTGATTTCAAGCCAACTAGGATCTCTCTTATCCTAGCTGATAGATCCAAGAGAATCCCACTTGGTGTCTTAGAGGATGTTCCACTCCAGATTGAAGGTCACATGATTCCCACAGACTTTGTGATTTTGGACTATGATAACGAGCCTATAGATCCTCTTATCCTGGGAAGATCATTCTTAGCTACTGCTGGTGCTATCATTGATGTAAAGAAAGGGAAAATAGAGCTGGAATTGGGTGATATTGTCTTGCATTTTGACATGGATAAGTTAAGGAGACAGTCCACCATTGATGGTCAGAGTTTTTCTGTAGAGATCTCTAAGGATGATGATCCTACCAGAGGCCATTCAAATGACATTACTGCTGGGTATGTCACGGAGCTGGTTACTAGTGCGCAGGTGAACAAGGTGGACAATGGGAATGGACCGTCAGTTCCGGATCATGTCATAGCCACACAGCCTCCCTTACTGAAAAGGTATGCACTCTCTGGAATACATTCAAAACCCCATGATATCATCAATAAAACTTTAAGAAGTGCCAAACCTGTTTTACACTTATGCAAGCAACGAGTTTCTCGAAGAAGGCTTGGTTTTTCTTTTGATGAATCTGCAGGAAAACGAAGTGTCCCACCCAAACTCACATCCCGCCCTGCTGCTATTCCTCAATTCCTTGGTCGATCTCATGCACCAAATGCTTACACACCACCATGGATGAGGAGACACTTTTCTCCGCGGCATGTGCTGCCACTGTCTGATCCACCGGATATCTGAGCCTCGACACAGTCAAGCTAATGACTGAAAACAAGCGCTGAGTGGGAGGCAACCCACCTGTAGGTGAAATTCCTTTGTGCTTTTCGTTTTCCTTTCACTTACTTTTGGTTTTGTTTTATTTTTGACAAAAAAAAAAAAAAAAAAAGGGAACAGGTCGCAATGAGCTAGTGTCACTCGACACCATTATACGATACGACGAATATCGACTGTAGGATCGACCCACAGCTCGACTCAAAAAACGTCGGTGTCGATCGACACAACTATGGTGTCGGTCGACACCACCCCGACTGACAGGTACAACGTTTTATTTTTCATATTAACTCAATTCCAACCCTTTTTCTTGCTTCCTCCGGCTGAATACCACTGGGGACAGTGTTGTTTAAGTCTGGGGGAGGTAGTTGCTGACATTGTGTTTGTTTTTGAGGGTTCTAAAAAAAAAGATTTTTCAAATTGTTTTATTGAGTCTAAATCAGTCAGGAAATTAGGACCTTCTCTTGGAGCTTACCTTATCAACCAATGTTCTTGCAATCACAAAGGGCGGACATCAGCAGAAGACTTAGCCGAACAGAATGGCTCTAGCGGACCGATTGCTGGATCACAACCGTATCTTTAAGGTACTCAACTCTCTGAAGTTTAACTCCTCGCATAAAACTGACTTTTAAATTTCTTAGCAAGGGGTTTGGTATACATGAGTATGATTTCTCTTTCAGTCCAGTCAAGACAGGCTTATGCATTTACATCATGTTTATTTATGGCTTTACATTTAGTTATATACTCTCTCTTTTCTTAAACCCAAAGGGAAGTCTAACGACACCCTCGGGAAAACGAAATGGATGAAGGTCAGTCCAACTGGTCTTCTGACTCCATGGAAACCCGCCGGATGAAAGTAATAAAAAGGACCGGGAATTGGTGGCTCCAACCATCACTACTCGCGCTCTAAATAAAAACTGATTCCAAATCATAAGGGAAAGAGAGAGAAGGAAAAAAAAAAGAGAAAAAAATAATAATAATAATAAAAAAACGAAAAAGAAAACCAAAAATGCATTCATGTTTTAGCTTTAGAAGTTTGTCTTGATTGTGATTGGAGGGGTAAAAATCAGAATGCTATTTGATCGATAACCCCTTGTTGAGAACTCACGCTTTTAATTTTAAGGAGTTGGCTTTAGAGTTTTGAGTTATCTCATGAGATTTAGTGTTTGGTTTGGTTTGAATTGCAAGTTAGTGTCCACTATGTGAAACTGGTCTAATGTTGGTTATGTTCTGAGTGAGAGCAGGTGCAAAGGTTGGTACAAGTTCTGAAGAGTAAGTGAGTTTCTGTTTTTCAAACCTCTTTCTCAAATGTCTTAGATTCGATTTACATGAGGACATGCAAAGATCTAAGTCTGGGGGAGTTGATATATCATAGTTTTTATGGATTTTTGCCATGATATAAGTCTTGTATATAGAGTCTTTTTAGTGTTTTTGGAGTCTTTTCTACTGATTACAGGTCTTAGGCACATTTGGAGCCGAATTGGAGTTTATGGAGCTTATTTGGGAGTTTTTGCTGTAAAACAGAAGTCACTGCCGTAGCTGAACGTTGGTGTCGATCGACACCACTATGGTGTCGGTCGACACCGCCCTTGCTGCCAGAAGAGAGACGCGATTTTGAAGACTTTTGGAATTTGCAGTTTTGGCCCAAAGTTCCACCTATTTGCAAGAAGGCCCAAATCGTGTTTTTAGGTTTATAAGCCATTGTTTAGGCTTCTTTAATTTGTATCTTATTTTCTATTGAGACCTAGAGAGAGATTTGTAGCAGAGCTTTGGAGAGACAAATCAGACTCCTTCAGAGAAGATTTTGAACTCCATTAATCTCTAATCTTATTTCTTTTATGCAATCTTTCTTATTCATGATGTTTGCTTCAATCACCATGTCTGAGTAGTTTGTTTGTTAGGTTAAGGGTTTTCAAGGGTTGAAGAAGAATTGCAATACTGTTAGGATAATCATTAGAGTTCTTCATCTGGATTATGTTTAATGCATATTCTAGCTTCGCGACCTAGAATCTGATCTTAGGTTAATTAGTAGACACGAAAGTGTTATTGATTTCCTGAACTATCTTAGATGAGCAAAATACCTATCTGCAAAGGAATTTGGTTTAGGGATTTTGTGAACAATTGAACCTGGAATTAATGCTTGTCTAGTTTATTGAATTTGCAAAGAAATTTGGAATTCTAGGATTTAGACATAGATAATCTCTGCAGCGAAAGCTGGTTGATTTTACATTAGTGTTCATGTTCGAGAACGATACTTAATTAATATCCTGATAGATTTCACTATGCAGTTCGGAATCAACCTGAGAATTTCCCAAGGCTTAACCTTTGTCTCTTGAATTTAAACCTCATCAATCGATCACTTGCTGCTTTTAGTTACTTAACTTGCATTACATTTACATTATTTGTCTTAGCAATATTTGAATCTAAGAATTTACTGTGCAACAACTTGACGTTTGGATTCGATAACCCTATACACTACACATTGATTGCTGTACACTTGCAGTAGATTAATAGGGAAAACTTAGACCTATCACTGGTGGCGATTGGCAATTCGATTAAGAAGTCAGCCAAGACCTGTGATTTTGCGCTCGTTCGACTTCGATACTCGATATCGTATTCGCTCAGCTCGATTGCCCACTTCGCCAGTCTTCCTGATTAGCTAGGGCTATGTAAAATCATTCGCAGTGGCAGTGCTGTCAGGACTATAATTGAATGGGATTGAAAATACGGGCGTAATTTCCGAGCCGACATAACGACTGCTAGCGCGAATTTCTCGGTCTGGGGGTATCTTGTTTCTGCGTCGGTCAGGCTTTGACTCACGTAAAAAACCGGTTTTTGGGTTCCACGGTCTTCGCGGATTAGGACTCCACTGACCGCTGTCAAAGACACCGCGACCTACAGATATAGTGGCTCTCCGTCCTCCGGCTTCGCTAGTACTGGGGGGCTCGCCAGATAAGATTTCAGCTCGAGGAAGGCTTCTTCACATTTTGTTGTCCATTCGAACTTCTTGTTTCCTCGTAGTGTATCGTAGAAAGGAAGGCACTTGTCCGTGGATCGCGAGATAAAACGGTTGAGCGCGGCGATACGTCCGGTTAGTTGTTGAATTTGCCTCTTCATTTCTGGCGATGGCATTTTGACGAGGGCCTGAATCTGTTTAGGGTTCGCCTCGATACCTCGCTGAGTTACCAGATAACCCAGGAATTCTCCAGATGTCACGGCGAAGCGGCACTTTGCCGGATTCAACTTCATATTGTAAGCGTTCAACTGCTCGAAGCATTCGCGGAGATGTGTCACGTGGTTTTCTTTCTTCAGTGATTTTACTAGCATGTCTTCGATGTATACTTCCATCGTTTTTCCGAGCTGGGGAGCGAACATTTTGTTCACGAGCCGTTGATACGTCGCTCCTGCGTTCTTGAGTCCGAACGGCATTACTTGGTAGCAATAGATGCCTCGCTCCGGTTGGAAGGCCGTTTTTTCTCGATCGTCGGGGTTCATCTTAATCTGATTGTAGCCTGAGAAAGCATCCATGAAGGTTAACAGCTCCTTTCCTGCAGTTGCTTCTACGAGGCGGTCGATATGCGGGATCGGGAAGCTGTCCTTTGGGCATGCCTTATTTAGATCAGTGAAATCTATGCATACTCGCCATTTTCCATTCTTCTTTTTGACCACGACCGGATTCGCGAGCCATTCGGGGTATTTTGCTTCGACGATCGAGCCCACTTTCAATAGACGCTCCACTTCGTCGTTCACGGCCTTTTGACACTCGTGCCCTAACTTTCATCACTTCTGTTTGACTGGTTTAAAGGTCGGATCGACGTTCAGCTCGTGTCGAGCGACATTGATATCTATTCCAGGCATATCCTCTGCCATCCAAGCGAAGGCGCTGATGTTCTCTTTTAAGAAAGAGATTAGCTCTTTTTGGATCGCTTCCTCCAGGTTTGCTCCGATTTCCACACATCTTTCTGGGTTCTGTTCGTCAATGCATACGGAGATTACGGCTTCGCAGGTTGGTTCCTCGATGACGGTTTCCTTGCCTTCGACTAGCGTATTCTGGGCGGGCTGGCTGTTCGTTGGATCGCCGTCATATGCTATCTGTAATTGCTATAAGAGGTTGGCTAGGTCGTTTGCCGTCTCTCGGCTTGTTTTGACCTTCTTCCTGTTCACTTCGCGGAGCAGTTTTGGCAGAAGATTCCGGAGTTTATGTTCCGTCATGAAGCATATTCTCGACTCCTTTTGCGAACTGAGTATGGTTTTCACTCCAAATGGAGTGGGAAACTTAATGCACAGATGATATGTGGATGGTACGGCTCGCATCGAGTTTATCCATGGCGTTCCCATGATGATGTTGTAGATCGGTGGATTATCCGAGACGGAAAAGTGAACCATTTTGGTGATACCGCCTGCTTCGACCGGGAGCGTGATTGTTCCCATGGACATTGTTGTTTCGCCTCCGAACCCCGTTAATGGTTTTGATGCCGACCTTCCGTCAGATAGATTGATTCCCATTCGCTCCAAGGTTCATTTGTATATTATGTCGACCGTGCTCCCCGTGTCGATGAGGATCCGAGCTACGTCGAAGTTTCCCACAGCCAACATGATTATGAGGGGGTCGTCGTGTGGTTTATCAATGCCGATAACTTTGTTCTCCGTGAAGGAAGCTTTGGGGGTTCGTACCAATTGACCGCTGCGTCGGCTCGTCGATGAAAGGCTTTGATCGACGACACGGTGTCCAGGCAGTATTGCGAGCCGCCCATTATGAGGTGAATTCTCCTCCGAGTGCCGGCTTGATCATCGGATTCCTCCCTTCTTCCGCGCTTCGGCTGATCGATCTGTCGATCCGATTTTTCTGGTTGTTCTCTTGGTTCGGGTCGCTCCAGATCCTCCAGTTTCAGGTCGCCTTTCAGTTCTCCACTAAGCAGCTTCTTTGCGAGCTCCGCTCCTAGATGGCGGCATTTCTCGGTAGAATGGCCGTAGCATTGGTGAAACTCGCAGTAGGCTTTGTCGTCGTAGTTCGGAGAGCTTTGGTTCCTCACCCATGTGTTGCTTTTTAGCGCTCTTCCCCTTCCAGCGCCTACTTGGTTTACGACGTCAGACTGTGGGCTCGCATCGACCTGATAATTGTGCGCCCCGGACAGGTTCCGTCCTTCGTGATATACATATCCGCTCCGCTGATTGTGACGCTTCTGGTTGGTCTGTGGCTGTACTGCTGGCGGTGGTTTGGCTGTGGCTTTAGACGAGGTGTGCAGCGCGGTTAGAAGCTTCATATCCTCCTCTTCTGCTACGAACGCCACGGATCGATGGATGGCGTCGGCGATTGACTTAGGTTTATTGAGGGCGAGCTCTTTCCGGAAATCCAATTGGAACCACAACCCCTTTTTGAGTGAGTCCACGACAATTTCGTCGTTGATCGTTCTTGCCTTCGACATAGTTGTTTTGAATCGCTCCATGAAGCTGCGAAGCGACTCTTCTTCTCCTTGGACCATATTCCACAGATTAATCGCCGAGACTGATCTCTCAATAAACATGGAGTATTGTTTAAGGAAGAGAGCCGTCAGCTGCTGGAAGTTTTCGATCGAATTCGGCTCGAGGTTTAAGAACCAGTCCAGGGCCGCGCCTTTCAGATACTCAGCGAATAATAGGCAGAATCCAGCATCCTTTTCTTCTATGCTTCTGAATGTAGCTCGACTAAATGCAACCCGAAACGCGTTAATGTGATCCTTAGTATTGGTCGAGCCGTCGTACTTCTGGATGCTCAATTTCCCTGAATCGATTACTTAGGTGTTAATTATCCGAGCCGAGAAAGGTGTATGTCCCGCGTCCTCGCATATTTGAGCGATCTCTGGTGCCGAACTGAGTGCTCTGTGGATTTGAGATCGAAGCAGCTTAGCTTCGTTATCAGACTTTTCAAGGCGAGCCCGAATTTCAGCCAATTCGTCTCGGCTCATACTCGGTTCTTTGCTAGGAATATTTTTCCTCGAGGTGCTCGGGCCTCGAGGCAGCCGATCCTCGTTTCGAGTACCGTGGGGAGTCGGTGTTCGTTTCTCGAATAGGAGACGCGCAATGGCTTCCGCAAACGTTTCGGCAGGGGGTAAAATAGGCGAGACATCCGTGTTTGGTTCGGCAGTCCTAATTTGTTGATTCGGATCACCAATCGAGTTGCTCGGGGCGGATTCCCTTTGACTTGATAGTATCTGCTTGAGCATCTCGGCCAGTGACTCAGGGGTGATATCGCTGGGGATCTGGTCTCCCAAGTTGAGCCGTATCGGGTTAATTGGTTGAGTATCCTTGCGCTTTGTGTTCTGCTTTTTCCCGCGGAGACGCGGTGGCGAATCATCTGGCTCGGAACTAGTCTCGCTTTGCTCGGGAGTCTTTTCCTCTTCTCCCTCTCCCTCTGTTTCGTCGGCTGGGGAGTCGAAGGCCAGATTCTTCGGGTCGAGTTTCTTTCGTCGCCTGGCGTCTCGTTCTTCTCTTTCTTTTAGTTGGGTGCGTAGATTTTCGAGCTCTTGAGTCAACGTGCTGTTCAAGGCTCCTTGCTCTTCAGTTTGTTTCTTCAGGGCAGCGATCATCTCTGTTTCCGTTTGGCTCGCCGCCGCGCTTCCTTCGTGTTGCTGACCGGTCGGGTCGGTCTCGTCCAGATTTGTGTCCGTCATCCTGCTTCGTATTCCTTGTGTATGATTTCTCTTCCCCCTCCTTCTAGCGCCAAATTGTGCGAGCCGAAACTTGCGCAATATTGTTTAGTTCATTTTTAGGGAGAGCCAATGAATTCTATTAATTAAATACGAAGAGGACGAGCCAAAGATGGTTTTATTTATAGCTGTTATGCGAGCTGTGAAATTTATGGAGTATGCCTTTGCTGTGGGTAAAAAGTGATCACAAAACAATTGACATCGATTCCTATTTATAAGAGAATAGGAACCGACTTTACAAGATTTAAGTAAACTTTCCATAATGAAACTTTCCATTTCCGCTCGCACCGACTCGTGATTATGGCAAGCTCTGAATATGGGCCTTCTTCGATGGGCCTCGGCTCGAATCGCTTCGCTGGATGTTGGCTCGGCCCATCGAGAGGTCTCTTCCCGGTTCTCTGGTTTAGTTGACGGTTCGGTCCGGCTTACTTCGATCACTCCGGCTCGGATGACAATGTGATGGAGGGAAATCCGACCCTAACACACTACAAGAAATATGGTCAATTGCATCACTTATAAAGTGTCAAATAAACAACTGATGCATATTAAAATCACATATAAAAAAATGACACTAATTATTTGAATTTACATCAGTTAAAATAATTGTTATTATTCAGGCTTGATTAGTATCATTTAAATTTAACTGATAGGAGTTATGATTAACTTACATCAATTATTTAAAATTGACACAAATAATTACGTTTACATCAATTAATTAACTGATATTATTATGATTTTTGTTAGTATCATCTTTTTAAACGTTATAAACATTAACATCAATAATCCAATACCATTTATTTAAAAAGAAAAAGAAAATATATATATGATTAAAAAAATTGACGGTGGAGATCATTTGCACCAAAAGAAAGTTGGCGATAAGATCAAAAACATGTCGGTAAGATCTAGAACTCTCCCTTTTGCCTTCTCCACCGATTCATTTTATTGAAATTGTAAATTAAAGCTTATGTTTCATCATCCCCATCGCTTCTATTTTGTTCCTTCAATTCTTCGTCTATATTTGCCTTAGACATGCATCTCCGAAAATCAAAATTCGGCTTGACGACGAAAGAGATGAAATGTTTAGGGTTGATGTCTACAGCTCCTCCTCCAATTCGTTGGTCTCCATTTCTTTCTCTTTCCCGAACAAGTTGGAATCGAATTACCCTCAAGATTTCACCTTGGCTCTACTTATCCCCTCCAAAGAGCTCTAGTTCTGAAGGTTTATCGAATCCAATTCCTACCCATGGTGGTGGGATCATGTCTAGGGCATCGATGAGTGTCTTGGAAGATGAATCGATTAACAATTTCAGAGTAAACGTGGGTAGCCCTATTTCTCCGCACTCAATCAATCCGTTAGCCAAGCTGAGCTTAAGCGATCATGCATTTCTTCTCATGAATATAGCTTGAGAATCTTTGATCATCTGCTAGCATACATCAAAGATCTTTATTATTTGTACACCTATTGATTTGAGATCTACTAATTTGACTTCTGAATCTTTGGTAGATTAGTTAAGAACTCACTAATATAGTTTGTGGAACATATATCATCTGCTAGCCTTTTGAAACCGTAGAATATGGCGTTTATATGTTAATTAAAAAAATTTATGATCTTTTCTCCACAAGTGTATTGTCGTGGAGATATAGACTGCAGTGATTTTCTGTCTTTGTAGCCATTATGTGTTCTATAGCTATCTTCTTTGCAATTCCTTGAATTTTTTTCTTTTCTTTTCATGGGTTAGTATGGAAAAAGTTACAGTCTTGTTTTATAGGTAATTATGGACAAGTCATGGATAAACAATCATCGTTTATCTCAAGTCTATAGAGTAGGAGTAAAAAATTTCTTGGATTTTGCCTTTGGTAACTCAAAGGCAGAAATGATGAAATGTCCGTGTACTCGGTGCTCTTTAAGGAAAGATTATGTCATAAGTGTACTAGGAAGCAGATGCAAGGATTTAAAGTTACGTCTTTGGAGGGATTACCATCGGAATGATCGAACTGAAACCGTAGAGAATCGTCCAACTAAGAGCATAATCAATGGAGGATGCTTAAGGAGGTGCTTATAAGTTTTTTTAATATTAAAAATTGTGTTAGCACCTTTGTTAAAACTTCTCTTTTTTTTTAGCTCCAATGGGAGATGCTTATTTTGGGGTGCTTAGTTTTAAGAATTTTTTTTTTAATTTTAATTTTATTAATAAACAAAACATAAAATACATTGCATAAATTGAAATTTGAAACATATTTGACATACAAACATTTTAAACATAAAATTTGAGAACATAAACATAAATAAAAACTTAGTCAGTATGTTGAGTATCTCCAACAATCTGGGCATAAAGATGTCCAAATGTTTCCCATATATTCTCAACCAAATCATTTTTCAATTGCTGATGCCTTTGTGCATCACGAATAGTTACTCGAATACCCATCATTTCTTCGACGTTTATAGGCATATCATCTGAATGACGTACATCCGCATCTGAACTTACGTTTCCTTCTCTTGGTTGGAATTCTGCTTCATCATACTCTCCATCTCGTTCGTCTTCTACTATCATGTTGTGAAGTATGACACATGCTCTCATAATCTTTCCAATTTTTACTTTATCCAAAAAGAGGGTCGGATTTTTAACAACAGCGAAACGAGCTTGCAAGACTCCAAAGGCACGCTCGACATCTTTCCGGAAAGCTTCTTGAAGTTTAGCAAATAACTTTTGTTTTGGGTTTAGCGGAAGTTTAATGGTTGGGATAAAAGTTGCCCATGTCGGATAAATACCATCTGCGAGATAGTATCCTAGATGATACTCGTTTCCGTTTACAGAGAAATTCACTGGTGGAGCTTGACCATTTATTATATCATCAAAAACAGGTGATCGATCAAGTATATTGAGATCGTTTAAGGTACCTGGAGCTCCAAAAAACGCGTGCCATAACCAGAGATCATGTGAAGCTACGGCCTCTAAAACGATTGTGGGCTTCGCAGAAGCACGTGTATATTGCCCTTTCCAAGCGGTGGGGCAATTCTTCCACTCCCAGTGCATACAGTCGATGCTTCCTATCATCCCGGGAAATCCACGTTCCGCTCCTTTATCAAGTAGTCTTTGAAGATCCTCCGGTGTGGGTCTTCTTAGGTACTCACTCCCGAACACATTTATGATTCCTTCCACGAATTGTTCTAAACAAGAACGAGCAGTAGTTGCACCCATCCGGAGGTACTCGTCAACCGCATCAGCCGCTGTCCCATATGCCAGTAGCCGAATTGCTGCTGTACACTTTTGTAGTGCAGAAAAACCAAAATTTCCAAGAGCATCTCTTTTTTGACGGAAAAATGGAATTGCCATTTCCAAACCATTGACAATGCGCAAGAACAACGGCCTGTTCATTCTAAAACGTCTTCGGAATATATGAGTAGGGTATACGGCCGCTTCATCAAAATAATCTCTCCGTAAACGCAAGTCGCCTTCTCCACGATTTCTTTGGATAAAACTTCTTTTCTTCCTTGGTTCCCTTGCCGCTTGATCATCACTATTGCCCATGGATATATTTTGCAGCCTTTGCTCTAGTATTTGATCAACTCTCATATCAAAATATTCATCAATGGAATGATCATCATAATCATTATGTGAAGAAGAAGCCATAATTTTTTATGAAAGAATATGATAAGCAAAAGAGAGGAGAGAAACTTGTTACAAAATTTATGTTTGCCAAAAATGAACAAAAATAAGAGAGGAGACTCTCGTTACAAGACTTGTGAATTCCAAAATAATAAAGTTAAAATGAGAGTTGAGATCGAATATATATATAGAGTTGAGATACATATAACATGACAAAAAACTTAAAAATCTCGTGACACATGAGACATGAGACACGCCTTCTCCATTGTCCTAAAAATCTTTTGCTGACGTTAGATAACCTCTTGTGCCGACATGAGGTAACCTGGTGCATCAAAGACAAAACCAACATTAATCAAGCTGAAGCACATAGCTTTAACACAAAGACAAAACCAACAATTAATCAAGCTGAAGCACATAGCTTTAACACAAACATAAAATAGAGACAAAGCATTTCATTAAACCAGAAATATGAAACATATAACTTAAACACAAACATGAAACCGATAAGACAAAATAAAACATTGTCCTAAACCAGAAATCTGAAACACTTAACTTAAACAGAAACATGAAAACAAGAAGACAACCTAAAAGACAAAATAAAGACAAGATATACTAGTTATAGTATATCTTCGAAATAAGCTTCTCCTTCAAAGCTTCGTCAATCTTAGATAATGGTTCTTTTTTCGCAATGAGACTGTCGAGTATCTTCTTGTCAGCCAGAGTGTCTCTCATTGCGTAGTCCTTCTCTTTGATCTCCTTAATGGTGCGCAGCTCGACAGCATCTTTTCCTTCCTCCACACTCTTCTTAGCCTTGGCTTTAGCCGCCTTAACACCAGGAGGTCGTGTCTGGGCTTCATCATCAGCAGCAGAAGTTGAACCATCCTCAACCCTTCTTCTTTTAGAAGTTGCCTCAGTTTTACTTGTCGATATCTCACACCACTTCTGGTCATAGCGCAGTTGCCTCCAAGCATACTCAAGATTGAATTTCTTTGCGTGATTGTTGAAGTATATCTCGTAGGCTCGCGTAATAACGTCACTCTCATTCTGACCACTAGCTCTCTCTCTTGTTGCTGCCGCATAGGATCCACTAAACTTTGTAACTATCTCATTAATCTTCTGCCACCGGTTCTTGCAGTTATTTGGCGCTCTCTTTTGGCTTCTGGCAGCCGTAGCATTTGCCGTAACGTACTCAGAAATCCGTTTCCAGAAAGCTCATAACTTTTGCTCATTGCAAACAATCGGGTCCTTGCTCGTGTTCAGCCATGCGCTGATGAGCAGCAGATCATCCGGCGGACTCCATGCTTTCCTCTCTCTTGGTTCCGGAGGTGTGTCTCCACCGATACTTGAACCTTCAGCTTGTTGAGTACCGAAGACAGGGAGTTGAGATGAGCCAAATGAGTTTAGAGGGTCATAAGAAAATGGTTGAGGATCTTCTTGACTGTTTAAGAGCTCAACATAATTGGAGGCTTGAGAGAATGGATTCATAAGGAAAGGAGAAGGAGTGAGGATGAGAGGATGAGAGGAATGGGTTTAGAAGAAGATGATCGGAAAGAGGATGAGAGAAGAATGCATTCAGTTTTAAACGGAAAGGAGAAGGAGAGAGTTTTAAACGGAAAGGAGAAGGAGTGAGTTTAAAACAGAAAGATTTGTGGGAGTTTTAAAGAGAAGAATGCATTCATACCACTCTCAACCATAATCTTAAACACCAATCAACAACCACACCTATTATCCAACGCAAAAGCTATAACCCCTAAACCCTATTATCTCTAAAGCTAAAACCACATTCATGATGATGTGCCACAACAGCTATCTCATACGCCTAAACCCATCAATGATAATCTCTCAACCATAATCTTAAAGACCAATCAACAACCACACCTATTATCCAACGCAAAAGCTATAACCCCTAAACCCTATTATCTCTAAAGCTAAAACCACATTCATGATGATGTACCACAACAGCTATCTCATAAAAAGCATCCGAATTTACAACACTATGCGACTTTTCAATTTTGTCGAAAGTTTGAGACTTTAAATTAATTACCTTGAATTAGCCGGAGAAACAAACCGAAGAAGCCACCATTCGCAGACAAGAGATTGAGGAAGAAGTGAATGACGCGACCTGTGATTTCCATAGGCGTTCGGAGGAGTCCGATGATCTTGCGGACCAGAATCGAAACCACGATTACCCAACGGCGATCATCAGCTTCCTCGTCGATGGCCGTCGTGCTCCTGCTTCTGTACTCGGGCCATTCCAGAAACTTTGCCTTGCTCGTTTCGTCGCCTCTCACACCGTATCGGAATAAGTCGGTGTACCCACCTCCGTGAGGCCGAACAATCAAGTAGTTCGACCCGTGACCCGGATTCGAACCCGAAGCCAATTCGTTGTCTTTGTGCATGTCTCTCTGGTTTCTTCTCTGTCTTCATCGAGAAAGTCTGTTGGCACCGAGTCTCCATCGGAGATGGAAGAGTAAAAGAAAAAATATCGACAAAGAAAATGGGGTTTTTTTTTTTTTCTGAATTTTGTGGTCCAATTGCGCAACACGTGGCCTAAGACACCGACGCTTCAAAGGTTTAATTAAGCGTCGATGCTGTGCTTTTTTTTTCTTTTTTATTTAATTTTAATTACATAAACACTAAGCAGCGTGTTAAGCGTTCACCGTTGAACATGCTCTAATGTGCCTGCAGATCAGTGGCGTGACTTTGTTTACTTAAGGTTCACCGATAAGTGGAAGGTACGTACATGTCTACAAACTACTATAGTACCATTTAAAATTCATATAACTTTTTTACACCAACATGTGATGAAACAACCAATTTTTTTTTTTTTTTTTTATAATTAATTAGCCCAGATTAATATTCCCATAAATATTAATCCTCAACAGCTAATTCAACAACACAATGCGGAAGAAAACCAATATTATTAAATCATAAAATAATTGTTCAACAAATAACCAATAAAACCAATAAACCAATAAGCAACCTAAACACCAGGTATGCTACATTATTGAAAATAAACTAACACCCTAAACATCACGAATTCCTGGTCAGCCACAACAATAAAGCCAAGATTAAATTCCTAATCTCATCATCCTCTTCTCTCGGTCTCTTTCCGCGGAAGAACATTGCTGTTACCTGCATCACATTACGAAAGAGATGCGTAAGTATTATCATAAATACTTAGTGAGTGGATCATCCTGCCTACAGGCCAATTACGTCAAACAATAGAAAATACATCACAATAAATAACAACAATAACAATGCTCAACAATACTCAACAATATAAACCATCCCTGTCAGGAAACACCCACGTTTCCTGACACCCAGGTTGGTGTCGACCGACACCTGAATGGTGTCGATCGACGCCAGCCTCCCGAGTGTCGATCGACACTCATCGAGTGTCGCTCGACACCGGCTCGACGCCCAGAAACCAGAAGCTACGAAAATCACATTCCAAAATCGCAATAACACAAAATCTAGGGGTTTTCAACGCCCCAATACTATCAAAACACGAAATCCAGCATAAACAATCTCAAGAACACATCATAAATCTGAAATCACACAACCTCTAATGCTTAACGGACCTACAGTCACGCACTCACCTTGAAAAGGGATTAGAAGGAAGGAAAGGAGAAGAATAGGGATGAACAGCAACCGATCTAGCTCAGAAACTCCACAAAACTCTCTGGAAATCACTTCCTTCTCTCAAAACTCCTCTGGAACCTTTCTAACTCGAAAAAGTGGCTTTTCTCGCGGCCACAGGGCTTAAAAACGCGAGTCTAGGGCTTTTCTCGCCCAAACCAGCCCAAAACCAGCCGACTTGAATCAAACCGGTCGATTTCTCAATAACCGGTGTCGATCGACACCCTCCCTTGGTGTCGGTCGACACCAATCGACCAAACCAACTCCAATTGCAAATCGATCGACTTTAAACCGGAAATCAAACCCGATAACCGGTGTCGATCGACACCCTTCGGGTGTCAATCGATACTAGTCGTTCAGAAGAATTTGACACACTTTCTTCGCGATGCTTGAACCTTAGACCGACTGCACAACAATCAAACAAGAACATGCACAGCCAATCCTCAATTCACACCTCTAAGAGCATGTGCCAACTACTCCCGAACCCCTAGCATCGTCCAACACCACTTCCAAAACAACTTCCAGGTTCACGGATGTTACAATTCTCCCCCACTAAAATGGATTCGTCCTCGAATCCCAACACAAACGTCTCTCCAAGACCTCAAAACTCAAATTTTAGTCCTATGTTATACGCATGTCTCCAAGATATTATTACTCTCAATGCCATAATCCACTGTCATGACATCCATACTGCGACTCACGGTCCAGTACCAAAATGTGACCACTGCCACCAAACCAAAACGTGACCCGAAGCCACAACCAAAACGTGACCCACTGTCACTCAAACAACCCATATCGAGGTAGCGACCCCCAATATAAGTCCGTTGGGCACCTAACGTCCCAACACAAATAGAACCACCGTCTACAAGGCCCACGCCTCTAGACAAAACGAGTAATAAAATCTGAAACGCGTACCAACATTTGACTAAAACTCTCAATGACCCCACCGGCCAAAGAAACTTGTAACATCCAAACCATAACCCAAAAATATGAGGCAAAACTCCATCTCATATAACTCCAAAAATGTATATCGTACAACAAAACGAAAATACATAAGTCCAAAACCAATAACAACAAAACCAAAAACAAGACTAGAACCACAAAGATGAATCACTCCACAGCCTGCTTGTCAAACCACTTTCCGAACTTCAGCTTCATCTTTGCCTCTGGCTTCCAAGTCTGCTCCTCTGTGCCACTACAGTCCCACAAGACTCTCAACAATGGCACCCTCTTGTTCCGCAGAACCTTGACTCTCCTCTCAAGAATCCTCACTGGAACTGCCGGAACTGTCATATCTGGCTGAAGATCCTCTGGAATCTCAACCACAACCTCCTCTGAAGGACGCAAACACCTCCTCAACATAGAAACATGAAACACCTTGTGAAAGGCGCTCATAATCGGTGGCAACTCCAACCGATAAGCCACTGGCCCAACTCGCTCCACCACTGGAAACGGACCCATAAATCGCGGACTGAGCTTGTTCTCTGCTATGGACCTGTTAGGGCCCCTCAACATAGCCATCTTGAGATAAACTCTATCTCCCACCTGAAACTCAAGCTCACGTCGCCGCCTATCTGCATAACTCCTCTGTCTATCCTGAGCCTCCTTCATGTTCAACCTCAAGACACGAATCTTCTCCGTCGTCTCCTGAACAAAACTAGCTCCAAACATGCTGCGCTTCCCCACTTGGGTCCAGCATAAGGGTGTCCTGCATGGCCTCCCATACAAAGCCTCATAAGGAGCCATACCAATACTAGACTGAAAACTGTTGTTATAGGCAAACTCTGCCAAACACAGATGATCAGCCCAATGACCACCCCAATCCAGTACACACATCCTAAGCAGATCCTCCAAAGTCTGAATAGTCCTCTCTGACTGCCCATCTGTATGCGGATGATACGCTGTACTCATATGCACCTTAGTGCCCATCTCAGTCTGAAATGCCCTCCAAAGCTCTGAAGCAAACCTCGGATCTCTATCCGACACGATACTGGCTGGCACTCCATGCAGCCTCACAATCTCTCGCACAAACTTCCCAGCCAAGACAGCCGCTCCATCTGTCTTCTTGATAGCCAAGAAATGTGCTGACTTGGTCAAGCGATCTACAATGACCCAAATAGCATCGAAAGTCCGTGAGATCGGCAATCCCACAACAAAATCCATAGTGATCATATCCCACTTCCACTCTGGAATGGGTAAACTCTGCAGAAGACCACTAGGCACCTGATGCTCTGCCTTGACCAAAGAACAAGTGTTGCACCTCGCAACCCAATCTGCCACATCTCTCTTCATCCCAACCCAATGATAATACCGTTTGAGGTCACGGTACATCTTGGTCGCACCTGGATGAATCGAAAACTTGCTCGAATGAGCCTCTCTCAAAACCTCCTGCCTCAACTCCTCATCCTTGGGCACACAAACTCGCCCACGAACTAAGATAGTCCCATTCGATGAGACCTGATACTCAGAACCAGCTGCCCGCGATGCATCCAACAAAACCGGATCATCCTGCTGAGCCACTCTGATCCTGCTGAGTAAATCTGCCTGATCAGCTGCCTCTAAACCCAAAGGTTCCTCTGAAATAGCACAAAGACGCAATGTACTAATCTCGCTGACCAAAGCCTCAACACCACGCTCTCTATCTGAATCAACCCTCCGTCGACTCAAAGCATCTGCCACCAAATTGGCCTTGCCTGGATGATAAACAATATCCAAGTCATAGTCTGCCAGAAATTCCACCCAACGCGTCTGTCTCGCATTCAGCAAAGGCTGAGTGAAAATATGCTGTAGACTCTTGTGATCTGTAAAGATCTGCACTCTACCACCATAAAGATAAGACCTCCAAATCTTGAGTGCAAAAACCACTGCTCCCAACTCAAGATCATGTGTAGGACGGTTGCGCTCACTGCCCTGCAACTGCCTCGAAGCATAGGCAATCACTCTGCCCTCCTGCATCAAAACACAACCAAGTCCAACAGCTGAAGCATCTGTGTACACAACATATGGCTTCCCCGGGTCGGGTAATGCCAAAACTGGTGTACTAGTCAGCATCTCCTTGAGCTTCCCAAAGCTCTCCTCGCACTCCTGCGACCACACAAACGGCACATCCTTGCCAGTCAACCTCGTCATCGGCTGAGACATGCTCGCAAACCCCTTGACGAATCTCCTATAGTAGCCTGCTAAACCCAGAAAACTCCTGATCTCGGTAGCACTACTCGGTCTAGGCCAATCTCTGATAGCCTCAATCTTAGCCGGATCCACAGAAACTCCCTCTGCAGAAACAATATGGCCAAGAAAACCCATCTCCCTCTGCCAAAAACTGCACTTGCTCAACTTAGCGAACAGCTTCTGCTCTCGAAGCTTCTCCAACACAAGCCTCAAATGAGTCGCATGCTCCTCTAGACTCCTCGAATACACCAAAATGTCATCAATGAAAATAATGACAAACACATCCAGAAACTCCCTGAACACGTCGTTCATCAATCTCATAAACGCTGCCGGCGCATTAGTCAAACCAAAAGGCATGACCACAAACTCGAAATGTCCATACCTCGTCCGAAAAGCTATCTTCCGGACATCTGCCTCATCTATCGGGATCTGATGATAGCCCGATGCCAAGTCAATCTTAGAGAACCAAGTAGCCCCTCTCAACTGATCCAACAACTCATCGATCCTCGGAAGTGGGTACCTGTTCTTCACTGTGACTCGGTTAAGTCCCCGGTAATCGATACACAACCGAAAACTGCCATCCTTCTTCTTAACAAACAACACTGGCGCTCCCCACGGCGACACACTAGGTCTGATGAACCCTTTACTCAAAAGGTCCTCTAGCTGCTTCTTCAGCTCTGCCATCTCTGCTGGAGCCATCCTGTAAGGTGTCTTCGATATCGGAGCTGTCCCGGGCTCTAAATCAATCGTGAAAGGATCTGACCGAGATGGTGGCAATCCCTTCAGCGACCGAAATACGTCCTCAAACTCCTGGACAACCTGAATATCCTGCAGACTCACCTCACCACTGGACTCTGTCATAGTGATCGTCGCCAAATAGGCTTCGCAGCCCCGCTCTAACAACTGCTCTGCCTGAATAGCTGAAATCACTATACTCCCCGAAGTCGGTCTCACTCCCTGATAAACCAACTTCCCTACATCCTGCTCAAACACCACTCTACCTCTATAGCAATCCAGATGAACTCGGTATAGAGATAACCAGTCCATCCCCAAAATCACGGCATACAGCTCCACTGGACTGATGACCAAATCTGCTGGCATAGACTGCCCCGCAATCTGCACGTCAACTGCTCTAGCTCTGCCCGAAGTAGCCAAATAACCACCACCAGCCACCTTGACAAAGCCTGAAGCCTCACCATCGCTACTCCGAATACCACTACCCTCAGCTCTCTCCGGAGTTATGAAGCAGTTAGATGCTCCCGAGTCAAACAGAACGTGAGACTCAAAACCTCCCACTAACAAGGTCCCTACACAATTCCACAAGTGTTGAGAACCTCTAAACTCTATCACAGTAAAGTAAAAGAACAGACAACAACACCGAAATTCCACACTAAAAATTGACAAGTCTGAATCAAAAATTTTACCTGTGATCTGGCCTGACTGGCTGGTCTGGCCCACCTCCGCCGAAGTATAAACTCTCGGCTCCACCTGACTGCAACGCCGCAACCTGCGCTGCTGACTGAATAGCCAACGGCTGAATCGCTGCTGCCACTGCTCTTTGCTGCAACTTGGGACACATAGTCTTGATATGCCCCGGCTCCCTGCAGTAGTAGCACACTGTCGACTCTCTGGATCCCGCCCTCTTGGGGCAAGCCGCAACTCTGTGATCCAGACCCCCACAACCAAAACACCCACCCGTGCTCGGGCTACTAGCAGATATCTCGTCTGCTCTCCTCTTCTGGCCCTGCGCAGGCCTGCTGCCCCTGCCGTAACCAGAACTGTGACCTCTGCGCTGCTGATGCTGCTGCTGGCCCCGAGGATGGGTAGCAGAAGCAACTGCAACTGGAACAACCGCCGTACTCACCGGCTCACGTAAGTCCTCCTCAATGGACGCTGCCAACTCCACTAAACCCGCTCTGGTGTGGTACATACCACCTCTGCACTGAGTCCTGATGTTCCTCCGAAGCCCCTGAAGAAACCGCGACGTCAATGCTCGCTCACTGATCAGCTCACCACCAGAAAAGACCACCAATCTGCAGAACTCTGCATCATACTCTCGAACAGACCTCTCACCCTGAGTCAAGTCCAAAAACCTCAACTTCAGCCTGTCACGAGCCTCCTGAGGGAAAAACTTGTGGTTGAACTCCTCGACGAAGTCAACCCAAGTCCAAACCTCTCTCCTGGTCCTAACAGACCTCCACCACAAATGTGCATCACCTCCAAGGTAGTGCACTGCCAACTCAACCTGAAACTGTGCCGGACAACGAACAGAATCGAAGTTCCGCTCCAACCTCTGACGCCACTCGTCAGCCTGCTCTGGAGTAACCCCGCCCTCAAACGTAGGCGTACCAATCCTCTGCATCTCCCTCATCATCTCACGATAAGGAGAAACCCCAACTGCAACACCCTGCTGCACCGCAGCCTCCTGCTGCCCAACAAAACCGGCACCAACATGTGCCTCGGCACCAACCTGTGCCCCGGCCGCTGGAGGTGCAACCGGAGCCTGCTGTGGAACTGCCTGAGGAAGACGTGCCAACAACTGCGTCAGTAGCCCCACAATCAACTCTCCCTGAGCTAAAGCAGCGCCCCCACCGGGAACCGCTCCAGCTCCTACGCCACCACTGGCACCTGAGTTAGCCCCACCGGCCAACGAAACAGACTGTGTCACCGACGCCGCCGCCACACTCGGCGCTGCACTCTCTACTGAAACCTCAGCCTCTGGCACTCCACGACCAGCACCCCGACCTCCACGACCCGCTGCTCGCCCACCGCGATCAGCTCCTCTGCCCCCACGGGCTGCACCGCGACCACGACCACGGCCACGACCACGACCTGCGTCCATCTCTCTGCACTACCACCAAGTACAGAAAAGGAGCAAAGGTCAAAACACAGACACAAAACCAAAACACACCAAATATCCAACTCACTTACCCGCGGAAAACTGGAAGACCGAGAGGATGAGATTAAACCACTAATTGACTAACTCACATAATCCAATTCATCCAATTCTAACAGTCCTAAAACCGACTACGCTCTGATACCAAAATGAAACAACCAAATTTTTTTTTTTTTTATAATTAATTAGCCCAGATTAATATTCCCATAAATATTAATCCTCAACAGCTAATTCAACAACACAATGCGGAAGAAAACCAATATTATTAAATCATAAAATAATTGTTCAACAAATAACCAATAAAACCAATAAACCAATAAGCAACCTAAACACCAGGTATGCTACATTATTGAAAATAAACTAACACCCTAAACATCACGAATTCCTGGTCAGCCACAACAATAAAGCCAAGATTAAATTCCTAATCTCATCATCCTCTTCTCTCGGTCTCTTTCCGCGGAAGAACATTGCTGTTACCTGCATCACATTACGAAAGAGATGCGTAAGTATTATCATAAATACTTAGTGAATGGATCATCCTGCCTACAGGCCAATTACGTCAAACAATAGACAATACATCACAATAAATAACAACAATAACAATGCTCAACAATACTCAACAATATAAACCATCCCTGTCAGGAAACACCCACGTTTCCTGACACCCAGGTTGGTGTCGACCGACACCTGAATGGTGTCGATCGACGCCAGCCTCCCGAGTGTCGATCGACACTCATCGAGTGTCGCTCGACACCGGCTCGACGCCCAGAAACCAGAAGCTACGAAAATCACATTCCAAAATCGCAATAACACAAAATCTAGGGGTTTTCAACGCCCCAATACTATCAAAACACGAAATCCAGCATAAACAATCTCAAGAACACATCATAAATCTGAAATCACACAACCTCTAATGCTTAACGGACCTACAGTCACGCACTCACCTTGAAAAGGGATTAGAAGGAAGGAAAGGAGAAGAATAGGGATGAACAGCAACCGATCTAGCTCAGAAACTCCACAAAACTCTCTGGAAATCACTTCCTTCTCTCAAAACTCCTCTGGAACCTTTCTAACTCGAAAAAGTGGCTTTTCTCGCGGCCACAGGGCTTAAAAACGCGAGTCTAGGGCTTTTCTCGCCCAAACCAGCCCAAAACCAGCCGACTTGAATCAAACCGGTCGATTTCTCAATAACCGGTGTCGATCGACACCCTCCCTTGGTGTCGGTCGACACCAATCGACCAAACCAACTCCAATTGCAAATCGATCGACTTTAAACCGGAAATCAAACCCGATAACCGGTGTCGATCGATACTAGTCGTTCAGAAGAATTTGACACACTTTCTTCGCGATGCTTGAACCTTAGACCGACTGCACAACAATCAAACAAGAACATGCACAGCCAATCCTCAATTCACACCTCTAAGAGCATGTGCCAACTACTCCCGAACCCCTAGCATCGTCCAACACCACTTCCAAAACAACTTCCAGGTTCACGGATGTTACATGTGATTTCCAGAAAATGCAAGAGAGAAACACCAACAACCGAAAACACCATACCATGCCTCATGTGTGTGGAAGAAAAAGTTTTGCAAGGAAAAGACGTGATATTGTAAGTAACTAAGTGTTGTTAGATATGATAATTCATAATATATGTAAGTAGTAAAACATGTTGATACTAATATCAGATATTGATTGTACATATGTTTTAAACACAGAAAGATCGGACTGGAAGAGTTCCATGCCGGGCAGAGTTTTTCATTGCGACTCGGATGAAATCTGATGAAAATTTCATAACTGATGATGCTAAAAAGCGTGTGGTTAGTTTTTCTACTAAAACTGAAAACATGCCCATATTCTCATATTAGTGATTGTCTTGTTGGAAACCTGTATCAGCCTAGAAGAATAATATTACTAGGTTTCTTATATAATACTTCATATTAGCATTGCTTGTGATGGATAATAAATTGTTAAAATCGTTGGTGATGGTGTCTTTGCATTGATTCTGATCATCGTTAGTGATATGAAGATGTTTGTATCTGTATTGTGTTTACCAGGATCAGCTTACTCCTTTGTTGAACCAAAATTCATCAACTCAGCTTTCAAGCAATGTCGCAGCTAGTTTGAATGATGAATATTCTCAAGTGTTTGGTCCAGAATGTTCAGGAAGAATACGTTGTCTTGGTCGTGGACCGACACCTTCAAAATTGACCAAGCGTATTAACCAAGCAAGATTTGAGGCATATGAAACTGCTAATGCTGAAGTTATTCAAATGAAGACAAAGATGTCATCGTTGGAAACCCAAGTTGAAAGTTTAACTGGAATTATTCAACAGCTGCTTGGAAATAAAACCACCGATCAGGTACGACGACTCTGTTAATTATACTTCCTTTTGCAGATTATATATTTGGATATACATTATGGTATAGATACTTGATATTTTAAACAAATCTTGTAGGAAAGTGCATTGGCAGCTTATGCGAATATATTGAACCCTCACATTTCTCAGGTAGTTACTTATAATGTAGATTGATTGTATTATCTAATATATGGGTGTGATATTAACTAATGTTATTTTGTTTGGGCAGAGAAGAGGAGATGACTGATGAATATCAGAACGACCATTAGAAGACTTTTATCATGATTACCAATCTAGCTTGTATTATTTATGGTTTTTCTAAGTAGTATTTTGGTTCATCTTATTAACTGGATTCATTTGTTTTATACATTTGAACAATATATTGGGATGTATTATTTACTTTTAATATTTATCAAAATTAAATTTTTATTTCAGAAATTTTAAATGATTTTTAATATAATTAAATCGAAATGTGCCTAAATTTTAAAACCACATATGATTCATGTCGTTTACAAATGTCACGAAAAATAATTAGAACTATAAGATAAAAGTGATACAAAAATAATTATGTACTATCATCTATAAAACTGATACAAATACTAGGATCAATTACATAAATGATACAAATATTAACATCAGTTATGGCTAAATGATACAACTTATGACATCAATTACTGGAAGTGATACTAATTTTCAAGTCGTTTATCATAAATGAAACAAAAATTAATAACGTTTATTTTGAATGATACTATTTCCACTATCACTTATCTTAAACGACACATATTTACATCACTTATAATAAATGATAGAAATAGTTGCATCATTCGCTATTTATTGACACAAAGTATTAGAGTCACCACTTCCAGTGTCATTTATATAAATGATGCAAATTCATTTACATCATTCAAAAAATGATATAAACAATTAAAATAAATGATACAACCCACACGATTTCTTGTAGTGAAATCATGTAGGTAGCTCACCCTTCTCTGCAAGAAGCTACAGTATATACAGTTTGAAATTTGTCAATAAGGATTTGAAGAAAGAAGCCTGCTACTATATTACTGATTTGTTTGCTTCTTCTCAGTTACTACTACTATTTTAAAGTATTGCAACTACGCTTGTACCTGTAGAACAAAAGCTGAAGAAGACAATGAGAGAGCAGCGCCAATGACAACAGCCTCATCAATGCTTCTGATGTTGACCTGGATTTTTACAGAAGGTATAGATCATATAAGTATATAGCTCTAAACGCATAGCTTAAGAAGACCCCAGAAGAACAAATGAACTAGAGGAGGAACATTGATTGAAGAGAATGAAGTCAATTTTCGGTACTGAACAAATCGAAACTAAGATTGATCAATGGAGGGATTACCCAGATGTCTGGACCTGGAAACGATTCCGGTGAATAAAGTCAATTCCCGTGCTCGATCAGATCTGATTCACAAATGTTTGGACCGAAACTATAGATGATGTCTCTGCGATGTCGATTTCTCTTTTGATTTTTTTTTTTATTATTAAAACTTCTCCAACAAATGACATTGGTGGAGGTGTGATTTTGGGGTCCAATATTTTTGACTAAAAAGGTGTTAAATCTCCTAAAATCTTTTTTACAAGTTTTTCTCCAAATATTTATTCACTTTTGAATAACAGTGGATTTGATTTAGCATTTAAAAATTGTTGATTGAATAACAGAGCTTTGTAAGTGATTTTAAATGATTTAGACAAATTCCTACTTCAATAACACTGAATTTGAATAGGCATTTAGAAATCACTAGTTGAATAACAGAGGATTTTTAAAAAACATCAAAATCACCTAAACTCCCCTAAAATCCTTGATCCAATACATCCCCCATAGAGTATGTGACACACAATAGGCATGTTCATTTTAACCGAATTGGAATTGACTCGGATTAGACAATATCAAACCGATATAAATACCCGAATGGGTCCTGGATTTCTAAACCCAAACAACCAAAACTGAATCATAAAAAAAAATTAAAGTGGGCCACGTGCCGGTGTGCCACACCCTTTCTTAACGTGGGTCCGCCATTAGTTACATATAGATATAGATATAGATATATGTGTGCTTTACAACGTGGGTCTGCCGATTAATCTTTCAAGAAATCATTTAACGGATGCTAACTGCTACGATTTTGCATAATCAGCATCAAAAACCTGTTAATGACTGATTAAAACTGTTAAATTGCAAAAATTGCCAGGTAAATCTGAAAATTGTTTGGTCCAAAAGTTTTGTTTGTCAAATTCAACCATTTATTTTGTTTCACATTGCCATTTTTGTCGAAACTTTGGCCACATCATCTCAACCAATATATCTTGTATATATAGCTGAGAATGGAACTATTTTATCTTTTGTATTAGATGTAAATTAGAAAAAATATTTATCTTGTATATAGCTGAGAATGGAACTATTTTATCTTTTGTATTAGATGTAAATTAGAAAAAAATATTTAATATAATTTTTTGTATGAATATATGATTTTTATATTGATGTCTAATCGCTGTCCGACCGATCAACGCCAAGCGAGATCTTGAACAGATAGATATAGTGTTCGCAAACAACAACCAACTAAACCGAGACTCAAAAAGTAGCTAAACCAAAACAAATAAGAGAAACCAAGAGAAATACTATAAATCGGAATGTATTTCTGGTGACACTTAGCAATACGTTTTTTCGAAGCCGAGTCTGAACATTAAATTGGACAAGCAAAATAAAAAAGGGTTTAATGAGTATTAAAAAGCTCTTATGTCAAAGGGCAGAGAATATCTCTTTTATGGAAGGAAAAAAAAAAAAACAGATTACAAAGAAATCTGTTCTGTCTGAGAGTAAAATGTATCGTAGAAAAGCATCCATGCGTAATTTCGTCTCTTGAAAGTAGGAAATCACTTGCTAAAGCCGACACTATGGAGTAAAATTCTTCAAAGTAGAAATTCACTTGATAAAACAGGCACTATGTTCCCAAAACAATAACCAAAAATACAATAGTTGATCTGATATGCTCAATTATCTTTCATACGATCGAGAAAAAAGAAGTAACTAAAAGACAATTGTGCAGATCAAATCAACTATTTTCATTTTGGATTGTACCATCCAAGATGCCTCAGCGTTTGATAGGAGGAACAATCTTCCAATGCGTTTGCAAGAACTAAATGGTAGCTCATCTATCACTGAGGTACAAAACCAATTTACACACATATATATAGGGAGGGAATGAGGCGCTTACATATGCGCTTACGTCATTCCTATACTATTGCGCTTATGACTTTTGCGCTTACATTATTTAGGCGCTTACGTATGCGCTTACATCACACTAGCATCATAATTATACATATTAAAACTTATTTATTTTACAAGGAGAAGTAAGAGAGATACTTCTCTTTAGTGATCCATTTCGAACTCGAGGATGTGTTCGTCACAACATCCGTATTCATCGCCGGGACAGACGTATTCTGGTGCTGGCTCGCTGAAATCATCGTCCGATTTTGTGTTGACGTCAATGTTGAACTTTTTCCCTATCTCGTCGATGCTGATGTCGGTTGAGTCATCAGGGAGTTGAGCGTCTTGAAAATAGTCTTCCGTAAGGTCTTGAGATAGTGATTCGTGCGGGATGTCTTGAGTCGCGGATTCCTGTTTGATGATTGGTGAGGCGTCCATCTTTGAAGCATCACGTTTTGTTGCTTTGGTTACAAACGTGTTTTCCTGTTTGTCCATGAAGAACATTAAGTCTTCATCAAGGGTCATTTGATAACTCACAGGATAGTAGGACCAGTTTGTGTTGAATGGGATATGGAAGGTTTGTCTGGCGTTGTTGAGGCGGAACGCATGTGTCTGAAAGTCTTCGTACGGCTTGGTGTTATGAAGGTTGAAATCCGGGCGTAAACCTCTGTGATAGTCGTTGTGGTGAATTAGTGTAGGGAGGGCATGGAGTTTGTTGGACTTGAGGTTGACTTGAACAGGTCTGTGGAAGAAATACACTGTATGAGGGTTGAAGAACGGATTGAGACCTCCTTGGTGTCCGTTACCCTTGAGCTTCTTAAACGGCAGGTTTGTGGCTTTTGCCGATTTCCTTAGTTTTCCGGTCCAGATGGCCAGTGAGGCGAACCATGTGAGAAAGGTAGAGAGACAGTCTCTTTCGTGCAGGGCATTGATGTATTGGTATAGCCATCCAATGTCGAATGTTATGCCAATGGTGTAGACAGAGCAAAGATACCATAGGAAACAGAGGACTTCTTCTGGCATGTTTGAATTCTCAATGCGGTAGAGATGGGCAAATGGATAATCCGGGTGAATACCCAGAGGTGCGATGAAGTGGCAGTTGGGGCCGTATCTTGACAGGATGATGGATTGATATTCAAAGATCTTGTGCCGAAGGTGTTCACGCAAGGTATTCCGTTCGATTAGTTCATGGGCATCTCCAGGAATGTTGGCGTCGAAGTCGAAGAAGTGTTTCTTCGGTGCTGATGAGCTTGTCATCATATGGAGTTCTTGAGGTGGATTTCTGCTGAGCATGTCGGCTAAGGTGTTGTTCTTGCCCTTTAAATAGAAGGATTCGAAGTCATACTTCGAAAACCACTCACTCCATCTCAATAATTGCTGGTGAGGGACCATCTTCTGCTTGAATTGGAGCATCTTTGGAAAAGAAGACATGTCCATCTCGATGCGAAACTTATGTCCTATCAGATGGAACTCGAACTTCTCAATTGCCTTTTTGACTGCTAGAATTTCCTTGAACGTGGAGTGATAATGCATCTCGGAATCTTTGAACCGTCCACTTTTGTATCCACAGATTTGACGTTTATTATTTATTTCTTCAAATAATATTGCTCCCCAATATTTGTCACTGGCGTCAGTCTGCAGGATTCGCGTGCCTGAGGAGGGAATCTGTAGAGTAGGTAGCTTCTGTATCTCCAGCTTTAACTTTTTGACTGCGTCGGTTTGTCGTGTTGTCCACAGTGGTGGATTCTTCGACAGCATCTTCTGTAGAGGTCTCGTCAATTGCGAAAGTTGCGGGATAAAGTCACTGACATAATTGATGACCCCAAGGAACTGTTGAACTTGTCGTTTGGTGAGATTCTCGTCAGGAAAGTCAAGAAGCGTTGTAGCTAGATGGGACTGCGGAGTTATCTGTCCATTATTGATTTGCATGCCGAGAAAATCAATGTTGGGCTGGGCTATGATCATTTTGCGGGCCGAGAGCATAAGCCCATATTCTTGAACGATATCGTGGAATTGCTTGAGGGCCTGAATGTGGTCTTGGATATTTGAGGAGAACAGTAGGATATCGTCAATGTAGACCAGGGCTGTATGGAGAAGAGGTTTAAAGATTCGTAGCATGGCCTGCTGGAATAGTGAGGGCGCCGTCTTGAGTCCGAAGGGTAAGAGATTCCATTGTAGGTGGCGATTTGGCAAGCAGAAGGCGGTCTTATATCTTTCGTCTGGATGGATTCCGATTTGCCAAAATCCTGATTTTAAATCGAACTTGGAAAATATCGTTGCTCCTTCTAGATGTTGTAGGAGAGCCTTCTTGTTAGGTAGCGGAAACTTGACATCTTGTAGATATTGATTGAGCGGCTTGTAGTCGATGACAAGTCTGAGTTTTCCTCTTGCTTGCTCGGCACGGTTGTTGACATAAAATTCCTTACAAGCCCAGGGCGAGTTGGTCGAGGAAACAATCCCTTGATTAACCAACTGGTCGCATTCGTCGTTAGCCTGTTGTAGTAAAGTAGGTGGCATTCCAGCGTGACTTGCTCTTGTTGGAGTGGTATGAACATTTTCCTTAAAAGGTAGCTTGACGAAGAACTCAGAATTGAGCCATAGCGGTGATATCATCATATTTTGCATGTTTTTACTTAGTATTTTCATATGTTTTCAAATGCTTTCAATAAGGTTTTATGCCTTTGGAGGTAGTTTTCTTGTATTTGTTGGTTTTGGAGTCTTAACAGGTTAAAACATCAAAAAGGATTCAAAAAGGAGCAAAAGAGCCTCAAACCGTGATCCATGCAAGTTTCCAAGTCAAGAGCATCATTATAACTCCATTTGTCCGATTCTCGTATTCGGACAGAACCGGAGCATCCGAAAGATAACCGCGGCAAGGGGTCTTCCCGACGTCCAAAAATCATGATCTTGATCTTGATGGATAGATATTTGAGTCATGCATCACGTCGAAGTGGAATCAAGCCATTTGGATCAATCATCAAGGAGAAATTCATTTTATACCGAGACGTGTCCGTATAGCGACAAGATGAAGCCCGTGGAGGATCTCGCGTGTCTAAAGGCCCGGGATACCGCGGCATGGACTTTGGCTCGTTTGAGAAGAGGCTTAGCTATTATTTGGAGGTTTCCTTGGCCTTATCTCGGCCCATACACGTCGCAAAAGATTGACTCCAGCTCATCGGAAAGTTTCCTTTTCCGGCACCACGAAGACCTAAGCGATTCCTCACCTATATATACAAGTTTTTAGCCTCAGAAAAAAGGAGAGAAGGGTTTTGGCCGTCAAGAAGAACTAGAGAGAGAGCTGCGCAGTCCAAGGGAGGAGAAAGGAGGCGCCGCTCAAGACCCTAGCTCACATAAAACCTTGTTCTTCCATCTTCTTTGCTTTGTTACCTTTGTACTCGAGATTTCAAGTTATCAAAGGAGACCCGACTTGTTTCTTCAATAGAGAAGCTTTTCTATTCCCTTTATCTCTTACTTGTGCTTATGATTATGCTTTCAATCACGCTTTGCTTGCTTGTTTGCGCCATGGCCGAGTAGATCTCTCGGTTAGGCCGAGGGAGATCGATGGGCTCATAATATGATTTGACTTATATGATTGCATAAACCGGGATTTCACCATTTGGACCTTCATCTTTGCTTGTTCATAATGCTTGTTGTTAGGAAAGCGCGCCTAAACAACTTGATTCTAGGTTGATACACTCTCCAAAAGCTTGTTGTATTGCCGAAACTAGTATTTGATGAGCTAAGTGTCTTAGGCTTCCAAAAGTCGACCTAAGGAATTTAGTGAGCAATCACGACTTGAACACTAGTTAATGCATGCTTATAACTTGTAATAACCATCGAAAGTTGAGTCTATTAGGTTGTTTAAGCATAGTAGCCGGAGCCACGAAAGTGGAAAGGTTATACCGTAGTGTTGTGAGTTCAAGGCGGTTTATAAATTATCCCATGCAATCTCTTGTCATTTCATTGAATGTTTCCATTGATTATCCTTTGCCTAACATTTTTCCCATCTTGTTTACAACCTCTTTACTTACTTGCATTGTTTTCCTTTCATTTTAGGATCACCCCACACTCATATCTTTGTTCTAGCTACTTATCACTCAACATAAACTTGAAACGAAATCTCTCTTCCTTGTGTTCGACCCCGACTTACCACGGCTGTGCACTTGCAGCTCTACCAAGTTGGGTTATAAATTGTATTAGTTTGAAGCATAAAACCCAACGCATCAAGCTCTTTGGCGCCGTTGCCGGGGAAGAGTTGAATTTCTTTCAAGTTTCTTGATTGATTTTTAGTCTAGTTCTTTTTATTTTTGCATTCCATTTTCTGTTTTTCATAAAATTCTAAAAAACCATAAAAATTTTACTTAATACTCTTTCTTTGTGTCTCTTAGGTGCATGACAAGAAGGTCCAATCCGGATAATACCATTGAAGAAGATCTTGACATTGACCAACTTGAAAGAACACTTAGGCGGCAAAGAAGAGAAAGAATGAATCAAGGCGGTGAAGCCGCGGCACAAGGTGGCCAACAACAAGCCCCTGACCAAGAACAACTACCACAAGCCCCTCATGTCTTACCAGAAGCCGGAGTTGACCAGCCCGCACAAGGAGCCGTGCCTCAACCCAATCAAAACGCTCCCGGTGTAGCCGATCAACCGCAGCCGCAACAACAACATCAACAACAACCGGAGCAACAAAACGCCGGTCAACCACCAAACCAGCATCATCAAAACCCCCATGGCGGTCACCAAGGGATGCCTCAAGCTCAACCACATGCGCCTCCAAGGAGGGCACAATTCGCTCAGCATCCAAGGCATCCGACTATGGGAGATTTTGATTCATCCGATGCATTCTTCTTGGATAGGAATCCAATCCGACCACCACAACCCCCAAGGAACGACTTTGAGATCAAGCCACAAATCATTGCCTTGGTGAAACAAAACCAATTCCATGGTTTGTCCACCGAACATCCACTTGACCATGTCGACACCTTTGAGGAGATATGTAGCACTACTCGGATCAATGGAGTGTCACCGGACTACTTCAAGTGCAAATTGTTTACCTTCTCTCTAAGTGACAAGGCACTTAGATGGGTAAAGTCTCTACCACCTCAATCCATTACAACATGGAATGAATACAAAGGAGCTTTCTTAAACCAATTCTACACCAAGCAAAGATCAAACTCTATAAGGAGTAAGATATCCGGGTTTAAGCAAGCACCAATGGAGTCTTTCTATGAAGCTTTGGAGCGCTTCAAGGAGTATGCAAGAGATTGCCCTAATCATGGCTTCTCAGAAGGTAACCTTTCCAAACCAGCATCATCAAAACCCCCATGGCGGTCACCAAGGGATGCCTCAAGCTCAACCACATGCGCCTCCAAGGAGGGCACAATTCGCTCAGCATCCAAGGCATCCGACTATGGGAGATTTTGATTCATCCGATGCATTCTTCTTGGATAGGAATCCAATCCGACCACCACAACCCCCAAGGAACGACTTTGAGATCAAGCCACAAATCATTGCCTTGGTGAAACAAAACCAATTCCATGGTTTGTCCACCGAACATCCACTTGACCATGTCGACACCTTTGAGGAGATATGTAGCACTACTCGGATCAATGGAGTGTCACCGGACTACTTCAAGTGCAAATTGTTTACCTTCTCTCTAAGTGACAAGGCACTTAGATGGGTAAAGTCTCTACCACCTCAATCCATTACAACATGGAATGAATACAAAGGAGCTTTCTTAAACCAATTCTACACCAAGCAAAGATCAAACTCTATAAGGAGTAAGATATCCGGGTTTAAGCAAGCACCAATGGAGTCTTTCTATGAAGCTTTGGAGCGCTTCAAGGAGTATGCAAGAGATTGCCCTAATCATGGCTTCTCAGAAGGTAACCTTTGGAACATCTTTTACAATGGGATTGATCACAAGTACAAGCTTTCACTTGACACCGCGAGCAATGGCAACTTCATGACCAAATCGGTGCCGGAGGCTAAGCTTTTGATCGAGAATCTTGCTGCAAGTGATTCCAATGCATGCCCTGAGTACAATAGAGGAGTGAGAACCACAAGCTCATCATCGGAATCGGCTCAAATCATGGAGTTGAAGAACATGGTCTCACAACTACTAAAGAGCAACCGAGGAGTGCATGCGATTGATGATGTCTTGGCCACTAATGAAGAGCCTCTCATGGAATTTATGAGAGATGGAGCAGAAGAGAATCAAGAGGAAGTCAACTACATAGGAGGTAACTACGGTAATAGAGGATACAACCAACCATTCCGCCCCCACCCCAACCTCTCTTACCGAAGCACCAATGTGGAGAATCCAAATGATCAAGTCTATCCGGGCCAAAACACTTATCAAGGAGGCCAAAACACTTACCAAGGAGGTCAATACCAGCCTAAGCAACAATTCTATCCTAAGGGAGTCTACCAAGTGAAGCAGCCACCCACTTTTCCCCAAGGAGTTGCACCGGCTCAACAAGAAGAGAAAGTAGATGTGGCGGTTACAAAATTTATGGAAGAACAAAGACAAGCTACTAAGAGCTTGCATGAGAAGATGGATCACATGTTTGGTGATCTAAGCAACAAGTTTGGGGCGTTGTCAACTCACGTCCAGAAGTTAGATGTTCAAGTCTCTCAAACGGCCGAGGCGGTTAAAAAGCAACAAGAGGCAAATCCGCAAAAGTTTTGTAGTGTTGTTTCATCCAAAGAGGATCCACCGGCCATTGTCTCCGTACCATCTCAAGAAGAAGAAAGAGAAGATGAGCTTAAGGAGAGGTACAAACCAGAGAGGTACACATGGGAGTCAAGGCGAGCTTACAAGAGAAGGCTTGACAATAAGCCGTTGCTTAAACAAGGAGATCCCGGGAAGTTTGTTATCCCCGTTTGTATCAATGGATACCAACTCACCGATTGCTTGTGTGATAGTGGAGCAAACGTGAACCTCATGTCTCTTGCACTAGCCAAAGATTTGGGATTCAAATATTTCAAAGAGCCTAAGGTGAGAGTGGAGTTTGCGGATCTATCAAGCATGGAGCCTTATGGAGTGCTTGAAGATGTTATGCTAGAGATTGGAGAGAGACATGTCCCAACCGATTTCCAAATCATGGTATGGGAAGGATCAAAGAGGAATCAGCTGATTCTTGGTACCCCATTCTTAGCCACAGCCGGGGCAATCATCAATTACATGAGAAACCAACTAACACTTGGTCATGTCCGGCAAGATGTCTTTTTCCCAAGCATCAACTTCAAACAAGCTCCAAGCGCAGTCAAACTACCACCAGAAAGGAGCACACTCATGCCAAGAGAAGGAGCCGAGCGGCCAAGGAGCACCAAGAAGGGCGAGCCCTACCCTAAACCAAAAGAAGCGATGAAACCGTTGAAGCCGAAGCATGAGAATGTCTTCAAGGATATTCACTCGGTCTTGTCATCGTCTTTTAACAATCATGGAGCTGAAGAAGAACCTGACGGTGTGCCTAAGTCCTTTGCCAGCATAAGAATCATTCTCCCAAAGGATCCGGACCCCAAAGATGAGCAAACCGCAAAGGAAAGACTCGGAAAAACCTTAAAACTTTTTCCGAGAGCTTTGGTCTTCAAAGACGACATGGAAGATGATCATGGAGAGCCCAAACCACCTCATGAGCCACCTGAACCAGAATGTGAAGACACCAAAGGGATCCCAAACCCTTTGGCCGATCACATCCGCACCTAACCGAACAAAGACAAACGGGAGTCAAGCTAGATGACTTTAAAACAAGCGCTTTGTGGGAGGCAACCCACACGGTATTTTTCTTTTCCTTTCTCATTTTTAGTTTTCACATCACTATTGCATGCATTTTGTTAGGATGAGACACCAAGAGGAAACCAAACAAGGACATGTCCCACCCTTTCATCCCACCCTTGTCCAAACCGACACCAAGGAGCGGGCAACACCTGGGACTAATAAAGAAGGGAAGCAGAATCATTTCGGACAAAGAAAATCACCAAACGGTCGCGTAAAATTCAAGCTATTCCATCCGGCGTGCTTTTCTCGGCCACACGGGTGCAAAGGAGTACACACTTGACCTATCTCACAATCCGTGTTACCAAAGTCCACCAAAATTCACAGGCGACCAGACAATACCATATTGGTCGGCAAATCCAAAAGATAGGACGGAGAAATGTGAACGGATGAGGAGATACGCACGAATGCCACATCCGGTCGATGGCGGGTAACCGAAGGCCGGCAAAAACCAAAATCACGGCATGGCGACACCACCACCTGGAAATGGATTCTTGCAGCTTCACAATCACTATTCCAAAAGAAAATCATGGAACGAACGAGCCAAATTTAAGGACGGTCAAAAATCTCTTCCTGGAGCCGTTTCCACCACGTTGTGAAGGAAGTCTTACACCGTTCATCCATTTGACCTCAAACTTCACCAGTGCTCATAAAATATGAAGTTGGTCGGAGGAATTTCAAGCTCGGTCAGGAAATTCGTCACCGTTTGCGCTGTGGTCTATTGCACCCTCTTCGGACCGTCCGGATGGCCACCAAATGATGAATCTCCCAAACCGCTCGTTTGTTTGACATGAAACTTCACCACTGCTCCTAAAATATATGATTGGTCGGTGGAATTTCAAGATAGGTCGACGGAATGTTGACGGTTCGAGCTGTGGTCCATCCCATCACCTTACGGCCGTCCGAGAGATCCACCCGACACAGGATTTTCACATTTGCTCGACCAAATGACCTGAAACTTCACCAGCGGCTCTAAAACATCATCTTGGACGGTAAATTTTCAATCCCGTTCATAAAATTCTTAACGGTTTGTCATGTTGTTCATACCACTCATTTCGGGTCGACCGAATGAGACGTACACGACCAAAATGAAACCAAAGGAATCCGGGCCTTGACCTTCAAAACTTACCGACCCATCCTGTCTCCAGAGGAGCCCCAATCAACCATATGACCCTGATCTTCATAACAATTGGTCATCACTTGGTAACATCATTCTAACCTTTCCCTCTTTCAAATTTATTACTTATTTTTCTCCTCTTAATCCGATTTTTCTTACACCGGGACGGTGCAAGTTAAGTCTGGGGGGATTATACTAATAAGTTTGTTCATTTTGACATTTTTGTTTGCATTGTTTTCATCTCATCGAGTCGTTTTTATTGAGTCAAAACTTTTGTCGAGAATTATGACTTTATCTTGGACCTAACCATTGTTTTGCATGCGTTTAAGTGACCATTGATCGGTATTTGGCAGTCTACTCCATCACATGTGCACCATGAGTGGATCGATCTACCAAAAACGTCCACATCTCCAAGGGCTTAAGAAGGATACATCTTTGACTCCGCACCTTAATGAACTTAACCTTCTCAGCTAGGGGCTTGGTTTTACAAAGGGTACGACTCCTCATCCTCACCAAATAGTGAAAGTCTATGTGAGTTCGGTTTCCCCTCTCTCTCCCCTTCAAATTTAAGAAAAAGCATCGAGGTCCAAGTAACCGGGGATTAGGTGGCAACCACCATCAATACTCGCGTCTATGGAAGGCCATTTGATTCAAGTAACCGGGGATTAGGTGGCTACAACCATCAATACTCGCGTCTATGGAAGATCATCTAAAACCTCCACAAAGAGGAGAAGAAGTCGAATAAAAAAATACCATGCTACCCTAAAAAAGGGATGAATCGACTTAAGAAGTGAGAAGAGAGAGAGGTGAGGCATGAGCCGAGACAAGTGTCTAAACACAAGAGGATGAGTAAGAGTCCCTAAACCCTTTGATCGATATTCCCTAGTTGAGACCACACCTTTAGAAACTAAAGGAGTCAAAGGTGGAGAATTTGGATGGCCTAAAGAGAAGTGGACTGCTTTGGGACGATTGCAAAACTCACGGTATGTACTTCCTTGTTCTTAATTCTTAATGCCGCTGCTGATTTATGTGGATCACTAAGATAAATGTCGACATGGATTTCCAAAAGATTTGAGAGTTCTCACGTTTTCAAACCTCTTTTCCTTTCTTAGTTTGCTTGAGGACAAGCAAAGGCTAAGTCTGGGGGAGTTGATATCATCATATTTTGCATGTTTTTACTTAGTATTTTCATATGTTTTCAAATGCTTTCAATAAGGTTTTATGCCTTTGGAGGTAGTTTTCTTGTATTTGTTGGTTTTGGAGTCTTAACAGGTTAAAACATCAAAAAGGATTCAAAAAGGAGCAAAAGAGCCTCAAACCGTGATCCATGCAAGTTTCCAAGTCAAGAGCATCATTATAACTCCATTTGTCCGATTCTCGTATTCGGACAGAACCGGAGCATCCGAAAGATAACCGCGGCAAGGGGTCTTCCCGACGTCCAAAAATCATGATCTTGATCTTGATGGATAGATATTTGAGTCATGCATCACGTCGAAGTGGAATCAAGCCATTTGGATCAATCATCAAGGAGAAATTCATTTTATACCGAGACGTGTCCGTATAGCGACAAGATGAAGCCCGTGGAGGATCTCGCGTGTCTAAAGGCCCGGGATACCGCGGCATGGACTTTGGCTCGTTTGAGAAGAGGCTTAGCTATTATTTGGAGGTTTCCTTGGCCTTATCTCGGCCCATACACGTCGCAAAAGATTGACTCCAGCTCATCGGAAAGTTTCCTTTTCCGGCACCACGAAGACCTAAGCGATTCCTCACCTATATATACAAGTTTTTAGCCTCAGAAAAAAGGAGAGAAGGGTTTTGGCCGTCAAGAAGAACTAGAGAGAGAGCTGCGCAGTCCAAGGGAGGAGAAAGGAGGCGCCGCTCAAGACCCTAGCTCACATAAAACCTTGTTCTTCCATCTTCTTTGCTTTGTTACCTTTGTACTCGAGATTTCAAGTTATCAAAGGAGACCCGACTTGTTTCTTCAATAGAGAAGCTTTTCTATTCCCTTTATCTCTTACTTGTGCTTATGATTATGCTTTCAATCACGCTTTGCTTGCTTGTTTGCGCCATGGCCGAGTAGATCTCTCGGTTAGGCCGAGGGAGATCGATGGGCTCATAATATGATTTGACTTATATGATTGCATAAACCGGGATTTCACCATTTGGACCTTCATCTTTGCTTGTTCATAATGCTTGTTGTTAGGAAAGCGCGCCTAAACAACTTGATTCTAGGTTGATACACTCTCCAAAAGCTTGTTGTATTGCCGAAACTAGTATTTGATGAGCTAAGTGTCTTAGGCTTCCAAAAGTCGACCTAAGGAATTTAGTGAGCAATCACGACTTGAACACTAGTTAATGCATGCTTATAACTTGTAATAACCATCGAAAGTTGAGTCTATTAGGTTGTTTAAGCATAGTAGCCGGAGCCACGAAAGTGGAAAGGTTATACCGTAGTGTTGTGAGTTCAAGGCGGTTTATAAATTATCCCATGCAATCTCTTGTCATTTCATTGAATGTTTCCATGGATTATCCTTTGCCTAACATCTTTCCCATCTTGTTTACAACCTCTTTACTTACTTGCATTGTTTTCCTTTCATTTTAGGATCACCCCACACTCATATCTTTGTTCTAGCTACTTATCACTCAACATAAACTTGAAACGAAATCTCTCTTCCTTGTGTTCGACCCCGACTTACCACGGCTGTGCACTTGCAGCTCTACCAAGTTGGGTTATAAATTGTATTAGTTTGAAGCATAAAACCCAACGCATCAGCAACGAACATCTAATCCATCGCTATATCGCTTCAAGAACGTCGCAAATTTGCGACAGATTAATGTCCGTCGCAACGTTCCGTCGCAAATCGTGTAGTTTTCTTGTAGTGGATTTAAAGTGTATTCATTTTAGCCAGTCCTTGTGTTCGATAACCCGTACTTCTACGATCTGTGCACTTGCAGGATTTTAAAAAGGCGGTAAAACCTGACCACACATCAGTGACTTTATGTTATGCTGTTTTTGGAGTTTTGTCCTGATTTTGTTGATAAGTTATCTTTTTCTTCCAACTACGAAACCTCTTTTTTTTTGTTCATAAGTTCTCTTTTCTACACATTGGCGAAAACAACAAACCTCTGTTTTTCAACTTCCTTTTAACGCCAATATAAAGTTGCAAATACAACAATGGTGTCCAAAAGAAATCACGAAAAAAAATCAAGGACCAGAAATGTCAACAACCTCGGACGAGGTAAACTTCGGAGGTATATACTTTGACAGTCGCTCGACCAAAACCGGGTCCCTTGCTGCCTGCAGTAGATCAGTCGCCACCTTGTACCGTGCCTCTTTAATGTTATCATCATTCACCAAAGAGAGGTTGAGGCCAAGCACATGACACTCAATGTGCTTCAACGCATAAATCCCACAATGAGTGTTATTTTTGTTAAGATCTTTACGCACAGGCGCATACCTGACTGTATATGGTGCAACAAGAAAACCCTTTTTTTTGGAATTCGTCTGAGCTTCTTTCACAATCCGAGGCACCATAACTGAGAATGCTTCCACTTCTCTATATCTTTTCATGCCTGCACAATCAAAAACTTCTACGGTGCGTTGCACGAAATCGATGCACAATGAGACCCAGTGACACCCACTTACACATACTGGAACATAGATACGGTCAATGTCTACGTCCCAAACCTTGTCCGTTCTCCCGTGAGCAGGCAGCTCACCTTTTCCATAAGCAATGAGAATCTCTTCCAATTCGAATTGCTTCTTGTTGGACCTCCATTTTATGAATGCAGCCTGTATTGACGTGCTGAATGAGTAGCTCATGAAGCCAACTCTATCGACATTCCATCGTTTCAGAGATGTCCTCTCCCGAAATAAGTACATCATTGCATCAATTTCCTAGATAATAAATAAGAAATATTTTGTGAGAATTGACTACCTCAAAGTCGTACAATTTTAATTAAACAAGAATGTGCAAGTCGAAAAGAACACTAACCTGGTTGTGAAGCCATTCACTTGGTCCAACCACGCGTTTAGATAGTTCGACAGTGAATGCACTTGGGCCGCATTGTAGATCCCTGTATTGCATTGTAAAAATCAACATATAAGTAAATCATCGCTGTAAACAACAAATATTTTGTAAACAAATATGATGCTGCGACTTACTCCGGCATTCTTGACCACTCTTCTAGTTCCTCCCATGTTTCATCGGATACATAAACCAGAATTTCGTCGGGATCTTTAATTTCCCGCATGCAGCAGGATCTACCCTCAACTCCTTTGCAAATGACGAAGGCACCTTCTCAGACAAATTAATAGTGACTGGATGCAATGTCGTCATCTCTTGTCTCTCATGTCGACAAATTAATATTGCGCTCGACCCTCTCGTCTCTCATGTCGTCATCTCTTGTGAAATCAACAGAGTCTAGTACATCCATATTCCCGGTGGAGGATATAATGGGATACAAAACTCCCTACAAAAGTTAAAAACCAAACAAGAAAACAGATTGTAAGTTTATTTTTTTTAAGTTGAAAAGTAAACAAAATTATCTTCAAAAACCGACTGTGTTTACTTCACATCAGTCACCTCAGATCCAAATGCTTTCTATAAATTCTTAATCTCGTTGTAGCCTGGTCTTCCAGCTCCAGTCCAGTTAGAACACCTAGGACTCACGATGGAGACATTATCCAGCTTCTTCCCCAACAAAACCCCACAGTCAGGAATAGCCTCCACAATCCAAATAAGTAGAGCGTATGAGAATCCTTCCAAAACATAGCTCTTGGGCTTGCATAAGTCTCCCCATGCATACTCTCTTACGTTTTCAAAATCCATTATGAGTTTGATATATTTGTGATCTATGTTACTCTTCTCATCCACTGCCACTAACAAACCAGCAATAACACAGAGATACACCAGCCTCAACCTGTCCAAACGACTCCACTTGTGAGCCTTTAGTACATGCTCTTCCCTTATTGTCTTCATCGAAATATTTCCCTTTCTTTTGATCAACTTACTCCAAAAGCCTCCATCATCAGCCCATTTCCCAAGTTCGTAGTTGCCATCGTCTTGGCACTTGAGCTCGGTAACCACATGGAACTCTTGCAAAGAAAAACGCAAAGGCCTCCTTGCAAACACAAACCACAACTCATGTTTTTTGGCGGTGAGAAGCTGCCTACACATGAGACTGTGAACCAATTTCCCTGAAAATGTTAAACGATTGTCGTGGATAGCTAGGATATGAGCAAAAACAGGATCCTTCTTAACTTCGTTCAACTCATCTTCCATATGATCCTTCAAAGTAGTCAGTATCGACATTTTGGCACATTGGTTAATCTTATCCACTTCTGGTTCTGCTCCTTCCTTGTATAATCGTTTAGGGAAATCTGATGCCATACCTGAAAAAGCGAAATGAGAAGAACAAAATGTTATAAGTAATTAACGAAATGAGAAGAACAAAACTTGAAGTGTATCTAAAGTCTTACCGTGGATATACACGAATCTAATTAAACTTTAATTAACCAAACAATACATCACAGCAGAAAATTTAAAGAAAAAGAGAGTTGAAGCAAAAGCTATCTTAAAAAGTAAACGAGTATCTTATTGACTTATAAAAGTTCTAAAATCAAAACAACCTATAAAACTAAATACCTCAAGAGCAATGACTAGACCCTAAAGCATGCAAATAGTCTATTCTCTCTGTTATGAAAAAGATATTAAGCGAAATACCTCAAGAGCAATGACTTGCATAAATAAATTAATGAAATAAACTCAAACCTATGATGAAACTGATGACTTTTCTTAAGACCACATGCATCGATTTACTTCAATTTGATGGTCAAACAATCTTGACAACACATATATTCAAGGGAAATTTGGCAAACTTGACAACACATATACGCAACAAACTCAAGCCTATGATGAAATTGATGACTTATCTTAAGACCACATGTATTTAATTAACCAAACAATACATCACAGCAGCAAATTTAAAGAAAAAAGAGAGTTGAAGCCAAAGCTATCTTAAAACGTAAACAAGTATCATATTGACTTATAAAAATTCTAAAATCAAAACAACCTACAAAACTAAACAAGTATAACACGATAGCAAAGATTTCTACTTCTAGCCTTTCTTCAATCCTATTTATAATGCATTACTTAATCATTGATTACTACTTTCAGCCATTCCCTTAATCGATAGCAAAGATTTCTACTTCTAGCCTTTCTTCAATCCTATTTATAATGCCCTCATTCGCAAACTTCACAACACATATACGGACAAACTCAAGCCTATGATGAAACTGATGACTTTTCTTAAGATCACATGTATCGATTTACTTCAATTTGATGGTCAAACAAACTTGACAACACATATATTCAATTTCCAGACAAAAGCCCCAAATCAATTTGAGATTACAACACAGAAATTTGATTCCAATGACCAAATCCTCAATTGCAACCAAACAAATCCAAATCAACACTAACCTGATTATGTGAATGGCGGAGAAGCAGACGAAAATGGAGCTCTGCGGTAAGTGCGTGCGAAGGAGGACTGAGCCTTTTACGCCACCGGCGGACGGAAGAAAACTTTGAAAGCTCCGACGGAAGAAGAGACGGCGAAATAGTTCCAACGGAAGAATAGAAGGCGAAAGAGTTCCGACTTGACCAGAAAGAGAAGCAGAGAAGAAGAAGAAGAAGAAGAATTTCGTGGAGAAGAGAATGTCGTGGACAAGGGAAATGATTAAAATCGGACGGCAAAAGAAAAGAAGAAGAAGAAAAAAACGGGTATGGTTTTTTTTTCTGCGGGTTTGTATAAGAGATGTGTTGATTTAGTATTTTATTTTGCCCTTAAATAACGTTTAATCAATTTTAAGGGCAAAAGTGGATTATAATTTTAAAAACGTTTAGATGGACAAAGTTAAGTTAAAATTGTGTAAACGGACAAAACCATCTTTTTTTGTTGTTTTTGCCAAATCTCCCAGCAAAAAATACCTATGAAGATGTAACTATAAGGAATGAAACCCCGACGGACTTTTACATAATAGTGATAAGTTGTCTTGATTTATACTGAACAATCTTGAAACAACCAAGTTTTTTTTTTATAATTAAATCAAGTGCGGAAAACTTAATTAAATCAAACTCTAATAAATAACCTTAAATAATTAATTCAACAATATTCAATTCCAGAAATAAAATAAAATAATAGCAACCTAAACACCAGGTTTGCAATAATTAAATAACTCAAACTAATAAAACAAATCATATCATCCTCTCTTCGGCCCGATTATGCGATCACACTTTCTTTTTACCTGCATCACATTAGGGAAAAAATATGCATAAGTATTTAAGAAATACTTAGTGAGGCAATCACCCCGCCTACAAGCCAATTACGCAATTATAACACATTTATATATTTATAATAATTACCACAATTATTAAAATAATTCCTTTTTAATTATTAAATAATTTCCACAATTAAATAATAATTTTTAAACAATTAAATAATTTCGATAGTTATTTTAAAACCGCTTAATTAATTAAATTCACCAATTATAATTAATTACAAATTAAACCAATTAATTAAATTAAATCGCCAGATAACCGGATTAAACCGGCCAGTGTCGACCGACACAAGATTTGTATCGTTCGACACCGATCCGACAGATCGAGCCCCAAATCGATTTCTCAACACATAAACACCAGAAACACGAAATCAACACCACAACCTCGATCAAAGACACATGTATCACATAAACCACCATGACAATAACATAAACTCATCAAATCAACAATTCACTTTCACAATTTCCACTATTTGCGAGCCTACGGTCATGCACTCACCTTGATAACGGATTGAGAAGATGAAAGGGATGAAGAACAGCAACCAACAGCCCCAGAAACCTCAGAAATCTCCCAAAAACTCCACAAAAGCTCTCAGCTCCTTTTTCTCTCTGACTTTCTCGAAAACCCAGAAGAAAAGCGGCTGCCCCACTTATAAAACGCGACTTTAGGTTTTTAACCTAAACCAACCGCTAAACCGGCAATTGAAAACGAACCAGAAATCAATTTAAACCAGTGGTGTCGAGCGACACTCTCCTTGTGTCGATCGACACAGCTTCTCAAAAACGACAATTTGGTTTACGGATGTTATAATTCTCCCCCATTAAACTGGATTCGACCTCGAATCCCAACACAACACGTCTACCACAGACGACAAACTCGGCCCACGTGGCCAAACACTAGAGATCCACACCTGATCCCCGAGACTCACATATAATCTTAGGTCATACACACGTTTTTCATACATCTTTACTCTTAACTCAATACTCTGCTGGAGGACACTATCTCCAAAGGACATGCAGGAGAACACTATCTCCCAAAGAGGAACACTATCCCCTCGATACTCACTACGCGACACACTAGCCACTAGTAAGTAAACATACCATATCACTTATACTTGAGGTAGCGACCCTCTTGTATAAGTCTATCAGAGAATACTATCTCTATAAGAGAACACTATCTCTTGGCAAAGAGTTATTCGGGGACACCACGACCCCTAGAGTAAAAACAATTATGAAACGTCTATAACATAACTGAATAGATTGTCTCACGACCCACTGGTCAACACACTTGTAACATCCAAACCACAAAACAAATATGGGGCAAACACCATCTCATATAACTCAAAAATGTATATCGTACAACAAAACGAAAATACATAAGTCATGACAACAACAAAACATAGCACCACACTATCACACCTAGAACCACAAAGACGCAGAAGCTCACTCGACGACCTGTTTGTCGAACCACTTCCTGAACTTCAGCTTCATCTTTGCCTCTGGCTCCAAAGTCTCCTCCTTTGTGCCACTACAGTCCCACAAAACTCTCAACAATGGCACCCTCTTGTTCCGCAGAACCTTGACTCCCCTCTCGAGAATCCTCACAGGAACCATCAGAACTGTCATATCTGGCTGAAGATCCTCTGGAATCTCAGCCACTAACTCCTCCGAAGGATGCAGACACATCCGCAACATCGAAACATGAAACACCTTGTGAAAGGCGCTCATAATCGGTGGCAACTTCAATCGATATGCCACTGGTCCAACTCGCTCCACCACCAGAAATTGACCCATAAACCGCGGACGTGTTAGGACCCCTCAACATAGCCATCTTGAGATATACTCTATCTCCCACCTGAAACTCAAGCTCACGCCTCCGCCTATCAGCGTAACTCCTCTGCCTATCTTGAGCCTCCTTCATGTTCAGCCTCAAAACACGGATCTTCTCCGTCGTTTCCCGAACAAAGGTAGCTCCATATATGCTGCGCTCCCCCACTTGGGTCCAACATAAGGGTGTCCTACATGGCCTCCCATACAAAGTGATATCATCATATTTTGCATGTTTTTACTTAGTATTTTCATATGTTTTCAAATGCTTTCAATAAGGTTTTATGCCTTTGGAGGTAGTTTTCTTGTATTTGTTGGTTTTGGAGTCTTAACAGGTTAAAACATCAAAAAGGATTCAAAAAGGAGCAAAAGAGCCTCAAACCGTGATCCATGCAAGTTTCCAAGTCAAGAGCATCATTATAACTCCATTTGTCCGATTCTCGTATTCGGACAGAACCGGAGCATCCGAAAGATAACCGCGGCAAGGGGTCTTCCCGACGTCCAAAAATCATGATCTTGATCTTGATGGATAGATATTTGAGTCATGCATCACGTCGAAGTGGAATCAAGCCATTTGGATCAATCATCAAGTAGAAATTCATTTTATACCCAGACGTGTCCGTATAGCGACAAGATGAAGCCCGTGGAGGATCTCGCGTGTCTAAAGGCCCGGGATACCGCGGCATGGACTTTGGCTCGTTTGAGAAGAGGCTTAGCTATTATTTGGAGGTTTCCTTGGCCTTATCTCGGCCCATACACGTCGCAAAAGATTGACTCCAGCTCATCGGAAAGTTTCCTTTTCCGGCACCACGAAGACCTAAGCGATTCCTCACCTATATATACAAGTTTTTAGCCTCAGAAAAAAGAGAGAGAAGGGTTTTGGCCGTCAAGAAGAACTAGAGAGAGAGCTGCGCAGTCCAAGGGAGGAGAAAGGAGGCGCCGCTCAAGACCCTAGCTCACATAAAACCTTGTTCTTCCATCTTCTTTGCTTTGTTACCTTTGTACTCGAGATTTCAAGTTATCAAAGGAGACCCGACTTGTTTCTTCAATAGAGAAGCTTTTCTATTCCCTTTATCTCTTACTTGTGCTTATGATTATGCTTTCAATCACGCTTTGCTTGCTTGTTTGCGCCATGGCCGAGTAGATCTCTCGGTTAGGCCGAGGGAGATCGATGGGCTCATAATATGATTTGACTTATATGATTGCATAAACCGGGATTTCACCATTTGGACCTTCATCTTTGCTTGTTCATAATGCTTGTTGTTAGGAAAGCGCGCCTAAACAACTTGATTCTAGGTTGATACACTCTCCAAAAGCTTGTTGTATTGCCGAAACTAGTATTTGATGAGCTAAGTGTCTTAGGCTTCCAAAAGTCGACCTAAGGAATTTAGTGAGCAATCACGACTTGAACACTAGTTAATGCATGCTTATAACTTGTAATAACCATCGAAAGTTGAGTCTATTAGGTTGTTTAAGCATAGTAGCCGGAGCCACGAAAGTGGAAAGGTTATACCGTAGTGTTGTGAGTTCAAGGCGGTTTATAAATTATCCCATGCAATCTCTTGTCATTTCATTGAATGTTTCCATGGATTATCCTTTGCCTAACATCTTTCCCATCTTGTCTACAACCTCTTTACTTACTTGCATTGTTTTCCTTTCATTTTAGGATCACCCCACACTCATATCTTTGTTCTAGCTACTTATCACTCAACATAAACTTGAAACGAAATCTCTCTTCCTTGTGTTCGACCCCGACTTACCACGGCTGTGCACTTGCAGCTCTACCAAGTTGGGTTATAAATTGTATTAGTTTGAAGCATAAAACCCAACGCATCAAGCTCTTTGGCGCCGTTGCCGGGGAAGAGTTGAATTTCTTTCAAGTTTCTTGATTGATTTTTAGTCTAGTTCTTTTTATTTTTGCATTCCATTTTCTGTTTTTCATAAAATTCTAAAAAACCATAAAAATTTTACTTAATACTCTTTCTTTGTGTCTCTTAGGTGCATGACAAGAAGGTCCAATCCGGATAATACCATTGAAGAAGATCTTGACATTGACCAACTTGAAAGAACACTTAGGCGGCAAAGAAGAGAAAGAATGAATCAAGGCGGTGAAGCCGCGGCACAAGGTGGCCAACAACAAGCCCCTGACCAAGAACAACAACCACAAGCCCCTCATGTCTTACCAGAAGCCGGAGTTGACCAGCCCGCACAAGGAGCCGTGCCTCAACCCAATCAAAACGCTCCCGGTGTAGCCGATCAACCGCAGCCGCAACAACAACATCAACAACAACCGGAGCAACAAAACGCCGGTCAACCACCAAACCAGCATCGTCAAAACCCCCATGGCGGTCACCAAGGGATGCCTCAAGCTCAACCACATGCGCCTCCAAGGAGGGCACAATTCGCTCAGCATCCAAGGCATCCGACTATGGGAGATTTTGATTCATCCGATGCATTCTTCTTGGATAGGAATCCAATCCGACCACCACAACCCCCAAGGAACGACTTTGAGATCAAGCCACAAATCATTGCCTTGGTGAAACAAAACCAATTCCATGGTTTGTCCACCGAACATCCACTTGACCATGTCGACACCTTTGAGGAGATATGTAGCACTACTCGGATCAATGGAGTGTCACCGGACTACTTCAAGTGCAAATTGTTTACCTTCTCTCTAAGTGACAAGGCACTTAGATGGGTAAAGTCTCTACCACCTCAATCCATTACAACATGGAATGAATACAAAGGAGCTTTCTTAAACCAATTCTACACCAAGCAAAGATCAAACTCTATAAGGAGTAAGATATCCGGGTTTAAGCAAGCACCAATGGAGTCTTTCTATGAAGCTTTGGAGCGCTTCAAGGAGTATGCAAGAGATTGCCCTAATCATGGCTTCTCAGAAGGTAACCTTTGGAACATCTTTTACAATGGGATTGATCACAAGTACAAGCTTTCACTTGACACCGCGAGCAATGGCAACTTCATGACCAAATCGGTGCCGGAGGCTAAGCTTTTGATCGAGAATCTTGCTGCAAGTGATTCCAATGCATGCCCTGAGTACAATAGAGGAGTGAGAACCACAAGCTCATCATCGGAATCGGCTCAAATCATGGAGTTGAAGAACATGGTCTCACAACTACTAAAGAGCAACCGAGGAGTGCATGCGATTGATGATGTCTTGGCCACTAATGAAGAGCCTCTCATGGAATTTATGAGAGATGGAGCAGAAGAGAATCAAGAGGAAGTCAACTACATAGGAGGTAACTACGGTAATAGAGGATACAACCAACCATTCCGCCCCCACCCCAACCTCTCTTACCGAAGCACCAATGTGGAGAATCCAAATGATCAAGTCTATCCGGGCCAAAACACTTATCAAGGAGGCCAAAACACTTACCAAGGAGGTCAATACCAGCCTAAGCAACAATTCTATCCTAAGGGAGTCTACCAAGTGAAGCAGCCACCCACTTTTCCCCAAGGAGTTGCACCGGCTCAACAAGAAGAGAAAGTAGATGTGGCGGTTACAAAATTTATGGAAGAACAAAGACAAGCTACTAAGAGCTTGCATGAGAAGATGGATCACATGTTTGGTGATCTAAGCAACAAGTTTGGGGCGTTGTCAACTCACGTCCAGAAGTTAGATGTTCAAGTCTCTCAAACGGCCGAGGCGGTTAAAAAGCAACAAGAGGCAAATCCGCAAAAGTTTTGTAGTGTTGTTTCATCCAAAGAGGATCCACCGGCCATTGTCTCCGTACCATCTCAAGAAGAAGAAAGAGAAGATGAGCTTAAGGAGAGGTACAAACCAGAGAGGTACACATGGGAGTCAAGGCGAGCTTACAAGAGAAGGCTTGACAATAAGCCGTTGCTTAAACAAGGAGATCCCGGGAAGTTTGTTATCCCCGTTTGTATCAATGGATACCAACTCACCGATTGCTTGTGTGATAGTGGAGCAAACGTGAACCTCATGTCTCTTGCACTAGCCAAAGATTTGGGATTCAAATATTTCAAAGAACCTAAGGTGAGAGTGGAGTTTGCGGATCTATCAAGCATGGAGCCTTATGGAGTGCTTGAAGATGTTATGCTAGAGATTGGGGAGAGACATGTCCCAACTGATTTCCAAATCATGGTATGGGAAGGATCAAAGAGGAATCAGCTGATTCTTGGTACCCCATTCTTAGCCACAGCCGGGGCGGTCATCAATTACATGAGAAACCAACTAACACTTGGTCATGTCCGGCAAGATGTCTTTTTCCCAAGCATCAACTTCAAACAAGCTCCAAGCGCAGTCAAACTACCACCAGAAAGGAGCACACTCATGCCAAGAGAAGGAGCCGAGCGGCCAAGGAGCACCAAGAAGGGCGAGCCCTACCCTAAACCAAAAGAAGCGATGAAACCGTTGAAGCCGAAGCATGAGAATGTCTTCAAGGATATTCACTCGGTCTTGTCATCGTCTTTTAACAATCATGGAGCTGAAGAAGAACCTGACGGTGTGCCTAAGTCCTTTGCCAGCATAAGAATCATTCTCCCAAAGGATCCGGACCCCAAAGATGAGCAAACCGCAAAGGAAAGACTCGGAAAAACCTTAAAACTTTTTCCGAGAGCTTTGGTCTTCAAAGACGACATGGAAGATGATCATGGAGTGCCCAAACCACCTCAGGAGCCACCTGAACCAGAATGTGAAGACACCAAAGGGATCCCAAACCCTTTGGCCGATCACATCCGCACCTAACCGAACAAAGACAAACGGGAGTCAAGCTAGATGACTTTAAAACAAGCGCTTTGTGGGAGGCAACCCACACGGTATTTTTCTTTTCCTTTCTCATTTTTAGTTTTCACATCACTATTGCATGCATTTTGTTAGGATGAGACACCAAGAGGAGACCAAACAAGGACATGTCCCACCCTTTCATCCCACCCTTGTCCAAACCGACACCAAGGAGCGGGCAACACCTGGGACTAATAAAGAAGGGAAGCAGAATCATTTCGGACAAAGAAAATCACCAAACGGTCGCGTAAAATTCAAGCTATTCCATCCGGCGTGCTTTTCTCGGCCACACGGGTGCAAAGGAGTACACACTTGACCTATCTCACAATCCGTGTTACCAAAGTCCACCAAACTTCACAGGCGACCAGACAATACCATATTGGTCGGCAAATCCAAAAGATAGGACGGAGAAATGTGAACGGATGAGGAGATACGCACGAATGCCACATCCGGTCGATGGCGGGTAACCGAAGGCCGGCAAAAACCAAAATCACGGCATGGCGACACCACCACCTGGAAATGGATTCTTGCAGCTTCACAATCACTATTCCAAAAGAAAATCATGGAACGAACGAGCCAAATTTAAGGACGGTCAAAAATCTCTTCCCGGAGCCGTTTCCACCACGTTGTGAAGGAAGTCTTACACCGTTCATCCATTTGACCTCAAACTTCACCAGTGCTCATAAAATATGAAGTTGGTCGGAGGAATTTCAAGCTCGGTCAGGAAATTCGTCACCGTTTGCGCTGTGGTCTATTGCACCCTCTTCGGACCGTCCGGATGGCCACCAAATGATGAATCTCCCAAACCGCTCGTTTGTTTGACATGAAACTTCACCACTGCTCCTAAAATATATGATTGGTCGGTGGAATTTCAAGATAGGTCGACGGAATGTTGACGGTTCGAGCTGTGGTCCATCCCATCACCTTACGGCCGTCCGAGAGATCCACCCGACACAGGATTTTCACATTTGCTCGACCAAATGACCTGAAACTTCACCAGCGGCTCTAAAACATCATCTTGGACGGTAAATTTTCAATCCCGTTCATAAAATTCTTAACGGTTTGTCATGTTGTTCATAGCACTCATTTCGGGTCGACCGAATGAGACGTACACGACCGAAATGCAAACCAAAGGAATCCGGGCCTTGACCTTCAAAACTTACCGACCCATCCTGTCTCCAGAGGAGCCCCAATCAATCATATGACCCTGATCTTCATAACAATTGGTCATCACTTGGTAACATCATTCTAACCTTTCCCTCTTTCAAATTTATTACTTATTTTTCTCCTCTTAATCCGATTTTTCTTACACCGGGACGGTGCAAGTTAAGTCTGGGGGGATTATACTAATAAGTTTGTTCATTTTGACATTTTTGTTTGCATTGTTTTCATCTCATCGAGTCGTTTTTATTGAGTCAAAACTTTTGTCGAGAATTATGACTTTATCTTGGACCTAACCATTGTTTTGCATGCGTTTAAGTGACCATTGATCGGTATTTGGCAGTCTACTCCATCACATGTGCACCATGAGTGGATCGATCTACCAAAAACGTCCACATCTCCAAGGGCTTAAGAAGGATACATCTTTGACTCCGCACCTTAATGAACTTAACCTTCTCAGCTAGGGGCTTGGTTTTACAAAGGGTACGACTCCTCATCCTCACCAAATAGTGAAAGTCTATGTGAGTTCGGTTTCCCCTCTCTCTCCCCTTCAAATTTAAGAAAAAGCATCGAGGTCCAAGTAACCGGGGATTAGGTGGCAACCACCATCAATACTCGCGTCTATGGAAGGCCATTTGATTCAAGTAACCGGGGATTAGGTGGCTACAACCATCAATACTCGCGTCTATGGAAGATCATCTAAAACCTCCACAAAGAGGAGAAGAAGTCGAATAAAAAAATACCATGCTACCCTAAAAAAGGGATGAATCGACTTAAGAAGTGAGAAGAGAGAGAGGTGAGGCATGAGCCGAGACAAGTGTCTAAACACAAGAGGATGAGTAAGAGTCCCTAAACCCTTTGATCGATATTCCCTAGTTGAGACCACACCTTTAGAAACTAAAGGAGTCAAAGGTGTAGAATTTGGATGGCCTAAAGAGAAGTGGACTGCTTTGGGACGATTGCAAAACTCACGGTATGTACTTCCTTGTTCTTAATTCTTAATGCCGCTGCTGATTTATGTGGATCACTAAGATAAATGTCGACATGGATTTCCAAAAGATTTGAGAGTTCTCACGTTTTCAAACCTCTTTTCCTTTCTTAGTTTGCTTGAGGACAAGCAAAGGCTAAGTCTGGGGGAGTTGATATCATCATATTTTGCATGTTTTTACTTAGTATTTTCATATGTTTTCAAATGCTTTCAATAAGGTTTTATGCCTTTGGAGGTAGTTTTCTTGTATTTGTTGGTTTTGGAGTCTTAACAGGTTAAAACATCAAAAAGGATTCAAAAAGGAGCAAAAGAGCCTCAAACCGTGATCCATGCAAGTTTCCAAGTCAAGAGCATCATTATAACTCCATTTGTCCGATTCTCGTATTCGGACAGAACCGGAGCATCCGAAAGATAACCGCGGCAAGGGGTCTTCCCGACGTCCAAAAATCATGATCTTGATCTTGATGGATAGATATTTGAGTCATGCATCACGTCGAAGTGGAATCAAGCCATTTGGATCAATCATCAAGGAGAAATTCATTTTATACCGAGACGTGTCCGTATAGCGACAAGATGAAGCCCGTGGAGGATCTCGCGTGTCTAAAGGCCCGGGATACCGCGGCATGGACTTTGGCTCGTTTGAGAAGAGGCTTAGCTATTATTTGGAGGTTTCCTTGGCCTTATCTCGGCCCATACACGTCGCAAAAGATTGACTCCAGCTCATCGGAAAGTTTCCTTTTCCGGCACCACGAAGACCTAAGCGATTCCTCACCTATATATACAAGTTTTTAGCCTCAGAAAAAAGAGAGAGAAGGGTTTTGGCCGTCAAGAAGAACTAGAGAGAGAGCTGCGCAGTCCAAGGGAGGAGAAAGGAGGCGCCGCTCAAGACCCTAGCTCACATAAAACCTTGTTCTTCCATCTTCTTTGCTTTGTTACCTTTGTACTCGAGATTTCAAGTTATCAAAGGAGACCCGACTTGTTTCTTCAATAGAGAAGCTTTTCTATTCCCTTTATCTCTTACTTGTGCTTATGATTATGCTTTCAATCACGCTTTGCTTGCTTGTTTGCGCCATGGCCGAGTAGATCTCTCGGTTAGGCCGAGGGAGATCGATGGGCTCATAATATGATTTGACTTATATGATTGCATAAACCGGGATTTCACCATTTGGACCTTCATCTTTGCTTGTTCATAATGCTTGTTGTTAGGAAAGCGCGCCTAAACAACTTGATTCTAGGTTGATACACTCTCCAAAAGCTTGTTGTATTGCCGAAACTAGTATTTGATGAGCTAAGTGTCTTAGGCTTCCAAAAGTCGACCTAAGGAATTTAGTGAGCAATCACGACTTGAACACTAGTTAATGCATGCTTATAACTTGTAATAACCATCGAAAGTTGAGTCTATTAGGTTGTTTAAGCATAGTAGCCGGAGCCACGAAAGTGGAAAGGTTATACCGTAGTGTTGTGAGTTCAAGGCGGTTTATAAATTATCCCATGCAATCTCTTGTCATTTCATTGAATGTTTCCATGGATTATCCTTTGCCTAACATCTTTCCCATCTTGTCTACAACCTCTTTACTTACTTGCATTGTTTTCCTTTCATTTTAGGATCACCCCACACTCATATCTTTGTTCTAGCTACTTATCACTCAACATAAACTTGAAACGAAATCTCTCTTCCTTGTGTTCGACCCCGACTTACCACGGCTGTGCACTTGCAGCTCTACCAAGTTGGGTTATAAATTGTATTAGTTTGAAGCATAAAACCCAACGCATCACAAAGCCTCATAACGAGTCATGCCAATACTAGACTGAAAACTTTTATTGTAGACAAACTCTGCCAAACACAGATGATCAGCCCAATGGCCACCCCAATCCAACACACACATCCTCAAGAAATCCTCCAACATCTGAATAGTTCTCTCTGACTGCCCATCTGTCTGTGGATGATAAGCTGTACTCACATGCACCTTAGTGCCCATCTCTTTCTGAAATGCCCTCCAAAACTCTGAGGCAAATCTCGGATCCCTATCTAACACAATACTGGCTGGCACACCATGCAGCCTCACAATCTCTCGCACAAACTTCCTAGCCAAAACAGCAGCTCCGTCTGTCTTCTTGATGGCCAAGAAATGCGCGGACTTGGTCAAACGATCCACAATGACCCAAATCGCATCAAACGTTCGTGAGATAGGTAATCCCACCAAAAAATCCATCGTGATCATATCCCACTTCCACTCTGGAATGGGTAAGCTCTGCAAAAGTCCACTTGGAACCTGATGCTCTGCCTTGACCAACGAACATGTGTTGCACCTTGCAACCCAATCTGCCACATCTCTCTTCATCCCGACCCAGTAATAACACCGTTTAAGGTCGCGGTACATCTTGGTCGCACCCGGATGAATCAAAAACTTGCTCGCATGAGCCTCTCTCAAGACCTCCCGTCTCAACTCCTCAACTTTGGCCACACAGACCCGCCCACGAACTAAAAAATCGTCTCATTCGCCGAGACCTGATACTCGGAACCAGCTGCCCGCGATGCATCAATCAAACTGAGTAAGTCTGCCTGATCAGCTGCCTCCAAACCCAAAGGCTCCTCTGAAATAGCACAAAGACGCAATGTACTAATCTCGCTGACCAAAGCCTCCACATTCTGCTCTCTGGCTGAATCAACTCTCTGTCGAGTCAACGCATCTGCCACCAAGTTTGCCTTGCCTGGATGGTAGACAATATCCAGATCATAATCTGCCAGAAACTCCACCCAACGCGTCTGCCTCGCATTTTGTAAAGGCTGAGTAAGGATGTGCTGCAAACTCTTGTGATATGTAAAAATCTGCTCAGCTCCACCATAGAGATAAGACCTCCAAATCTTGAGTGCAAAGACCACCGCTCCCAACTCAAGATCGTGTGTAGGGCGGTTGCGCTCACTACCCTGCAACTGTCTCGAAGCATAGGCAATCATTCTACCCTCTTGCATCAAGACACAACCCAAACCAACACCTGAAGCATCTGTATACACCACATAAGGCTTCTCCGGATCGGGTAATGCCAACACATGTCTACTAGTCAACATCTCCTTGGCTTTCCAAAGCTCTCTTCACACTCCGGCGACCACACGAACGGCACATCCTTGCCAGTCAACCTCGTCATCGGCTTAGATATACTCGCAAAGCCCCTGATGAACCTCCTGTAGTAGCCTGCTAAACCAAGAAAACACCTGATCTCGGTAGCACTACTCGGTCTAGGCCAATCTCTGATAGCCTCGACTTAGCAAACAGCTTATGCTCCCGAAGCTTCTCCAAAACTAGCCTAAAATGAGTCGCATTCTCCTCTGTACTCCTCGAATACACCAAAATATCATTAATGAAAATGATAACGAACACGTCCAAAAACTCCCTGAACACGTCGTTCATCAATCTCATAAACGCTGCCGGCGCATTTGTCAACCCGAACGGCATGACTACAAACTCAAAGTGTCAATACCTCGTCCTGAATGCCGTCTTGCGAACATTTGCCTCATCTATCGGAATCAGATGATAACCCGATGCCAAGTCAATCTTGGAGAACCAAGTAGCACCCCTCAACTGATCCAACAACTCATCAATCCTCGGGAGTGGATACCTGTTCTTCACAGTGACTCGGTTAAGTCCCCGGTAATCGATGCACAACCGAAAACTACCATTCTTCTTCTTCACAAACAACATCGGTGCTTCCCACGGTGAAACACTCGCCTGAATGAACCCTTTGCACAAAAGGTCCTCTAGCTGCTTCTTCAGCTCTGCCAACTCCGCTGGCGCCATCCTGTAAGGTGTCTTCGATATCGGAGCTGTCCCGGGCTCCAACTCAATCGTGAAAGGATCTGACCGAGATGGTGGCAATCCCTTCAACGACCGAAAGACATCCTCAAACTCCTGGACGACCTCAATATCCTCCAGGGCCAAGTCACCACTGCACTCCGACATCACTATCGTTGCCAGGTACGTCTTGTAACCTCGCTCTATCATCTGCTCAGCCTGAATAGCCGAGATCACAAGACTCCCGGAAGTTGGTCTCACTCCCAGATAAACCAACCTCCCTGCATCCCGCTCACACACAACTCTGCCTCCATAGCAGTCCAGATGAACTCTGTAAAACGACAGCCAGTCCATCTCTAAAATCACGTCATACAGCTCCACCGGACTGATGACCAAATCTGCTAGCATAGACTGCCCCGTAATCTGCACATCGACTGCTCTAGCACGGCCCAAAGTAGTCAGGAAACGTCCACCGACCACCTTGACCCAACCCGCACGCTCACCAGCGCTACTCCGGATATCTCTACTCTCAGCACACTTCGGAGTAATGAAGCAATTCGATGCTCCCGAGTCAAACAACACGTGAGACTCAACACCGCCCATTAACAAGGTCCCTACACAATTTCACAACTGTTGAGATCCATAAACTCTATCACAGTAAAATAAAGGAACACACAACCACAACCACAATTCTACACTAAGAATTTACGAAGTCTAAATCAGAAATCTACCTGTGATCTGGCCTGACTGACTCGTCTGGCCCACCTCTGCCGAAGAGTACACCCGCGGCGCTACTCCCATCTTATCCAACGGCTGCACCGCTGCGAACTGCGATACCGGCTGAACCGACGCCACTGACATCTGCTGCAACTTGGGACACATCGGCCTGAGATGTCCCGGCTCTCTACAGTAGAAGCACACTCTAGTATCCCGAGACGCACCACTCTTGGGACAACTAGCCACCCAGTGCTCCAAGCTCCCGTAACCGAAGCAGCCACCACGAACACTCTGGCTGCCTCCAGCAACCTCCTCAAACCTCCTCTTCTAGCCCTGTGCAGCCTTGCCGCCCTTGCCAGAACCAGAACCGAAACTCCTGCGCTGCTGGCCCCTCGGCTGGGTAGCAAGAACAACCGCAGCTGGCACCGCTACTGGACCAACATGCTCACGAAGGTCCTCCTCGATGGAAGCCGCTAGCTCCACCAACTCTGTTCTAGAGGTATACGCACGGCCTCTGCACTGAGTCTTGATGCTTGACCGAAGTCCCTGCAAGAACCTCTGCAACATGGCACGCTCGCCTCCCAACCCAAACCCGGTATGAACCACGAGCATGTCGAACTCCGCGTCATACTCACGCACTGATCTCTCTCCCTGAGATAGTGTCAAGAACCTCAAATGAAGTCTGTCTCGGGCCTCCTGAGGAAAGTATTTGGCGTCGAACTCCGCTAGGAAGTCACCCCAAGTCCACAGTGCCCTCTTCAACACAACAGACCGCCACCACAAATGTGCATCCCCACCAAGGTAATGCACAGCCAACTCCACCTGGTACCCCTCTGGACACCTGACCGAATGGAAGTTGCGTTACCGTCTCTGCCGCCACTCATCGGCCTCCTCGGGCCCACCTCTACCCTCAAAGAATGGTGTCCCGATCCTCTGCATCTCCCTCATCATCACCAGATAAGGCGGATGCCCAACAACCGCAGCACCATGTTGCCCAACAAAAGCGCCCTGCTGTGCCCCCACCACCGGAGGAACACCCGGAGCATGCTCTGAAATCGCCTGCGGAAGACGTGCCAACAGCTGCGTCAGTAGCCCCAAAACCTGTTGATATATCCATATTTTACATGTTTTTACCTTGGTTTTCTTTATATTTTCTTACCTAATAATAATGATTTTGTATCCAAGAGGTAGTTTTCTTGTATATTGTGGTTTTGGGAAGCAAACAGGTCAAAATGGCAAAAAGGAGGCAAAAGAGCTTCAAACAATGATCCATGCAAGTTCCCAAGTCAAGAGCTTCAACAAAACTCAAGTTAGCCGGTTTCCGCATTCGGACAGAATCAAAGCGTCCGAAAGATGACCGCGGAAAAGGGTCTTTCCTACGTCAAAATCATGAGATCTTTATATGGAAAGATAGATAAATGAGTCGTGCGTCGCGACGAAGTGGAATTGGGCTATTTGGAGCAGAAATGCGGCCTAGGATCTTTTTCTCCCAAGACATGTCCGTCTGGCGAGTAAGTGAAGCCCATGGAGCTTGGATGAGCGAAATGGACTGGGATCACTTCGGGCCAAGCCTAAACCTCATCATCACTCAAGCCCACATCTCTACACACGAAAAGAAGCTGGCAGCCGCGCCTCACTCAAGACTTGGAGAGCAAGTTCACGCGGGGAGAAGAAATGGAAAGTTTCCTCTTCTCCTTTGCGCATTAACTCAGCCGACCTAGCCTCCCCTCAACTATATATACTTGCTTTTAGCCTCTTGTATGAGAATCACGAATCAATAGACACAACTATCTTCTTCTTTCAGTCAACAAACCGGAGCCACTTAGGTGGTCTCCTTGTTCTTTCTTTTCTTTCGCATTTTGTACATACTCGCATGTTTTAGCTTCTAGTCTAGGGTTTGGAGGTTTCTCTCTAGGGGAGAGCGGCGGCTTGATTCCTATCACTCGGCCTTCTTTCCCTAGGACCATGAGATCCTCTCTACTCCCTTAGACTCATTATTGAATCATAGATCTTTCAAAGAAGACATGACATGATAAGCCATCAAGAATCGGTTGTTAAAGAAAGGGAAACCTTATGGTTCACCATCTTTATTCATACCTAAAGCTTGTTGCTAGAGTAGCTAACTAGCGACTTGATCCAAGGTTGATATACTCTCCAAAAGCTTGTTATATCTCCGGTCCTAATATTTGATGGGCAAATCGTCTTAGGCTATGAAAGTAGACCTAAGGAGTTTTGTGAACAATCACTACTCGATTTTATTGCATGTTTCACTCTTCAATGACCATGTGAAAGCTGAGTCCATTGGTTTAAGAAACATAGGTGGTCGGAGCCACGAAAGTGGGATGACCACATCTTAGTGTTTTGAGTTCATAGAAATCGGATTTAACAACTTTTCAATTGATTTGGCTTATGTCTTTTGCGGATTGTCTTTTGTTCAATAATGGTGTTTGTATAGTTTGCATTTGTTATTTAATTTTCCCTTATAAAACAAAAACATAAAACCCCTTGCATATTATTGATCTAGCTTAACCAAATCTTTACAAATGTGTAGTGTGTAATTCGCATTCTCTTGTGGATCGACCCCTAAGTACTACAACAACATGTTGTGCACTTGCAACCATGTTTAGCTTAGGGTTTTTATTACTTGCATATGTACCACACCCATGTCTGGCATACATCAAGTTTTTGGCGCCGTTGCCGGGGAATGCATTGCACTTACACGTTTATGAGATTAAAAGTTAAGACTAGATCTTTTGTTTCATGTTTACTAACTTTTGCAATTTTGTTTCACTTATGTTCCTTAGGTACTTTAAGGATGAGCCATCACTCAAGCATGAGTAACAACTTTGGAAGGAGAAAACCTCTTCCCCATGAAGCCCAAAGGCGGCCACATGATTCAAATCCGGCCGGAGACTTCATCCCCATGCCAATCCCACCAAATTTCCATCATCCGCTCTTTGCCGAGACTAGCCGAGAAGAACATCATCACTATCATCAAAACCGATCACCGGTTTATCAAGGCCGACCTCACCAGCCACCTCATCATCACCACCGTCCACGCCCCAACCTTCCCACATACCAAGAGCACGAGCTTAATCGGCGGAGAGATGACAATCTCAAGGCCATGATAAAAGACTTCATGGAAATCCAAAGAAAATCTAGCCAAAGTCTTGAGACAAGGTTAGAGTTTCTAAAGCATGACCTTGATAGAAAGTTCGGAAACCTCTTTGACCAAGTGGAGAGAGTCGAATCAAGGTGTATTGAAGTGGAAGGGGAGCTAAGTGATATCATCATATTTTACATGTTTTCACTAAGTATTTATTGGTGTTTTCAAGTGTTTTCAATAAGGTTTTATGCCTTTAGAGGTAGTTTTCTTGTATTTGTTGGTTTTGGAGTCTTAACAGGTTAAAACATCAAAAAGGAATCAAAAGGGAGCAAAAGAGCCTCAAACCATGATCCATGCAAGTTTCCAAGCCAAGAGCCTCAACAAAACTCCATTTGTCCGATTCTCGCATTCGGACAGAACCGGAGCATCCGAAAGATAACCGCGGCAAGGGGTCTTCCCGACGTCCAAAAATCATGATCTTGGTCTTGCGGGATAGACATTTGAGTCATGCATCACGGCGAAGTGGATTCAAGCCATTTGGATCAACCATCAGGGAGAAACTCATTTTCTACCGAGACATGTCCGGTTAGCGACAAGATGAAGCCCATGGAGGATCTCGCGTGTCTAATGGCCCAGACCACTCGGTATAGGCCTTGGATCGCTTGAGAAGAGGCTTAGCTATTATTTTGAGGCTTCCTTGGCGCAATCCCGGCCCATTCACGTCGCAAAACTTCATGTCCAACTCATCGGAAAGTTTCCTTTTCCGGCACCTCATTACCCTAGGCGACTCCAGCCTATAAATACAAGTTTTTAGCCTCACGAAAAAGGTGTGTCTCGTGCAAGAGGAGAGTGGCCGTCAGAGAGAGAGAGAAGCCCTAGGAGCTCGCCATCAAGGGAGAGGAGAAGGAGGCGCCACTCAAGTCTTGCACTTGCACAAAACCTTGTTGTTTTCATTCTCTTTTCTTTGTTAAGCTTTGTACTCGATATTTTGGAGAGCCTAAGGGAGTCCGACCTTGTTTCTTCAATAGAGAAGCTTTTCTTATCCCCTTATCTCTTACTTATACTTGTGGTTATGCTTTCAATCATGCTTTGCTTGCTTGTTTGCATCATTGCCGAGTAGATCTCTTGGTTAGGCCGAGGAGATCTATGGTGGCTGTGATGGTTTGATTGAGTTGCGCTTTAAATGGGATTTTAACTTATGGATCTTCACCTTTACTTGAACCTAATGCATGACTACTTTACCATACATCTAGTGGTTTGATCCTAGGGAAGTTCGAACCTCGAAAGTGATGAATCAATTCCCGAAACTAGTATTTGGTGAGCAATGGGTCATGACCAACGAAAGCTGAGTCATGGACCATTGTGAACAATTGAATCTTGCTCATCTTTTATGCGTGTTTGCAGCACTAATGGCCAACGAAAGCTGAGTACATTAGGTTGTTTTAAACATAGTGGTTGGAGCCACGAAAGTGGGAAAACCATACACTAGTGATTCATGTTCAAGGCGGCTTTTAACTACATCCCAATGCAACTATCTTTTCATCACATGCTCCATATGATTATCATTTGCCTAACTTTTGTTTCAAATTGCTTACAGCCTCATCTAATCTTTGCTTTTGTTTTCCTTCTTATTTTCGGTTCACCACAACACCATATTTTGTTCTAGCTACTCATCAATCACCACAAGTTTGAAGCGAGATCACACCCTCCTTGTGTTCGACCCCGACTACAACACAGCTGTGCACTTGCAGCTCATTTTGGTTGGGTTATAAATATTAAAACTTGAAGCTAAACCCAGCCAAACATCAAGTTTTTGGCGCCGTTGCCGGGGAGGCTGTCGCATTTCCTTCAAACTTTTTGATTGATTTTTAGTCTAGTTCTTACTTCCTTGCATTTTACTTTCTGTTTTTTTTAAAAACCTTAAAAACTCATAAAAATTTTACTTGAATCTCTTCCTTTGTGTGTTTTAGGTGGAAGATAAGAAGACCTAACTCCAACAACACACTAGAAGAGAAAGAATGGGCTTGATGAGCTTTTATGCACATCCCCCATCCGTTGGGTCGCACAAAGTGGAAGTGGACTACATTGGTGGAAACTTTGTGTATTCTGGCCAGCACGTCTATCAAGGAGCTCAATACCAGCCTAAACAACATGTCTACCCTCAAGGGATCTGTCAAGTGAAGCTGCCTCTCACTTTCCCTCAAGCTGTTGCACCGGCTCAACAAGAAGAGAAGATAGATGTAGTCTTGGAAAGATACATGGAGGAGCAAAGGCAAATCAACAAGAACCTCCATGAGAAGCTAAGTCATGGGTTCACTGATCTTTGCAGCAAGTTTGAGTCTCTCTCCACTCGTGTCCAGAAATTGGAGGTTTACACCGTCCTAACCGCGGAAGCCGTAAGGAAGCAAAATGAGGTAAACCCTCAAACATTTTGTAGTGCTGTCCTATCTAAGGAGAACCAGCTCGCCCTTGTCCCTACACCATCTCAAGAAGGAGAAAAAGAAGCTGATCCTAAGGAGAGACATAAACCGGAGCTGTTTCCAGGGGAGTCAAGAAGAGCTTACACCGGTGCGATCAGAGACTTCATGAGAAGCCGCATGTCACTAGGAAAAATCCGACAAGATGTTTTCTATCAAAGCATCGACTTCAAGACAGCACCAAGAGAGATCAAACTACCACCAGATAAGACTTCTAACATGCCAAATAAAGGAGCCATGATGCCTAAAGACGCCAAGGAGAGTGACCCCTATCCAAAACCGAAGGTGACCATGAAACCGTCAACGCTGAAACATAAAGATGTCTTCAAGGATATTTACTCGGTTTTTCTCCATACCTTGGACGAAAATGAAGCTGATGAGGAGCCTGATGGCGTACTTAAGTCCTTTACCAAGATGATAATCCTTACCCCTAAGGATCCGGACCCAAAAGAAGCTCATACCGCAAAGGAGAAGCTCATGAACACCTTAAAGCTCTTCCCGAGGGCATTTGTCTTCAAAGATGGCATAGGAGATAATCTTGGCGTGCCCAGACCACCACGAAAGCCCCCTGATCCGGAAAATGGAGAAGCTAAAGGGATCCCAAACCCTTTAGTTGAGCTCATCCGCACCTAAAAAGAAAAAGGAGTCAAGCTAAATGACTTAAAACAAAGCGCTTTGTGGGAGGCAACCCACATGGTTTTTATTTTCATTTTAAATTTTCATATCATTATTGCATGCATAACTACTTAGTTTTATTTTTCAGGGATTTTTAAAATTGCATAAAAATACAAAAAAATGTTTTTAGGATGAAGAACCAAAAGGAGACCAAAACGAGAAAGTGACCCACCCTTTGTTCCCACCCTTGTAGAAGACGAAATCTCCAAGCAAGGTAAGTAAATTCACCTCATACATTCATTAAAAACCATCTTTGATCCTCACTTGATAAGCATTTGAACCTTGAACTTCATTAGTTACATTTAAAGGTTTAAATTGCTTAATATTGATGGTTAATGAATGAGAATGAATCCTAACTTGTCAAACTCCAATTATGCATTGATTTCACTAATGATAAACTATGTCAGAACTGTGGGATCTCTAGCCAAGACCCAACATGTTTTTATGGTTTACATATTTATCATCTTAGATTGAGAACTACAAGTCGGCTACTTGGGTACCTCAATCTAAGACCGGACTTAACAGTGATTTCAAGTTTTTTGCAACGAATTAACTATTTGACAGGAGGGATATCAAGGAGAGTTGCTGAAACCAACCAAAACCACAAACCACATGGCGGTTTAAAGGCGGTTTCAAAGGAGAACCAAAGAAAGGAACAAAGAACAAGGCGGGCACACTCTGGAATGATAAAGGAGGCTCAAAGAATCACTTCAGTTGAAACAAATCACAATTCGACCGTGTAGATTCAGAGATATCTCATCCGGTCACATCTCTCGGCCAAACGGGTGCGAAGGAGGACAAAAATCAACCATCTCCCAAACCACGTGACCGATGTCCACCAAACTTCACAGGCGGCTACACAGCACCATGTTGGTTGGCAAATCCAAAAGATAGGACGGAGAAATGTTGACGGATCAAGAGATATGCAAAGTCGCCTCATTCGGTCGATAGCGGTGCACCCAAAGGCCGGCAAAAACCGAAATCACGGCATGGAGACACCACCAGCTGGAGATGGATCCTTGGAGCTTCAAAATCATTATTCCAGAAGAAAATCAAGGAACGAACGAGCCAATCACAAAGAAGTCAAGAAAACTCTTCCCGGAGCCGAATTGACCACTTTGTGAAGGAACTCTCAATCCGCTCGTTCGTGTGACCTCCAACTTCACCAGTGGTCATAAAATATGGGGTTGGTCGATGGAATTTCAAGATAGGTCGAATAATTCTTCATCATTTGCGCTGTGGTCCATTGCACTATCATCCGATCGACCGAATGGACCACCAAATGAAGAATCTCCCAAACCGCTCGTTCGTTTGACCCCAAACTTCACCAGTGTTCCTAAACTATGAGGTTGGTCGATGAAATTTCAATATGGGTCAGTAAAATCTTCACAGTTTGAGCTGTGGTTCATGGCACTCTTCTCGGGTCGACCAAATGAGCCCAACTCGACCAAAACGCCAACCGGCGAGAATCAGGCCTGGAAATTCAAAACTCACCGACCAACCATGTCCAAAGAGGAGCCCTATTCAGTTATCCGACCCTGCTCTTCATCACAATTGGTCATCACTTGGTAACATCATCCTAAACTTTCACTTTTCAAATTTATTACATATTTTACCTCTCTTAATCTGATTTTTTCTTACACCGGGACGGTGCAAGTTAAGTCTGGGGGGATTATACTAATAAGTTTGTTCATTTTGGCATTTCATCTTGCATCATTTTTCTTTTCATCGAGTCGTTTTTATTGAGTCAAAACTTTTGTCGAGAATTATGACTTTATCTTGGACCTAACCATTGTTGTGCATGCGTTTAAGTGACCATTGATCAGTATTTGGCAGTCTACTTCATCACATGTGCACCATGAGTGGATCGATTTACCAAAGATGTCCACGTCTCCAAAGGCTTAAGAAGGATACATCTTTGACTCCGCACCTTAATGAACTTAACCTTCTCGGCTAGGGGCTTGGTTTTACAAAGGGCACGACTCCTCATCCTCACCAAATAGTGAAAGTCTATGTGAGTTCGGTTTCCCCTCTCTCTCCCCTTCAAATTTAAGAAAAAGCACCAAGGTCCAAGTAACCGGGGATTAGGTGGCAACAACCATCAATACTCGCGTATATGGAAAACCTTTTGATCCAAGTAACCGGGGATTAGGTGGCTACAACCATCAATACTCGCATCTATGGAAGATCCATCAAAAACCTCCACAAAGAGGAGAAGAAGTCGAATAAAAAAAAATACTATGCTACCCTAAAAAAGGGATGAATCGACTTAAGAAGTGAGAAGAGAGAGAGGTGAAACAAGAGCCAAGACATGTGCCTTACAAAAAGCGGATGAGTAAGAGTCTATAACCCCTTTGATCGATACTCCCTAGTTGAGACTACACCTTTAGAAACTAAAGGAATCAAAGGTGGGGAATTTGGATGGCCTAAAGAGAAGTGGATTGCTTTGGGATGATTGCAAAACTCATGGTATGTACTTCCTTGTTCTTAATTCTCAATGCCGCTGCTGATTTGTGTGGATTACTAAAACAAAGGTCAACATGGATTTCCAAAAAGATTTAAGAGTTCTCACATTTTCAAACCTCTTTTCCTTTCTTAGTTTGCTTGAGGACAAGCAAAGGCTAAGTCTGGGGGAGTTGATATCATCATATTTTACATGTTTTCACTAAGTATTTATTGGTGTTTTCAAGTGTTTTCAATAAGGTTTTATGCCTTTAGAGGTAGTTTTCTTGTATTTGTTGGTTTTGGAGTCTTAACAGGTTAAAACATCAAAAAGGAATCAAAAGGGAGCAAAAGAGCCTCAAACCATGATCCATGCAAGTTTCCAAGCCAAGAGCCTCAACAAAACTCCATTTGTCCGATTCTCGCATTCGGACAGAACCGGAGCATCCGAAAGATAACCGCGGCAAGGGGTCTTCCCGACGTCCAAAAATCATGATCTTGGTCTTGCTGGATAGACATTTGAGTCATGCATCACGGCAAAGTGGATTCAAGCCATTTGGATCAACCATCAGGGAGAAACTCATTTTCTACCGAGACATGTCCGGTTAGCGACAAGATGAAGCCCATGGAGGATCTCGCGTATCTAATGGCCCAGAACACTGCGGTATAGGCCTTGGATCGCTTGAGAAGAGGCTTAGCTATTATTTTGAGGCTTCCTTGGCGCAATCCCGGCCCATTCACGTCGCAAAACTTCATGTCCAACTCATCGGAAAGTTTCCTTTTCCGGCACCTCATTACCCTAGGCGACTCCAGCCTATAAATACAAGTTTTTAGCCTCACGAAAAAGGTGTGTCTCGTGCAAGAGGAGAGTGGCCGTCAGAGAGAGAGAGAAGCCCTATGAGCTCTGTTAGAGTTACTAGCGGAATCGAGAATCCGAGTTGTAAAACAGAGTACCGTACCTTGGCCGGTTTCGTGATGTACTTGTCACGGGATCGACTGAGAATGGATGCAGAGATCGGGGTTGATATCACAGATGGAAGTCAACCACAAACCACCGTTCAAGTGCCTTTCCGTTGATCTCTCAAAGCCTTATCTCTCTAAGTGTTTTCTCTGTTTCTCTCTTTGTGTTACAACACACAAATCCGTGTTGCAACAGTTGCTAACTGTTATGGTTTTCGGTGTCTTGTTGGTTTACGAGAAACAACTCATATATATATACTTATCTATCAGACGTGATATGAACCGTTGCATATCTTCGTTAAGTATAACTACCGGTTAATTAGACCGGTTCGGTATGCTACCAAATCATGGGCGCAAACCGATCATAAACCAATATCTCCCACTCGCACATGATGGGAGCATAACAAGCACTAGAGAAGTCTTAGAGTTTAAGCTGAGAATCTTAACTCGGAAAACATACGTCAAATGAACCGTGCGACCCCTGCGAGTACACCTGCACTTGGGAGCTAAGCTATGCATCTGTTAGGAATACATAGCTGCTACAACCCTAAGAAAAACATTTGAATTTCAACATGTCTCGCTGTTCCCCAAACTCATATACCTTTTACATCAATCTCAACATATCTTATCCCTAAAGCATAAGTTGGACATTTCACATCATGCGTTCACTACATACAAACTCCGATTGAGCGATATAGTGGCTGGCCAGCAAACACATATGTCAATGTAAAAGTAAATAGTTTTCCCTTCCGTTCTCATGTCCATCGGTTCTGGACTAACCGCTTTCCTAGCATGTCCCTTAAGGTTAATTATTTCATCACCATTGGAAAAACATACCAAAGTAGCAGGCATTAGCTCATCCCTTCAAAAACATAGCCGAAGGTTCAAGGGTAACTTGTGATACCATAAGTAGGTTTATAGGATCTCACATTGCAAGTGTTAGGGATTAACAAATATTAATCACTTGCTTCCTATTTGGTCGATATAGCACATGTGGTATGACTCACATGTCATAGTGGTTAACCTCTTTCTTTCAAAAGTACATGTCAATTGGATAAACCAAACACCACTATGTGGATCAAGTTACTACCAGCTCGCTATCAAGCGCCTGATTATATGCTTATCCAGCTCACCCAAGTATTCATGATTCTGGGGCAATCATGATCGATATCTTAAAAAAAATATCTCATCTTAACTCATTAATAAGGCGACATTGATAAGCATTGCAAAGCAAGCTCCCACTAGCGCTAAGCTTATCGTCTCATCTCAGCATTTCACTAAGAAATCTGAGGCGATTGTTCATGTGAGCGAACCAATCTCCAAACTTGGTGACTTCTCTCAATATTTATGTGTAAGTATGGAAAAAACAAGAATTGACCATTGTCTATAACGTCTGAAATATTATTAAAATAAAACATTCAACGTAAGTACAATGTCAAACTCCATAAGTACATTTCCTTAAATTCTACGCAAACCTAAAGCTCGAACATGAGCATGAAACACATCTCTTGGTATTGGTTTGGTAAATGGATCAGCAACCATTTTATGCGTAGATATGTACTTAAGGACCACTTCTTTCTTTGCTACAATGTCTCTCACGAAATTCCCTTTGATTTCGATGTGCTTTGTCCTTCCATGATACTTGGGATCCTTCATATAAGCAATACAAGCTTGACTATCACAATTAATAGTCACCGGAGATGAAGCCTCCGCTGTGACTTGTAAGCTTTGTAAAAATCTCCTCAGCCATACAGCCTCTTGCACTGATGCTGAACATGCAATGAACTCAGCCTCCATCGTGGATAAGGCTGTACAGGACTGCTTCTTGCTACTCCAAGTAATTGCACCATCACTTAGTAAGAAGACATATCCTGAAGTCGACCTACGCTCATCTAAATCGCCAGCCCAGTCGGCATCAGTATAACCCGTCAAGCGTAAATCACTTCCTTGGTAACACAAGGAATAGTCCATTGTTCCCTTTAAGTATCTAAGGATCCTCTTCACTGCCATCCAATGTTTCTTCCCCGGATTCGACTGGTAACGACTTACCAAGCCAACCGCATAACAAATATCCGGCCGAGTGCACATCATAGCATACATTAAGCTGCCTATAGCGCTTGAGTATGGGACTCCTTTCATCTCTCTTTTCTCATCATCGGTCTTAGGGCACATATCAAGGCTTATGCCTTCACCTTTTGCGATTGGAGTGTCAATGGGGTTACAATCAAGCATCTTAAACCTTTCAAGGATAGTACGAATGTAAGACTCTTGAGAAAGAGCTAATAATTTCCTTGATCGGTCTCGGCGTATCTTAACACCGAGTATGTATTCTGCTTCTCCCATATCTTTCATCTCGAAATGAGATGACAACCATTGCTTAATGGTAATAAGAAACTCCATATCGTTTCCAGCTAACAAGATGTCGTCAACATATAGAGATAAAATTACAAAGGATTGTCCTATGCTCTTGACATAGACACAATGGTCTTCACTAATCATCGTAAAATCATAAGATGTTATTGCTTGATGAAAACGAAGGTACCACTGTCTAGAAGATTGTTTTAGGCCATATATAGAGCGTCTAAGTTTACAAACTTTGTGCTCTTGACCTTTTACAACAAACCCAGTAGGTTGTTGCATGTAAATCTCTTCTTCTAGTTCTCCGTTAAGAAACGCAGTCTTAACATCCATTTGATGTAACTCCAAATCTAATCCGGCAACGATTGCTAGAATAAGGCGAATTGAGGCAAACCTCACCACAGGTGAAAACGTTTCCTCATAGTCTATACCCTCTTGTTGAGTATAACCTTTCGCTACCAAGCGAGCCTTGTACCTATCTATCGATCCGTCCGCCTTACGTTTGAGCTTAAAGATCCACTTGTTTCCGATCGCTCGACGTTCTGGCGGAAGGTCAACCAAGTCCCAAACATGGTTTTCTTTCATCGATTCTAGTTCTTCTCCAACTGCATCATTCCATTCATTTGAGTTTAGGGAAGAGAGAGCCTCTTGGATTGATCTAGGCTCTTCGTCATCATATAGAGCAACCATGAAGGCTTCTCCTTCAATCTCGAAACGACGACGTGGAACATTACCACGGTTACTCCGTCGCAACACAAAATCTTGTGTTCCAGCCAATGTATCTCTCCCACTAAGTTGTGATAGTTCTCGTGAACTTTCACCAACTTCCACACATTGGTGAGTAGGAGTATTAGTCTGGTCAAGAATCTCTTCAAGATGGAGTTCTCTATCAATCTCTCCCCTTTTAGGAAAATCATTTTCCAAGAATGTAACATCTCGTGATTCAATCTCTGTTACACTTCCATCTGATTGTTCGCCAATGAGCACATAACCCTTAGATTGCTCAGAGTATCTTATGAAGATACACTTCTTTCCTCTAGGACCCAATTTTCCATGAGGATGTGAAGTATCACGAACAAATGCAGCGGATCCCCAAGCTCTTAGATGAGTTAGGTTGGGTTTTCTACCTGTCCATAACTCGTAGGGAGTAGTAGTAACAGATTTGGAGGGCACAAGGTTAAGTATATAGGCTGCAGAAAGCAATGCATCTCCCCAAAACGAAATTGGAAGATTAGCTTGCGCCATCATAGACCTAACCATTTCAAGAAGAGTTCGATTTCTCCTCTCTGCTACACCATTTTGTTGTGGCGTATAGGGTGTCGTTAATTGCCTAGCAATACCCTTTTTATCACACAGCCTCTTAAACTGTTCTGATAGATATTCACCACCTCGATCTGTTCTCAAACACTTGATCGTCCTCTCCAACTGATTTTCGACCAAGGTAACATAGCGTCTAAAACACTCTAGTGCTTCTGACTTGTGAGAAATTAGGTATACATACCCAAATCGAGTGAAATCATCTATAAAAGTGATGAAATATGAGGCTCCATGCCTCGCCCTCACATTCATTGGACCACAAATGTCTGAATGTATTAGATGTAATGGAAATTCAGCTCTAGTTGCTTTTCCAAATGGTTTTCTTATAGCTTTTCCAGCTAGACATGATTCACATGTGTCAAGATCAACTCTAGCGAGTGGGCCTAGTAGACCTTCTCTAGCCAACCTTTTCATTCGATCAACACCAATGTGACCAAGTCTAGAATGCCACACATTTGTTTCATCATTGGTAGAACTTGTGACAAATGAAAAACTATCATTAACATTACACTTAGTAACATTTGTAGTACAATCAAGTACAATAAAACCATCACAAACATAGCCTGAACCAAAATACTCAGACCTTAGAGAAATGTGTAAACACATGTCATGGAAGTTCAAAACAAATCCTAACTTAAGTAATGCCAAAACAGAGACTAGGTCCCGACGGATTTCAGGAGCATACAAGACATCATGTAGTATGAGAGTTTTCCCGCCACTCATGTGTAGCTGACAGGTTCCGATACCCTGTACCGCAACCTTGGAGTTATTTCCCACATATAACCATCTTGTACCTTTGGGCACCCGTCGGTACTCCACAAATGCTTCTCGACTTCTAGCTACGTGATCTGTTGCTCCTGAGTCTACAATCCACAAAGGATGAGATTCTGTAAGCATTACACAACTAGAAACATAAGCATACTTACAAGTAGAGTCCAAAGATAATACCTTCTTTGCCTCAGTGCATTCACGAGCAAAGTGACCCAAGGAGCCACAGTTGTAGCATTTAACCTTGGTCTTATCCTTCTTGCCTCCACGTTTTCCACGCTTGACATACTTCTTTTGTTTTTTAAGATCAGTTTGATCGGAAGCCTTGTTTCCATTGTTACCTCTCTTGCGTTTCAAACCAGAGTTTGAACTCGCATAGTTGGCCTCGTTAAAGGGTTTAGCAGCCTCCAGGCGCTCATCCTCTAACTCAAGATGACGTGATAAGTCTTCAAATGTTTTGACATTCACATTGTGCGTCATCTGCATGCGCATATGGTCCCAACTTTCAGGCAACGAGCGGAGAACCGCTTGGACTTGCTGTTCATCAGTCATAGTCTGACCAGCATTCTTGAGCTCTCTTATCATGTTCGACATGATTCTGAGATGCTGCCGCATTGAAAGGTTTGGGCGCTTCTTGTAATCATTGAACCTTTGATTGAGTCTCCTAAGTTTGGTTGCCGAGGTAGCACCAAACTTTTCTTTCAAGGCCTCCCACATGCCTTTCGCAGTTTCAAACTCCTCAAACTCACACATGAGATCATCTTGCATACAACTCAGCAACGTGATGCGAGCAATGCTATTCTTTTTCTTCCAGACATTATATGCCTCAAGGTCTCTCACATGTTGAGGCGTATCACCCTGCTCAGGCTGTTCCATGAAGTGCAAAAGAGTCTCTTTTACTTCTTGCTCCTCTAGGACATACTGAACTTTACGATACCAGATATCGTAATTATCACCGTCCAGTTTGTCTCCACGGTTAAGCTCAGCAATGATGTTCTTACAAGCAGTCACCATTTCTGCTTCAACATCAAGAGACATTATTAGTTTAACACATACTTTTCACACATAACACAATCTTGCAAAGGACACGAATTAACCCAACATAACGCGATTCACAACATAAGATCGAGAGTTCACTAAGTTCCCAATCATCACCCATATTAGAATCTTATTACGGCAGATCGCTTTGTTCCTCGCAAAATTTTAAGTTCTAAACACAATAGAACTCCCACTTGATCAATGCATTTTCTAACATGGATTAACAAATAAAACATGTTCTGTTATACAAAGACCACTTCCTTTTATCGCATCAACAAATTTGCGATTCAGACGAAACAGAAACTAACTCGCGTCGGTTACTGTTCATCTTCTTCCTAACCAAAACTTTTAAACAGCAATTCTGCCTAAACTTTCGATCCCTATATCTCTCTAAATACGTGACCAAATAATTCGATTTCTATACCGATAGAAAGATAATTTCATTGTCTACACACGGAGATCAAAATCACGAAATTCCGATGTTTCTACAGAGAGATATCAACGAAACAATATTTACGGTTCTCTAACAACTTAAACAGATTTCGTTAATTCACTAAATTCATCATGAATGAGAGTGACTAACACAATCCAATTTCAATTCATGATTGATATTCCAGAAACGAATCCTAATGCTCTGATACCAATGTTAGAGTTACTAGCGGAATCGAGAATCCGAGTTGTAAAACAGAGTACCGTACCTTGGCCGGTTTCGTGATGTACTTGTCACGGGATCGACTGAGAATGGATGCAGAGATCGGGGTTGATATCACAGATGGAAGTCAACCACAAACCACCGTTCAAGTGCCTTTCCGTTGATCTCTCAAAGCCTTATCTCTCTAAGTGTTTTCTCTGTTTCTCTCTTTGTGTTACAACACACAAATCCGTGTTGCAACAGTTGCTAACTGTTATGGTTTTCGGTGTCTTGTTGGTTTACGAGAAACAACTCATATATATATACTTATCTATCAGACGTGATATGAACCGTTGCATATCTTCGTTAAGTATAACTACCGGTTAATTAGACCGGTTCGGTATGCTACCAAATCATGGGCGCAAACCGATCATAAACCAATAAGCTCGCCATCAAGGGAGAGGAGAAGGAGGCGCCACTCAAGTCTTGCACTTGCACAAAACCTTGTTGTTTTCATTCTCTTTTCTTTGTTAAGCTTTGTACTCGAGATTTTGGAGAGCCTAAGGGAATCCGACCTTGTTTCTTCAATAGAGAAGCTTTTCTTATCCCCTTATCTCTTACTTATACTTGTGGTTATGCTTTCAATCATGCTTTGCTTGCTTGTTTGCATCATTGCCGAGTAGATCTCTCGGTTAGGCCGAGGAGATCTATAGTGGCTGTGATGGTTTGATTGAGTTGCGCTTTAAATGGGATTTTAACTTATGGATCTTCACCTTTACTTGAACCTAATGCATGACTACTTTACCGTACATCTAGTGGTCTGATCCTAGGGAAGTTCGAACCTCGAAAGTGATGAATCAATTCCCGAAACTAGTATTTGGTGAGCAATGGGTCATGACCAACGAAAGCTGAGTCATGGACCATTGTGAACAATTGAATCTTGCTCATCTTTTATGCGTGTTTGCAGCACTAATGGCCAATGAAAGCTGAGTACATTAGGTTGTTTTAAACATAGTGGTTGGAGCCACGAAAGTGGGAAAACCATACACTAGTGATTCATGTTCAAGGCGGCTTTTAACTACATCCCAATGCAACTATCTTTTCATCACATGCTCCATATGATTATCCTTTGCCTAACTTTTGTTTCAAATTGCTTACAGCCTCATCTAATCTTTGCTTTTGATTTCCTTCTTATTTTCGGTTCACCACAACACCATATTTTGTTCTAGCTACTCATCAATCACCACAAGTTTTAAGCGAGATCACACCCTCCTTGTGTTCGACCCCGACTACAACACAGCTGTGCACTTGCAGCTCATTTTGGTTGGGTTATAAATATTAAAACTTGAAGCTATACCCAGCCACACATCACTAAGGGAACAAGCCGCAACCGTTGGAGGCAACACCAAGGCAATCCGAGACTTAAACCTCAACTCAGAGGAGATGGATAGCCACTTGGATGAGAAGATCACCGGCTTGGAAGACAACCTCAATGGTACAACCCTAAGCCTCAACTCAATCTCGCTTGTGGCTCACCAAGCCAAGAAGAGAGCATCGGAGGTTAACCAAAGAGAGAAGGAGCTTTACTCAACCATGGTGATGTTGGTGGAAGGGCAAGAACAATTCAAGGAATCAATCAATGACTTGAAGCGTCTTGTGGAAGAGAGATACAAAGAGCTACATGAGAAGACCACGCTATGGCAAGATACAACCGGAGGAGCATCCAAAGGAGTCAAAGACCTCACCAAACGCTTGGAGGATATGGAAGAAAGAGACCGAGCTTCAAAAGGCACAAAAGCGGCTAACTCAAAGCCTAACAATGGCACAAAAGAGATGTTCAACTCTCCTTTGAAGATTGCATCATCCCGGCCGATTTCTATGTTGTTACTATGGAGGATCCGGACGACCAAGCCCTTCTACTTGGGAGATCCTTTTTAGCAACAGCCGGGGCAATTATGGATTGGCCAAACAGGAGAATCTCACTAGCCAATGTTGACAAGGATACCTATTATGTTGCTGCACCTCCCGGTTTCTCATCCAAAAGAGGAGGAGAAAGCTCGCAACAAGGTTACTTGATCAAAGAAGTGTTACAAGACAAGATGCACTTGGAACCATCCAGTACTAGAAGCTTTCTACAGCCTCCACACTTGCCTAACACCTAAGGAACACAAGGAGTCGAGCTATAAAGACTTTAAACTAGCGCTTATGGGAGGCAACCCATGTTTCTTTTTCTTTTCTTTTCTTTTTAACTTTTATTTTGATTTTATTATTAACTTGAATTTTTTGGGAATTTTATAAAATCCACGAAAACACAAAAAAACATGTTTTATGATTAAGTGCCAAAGAAGACCATCGAAGGAGTTTTGCATGAGCCGGTCAATTCCCACCCAATCATCCCGCCCTTGTTCCGGAGCACCAACATAGCGGTCACCACCTTGGGATGCTAAAGGAAGATTACAGAGATCAATCGGTGGAAGAAATTCACAAAAACGGTCGAGTCATATGGAAGATATCAAGTCCGGAAGCATTTTCCCGGCCAAACGGGTAACATGGAGGACACAATCGACCAATCTCACAAACGGCTCAACCAAAGTCCACCAAACTTCACAGGCGACCAGACAGCACCATGTTGGTCGGCAAATCCAAAAGATAGGACGAAGAAATCTTGACGGATAAGGAGATACGCACGAATGCCACATCCGGTCGATGGTGGGCAACCGAAGGCCGACAAAAACCAAAATCACGGCACGGAGATACCACCACCTGGAGATGGATTCATGGAACTTCAACATCACTATTCCAGAAGAAAATCAAGGGACGGACGAGCCAAATTCAAGAATGGTCAAAAATCTCTTCCCGGAGCCAACTAGACCACGTTGTGAAGGAAATCTCAAACCGCTCGTCCGTTTGCCCTCAAACTTCTCCAGTGGTCATAAAATATAAGGTTGGTCGACGGATTTTCAAGCCCGGTCGAGGAATTCATCATCGTTTGGGCTGTGGTCTATTGCACCCTCTCCGGATCGTCCGGATGGCCACCAAATGATGAATCTCCCAAACCGCTCGTTTGTTTGACCTGAAACTCCACCACGGCTCCTAAAACATATGATTGGTCGGTGGAATTTCAAGATCGGTCAGAGAATTGTTCACGGTTCAGGCTAAGGTCATCTACATCACCTTCCGGCCAGCCGAGGAATCCACCCGCTGACGAATTCTCACCCCCGCTCGTTCGTTTGACCTCATACTTCACCAGCGGCTCTAAAACATCATATTGGACGGTAAATTTTCAATCCCGTTCATAAAATTCTTAACGGTTTGTCATGTGGTTCACAGCCCTCATTTTTGGCCGACACACGGGCCTTACACGACCACACTGCACACCGGACGGAATCACACCTTCAGATTGAAAACTCACCGACCAAATGGATCTAAGGCGTGAATTGATGTTGTCATATCACACTTAGAGTCGCTTCACAATGCAAAACCGCTCTTCACGACCTATGGTCACACTTTGGTAACAAAATCCGAAACACTTTCCCAACATATTCGATTTTCCTTTTCACCCCTCTTAATTGGATTTGCTTCCACCGGGATGGTGCAAGTTAAGTCTGGGGGGGATTACTAACACGTTTGTTCTTTTTGACTTTTCTTTTCATTTTTCCCTTTTTCTTTGAGTCCTTTTATTGAGTCAAAATTTTGTCCCAGAATTATGACCTTTTCTTTGAAACTAACCATGTTACACTAATGTTTAAGTGACCATTGAAACAGTATTTGGCAACACACTCACTCAATGTACACTTTGAGCGGATCGGTTTACCAAAAATGGCCACATTTCCAAAAAAACCGATGGAGGATCCACCTTTGACTCCGCACCTAAATGAACTTAACTCTCTCAGCTAGGGGCTTGGTTTTACAAAAGGGACGACTCCTCATCCTCACCGAATAGTGAAAGTCTACGTGAGTTCGGTTTCCCCTCTCTCTCCCCTTCAATTTAAGAAAAAGCACTAAGGTCCAAGTAACCGGGGATTAGGTGGCAACCACCATCAATACTCGCGTCTATGGAAGACCCATTGATCCAAATAACCGGGGATTAGGTGGCTACAACCATCAATACTCGCGTCTATGGAAGATCCATCAAAAACCTCCACAAAGAGGAGAAGAAGTCGAATAAAAAAAAAAAAAATACCTTGCTACCCTAAAAAAGGGATCAATCGACTTAAGGAGTGAGAAGAGAGGGAGGTGAAACAAGAGCCAAGACAAGTGTTTAAACACAAGAGGATGAGAAAGAGATCATAAACCCTTTGATCGATATCCCCTAGTTGAGACCACACCTTTAAAAACTGAAGGAGTCAAAGGAGATGAGCCCGGATGGTCATATGGAGTGTGGGTTACTTTGGGATGACTGCTAAACTCAATGTAAGTACTTATGCTCCTCATCATAAAGCCAAAACCGTTTTTCATGTGGATTACTAAAACATAAGCTAGCATGGATTTTCAAAATGCATTGAGAGTTCTCATGTTTTCAAACCTCTTTTCCTTTCTTAGTTTGCTTGAGGACAAGCAAAAGGCTAAGTCTGGGGGAGTTGATATATCCATATTTTACATGTTTTTACCTTGGTTTTCTTTATATTTTCTTACACTACAAGAAAACAGGCTCATTGCGAAGGAACTTTGCGATGGAATATTTCCGTCGCAAATTTGCGACGTATTTGAGACTGTTTTGCGACGGTTTTGCGACGGAATAAGAAGCCATCGCAAATCCGTCGCAAGTTTGCGATGGAAATGTTTTCGCTTGCGATGGATTTGCGAGGGATATGCGAAGCCATCGCAATTCCATCGCAAGTTTGTGACGATTTTGCGATGGAAACCTAAAAATTAAACAATCCATCGCAATTCCGTCGCAAAATTGCGATGGACTGCGATGACTTCGCAATTCCCTCGCAAATTTGCGACGGAATTGCGATGGAAACCTAAAAATTAAACATTCCATCGCAATTCCGTCGCAAAATATGATGTTGTTGGATAGTAGTAGAGAAGATGGGGATTTATATCCGAGAGTGAGAGATAACCCACTGAGGTGTATTAGGTGTGAAGTTGATAACGGAGGATACGATATGATATATAAGCGCTTATATATCGTATCCTCCGTTATCAACGTCATACCTAATACACCTCAGTGGATTATCTCTCACTCTCGGATATAAATCCCCATATTCTCTACAACTATCCAACAACATAGCGACGATCCATTTTGGAATCCCAACCATTATTACCTTTAGTAGCATATTGGAGGGAATATCAGTTTGCTCAGCATTATCTATCACAATCCTCCAATAGATTTACCCCAAGACGATTCACCTCCATCCCATTTATCCCCTGTTGATCCTCTGTGGAAATTAGATAATGAGGAATAGATCAATGTACCGTCATCCTTCTTAATTATCTCATGTCCACAGAGATTCAACATGGGGTAAACAAGATGGAGGTGGATTTTCTTAGGGTAAAAAAGAAAATCCACCGTGGTGTAAAAAGATGATTGTACACCCGGCTAGCTTCGTAACTCATTTTTTTGGTGTTTTTTTTTTTTCCTCTCTCTTCTTTTCTTCTTTTTCTCTTCTCTTTGTTTTGGTGTGAATTGTGACGTGAGTTCGTCGGCTATTTATAGAATCAGAAATTTGTTTGCGATGGATTTGCGACGGAAAAGTTCCATCGCAATAAACTATTCCATCGCAATTCCATCGCAAGTTGCGACGGAATTGCGAGGGAATGGGGCATTTCCGTCGCAATTCCGTCGCAACATTGCGATGGAATTGCGATGGAAAATGGTTGGTCGACATGCGACCCGTTAGGTGCGAACGTGTTAAATAAGTTCACCTAACCTATTGCGATGGAATTGCGACGGAAATGCCCCATTCCATCGCAATTCCATCGCAATGTTGCGACGGAATGGGGCATTTCCGTCGCAATTCCATCGCAAAATGCGACGGATTTGCGACGGAAAGTGGTTGGTCGACATGCGACCCGTTAGGTGCGAACGTGTTAAATAAGTTCACCTACCCTATTGCGAGGGAATATTTCCGTCGCAAAACCATCGCAAATCCGTCGCAAATGTGTAGCAATTTCGTCGCAAATTATTCTGAGTCGCAAATCCATCGCAAACCCGTCGCACTTTTCCATCGCAAATCCATCGCAATTCCATCGCAAAAGAATTTCGATTTCTATAAATAGCCAACCTGATTTCATTCATTTTCACGAACAAAGAACACGAAGAAAGAAAAAAAAAAATTTAAACACTAAAAATGAGTTACGGAAGATATGAGTTACGGAGCTGGATGTACAATCCTAGGGATCCATGGACCGGCGAAGTGACGAGAGAGTTTGTTGAAGGATTACATGGATTCTTTAACCAAGCACGAAACCAACCACAGGCGCTCCAAACTGGTAAAATATTTTGTCCCTGTGAGAAATGTAAGAACAAAAAATATATAGCTGTTGATACTGCGAAAACACATGTATTTAATAGAGGATTTGTACCAAACTATTATGTGTGGTACGATCATGGGGAAAATCATTATAATACAACTCACTATGAAGCTGGAAATAGTGTTTTGGGCCAAGGGGTTAAAGAACATAATTATAACGCTAGCTATGATTATGGTCAACCTGATATATTGGGAAATGATATTGGGTATCAGCAAGGGAATAGGTTTCATGATATGGTTACAGATGCATTTCATGAAACTACACATGTTCCTGCTGATAATCCGGGGGAAGCAATTTTGGAAGAACCCAACATTGAAGTACAAAAGTTTTATGATATGATAGATGCTGCAAATCAACCACTTTACGATGGGTGTAGAGAGGGAATTTCTAGATTGTCACTAGCAGCTAGGATGATGACAATTAAAAGTGAAGATAACAGCAGCGAAAGTAACATGGATAAGTGGGCTGCACTATTTCAAGAGTATTTACCGGAAGATAATCTTTCTGCTGGTAATTACTATGAAATACAGAAGTTGGTTGCGGGTCTTGGGTTGCCTTATGAAATGATTGATGTATGCATTGACAATTGCATGATTTTCTGGAAAGATGATGATAAGCTGCAGGAATGTCGATTTTGTGGGAAGCCGAGATACAAACCCACTACAGGAAGGAGGCGGGTCCCTTGCCAACGTATGTGGTACTTGCCAATCACTGAAAGATTGAAACGGTTATACCAATCGGAAATGACGTCAGCGTCAATGAGATGGCACGCAGAACATTCCTCACATGATGGAGAGATAACACATCCCTCAGATGCAAAGGCGTGGAAACACTTTCAGACGGTACATTCAAACTTTGCTCATGAAACGAGGAATGTTTATCTAGGATTATGCACAGGCGGATTTAGTCCATTTGGTATGTCAGGGAGACAATATTCGCTATGGCCCGTCATACTGACGCCATACAATCTTCCGCCGACAATGTGCATGCAGCGAGAATTTTTGTTCTTAACTATTTTAGTGCCAGGTCCTAAGCATCCGAAGCGATCCCTAGATATATTTCTGCAACCTTTGATTGACGAGTTGAAACAACTGTGGTATTCTGGAGTCTGCACATTTGATTACTCGCAGCAACAAAACTTCATCATGCGTGCAGTATTATTGTGGACGATTAGCGACTTTCCAGCGTATGGAATGTTGTCAGGGTGGACTACGCACGGAAGACTATCGTGTCCACACTGTTTGGGTAGGACAGAAGCATTTCAGCTGAGGCGTGGAAGAAAACCCTGTTGGTTTGATTGTCACCGTCGTTTTCTTCCTATCAATCACAGGTACAAAAGAACAGAGTTCTATTTACGAAGAATAAAGTTGTCCACGGTCCCCCTCCGGATTATCTTACGGGACAGGATTTACTTGATCAGATCGATCATTACGGTGGTGAGGAGACATGCATACGTGGGGGCAATTGGCATTGTACTGCAAACATGCCTGACGGATATGGACAAGCACACAATTGGCACAAAAAAAGTATATTCTGGGAACTCCCATATTGGAAGGATCACCTTTTGCGACATAATCTTGACGTTATGCATATCGAAAAGAATTTTTTTGATAACATCATGCATACCATTTTGAATGTCCAAGGGAGAAGTAAAGACAATATGAAATCGAGGCTGGACTTAGCAGAAATATGCAAAAGAAGCGAGTTGGAGATTACTAGAGACGGCAAACAGCCAATTCCGAGTTTTCGATTGTCTGCAGATGCGAAGAGAGCTCTATTTGATTGGGTGGCCTCAGATGTCAAATTTCCGGATGGATATGTTTCCAAATTCTCACGATGTATAGAGCAAGGACAAAAATTTTCTGGTATGAAGAGCCACGATTGCCATGTTTTCATGCAGAGACTACTACCGTTTGCATTACAAGAACTATTGCCGTCTCATGTCCACGAAGCAATTGCTGGTAAACAAGTATTTACATTTCTTTTAATTGAGTTTATATATGTACATATATAATTAAATATATGTGTTTTTATTAATTTGTTGTATATATATTAATTATATTATAGGTATTGGGGCGTTTTTCCGAGATCTTTGCACGCGAACACTGACTGAAGACGGGGTAGAGAAGTTAGCAAAAAACATTGCTGTCTTGTTATGTAACATGGAAATGATCTTCCCTCCTTCATTCTTCGACGTGATGGAACACCTAACGGTACATTTGCCATATGAGGCGGATCTCGGGGGGCCTGTGCAATTCAGGTGGATGTATCCGTTCGAGCGTTTTATGGGACACTTGAAGGGAAAGGCTAAAAACCTTGCAAAAGTTGAGGGATCCATCGTACAAGGAAGTTTGACAGAGGAAACATCTAACTTCGCGTCTTACTATTTTAGTCCAAATGTAAGAACGAGAAGAACAGCGACGAGACGGTACGATGATGGTGGCGTTGCACCTGTTTATAGGCATGTTGTCCCCAGCATCTTCAAACAAATAGGCAGACTTGCTGGAAAGTTGAAGGAAAAATCGTGGGACCATGAAGATTTGAGTGCGGCTCACAAATACATATTACGTAATCTGGATGAAGTGCACCAATTTGAGAGGTAACCTAATTTGATCATATATGTATATATATATTTGTATATATATATATACATATATATAACTCGAGATTTTTGTGTAGCATATTTGATAATCTGATGCGCCAGGAATACCCTGATTTACAAGAGCATGAGTATGAGTTTCTTAAAGAACGTGACTTAGCTGGATGGTTAAAATTCTATGTAAGTGCTATTCAATTTAGTGATATATATATAAACTAAAACCTAACACTTTATATAATTAATGTGTGTGATTGTACCATTTGTTTTGATGTAGGTGAGAAACGGCTATCATCGGGGACAAATACCGTTGTGGCTGCATGAGATTGTGAACTCTCCAATAGGAAAGATCACTACAGCACCAATTTATTGTACCCGCGGGTACATTTTCCATACGTACAAGCATGGCATGAGGAAGTCGACCGCAAATTATGGTATTCATGTCCCGGGCGAAACAGAATTCTATGGAGTTTTGCAAGAGATCATCGAGGTCACATACCCAGGAATCATCAACTTGAAATGTATTATGTTTAAATGTGATTGGTATGATCCGACACCTGGTCGAGGTGTTCGCATAAATGAGACGGTAGGTGTCACCGATGTAAATGCAAACCGTAAATATTCCAAGTTCGAACCCTTCATCCTTGCATCGCAGGCAGAGCAAGTGTGTTTCATTCCTTATCCTCGACTCAGGCAAAGACGGGAGACTTGGTTATCGGTCATAAAGGTCAATCCAAGAGGTTATGTATTTGGTTTAGACGATGAAGTGGCCATGCAGCATGACAGAGTTGCAGGAGTTTCAAACCCGATCGAATCCACTGAAAATATCATACACGTTGACCCCGAGAACAGAGAAGTTGAAGACATCGTTGACGATTCCAGTGAAGATGGAGAAGCCGATGAATTCGAAGAGTCTGCGACTGATGAAGAAGAACGGGAGCACAGTGAAAACTCTTACGTATCTGAAAAAGACGATGACAATGACGATGAAAATGACTTTGATTAATTTTGAGGTTTTTCTTTGTATTTTGAATTGTGATGAATTTGTATTTCCGTCGCGAAATTATCATTGTCACTTGATGACGGCGCTTCTGTTCACCGTACACTCTTCCACCGACTTCCTAAGAAACCCCAATTCCTCTCCTGTTTCTTCGATTTTCCTCTTAAATTCTTCAGCTTTCATCACTAAATCACAAACCCGAGCTTCCGCTGCTTCAACCACTTTAGCCCTTTCTTCAAGTGGTTAAAGCAGCAGAAGCTCAGGTTTGTGAGTTAGTGATGAAAGTTGATGAATTTAAGAGGCAAATCGATGGAAAAGGAGAGGAATTGGGGTTTCTTAGGAAGTCGGTGAAAGAGTGTACGGTTAACAGAAGCGCCGTCATCAAGTGACAATGATAATTTTGCGAAGGAATTGCGACGGAATTGCGATGGATTATGTAATTTTTGGGTTTCCATCGCAATTCCATCGCAATGTTGCAATGGAATTGCGATGGAATATAAAATTTTTGGACGTCCATCGCAATTCCATCGCAAGTTTGCGACGGAATTTCCGCGTCGCAAACCTTCCGTCGCAAAATTGCGACGGATTATATTCCTTTGCAAATTTGCGATGGAATATTGATCGTCGCATATCCGTCGCGAAGTTGCGACGGAATTAATTCCATCGCAACTCCATCGCAAATTTGCGACGGAATAGTGATTGTCGCAAATCCGTCGCAAATTCCATCGCAAACTTGCAACATAACTTACTCCGTCGCAATTTTGCGAGGGATTTGCGACGGAATCTTCATTGCGACAAACAAATTGCGACGGAATTGCGACGTAAGTTGCCGTCGCAAATTGCCTATATTTCTTGTAGTGTTACCTAATAATAATGATTTTGTATCCAAGAGGTAGTTTTCTTGTATATTGTGGTTTTGGGAAGCAAACAGGTCAAAATGGCAAAAAGGAGGCAAAAGAGCTTCAAACAATGATCCATGCAAGTTCCCAAGTCAAGAGCTTCAACAAAACTCAAGTTAGCCGGTTTCCGCATTCGGACAGAATCGAAGCATCCGAAAGATGACCGCGGCAAAGGGTCTTTCCTACGTCCAAATCATGAGATCTTAATATGGAAAGATAGATAAATGAGTCATGCGTCGCGACGAAGTGGAATTGGGCTATTTGGAGCAGAAATGCGGCCTAGTATCTTTTTCTCCCAAGACATGTCCGTCTGGCGAGTAAGTGAAGCCCATGGAGCTTGGATGAGCGAAATGGACTGGGATCACTTCGGGCAAAGCCTAAACCTCATCATGACTCAAGCCCACATCTCTACACGCGAAAAGAAGCTGGCAGCCGCGCCTCACTCAAGACTTGGAGAGCAAGTTCACGCGGGGAGAAGAAATGGAAAGTTTCCTCTTCTCCTTTGCGCATTAACTCAGCCGACCTAGCCTCCCCTCAACTATATATACTTGCTTTTAGCCTCTTGTATGAGAATCACGAATCAATAGACACAACTCTCTTCTTCTTTCAGTCAATAAACCGGAGCCACTTAGGTGGTCTCCTTGTTCTTTCTTTTCTTTCGCATTTTGTACATACTCGCATGTTTTAGCTTCTAGTCTAGGGTTTGGAGGTTTCTCTCTAGGGGAGAGCGGCGGCTTGATTCCTATCACTCGGCCTTCTTTCCCTAGGACCATGAGATCCTCTCTACTCCCTTAGACTCATTATTGAATCATAGATCTTTCAAAGAAGACATGACATGATAAGCCATCAAGAATCGGTTGTTAAAGAAAGGGAAACCTTATGGTTCACCATCTTTATTCATACCTAAAGCTTGTTGCTAGAGTAGCTAACTAGCGACTTGATCCAAGGTTGATATACTCTCCAAAAGCTTGTTATATCTCCGGTCCTAATATTTGATGGGCAAATCGTCTTAGGCTATGAAAGTAGACCTAAGGAGTTTTGTGAACAATCACTACTCGATTTTATTGCATGTTTCACTCTTCAATGACCATGTGAAAGCTGAGTCCATTGGTTTAAGAAACATAGGTGGTCGGAGCCACGAAAGTGGGATGACCACATCTTAGTGTTTTGAGTTCATAGAAATCGGATTTAACAACTTTTCAATTGATTTGGCTTATGTCTTTTGCGGATTGTCTTTTGTTCAATAATGGTGTTTGTATAGTTTGCATTTGTTATTTAATTTTCCCTTATAAAACAAAAACATAAAACCCCTTGCATATTATTGATCTAGCTTAACCAAATCTTTACAAATGTGTAGTGTGTAATTCGCATTCTCTTGTGGATCGACCCCTAAGTACTACAACAACATGTTGTGCACTTGCAACCATGTTTAGCTTAGGGTTTTTATTACTTGCATATATACCACACCCATGTCTGGCACACATCACCTGTTCACCAAGACCATGAGCCGGAGCAGCACCCGCACTAGCGCCCAAACTGGCCTCACCCGCCATCGACTGGGTCACCGACACAGTCGCCACACTATGCACTGCACTCTCTCCCGAATCCGCCTGTGCTCGACGACCACGCCCTCTGCCACGACCTCTAGCACCACCTGCATCCATCTCACTGCACTACCAAAGTACAGCAGATGAGCAAGCTAGACAAACACAACACAAACACACAACTCACCGCGGAATCACTGAAGGCCGAGAGGATGATGCTAGACTACTAACTGACTAAAGTATACTTAATCAATTAAACACATAATCCAGTTCACCCAATACTAATAGTTCAACCAAACTTTTTTTTTTATAATTAAATCAAGTGCGAAAAACTTAATTAAATCAAATTCCAATAAATAACCTTTAATAATTAATTCAACAATATTCAACTCCATAAATAAAATAAAATACTAGCAACCTAAACTGTTTACGATTTTGGCGGAAAAACACGGTTTTACGATTTTGGCGGGAAAACACAGTTTTACGATTTTGGCGGGAAAACACGGTTTTACGGTTTTGGCGGAAACCACAGTTTTATGGTTTTGGCGGAAAAACACTGTTTTACGATTTTGGCGGAAAAACATTGTTTTAAGATTTTGACGGAAAAATATGGTTTTACTGTATTATGGTTTTGGCGGAAAAATGCGGTTTTACGATTTTACAGTTTTGGCAGGAAGACCGCCGGAGAAGACCACCGGAGGAGAATCACGTGAAACGGATAAAGAGTAAAATGAGAGAGAGGAGGAACATTTTTGTATAGTGGACCAACAATTGAAAACGAACCAAAAATCAATTTAAACCAGTGGTGTCGAGCGACACTCTCCTTGTGTCGATCGAGACTCTCAGCGTTTGTTAGGAGGAACATTTTTCCAATGCGCTTGCAATAACTAAATGGTAGTTCATCTGTCACTGAGGTACAAAACCAATTCATAAGGCTTATACAGCAGCCAAAAATATCTATTCCCTAAAGAAGATGTAACTATAAAGAATGAAACCCTGACGGACTTTTACATATTAGTGACTGAAACTGTTGTAAGTTGTCTTGATTTATACTGAACAATCTATTTTCATAAAAAATTGTGACGATTTCAACTATATATGCCAGGACATTATTATACGTACGAAGTGGATCAGGTAAATCCACATTGTTAATTCCGTTTTTATTAGATGGGTTTTAGATGTGATATCTGTTAGTGGATAGAGAGACATGGAATCGTTTCCTGGACGCGATCATCGTATAACTCGTGAATTCACTCATCGTATTCATAGTTTTAACGCGTCACTTAAATAATAATTAAAGTGGATATATGGCATCCAATTTTTATGTGGTCTTTTTTTTTTTTTTGTACGTGCATTGCACATGATATGAACCCAATTTTAAATAAGAAACTAGGGTTAGACCCGCGCTCTACACGGGTAATAGTTTCTAAATTTGTATTTTATTAAAAAATGTATATTATCTATTTCGAAATTTTATGCGACAGATTTTTACCTTAATTTGGTTCTTGTGTTCGTTTATAGTGTGGAAATTAAGTATCTTAAACCATTTTTTTTAAAAAAAAGTAAACAAATTAAAGATCTAACCGTAGCCATATATTTAATATGATAGATTTAATCAAAATAAATAAAACCCAAATGACTACAATATAATAAGATAAGAAGTTTTCTGTTCGGATTAAAACTATTTTTTTTTTCTTTGAAAACTTAAACACGTTTTATTATAATTCCAAAACAATCTGCAAAATCCAAATTGTCAAAATAACAAAAATATAAATAATTTTATATTGAAAGTTGAAACAGATAGAGTAATATTCAAAATTTTGATTAAAATAAAATATTTATAAAAAATTGTTTTATTCGATTTAATTATATAGTTTAATTAAAAATCATATTAAATAGAATATAAAAAAAACAATTTACATTTGGATACCTACTAAATGAGGTTTCCTACTCATATGGTTGCATATCATCTATTTTTTTATAATACATTTGAAACAACCAAGCTTTTTTTTTTTTTTTTTTTATAAATGATTATAATAATTATCAATGCGGAAATTCTCAGAAAGAAATCAATAATATTAAATCATAAAAGCCGTTCAACAAATAACCAATAAAACCAATAAAACGAATAAGCAACCTAAACACCAGGTTTGCTACATTATTAAAAATAAACTAACATCCTAGAAAAGGTTCATTTCTAATCATCCATAAAATAATTCTTAAAACCAACATCCTAAATTCCTCTTCAGCCTCTTCTCTCGGTCTCTTTCCGCGGAAGAACATTACTGTTACCTGCAACACATTGGAATAGAGTTGCGTAAGTATTATCATAAATACTTAGTGAGTGGATCATCCTGCCTACAGGCCAATTACGCCAAACACCAGACAAAATATCACAACAATCAATAACAACAACAATGCTCAACAATACTCAATAATATAAACATTCCCTGTCAGGAAACACCCACGTTTCCTGACACCCAGGTCGGTGTCGACCGACACCTGAATGGTGTCGATCGACGCCAGCCTCCCGAGTGTCGATCGACACTCACAGAGTGTCGCTCGACACCGGCTCGACGCCCAGAAACCAGAAGCTACGAAAAACGCATTCCAAATCGCAATAACACCAAATCTAAGGGGTTTTCAACGCCCCAATGCTACCAAAACACGAAATTCAACATAGCAATCTCAAGAACACATCATAAATCCGAAATCACACAATCCCTAACTCTTGACGGACCTACAGTCACGCACTCACCTTAGAAACGGATTGGAAAGATGGAGAAGAGATAGAACAACGAAGAACAGCAACAAGACGAGTCTCCAAACTCCAAAAACTCTCTGGAAATCACCTCAGCCTCTCTGGAACCTTTCTTTCTCGAGAACTGAGCTTCTCACGCGGCTGGAGACTTTTAAATCGCGACCTAGGGCTTTCCTAGCCCAAAACCGAACAAAACCAGCCGACTTAAATCAAACCGGTCGATTTCCCAATAACCGGTGTCGATCGACACCCTTCCTTGGTGTCGGTCGACACCCATCGACCAAAACCAACCCAATTGCAAATCGATCGACTTAAACCGGAAATCAAACCGATAACCGGTGTCGATCGACACCCTTCGGGTGTCGATCGATACTAGTCGTTCAGAAGAATTTAACACACTTTCTTCGCGATGCTTGAACCTTAGACCGACTGCACAACAATCAAACAAGAACATGCACAGCCAACCCTCAATTCACACCTCTAAGAGCATGTGCCAACTACTCCCGAACCCCTAGCATCGTCCAACACCACTTCCAAAACAACTTTCTGGTTCACGGATGTTACAACATTTCTACACCTCCACACAATAAGTCAATAACGTATCCAATATAAGAATTGTAACAGTTTTAGTGATTATTATTGTTTTTAAAAATTCAAATCATAGCATATACATAAAAAGATTAAGATTTTCTTCATTAGATTTTTTACATTGTGATTCAAATTATTTTATAAAATAAAGTTAAACAAAGATGATAGGAAATATATAATGATTTTTTAAAAAATTATTATGATAGAATTAAATTGAATCTCAGATATTCCTTATTTACTTATTTTCGTAATTGCCAATTATGGAAAGAAAATGATAATTTTTTATTAATATTTATATATATGATTAGTTGAATAATACACATTTGATATATTCTTTAGACATAATATGCAATGGCATTCTATGTAAATTCTCTAGTAATCTTTGACTTAATTAAAAAATCTCTTGAGAATGAACCTGGTGATGACACATCAGCAATGGCAAAGTTGTTAATAACACATGAAGGAAAGGTTGTTTTGATAATGCATTCTCTTTTAATATATTAGGGATTTGGCAAAAAGGATCAAAAAACCCTTCTTTTGTCCCTCTAAACTTTTTGATCAATTGTTGTCTTTATATATTTTTTTTTTATCAGAAATGTCACATTTTACCCCTTAAAATAGAATTAGAATTTTTTTTATTAAAATTATTAATATTATAATAGAAAAAAGTAATTCAATTTATTGGATAAGGAATTTTTTTTTTTTAGATCTTTCATTATCCCCTTCGCTTTTTGACTTCTTTCCTTCTCTCTTCTCCATTTCCATACACCACAACTTACATAGAAGAAGAAGTTGACAAAAATGTCACGTTATTTTTCTTTTCTGAGTATATTAGTTTAGATTTTCCTAGTTTCTCGCAAAAAAAATTATTTCTACGGTCGGTAGAATTTTGTGCGATTTCTAGAATGTGATTTCTACGGATGGTAGAAGATGGTAAAATTACCAGATAACGTTTTCTACTGAATAGTGGAAAATACAATAACCGTAGATTGTCTTTTCTACGGGTGGTAGAAACGCGAACGCAAGTCAGAAAACATTTTCTACCATTAGTAGAAATGTGAACATATATTAGATCTCATGTTCTACAAATCGTAGACTACTGAACACACCGTAGAAATCATATTCTACTGCTAGTAGAAAAGAGAACAACAAGTAGAATATGAATTCTACTTTGAATATTTGGAAAACGTAGAAATTTTTAAAAATATATATTTAAGACATCTTTAAAAAAAAAATGTCATAACATTCTCCATATTTTTCCTTCCATTGTTATGAAGTTTTGTTTTAGAAATGGCATTTAAAAACATTTATTTCATATTTATATATATTTTACAAGGGTATTGAAGTCAAAAAATGGTAAATTTCAGAAAAAGTGTATTGGGACAAATGGATAGTTTTTTTAGCCTATATTCACAAATTTCCCATTTTAAATTGTAGAAAATTAACCAGCATATTGTGCGGGACTAAAATTATAACAATTTCTAAACTATAATTAATTACAAATATATTTTTTTTAATTTAAGATTTTAGTCATCAAAATTTAAAATAAGTAATTTAATAGTTAAGTGTAAATTTTTTATTTAGAGTTGTTGTATATATAAACAGTGTTAGTGTTGCTTAAACTACAAGATTAATTAGAGTAAACGTTCCTGAGGGTGGGTGGAATCTTTGACAAGCTTGTAGTTTTTAGAGTACTTTTACTTTTAGAGTACAAATCTCATTCCTTGCCGCTTCATCAGAGTAGAACAGTCCGTTTCAAACACCATCGTCCGTTTATTTTGTCTGAGCATACACTGCATGGCCCACACTAGTGCTTCCACCTCCGTCTGTAATGGTGATAAACCCCGCCGTAAATTGCTTGTACCTACCACATAACTTGAATCCTCTTTGTAAATCATAATTAACCCAACCAAGTTCTGCACGACATCCTGTCTCTTTCCACGATCCATCGATCTGGTATCGTTCTCCGGTTCTATCGGACTCTACCAATGAGTCTGAGCCCAAAGGTATTACCTCTTCCCTAGATTGGGCCCTTGCCCATGTCACTGCCTCTGTTGTCGCCATCTCCACAACTTTTCGAGGATCTCGATCCGGTGTTGAGAAGACGGTTTCGTTCCGATCTTTCAAAATATACCAAAGAAGCCATGGATACATCACCATTCTATCATCTTTAGGTAAGTGATATCGAGGAATTAAATGAATATGGCGTAAATCTTAGGCCTATGGAAGGGTCCAAACTAATAACTGAGGGAAGTGCAGCCCACAGATAAACTCTTTCTCCGGGTATTCAAATAGGCCGTAAGCAAGGGCCTATATCCATGTGGCCAAGTGGAAATGGCTAATAATCACACATTTGAGAAGAATTAATCCATGGTATAGATCACCATGGCAACTCCTCCTCAAATGGCTAATATGGCGGAATTTGGCTAATTAGTTAGTAATATAAATAGTAACATGTAAATGTTGTTGAATGAAATAAATATCTAACCAATTATTTGTGTAACTAACCAAATATGTATCTAGTTGAATTAATAGAATAAATTAAAACATATACTTGTGAAATATCTAAATAATAGTGAAATAAAATAAATTATTTAATATATATGGATTCATAATAATGCAAAAATCATTTAAGATGGAAAGAGAATTTGGGCGAAAGGCGATTTGGGGGCTCTCTTCTGCGATCATGTCCCCTGATCTCTTCGTTTTCATTTCTTCTTAATCCGTCCAGATTCTCTCTTCCGATTGAGATCCATCGTCCGGAGACTACTCTGATTTCAGATCGATCCACCGTTTGGAGAACATCTCGACGGTTTCGTGACGGTTTCTGTTGATTGAAAAGGCGATCGTTGATATCTCCGCCTCCGATCAATCGATGGTTTCCGATGATGAGTCTATGAGTAGACAATCACGACGATCATGGAGAACGAAAAGGCGATTGAAGTGTTGACGGTTTCTGGGCGAAAAGACGGTTTGAAAACGGGTCCGATGATCTCCATGCCGCCTCCGATCAATCAATGTCTTCTTCTTCTCTTGCTAGTGGGGGAGAGTGTGAAGGGGTTTGCCCCGATGTTCGTGTATCATGGGAATCCGAATCCCATCCAATCATCTTCACGGACGGATCCAACACACACCCAACTGGTAAGAGACGTTTTCTCTCACGATAGGAAATCCTTTCGTTCCCGTTGTTCCCGGCTTTGCGACTGGAAATCCTGTTGTTTCCCATGGTTTATTGGTGTGTGTCAGATTTCTGGTATCACCCCAATTAAACCGGATATCTCCGTGAAGGGTTTTGAGATTCTTCATGATGACCAACATTCCAGATCCAGTTTTGGTGAAGGGAATGGATGTACAATCCAGAAAATATTCTGGAGACTTGGTCGGCAGATATGGGATCCCGGGATAGTAGTTTTATGGAAAAATCTACATAATGAAAAGATGATATCCGTTTATTTCTGGTTTTTGGAATTTGACGTGACGGGTTTTAAAACCAGAGGTAGAGGGTTAGGTTTAAGTTTAGATGAAGAATCTTTTGCATTTTATACTTCGATACAATATCTTTGGTATCGAATTGTAAACTGTCGCTGGTACTCATGGATGCGTCGATGGTCCAGTAGCGAAGATGTATTCTCTTTGTGGTATGGCGACGTTCTTAGAGTCGTTGAAAATTGTATATCCCAATCTTTATTTCTGATGGAAGATTCCATATTCTGGATTCTACACAGATTATCAATAGACCCAGATTGGGAGATGGCCAATGTAATACAACAAAGGAAACTGGTATTTACGATGGGACAAAGTGTAAAGCTCCCAAGGAAACTAACAGAGTTGAAACTCTGTTATTCACGAAGACCCCTCCAACAACAACATCTTCCAATTTTACTTCATTTGATCATATTATTGTTATCTCATCTTTTATTTATGTATGTTGTTTTTATTTTATGTATTTTTTCTTGTAATTTTACTTTCATTTTAATATTAATATAAGCAGATATTATAAAAAAATATATGGATTCATAATAATGTATTAAACATCAAAGTTAAAAAACAAAAATAGTCATTTAAAAAATATTAACAATTCGTTAATAATAATTCTCCCATATTTTCTGCTTAATTCTCTCTCGTATTGTATGGATATAGACATCATGGGCTTTAGCCAACAAAACTAAAATAACTCACTTATTTTAATTAGTATTATTAATTACAAATAATAATAATTCTTTAATGATTTGCGGTTAACTATTCGGTTTTTAAATTGTGTGGATTCAATTTGGTTGGGATCGGTAAATTGATTATCAAATTTGTTCCATTGGGATTATTTTATAATTCAGTTTAGGTACTAGTTCGAAATTTGTATGAAAATTTTCCCAAAAATTTGTATTAGGTCACTCGCTAGTAAAGAAAAGGACAGCTCAAAAGTATATACATATGTTAAATAAATAATAGATATTGCATGATTAAAATCTTGATTATTTATTTGGGGTCTCCGGCGACGAGTTGATTTATATGCCATGATGTATATATTCAGTAGAAACTCTATAAATTAATATTTGATTTATTAATAAACTTTATAAAATAAGAATTTTCTCCGGTCCCAAGTCGGGCCAATGTAAAAATTAGCAAAATTCGATAAGATAATAGTATAATAATATTTTTGAAACTTGTATCATTAATATCATAAATTAATAATTATCATAAATAATTTTATACAAATATATATATCTATAATATTATATTAAAATATAAGTATAATTTTTATTTTTTTTTCATTAGAGCTGAAATATATTTAGAATTCATCTCTAGTTTTAGAATTAAACTATACAAAATACAATAAAATTTTAAAAATGAATTAATTATTATATTATTTTAACTAATATTAATAAAAAAATTATTTTATTCAAAATTGATTATTTAATAACTCTATAAATTAATAAAATATTAAAGTTCCAATATTATTAATTTATAGAGTTTTTATACCATTTTACAATATTTATTTTTCCAAAAGTTTCTTCGTAAATTTGTTTCTCGTTCCACGTATCAAGTAATTCCAGCAATCAATAAATTTCGTCATCAGCGACAATGAATGACATGAAAACAACGGCCACACATTTCTATATAAACCGATTCATCCAATAACTCCAAAGACACATAAACATCACACAATCCAAGACACAAAATTCCAAAAAGAAATAAAAAGGAAAACAAAAATGGCTCCCATGAAAACAATCTTTCTCGTACTCATCTTTGTCTCTTTTATAATCTCTCCGGCAACTTCATTGGCACCCGAAGAATGCACAAGCGAGTAAGCGAGTCCTTGCGTCAACAAAGCTAAAGCTTTTGCCTCTCAAAATCATAGCAATCGCCACAATCCTAGTTGCAAGCATGATTGGTGTTGGAGCTCCTCTCTTTAGCCGTTCCGTGCTGTTCCTTCAACCCGACGGGAACATTTTCACCATCGTTAAGTGTTCGCCTCAGAGATTATCCTCGGAACCGGTTTGATAGACGTTTTACCTGATTCTTTTGAGATGTTGTCATCTAAATTTCTTGAAGAGAACCCGTGGCACAAATTTCCCATCTCCGGATTTATCGCTATGTTGGCCTGTCTACTGACTCTAGCCATCGATGCCATGGCTACAAAGCCTCTATACTAACAAGAGCGCAGTTGGCATCGTACCCCATGGTAATGGTCATGGCCCCGCAAATGATGTTGCCTTACCAATAAAAGAAGATGATTCCGCGAGTGCACAACTCCTGCGATATCCAGTCATTGCTATGGTTAGTACATCTGAAAGTGTTAGAAACCGAATCCAACAGACAATACCATTTTAAATGATAAAGAAACAAATATTAAAATCTTACGAATATATTGTTGGATATTTAAGTGTATAAGGTTACAACATGTTCTAAAGTGTTCCAACATAAAGGGACAGTTACTTTGGTTCAATCATTAAACGAACGGTTGCAAACGTTCGTTGAAGCCTTATGAGAACTTTATAAATTCAGTTGTCTCTCTGAGACAGGATCACGAGATTGACAAGATCTAGAGACATAGATCTGATTCACAAAGCAACAAAAGTAAACACACACAAGATCTCTATTTGTTACTCTTTGATCTTAAGCCTAGACAAAGAGTGGACGTGATTGTTTTATCCTGCAAGGGATTTCGTGTAACCCAAGGCTGTATAGGGTCGAAATACTCTTAAAGGAAACTGCTTCGTACAGGATTCAATCATAATCCAAGATACCCACAGATCTCACAGTTTTCTCTTTGAAACACAGTTTTCGTCGTTCTGTTCCAACACCCTGTTCTCTGTTCCAACACCGATTACAGAGAAGATATTCCAACAATCTTTAAGAGTATTTTCTGAGAACGATGGCTGGTGTTTCTGTGCGTGAGATGACTTCCAAGTTTGGGAAGTTAGACAAGTTTGAAGGAGTTGATTTCAGAAGATGGAAAAAGAAGATGCACTTTCTCCTCACAACCCTCAATGTGGTGCATGTTCTAAGCATGCCGATGCCTCTCGTCGCGGCAGATCCAGAGACCGAGGCATATGCAGAGGAAGTTAGGGCACAACTCAAATGGAAGAATGATGACTACATCTGTCACGGGCACATTCTCAATGGTATGTCTGATTCTCTTTTTGATGTCTATCAAAATGTCCAATCCGCAAAGGAGTTATGGGATGCGTTGGAATCGAAGTACATGGCAGAGGATGCTTCTAGTAAGAAGTTCCTTGTGAGTAATTTTAACAATTACAAGATGTCTGATTCAAGGCCAGTGATGGAGCAATACCATGAATTGCTTCGCATTCTGGGCCAATTCGCTCAATACGATTTGAAGATGGATGAATCCATCTCAGTGTCAAGTATCATTCATAAGTTGCCTCCTTCCTGGAAGGATTATAGGCGAACGTTAAAACACCAGAAAGAAGAGTTGTCTCTGATACAACTTGGCAGCCACTTGCGCATAGAGGAATCTCTGAGAGTGCAAGAGGGTGGAAAACCCAAAGTGGCTGATACTTCTTCTATCAATATGATGGAAGAGAGTGATGATTCTAAGTGGAAGAATAAAGGGAAGAAACGTCCCTTTAACAGCAACACCTACAATCGATCCAACAAGAGGTCTAAACCTGTCTGTTGGAATTGTAACAAGCCTGGTCACTTCAAAAGTGATTGTAGGGCTGGAAAGGATAAGGATAAAACGCCTCATAAACGTTTTGGGCAAGGGTCTAAGGACCAAGGCCAATCACCACATCAAGGATGATGATGGGTCGTGGTGGATTGACTCGGGTGCAACAACACATGTTTGCAAAGATCGTGGCTGGTTCAAGACTTATGAATCGGTGGAAGATGGATCTGTACTCTATATGGGCAACGAGTCAACTGCTCCTATCCTTGGTCGTGGAAAAGTGGTGCTGGAGTTTAGTTCTGGAAAATCTCTTCATCTCAATGATGTTATTCATGTACCCAGAATTAGGAAAAACTTAGTTTCTGGAAGTGTTTTAAATAAGTCTGGATACAAACAAGTGTATGAGTCGGATAAGTATGTACTGTCCAAACGTGGTCTCTTTGTTGGATTTGGATACTTTTGTAATGGCATGTTTATGCTTAATATTAATAAAGTTATCAATTCTAGTTATATGACATGTTCCAACATGGATCCGTCTGTTCCAACAACAGTCGAAAATGATAGTTTCTTATGGCATATGAGATTAGGCCATGTACATTATGCTAGGATGCTTGAAATGTCGAAGGAAGGTTTAGTTCTTGGTTTTGACATGAATGTAGAGAAATGTGGAACATGTATGTTGACTAAGATAACTAGGAAGAAGTTTGATAGCATTGTTAGGGTATCGAAAGTCCTTGGACTGATTCATAGTGATTTATGTGATTTGCATGCTACACCATCTCTGGGGAATAAGAAATATTTCGTCACATTCATTGATGACTATTCCAGATATTGTTCTGTATATTTGTTGCACTCTAAGGATGAGGCCTTAGAGAAATTCAAGGTTTACAAAACTGAGGTTGAATTGCAACAGAGTAACTTGATTAAGAAGTTACGCACCGATAGAGGTGGTGAGTATTATGATCCTGCATACTTTCAGTCTGTGGGGATAATACATGAGATCACAGCTCCTTATACACCACAACAAAATGGTGTATCTGAGAGGAAAAACAGAGTCCTAAAGGAAATGGTTAATTCCATGTTATCCTATTCTGGATTGAGTGGCGGCTTCTGGGGTGAAGGCATGTTAACAGCATGTTACCTGTTGAACAGAGTTCCTAACAAAAGGAACAAGGTTACCCCATATGAACTTTGGTATAAAAAGAAGCCTAACTTGAACTACCTTCGAGTTTGGGGCTGTAGGGCTGTAGTAGGACTACCCCAACCAAAGATAAGAACTTTGGGAGAAAGAGGTATTGATTGCATCTTTATTGGTTATGCTGAGCATTCCAAGGCTTATAGGTTCTATGTCATTGAACCTAATGATTCTATAGCAGTTCACACTGTGATTGAGTCAAGAGATGCAATATTTGATGAGAATCGTTTCACATCAATACCTAGACCAAAGGATCTGGTTTCGTTTGGAACTGGACAAGGAGATGGTACGATCGTACGTTCCAACATCTCGACTTGTGTTCCAACATCCAGCGAGTCACCTGTACTTCGTAGAAGTAAGAGAGGAAGGATTGAGAAATCATTTGGTCCTGAATTCCAAATTTATTTGGTGGAAGGTTCAAGAGATGAGATTGTTGTACAATACTCATATTGTTACCTAGTAGGTGATGAACCTAGGACATTTAGTGAGGCAATGGCTTCCATTGATGTTGCTTTCTGGAAAGAAGCTGTAAATGATGAGATGGACTCTATAGTAGGAAACAATACATATTTCCTGACTGATCTCCCACCTGGTTGCAAAGCTTTAGGCTGCAAGTGGATTTTCACAAAGAAAATAAAAATCGGTGGTGCAATCGATAAGTTCAAAGCTCGATTGGTTATACAAGGTTTTAGACAGAGGGAAGGCATTGATTATTTTGATACATATGCTCCTGTTGTCAGAATCTCTTCTATAAGGTTCTTGATTGGTTTAACAGCCATTCATGATCTTGTGATCCATCAAATGGATGTTAAGACTACATTCTTAAATGGCGTCTTGGAAGAAGAGGTGTATATGGAACAACCAGAGGGATTTGTTGTGCCTGGTAGTGAGCACAAGGTGTGCAAGCTGGTGAAATCACTGTATGGGCTGAAACAAGCTCCTAAGCAATGGCATCAAAGGTTTGATGAGGCTGTCTTGTCGTTTGGTTTTAAAATTAACCAATCGAATAAGTGTCTATACAGAAAGTTTGATGATTCCGGTAAAGGAGTGATCATTTGTCTGTATGTGGATGACATGTTGATCTTTGGTACCAACCTTAGACTAGTGGAACTCACAAAAGAGTTTTTGTCATCAAAGTTCGCCATGAAAGACATGGGGGAGGCGGATGTGATTCTTGGTATTAGAATCAAGCGTGAGGCTGGAAGGATATCTTTATCACAAGCTCACTACGTTGAGAAAGTGTTAAAGAAGTTCAAATACTTGAACTGTTCCCCTGTAAGTACTTCCATGGAGGCAAGCGTAAAGCTTATGCCTAACACAGGAAAGGCTGTGTTGCAACACGAATATTCTAAAGTGATTGGATGCTTAATGTATGCAATGACGAGCACGAGACCGGATATAGCTTACGCGGTTGGGAGGTTGAGTAGGTACACTAGTAATCCTAGTACTCACCATTGGCAGGCTATAAAGCGTGTGCTCAAGTACTTGAGAGGAACCATGGACTATGGTTTGTGTTATGATGGATTTCCTTCGGTTTTGGAAGGTTATTCTGATGCAAGTTGGATCACCAACGTGGAAGATCATACTTCTACAAGTGGTTGGGTGTTCCTTCTTGGGGGAGGTGCCATTTCTTGGGCATCTAAGAAACAAACTTGTCTCACAAGTTCGACTATGGAATCTGAATTTGTGGCTTTGGCAGCTGCTGGAAGAGAGGCTGAATGGTTGAGAAACCTTGTCTCTGATATTCCATTGTGGTCGAAACCGGTGTTTCCTATCTCGATCCGTTGTGATAGTCAAGCGACTATGGCTAAGGCTTATAGCCAAGTGTACAATGGAAAGTCGAGACACCTTGGCGTTAGGCATAGCGCGGTTCGTGAATTGATCACTCACGGTGTGATAACTTTAGAGTTTGTTCGGTCTCAGCAAAATCTAGCAGATCACTTGACGAAGGGTCTGTCTAGGGACTTGGTAATAAAGTCAGCTGAAGGGATTGGTTTGAAGTCCATTTCAAACCTCTAGTCGTGGGACACCCAACTCCCTTCTAGTACGACGCTAGGAGCTGAGTTCAAGGTGAGCCCATTCCTTGAGAGGTTGTAGCACTGTTTATGTAATCCCAAGGAAGTGCTTATTATCTGCATGAAAATTCAGGTTGAAGTATGACTTCTTAATAGATCCTTTGAAAAATTGCAAATGCAGAAGCAAGATGTAAAGGATCTACCTATGCGAGTGTGAAGTGTAGCCGCTTCAAGAAGCTCGGACTTACCTTCATATACATTCGTGAGAGGATTGGACACATGGCTCTTAATAGTGTCAAGTAAACACTTAGAGTAGTGAGAAACTCATGCGTGTTTTACCCTCTCGTGCCCAAAGTAGTTTGATAAGTTCAATCCGTATGACACTTTGATTCTCGGGCATTAGATGCGTGTGATTCACAGTATGTAAATTCAATCGATACGACATTTATATATATGCATGTGGTTTGGTTTATTCGTTGCTGGTTTTTGTGAATGAAAGGTTACACTTAAATGGGGGAGGAATGTTGGATATTTAAGTGTATAAGGTTACAACATGTTCCAAAGTGTTCCAACATAAAGGGATAGTTACTTTGGTTCAATCATTAAACGAACGGTTGCAAACGTTCGTTGAAGCCTTATGAGAACTTTATAAGTTCAGTTGTCTCTCTGAGACAGGATCACGAGATTGACAAGATCTAGAGACATAGATCTGATTCACAAAGCAACAAAAGTAAACACACACAAGATCTCTATTTGTTACTCTTTGATCTTAAGCCTAGACAAAGAGTGGACGTGATTGTCTTATCCTGCAAGGGATTTTGTGTAACCCAAGGCTGTATAGGGTCGAAATACTCTTAAAGGAAACTGCTTCGTACAGGATTCAATCATAATCCAAGATACCCACAGATCTCACAGTTTTCTCTTTGAAACATAGTTTTCGTCGTTCTGTTCCAACACCCTGTTCTCTGTTCCAACACCGATTACAGAGAAGATATTCCAACATATATTGGTACTGGAACTTGGAATCATAGTTCACTCTGTGGTCATTGGACTATCTGTAGGAGCAACAAAATGACACTTGCACCATTAAAGGACTCATCGCAGGTCTTTGTTTCCATCAAATGTTCGAAGGCATGTCTTGGCGGTTCCATCCTCCAGGTATATATAGAATATAAAAAAATTATCTTTTGTCAAATGTTAAAATTGTATATTCCATATGTTAGCTTTTTAGTTGTCGTTTTAAATTTAATTATCTCTTTCATTTTTTAGCGTATTTTTTAGTATTAAATGCCTAATTTAACCTAAAATCTAATGAAACATACTAAAAGTCAACTTGATTTTTAAAGGTATAAGAGAAAATTTAACATGTGTGAAAAATTTTTACAACTAAAACGAAATGAGAAGAGTGTATAATAAAAAAAAACTAATGTTTTGAAATATTTTCAGGCTGAGTATACGAACATGAAAAAGTTTGTTCTGGCCTTCTTTTTTGCGGTAACAATGCCTTTCGGAATAGCATTAGGGATCGCTCTTTCGACCGTTTACAGAGAAAATAATCCCACGGCACTGATCACTGTTGAGTTGCTCAATGCATGCTCTGCGGGACTGCTCATTTACATGGCGCTTGTCTGTTGATTCCAGAAATAGCACACGTTTATGTGACGGGATATTTCGGATGGGAGACTTGGGAAGTTGCGGATTTATTACTCGAAAGGAAATTCAGATACAAGAGATTGTCTCGTCAAACAGGCCTTGACGAGACGTAATGCGAATAATGAGCAAAACAGAGAAAAAGGTGAGCGAATGCTTTTGGTGTTTGCAGGGTTGCGTGACTTGGTCTTCAGGGAATGAAGACCTCTCCTTATATAGTTGAGTTAAGGCGGTTCTCTGCTGAATAATCTCCTCTTGATCATAAAGGAAATCTTCTTCTTTTCTTGATTTCTTTCCTTTCTTCGAGTGGCGGCTGCGGCTATTTCCTTTTTGCTCAAAGTATTATTTTCCTCCTCAAGGCTTTCCATTTCTGTGAGGAGGCTAGGGCTGAAGACGGGCCGGGCTTTTCGCGCTGTTACTCATTGCGATGGGCTCGGGGAAATGTGCTCATTTCACCTCTAACAATAAGTCCCCCCCCCCCCCCCCAGTTTGGCGAGTCAAATGCAATTTGATCTCGGCGAACTTCATGAATGGGAGTTGAGCTTGAGAGCTATTAGTAACAAGCGCGAGACGCAAGTGCTAGCTCGTCTTTGGTGCGATTGACTTTAGATTCGTACCGCCTCATTAAAACCTTGATATGGAAAAACCCGGTTTGGGATAAAAACCATAAGAAGGAAAAAGAGTACGTTGACGTCATCTTGTCCGCAGAAGAATATGCATTTCGATGATTGTTCTAGACATCGGCTCGTCAAAGAGACTTAACCATCTATAACGGTCTCATACGAATCAGCTCGTCGAAGAGAATAACCGTTCATCCTTATTTCAACGTCAGCTCGTCAAAAGAAGGAGTTATGCCGTTTAGCAGGCAGCTTGTCAGGAGTGGGATTGCCACGTCATCGACACACGTGCTGGCAGTTTATTAAAATTGCAACGTTGGCTAGCGGTTGAGATTTCGCAAAAAAGGCCCGAGTCCCGTTAAGTTTTTCCAAGCGGGAAAACGAAAAGTTCAGAGGAAGTTTTTCCCTTGAAAATCGTGAAGCCTCTTTTTAAAGAAACCGTCCGGATTTCTTTTCAACATTAATTCCTTTTTCGCCTGTCCATTGTCTTCAACCGCCTCAAGAGAAAAAGGTAATTTTGTTCTTTCTCTCTGGAATTCGAAACGGTTTGCTTATTCGAATCGATAGATTTTGCCTAATCGCCTCAGGGCTTCGTCGATTGCTTGGGTTTGCTTGCCTCTTAACTTTGAATTTTCTTCTCTTCTCGTCTCGGTTTCCGTCTCGCCAGAATTTTTAGGGTTTCTGCTTGTTCAAATTTCGTCTTTTCGACTTCTGATTCTCGTTTCCGAGTGCACAATGGAGTCATCAGATCGAAAAGGGAAAGGGAAAGCCGTCGTGCGGGATGACGATGATATCCCGCTATCGAGTATGGTTCCGGGTTTTCTCGGAGATGCGGTCCGATTGGGCCGGAACATGGAGCGTCGTCGTAGGGCGGCAGGAGCGGAAAGGGCGGCGGCTGCCGCGGCGGATTCTATAGCCAAGGACTCTTCTTCGGGGGTCCGCGCTGATTCTGATGCTCCGTCCTTGCGGGACGAGGATAGTGAGAGTTCCGGGTACCATGATGGGATTCCGGAGGATGATTCGGACGCGGATTCTGAGATAGGACCGGATGAAGTGTCGACTCCGGATGAAGTCGAACTCGAGGGTCTTCCGCTGGTCGTCGAGATGCCTTGGCGTACCCCGGCAGCCTCCTTGACCGCCGATGGTCGGTCTTGGATTGACGAAGGGATCATCGCAGCACTCAGGTCAAGATGTTCAATCTCTGATGCCGTGGAGATTCAGGTTCCGTCTGCACAGCAAAGCCCATTCGATGCTCCGCCGGGATGGTTTTGTGCCTATGAGTGCTGGTTCACGGAATTTAGGGTGCAGTTTCCCATTTTCCACCATCTGTTGGATTACGCCTATCAACGTGGCGTCCCTATGAGTCAGCTGACTCACGGTGTGGTCCGACACATGGTTTTTACCGAGGCCTTGGCCAAACATCTCGGGATTTCCTTCGACCGAGAGCTCTTTGAGCGTGTTACTGATTTTCGTGCCAGTGCGAGGGAGGGGAGGTTCAGACGATTCTGTACCACGATGAAGCATGGCATTGTGTATGGCGCCCACAAAGACAAGATCCACCACTGGAAGCACTATTATTTTTATGTCAAGAAGGACACCGCGTCGATCGGGGATTTTAACCCCGGCCATGTCTTGACGGGATGGGTCGATGAAGCTGGTAGATTGCTTGTAGGTTTCGTCGCGGCATAGATTGAGTTGGTTTTTGTATGCTAACCTTTTGCTTTTGTTTGTTTTGCAGAGAGGGTCGTGCCGAGACCAACGTCTACTGCATTCCAGAAGAAGTGCAAGGCTTTGCGAGATCGAAGTCGAATCATCTGGGCCGACTTTGCTGCCAAGTCCGAGGAGAGGAAGAGGAAGAAGAGAGAAGGAAGGACCGAGTCTGCTTCGACTCCAACGGCTGGTGAGAACCCGATTGCTTTTTGATTCGGATTTTGTGTCACGACTATGTTTGTCATTGATCCTTGCTCGATCTTTTGCAGCTAAATCGTCTCGTCGTACTAAGAAGATGGGGCTTAAGAAGAGGACTCCCGTGTCAGCTGATGACACCATTCTGATCCCGGATTCTCCTCCGAGGGAGAGGAAGACTGACTCGGCTGCCGAGTCGGACGGTCCGCCTAAACGTCCGGCTTCCTCGATTGCGTCGAGGACGAAGTAAGTTTTCTTATGGAGAACTGGTTCTTTATCGTGGTTTGGTGCGTGTTGTTAATATGCTGTTACTTCTGCAGGGCTTCGAAGAGGGCCAAGCTTGAAAAGATGGCCGCGAGCGGGATGCGGTCGTCTGCTGCTGAGACGACACCTGAGGTCGTGCTCGATGAGGAGGACGCCCTTCCTTCGGGTGGTGGTGTCGATGCATCTCGTCGCTCAGGTTGCGACGAACTCGGCGAGGATCCGTCTCGTCAGTCAGGTGATGACGATCTTGGCGAGTACCCGTCTGAACAGCCGGGAGGCCTTTCTGGTCTCGGCGCTAGGACAAGCTCGTCAGGCCCTAAGGTCGAGCCCGTTGATTCTGAGGTCCCGGATCCGGATGCGGTCGCCGTCATCTGGTCGGGGGGTTCTCCTCTTATGCTTACCAAGAAGTTCTGCGCCGAGCTGGTTTGGAGCTGCAAGCCTAAACCTCATTGGGGGGTTCCGCTCAAGAAGATCGAGCTGAAGGACGATGTCGTCGATGTTTCTTCAGATCTCGTCAACGTTGCTGGGAAGTTCTCTTCAGTTATCCAACAATATGACACCATGTGGAAGGCGGCTCGGGAGGAGATCGTCAAACTGCAGAATGAGCGATCCAAGGGGAAGGGTCCGAGGCTGGAGTTCCTTGAGAGGGGAAAGGCTAATCTCGAGAGGAAGGTCGGCGTCCTGAATGGAGAGGTCCTGAAGACAATCGGTCTTCAGGATGAGGTAACCAAGCTGCGAGCTCAGGTAGTGGAACTTGAGGAGAAGTCTCGCCGGGATGCGGAGATTGCTGCAGCTGAGGCTTCTCGCCTTCGTCAATCGCGTCGGAAGTGGGCCGAGTCTGTTGCTACTCAGGTCTACGACACCATGCAAGAGTGGTACGCTCCCCGTCTCGATCGTCTTGGCAAGTTCGTCGCGTAGCGCGACGAGGTGGAAAAGGCGGTGGTCAAGATTGCGGTTGACGAAGCGTTGCTTGATTATGTGCGAAGGACGAAAGGCGTCTCTCAAGACTTTGATCTCGTTATTGTGAAACTGGAGGCCAAGGTCAAGGAGAGCAGAGGTGCTGGGGACGAGATCGACGAGGTCAATATCGGAGCGGACGACTATGCAGCGCCACACAGGTTAGATTGCCTCTTTGATCTTGCCGATTTCCGTTTTGATAACACTTGGGTTACTCCGAGGGGTTTTGATCAATTTGGTACAATGTATCATACTTTCAGTCCCAATCTTGCTGAGCTTATAATTGGTGGATCGCCGACGAGAGAGAGTTCGGGAGCAGCTAGTGCTGAAGCCGGGACAAGATCGGGTCTGGATGCTTCCGAGGCCGAGGCTGTTTAGGACTTCGTCTATATTTTCTCCCTTTTCTGCTTTTTAAGAACTCTTCCTTTAGTCGCGGCGATTCATGCCGATGTAACAACATTGCCCGGGAGGGTTTTAATCCGTATGCTTTTCAGGATTAAAAACTTAAGTATTTGCTTTACTTCCTCGTTCATCTTTTTGCTTTGTGCGAGATGAATATCGCGAATATAGTTGATGATTTCGTGCTTTTTGAAACATCCTGCTTTTAATCTATATCCTTTAATGAGATGCACTATGTTGTCGATCTGGCGGAATGATTCAAGTGTCTAATCGTCATTAGACAAGTGGTTCAACTTGCCGAGACAACTTAGCATGTTCAAGTTCTGTCGTGACGAGATGCTACTCACTATGACAATGCTATGCATCCGACGAGATGCGATGTCACGCAGCTCGTCAGAATTCTCGTTTTTAAGAGACACCGATCCATGCTTGTCGGACCTGTTTGCGGTGGCGCTTTTTAGGCCGGTAATAGGAACCGAAGTCTAGAAATTCGAATTACTCCTACGCCGCTAAGTCGAATATGATTAACAAGGTAGCGATTTTTTCTTGCCCATATGGCTTAGGATCGTGCGAGATATGCGTGCTCTCGACTTGTAGTGCTTCATTCTTAAAGAATGGGGGATGATCAGTCCACTGGGTGCGATGTGCGGCCAATCGTTTGGCCGGAACGTCGACACTACTCTTTTATGCGTGCGCTTCAGAGTAGCTTTGAGACTCTCTTTTTTTTGCCGAGCTCGTAGACAAGGACTCGTTATACTGCCGAGTTCCAGAGGCTTTGAGACTCATTAATTTACCGAGTACTAAAGGAATTTTATGACTCTGATTTTGCCGAGCTCACTAGGCACACCAAAACATCTGTTTTTGACCTAAGTCAATCAGAAAATTCTTGCTTGGGTTTTTCTGCCGAGATGGAATGTTTCTCAAGGATTCAGAAAAAGATGCATGCAAACAAGCGAATTAATAAAATGAAATAGCTTTTAATTTTTATTAAGTTACAGCTTCGCCTTGGTGAAAAGGCTGCCTACGTACCCGTGCCGGGATCAAGCCATTCGTAGTTCTTTACAAGTGTTCGTGCAGTGAACATGTCTTTTTTTTTTTTTTTTTTTTTGGCGAGACGCGAAGCTACGCGTCTAGTGGCGGAACTTGCGCAAGTTCATGGAGGTCCTTCCCAATTGAAGCCGAATTTGCCGGCGTGCTCGGGTTTGGTGAAGTCGTTGACTTTCTTCATGACGAGATCATGTAGTGCAAAGCGGCGGTTGCGAATCTTCTTGGCGTAGTATCTTGCTGGTTTTTGCTGGTAGTTTTGCATACGCAAGAGGGAGCGATCTCTTAGCTCCTCAGTGTTGACGAGACTATCGTGCAAAGATTCGTCATTCAATGAGGAGTTGAGGGGCATTAGTGATCGGCGTAAGCTCGCAACGTGTAGCTCGGCAGGGGCTAATGCTTCGCAACCGTGAGATAGGGAGAAAGGGGTTTCGCCAGTCGCTTACCTGGGTGTTGTGCGGTGAGACCAAAGTACTCCGTCAAGTTCGTCTGCCCACGTTCCTTTGTAGCTCTCGAGTCTTTTCTTCAGGCCGACGATAGTTTTGTTTGTTGCCTCGGCTTGCCCATTGGCTTGGGGGTATCTTGGCGTGGAATAGGCGAGCTTGATCTTCCAATTGGCACAGAACTCGCGGAAGCTTGCCGCGATGAATTGGCCACCATTGTCGGTGACGATTTCATATGGTAGACCATGTCGGCAGATGATGTACTGCCAGACGAATTTCTGCACGTCTTTGGCAGTGGGGTTCGGGAAGGCTTTAGCTTCTACCCACTTGGTGAAGTAGTCGGTGATGATCAGGAGATACGCGCATTGCCGGGATCGTGGCATGGGGCCGACGATATCCATCGCCCAACGCATAAAGGGATATGCCGGGACGGAAGCTTGAAGCTCTTGCGTCGGGGCGTTGATGATTGGGGCGTATCTATGGCAGGGAATGCACTTCGCGGTATAAATTTCTGTTATTTGTTCTATTGTCGTTTAATGTGACTGTCTGGACAATTATTTGTATGTATATTTGGTCGGGAGCGGAGGTGTTATTGTTTTAACATGGATAAGGATTGGGTTTGGTTACCAAGGTATAAAGATCTATAGTGTTTACCAATTATCATCGATATATTAATTACATTTTGCTGGACATATATAAACTTGAACTTTGCATTTGATCTTAACTGGCAGGGCTAGCCTTGAGTATCAAGAAGGAGCAACTCATTTTGTTTATGAATCATCTAAGATATTGGGTAATCTTGCGCATTTGTTTTGTCCATGTATGGACTGCCGCAACGTTTGTCATCAACCACTTGGGACTGTGGTAGATCATCTAGTGATAAAGGGAATGGATCAGAAGTACAAGCGAAGTAACTGTTGGAGTAAGCATGGGGAAATGAGGCCAGATAAGACGAGTGATGTTCAGACATCCGAATGTCAGGCTTACAACTTGATTAGGACAGCTTTTTCGGCTACTGAATGCACTGAACAGTCTGATGGTCAGAATAGAGATCAGACTCAAGAAGCTGATAATGGAGAGGAAGCCAAGTTTAGGAAAAAGTTAGAGGATGCTGAAACTCCACTGTACTCGACTTGTCTCAACTACACCAAGGTGTCTGCAATCATGGGACTCTATCGCATCAAAGTGAAGAGTGGTATGTCAGAAAACTACTTCGACCAGCTTCTGATGCTAGTTCATGACATGCTACCAGAGAACAATGTACTTCCTAAGTCGACAGATGAGTTGAAGAAGTTCTTGAAAGTTTTTGGTTTTGGTTATGATCTCATCCATGCCTGCAGGAATGATTGTATCCTTTACCGGAATGAATATGAGGATATGGTTAGCTGTCCAAGGTGCAATGATTCTAGATGGGAAAGGGACAAACACACTGGTGAGGATAAGAAAGGGATTCCAGCAAAGGTTCTTAGGTATTTTTCTATCAAGGATAGGTTCAGAAGGATGTTTAGATCAAAACGCTTGGCTGAGGATTTACGTTGGCATTTCACTAATGCCAGTGATGATGGTACAATGCGGCACCCTGTTGATTCATTGACTTGGGTGCAGGTGAATGCTAAGTGGCCAAAGTTTGCAGCTGAAGCGAGAAATCTTAGATTAGGACTTTCTACTGATGGGATGAATCCGTTCTCCATTCAGAGTACAAACTACAGTACCTGGCCAGTTTTATTAGTGAACTACAACATGGCTCCAACCGAGTGCATGAAGGCCGAGAACATCATGCTCACTATGTTGATCCCTGGACCAACTGCACCAAGCAATAACATTGACGTATTTCTTCAGCCATTGATAGACGATCTTAAGGATTTACACTAGTGAACCTCCATATGAATCAGTCCGCCTTTCTCCAATGTCCATATATCTTACCATCCCAAGCAAAACAAGTTTTCTACTCTCGCGAAAATGACTCTTCTCCTTGGTATGTAGTTATGAGGGCGCCACCAAGAGGATACCATGAGCTAGAGACAGAAGAGGAATTTGTATCTGCAATTTCCCCGGTTCAAGAATATGAAGATTTAGGAAATCAGAGTGATGATGACGAGAGTTTCTGTGTTAGGGATGACTGTGAAGGAGTACTAGTAATGGATTAGATTGCAGGTATTAATCATAAAATTGATTATGTTTCAGGTGATCAGTGATGGCTACAGATGGAATCCGTTTCAGTAAGCGACAAGCAGGCATGGAAGCGACTCCTATTGTAGAGAGGAAAAGAAAGAAGAACAAGAAAGTACCTGAGGTTACAGAGAACGTACCTACGGTTGAGGATACGCACATTCATGAGCATGAGTCAGAAGAAGGTGACAATGCATTTGTAGAGGATGATTATGGCGAAGCTGATGTAGGAGACGCAGAAGATATTGTGCCTGCTGAAGAAGAAACAATGCGTCCTCACACTGAGCAAGTCTCTGTATCTGCTGAAGAGGAGCAAACACAACAGTCAGAAGCGAGCAACAAGAAAAAAAGAGGACCAACAAAGATGCGTAAAGTCGCCAAGCACCATGATGACAAGGTTGAAGTCGAATTTACATCTGTGGGTGAGCATGTCGGCATTGGGTCAGTGACACTGTCTTCATTTCTTGGACCTCTTGTAAGGGAACACGTACCAGTTTTACTGGATGATTGGAGACATCTTGATGAGGAGTTGAGAGACACATTGTGGGAAGAAGTTCAGGTTAAGTCTAAATCATTTCTATGCTTAATTCATTTATTTGCTTCTATGTTTAACTTGACAATTATCTGTATACAGGGGAGATTCAATTTGACAGAGGAATGGCAAAAAGAATCTGTTTTAAAGCAGATGGGTTGTTTGTGGAGGTGTTCTAAATCTAGGCTGACAAAACAAGTTCGGTCTACTAAATGTAAGATGCAACTTCAGAAGTTAAAACCGACAAACATTCAGTCTGTAGCAGCTTGGAACAATTGGGTTAGGAATAGAGTTAGTCCAGCCTTTAAGGTATACATATGTTACAGGTTCCATTATTTAAGTGTATTACATGTTTAAGGATATTGACTATATTTAAGTTAATTTATGTTACGTATTTATAGGTGCAAAGTGAAAAATACAGGCAGCTGAGGAGGGCTCAGATTCCTCACACTACCAGCCGCAAAGGAATGGTTCGACTAGCTCATGAGATGGTATGTCAACTAAAAAATAGGAACATATGTCTATGTTTGAATAAGCTATGATCTGCAATTTTTTTCTTGTAGAGGAAAAAAAGTTCAGACCCAAAGAGAGTGACTAGGAGTAAAGTGTGGGTCGCAGGACACACGCATGCTGATGGTACGCCTGTGAGTGCAGAATTCGCAGAGACGATTGTAAGAGCTAATAACACTTAAAGATATTTCGTTGATGGTTTTTTTATATATTACTAACACATTTTATGTATAAATATATGTCAGGAGAAAGTAAAATCAATCGATAGTGAAATGGAGTCCACAGCCAATGCTAATATCAGAGAAGATGCTGTGAGTCAAGTTTTAGGAAAAGACAAACCTGGGAGACTGAGAGGGATGGGCAGAGGGTTTACTTTTACCAAACTAGCTTTCCTACAAGCAAGGGACTCACATGTGCAAAAGCTAGAAGCAACACAAGCGGAATTACTCAACAAGATTGAAGAATTGCGGATTGCTTTTCATAACTTAACAGGAAACAAAGTAAGCGGTCTCTCTTGTTTCCATTTGTTGTTTTATTGCTTCGTTGGCATGATGTGCTGTCTGAGTGCTTTTTTATCATGTTTTGCGACATTGTCAGACCAACATTGATGATGTTTCTAATTCTGAGCGAAGCCACGTTAGTAAAGGAGGGATTAGGTGTCAACTACTTGACTGGTGTTCTTCTGATGATGTCGTCGTCGGAGAAGGGGAGTTCTGCTCTGCTGAGCAAATGTACAAAATTGGTCGTATTCCACTTGGACCTAATGCGGCAGCTATTATGGTGAAGTCTGCAATAAAACCAGAAGCATATGTATGGAGGCCCTCCTCAACCATTGTTACAGTTGGGGATACAGTGGGACAAAAAGTTGCATGGCCATTCGACAAGGTGATATTGGACAATGATATCGAGTCACCTAAAACGAATACAGAAGGATCATCGGTAATATTCCTCCCAATTATACAACTGCATCAGTTAGTTTTGAGGTTGATTAAGATTTTAATTATTTTTTTTTGCATAACTCCATAGGCTGCAAATGCATCAGCTGGTAGGGTTCATATTTGTGATTGGAATTTGGATGGTGAGATTATTGGTGAAGGCATATTATGTTCAACTAACCCAAAAGATTTGGTAAACAACATACCTCTGGGTCCGAATGCCGCAATTGTGAAGGTTGTACTTGTGCTTAAAGAGAAGGCTTTTTTGTGGAGACCAAGTGCTGAAATGTCAGAGATGGGTGATGCACTTAACGAGAACATCGCATGGCCTATGGATAAAGTGCAATTGATGAGTCCTGCCACACCAGCTGAAGAAACATCGAGGAAATCACATGCGGTAAGGTTCTTTACATTCTTTGTTTGTCTGAAAATTATGAAATGCTTGCTGAGCTGATATTCTTGATGATGATATAATGGTTGAATGATGAGTCTATTTAAACTTCTTAATACCAGAGTGCAAGTAACAGTACTAGCATTAGCAAAGGAGTAAAGCAGAGGTGCATTTTGTTAGACTGCAATGGCTCAGGAGAAACAGTTGCACAAGGTCGAATATCTTCAACTGATCCAGCATATAAGGTTCATTTTGTCCCTTTAGGTCTCAATGCTAGTAAAGTATGGGTAGAAGTTTCTAAGCGTGATAGTGCACGAGTGTGGCGACCTAATTCGGAGGTTGAGTTCATCTCTGATGCAATAGGAACAACAGTCGCTTGGCCCAATGATAAACTCATATTGCAGTGAAAAATCACAATTGCTGTTATCTTTAAGTACTATGAATTTATGCTACTTATGTATCTCTTTTATTGGATCTTTTGACTGATATTCAATAAACTTCTGTTTTTTCTTGGCAATATAACTAGTGTGTTGGATGAAATCTGTAGATATCTTATTCAAATTGATTTTCGGATAATTTTTTTATAAATATTTTGTGTCATAACATATATTATAATTAATAACGCATATCAAATGCTATAGTAATTTAGTACATAACAAATATCAAACGCTATAATAACACAATACATGACACCAAAAGAACGCTGTCGAAATAATATTAATAACAAAGAAAATGCGCTATTGAATAGTAATTTATTGCATAAGTATGTCCGCTATCTTATGTAACGATTTAATAGCATCACACAAAACCGCTATCTAAAGTGTAAGACCTATTATCGCGGTCGATGATACAGCGTTGAACTCAACGCTATGATATCGTTAGATAGCGTTTTTCCGACGCTGTGAATACGCCTTTTTCCTGTAGTGAATGTCATCTACGATGTCTCTTCTCCTTTACCTTAAATTTATTTGTTGATATTTCGTTCGTTTTCTTTAATATGATCTGAAACTAATCTTCTGATCTCATATTTTTAGGATACGTAGAATAGCGGATTAACGAGTAGGAAAAAAAATGATGTTAAATTTTCATATTTTTAAAATGATTACAATCTTGCGCAAAGTAAATAAGATTTTGTAATTCTAGTTTAAACTTTTTAACAAAGCTGTGGGCCATGAATACATATATAGTGTGTTTGGAGTTAGTTTTGGGAGTCGGCCCATTTACAAGATAACTTCTATTCCCATTTTTGTTTGTTATTCTGATGATCGGATCCTCTAGTTTAAGCTAGGCTTGGTAATGCAATTGTCTTTGTTTTTTCTTCAATATCTAAAATTTCTTTGTTTAAAACGACATCTTATTTTACAGAGAACGATATAATTAAGAAACAAAAATACATTTTTTTTCTCAGTAAGTTTTACCCGCTAACGATAACCAAATCTCTTACTTTTTTCTTAGAAATCATTCTTGTGGAGTTGTAGTTAGATCACAATCATTAATCATCAATCTTGTTTGTCTTCTGACTATCCCACATCTGTTCTAGTGAACAAAAAAATGGCTTTCTCCTTTTCACCGGTTTCCATTTTTCGGATCATGCATCCGAAATCTTGTATTGGCCTAAAAAATATCAATTATGCAAGTATCCCGTATTAGCTCAAGTAGAAAAATAGGGTTAGCTGATTATTACATAGAATTTTTTATGAGTAGGTCTGTAGGGGCATGGCCAATAAAAAGTTAGTACGGGGAACAACAGTGAAAGAGAGAGAGACAGGGAGAAAAAATGTGATTTTAGCTCTCCCTTTACTTAATCTATATGTACGAACCTTCTCAGAGTCGTACCATTTTCATTTTGGCCACTATTTAAGTACGTGCCATTTTCATCAACATCAGTATATTTATTTCATTTTTTTATCAGTAATATATTTATTTCCTTAGCGTAGTCCAAATTTGAAGGGGGAAAAAAAATATTGGATAGAGACACGGTAACGTTTCTTGGACGCAATCATCGTAACTCGTGAATTCACACATCGTATTCATCGTTCTAATTTGGTTTAGTATATTATTTTTTTGGTGTCAACAATTTGGTTTTATATACTATGTTGTTAAAATATACTCGAATTTTAAAATCCATGTTAGTGGGGTTTTTGCATTTGTCTAGACATGCACTTGCACATGATATGATCCGAATTTGAAATACTTATTACACGACAACTATAATGACTATGAACTGAAAATGTCGTTGAGGCAATCGAATTCAGACTAATTCTTTTTTCTTTTTAAAATTATGCTTTCTAGTTTCGATAGCGAAATGCGATTCTTCTTGTTTTCATATATTTTTGTGGGGCTGGAAAGATAAAAGATAGGGTACTACCAAATTTATCTATAGAGTATAGACCAGCTTTCTAATTTTTCAATTTATCTTGACGTTCTGGAAATCTATCTAAAAAGAATTAGATAATTTATAGTCATGTAAATGTAATAGATATTTTAGGATAAAATAACCAACCTACGGTGCAACTGAATTGCAAACAATTTTTTTTTTTTGTACATTTCAAATAATTAGGAATATTTCTTTACTTTCTTTTTAAGAAGTTTTCTTCTTTTTTTCTCCATACATTTTTTTTTTCTTTTCCCGAGACATAATGAGAGAGGAGCGTTTTTGTGAGTTTTCAAACTTCTCTTCGACGTCAATTTTGCAATTTCCCAGTCTTTGATCGGGATCCATCGTAAGAAAATCAAGAATCAACCCAAGAAAACCTATTTATAAGAGATAAAGGCAACTTTATCCAAAAAAAAAAAGAGATAAAGGCAAAGAACTATAATTACAAAAATAAAAGAATCATTTGGCTTTTTTAAAAAAAAAAAATCCTATTTCTTAACTAAAATTTCTAAGGAACCAAAAAGAAAAATTTTAATAGTACCAGAAAGAAAAGAAAATGGTCAAGAAGACATGTTAACATGTACACTAGCGTTCATGACCGAATCGCAAACCGGACAGGTCCGTAACAAAGCCGAACCACAAACCGTGCACAAACACAAATGACGACAGGGTAACACCAACACACTCGCTTCTCTCTCACCGCACCGCTTGCAACCGCCACTAACGGCCTTCTTCGCTTCACCACCGTCGCCGTCGCAGCAACTTCCGCAGCTCGATTCCACATCTTCTTCTACAGCGGTGGAAGCGGTTGGGAACGTTTCGATTTGTGCAAGAACTTGGTCGAGGTTTGTTCGAAGACTGTTAGCGTTTGCTTCGTTGGTTTGAGCGATGTCACGCCATATTTGGTTTTCGACGTGGAGACTCTTCACTCTCTCTTGTAAAACCCAATTAAGGTTTCTTATCCGTACGATTTCGTCGTCTTTCTCTTTCAATTTCTTGGCTATCACGTTTTGAACCGCTGACGCTAGCATATGCGTTTGCGTTCGTTGCCGAGCTTCAATCTCCATTCTAAGCTTCTCCGTTTGCTGAGCTACGAACCGGTCGATCTCCGATTGTTGCTGGTTTTGGATCTGAGATACGAGATCAGCGTTTAACAACGGTGAGGGACCAAACGCGACGGGCCTACGTTTAACTGCAGACGCGAATTGAGCGTCTGAGTCGCAGAACTGAGATTCTCGCCGGCGTTTCGCGGACGGAGGAAAAACAGAGGAGTTGAAATTGTAAGTGAGACCACTTTCTGATTTGTTGAAGCTAGCTTTCGCAGCTGAAATAGTTAAAGGATCGACGGCGAGAGATTCTCCGGTTATTAACGGAACTTCGCCGGCGGCGAGATTAAAGTCGCCGTGATTCATGTTGTGTTGGAATTTAACACAATCTCTGCAAATAAAAATAGCGAACATCAATACCTTGGAGAGATTGATTCATAAATAGCTTGGAAATGAAGCAAAACGGAGGAAACTTTGTGCTTCAGAGAGAAGAAAATTAAAAATCATTTTTGGAGGATTTCTTACCTGTTTGGTATTAACTCAGGAGAGAAAATGTTCATGTGCCGAGATTCAATAGCCATTGATACCGTTTGTTAAAAGCTCCGAGAGACTCTGAACAAAGAGAGAGAGAGAGAAAGAGAAGGAGAAGGAGAGTTGTGGCGACTGGTGAAGAAATCTATGGGGATTGGCTTTTATTTAAGGGAGAGAAAAAGTCAAATTATTTAATTTCCTATAAATAAATATTTAATTTTTCTATTCTGACAATTATTTATATATTTAGTTTCTTGGAAATAATTATCAACTATAAGGAAAAGAATTACCATATTTGTTTGGTATATTTTTAAGGTTTAAGTGAAATTAATGTTAATAAAATAGTATTTTTAGGAAATTAATATAATTTTATGAGCTTAAACAGAATATTTACTCAAATGCATTAATATATAGAGACAACAATATATTCTGTGTATATGTGTATATACTATCTTCCTTGAAATTCACAATATTGGGTCTGTAAAAAGTAATTTTGTTTTGTTGTATTTTGTAATATTTCCTTTTCTTCTTGATGCACCATCATGTATGTTTCCTTAGCAACAGCCACACAAACGTATGTAACAGTATAGCTTGACTAGTCAAAGCACCATTTTAATAATAAAATCTTCTTTTGTATTATTTCTAAAAACTTAAAATGAATACAGTAATAAGAAGAGAATATATCTCTTGCACAAAAAGAAGAGCATATATCTATATATAAAGCTGTTTTCCCAATCAAATATGTTAATCCGTTCATTGCATTGCGTCTACATTAATTCCAATTTAATCAATTTTTCAGTCAACCCATATTTATCTTATTATTTTTCCTTTTTTTGTGATAACTGTAGTCTAATTTCATATTTAAGGACTACTTAATTTGCACATTTTTCAATTTTTCAGTTTTGTCTGATTTAAATTTTAAACCATCTGCAATTGGTGAAATCCTGAAATAGATTTCACCTAACTCTCTTAGGTTATTTATAAATATATTTTTTAATAAAGGGTTACATATTTTTATTTTTTCCGTGACCTATCATCACTTCAATTTAATTTGGGGGTGATTAACATTTTGATTAGATAATATTTTGTTTCTTAAAAATAATAAACGAAAAGCCACAAAACAGTATTGCTTTTAAATTTGTTTAAAAAATGTGACTGTGTTTCAAATCAGTTGTCAAAACGCAAACGACAATAGCCAATTAGCCATAACTGTAAAACTGAACAGCCATGATTTTTTTATTTACCAAAAATATTAACCGCAAGTATAGTAAAGTTGCACGTGCGAAACGTGTGGGTCCATGATGTGAAAATTGAGGCCACGTCTAAGTGGGACCAAGAGAACCTTTCTGTTTCATTTTTGTTCTTAAAATTTCAATTAAAAAATTAAATTGTTTCGGTACCACCATTTTGTTTGCTTCTTGACTTGTCGTCTCGCGTCGCTTTTTAATTTATTATTATTATTTAATTCCCGTATTAATATAAAAATAAAAAAGTGGAAAGAGAAAATCAGAATCATTCGATAATGTTTATAGTACGGACAAATAGGTGTTGTCATAAGTAAGTGATTTCTTCGGTGTGGGACAGGTCGACCACACGAAAAGAAAAGTCTTTATTTTCTTACAGTCATGCGTGTCTATCTCTGTTTCACTCTTAAATCTATTTTTATCCACTAAACGTTATTTTCTTTTGAGAAATCCACTAAACGTTATCCTGATACGAATCTAATGTATCAAGATTCATTCATAGCAAATACTAACATTTTTACTGTTTATTATTTTTTTGTTAAAATGTTTTATTTAACCAGATTTTCCTGATTCTACCAAAGTGGTTCTGACTATAATGTGACCATGGTAAACTTACATACCAGATTCACGTTATCCCATTGTTAAGAACGTGACAATGGCCAAGACTCGAACACAGATGGCATAAGTCACAGCCGTGACTCCTTTATCACTGGACCACAAATATTTTTACTGTATGTTTTTATTTTTTTTGGGTTTGATTAGATTTAACCACCAAGATGTATGGATATGTGAAATTTTTTAAAAAAATTGTGAAAGAATTTTAGAGTAATTATAACATAATTTTTATGAATATAACATTATGTAACTATGAAGATGCTCTTATTTTTAGTTTAAGCAGTTTAATAAGTTAAGCTGGGTTTCGGTTTCAATATATCATAGTATTTTTAAAAAATTTAACAACGAAGTAGTTGTGAATTATACTTCTTCTTCCATAGATGTTAATTTATTTTTCTACGAGACCAGAAAAACACTAGCTTCTATTTAAGTAATACGAATAATGTTTGAGAAAACATAAGTTTGGGGGGTAAACCAAAGTTACCAAACTCGTAGAAATAGTCATCCTCGGTTGTCTTTTTTTTTTTTTTCTCTCTCTCTCATTTACGTTTGTATGTATCTATATTTTGTCGACATATTCGGTTGTCTAATTCTCGATTTTGCCTTAATGTCAGACACTACGCCTAACATCATCACTATCTTAACTTTCTCAGAGCTTTTTATCATTTTAGAATAGACTTATTTGTCCCATTATACGTTTTCATATTCCATTTAAATTTATATTCTATATAAGGGGTTTATAATAAATATTGATTTTCTAAGTTAGACAAACGAACAAGATAGATGGAGACGTAGATGGCCGAGTTCATGCTTTGAAGAAAACGTGACAAGATTAAATAATTAATACTAATATTTCTTTTGTTAAAGGGTTTATAATAAATACTAATATAAACTTACGTTTAGTAAGAACAAAATATACCACTAGTCTGAATTGAATTTTAATCTTATATGTTATGTATAAAATATATTGTCGTCAAATGTCTTTAGTTTTAAAAGGGTTGTAAGAATTATTCATATAAACATATTTATAGTAGGATCCTTCACGTCGTGGATAAGTTGCGCCATAGGTTTTTTCAACCAATTTTGTTTTTCTTTGTCTATATTGTCCTTATTACAGTTAAGCTTTTCATTCTTTTGTTTGTTTTATATACTATGTGTTACGTATACTTGCATAACCGATAATGACATCTATATCTACATTCATATTATATAAAAGAGGGGGAAATGAAAAAAAAAAAAAAAAAAAAAAGAAGGGGGAAATGCGAGGAGAAAGTGTAAGACAGAAATAAAAGATAAAAAGTGGTGAAAAATCAAATTGGTCCATCCTTATCGGCACCAACTACTAGTATGTGTCAATCAGATTGATCCACCCGGGCTCGGTCTATTCACGGGTTTAACGTATGGTAGATTAGGTCAATTCGGTTATTGAAGTTCACGACTTCACGGGTCAAATTTGTTAGAATATTTTAATCTGATCCGTCTAATTTGAGGGTTAGTCTGGTTGATCCGTGAGTTTTTAATATAAACAGATTCAAAAATACATATCATAAACAATATATATATATATATATTATGATAATTTTACATTTTGTGTATAGTGAATGTATATCTTGTATTCACATGTACATGTATCAAATTAAATATATATAATACTTTTGTGACATTATTTTAGTTAACTTGTAAAAGTTTAAAGTTCTGCGGCCTAATCCGTGATGTATCAGGATTATTCCCTTTATTTAACCATATGATTGGCTTCAAATACCTACTTCATACATGGGTTAAAATTAATAAATAATCATAAACCGCAACAGTACATATCAATTGACCCTTAGATTCTTAACCATATTAACACCCTCACTACTACATGATCTTGTTAGGTCGTTATTGACCATAAAAAAAAAAAAAAATTGATTGATTGATAAACAAAATAAAGAGAGCTTCAAAAGCATACACATATTAGAGAATACTCCGCTGTATGAACAAGTTGATCCCAACTCAATAATGTATCGGAGACTTCCTAGCATTGTGATAGATTCCCTAAAGCATTTGCAAAATCTCAAAGACTATGCTTTTTCTATTTCATTAAAGTTATATGTTTTCTTAATGATATACACATATTAACAAAATCGAACTGTATAGTAGCGTATATAGTGGCATCATAACTAAACTTATTAGTTATAGAGAGACGAATTTAAGAACATCTACTGTGTATACATATAGCTAGAAATCAACAACATTGATTTTCATGAATAAACATTAAATAAGCCTAAAACATGAAAGGGTCATATATTGTTAGGGTTAGGCGGGGAACAAGCACTTGTTAATTTTCAGGTATTTGCTACCCGACTTGCTCTGTTAAGATAATATGATTTGCTAATTGTACTTGACCCGTCCAAAACAAGTACTGCTATATCAAGTACCCGCGAAAAATTTTAGTACTTTCAAGTTATTTGACCCGGCTTGTTACTTAGTCAAATTCATTATTTGGTCTTGAACCTATAGATACTTAAAATACTTGATTACTTGACAAATATCGATACTTGAAGCAACCAACAAATATATTACCAAACCAAATATTCATGTTGGGCCATGAAAACAAATATTTAACTAAGCAGCAAGTATTTTTCATAACTAACGAGTAACAAATAAAGGGGCAAAAATAAAATAAAAATATATATACTGTATATGATATTTGACCCGTATTTGCAAGTAATAAATTTTGTCGATTTATTATCCGACTTGACAACACCAATTACTTGATTTTCAGGCTGGGTACATGCAAGTAACGGGTAAAAGCTAAGTAACAAGTGCATGTGCCCAATCATATATATAGTTGGGTGATCCTCCGAATACATCACCATTATCTTTGTTACATATGTGCAATAATTAATAAACGAAATTAGTTATATAATTTTATTTTCTTAAACCATTTATATTTTTTGAAACAGGCATTCAAGAGCCAAACCATTTCTATTTGGTTGGAAGGGATCGTCATTTCACAAGAGTAGTGTTCCTGGAAGTATGTATATTGGTTCGGTTTTTAAAAAATATTTTAGGAAAAGATCGTAAAATGGTTTTGTTTCCTAAACTGTTGAACACTTCACTTTTTTCTGATAAAAATATTGAACACTTTTTTTTTTATAAAGATAAATATTGAACACTTTACTCGACAAATATATTGGTAATTGATAACTTGGTTTGCAAAAGTGGTAGTCTTTCAGGGCATTTCGATTTGCAGAAACGTCAAAGTCAACATACGAGTATGACTTTGTTTCGTGGACACTTTTAGTATATGACAGAAAATGAATTTGGGTTTTCTGAAGAGACATTACATAGACGTAACGACCGGACTAAAGCAACGTGTAACTAAAGAAAACACGAAGATAGATAAAGGTTAGAGTCCTTAATAAAATAGATGAACTTATGTAGGAAGACCCAAAACATAATTAATTAGTGTATATATGTAATATGATTTCAAAGTAAAAGGTTCATCTTACAAGTTACAAGCTAGATTAGTAGATTATAATAATTAGGTGGTGATCTAGACTTGGGAATTGATAATAATATAAATCATCATGTAGGATAAGATATAGTAATAAATTAAGGGATAAATTAAATAGTGCTTGCTATGTTGGAGATGGCGGGCATATTAGGTGGAGATTTTTTGTGTACTTTTAGAAACACATGCAAAGCTTAAAAATAATTAGTGGAGTCCGATCAGAACCTACGGCTAATTTGTCTGCATTATGATAATGACAGTATATTACTTTAATTAAACATTTAATCAAAAGTCCTATAAATGCTTAATCATGTGACCAATTTGTAGTTCACTTTTTGTTATTTTAATTAGATCTCATGACCGTGTTCCTTTTTTTTCTTTACATCAAGACCTGACTGTATTTAAACAAAACTTAATATTTGAAATTATATTTTTTTCTCTTAAAGCTAATATATATATGTTAGACATATTGTGTATATATATATATCTTTCTATGTATATATTTATTAAATTTCATCCGCCTAAATTCTACCAGGCTTTCCAAATACTTGGCCTAACACATTTTAAACTTTTAAACTTTTAAACTTTTAAACATTAAATGCTAAAAAAAAAAAAAAAACTTTTAAACATTACATGTCATAGTCTAAATGTTATATACATGTAAAACTCTATAGAAACAAATGCGTGATATTGTATTAATTATTAAGTCTAGTGAGCCCTAAGTAACGCTTAATGGTGCGAAAGCATCGCAAAAAAGGTTACAAAAAGTTCATAACGGTGGACTACACATGTAAAAAGCAAAGAAGAAATAAAAGTCACTTTGCCTTTTAACCTAATTTTCAAGGATCTTTTAATTTATTTATTAAATATGTTTATTAGTAAACAACAGTATAGCGTAAAGGATAATGGCAATTATATTCTTATTTCTCAGCATCTTTTTTTCTTTTAACCTTCCTTCATGTTTGCCGGAGTCACTGGGACCAAAAAAAAAGTGAGATAAAAAGTACACCAATTAATAATAGGGAGTATCTAATCTAGTTTACTTTTTTTATCAAATGTAATCAAAGCGCACAAACAGGTTTAGTGAAATATCCTAATGTTCTCATACTTTAGTGAAAGTATCTCAATGCTCACATTTGTTTGCTTTTTGTTGTTGTTGTTGTGGGTGTGTGTCTCGTTCATGTTTATATCGTTCACCTAGAATAAATTTTGGTCCAATATTCGCCTTTAAACTTTAATTTTCCAAACGTGAGACGAAATATATCACTTTGGAACAAGTTCTTGTTCTCTTTGCTTTTATAAAGTAATTTAATTTGCTAATGTGCGACCAGTATGTCTAAATGGGTAGTGGATACGTACTCATACGTCTTTCTTTTCGATTATCACTTTTACGTATATGTCTTTCATCTAGTACGAGCTTTAAAGAAGATGGTTATAATGGATGGTTGTGGATATTTTTGTAACTATAAAATATTCAATGTCACTAATGTTGTAAGTTTAACCGAGTAGTCCGAGTGGACATGTCACATTTGATCAATTATCAAGAAACCCAAAAAAATCTCACCATCCAGAGCATGAAAAATAGTTTTTGGAAAGAAAAGAAAAAGTGATAGAATACGAAGAAAATTTGAGAAATAGTTTGACAACGAAGTTAATAAATATAAAATGGTTACAAGACGAAGGAGCAATTATTATAAAGAAACTCGAATTAGGTTAAAGCTTTGTTCAAAAAAAAAAAAAAAAAAAAAACTCGAATTAGGTTAGATTTATAGTCATTACTCATCATCAGCATCATCGCCACCTATCTAAAATCGAATAATGTAAATGCACTCCATAATTTCCATTTCCCCACCAATCCCGCCGATTAAGTTTTGACCACGACATCGATCAGATCTAATGACACTCACTCTATCAAATATCAATAATTTATATATTTCATATAAAACAAAAAATGAATTAGTACGTATTATATGGTTTACAATGTTATGATTTGGACAGACATCGACTACCGTGCTAATCTTCGAAGTCATGCCTTCAGTTTATATGACCAACGGTGCATTATAAATTGGTTCACTTTACAGTAATAATATTGTGATTAGATGGGCGACTTTAGATTTTGAATGATTAATCGATACAAGAATAACCGGCCATGTTAATTACATATACATTCTGTGTACTGACGCACGTATACCATGTGTTTTTCCAAACTGCAACTCCTGGGATATCTCTCCAAATATATAGATGAACATGAACCCCTGAAATTTAGTGTATTTTATATCTTTATATTTTCATCGAAATGAAGTTATATTTAATTATTAGGAAGATTTTAAGAAATTGTAAAAATTTCCGTGTTGAGGTTATTTTCAAGTTTACCACATTTGTTTCCAATATACAATTTAAGTGTGGTAGAACGTGATATATATATATATATATATATATTTTAATGTGTGATCAAATATAGTTTCTTACATGTTTTTTATGGTATTTAAAGTACTAATTGTTGTGTTGTTGTTGTTATGTGAACAAAGTACTGATCTCATAGTCATTCTGAAAACATTACATCTTTTTGCTGTTTTGTTTTCTCTAAATATATATCACAATTAGTCTTTTAGAAAATTAAATATCTAAACTGTTCCAAACTTTTGTTGTTGTTGTTGTTATTAAAGAGTTTAACTTTTATAAACTTGTTTTAAATTATCGGTGGGAACAGGGAAACCTATAAGTTTCATTAAAGGAGTTGTGGTATATATGTCTAGTGTAACATCCGTGAACCAAAAAGTTGTTTTGGGAAGTGGTGTTGGACGATGCTAGGGGTTCGGGAGTAGTTGGCACATGCTCTTAGAGGTGTGAATTGAGGATTGACTGTACATGTTCTTGTTTGATTGTTGTGCAGTCGGTTTAAGATTCAAGCATCGCGAAGAAAGTGTGTTAAATCCTTCTGAACGACTAGTATCGTCGACACCGGTTATCAGGGTCGATTCCGGTTTAAGTCGATTGCGCGTTTGATTGTGGTTTGAGTTGGTTTGGTCGATGGGTGTCGACCGACACCAAGGAAGGGTGTCGATCGACACCGGTTATGGTGAAATCGACCGGTTTGATTCAAGTCGGCTGGTTTTGTTCCGGTTAAGGGTTTGGAAGCCCTAAGTCGCGATTTAAAAGCCTGTAGCCGCGAGAGAGGCTCAGTTTTCGAGGCAGAAGTGTTTTTGAGAGAAAGAGATGATTTCCAAAGGGATTTTGGAGTTTGGAGGCTCGTTTTGTTGCTGTTCTTCGTTGTTCTATCTCTTTCCCTTCCTTTCAATCCATTTTCAAGGTGAGTGCGTGACTGTAGGTCCGTTAATCGTTAGAGATTGTGTGATTTCGGATTTGTGTTGTGTTCTTGAGTTATTCATGCTGGATTTCGTGTTTTGATTGCATTGGGGCGTTGAAAACCCTTTGATTATGTGTTTTGCGATTTGCTATTCGATTTTCGTTGCTGTTGGTGTCTGGGCGTCGAGCTGGTGTCGATCGACACTCAGAAGGCTGGCGTCGATCGACACCATAGAGGTGTCGGTCGACACCGACCTGGGTGTCAGGAAACGTGGGTGTTTCCTGATAGGGAAGGTTTATATTGTTGATTATTGTTGAGCATTGTTTATTGTTGTTGATTATTGTGATGTATTGTCTAGTGTTTGACGTACTTGGCCTGTAGGCAGGATGATCCACTCACTAAGTGTTTATGATAATACTTACGCATCTCTATTCCAATGTGATGCAGGTAACAGCAATGTTCTTCCGCGGAAAAAGACCGAGAGAAGAGGATGATGAGATTAGGAATTTGATTCTGGCTTTATTGTTGTGGTTGACAAGGAATTCCTGATTCTAGGGTGTTAGTCTTTACTTTCATAATGTAGCAAACCTGGTGTTTAGGTTGTTAGAGTTTATTCTTTATTGGTTATTGGTTTATGGCTTTTGTTGTTGAACGATTATTTATTATTTAATATTATTGATATCTTTCTGAGAACTTCCGCATTGATAATTATTATAAAAAAAAAAAGTTTTTGTTTCATTTGAAATGAAAGGATGAAACTCTTTAACTTTACGATAACACTACTGTGAACGGTATTTTAACTTTATTTTCGAACTAATATCATAGTTGTTTTTCCTTTGCATTGATTTCATAGATATCAATGCTATATTCTTATTAAAAAATTAAAACTTGGATTCAATTCTAACACGGCAGAGTGCGGACTATGTGACTGATTAGACTATTTACTTTTGAGCTAGTGTATATATAAATCATATCTCACGCTTTCATAAGAATAGTTCCATTTCCTAATACAGTGCTCTTATATTATTGAGATTCTAAGAAGACCAAATGTTAAGTATGACCAGAAGGGAAATGATAGTTATAAGAAATTAAAATCATATACAATAGTAGCCAATACATGACTATATGTGAGGGTGACTATACGATATACAAATGTCCCATATATAGCCATTAAATATCACGAGATTTGTCAACAATAATAATAATGCTCAACCGCAAATGTCATAGGAGGGGGGCCAAATAAATACTGAATATTGTTTTTTTGTAAAGCTGAGTACGTTTCATATGACAAAAATGTGGGCTTTTATTTATTTGTGTACTATTAAATTAAAACTTGAATATATATAGGAGATAAGGACAAATTTGATTAGACGTTCTACGAGGGTCTTCTGTTTATTTTTGGCTTTTGATTGTTTCTATCGCTTTTGTGGACCAAATCATGTTTTCTTGTAAACTAGTAAATGTTAAATACCTGAACAATCAAACTACGTTGTTATATGGGAGTTAAAACTTTAGATGAAACTATTACCTTTTGTAACCAATCTATTGTATAAGTTGAATACATGGTATCATTTAAAAAAATATAATTCCTTTTATTAGCAAATTTGTAACCATATGAATTTTGGAATACAGACATAGGAGTATAATTAAAAAAAAAAAATATATATATATATATATATATATATTTAAGAATCAATGTTCCGATATAAGTTTGTTTATACATCTGATTTTTAGAAATAATATTTTTGTTTTTATACTGCAGGTAATACATATGATTTAGAAGAAAACAAAAGGAAAGAATCTGTCTAGCTAACCAGCTAACAAGGGGGAAACTAAGAAATAAACTAACATCATATGAAAAGGAAACAATTCACATCACACAAAAATTAAAATTCAAGATCTAGATTAGTGACAAGAACAAGGTAATGGCTCCCAACACACGAATAAATCAGTCCCAACCAAACCTAGTGTTTAAGGGAATGTTAAATGTTTATACCAGAAAAGGAATAAAAAATGTGTCATTATCTTTAAGCAGCCCAAAGATTCTAATCTTAGGCGGCTATGCGAACTATAAAAACCAATCACAGGATATGTGATTTGGGATAAATATTAGTTATATGTCAATATCAGTATGAATCATCCAAACCGATATGTTGATGAGACTATTACTAAATGATTCCTCTCCGATATGCATGCACAGAATTACACGTTATAAATATACAACGAAATGGTTTACCAAATTGCAAATTGTCTTATGACCAAATCATTTTATATATTATAAGATAAATTATGAAATGATTTGTTTTTTTTTTTTTGGCAAATTATGAAATGATTAAACCATGCAACATTATATTTTTAAAATTTATATAATTAAATAGTATTACATATATGTTGTGACTTGTGAGAGAGAAACTATGAAAAAGAGTTCAAAAAATATGTTATAGTGTTCTGATTAAGTTTCACGTAATATATTTAATTTTTATATAATATGTTCAAAATGTATATGTTTCATAATTTTTTTTGTCAAAAGCCAGGTATACCACCTAGTATAATAAACTATATTATTTCTATATTTATTTTGTAATTCTATTTTCTTAACAAGTGGAAGCCGCTTGGTCCAATGATTTGGTCAATGGTTCATAACTGCTTATACACCAGAAAATCTGTGATTCGAATCCCAGAAAATACAATTTATTGTCATTTATGCAGATTATTGAAGACATATTTACAAGAAGCTCGAAACTGTCAGTTGTGGTAACTTAGAAAACAGAATTGTTCTTTGCAGAATCCTCGTTGTAACATTATTATAATAGTATAATAAATCAAGTAAAAACAAAAAAAATAACAAGTTGTACAATCAATCTACATAATTGAAATCCCATATAGAAAAAGGCTACTATAATAAAATAAGCTACACCTCACACATCATATGCAACAAATTTCAATACTGCTTACACAGAATAAATTTCGTCGATGTAAACCATCTTTAGATCTACTCGAAGCATCTGAATCCGGACCATCCGGGTTTTAAACAGATTTTTTTTTTTTTAGGTCGAGCTATATAACAAAAAGGTTTATGCCAAGTAATATATAAGAAATAACGTATCATCATCCATGTTGGTTCATGTGGGTCATTCACGAGACCAATGTATCGTGACAGAAAACATGCATCATCAGTTGGAGGTTGAGTTAATAAATTAACTAACACCACTCCACTATTATTATTATAATAAGCTTAATGCGTACGTATTTAGATATCTTTTGTCTTAATTTACTTATTGACGACGAAAAGACATTTATTTTGTCGACATTTCATATACGATGCATAGACATAATCATTTCAGTGAGATATTTCTCCGGGTTTTACTAGTTTCCTCAATAGTATGATGATTTGCTAATGAAATCAAATTGGATGTCTTGATGGTTCATTGTTTGATTGGTCTAACAAACAGACTGGTCCGACCAGGCTTTGGAAATTATGAAAAACCGTATATTTTTTTTCAGACATCAACATACTCATCTGATAACAAAACAATCCCTCGACATCGTAAAATAAACAAGAGTTTTTACGGGTAGCCCAAAATGTAAACTAATGGGCCAAGAAGGCCCTTTAATCAAAAACAGAATAAAGACAAAACAGATAGACACGTGGCAATTTATTGTTGATAGAGAATCGCAAAGCCGCTTCTCGAGAGATTCTTCACACTCTCTGGTTTGGTGGACTCTTGAGGTCTCTCAGTTAACTTCTAAAACCTTTGACTTCAATTCAAACCCCCTCGCGCGACTGACAAAAGCCGTACAACCTTTTTTCCTTTTCCTTTCCTCGCCGCCGCGTCGCCGGGAAATCATCACTGTTAGTATTCTTCTCTCTCTCTTTTTTTTTTCCTCTGCGAAATCAAATTTAGGGTTTTCGCACTTCACTGTTGTAGCCGAGTAGTGGTTCTTAACGAAATGCCCGACGATTGATTCGTTGATAAGTTGTTCTTTCGGATTCTCGGTTTGAGTTTCGATCGAATCTTCATTGAATTTAAAGCCTGAAACTCTGTGATGCGGTAACAGGTGTATGCGACAAAAATGGCGACTCTGAAGCCGTCATTTGCTGTTGCTCCGCCGAATAGTAATCCGATAAGATTCGGATGTTTTGCGCCGCAATGTTTCGTACGTGTCTCGAAACCGCCTTCTTTCCGGCGGCGATTCGTCTCTACTACAAGTCCCGCATTGCCCAGGTTTCAACGGACGATTGGCGGCGGCGGCGGCGGTGGCGGTTTGATCCGATGTGAACTTCCGGATTTTCATCTATCGGCCACAGCGACTACTGGTTAGTTAATTGTTTCATCTCCACTAAAATTGAGATATTTCTGATTACGAATGGCAGTTAAAAAGTGTGTACACAATTTCGATTGCAGTTGCAGATGTATCAACGGAGACCACCGTGGATCAAATTCAGATTCCTAAAGGTGAAATGTGGAGTGTTCACAAATTTGGTGGGACTTGTGTGGGAAACTCCCAGAGAATCAGGAACGTCGCAGAGGTTATAATCAATGATAACTCAGAAAGGAAACTGGTGGTTGTCTCTGCAATGTCGAAAGTGACAGATATGATGTATGACTTAATCCGCAAGGCACAGTCACGAGACGATTCTTACTTATCTGCGTTGGAAGCTGTCCTTGAGAAGCACAGGCTAACAGCTCGTGACCTCCTCGACGGGGACGATCTCGCTAGCTTCTTGTCACATTTGCATAATGATATTAGTAATCTTAAAGCTATGCTTCGTGCGATATACATAGGTAAACATCTTTTCGTTTTTGGTTTTCTTTCTTTCTCACCTTTTAGTTTGATTTCGAGCTGACGATCTTTTCTATGTGCAGCCGGGCATGCATCAGAGTCGTTTTCAGACTTTGTTGCAGGACATGGAGAGCTTTGGTCTGCTATGATGCTATCATTTGTCGTCAGAAAGGTATGAATGATAATTGCGTGTGGTTGTACAGTTTATAACCTAACCTCTCTGTTGTTTTGAATGTAGACTGGGCTTGAGTGCAAGTGGATGGATACTAGAGAAGTGCTCATTGTTAATCCCACAAGCTCTAATCAGGTTGATCCTGATTTCGACGAGTCCGAGAAGAGACTCGAAAAGTGGTTCTCTTCACATCCGTCGAAAATAATAATTGCGACGGGGTTCATTGCAAGCACTCCACAAAACATTCCAACGACTTTGAAAAGAGACGGGAGTGATTTCTCAGCGGCTATCATGGGTGCTCTGTTGAGAGCTCGTCAAGTAACGATTTGGACTGATGTTGATGGTGTATACAGTGCGGATCCTCGTAAAGGTTTGTCCTAAATCTTTTGCCTCTTAGCTCGTTTTTTGTATTCGAAAATATGCAAACTAAACTATATCAAGAAGTTTCTTTTTTCTTGCAGTTAATGAGGCAGTGATACTCAAGACACTTTCTTATCAAGAGGCTTGGGAAATGGTATAAAGCCTAGCATTCTTGTTATTCTTGATTCATGAGCCAAATTGCAAACTTCTGATTAAAACTTTTTGAACTTGATGCAGTCTTATTTTGGAGCAAATGTTTTACATCCTCGCACCATCATTCCTGTGATGCGGTATAACATTCCGATTGTGATAAGGAATATTTTCAACCTCTTCGCACCGGGGACAGTGATCTGTCAACCTCCTGAAGATGATTATGAACTTAAACTCACAGCTCCTGTCAAAGGATTTGCAACCATTGACAACTTGGCACTCATAAATGTTGAAGGGTAAGCTACTTTTTTGTCGTCAAATCTGTGAATTTTTGTTTATATTAATTGTAAAATGAGAAGCTGAGCTTTGTTCATCTTTGACAGTACTGGAATGGCTGGTGTACCTGGTACTGCAAGTGACATTTTCAGCACCGTAAAAGATGTTGGAGCTAATGTGATTATGATATCACAGGTGCCCTAATCTCAAACTCTACCTTAGTGGGTAATATCAGTTTTCTTCATTTATAGGGGCAGAGGCTTATACCATTGAAATATTCATTATTCAGGCTAGCAGTGAGCATTCTGTGTGCTTTGCTGTACCTGAGAAGGAAGTAAACGCTGTTTCTGATGCACTGCGATCGAGATTTAGCGAAGCTTTACAAGCTGGACGTCTTTCCCAGGTCTCTCTCTAATCTCTGTTTTGCTTATATGTGTAATCTGATCAAAGCATATTACTAAAAGATAGCACTTTTTTTTTTCTCAGATTGAGGTGATACCAAATTGTAGCATCTTAGCTGCAGTCGGACAGAAAATGGCTAGTACACCTGGAGTTAGTTGTACACTTTTCAGTGCTCTTGCGAAGGTGATTTATAACTCTATCCTGTAACCAGCATGATGATTGAGAGATCATCCATCTTTTATACTATGTACTTTTGCTAATTTGCTCGCTTGTTTTTGTATCTCACTTGCAGGCTAATATTAATGTCCGAGCTATATCTCAAGGTTGTTCTGAGTACAACGTTACTGTAGTTATTAAACGCGAAGATAGCGTAAAGGCACTGAGAGCCGTGCACTCGAGGTTTTTCTTGTCAAGAACGACATTAGCAATGGGAATCATTGGACCAGGCTTGATTGGTGCTACATTACTTGATCAGCTGAGGGACCAGGTGAACTTCATAACGTTGTTCCATGTTTTTGTTTTCTTTGCTAAATGTTACATTACCTTCTCTCTGGATCTATTCGTCCTTTAAGAAGCTGATCAATCATCAAATTATGTTTTCCAGGCTGCTGTTCTCAAACAAGAATTCAACATTGATCTGCGTGTTTTGGGAATCACTGGCTCAAAAAGTATGCTACTAAGTGAGATGTAAGAATGACTACTCCTGTATAGTTCTTTGATTCTAATTTATCCTATGTTTTAAACACCAAATGACTTGGTTGTTCCTATGTTGTTTTATTGCAGTGGTATTGATTTGTCGAGATGGAGAGAACTTGTAAACGAGAAGGGAACAGAGGCTAATTTGGATAAATTCACTCAACAAGTGCATGGAAACCATTTCATCCCCAACACTGTATTGGTTGATTGTACAGCAGACTCTGCTATTGCGAGCCATTACTATGATTGGTTACGGAAGGGTATCCACGTCATTACCCCAAATAAAAAGGCTAACTCAGGTCCCCTTGATCAGGTGACATATTCTTCTCATCTCATCACTGATGTTTTGGTACTGAACTTCACTCATGTTTCTTTTATTTGTGTGGTCAGTACTTGAAACTGAGAGATCTTCAAAGGAAATCCTACACTCATTACTTCTATGAAGCAACTGTTGGAGCTGGTCTTCCAATTATCAGCACTTTACGTGGTCTACTTGAGACTGGAGACAAGATACTACGCATCGAGGGCATTTTCAGGTCTGTTAGTCAACAGTTCGACTCAGAGTTCCGCTTCTGGTGCTGATTCTGATGAGTTCTCTTTGTTTTTTTTTTTTTTTTTTTTTGGTTCCAGTGGAACTTTGAGTTATCTATTCAACACTTTTGTTGGAGATCGAAGTTTCAGCGAGGTTGTGGCGGAAGCAAAGGACGCAGGTTTCACTGAGCCTGATCCAAGAGATGATTTATCTGGAACTGATGTTGCAAGAAAGGTACGTGATTTGCTTCTATGAATGATAAAAGAGTAACAATCAACTGATATAGTCTCTCTCAATCTCATGGATCCAAAACTCTTCATTTTGTGCAGGTGATTATCCTCGCTCGAGAATCTGGACTTAGATTGGACCTCGCTGATCTTCCTATTAGAAGCCTCGTCCCAGAGCCTCTAAAAGTAAAACCATTTTCATATATATATCTCATAATCAGCTGAGGAATCATTATCTATGTCTAACGTTCTTCTCTCTGTCTACCTATTTTCAGGGATGCGCTTCTGCTGAAGAATTTATGGAGAAACTCCCACAGTACGATGACGACCTGGCCAAAGAAAGGCTAGAAGCTGAAAACTCCGGAGAAGTAAAAGATCATACACCATAAACTTTATTCAGTTTGATGTATCTTAAATTCGGCTAAAGATTTGTCCCTTTTGATTTCAGGTCCTGAGATATGTTGGAGTGGTGGACGCAGTAAACCAAAAGGGAACAGTGGAGCTACGAAGATACAAGAAAGAACATCCATTTGCACAGCTGGCAGGTTCAGACAACATAATAGCATTCACAACGACAAGGTACAAGGATCATCCACTTATTGTCCGAGGACCTGGTGCTGGTGCTCAAGTCACGGCCGGTGGTATATTCAGCGACATACTAAGACTCGCATCTTATCTGGGTGCACCGTCTTAACAGGTTAAAAGAAAAATCCCAAAATGATCAGTTTTGCTTATCTCCATGCTAAAAGTATCAGCTACGAATCAACAACTTTTTGCATGGTCTTTTAGACTTGCTTTCGTAGTTTTTGTGGTAAACATGTACAATAGCAACTAGTTTTTTGTTGGATTTGATGTCTTTTTTTGCTCCTTTTCTTGTTTTTACTCTTGTTACTGTTTTTATTGGTTTAATATTTACAAATCAAAACGATTTTGCTATTTAATAAAACGAGTGTTGAGAATGTTATGCGCACATGATATAAAACCATTCGTCGTTACAAAGTATCCAATAGTTGTCTCTTTTGCCTGCCCATGGAAGCGATTGCCTAAAAGTAGTTACATCCACCAAGTTACAATTCCGAATCATGGCACAAAATGAGTGAAATAGAGCTGCTACTTTCGTTGAATTGTCATGGAGTTTATAAAGTATCCTAGTCCTACCAAATAGAATCCAAGCATCTGAATGGTTAAATCCAATTGTTGTTAATTGTTCCTACCTATCGGTCAAAGGATGTGTCCAACAATATCATCATAAACACATAATGTAAAGATACTCAATTAATCCAATCGTTTTCTTCAAGATCAAGCATGCGCATTGTCAGTAACATGTACATCAACCCGGTGGCAATTTTTTGGATAGAGCTTAAACACCAGTAAACCCACCAGTTTGACCATATGAGATTGTTTGGTATAAAAAGAAGAAGATAAAGTCCGAAAAATGATATTAACAATTTTCCTTGAGGTGTAGAAAACCGATAGGTAGTCTGGAGGAGGATCCAGAACACAAGGATCCATTCATTAAATAAAAAAGGTCTATTGAAGGGAATGTTTGAAGTTGTCCATTGTCAGAGGCAGAGCGATGCCACACACTGACCTGTCTTTTCTTCAACTGACTAACGTTTTATTTAAATGTATTTTTTTTTTTTTTGTCGGAAATGCTTGTGAGAACAAGTCTGTTTTCTAACGCGTTCAAGCTTATTAAGGGGACGTTCAAGGAAATGTTTATATTGGGACGTTCAAGGAAATGTTTTGTGAAACAGATAAAGTGTTCTCAGAAATTGGTGTAAGTATTTTCAGTTTATATATGATATACTGAAAGAAGTTTTTTTTTTTAATCTGAAAAATACCACCAGACATATTTGTGCTTTGTATTAACGTATCACGTATGGATGCTGATAAGAAAAAAGTATATGTTTAGTTTCATATAGTATATATGAGGTTTAATGTATTATTAATGAAAACAAATACATGTGCTTGCTTATCTATCCCTTCCCAATGGCAATGGGCCGGTCGAAATGATGTCACACTTTAGGCACATTTAGAAAATCATGTAAGTAGGCTACTTAACGGCTATACTCACCCTGGGAGGATTAGTCAGATGTTAAAGATGGATATCCATGGTTATCAAAAAAAAAAAAAAAAAACATGCGCCAACGTATAGACTGGTGAGTGCTTACGTAGCAAACGATGGGGATGATTTTTACTTTCACTTGGTAGAATTATATATTAGCATTTTTTATTTATTCAATGCATGCATGCATACATTTGCACGTTATAAATATGGTTTCAGTCGAGCGGAGCTCTTACCGAAATGAGTACATGTAAAGATAAAGTGAGAGCAAGTTGTGTTTTACTAACGCATTTTTCATAGAAATCACACTTTTTATGTATATATATATATTCTTACAAAGGTATAGGCAAGCATGTTTATTTTTATTATTACAAACATTAAGATAAGAGGACGTGTTTTATTTTTGTTACAGTATACTTGTATAGGCAAACATGTTTTATTCATTATTTATATCTTCTCCTTCTCCTTTTTCCGGTCGTCGTTGTGGGAACTTCTGTTGGGTATTTAATTTCCGGTGATTATCTCTGTAGCATCCCATGCTCGTGATGCTGTAGAATACCAAAATCTATTATATAATTAAGACTCGGTACTATTTATCCGATCGGAAACTTTTTGTATATATGTAATTAAAAAGTAGACGAATCAAAACTTGTACGGGGTGTTATTCAATCATGTATTTAAAATCAATTCTATAGGTTTTATAATGCTTTAGATTTAAAGTTTTGATCTTATTTTAAAGAATCCATATGAGTTGATTCTAAAATCTCTACAATATAGCTTGGATTCTGTTTAAAATATTTTACTCATGAAACTCCATTGGAATTCATTTCAAATGACTCAATAAACAAAGATTTTAAAAGTCATTTACCTTTTAAATAACACTAGATTTTAAAACAGGATTTTAAATCTTGATTGAATAACACTAGATTTGAAAATCTATTAATGATGGATTACAAATAAGATATCTAATAACACTGGATTTAAAAACATAATTTAGAATCATTAATTGAATAACACTGGATTGTGATTATATTTCAGTTCATTTCAAATACAACATCCAATAACACCCCCGTAGCATATTCCGTTGTGACATTGTGTGAGTTAAGAGAATATTTAAGTTAAAAAAGACGAACCTGCACGAGAGAGACCGCAATTGTAGTCAGCTCCAACGTGCCAAGAGTAGTAACCAAGCAGACCTCTGAGCTTAGCGTATTTGACTTTGTTGACAGGGCCGGCCCTGGGGAGAGCCAGGTGAGTCATTTGGCTATGGCCCCCATATTTTTTCACAAAAATATGTATTGATTTTGGCCCCAAAATAATAAAAAAAATTAATTTTTGGCCCCAAAATTTATCAAAACTCTATTAAATTATTCTGATTCCTTAATTTTCAGGGTCGGCTCTTGACGACAGTCTGATTGTCATCGTACCCGATCCATACTGATCCGGCGTGGCAATAGTCTCCGGTCACCATCAGATTATGCGTCACGGCGGCTCCATGTTCCACTATATAGTTCCTCACCTGAGCATAGTTGATAGAACCGTCGGATGATAATGCTGCTCCGGTGGTGGGTGCATCATAACCATTGTCGTTGACATCTTGAAGACTCCAGGCCCATCCAACATATGGGAATCCCAAGACAGCTTTCTTCTCTGGAAGTCCGGCTTTAATCCACTGCTTCACACCCGCGTCGGCGCTTGGACCTATATATCAACCAAAATCTTAAACCCTTGACAAACGATAATACAAAAAAAAATCTTTTTTATTTCTTATATTTATTTTGGAACGTAAGAAATTGTATGTTTTATATACCTGCGGGCTTTGAATGATCAAAGAGAGCGGCGGTCGGACCGGTCACTGGGGACCAACCCGGTCCGTAAAAATCATAGGCTATAAGATTAACCCAGTCCAAGTTGTCGACAATTTCTTTAACCGGGTAGGAAGCCGAATTGTAATCCGAGGAGTAGTAAACCGCAGCCGTCAACAGTAAAGGCAGCCTGTCGGTTAGGTCGGACTCGTTCTTAACCGCCACGCGCCATTCTTTCACAAGTTTCCCGAAGTTGGTCATTTCCACATCGTTGCTCGGATACTCCCAAGCCAAATCAAGGCCGTGGAATCCTTTGTTCCTAGCGATTTCGATCGAAGAATCGATGAACGCTTTTCGGGAGGTTTGGTAACTTGCCATGGCCGCAAACGCGGATTTGTCTGCGTTTTTACCGCCGATGGACAAGAGGGTCTGGACGTGACTGTTTCTGTGCTTGACGGTGTAAGTGAAGGTGGAGAATATGTAGTCGTGCGCGGAGGAGACAACGACTTTGTGGGTATGAGGGTCGAGATCGGCGAAGGCGCAGAAAAGGTGAGTGAAGAGAGTTGAGTCAATCAGCACGGCCGAGGATACTGGAATTACACTTGAGTCGCTTGATTCACCATCGGGAAACCAGTAGGAAGCTTTGACGATGGGGGAGGCTCGGAGAATCTGAGAATCTGTCATTTTTTTAAGACTCTTTAGCAGAATACTTTGTTTTTCTGTGTTTCTTTCTTTAGTTGTGCTTTGTAGTGATACAAACTAAGATCGTACGAAGCTACCGCTTCCAAAACGATTGTCGGTTTTGTTGAACCTCGTGAATATTGCTCTTTCCAAGCGGTAGGACAATTCTTCCACTCCCAATGCATACAGTCGATGCTTCCTATCATCCCGGGAAATCCACGTTGTTCGCCCATATCAAGTAGTTGTTGAAGATCATCTGCTGTGGGTTTTCTTAGGTACTCATCGCTGTAAAGAGATATTATTCCTTCAACGAACTCCATCAAACATTGACGAGCAGTAGTTTCAGCCATTCGAAGGTATTCGTCAACCGCATCAGCCGCATATCCATATGCCAAGAGACGAATTGCTGCTGCACACTTTTGTATTCCGGTGAAACCGGGCCTGCCTGTTGCATCGTCCGTTTGTCGAAAATATTGGAATTCATTGGCGAGTCGGTCAACAATCTTCAAGAACAACGGCTTTTTCATTCGAAAACGTCGTCGAAATAAAGCAGGAGGGAATGTGGGAGTTTCACTGAAATAATCATTCCATAAAAGCATGTGGCCTTCTTCGCGATTTCTTTCAATATAGTCTCGTGTCTTCCTTGGCTCTTGCTGATCATCATAACCATTTAACAAACTCTCAAAAGATTGATCGAGATATTGATCGATCATTTGGCTGAAATATAGATCAATGGAATCACCAAAAGGATCACGTGATGAAGACCCCATATTTGTGTTTAAAATTTTAGATCAAGAATGTTTTGACCAAGAAGTAAGAAATGATAAAGGAAAATTGTGCTCTCAAAGAAGAATTTATAAAATAAGAGAGTAAAAAGGAGAACACATAACAAAAGTTTGGTTTCTTATAATATTTGAACATGCAAATAAACGTATAAATAGCAAATGACAAAGAGGAACTTGTGGTCTATGTTCATAATAACAAAGCGACAACATCCGTGAGTGCTTTTGTACTATCACTATACAAAACTTGTGGTCTATGTTTTGTAATAGCAAAGCAAAAAATTGCGTGACTTCTCTTGGGACATCTTGTGACTCCTCTTGTGGGGAAATGTGAGACACTAGAACACAAACTATGAACCTGCAAAGAGACAAAAATAATAGAGAAACTTAAAACATGTTTTCAATTGAGAAGCATATTCTTAAAACAAGTTCATCTTATTAAACATGGAAACAGAAAGACTTAAAACTAAAAGACAACACGCATTAATTATTAAACCAAAAAAAAAGACAACACACATTAAACAATAACATCATTCAAACAAAAGACACACGACATTATCAAGCATTATCATCACGGCATTATCATCACGTGATTCACATAAACATTTTATGAAACAAGCTTCTTCTTTATGGTTTCGTCAATCTCAGAAAGAGGTTATTTCTTTGCAAGGATACTCTCTAGCATAGCCATCTTCGACCCTCTCTCTCTCAAAGCCATCTCTCTCTCTCTCAAAGCCATGTCAGCCTTTTTAATAGCCCACATGCTTTCAAGCTTTTCAAGGTCCAACACAGACTTGGCTTCTTGTACATTCCTCTTGCCTCTGCTTTTTGCTGCCTTAACTCCAGGAGGACGTTCTGTGGAAGTCTCATCCACATTGGTGAAGCCGTGAGAGTTTCCTGGTTGGGAACCATCATCACACTTTCTTCTTTTACTCGTTCCATCAGTTTTTGAAAGCTGACACCATTTCTGGTCATAGCGCAGCTCCCTCCAAGCGTGTTCAACGTTGAATCTGGTATTGTAGTCATTGAAGAAGAACTCGTGAGCCACTCTAAGAACATCATCGTCATTCTGACCACTTGATTTTGATCTTGTTGCAGCCTCATATGAACCGCAGAACTTGCCGACCAGCTCATTCATCTTATGCCACCGTTGCTTGCACTGAGTTGGCGTTCGTTGACTTGGAGCAATGTAGTCGACAATGCGTTGCCAGAAGGTCCCTAATCTTTGCTCATTGCCCACGACAGGGTCTTTGCTAGTATTCAACCAAGCGCTAACGAGCAGGATATCATCGGATGGAGTCCATTTCTGCCTCTTGAGTGCATTGACTTCACTGACCGATGCCTCTTGAGTGCATTGAGAAAAATCGGGAGGGACTTGGGATGAACCAAGTTCAACGGAAGAAGGAAAGCTATCGTAACTAAATGGATGAGAAAGAAGAGGATCTTGTTGACTATTTAAAAGGCCAACATAATTGGAACCCATAACTTCAAATGACGAAGAAGAGAGAAAACGATAGCAAAGAGAAGAGAAATTGTATTTCAAAGTTGAGAACAAAGAGAAGATAAATTGTGTCCTTATAATAACAAGCATTCATCACAACCACATTGACAATTATCTACCACATCACCTTCATTTATTACCTAAACCGTGTCCTAATCTAACCATCGCAGTAACTCATCAAAAACATACAACAAAGCCAACCATAAACCTACTCTAACAAGCATTTATTATCTCAGTCACAACCAAAAGAAACATTGTCATCGACAATAACTCATGTCCTAATCTAACAAAAGCAGTAATCAGGAACCTCAACGAGAAGCCAACACTAACAATTTATTATCAGTCTTTACCATAAAGCAAAACAAAAAATAACTCACAAGCTAACATTTACTTCCAGCTAACAGCTAAGACTAACAAGAAAAGAATTTATTCCCAGCTAACAATCAAGTAAACGAACAAAAGTAGTCCAATAAACAATAATGATTGAAGGTTAGAGACTTATCTCTGAAACGCAAGTATTCTAGAGATTAAACTCCACATGAAGCTATAGCTGTCCTCAATGTTGGCTTCTTGTTGTCCATTTCTTCTTTTCTTCTTCCTCTGAAATACATAAACAAATCGTTAAACCCAAAAACAGAGTAAGTAGACGAAGAAACTGGTGACTGCAAAAAGAGATATTGTCGGTGAGATTAACATGGAAAGTGATAAAGAAGCTGTAATAATCTAAACCCATTTTCCTTTCTAATTCATCTCTGAGCAAAATGATAATTCGGGAACAAGAAAAGCTAAAAAACCAGAGACTTTTATGGGAATTGCAGGAAAGAAGTACCAAAACGAAGAAGAAGAAGAAGCATGTAGCAAAGGAGAAGCATAGAGTCTCTTCTGAATCCTCTTCAAGGCATTCATTTTCGTCTTCTCCACGCTCTTCTAGCTTCTCCTCTACAGAAGTTAGAACCACAGCTTCTCAATTTGACCAGCCTGATGAGAATCTGATCAGAGAACAGCCACAACTTCCTCTGACACTAAATCGACTCGCGCCACTTCTTGAGGAGGGAAGAGAGAGCGAACGTCTCTGTGACGTCGCAGATCTCCACCATCTTCTCGAGCGTTTCCAGTAGAATCTCGCGGCTGACGCCAACAGCCATCCAGTACAATCTCGCCGAGAATCGGATCACATGCAGAGATCCGTTTCAAATTCTGACGAGCGTGACCGATCCGTCGACTCCCAGATCGAAATACGCTTCAAAAACTGTGGTCTCCTTCTCCGGATTAACGATCGGAGAGTGGGTTTAGGCGTATCGATTCAAAGACACTAATCGATAGTCTTCGATTTCGAGTCGCAAGAGAAAGAGAGAGAACAGAGAGAAGAAAGGAAACAGAGAGAATGGGAAAAAAAAGAGATACTTGGCAATAAGAAGCGTCCCTTAATTGTCCTAATATAAGCGACGTTTACTAGTTTATTATGTATTTTTTATTTAATTAAATCATGTATTTCTTAAGAAAATGTACTAAGAAACCCCGTTAATGATGCTCTAAGAGGGTTCTTCTCTTCTCTATTTATAGGGCTTTTGTCATGAGGCCTTTCAAATTTCTATAAACCAAAAGCACAAATAACAAAGACAAATTCAACTTTGAACTTCGAAAGCAATGATATAAATAAAAAAGACTTGGAGAGCCAAAAGTCTGCTAAATTATGTGAATTTGACACCATTACCAAGCTCATTTGTTATAATATCCTGGATGATGTATTCTGTTTCACATTTTTGTTCAATAACATACGTACACTATCAGAGTTTTGTTACTTAGATGATGAGAAACCAACATCATCAACACAACACTAGACTACATAATCTCTTAGTTAACAAATTTAGAGAGAGAATTATAACAAAATATCTTCAATTTGTAAGAATATTTGTATTCTTATATGTGACCTATGTGTTTATTCAGTTTAATATAAAGATCAAGTTCATATCAAAGTTAATGATTCTAATATAAAAGACGATACCATGATGGATTGGTTTCGATAAAAGACATTAGAATCTGGGTGTATTGATAACCCTCCTCCCTTACCTTATTATAAGTCTCATTCTCTTTATAAAGTGGTGGTTACTTAACGAAAGGTTACGATTGGTTTTATATACGTGATGGTTCATCACAACTCTTATAATGAGTATAAAAGCCATGCATATGACGTAACGTCAGGGCACGTTTTTTTTCTTCATCGTAAAGAAGAGAAACACTTATCAAAGTGAACAAAAATACAGAGATAAAGGTTTGGATCCCTTGTCCATCAAAAGGGATCACAAGGAGAAAGGGTCAAAGGGAGGAGAAGATCAATTGAAGTATTGATCTCACAACAACATAAGGAAAGCATGGATCAAGGTTAGTGTTGCTTTCTTCTTCTCTAAGAAACTAATTAGGGTTGGATTAAATCAAGTCTAGATTATATTGGGATAGATTTCATGAGTAATAGAAATCATTAAAGTGGTTTACAATTGGTATCAGAGCCATTCTAGATTTGTTTAATTCACCATTAATGAACGTACGGCATCGCATGACATGTTTGAATTAGTCCGTCAATGGTTTTCTCTTGTTCTGGAATTTTGTTCTGTTAATATGCATGCATGCATGGGCGTGTGCTTCTCCTCACATATTCTGGAATTTTAATGACATGTGGGCGCTCATGTAAGATTGAGTATTTTGTTTTTTTTTTCTGGAATTTGTTTCATTTTTGGTAACCGTTTATTTGGGAAAAGTTGCAATTAATTATAAGAGGGGAAGTACCTAACCGTTAAGCGTATGTGGAAAATGGATAGTGAATTGGAATAAACCATTGGTTTAGTTTGTGGTTTGCTATCTCATATAGTTTTATGAACACGCTTAATTTTATGTGAGATTATACTGGAATAATATAGTATAGAAGAATTTAGTATTTGGTTTCCGCTGTGCATTATAATTAAAGGGTATTTTGTATTATGCAATATTAATACAATATTACCCATTAAAGTTTTAATGTTTATATTGTCTATGACATGTTAGTCACCAAAGTGATTTTGTTATTTACGTATAGACATTGAAGATAATTATAATGGAATGATTGATCATGATTATAGGATGCTATAAATGACATAAAAGTTTGATTGATTAATTGTTTTACTATATATACTCTAGGAGATTACCCAAAGGTAGATCATTGATTATAGTTAGTAATGTGAAAAGTATTGATCATTTCTTACTATAGTCAATAGTATATATATACCCAAAGGTAGTATGCTTATTTGATTTATGTATGATTTGATTAATTAGAAAAGTATAATTTAGCATCGCTGATAGTGTATGTGTTTAAGTATATTGCCCAAAGGTTGCTTAAATTCATATTTTATAGTTTCCATTATGAATCTGTATTAAAGTTTTCAAAGCACTAATGGGTAAGCATGTATTAATGCTTGAAGCTTCATCAAATTTGTTTGCATCTGCTAACTCTGTCGTGAAGTTCAATGGGCTCAATTATGCGGAATGGTCCGAACAGATCCGGTTTGCACTGGGTGTTATGGCATTGGACTCCGCAATACTAACAGATGAAGAGCCTGCAACCATTACAGAAGAAAGCTCCGAAGCTGAAAAATCTCGATATGAGAGATGGGAGCGATCTAACAGGCTGAGCTTGAACCTCATGAGGATGACGATGGCAGAAAGTATAAAGCCATCTATGCCTAAGATACAGAGAAAGCAAGGGAATTCTTACAGAAGATAAAGGAGTGTTCACAATCGGATTTGGCTGACAAGTCGATTGTAGGAAGCTTAATGAATGACCTACCTACGAGAAAGTTTGACTGGTCTCAGCCAATCCATGATCATGTGACACACATGTCTAACCTGGCAGCAAAGTTGTCGACCTTGGGAATGGAAGTGAATGAGCATTTCTTGGTCCAATTCATCATGAACTCTCTACCTTTTGAATTTAGCCAGTTCCAGGTGAACTACAACACCATAAAAGATAAATGGAACTTTAAGGAGTTAAAGGCTATGTTGGTTCAAGAGGAAGGGAGGTTAAAGAAGATGAGAGATCAAGTTGCTAATTTTGTGGGTCATGGAAGTGCCAGTAGCAGCACAGGAAAACCGAGTAAAATGGGTAAAAAGAAGGATAAGACTTTCATGAAGGGACCTGAGAGTCAAAACCAGAAGGAGAGGAAGTGTTTCTTTTGCAAGCGAGTGGGACACTTCAAGAAAGATTGCCCTAAAAGAAAAGCATGGTTCGATAAGAAAGGTAAACATCATAGTTTCGTTTGCTCTGAATTGAACCTTATAGAAGTGCCTAATAATACTTGGTGGTTAGATTCTGGTGCAACAACTCATGTGTCTCATATTAAACAAGGATTCAGTTCGATCCAGCTTATAAGAGGACCTGAACAGTACTTGTTCATGGGAAACAGGATGAAAGCGCGAATAGAAGGCATTGGGACATATAAATTGATCATGGACACTAGTTGTCATGTAAATCTTGAAGGGTGTCTTTATGTACCTGAGTGTGCTAGAAATCTTGTTTCAGTAAGTAGGTTGGACAATTTAGGTTTCAATTTTAAGATTGGACATGGTGTATTCTCATTGTACCGAAATGATTACTTTTATGGTAGTGGTACTTTATTTGATTCACTTTATCGGTTCAACCTTGATGCAAAGTTCTCTGAATCCTTATTTAATATTGAAAGTCGAGGCATTAAACGTAGTGCATCAAATGAAAGTTCTGCTTTCTTGTGGCATCAAAGATTAGGTCACATTTCCAAAGAAAGGATAATGAGGTTGGTAAAGAATGAAATTATACCTCAGTTGGATTTTAGTGATCTAAATGTGTGTATAGACTGCATTAAAGGAAAGCAGACTAAACATGTAGTAAAGAAACCAGCCACAAGAAGCACTCAGCTTCTTGAGTTAATTCATACCGATATATGTGGCCCTTTCGATGCTCCCTCTTGGAGTGGCGAAAAATACTTTATCACTTTTATCGATGATTTCTCACGTTATGGATATACATATCTTCTGCATGAAAAATCTCAGTCTGTGAATGTCTTAAAGGTGTTCATTGATGAGGTGGAAAGGCAGTTAGTGTAACATCCGCGAACCAGAAAGTTATTTTGGGAAGTGGTGTTGGACGATGCTAGGGGTTCGGGAGTAGTTGGCACATGCTCTTAGAGGTGTGAATTGAGGATTGGCTGTACATGTTCTTGTTTGATTGTTGTGTAGTCGGTTTAAGATTCAAGCATCGCAAAGAAAGTGTGTTAAATCCTTCTGAACGACTAGTATCGATCGACACCGGTTATCAGGGTCGATTCCGGTTTAAGTCGATTGCGCGTTTGATTTGTGGTTTGAGTTGGTTTGGTCGATGGGTGTCGACCGACACCAAGGAAGGGTGTCGATCGACACCGGTTATTGGAAAATCCACCGGTTCGATTTAAGTCGGCTGGTTTTGGGCCGGTTTGGGCGAGGGAAGCCCTAGACTCGCGATTTAAAGCTTGTGGCCGCGTGAAAAGTGACTTTTTCGAGAAAGCTAAGGTTCCAGAGGTGTTTTTGAGTGAAGGAGGTGATTTCCAGAGAGTTTTGTGGAGTTTCTGGGCTAGATTGGTTGCTGTTCATCCCTATTCTTCTCTTTTCCTTCCTTTCAATCCGTTCTAAGGTGAGTGCGTGACTGTAGGTCCGTTAATCGTTAGAGATTGTGTGATTTCGTTGTTTATGCTGGAAATCGTGTTTTGGATGTATTGGGGCGTTGAAAACCCTTTGATTGTGTGTTTTGCGATTTTCGTAGTTTCTGGTGTCTGGGCGTCGAGCTGGTGTCGACCGACACTCGATGGGTGTCGATCGACACTCAGGAGGCTGGCGTCGATCGACACCATAGAGGTGTCGGTCGACACCATAGAGGTGTCGGTCGACACCGACCTGGGTGTCAGGAAACGTGGGTGTTTCCTGTCAGGGAAGGTTTATATTGTTGATTATTGTTGAGCATTGTTCTTGTTGTGATTATTGTGATGTATTGTCTAGTGTTTGACGTACTTGGCCTGTAGGCAGGATGATCCACTCACTAAGTATTTATGATAATACGTACGCATCTCTATTCCAATGTGATGCAGGTAACAGCAATGTTCTTCCGCGGAAAGAGACCGAGAGAAGAGGATGATGAGATTAGGAATTTGATTTTGGCTCTTTTGTTGTGGTTGACCAGGAATTCTTAGGGTGTTAGTTTATTTTTAATAATGTAGCAAACCTGGTGTTTAGGTTGCTAGAGTTTATTCTTTATTGGTTATTGGTTTATGGCTTTTGTTGTTGAACGATTATTTATTATTTAATATTATTGATTTCTTCTTGAGAATTTCCGCATCGATAATTATTATAAAAAAAAAAAAAAAAGCTTGGTTGTTTCAGTTAGAAAGAAAAATAAAGGTTGTAAGATCTGATAGAGGTGGTGAGATTTACGGAAAATTCAATAAAAGTGGACAATGTCCTGGTCCATTTGCAAAGTTACTTGAAAGTAAAGGCATTTGTGCACAGTATACAATGCCTGGTACTCCTCAGCAGAATGGTGTAGCTGAGAGGCGGAATCGTACTCTAATAGAAATGGTTAGGAGTATGTTAAGTAATTGTTCTTTACCCCTGTCTTTGTGGATATATGCATTAAGGACTGCAACGTATGTGCTGAACCGGGTTCCTAATAAGGCAGTTCCTAAGACACCTTATGAACTGTAGACGGGAAGGAAACCTAGTTTAAGGCACTTACGTGTTTGGGGTTGCCCAGCAGAAGTAAGGTTATATAACCCACATGAAAAGAAACTTGATTCTAGGACTGTCAGTGGATTTTTCATTCGCTATCCTAAAAAATCAAAGGGGTATACTTTTTACTGTCCTAAGCATAGTACGAGAATAGTTGAGACGGGTAATGCTAGGTTTATTGAGAACGGTGAAACTAGTGGGAGTGGTGAATCTAGAAAGGTGGACATTCAAGAAATTCAGGTTAAAGTTTCTTCACCTGTTGTTTCACCTACGATAGTTGTTCCTATTGTTGCATCACGGACAAATAGCACAATAGAACAACATGATGATGCGCTAATCCCACCAGATGATAATATTATCAATGAACCTGTCACCATTCAAGAAGAGAATAGTGCACCACAAGAACCTTTAAGGCGATCTGAAAGGGAAAGAAGATCTGCCATTTCTAATGATTATGTGGTTTACGCTGTTGGAAATGAATGTGACTTAAGTATTGATGATTACCCGAAGTCATTCCAAGAAGCCATGGAAAGTGACGGTTCAAAAATGGTTTTATGCCTCAAAAGAAGAAATGAAGTCTATGGGTGATATAAGAGTATGAGACTTAGTAGAGTTGCCTGACGGTTTCAAGACCGTTGGTTCTAAATGGGTTTATACGATTAAACGCGACTCGAAAGGTGTCATTGACAGATACAAGGCTCGCCTTGTAGCTAAAGGTTTCACCCAAAAAGATGGCATTGACTACAAAGAGACCTTCTCTCCAGTTTCTAAGAAGGATTCTCTAAGGATTGTTTTGGCTTTGGTGGTTCAGTATGATCTTGAGCTTCACCAAATGGATGTGAAAACCGCCTTTCTGAATGAAGATCTTGAGGAAGAAGTGTATATGGACCAACCTGAAGGATTTGTGGTCGCAGGAAAAGAACATCTGGTATGTAAGCTGAGAAAGTCAATATATGGACTTAAACAAGCTTCCAGACAATGGTATTTAAAATTTAATGATACCATCACGTCATATGGTTTTGTAGAGGTCATTGTTGATCGATGTATCTACGTTAAGATCAGTGGGAGCAAATTTATGATGTTAGTCTTATATGTTGATGATATTTTGCTTGCTGCAAATGACATGGGAATGTTACATGATACAAAGAAGTATCTCTCTAAGAACTTTGAAATGAAAGATATGGGTGAGGCATCCTATGTGATCAGAATAGAAATATTTCGAGATAGATCACAAGGTTTGTTAAGTTTGTCTCAGAAAGGATATATTAATAAGATCTTAGAGAGATATAAAATGGAAAAATGCTCTGCAGGGATAGCTCCAATTCAGAAGGGAGATAAGTTCAGTCAAATGCAATGTCCTAAAAATGAATTGGAGCGTAAGGAAATGGAAAGAATTCCATATGCATCAGTGGTTGGGAGTTTGAACTATGTTCAGACATGTACTCGGCCAGATATCACCTTTGCTGTTGGTATGTTGGGTTGATATCAAAGTAATCCCGGAATGGACCACTGGAAAGCTGCAAAGAAGGTTCTCAGGTACTTGCAAGGCACCAAAGAGCACATGCTTACATTCAGGAGATCTGATCATCTAGAGATCATTGGATATTCAGATTCAGATTATGCTGGATGCGTCGATAGCAGAAAATCGACGTTTGGCTATTTGTTCCAATTAGCTGGAGGAGCAGTATCGTGGAAAAGTGGAAAGCAGTCTTTCATTGCTACTTCCACTATGGAGGCTGAGTTCGTGGCATGCTTTGAGGCCACAATTCATGCATTGTGGCTGCGGAACTTTATCTCAGGGCTTCAAATTGTCGACAATATTGAGAAGCCGCTGAGAATTTATTGTGGTAATTCTGCAGCTGTCTTTTTTTCAAAGAATGACAAGTACTCGAAGGGTGCCAAGCACATGGAGATAAAGTATTTTTCTGTTAAAGAAGAAGTACAGAAACGTAGAGTGTCCTTTGAGCACATAGGAACGGATATGATGGTTGCGGATCCGTTAACTAAAGGACTACCACCCAAGGCGTTCATTGGCCATGTAGAACGTATGGGTATTATAGATAAAGCCTTGCTATTTTAGATATGGAATGCTCATTATGTGTGTGACACTATGAATTCACTTAAAGTTATGTTTCTAATTTTATTAAGTATGTTATTATTAAAGTATGTGTATACACTTGTGGTTTATAGATAACATATGTTTAGTTTGTGAATTAAGGTTCTTCTCAAATGTAAAGAAACCTATAGAATTATGATTAGTTGTGATACATGGAAGGAATCATTTCGTTTAAATGATGTGTGACCGCCATGATTCAATTTATTCTGATTTTATTGTGGTAGACTAAGGTTATATGAACTTGATATAATAGTGCGCAATATAGGTATTAAACTATTAAGTTAACACAAAGGTCAAGTGGGAGAATGTAAGAATATTTGTATTCTTATATGTGACCTATGTGTTTATTCAGTTTAATATAAAGATCAAGTTCATATCAAAGTTAATGATTCTAATATAAAAGACGATACCATGATGGATTGGTTTCGATAAAAGACATTAGAATCTGAGTGTATTGATAACCCTCCTCCCTTACCTTATTATAAGTCTCATTCTCTTTATAAAGTGGTGGTTACTTAACGAAAGGTTACAATTGGTTTTATATATGTGATGGTGCATCACAACTCTTATAATGAGTATAAAAGCCATGCATATGACGTAACGTCAGGGCACGTTTTTTTTCTTCATCGTAAAGAAGAGAAACACTTATCAAAGAGAACAAAAATATAGAGATAAAGGTTTGGATCCCTTGTCCATCAAAAAGGATCACAAGGAGAAATGGTCAAAGGGAGGAGAAGATCAATTGAAGTATTGATCTCACAACAACATAAAGAAAGCATGGATCAAGGTTAGTGTTGCTTTCTTCTTCTCTAAGAAACTAATTAGGGTTTAAATCAAATCTAGATTATATTGGATAGATTTTATGAGTAATAGAAATCATTAAAGTGGTTTACACCATTATAAGCTAATATTCATATATAAGTATTTTTATTTTTTTATAATACTATACATAAATCGAAAACAACGTCCGAACCAATCCCATCTCTACAATAGTCAACTAATTACAATTTCATAATTTCACATTTAACTAAAAAAGAGTCATAAATATAACCTACAACCTAAATTATTAATTAAATTAATAAAAAGCCACACATATATTAACGTGTGTATATATAAATTTTGGGATTAATTTAACTAACCAAGAATCGAACTAGAAGCACAACAGAACCAATCCCTGCGCTTAAACCACTAGCCTACTTCATCCGGTGGTAATTTGTAGCTAGTTTCTAACCACTTATCATCTTGTGAATATATATATATATATATATAATACATTTAGAGTTACTTTATATCTTTTTAATATATTATACAGCAAAATATGGTCGTATGTATTTATCGTGGTTTGAATGTGTCAAATATGTTGATCTGTGTAATTATTTTCATAGTGAATGTTTTAGAATAGGTAAAAACGCTGAAAAATATACGAATTTAATTAAATCTGGAAGAAAAATACACGAATTTTTTTTTATCCCTAAAATATACACAAACTAATTTTGAAACCTATATTAATACACAGACTTTCACATTTCGTAATTTTTCATCCGCGATTAACAGCTCTGTAATATCGTTAACGGAATTTTAAAAACGTCGTTTACTATTAAAAACACATGGTTTTAAATCGATTAAAAACACTAATTTGTCCATTGGTTCAGAAACTCAATTTCCCCCAAATCAATTTTACAAACCCTAAATTCATAAGTAATGATGCAAAGTCAATACAGAAGTAGCTTGGAGTAATGGCTTCTAGGAATGTAAATCTCCATCATGTTTTATGGAGATCTATAAACGATAATTGAAACTTTTCAGATTAGCAAATAAGGAATTAGGCTTTTTATTTGCATATAATTCAGGAACGTGAAGGAAAAAAGGCTTTACTTGTTGAGAGCATTGGACCAGAGGAATGAGAGAAGAAGAGAGAGGATCGACCTTCTTGTCTCTCCATAGCATCACATCAGCAGCTTCAACAAATTACCCAACCAACACTTGGTGATTAGGTCACATAATCAATTAAATCTAGGGTTATAAAATTGATTTGGGAAAAATTGAGTTTCTGAACAAATGGACAAATTAGTCTTTTTAATTGACTTAAATCCATGTGTTTTAAGAGTAAATAACGTTTTTAAACTTATGTTTAAGGAGATAATAAACTGTTAATCACATTAGAAAAACTACGAGTATTAATATGGGTTTCAAAATTAGTTTGTATATATTTTTGGGATAAAAAAAAAGATTATGTATTTTTCATCCAGATATTTAATTAAGTTGGTGTATTTTTCAGGTTTTTCCCTTTAGAATATGCACCAATGAGACGTTATTGGTGATATCTTTAAAGGAAGGATAGAATCGGTTGTAGTCCATATATAATACAGTATGCACTACAGTATTAAGGGGTTATGGCTGGCAAATATCCTAAAAAAGGGAATAATAAAAGACTGTGTTATAGACTTATAATGCATGTATCTTAATTATTATTTAATCAAAATTATCACATATAATATTTAGAGTAAATTAATCTCATGCGTAGTATATAAGCACACACATATATATATAAATTAATCGTGGTTTGAATGTGTCAAATACGATAAACTTATGTGATTATTGTGATTTGTGAGTTTTTACAGTATGAGCTAACGAGGCGGCCGTATGGCTTATATTTTGAAGAGAAAAAAAGAATTATAAAAGACTTCGCTATAGTCCACATATCTTAAGTATTGTTGTCTCATCAATTGTCTAAGCGGGCTATGATAAGATAAGTTATTTTGAATATGATAACAGTTTGATAAAGATATATTTGAAACATTCAAGTTGGTTATAGTTCTTTTGTTATCAACTAAAATAAGCTTTGTTTAAAACACCGGTACTGCAAAAAATATGTCAGCGTTTCTATAGTACGTTGGTATTGTCTATTAGTAACATTGTTTTTCGATAGAATGCGTCCACACAGCTAGTACGTAGTCAATAATTTAATAATGAGAATATGAAATTTTCTTTGTTTTTTTTTTTTGTGTGGAATAATGAAATTTTCCTTGCTTTAATACGGTTTTGTTCTGTTTTCTGTTTCCCTTTTTTTTTTTAAAAAGTTACTATGTGTCAATGTCTAACAAATACTCCAACTCTTTTCTAATAAGTGGCATTTTATACTTATGCACATAGATTAAGAAATTATTAAATTTTGTTCCTTTTCCAAAATAAAACATATTTTATCATCATCTCTAACATAATTTAACCAATTAAAAAACAATCAACAGAATTGAAATAATCAAAACAACAAAAATATAATTAATTGATGCATTGGTTTGTGAAAACATCATTTATTTGTGAAAAAAAAAAATCTCTAAAAAGCCACTTATTTCCAAAGAGAATAAGAGAAATGCAGATATTTAATCAGAAAAGCGTGCATGAGTCAATGAATCAAATAAATGCATGACTTTAGTATGGTACCAATTTTTTTTTGGTTTTAATGTTAGTATGTACCAAATGATGTCTTAGGTCTTTTGAAGGTATAATCATGAAGACCAAATTATGATTTCTTACGTTTTTTTCAGCACCACAAATTCGAGATTTCGTCGTCCAAAGCCATTTTTTTTGTTTTTAGTAAGAAATATAAGTAGTTCCAAAGCCAATTTTGCTCGAAAGGATTTTTTTTCAGCACCACAAGTTGAGTATGCGTCGTCCAAAAATAATTTGCTAGAATGGAAGAATTTTTCTAGTGCAATCTCCGGCGATATACTGAAAGGTGTGATTTTTTTGTTTGTAATCTGAAAAATACCACAATAAGTCGGTGCTTTGTATTAACGTATGAATGCTGACGTAACAAGTAATAAGAAAAAAGTATATATTTTATTCATATTGTATATACGAGGTTTAATCCCTTATATATTAAAACAGAATGCACTGCTGAGGTGTCATCACCAGAACCATTCTCAGAAAGTTTTTAAATTAAGACACAGCTTACTATATAATTTACAAAGAATACCATTGGTTATTTTGTCTTTTTATTTATCTAGGAGTAAATGCTACCACATCCATAATATATTAACCATTAATATATTATTTCCTTTCCTTAATTGTTAAAATCATTATATTTCCCCTATCATCTTTTTCTTTTTACTTTATTTTAAAAAATAATGTGTATCATCTATATAAAAAAATAAGTAGAATAAAAATATATTTTTTTCTTTATATTTTATGATTTGAATTTTTAAAAACAAAATAAATTACGAGAACTGTTAAAATTCTACATTGGATATGTTGTTGAGTGATGGTTAAAAAATCTATTACAAAAAAATATATATTATATGCAATCATATGAGAATAAAACCTCATTTAGTAGGCATCAAAATGTAAAAGTTTTTCTAAACTTTATTAGATTTAATATAGTTTTTCAGTTAGACTATATGATTAGAACGAATAAATAAATATTTTAATTTGAACTGAATTGTAAAATATTTTATAATAGATCAAAATTTTGAATATTCTAATTTTTATTTTTAGAAAAATGTAATATTTAAACCTGATCAAAAAGTTAAAATATTAGTACGTTAATATATTTTAATATTATTATAATTCTATCAAGATCTTTGTAATGTACAAAATTTAAAAATTTATAATATAATATTTAATATATATATAAGTAATCAATAATATAGAAATTAAGAAATGTATATTTTATCTGAAACGTATTTTTTTAAAACTTAAGTAATCATACCTAAAACTTCTTATCTTATGAAATAAATACATGAAGTATAATTTTTTAAAAATAATAAAGTTTTGTTTTCAATTTTTTCTTTGAAATATATTATTATATTATAGTCATTTGAGTTATATATCTTGCTTAGATCTATTAAATATTTATGTATGCGATCAAAGTTTTAATTTGTTTATCTTTTTAAAAAATAGTTTAAAATGCTTACTTTCAACAATATAAATGAAGACATAATCAAACCAAGGTAAAAAATTTGTCTCATAAAATTTTGAAATAGTTAAATAGTTATTTTTTAATAAGGAATATATTCAATTCAGTTCTATCATATTAATTATTTTTAAAATCATTATATTTCTCCTATCATCTTTTTTTAACTTTATTTTTAAAAATAACGTGTATCATCTATATAAAAAAAAATAAGTAGAATAAAAATATTTTTTTTCTTTATATTTTATGATTTGAATTTAAAAAAAAAAAAAAATACGAGAACTGTTAAAATTCCACATTGGATATGTTGTTGAGTGATGGTTAAAAAATCTATTATAAAAAATTATATATTATATGCAACCATATGAGAATAAAACATCATTTAGTAAGCATCTAAATGTAAAAATTCTAAATTTTATTCGATTTAATATAGTTTTTCAGTTAGACTATATGATTAGAACGAATAAATAAATATTTTAATTTGATCATAATTGTAAAATATTTTATATTAGACCAAAATTTTGAATATTCTAATTTTTATTTTTAGAAAAATGTAATATTTTAACCTGATCAAAAAGTTAAAATATTAGTATATTAATATATTTTAATATTATTATAATTCTACCAAGATCTTTGAAAAGTACAAAATTTAAAGATGTATAATATAATATTTAATATTAATAAGTAATCAATAATATAAAACTTAAGAAATATATATTTTATCTTATGAAATGTATTTTTTGAACTATCTTATTATATTGTAGTCATTTGAGTTTTATGTATCTTGCTTAGATCTATTAAATATTTATGTATGCGGTCAAAGTTTTAATTTGTTTACCTTTTTAAAAAATAATTTAAAATGTTTAATTTCAACACTCTAAATGAAGGTATAATCAAACCAAGAAAAATTTCGTTGTATAAAATTTCGAAATAGTTAAATAGTCATTTTAAAAGAAATATATAAATTTAAAAACTACCCGTGCAGGGCGCGGGTCCAACCCTAGTGTATTAATTATTAATGAAAACAAATACATGCGTCAACCTATCAGTGATAGTGCTTACGTAGCAAATGATGGGGATAATATTTTACTTTCACTTAGTAGAATTTCGTTTATATATATTATTATGCATGCATGCATCCATTTGCACGTTTTAAATATGGTTTTCATCGATTATACAGACATTATTAAGATAGGATGACGTGTTTATATTTGTTACAATAATATAATCAAACATGTTTTATTCATTATTTATATCTTCTTCTTCTTCTCCTTTTCTGGTCATCGTTGTGGGAGCTCCTCTTGGTATTTATTTTCCGGTGGTTGTCTCTGTAGCATCCCATGCTCGTGATGCTGTAGAATTCCAAAATCCATATATAATTAAGACAAAGGTACTGTTTATCCGATCGGACACTTTTTGTATATATTTCCGTTGTGGAAGTTTTTGAGTTGTAAACAAAGAGAAGTAAATAAGAGAATATTTAAAAGTTAAAACAGACGAACGAACCTGCACGAGAGAGACCGCAATTGTAGTCAGCTCCAACGTGCCAAGAGTAGTAACCAAGCAGACCTTTGTGCTTAGCGTATTTGACTTTGTGCACGACAGTCTGATTGTCATCGTACCCGATCCATATTGGTCCGGCATAGCAATAGTCTCCGGTCACCATCTGGTTATGCGTCACGGCGGCTCCGTTATCCACTATATAGTTCCTCACCTGATTATAGTTGATAGAGCCGTCGGATGATAATGCTGCTCCGGTGGTGGGTGCATCATAACCATTTTCGTCTACATCTTGGAGACTCCAGGCCCAGCCAACGTATGGGAATCCCAAGACTGCTTTCTTCCCTGGAAGTCCGGCCTCAATCCACTTCTTCAAACCCCCGTCGGCGCTTGGACCTATATATCAACCAAATTATATTCAATGATAATACAAAAAACTTTGTTCTCTATCAATTCTTTTCTTTATTTGGAACGTAGGGAAAAATACTAAATTGTATGTTTTTATTTGTTACATTTTATACCTGGTGGCTTTGAATGATCAAAGAGAGCGGCGGTCGGACCGGTCACTGGGGACCAACCCGGTCCGTAAAAATCATAGGCTATAAGATTAACCCAGTCCAAGTTGTCGACAATTTCTTTAACCGGGTAGGAAGCCGAATTGTAATCCGAGGAGTAGTAAACCGCAGCCGTCAACAGTAAAGGCAGCCTGTCGGTTAGGTCGGACTCCTTCTTAATCGCCTCGCGCCATTCTTGCACAAGTTTCCCGAAGTTGGTCATCTCGACATCGTTGCTCGGATACTCCCAAGCTAAATCAAGGCCGTGGAATCCACCTTTCCTAGCGATTTCGATCGAAGAATCGATGAACGCTTTCCTAGAGGTCTGGTAACTTGCCATGGCCGCAAACGCGGATTTGTCTGCGTTTTTACCGCCGATCGACAAGAGGGTTTGGACTTGACTGTTTTTCTGCTTGACGGTGTAAGTGAAGGTGGAGAATATGTAGTCGTGCTCGGAGGAGACAACGACTTTGTGGGTATGAGGGTCGAGATCGGCGAAGGCGCAGAAAAGGTGAGTGAAGAGAGTTGAGTCAATCAGCACGGCCGAGGTTAGTGGTGGGCATGCAGTGGAGTCGCCGATGAATGGAGATTCACCATCGGGAAACCAGTAGGAAGCTTTGACGATGGGGGAGTATCGGAGAATCTGAGAATCTGTCATTTTTTTAGACTCTTTAGCAAAATGCTCTTTCTGTGTTTCTCTCTTATTTGTGTTTTGTAGTGATACAAACCAAGAGGGTGGTTCTCTTCTCTATTTATAGGGTTTTGTCAAGAGGCCTTTCAAATTTAAAAGGAGAAAAAAACAAAAAGAGACAAAATCAACTTTAAACTTCGAAAGCAATGATATTAAAAAAATAAGACTCGGAGAGCCAAAAGTCTGCTAAACTATAGCTTTTTTACTTAGATGATGAGAAACCAACAGCATTAACGTACCATTAGAGCATTCGTATGGTCAGCCGATGGTGGAGCTTCTCAAAAAAAATTATTAATAAAAAAATCTATTTTTGTTAAAAAAAAAAGAATTGACGAATCAAATAGGGATAGGTGTCGAACTTCTCTCTCAACGATAAGTTGAGCTGTTATACGAGAGATCCGGTTCAGCAAAAGCTCATGCCACCTCATTTCCCTTTTTCGTTTTTTATTTTTCTTTACTTCCAAATCAGCATAAAACCTCCAATAAATGTGCGATGAGGATGCCCTTAGAATGTCTTAGATAGCAAGTTTACAGAGAGAAAACTATAACAAGATCATCAATTAAGCTAATATTAATATCTAATTTCTAATTATTTTTAATAATGCTATACTTTAATAGGAAACTACGTCCGAAGACTCCGAACAAATACCATCTCTATAATAGTCAACAAGTATTATTACAACTAGACTAATGCCCGCACATACGCGCGGCTGTTATAATTTTTTTTAAAAATAATGAAAAACAATTATAAATTTGTGATTAATATTATAAACTTTAACCCAAATGACACCGGTATTTTAATTTCAACTTGCTAGATTAACGACTGATTTCAAATAAATATTTTTGCATCATACCCTCAACTCTTTTTGCTTACTTGCCGCCACATGGAACAGACTTTGCTTCCCACCCATGGCTCTTCACTGAATCCGTTTCTCCGTATATTAAGAGATTTAGATATTTAATAATTACTCAAGATGGAAGTCAAATGATAATATAGTGTTTTAATTACAATAAATAAAAATGTTCAACATATAAATAAGATTTAAAATTGTCAATTGGAGGGAATATGAAAAGTTAGGTCATGTGTCAATCACAGAAATGTCCATGTGTTGCATAAATGGAGAGGGTTGGTCTATTTTCATATATATGACTAGAAGATGGACCGCGCTACGCGCGGATTATTTTTATATACTTTGTTTATTTATTTTGGAAAAAATGAAAAATATTTCTATTATTAAGGTGAATAACTATTCTTATTTCACCTATTATTTGAAAATTATTTTTCGAGTCTATTATTTTAATTTTAGCTTAATTGAAATTTTAATATTACTGTGAATGTTAGAAATAGTGTAGGTTTTGTTAATTTTTTTTTCAACTTTAATTTTCTGGTAAAATATTTAGCCAACAATTCTGTTTGCTTTGAACAATAAACCAAATTCTAGGTTGTTTTAACGAATGTTTCTGTTAAAAAAAACATTTGATATTCAATTTGAATTTGTGGAGTTAGGCATACCATTATCAGGTTTTGGAGTTCTTAACTTTCTATAGTAACTTGCTTCACCAATTGAATGCATTATAACCGAGTAGCAAAAATTTACTCGTATTTCATGTATAACATAGAAAGATCCCATCAGTTTTGATATAGAGATTTAAAAAAAAAAACTTCATAGAAATGATTTTATTGCTTAAGGAACTGTCATTTTGAGTAGCTCTAAACCAGGTTTACAATATTTTAGGTGGCTAATTTTGAACCCCGATTCTTCAAGGAGGAGCCATGTTCTTATATACCTCTTTACCTTTTTAAATAGAATGACTCAGTTCATGTATAATATAGTCTCATCTTTTTCTTAGTGACATGTGTTAAGCTCTATATAGCTTTCTTGAATCTCTTTTTAGAATCATCAAACAACTGCTAGTTCACACAAATATTGTGAAAATCAGCTTCTCAGAGTTAATTGTGACATGGTCAAAGTAAAAATTACTTTGCTACCTGCCAATTTAAATCAGCCTCTAGGATGAGGCACTCACGCATAAATATCTTTGTAGATTGTATATAAATCTTTCCGACATATCAGTTTGACAGTAAATAAGATAGAAGAACGTCGTTGAGCTACATAGATCTTGTCTCATGTGTTTCAATTACGGAAATGAACACATGGAAAAAATCTAATCTATTATTTTATCAAATTAGAAAAATCAAAGAACTATGGAGTTTGCATTTTACTTGTTGTTGATCATGAATATCAGTGAACATTAGAAAACACCAACACCTCTGTAGATTTGGATAACAAATTACCACCAATATACTTAAAACTGAATTAACAATTATGCTCATTTCCTTTTGTAAAAACTGCAAGTCGATTTGAAAATCAATAAAGCAAAAGATAGTGATCTCAAAACATGAAGACATTACTCTCTTCTATGTCTTCTTCTCTATCAAAGGCAATGTCCCTTTCTTGGCTCTACTCCTCCATTGACTCTGCTGTAACATTATTTTCTGTGTAACCACAAATTTCACGTATACTTTCAAGAACGCAATTGAGATTTATATGAAAGCATTTCACGTAATGCTGGATATTTAAGACTGAAACTCAAATACATAATCCACACCATTATTAAAGTAATGATACTCCAAAAAAAATATATATATATATATATATATGCTTATGCAATTAAATAATCACTGATTCCTTTTAACTTGAACGAAGCTTGTTTAGCCATGTGTAAAAATAAAGTTGGCAAGATATGTGACACACAATTTTGCAATTAAGATTCAAACTTCTGTTTTTTTTTTTGGAATAAAAATATTGTAAGTACATAATTTAGAGCGATGAGAAAGTGGGAATCACCTTTCACCAGATTCTCTCACCGGAATCTCTTCATGGTCGAGCTACATGACAGGGCTAGGTAGTGGCTTCTTAAGAGATTTATCTACCAGACTACCACTGCTTTTAGTTTAGAGGCAATGGTAGTTAAATGCATAACATAATTTGAATAAATTGATGGTGAAACCATTAAGCAAAACAAAAAACGCTGTAAAAAAACAAAATAGAAACCCACCAAACATAGAGAGAGAAAATAAAATCTAGGTGTGGAAAAGAAGGTTGGAAATACCGTCTGATGATAAGTACTTGATCTTGGAGGATATCAATCTCTTGATCCTCAGTATGGCTAGATTAACCCAACGTCTTCTCCATATCTTCTTATTCGAATAGTAGAGCAGAACAGAGGTCATAATCTGTAAAAACAAAGATGGATTACTTAGAATATTTTTAGTCAATCCAATAGAAGCAAAGACCAAAAACAAAAACAATCTGGTGATGTTCCTTCCCAATGGTCTCGTAAACTCACCATGCGAGCAATATCAATCCCTTCCTGAGATTTCTGGTTAAGAGTTTTTAGGTTTTTAAAATCATTTCTGTTTATCCTTGGTTGAAGGTTTTTTACTATCTAATAACTCAGAGAATGTTAAGAGCAGCAGAGATCAGCTTTTGTTCAATACAATTAATCATATAAATTTTTGTATGTCATTTTAGCATTAGTACAAACAAATTCAAAGAACAGACATATATGCATTCGACAGTTTTCATGTTTAAAACTAAAGGATCGAGGGAGTATCATTTAAAAATCTAGAAGTAAATGAATTTAAAAACATCAGATACGAAAACAACGAACGAAGAAAAAAAAAGATAACATGTTCATAGGACACTCAACGCTCTCATACTCTCTCTATATATCTCTATATATATCCCTCTTTATTCTAATGTTCGCCTTTGCATTTTTGACACATTCTTCCAAACGTTAATGTGACACTTTACTTAACGTCCTAATAACATTTTATAGCTTCTCCAGCGATTGCTGTCTCCATAGATATTATCTTAGTTAAGAGATTACTGGAGTTGTGTGCCCATTTTCAGGCTTGTCATTGCTGAATCTCTTTAAAGTTTACATCCGATCTTGCTCTGTTGCTCATGTACGTCAAACGTTGAACCGCGGTGTATCTGTAGATATGAGACAACTAATGGATACTTAATCCGTATCTGCAAACCTTGTTTCTTAATTCACTTTGTAACATTGTGAATTTGTGATGATAAATTATAACACCTTGGAAGGAGGTGCGGCCGTTCAAAAACCCAAAATTGGTGTAAAGCACAAGGCTTTCTCACGTACCCTCTCTTTGAAGAGCTTATGAAGAATGCTTAGTGATGTCTCTGTATTTTACATCATTTAGGAACATTATTCCATCAAGTTTCACTCTCTTTTTAGCTCTTTTCCTTAGCATTTTAGCATAGATCTCATGCATTGTACAAACTATTGTCATTTAGGACTTGCATTGCATTAGTGTGCATTTGGAGTTGCATTCAGGTGTTTTGGAGCACAAAAGGAGAGGAAATGGATCAAAGAACACAGAGGAGTGGAGACTGGAGCTCAAACGGGATCCCAAACAGGTTTAGAACCTGTTTGGCGAAGGAAGCTGAGCATTGACCAAATGAAGACGAGTTGACCCGCCTTAAATCAAGCTAAAACGCCGAGTTTGGAGCTGTGTGAGCCTGGGAAGGAAGAAAAGTCAGATTAAATGAGTTGACTAAGGGTTTCCCCTTGTACTCAACTATAAAAGCACTTAAACCTATTTTCATGAGAGCTTATCTTGTAATTTTCTTTACCAAGAACACCAAAACCTTTGTCTTAGTTCTAAGAATCGATTTTGCAGATCTGTTTACTGTTCTTAATAAAGTTTAGTTCTTTAATCTCTATTTAGATAATCTCTCTTGCTCTCTCTCTCTCTATCCACGATTTGGGCACTTTCCTCTCTAGGAATTTTGTGTTCATATTATGAAGAGTGAGTAGAGCTTCTTGGGTCTTTTGGGATGAGGTAGAATAGGAGTAATTAGGGATAGATTTAGAATCTAGGCGTGTTCAATCCTCCCTAGAGTCCTTCCTTGCTGGGCGAGTTTCATGCTTGACCCTTTTTGGCCATTTTGGTCTCGATCAAAGGCACCTCCTACACCGAAAGTGGCTGGAGGTTGTCGGACCGACCAGACAAGGAAACGGACCCATTCCTACACACGGAAGTGGATGTCTGGAGGGTTCGTTGGGTTAGGAGAGTTGGCGCTTATTGCAGACCGGTTTTAGAATCCACTATCCGAAAGATAGATCCTTTGGATTCAAAGCCGGTTTTGTGATTCTCACCACGGAAGTGGGTGAATCTCGCTGTTGGAACTCTCTCCCTAGGACTCAGTAGCTTTTGAACATTTCTAGATTTCTTCATCGTTCCTTAAGAGCTCGTTTTCGATAACCTCATCCCAAGGCCTCTCCTTTATTATCCAAGTTCACGTATTTAATTTTAGTTTGATATTTATTGCATATTGTCTCCTGAAATTGCATTCTCTTTAATTTGCATTTAAAGTTTTTATTTCGTTTAAGTTTTAGTCTTTGCTAATTGCTACATTTCAAATCTTTATGCTCTTGACTTGTCTATAATTTTGCATTCGATTTTGTCTCAAAAACCACTCCATGGATTGACATCTTTTATACCACGATGATATGAGTGGGTAATTGAAACACCACGTAAAAATCTTGTTTCAATTTGGCGCCGTTGCCATTTGGAGTGCCAAGTTTGAGCAATTTTGATTTCGATTATTATCAAGATCAAGTTTTTATTTTCATTTACATAGTCTGTTTCATACTTGTCATTTGGGAGCTGCTTTTCTCTTTTGCAGGTTTATCTCAACGTGTCTGCTTGTTTGTTGTCTGGGATTTGCCTTCTTTCTTTTGCAGGTTTATGCAAACTCGATCACGTGGGGCTCACAATTTGCTTGACACAAGTGATCTTGCTCGAGCAGAACGAGCTAAGCGAGAACGGCAAGCACAACTCAGAGCAGAACAGCAGCTAGCGGCTGAGCAACAGGCTTTTCCGACCGACCAGCACTTTGACGATATGGCCGACCCACCAGGGGTACACGCACCGCCTCAGGCGGCACATCAGGCCGCAAACCAGCAGGCCGCAAACCAGCAGGCCGGAGCGCATCCCGTTCATCCTCCGCGTGTTGCTCGATAAATCGGGGCTGGCGATACTCCGAATTCTCACCTTAACCGCCACGGAATTACCCCACCACCAGTCCCCAATAACAACTTTGAAATCAAGACCAGCTTGATCTCTTTGGTGGAGAATTCACAATTTCACGGAATGCGGGATGAGGATCCGTTGAAGCACCTTGACAAGTTCGACCGACTCTGTTCCTTGCAGAAAATAAATGGCGTTTCCGAAGATGGCTTCAAGTTACGGCTTTTCCCTTTCTCTTTGGGCGGCAAAGCACTAGCTTGGGAGACATCATTACCTGAGGGTTCGGTCACTACTTGGGACCAATGCAAGCGGGCATTTCTGGCTAAGTTCTTTCCGACATCACGAACTGCCAAGCTGAGGAACGAAATCTCCGGTTTCACGCAGCTTAACAGCGAGACTTTCAGCGAGGCATATGAGCGTTTCAAAGGATACCAAATGCAATGTCCTCACCACGGTTTTTCCAAGGAGAATTTGCTGAGCACTCTATACCGCGGAGTTTTACCGAAGTACCGTATGTTGTTGGACACAGCTAGCAACGGTTACTTCATGGGTCAAGATGTTGATGACGGATTGCTTTTGGTTGAGAACATCGCTACTAGTGATGGCAATTACAATGAGGAATATGACCGATCTGATAGAGGCAGTTCACTTAGCGAAGAGAAGCTCAAGAAAGAGATAAAGACACTCAACGATAAGTTTGACAAGATGATCAGCGGTCAGCAGAAGCATGTGCATTTTGTTTGTGAGGATGATGTGGTCGAAGAGGAGGAGGAAACTCAGGTTGAGGAAGTGAGCTACATCAACAATCAAGGCGGTTACCAACGGGGGTTCATCAACTACAAGAACAACCCCAACCTTTCCTACCGTTCTACCAACGTTGAGAATCCTCAAGACCAAGTCTACCCTCCACAACCAAACCAGCAGCAAAGCGGACAACAAAGCGGACAACAAAGTGGACAGCAAGTGGTTTATTACAAGAAAGGTTTTCCCCCTAAGACTTTTGGTACACCACAACAAGTTTCTACTCAAGGTCAGGCCGGCAGCAGTTCTAGTCAGGATTCGGATATGAAGAGTATGCTGCAACAGATTCTCCAAGGACAGGTTACGGGAGCGAGTGACCTCCACATAAAGTTGGCTGAGATCCACAACAAAGTCGACAGTTCACACCATGAGCTCACCAGGAAAATCGAGGAACTAAACTCCAAGGTTCAGTACTTGGAGTCTCATCACAGCAGCAGCTCGAAGGGAACGCTGCCCGGAAAACCGATCCCCAACCCGAAAGAATACGCGAAAGCTATCACTCTTCGCAGTGGCCGCAATCTCCCGCCGCGTACCGCTCCGGTGAGTCACAACGAGGACGTTGTAATTCAAGTGGAGGAGGATTTAGTTGAGGGCGATGCTGAAGTTCCAGCTGAGAATGAGTCGGAAGCTAGAAAGACAAGAGAGACATCCAGAAACGGCAACCATGAGGACAAGAAGAGGACGGAAACTCCTTTTGTCCCTCCGCCTTACAAACCTCCGATGCCGTTTCCGGGTCGGTTCAAGAAACAGCTGATAGCCAAGTATAAGGGACTCTTTGACAAGGTTATGGATGAGATTGAAGTTAAATTGCCAATTCTGGACGCCCTAATGTTGATACCGCCATACCAGAAATTTCTCAAAGACGCTATCTTAGAGAGGACCAAAGAGGTTCAAGGCATGGTAGTGCTATCTCAGGAGTGTAGTGCCATAATCCAAAGTAGAGTGGTCACTAAGAAGCTAGGCGATCCAGGGAGCTTCACTTTACCTTGCTCTCTAGGCCCACTATCTTTCAGAAACAGCTTATGCGACTTGGGAGCGAGCGTTAGTATCATGCCTTTGACCGTAGCTAAGCAACTTGGTTTCAGCGACTACAAGCGGTGTAACTTCTCCCTAGTGCTGGCTGACCGTTCCATAAGACTACCAAAGGGAATGCTTGATGATATGCCACTCAAAGTAGGCAATGTAGTAGTGCCCACGGATTTCATAGTGTTGGAAATGGATGAGGAACCCAAGGATCCCTTGATCTTGGGAAGGCCATTCTTGGCAACTGCTGGAGCTATTATTGATGTGAAGCATGGGAAAATAGAGTTGAATCTGGGCAAGGACTGTAGGATGGTCTTCGATATCAATGACGTGATGAAGCAGCCAACCATAAGTGGCCAGACATTCTACATAGAAACTTTGGATCAACTTGCCGACGAGTACTTAGAGGAGTTAGCGGTTGAGGATAAGTTGCATGTTGCTCTCACAAAGGATAATGATGAGTTTGGAAGTCTACAGGCCGAGAGTTTGGGTTACGCGTGGCTGATCGACTCACACGGAGCTTTAGACGGAGAGGTAGGCTTTGAGAAGCTTACCGAAGCAGAGTCGGCGGATAAACAGGATGCCAAACAGGTTTCCAACTTGTTTGCACTCGAGAAGGATCCGAGTGAAGAAGTTTTGCCGAAACAGATCGCCGAAGATGACTGGTCTGAGCTTAAAGCTCCCAAAGTCGAGCTCAAACCTCTCCCCGAGGGGCTCAGGTACGCGTTCCTAGGTCTTAACTCCACTTATCCCGTCATAGTAAATGCTGCATTAACCCCTCATGAACTAGATACCCTTCTTGCTGAGTTGCGAAAGTATAGGAGAGCTCTTGGTTATTCGCTAGATGATATCAAGGGTATCTCCCCTACTCTTTGCACTTACAGAATTCATCTTGAGAACGAATCGAAGGGATCAATTGAGCACCAACGTAGGTTGAACCCAAAGTTAAAAGAAGTGGTTAAGAAAGAGGTTTTAAAGCTTCTTGATGCTGGGATTATTTACCCGATTTCGGACAGTACATGGGTTTCACCTGTACATTGTGTCCCGAAAAAGGGTGGTATCACAGTCGTCAAGAACGAAAATAATGAGCTGATCCCTTCTAGGGTAATAGTTGGACATAGGATGTGCATTGACTATAGGAAGCTTAATGCTGCATCTAGGAAAGACCATTTCCCCTTGCCATTTATCGACCAGATGCTTGAACGTCTAGCTTGTCATCCGTTTTATTGTTTCTTGGACGGGTACAGTGGTTTTTTCCAGATCCCTATCCACCCGGATGATCAGGAGAAAACCACTTTTACTTGTCCTTATGGAACTTTTGCATATAGGCGCATGCCCTTCGGTTTATGTAACGCACCCGCCACTTTCCAACGTTGCATGACTTCCATATTCTCGGATTTGATAGAGGAAACGGTCGAAGTCTTTATGGATGACTTTTCCGTATATGGCTCGTCCTTTTCCTCGTGTTTGTCTAATTTGTGCAGGGTATTGGAAAGATGCGAGGCGACAAATCTTGTGCTGAATTGGGAGAAGTGTAACTTCATGGTGCGAGAGGGCAAAGTGTTGGGGCACAAGATTTCCGAGAGAGGCATTGAGGTGGACAAAGCCAAAATTGAGGTGATGCTTCAGTTGGGGGAGCCGAAATCAGTAAAGGATATTAGGAGCTTTTTGGGACATGCGGGTTTCTACAGACGGTTCATTAAAGACTTTTCGAAGATTTCTAGGCCACTCACTAGACTTCTGTGCAAAGAGAAGGACTTTGAGTTCGATGGAGAGTGTCGCGAAGCCTTCTTAGAGATCAAAGCCGCTCTTTGTAGCGCACCAATTGTCCAAGCTCCGAACTGGGAGCTACCTTTCGAGATTATGTGTGATGCATCAGACTTTGCGGTTGGGGCTGTTTTGGGACAGCGAGTTGACAAGAGGCTGAACGTCATCTATTACGCGAGTAGGACGCTCGATGAGGCGCAAACTCGCTATGCTACCACGGAGAAGGAGCTTTTAGCCGTTGTGTTCGCTATGGATAAATTCAGGAGCTATGTCGTGGGATCCAAGGTGGTGGTTCACACGGATCACGCAGCACTAAAGTACCTTTATACGAAGAAGGACGCCAAGCCGAGGCTTCTACGCTGGATACTCCTTTTGCAGGAATTTGATCTTGAGATTGTTGATAAAAAGGGAGCCGAAAACAGTGTGGCTGATCATCTCTCTAGGCTGAGAATAGATGAAGACTTGCCGATCAATGACTCCCTACCGGAAGAGCAGCTGATGGCTCTAGGAGTATTGCGGGACGGTTTTGTGCTGAAAGAGAAGCTAGAGGAGGTTCACGCCTTAGATGATGAAAAGGCGCCTTGGTATGCTGATTTTGTGAATTACTTGGTTAGTGGGAAGATCCCTAACGACATAAGTGGGTATCAAAAGAAGAAGTTCTTTAGGGATGTGAACCACTTCTATTGGGATGAGCCTTACTTGTTTAAGAGAGGCAATGACGGTTTGTTTAGGAGATGCGTTGCCGAGGCTGAGGTTGAAGAGATATTGTACCATTGCCATGGGTCAAGCTACGGTGGGCATTTTGTTACCTTCAAAACAGCGTCAAAGGTTCTCCAAACCGGGTATTGGTGGCCAAGTTTGTTCAAGGATTCCCAAGCATATGTGGACAAATGCGATGCATGCCAAAGGGCTGGAAACATCTCAGCTAGGAATGAGATGCCCCAAAACCCTATCTTAGAGGTTGAGTTATTTGATGTGTGGGGCATAGACTTTGTAGGAACGTTTAACCCTCCTTCTCATGGAAACTCCTACATACTAGTGGCAGTTGACTATGTCTCCAAATGGGTTGAGGCGATTGCAGCTCCTACGAACGATGCTAAGGTGGTGTTGAAACTGTTTAACACAATCATTTTCCCAAGGTTTGGTGTGCCGAGATGCGTGATAAGCGATGGAGGATCACACTTTGTGAACAAAGTCTTTGAAAACCTTTTGAAGAAGTATGGAGTAAAGCACAAAGTGGCCACTCCTTACCATCCCCAAACCAGCGGTCAAGTAGAAGTCTCCAACAAGCAGATCAAAGCCATCCTCCACAAGACCGTTAGTTCGTCTAGGAGAGATTGGGCGACGAAGCTGAACGATGCTTTATGGGCCTACCGGACCGCCTACAAAACGCCGATTGGGAGGACACCTTATTCTCTTGTCTATGGGAAATCTTGTCACTTTCCGGTTGAGTTGGAGTACAAGACTCAGTGGGCAATCAAGATGCTGAACATGGACCTCAAAACTGCCCAAGAGAAGAGGGAAATGGACCTGCACGAGTTGGAAGAGATCCGCCTCAACGCTTATGAAAGCTCCAAGATCTACAAAGAGCGGACAAAGGCATTCCATGACAAGAGGATTAAGTCCAAGGAGTTCAAGGCTGGTGACCAAGTTCTGCTGTATAACTCACGCCTAAAACTCTTCCCGGGGAAGCTCAAGTCGCGCTGGTCAGGCCCGTTCACAGTTAAAGAAGTGTTGCCATATGGTGCTGTCACGTTGATCAACAAAACGGGAGGAGACTTCACTGTGAATGGACAAAGAGTCAAGCCTTACATGGCGAATCTGGTGATTGGAGAGGGGAGTTCAGTCTCTCTCCATGACGCTGATGCAGCCTGAAAGGGATGAAGGTCGAGCTTGTGACCTTAAATAAGCCCACTTGGGAGGGAATCCCATGACTATCCTTTTGTATATATTGCCTTTTATTTGATCTTTGTATGTTTTTGCATTTTATTTCTACTAAGTATGATCAGGTTTGGGAAACTAATATAGCTGGGGGAATGGAGAACCACCATTGAGCAGAAAGTTATCGAGATTCAGCCCAAAATCACCAAGGTTGAGAAATCACCGCAAACGGGTTGTCAAACGGGTTTCCTCCTTTGGATCAACCCGTTTCGGCAACCCGCCCAGGTAAGTCAACTTTTTCTTTTGACTTTTTCTGAGAAAACCCTTCCTCCTTCCTTTCAACTTAAAAATCCCGCACTTCTTCTCTTTTCAAGCCGTTTTTCTTCCTCTCTAAAGAAAAAAATCCGATCCCTCTTGTTTTCCAACCAAAATTCGAATTTCAAAATCCCTCTCACTCTAAATCCACCGATTTTGAGACCGTAAGTCTTTGTTTAGCTAAACTCGCCCGTCGATTCAAGGTAATCCATCCCTTTCGAAATTCGATTCTCGCGATAAGCCTCTCCAATGGGGTTTCACTTGAGGATTGGAAGATTGTGCTTTTCATCATCTAATTTGCCTTGATTTCAACTAAGGTTGCGGATTTAATCGGTGCATGCTAGTCATATCCAGTTTGAATGATCGAATTTCTCGGCTTAGTGTTTTTCAATTAATTCAAACTAACGCCTCACCTCATCCTAGAATTCGATCTGATTAGTGTAGGCTTAGTGTTTCAAGCTTTTCCTCTTGATTTAGCTATTATCGGTTTGGATGTTGAGAGAGTTGAATAGATTTTAGCTTATTTTGTAAATTTCGAAATTTCACTTTCAGGGAGATTGGAGTTTTTCTGAAAATTTCCTCTCTCGACTGTTTTGCGCAATTTGTAGCTTGGTCTAAACTCTTCTTAAACGATTTTGTCGCAACAGGTACAATGGTTCACGCAACACGATCCGGGAGGAAAATCCCCAACGAGGACGAAGCCGAGAGGGCTCGACGGGAAAAGAGAGAGGGAAAGAAGATTGCGGTTGAGAAAAAAGGGAAGGTTTCAAAGAGGAAAGCTGAGGGTCCAGCGGAAGCCACCGAGGGAAATGAGAGGGCTATCACGAAGCCGTATAATAATCAGGACAGGCTTGACATTCTGAAGATGATGAAGTTTCTGCCAATGCGATTCCCTCACGAGGCGACAATGAGAGAGCTGGGTATATTTGACGATGTGCAGACACTTTTTAAAGGGATGGAGATGCAGCATTTCATGGCTTTGGCTCCGCCGGCCTATTACGACCCCACACTCCATTTCCTCGCCACGCTGAAAGTGATAAGGTACCCCGAACTAGCAGAGGAGATAGCGTCAGATGGCCCTGGTTATATAACGTTTGCCTTAGCTCACCAAGCTTTCCGAATGAGCATCAAGAGGATAGAGGAATTGTATGGTTTTGGTGTCGGAATCGGGCTTGGTACCAAGATGCGGTTTGAGAAGGGTGAACTAGCAAGGTTATGGGAGACAATCAGCTCCAGCAAGTATGAAGTCTCCTCAGCTAGGGGAGGCCATATCAGGAACCCGGCCATTCGCTATGCCCACAAGGCAATTGCCCACACAATGTTTGCTAGGCACGAGTGTGCTAATGTCCGCACAGGAGAGTTGGAGATGTTAGACATTGCCCTGGTAGATGAGCTGCAGACCTTTGAAGATGGAACAGAGTTGGTAGGAGACACATCATGTGATACAAGCATGGCCATGGTATTGCTAGACTCATTCCGACAATGTATGAAGAATGCCATTGTGTCTTACGAGCAAGGAAAAATCAGAAGTTCCTACATCGGTCTAGGGAGCTTGGTCACGCCAATCCTGCTTGCAAGCGGTTTCCCTTTGCCAGAACCATCAGACCAGCCGGAGTGGATGGACATCGCATATCTGAACAAGAGCTGGTTCCTTCGGGGGAAGTCCCAGGAGAAGCACATCTACCGTTTTATCCACCAGGACTTCGGGGCTTTGAAGGTGCTCCTGCCCAACACATACCAGACGTCCTTTGAGGTGCGAGATAATATCATCTTCATGGTGGAAGCAGACGAGCTTTACATGGACGGTGGAGACGCCACGATGATGGAGGAAGGTGGACCATCGGAAGAACACCCTCTCGGAGACAGGCGCTTCCAATTTTACCCTTTCGATGCCTCTACATGCGGCCTCTCTGTGAAGAAAGCCCACACACACATCCGACTTCTCCAAGAATGGTGCAAGTGGCAAGACAAGACCATCAAAAAGCTTGTCAAGTCGGTCAGGAAGCTGAAAGAAAAAGCGAAGAGAAAGCCTTCCACGCGCTCCCATGCTCCAGAACAAGCCGCTCAGTCACTCTCCAGCGAGGGAACATCTTCCTCATCCTCCTTTCGCCAATAAGAGGTACAACTCCAATTCCATTGTGTATACCGTTTTCTTTTGTTTTTCATAAGCATTTCATATTTGTTTTTGTTCAATTGATCTCTCTTTCAAGCTTCTATTTGCACAAGGGACCGTGCAATTTAAGTTTGGGGGAGGGGTCAATAGCATTTGACCATGTGTTTTGTTTTCTTATTTTCGATTTTCTCATCTTGAGTCTCATAGCATTTGATTTTGCATTTCATTTATGGCATAGAAAAACCAAAAAAATCGAAAAATTTCAAAAATTTGCATAACACAAAAAGAAGCATCATTGGCATTCTCTTTTTAGGATAGAGTCTAGTTGCATTGTGCATTTGCATAGGAGACAGTGATAGTACCATCCTTGTTTGAGAAATGCTTTTTGACATCACTTCAATGCTCCAGTTGGAAGTTATTTGATGCATTCAGGTTTAGTTTGAGCTTAAAAGAACTCCATATTTGAGGACTCGCATCTCGGCATTCATTCTTGACTGGATCATTGCTTTGAATTGAAACTTCACCTAGACTATTTGGACTTAATTTGATCATCTAATTATCATACTCTTGCATTGAAATTCTTGCTCATGGATTTTGACTCTCTTGGACAATCTTTCTCTTGCATTTATCCCTCTCGGTTTGTCCATGTTCGTTAATTTTCCCACCCGAAACCAAACCCATTTCATTCAAAACCATCCTTTTTACCGTAAGTTGAGAGGCCTTTTTCGGCTGAGCTAGGTAAAACGTGTTGAGTTTAGACCGACAAAGCTTAGTTTCTCATGTAGAACTAGCTCGTTTTCCTTTGAGCTAGATTAGACCTAGGGTGCGTTCTAAGTTTGGGGGTGAGAGGGTGAGCTGAAAAGTAAAAGAGAGAGCGGTGTCAAAAGAAACCAAGAGAAAAGATAGGATGGGAGTGAAGAAAAGGGAGGTGTATAAAAGAGTGGCGGCATACCAAGTACTAAGAGTTAGGTAAATTGGGGCTAGTTCTTAAGTAAAAGGCACAAAACCTAGTTTCTAAAAAGAATAGTAAGCAAAAAAGCCTTAAGCCACGAGAAGTTCAAAAGTGAATCCCCTTGTGTATTTCTGAAAGTCTTATCCTCCCTGAAAATCCTAAGTGTTAAATCCTGAGTTTAAAAAGGAATCAAAGAAGCTTGCTCTTGAAAAGGGTAGTTAGGACTTGGGTGGGATTTGTTCTTCAAAAGCTAAAAGACCTTACGTCTTGGGTAGATGAGACTCTATCTTTGTACCATCCTAGGTCTTTACTCTTAGCATTTTACCCAAGCTCGGCTATTTTTGAGAGAAACCCCTTTTGCACTTTATTAAACCACCAAAAGAAAAGAGCCTAACCCTTTGAACCAAATGAGCAAGTTTTGATTGCATGAGTTTTGATTCACGGTTTTGAGCTTAATTGAATGTAAATAGGTGAAGCGAATATGAATGCATGTTTCATAAAGTCTGGTGTTGGTTTGTCGCTGAATTGAGTATGTGAGTAATCTGATTCGAATGGCTAGACTTGCATGCATTTCATAATTCCCAACTTGAGCATTGAGGTGATTTCTTTGAGCGTATCTTTTGGATTTGAGTCTCCGCACAAATCAACTTTTCTCGGATTTGTTCTTTCTTGCTTGAGGGCAAGCAAGGTTCAAGTTTGGGGGAAGTTGATGTCTCTGTATTTTACATCATTTAGGAACATTATTCCATCAAGTTTCACTCTCTTTTTAGCTCTTTTCCTTAGCATTTTAGCATAGATCTCATGCATTGTACAAACTATTGTCATTTAGGACTTGCATTGCATTAGTGTGCATTTGGAGTTGCATTCAGGTGTTTTGGAGCACAAAAGGAGAGGAAATGGATCAAAGAACACAGAGGAGTGGAGACTGGAGCTCAAACGGGATCCCAAACAGGTTTAGAACCTGTTTGGCGAAGGAAGCTGAGCATTGACCAAATGAAGACGAGTTGACCCGCCTTAAATCAAGCTAAAACGCCGAGTTTGGAGCTGTGTGAGCCTGGGAAGGAAGAAAAGTCAGATTAAATGAGTTGACTAAGGGTTTCCCCTTGTACTCAACTATAAAAGCACTTAAACCTATTTTCATGAGAGCTTATCTTGTAATTTTCTTTACCAAGAACACCAAAACCTTTGTCTTAGTTCTAAGAATCGATTTTGCAGATCTGTTTACTGTTCTTAATAAAGTTTAGTTCTTTAATCTCTATTTAGATAATCTCTCTTGCTCTCTCTCTCTCTATCCACGATTTGGGCACTTTCCTCTCTAGGAATTTTGTGTTCATATTATGAAGAGTGAGTAGAGCTTCTTGGGTCTTTTGGGATGAGGTAGAATAGGAGTAATTAGGGATAGATTTAGAATCTAGGCGTGTTCAATCCTCCCTAGAGTCCTTCCTTGCTGGGCGAGTTTCATGCTTGACCCTTTTTGGCCATTTTGGTCTCGATCAAAGGCACCTCCTACACCGAAAGTGGCTGGAGGTTGTCGGACCGACCAGACAAGGAAACGGACCCATTCCTACACACGGAAGTGGATGTCTGGAGGGTTCGTTGGGTTAGGAGAGTTGGCGCTTATTGCAGACCGGTTTTAGAATCCACTATCCGAAAGATAGATCCTTTGGATTCAAAGCCGGTTTTGTGATTCTCACCACGGAAGTGGGTGAATCTCGCTGTTGGAACTCTCTCCCTAGGACTCAGTAGCTTTTGAACATTTCTAGATTTCTTCATCGTTCCTTAAGAGCTCGTTTTCGATAACCTCATCCCAAGGCCTCTCCTTTATTATCCAAGTTCACGTATTTAATTTTAGTTTGATATTTATTGCATATTGTCTCCTGAAATTGCATTCTCTTTAATTTGCATTTAAAGTTTTTATTTCGTTTAAGTTTTAGTCTTTGCTAATTGCTACATTTCAAATCTTTATGCTCTTGACTTGTCTATAATTTTGCATTCGATTTTGTCTCAAAAACCACTCCATGGATTGACATCTTTTATACCACGATGATATGAGTGGGTAATTGAAACACCACGTAAAAATCTTGTTTCAATTTGGCGCCGTTGCCATTTGGAGTGCCAAGTTTGAGCAATTTTGATTTCGATTATTATCAAGATCAAGTTTTTATTTTCATTTACATAGTCTGTTTCATACTTGTCATTTGGGAGCTGCTTTTCTCTTTTGCAGGTTTATCTCAACGTGTCTGCTTGTTTGTTGTCTGGGATTTGCCTTCTTTCTTTTGCAGGTTTATGCAAACTCGATCACGTGGGGCTCACAATTTGCTTGACACAAGTGATCTTGCTCGAGCAGAACGAGCTAAGCGAGAACGGCAAGCACAACTCAGAGCAGAACAGCAGCTAGCGGCTGAGCAACAGGCTTTTCCGACCGACCAGCACTTTGACGATATGGCCGACCCACCAGGGGTACACGCACCGCCTCAGGCGGCACATCAGGCCGCAAACCAGCAGGCCGCAAACCAGCAGGCCGGAGCGCATCCCGTTCATCCTCCGCGTGTTGCTCGATAAATCGGGGCTGGCGATACTCCGAATTCTCACCTTAACCGCCACGGAATTACCCCACCACCAGTCCCCAATAACAACTTTGAAATCAAGACCAGCTTGATCTCTTTGGTGGAGAATTCACAATTTCACGGAATGCGGGATGAGGATCCGTTGAAGCACCTTGACAAGTTCGACCGACTCTGTTCCTTGCAGAAAATAAATGGCGTTTCCGAAGATAGCTTCAAGTTACGGCTTTTCCCTTTCTCTTTGGGCGGCAAAGCACTAGCTTGGGAGACATCATTACCTGAGGGTTCGGTCACTACTTGGGACCAATGCAAGCGGGCATTTCTGGCTAAGTTCTTTCCGACATCACGAACTGCCAAGCTGAGGAACGAAATCTCCGGTTTCACGCAGCTTAACAGCGAGACTTTCAGCGAGGCATATGAGCGTTTCAAAGGATACCAAATGCAATGTCCTCACCACGGTTTTTCCAAGGAGAATTTGCTGAGCACTCTATACCGCGGAGTTTTACCGAAGTACCGTATGTTGTTGGACACAGCTAGCAACGGTTACTTCATGGGTCAAGATGTTGATGACGGATTGCTTTTGGTTGAGAACATCGCTACTAGTGATGGCAATTACAATGAGGAATATGACCGATCTGATAGAGGCAGTTCACTTAGCGAAGAGAAGCTCAAGAAAGAGATAAAGACACTCAACGATAAGTTTGACAAGATGATCAGCGGTCAGCAGAAGCATGTGCATTTTGTTTGTGAGGATGATGTGGTCGAAGAGGAGGAGGAAACTCAGGTTGAGGAAGTGAGCTACATCAACAATCAAGGCGGTTACCAACGGGGGTTCATCAACTACAAGAACAACCCCAACCTTTCCTACCGTTCTACCAACGTTGAGAATCCTCAAGACCAAGTCTACCCTCCACAACCAAACCAGCAGCAAAGCGGACAACAAAGCGGACAACAAAGTGGACAGCAAGTGGTTTATTACAAGAAAGGTTTTCCCCCTAAGACTTTTGGTACACCACAACAAGTTTCTACTCAAGGTCAGGCCGGCAGCAGTTCTAGTCAGGATTCGGATATGAAGAGTATGCTGCAACAGATTCTCCAAGGACAGGTTACGGGAGCGAGTGACCTCCACATAAAGTTGGCTGAGATCCACAACAAAGTCGACAGTTCACACCATGAGCTCACCAGGAAAATCGAGGAACTAAACTCCAAGGTTCAGTACTTGGAGTCTCATCACAGCAGCAGCTCGAAGGGAACGCTGCCCGGAAAACCGATCCCCAACCCGAAAGAATACGCGAAAGCTATCACTCTTCGCAGTGGCCGCAATCTCCCGCCGCGTACCGCTCCGGTGAGTCACAACGAGGACGTTGTAATTCAAGTGGAGGAGGATTTAGTTGAGGGCGATGCTGAAGTTCCAGCTGAGAATGAGTCGGAAGCTAGAAAGACAAGAGAGACATCCAGAAACGGCAACCATGAGGACAAGAAGAGGACGGAAACTCCTTTTGTCCCTCCGCCTTACAAACCTCCGATGCCGTTTCCGGGTCGGTTCAAGAAACAGCTGATAGCCAAGTATAAGGGACTCTTTGACAAGGTTATGGATGAGATTGAAGTTAAATTGCCAATTCTGGACGCCCTAATGTTGATACCGCCATACCAGAAATTTCTCAAAGACGCTATCTTAGAGAGGACCAAAGAGGTTCAAGGCATGGTAGTGCTATCTCAGGAGTGTAGTGCCATAATCCAAAGTAGAGTGGTCACTAAGAAGCTAGGCGATCCAGGGAGCTTCACTTTACCTTGCTCTCTAGGCCCACTATCTTTCAGAAACAGCTTATGCGACTTGGGAGCGAGCGTTAGTATCATGCCTTTGACCGTAGCTAAGCAACTTGGTTTCAGCGACTACAAGCGGTGTAACTTCTCCCTAGTGCTGGCTGACCGTTCCATAAGACTACCAAAGGGAATGCTTGATGATATGCCACTCAAAGTAGGCAATGTAGTAGTGCCCACGGATTTCATAGTGTTGGAAATGGATGAGGAACCCAAGGATCCCTTGATCTTGGGAAGGCCATTCTTGGCAACTGCTGGAGCTATTATTGATGTGAAGCATGGGAAAATAGAGTTGAATCTGGGCAAGGACTGTAGGATGGTCTTCGATATCAATGACGTGATGAAGCAGCCAACCATAAGTGGCCAGACATTCTACATAGAAACTTTGGATCAACTTGCCGACGAGTACTTAGAGGAGTTAGCGGTTGAGGATAAGTTGCATGTTGCTCTCACAAAGGATAATGATGAGTTTGGAAGTCTACAGGCCGAGAGTTTGGGTTACGCGTGGCTGATCGACTCACACGGAGCTTTAGACGGAGAGGTAGGCTTTGAGAAGCTTACCGAAGCAGAGTCGGCGGATAAACAGGATGCCAAACAGGTTTCCAACTTGTTTGCACTCGAGAAGGATCCGAGTGAAGAAGTTTTGCCGAAACAGATCGCCGAAGATGACTGGTCTGAGCTTAAAGCTCCCAAAGTCGAGCTCAAACCTCTCCCCGAGGGGCTCAGGTACGCGTTCCTAGGTCTTAACTCCACTTATCCCGTCATAGTAAATGCTGCATTAACCCCTCATGAACTAGATACCCTTCTTGCTGAGTTGCGAAAGTATAGGAGAGCTCTTGGTTATTCGCTAGATGATATCAAGGGTATCTCCCCTACTCTTTGCACTTACAGAATTCATCTTGAGAACGAATCGAAGGGATCAATTGAGCACCAACGTAGGTTGAACCCAAAGTTAAAAGAAGTGGTTAAGAAAGAGGTTTTAAAGCTTCTTGATGCTGGGATTATTTACCCGATTTCGGACAGTACATGGGTTTCACCTGTACATTGTGTCCCGAAAAAGGGTGGTATCACAGTCGTCAAGAACGAAAATAATGAGCTGATCCCTTCTAGGGTAATAGTTGGACATAGGATGTGCATTGACTATAGGAAGCTTAATGCTGCATCTAGGAAAGACCATTTCCCCTTGCCATTTATCGACCAGATGCTTGAACGTCTAGCTTGTCATCCGTTTTATTGTTTCTTGGACGGGTACAGTGGTTTTTTCCAGATCCCTATCCACCCGGATGATCAGGAGAAAACCACTTTTACTTGTCCTTATGGAACTTTTGCATATAGGCGCATGCCCTTCGGTTTATGTAACGCACCCGCCACTTTCCAACGTTGCATGACTTCCATATTCTCGGATTTGATAGAGGAAACGGTCGAAGTCTTTATGGATGACTTTTCCGTATATGGCTCGTCCTTTTCCTCGTGTTTGTCTAATTTGTGCAGGGTATTGGAAAGATGCGAGGCGACAAATCTTGTGCTGAATTGGGAGAAGTGTAACTTCATGGTGCGAGAGGGCAAAGTGTTGGGGCACAAGATTTCCGAGAGAGGCATTGAGGTGGACAAAGCCAAAATTGAGGTGATGCTTCAGTTGGGGGAGCCGAAATCAGTAAAGGATATTAGGAGCTTTTTGGGACATGCGGGTTTCTACAGACGGTTCATTAAAGACTTTTCGAAGATTTCTAGGCCACTCACTAGACTTCTGTGCAAAGAGAAGGACTTTGAGTTCGATGGAGAGTGTCGCGAAGCCTTCTTAGAGATCAAAGCCGCTCTTTGTAGCGCACCAATTGTCCAAGCTCCGAACTGGGAGCTACCTTTCGAGATTATGTGTGATGCATCAGACTTTGCGGTTGGGGCTGTTTTGGGACAGCGAGTTGACAAGAGGCTGAACGTCATCTATTACGCGAGTAGGACGCTCGATGAGGCGCAAACTCGCTATGCTACCACGGAGAAGGAGCTTTTAGCCGTTGTGTTCGCTATGGATAAATTCAGGAGCTATGTCGTGGGATCCAAGGTGGTGGTTCACACGGATCACGCAGCACTAAAGTACCTTTATACGAAGAAGGACGCCAAGCCGAGGCTTCTACGCTGGATACTCCTTTTGCAGGAATTTGATCTTGAGATTGTTGATAAAAAGGGAGCCGAAAACAGTGTGGCTGATCATCTCTCTAGGCTGAGAATAGATGAAGACTTGCCGATCAATGACTCCCTACCGGAAGAGCAGCTGATGGCTCTAGGAGTATTGCGGGACGGTTTTGTGCTGAAAGAGAAGCTAGAGGAGGTTCACGCCTTAGATGATGAAAAGGCGCCTTGGTATGCTGATTTTGTGAATTACTTGGTTAGTGGGAAGATCCCTAACGACATAAGTGGGTATCAAAAGAAGAAGTTCTTTAGGGATGTGAACCACTTCTATTGGGATGAGCCTTACTTGTTTAAGAGAGGCAATGACGGTTTGTTTAGGAGATGCGTTGCCGAGGCTGAGGTTGAAGAGATATTGTACCATTGCCATGGGTCAAGCTACGGTGGGCATTTTGTTACCTTCAAAACAGCGTCAAAGGTTCTCCAAACCGGGTATTGGTGGCCAAGTTTGTTCAAGGATTCCCAAGCATATGTGGACAAATGCGATGCATGCCAAAGGGCTGGAAACATCTCAGCTAGGAATGAGATGCCCCAAAACCCTATCTTAGAGGTTGAGTTATTTGATGTGTGGGGCATAGACTTTGTAGGAACGTTTAACCCTCCTTCTCATGGAAACTCCTACATACTAGTGGCAGTTGACTATGTCTCCAAATGGGTTGAGGCGATTGCAGCTCCTACGAACGATGCTAAGGTGGTGTTGAAACTGTTTAACACAATCATTTTCCCAAGGTTTGGTGTGCCGAGATGCGTGATAAGCGATGGAGGATCACACTTTGTGAACAAAGTCTTTGAAAACCTTTTGAAGAAGTATGGAGTAAAGCACAAAGTGGCCACTCCTTACCATCCCCAAACCAGCGGTCAAGTAGAAGTCTCCAACAAGCAGATCAAAGCCATCCTCCACAAGACCGTTAGTTCGTCTAGGAGAGATTGGGCGACGAAGCTGAACGATGCTTTATGGGCCTACCGGACCGCCTACAAAACGCCGATTGGGAGGACACCTTATTCTCTTGTCTATGGGAAATCTTGTCACTTTCCGGTTGAGTTGGAGTACAAGACTCAGTGGGCAATCAAGATGCTGAACATGGACCTCAAAACTGCCCAAGAGAAGAGGGAAATGGACCTGCACGAGTTGGAAGAGATCCGCCTCAACGCTTATGAAAGCTCCAAGATCTACAAAGAGCGGACAAAGGCATTCCATGACAAGAGGATTAAGTCCAAGGAGTTCAAGGCTGGTGACCAAGTTCTGCTGTATAACTCACGCCTAAAACTCTTCCCGGGGAAGCTCAAGTCGCGCTGGTCAGGCCCGTTCACAGTTAAAGAAGTGTTGCCATATGGTGCTGTCACGTTGATCAACAAAACGGGAGGAGACTTCACTGTGAATGGACAAAGAGTCAAGCCTTACATGGCGAATCTGGTGATTGGAGAGGGGAGTTCAGTCTCTCTCCATGACGCTGATGCAGCCTGAAAGGGATGAAGGTCGAGCTTGTGACCTTAAATAAGCCCACTTGGGAGGGAATCCCATGACTATCCTTTTGTATATATTGCCTTTTATTTGATCTTTGTATGTTTTTGCATTTTATTTCTACTAAGTATGATCAGGTTTGGGAAACTAATATAGCTGGGGGAATGGAGAACCACCATTGAGCAGAAAGTTATCGAGATTCAGCCCAAAATCACCAAGGTTGAGAAATCACCGCAAACGGGTTGTCAAACGGGTTTCCTCCTTTGGATCAACCCGTTTCGGCAACCCGCCCAGGTAAGTCAACTTTTTCTTTTGACTTTTTCTGAGAAAACCCTTCCTCCTTCCTTTCAACTTAAAAATCCCGCACTTCTTCTCTTTTCAAGCCGTTTTTCTTCCTCTCTAAAGAAAAAAATCCGATCCCTCTTGTTTTCCAACCAAAATTCGAATTTCAAAATCCCTCTCACTCTAAATCCACCGATTTTGAGACCGTAAGTCTTTGTTTAGCTAAACTCGCCCGTCGATTCAAGGTAATCCATCCCTTTCGAAATTCGATTCTCGCGATAAGCCTCTCCAATGGGGTTTCACTTGAGGATTGGAAGATTGTGCTTTTCATCATCTAATTTGCCTTGATTTCAACTAAGGTTGCGGATTTAATCGGTGCATGCTAGTCATATCCAGTTTGAATGATCGAATTTCTCGGCTTAGTGTTTTTCAATTAATTCAAACTAACGCCTCACCTCATCCTAGAATTCGATCTGATTAGTGTAGGCTTAGTGTTTCAAGCTTTTCCTCTTGATTTAGCTATTATCGGTTTGGATGTTGAGAGAGTTGAATAGATTTTAGCTTATTTTGTAAATTTCGAAATTTCACTTTCAGGGAGATTGGAGTTTTTCTGAAAATTTCCTCTCTCGACTGTTTTGCGCAATTTGTAGCTTGGTCTAAACTCTTCTTAAACGATTTTGTCGCAACAGGTACAATGGTTCACGCAACACGATCCGGGAGGAAAATCCCCAACGAGGACGAAGCCGAGAGGGCTCGACGGGAAAAGAGAGAGGGAAAGAAGATTGCGGTTGAGAAAAAAGGGAAGGTTTCAAAGAGGAAAGCTGAGGGTCCAGCGGAAGCCACCGAGGGAAATGAGAGGGCTATCACGAAGCCGTATAATAATCAGGACAGGCTTGACATTCTGAAGATGATGAAGTTTCTGCCAATGCGATTCCCTCACGAGGCGACAATGAGAGAGCTGGGTATATTTGACGATGTGCAGACACTTTTTAAAGGGATGGAGATGCAGCATTTCATGGCTTTGGCTCCGCCGGCCTATTACGACCCCACACTCCATTTCCTCGCCACGCTGAAAGTGATAAGGTACCCCGAACTAGCAGAGGAGATAGCGTCAGATGGCCCTGGTTATATAACGTTTGCCTTAGCTCACCAAGCTTTCCGAATGAGCATCAAGAGGATAGAGGAATTGTATGGTTTTGGTGTCGGAATCGGGCTTGGTACCAAGATGCGGTTTGAGAAGGGTGAACTAGCAAGGTTATGGGAGACAATCAGCTCCAGCAAGTATGAAGTCTCCTCAGCTAGGGGAGGCCATATCAGGAACCCGGCCATTCGCTATGCCCACAAGGCAATTGCCCACACAATGTTTGCTAGGCACGAGTGTGCTAATGTCCGCACAGGAGAGTTGGAGATGTTAGACATTGCCCTGGTAGATGAGCTGCAGACCTTTGAAGATGGAACAGAGTTGGTAGGAGACACATCATGTGATACAAGCATGGCCATGGTATTGCTAGACTCATTCCGACAATGTATGAAGAATGCCATTGTGTCTTACGAGCAAGGAAAAATCAGAAGTTCCTACATCGGTCTAGGGAGCTTGGTCACGCCAATCCTGCTTGCAAGCGGTTTCCCTTTGCCAGAACCATCAGACCAGCCGGAGTGGATGGACATCGCATATCTGAACAAGAGCTGGTTCCTTCGGGGGAAGTCCCAGGAGAAGCACATCTACCGTTTTATCCACCAGGACTTCGGGGCTTTGAAGGTGCTCCTGCCCAACACATACCAGACGTCCTTTGAGGTGCGAGATAATATCATCTTCATGGTGGAAGCAGACGAGCTTTACATGGACGGTGGAGACGCCACGATGATGGAGGAAGGTGGACCATCGGAAGAACACCCTCTCGGAGACAGGCGCTTCCAATTTTACCCTTTCGATGCCTCTACATGCGGCCTCTCTGTGAAGAAAGCCCACACACACATCCGACTTCTCCAAGAATGGTGCAAGTGGCAAGACAAGACCATCAAAAAGCTTGTCAAGTCGGTCAGGAAGCTGAAAGAAAAAGCGAAGAGAAAGCCTTCCACGCGCTCCCATGCTCCAGAACAAGCCGCTCAGTCACTCTCCAGCGAGGGAACATCTTCCTCATCCTCCTTTCGCCAATAAGAGGTACAACTCCAATTCCATTGTGTATACCGTTTTCTTTTGTTTTTCATAAGCATTTCATATTTGTTTTTGTTCAATTGATCTCTCTTTCAAGCTTCTATTTGCACAAGGGACCGTGCAATTTAAGTTTGGGGGAGGGGTCAATAGCATTTGACCATGTGTTTTGTTTTCTTATTTTCGATTTTCTCATCTTGAGTCTCATAGCATTTGATTTTGCATTTCATTTATGGCATAGAAAAACCAAAAAAATCGAAAAATTTCAAAAATTTGCATAACACAAAAAGAAGCATCATTGGCATTCTCTTTTTAGGATAGAGTCTAGTTGCATTGTGCATTTGCATAGGAGACAGTGATAGTACCATCCTTGTTTGAGAAATGCTTTTTGACATCACTTCAATGCTCCAGTTGGAAGTTATTTGATGCATTCAGGTTTAGTTTGAGCTTAAAAGAACTCCATATTTGAGGACTCGCATCTCGGCATTCATTCTTGACTGGATCATTGCTTTGAATTGAAACTTCACCTAGACTATTTGGACTTAATTTGATCATCTAATTATCATACTCTTGCATTGAAATTCTTGCTCATGGATTTTGACTCTCTTGGACAATCTTTCTCTTGCATTTATCCCTCTCGGTTTGTCCATGTTCGTTAATTTTCCCACCCGAAACCAAACCCATTTCATTCAAAACCATCCTTTTTACCGTAAGTTGAGAGGCCTTTTTCGGCTGAGCTAGGTAAAACGTGTTGAGTTTAGACCGACAAAGCTTAGTTTCTCATGTAGAACTAGCTCGTTTTCCTTTGAGCTAGATTAGACCTAGGGTGCGTTCTAAGTTTGGGGGTGAGAGGGTGAGCTGAAAAGTAAAAGAGAGAGCGGTGTCAAAAGAAACCAAGAGAAAAGATAGGATGGGAGTGAAGAAAAGGGAGGTGTATAAAAGAGTGGCGGCATACCAAGTACTAAGAGTTAGGTAAATTGGGGCTAGTTCTTAAGTAAAAGGCACAAAACCTAGTTTCTAAAAAGAATAGTAAGCAAAAAAGCCTTAAGCCACGAGAAGTTCAAAAGTGAATCCCCTTGTGTATTTCTGAAAGTCTTATCCTCCCTGAAAATCCTAAGTGTTAAATCCTGAGTTTAAAAAGGAATCAAAGAAGCTTGCTCTTGAAAAGGGTAGTTAGGACTTGGGTGGGATTTGTTCTTCAAAAGCTAAAAGACCTTACGTCTTGGGTAGATGAGACTCTATCTTTGTACCATCCTAGGTCTTTACTCTTAGCATTTTACCCAAGCTCGGCTATTTTTGAGAGAAACCCCTTTTGCACTTTATTAAACCACCAAAAGAAAAGAGCCTAACCCTTTGAACCAAATGAGCAAGTTTTGATTGCATGAGTTTTGATTCACGGTTTTGAGCTTAATTGAATGTAAATAGGTGAAGCGAATATGAATGCATGTTTCATAAAGTCTGGTGTTGGTTTGTCGCTGAATTGAGTATGTGAGTAATCTGATTCGAATGGCTAGACTTGCATGCATTTCATAATTCCCAACTTGAGCATTGAGGTGATTTCTTTGAGCGTATCTTTTGGATTTGAGTCTCCGCACAAATCAACTTTTCTCGGATTTGTTCTTTCTTGCTTGAGGGCAAGCAAGGTTCAAGTTTGGGGGAAGTTGATGTCTCTGTATTTTACATCATTTAGGAACATTATTCCATCAAGTTTCACTCTCTTTTTAGCTCTTTTCCTTAGCATTTTAGCATAGATCTCATGCATTGTACAAACTATTGTCATTTAGGACTTGCATTGCATTAGTGTGCATTTGGAGTTGCATTCAGGTGTTTTGGAGCACAAAAGGAGAGGAAATGGATCAAAGAACACAGAGGAGTGGAGACTGGAGCTCAAACGGGATCCCAAACAGGTTTAGAACCTGTTTGGCGAAGGAAGCTGAGCATTGACCAAATGAAGACGAGTTGACCCGCCTTAAATCAAGCTAAAACGCCGAGTTTGGAGCTGTGTGAGCCTGGGAAGGAAGAAAAGTCAGATTAAATGAGTTGACTAAGGGTTTCCCCTTGTACTCAACTATAAAAGCACTTAAACCTATTTTCATGAGAGCTTATCTTGTAATTTTCTTTACCAAGAACACCAAAACCTTTGTCTTAGTTCTAAGAATCGATTTTGCAGATCTGTTTACTGTTCTTAATAAAGTTTAGTTCTTTAATCTCTATTTAGATAATCTCTCTTGCTCTCTCTCTCTCTATCCACGATTTGGGCACTTTCCTCTCTAGGAATTTTGTGTTCATATTATGAAGAGTGAGTAGAGCTTCTTGGGTCTTTTGGGATGAGGTAGAATAGGAGTAATTAGGGATAGATTTAGAATCTAGGCGTGTTCAATCCTCCCTAGAGTCCTTCCTTGCTGGGCGAGTTTCATGCTTGACCCTTTTTGGCCATTTTGGTCTCGATCAAAGGCACCTCCTACACCGAAAGTGGCTGGAGGTTGTCGGACCGACCAGACAAGGAAACGGACCCATTCCTACACACGGAAGTGGATGTCTGGAGGGTTCGTTGGGTTAGGAGAGTTGGCGCTTATTGCAGACCGGTTTTAGAATCCACTATCCGAAAGATAGATCCTTTGGATTCAAAGCCGGTTTTGTGATTCTCACCACGGAAGTGGGTGAATCTCGCTGTTGGAACTCTCTCCCTAGGACTCAGTAGCTTTTGAACATTTCTAGATTTCTTCATCGTTCCTTAAGAGCTCGTTTTCGATAACCTCATCCCAAGGCCTCTCCTTTATTATCCAAGTTCACGTATTTAATTTTAGTTTGATATTTATTGCATATTGTCTCCTGAAATTGCATTCTCTTTAATTTGCATTTAAAGTTTTTATTTCGTTTAAGTTTTAGTCTTTGCTAATTGCTACATTTCAAATCTTTATGCTCTTGACTTGTCTATAATTTTGCATTCGATTTTGTCTCAAAAACCACTCCATGGATTGACATCTTTTATACCACGATGATATGAGTGGGTAATTGAAACACCACGTAAAAATCTTGTTTCAATTAGCTAATAAATAAACCACTTTATAGTCTTCGCCCCTTCAGTAACTACGAATCAGTGCAATGAGATATTGATTTATCTCTTGACTCACTCGACTATTTACAACCTCAATCTAAGGAGGTATATCAAGATATACTTATATGATAATTCAACCAGAGTAGTCATTTTTTCACAACATGGAGAATTTTTTCAGCTCCAAATTTATCATCATGTATGTGAATTTTTATCTTGCAACACATAACCAGAATGAAAATTAGAAATGTACTCAATTTCTTAAAAAAAAACATAAGTTATATTCTACACATAAAAAACATATGGTGACGCATTGAAGGTGAAGAGAGGCACTTGAAATATGAAAGCCTGACACAGCCAGCCATTTGGATATCACAGACTCAGCTATCCTCCATGGCAGCACATGTAGTCTTTTCTTATGGAAGCTCTGTTTTCCGTCTTTAGATATAAGGAGGGTGAATTGGCTCGGTATGTAGTTTTTACCTAGAAGAAGCAATGATGAACATATATATAACCAAAGTTTGATCGGGAGAGTAAAAACTGGATCATGGTAACGGAAAGGATCTTCGGTTTCGGCAATAAGGAAGCATTGTAATTTCCTTATGAGGAGCACAATTTTTTTACTTCTAAATCTATTATACGAAGGAACATGAGGCTTGAAACTTGTAAGTATTGTCTCAAGTGACGGAGATGGAATGAAATATGATAAGTGGGACACATGAACAGAGTAAATAAGGAACTAACATACCATAAGTTGTAGCCGTGCGTATACGGGAGCCCAATCGAAGCTGTCCTTCTCCTCCATAACCCCAACCCCACACCTGTCGAATATGTAGACTTCAGAGAAAATTAGGATGGATTGAGTACTTATACAGCAGGCCAGAAGCTCTTCAGCTTAATGGAGATACTATCACTGATTGGTGCAAGAAGTTAAAAATCCACCAACAGCAGCAACACTGACACAAGGCAAAAAGAAGGAAATGTTTCTTTGTCATGAATCCTCCCTCTCCATGTGGGTATACATTCCCTCCATCCCCATCTATTAAGTTCATGGTTCTCTGTATCCACAGGGACCACATAAACAAATAGTTCTGAAACAATTAGGTAATAAAGTTGGAAATAGATGTGGTGAAAGCTAACTTAGATCATCAAATGCACCTGTTACTGCCACACAGTGAGCCCAACCGGTCTCAGCTTTCTGTACACAGAAGTCTGGAAGAAGAGGAGAAGACTCTGGAGATTCCTGTAATGGAGAAATGCGACAAAAACTCGTAAAGTGTAATTTCAATTTAGTAGACTCATAGATTTTTCACAAAAATTAAATCCACACAATGCAGAAGAATTTTAATTTCAAGCTTACCCCATGCTTCTCGGATGTCACATAGCTTTGACCTAGATTAAATACGAAGGAACATAGCCCGACGGGGAAAGGTGATGAATGGGAGCCAACTCTGACGCGACTGTCGCCGGAACAAACGCGAATCCTGAACCAATCGATGTTGGAGGCTGTAAACGGCTGAGATAAATGAGAGACTGCGGGAGTATAAGAGCTTCAGTGGACATACCTTTTGGTGGAGCGAGAGGGTCACCGGAAACCATGATGACTGCTGCTGAGGATAGCCGGATGTGCTTGAGAGGAAAGAGGGTGACAATGAGCAGCTTTTAAGTCCGGGAATTCTGCTTCACGAAATAGTAAGGGGAGCCATGTCGAGGTCTTTATAGTGGAGGTGGCTAATTGATGGGGAGGAGGCGTAACCGGCGGATTTAATAGCGGCCAGTAAACTCTGTAATGGCGGAGAAAGTTGAATCGATTCATGTCCCGACGTTGTTGAAGAAGCACCGAAGAAGAAGGCGACGACATGGGTGAACGGGCGGTGGGCTTCGCTTAATTATCGTTTGTTTTGTGGGCTAAAAAATTAATAAATGGGCCAAGATGAAAGGCCTGAGGTTTATCGATGCTTGCTGCATACGTGTCAATAAGGGATCTAAGCGGCTTACGTGGCAGGACGGGAGCTCTCACGAGAAATCCTACGTGGACACTCTGAGGAGCCCCAAATAGAGGCTTTTATATATTATAGATTTCATAATTTCACATTAAATTAAAAAGAGGCATACATGTACCTACAACATAATTTTCAATTAAACATAGAAAAAGCCATATATATATATATGAAACTTAAAACAAAATGAGAGTCTTAACCTATGAGAATGAGATTCATTGAAATTTTATTCTTAAATACATAACTAAATAAAAAACGAAATTTAAAGAAATCCTACAAAAGTTTGAATACGGTTTTAACGCTGGTGATATAAGTTTATTTTCTTCTGATAGTTGTTCTATTGAATTTATTTAAAATGATTTATAAGTATACCTTTGAAATAATTTAAACAGTAATTATGAAATATTTATCAATATGCCTGTCCGACATATAATTAATAGCCCACATAAAAGAAACAAAGTCTACCGTTAATGAACAGAATTAAAGAAAAAGAGAATCGCGGTATAGTCCATATATTTTAACGAGTCTGTTTATGTAACAATGTATTAATTCGCATGCATTAAAAATTTACAACAATGTATTAATTCGCATGCATTAAAAATTTACAATAATACTGTGATTATGTTGGACAAAAATGGTTCTGAAAAATGATTTTTTTTTTTTGGAAACAAAAATTTGGTTTAACAAGATGAATGTTTTGTGTTGCAATGCATTTTTTATTAGTTAATAATGATGAATTGTAAAATTCGAAAAAAATAGTTGAAATTATCGAATAACCATTCGTTAGAAATTATAGAAACTGTTAATCACAAAATGATGCATATTTATAGTCAAATTGTAATTTGTTTTGTTAACATGTGTGAAAACTCTACAAAAATCTTATTTCTGAAACATATAGAGTAATATTTAGAGTAATTTCATCTCATTTGTAGTATACGAGCATATATATATTTATTGTGGTTTGAATGTATCAAATACGATGAACTTGTGTGATTATTTTGAATTATTATAGTATATATGAGCTAATTAACGAGGCGGCCGTATCTATTATAATATTGTTAAAGTTACTGTTAATATTGTTAAACAAATATTATTTTATATAAAATACTCAATTAAACTACATTTAATTCATGTAAATTGTTAAGTTACCTTTTTTTTCACTCTCTGAAATGCTGACATGTGTCACTCTAATTTTTTTGACATGTGTTCTTTTAAAAAATCTAACATCAATTCCTCTTTATATTAAGTCTTTTTGCCAAACAAATATTATTTCATATAAAATACTCAATTAAACTACATTCAATTCATGCGATATAATAGATATAAATCTGTTTTCTTCAAAAAAATATAAATAATTTGATATTTTACTATACAAATGATGTTTAACAAAAATATACAATGAAAATTATATGCAATGAATTAAATCATTGGATTCATTTAGGAATGCAAATAATAACAATAATAATAATCTCATTGATTTTATATACATGGGTATATCCATTCTAATTTTTATGATGCACACTTTCCTTAAATAAATATGAATCAAAAACAGAATACGATATACAAAGGCAAATAATATGCGGAAAAAGAGCTCGCACATACCTTACCAAACTCAACTGTGGTGTTCCTCAATAATGGTAAGAAATCGTAATGGTCGACTTCTTTCTAAAATTTATAGTTAAGAAACTCGAAATTTGTCTGTTAAAATTATGACATCTGGTTTCATTACTAATATGCAGAACCAGGTAACGAATATTTCCTAGTCTCTACAATGGTTTCTTCAATCATACTAAGTATTACATTGCCCACAGAAAAAAATAAATCAAATGAATTAAATTTTCATAATTAATAATTTGTAACCGCCAATTAAATTCTAAAATCAGAAAAATATGTAATAGTTAATTAATAAATTTCAAATGAATTAAATTTTCATAATTACTAATTTGTAACCGCCAATTAAATTCTAAAATCAGAAAAATATGTAATAGTCAATTAATAAATTTCAAAACCAAAAACATAAATCACTAAATATTTACAAAATGCAGTATATTTTGTTATATAATACAAATCCAAGCTTCCTCTAATTGCTTATAGTTTGGAGAGACAATTGCTTATAGTTTGGAGAGACAGAAAGAATAATAAAATACTTCGTTACAGTCCGTATATCTTAATTATTGTTGTCTCATCAATTGTCTATATATCTAAAAGTCTAAACTATCTATTGGTTCACATAAAGGATACTAATATATATATTGAAATGGATACAGACGTTTGGATAATGTTCTCAAGTTTTTTATATTTAAATTCCTAGTTATGTTAATATTAACATTTAGTCAATGCACTTTGTTAAATACCCGTTCATAAGATATTATAAAGTGCGAAATCTATAACTGTATACTGTATACAGCTGTATTTTTGTCAGAAAACCCTAAGAAGATAGGGATAAGTTATTGTGAATATGATATCAGTCTGATTACATAATATATTTGAACATTCAAGTTGGTTATATTTCTTTTGTTATCAACCAAATTAGACTTTGTATGATGATAAGATTAAAAACATCAGCACTGCAAAAAAAATTTGTTATATTTTCTGAACTATGGCGGTATTGTCTATTTAACATTTCTATTCAATACAATGCTTTCAATTAGCTAGTAGTCAATAATTTAAAAATGAGAATATGAATTTTTTTTTTGTTTTAAACGATTTTTCTGATCGTTTTTTTTATTGATTTAAAACCATTCTTGGTCATTCTTTCTAGTTTCTTATTTCCTTTGATGTTTGGTCTTTTTAGCTTGGCCTTCAGACATTTTTAAGAGTTATTGCATGTATTTAAGTTTCTTGATTAGTTCTTTTTTGTGGTAAATGGTTTCTTAGATCTTTTGAAGGTGAATCAAACACATCAAAGAGCAATTTGTGAATTATTACGTTTTTTTCAGCACCACAAATTGAGTATGCGTCGTCCATATATAGCCGAGAATGCTACATGATTGGCATGATTAAAATTATGTTTCGATTTTTGTTGATAAACTTCTTCACTTGCCCGTTGTCGGAATAGTGGAAACCTTAAAACTTCCGTCGGATTACCGTGGTTGCCGCCGTAGCATCCCAAGCCTGAGATGCTGTAAATCCCAAAAAAAAAAAAAAAAAAAAAAAAAAAAAAAAAAAAACGTAAAAACATAAGATACAACGAATTTTTAAAAATTGCCAATTGAGATAAAATAAAGAACCTGCACGAGATAGAGTAGAATTATCATCAGCTCCAACATGCCATGAGAAGTAACCACGAAGTCCTCTCTGCTTAGCGTATCTCACTTTCGTCACAATGCTTTGATTATCATCGTACCCAATCCAAGTCGTCCCGGCGTAAGAGTAATCTCCGACCACCGTCGAGTTATAAACCATCCTTGCTCCGTTATCCACTATAAACTTCTTTATCTGACCGTATCCAATCGAACCGTCAGGTGAGATCGCAGGTCCGGTGGTGGCAGCAGAATAACTGTTTATGTTGCTGTTTGCAAGACGCCATGCATAGCCGTATAATGGGAATCCCAACACTAATTGCGATGCCGGAAGTCCACCTTGAATCCACGCCCTCACTCCAGCATCGCCGCTTGGACCTATCATTAACCGGAATAATATTTCTGGTTATGACCGTGACAATAATTTTTCTTGAAAAAAATGTCTCCTTTTTTTCTTGTTATGAAACATATAAAACTGAATAATATTTTTAAACCAAAATTGTACCAAAGATTTTTGAAAACTCTGAAGAAAGAAAAGCTAAATTTAGTGCAATCAAAACAAAGAAAACAGAAAACAGAAACTAGTTGAAAAATTCACATTATTTTTATTAAGATAAAAAAATAGCTTAACATACTAGATATAATATTAAGCAAACTAATGCTGGTTAATTGTTAATCAATGCTGGTTAATTTTTAATCTAAAATCAAACCGAATTAACTAAATCAAACTAAAATTTTACAAGACAGAGCAAAAACCGAAATTCTATTTGTCTACTTATGTTTTAATGAAAACGTTGGTAGTACCTGCGTTTGAAGGATCATACAGAGCGGCGGGTGGACCGGTCACTGTGGACCAACCCGGTCCATAAAAATCATAGGCCATAAGATTAACCCAATCCAAGCTATTAGCAACTGCTTGAACCGGGTACAGTACCGAATAGTAATTGTAGGAGTAGAAAACCGCAGCCGCCAAAAGCAAACGCGGTCTAAGAGTGCTATTTGCCTCTGCCGCAATCGCCAATCGCCATTCTCGAAGTAGCGTCCCGAAATTGCTCATCTCCGTTGCGCTGCTCGGATACTCCCAATCTAGATCGAGACCATGGAATCCATTGGATCGTGCGACTCTAATCGAAGAATCAATGAAAGACTTTCGGGAAGTGGGGTTACTTGCCATGGAAGCAAACGCTGATTGATTAGCGATTCCACCGCCAATAGACAAAAACGTTTTCACGGAAGGGTTTCTTCGTTGCACGGTTTGTGTAAAGTTTGAGAATTTGGGTTGGTTCGTGGTAGAGACGGTGACTTGATTGGTTTGAGAGTTGAGATTAGCGAAAGCGCAGAAGAGGTGAGTGAAGAGAGATGAGTCAATATCGGTGACTGGAAATTCACTCTCCGGAAACCAGTACGACGCTTTAACGACGGTTTGTGCAGAGGAGGAACGGAAGAGAATAGAGAAGAAGAAAGTTATGGAGACAATGAGCGAGATGGGTTTTGTGGAAGACATTGTCGAGTTTCAGTGAAGAATAGAGTATAGTTTTGTTGTCTATTTATAGAGAATGAATAGAGTTACTATTTGAAATTTTTTTATTTTATTTTAAATTTCGTAGGTAATTGGATAATGTATCAACAAAAAAATCTTACAAGTGAAAATTCTTTGGACAACATTTCCGATTTCTTTCAGCACACAAGTGTACTACGCATGGGAAGGTGGGACCATGTGACAGTAATCAACTTCATTTGTACCCAACTTGAAGTTTCTACAGTTCTACTTCCATAAACTATAGAATATCCGAATGCTTCAGTTTATCGTATATTATTTTGATATCTTGTCTAAAAAGAAACCTATAAGTGTTTATTTGTGCTAACAAAGCTCTATCAGATTAATGTTTATTTGGTCCATACTATAAGAAAAGGTTTGAAAATCTTACAGATCTTTGGATAGACCTTTCCCAAAAGCTAGTTTAAGTTAAGATTAGTGAGGAAATTATTGGGTCTTACAAGATACTTGCTAAGTACCGTAGATCGTCACAGGAGGTCTCTTGATAAGGTTTATAATTGTAAACTTATTTCACTCTGATTTGAAGTACAAAACAGAGAATCAAAGAGGAAACCAACCCTGGAACCTAGCATAGAGCCGTAGGGTGAATTGTATAGCATGCCAAACTCTCCTATTGTGAGTGTACTCGATTACTGTACACATGCTGATATGGCAAGTGTACTCGATGAAATTTTATCATCTCCATGAGTGAGTTTTTATGTTCCAAGTGGATTATACTTTTGAGTATAATGTGTGTCATATATCGTCTAAAACAATGGGGGGACAGCAAGTGGCTGCACTAATATTGTGAGTGTGATCTTTTAGGAACAAGTAGTATGCTCTTAAATATGAATGGAGGTGTGTTTGTGAGTGGTGTTTTGGGGACAGGAGGAGGGGGACTCTCAAGAAAAATATCCCTATCCAACTTGTGTGTTCTAAAGAGTTCCTTAAGAATGATAAACAAGATATTTTAGACATTTTAAGTTATTGACTTATTAGACAATAGTAACTTATATGTTTGGTCTATTTAAGCAGTGCTGCATTAAGGGTGTGCCTGCCAGCTGCGATACAACAGAAGGCCCTACATCTTTAATCAATTTTTTTCTTAATTGTTTTAGGACCCAGTTTTTTTTTTCAAAAAAAAGAAAATGTAAAATAGGGCATAACTTTTTAGTTATTTTATTTATTTATTTTTTTTTATTTTTTTGGTAACTGAACTTTTTAGTTTGTTCCTGTAAAATATGGCCTAATTTTTAAAATACACATAACATGAGATTTTTTTCAATGTATCACAGAGCCTAAAATTTTCTCCAGCCAGGCCTGTATTTAAGCATTACTGTTGTGGTTGTGGGTTAGTGGCTTTCCAGTCAACCTTGTATACTTAGGCATTTAAGATTCAACCCAACTTTCTGTACGTATTGTGGAATACAGAACGATACTATTTATCATTAGAGAGAAGCGTCAAATACGATCTGTTCAATCTAGTTAACAGTAGCTAGCGAACTTTGCATTTGACTTCGTTGCTGATGTTGTATGACAACACATGTACAATATTTTGTAATTCTTGGATTTTATTTTAGACTGTGTAATTCTTACAAGTTGAAATGATTTGCTAGTTAATAAAAGAAGCATTATGATTAATAAACTTATGCTTCTTGCTTTTATTATCTTATTATTATTCCCTTTTTCTTTGACTATATATAATCAAATAACGTTTATTTTTGTATGGTAAAACATCTTCAGTTGCCGTTGGCGGAACAGTAGAATCCTTATTACGTTTGGATAGTTCTGGTGGAAATCTTATCACCATGCCTGTGAGGCTGTAAAATCCCAAGAACGAAAATAGTAAAAACGTTATAACCTTTTCGGTTAGCATAAAAAATAACGAATATTTAGAATTTGGAACAAAATCGAACCTGCACGAGATAGACCGGAATTATCGTCAGCACCAACGTGCCACGAGAAGTAACCAAGCAAACCTCTCTGCTTAGCATATCTCACTTTCGTCACGATACTCTGAGTATCGTCGTATCCAATCCAAGTCGTTCCGGCGTAACAGTAATCTCCAACCACCGTGGAGTTATAAACCGTAGTTGCTCCGTTATCCGCTATGAACTTCCTTATCTGACCGTATCTGATTGCACCGTCAGGTGTTATTGCCGCTCCGGTGGTAGCCGCGTAATAGCTGCGACTGTTGGCGTTTGCGAGACGCCATGCGTAGCCGAAGTATGGAAATCCCAAGACTGCTTTCTTCGCCGGAAGTCCTGCTTGAGTCCATGATCTTACTCCAGCGTCGCCGCTTATACCTATAAATATAAACCAGTTTTATTTGTTTTTCGAATCTATATATATAAAGTACTTATCATATCATGCTGCCATCTCATTGGTGTTTAAGAATTTGACATATTATCACTTTATTTGTTAATTTTAGATTATTTTTTAATTTATTATATATTATATTATTATATTTTAATTCTTATCATAAATATTATTTATTAATATAATAGTTTTAATTAGAATTTGAAAAGACAAATTTATATAAAAAATAGATTATATATTGATCTAAAGAGGCTCTAATTTAATAATTTTAGTTTTCTCAAATTAGTTTTACTGGTTAAATATATTATCTTTAACTTACAACTCAAAATTTAAAATGAATATTCGAGAATACATGTATAAAACATAAGAAATACATGTTGTATTAAAAAAACTTGTAGATATATGATACATATTATATTCTCTTGGAATTTATATGTTGTGACGGTGGTTAAGATATTATAAGACAAACATTGATTTTTTAAATTATTTTTAGATTTTCCTCATTTATTGGTAAACTTAGCATCTTGATATTCTTACATCGGAAATTCAAGAATGAGACGAAACATGACAAGGCAGAACGGGAAGGAAAAGAATGGGACAAGGCGAAACAGGATGGGAATGAATGAGATATGACGGAACAAGACGGAAATGAATGGGACATAAGGGAATGAGAAGAGAAGGAACGGGACAAGGTAGAACGGGAAGGAAATAAACCGAACGAGGTGAAACAGGATGAGAATGAATGGGCTGAAGCGAAACGAGACAGGAATGACAAGAACAGGGTGGAACGAGATGGGAAGAAACGAGACCAAAATTAGGCCCATCCTTAATTTTATTTAACCAGACGGGACGAGACCATAATTATGCCTACCCCTAATTTTTTTCCTAATAACTATGTGTATGCATTTGGAACACAAAATTTATTATCCTCGAATTTTAATATAACTATGTTATTAATAACAACATAATATTCTGTGCGAAGCGCAGATCATCACCTAATTCTTTATACTTGAACACATAAATACCATGTTAACGTGTTAATCATGGGAAAAAAAATCAATATTAATTCTAGTGCGACTGAACGACCGAATAAGCTGACATTAAGAACGAATTTTAATAATTATATACATAAAATAAATTAAAATTACTCTAAATAAATATTTATAGTAACTATACATTTATATATTTTTTATTATATAAGTTTGATCACGCGACACGTAGGATATGCTCGTGACATGTGTAATTTTTAATTTTAATTTTACTTAATAGATCTTGACTAGTATATTTGAAAAGAAAATAAAAAAACAAACATAATTAAAAAGATGGTAAACAAAAAGAAAAAAAAAACATATATCATCCATATTTTAACGGAAAAAAGTATTTGTGAATGCCATATTTTAACATAAAAAGTTTCATATTCTAACGGAAAAAAAAAATATATTTACCATACTCTGTCTTACTAAACCCTATATAATAAGCTATATAACTTTTAAAATATAATTATGTTATTCAAAGATTTCTTATCGAGTTTTCAATATTATTAATCATATTTTGTTTAATATTTTTTTGTATATTGTTTCAAAAATCTTAAAATAAACTATGCGTATACACGTACATATTTACCATACTCTTTGTCTTACCAAAGACTATATAATAAGCTATAACCTTGCTTTCGTTTTTTCCACATTCTCTCATTTAGAATCAAATATCATGTCTTCGAAAGTTCAAGAAAGCAATGAAGATTATTTAACTCTAAATCGAAATTATCGTCATACTATACTATTATACATTTTCAAGTGTGCAACTAAAAATCCTAAAAAAAAAATTATTTTATTATAACATCAATATTATTTAAATATATATCTTATTATGATATGGTTACTACAAAATTATTATATGATTTTACTCTTTATATGTAAGTTTCTTATGTCATGATGAGATTTTTTATCGGATTTTCAATATTACTTTACTTACTTCTTAAGAGTAACATGTTTTGTTTAATATTTTTTTAAATTATTTCAAAAAAAAATAAAATAAACTCCGCGCGGGATATATATGTGATTTTGATTGTATTTTTATAATCTAAAACCCATAACGAATCGGTGTTATGTACCGGTTTATTTTGATTTAGCTCGGTTTAAGAAGTAGTACCTGCGTTTGAAGGATCATATAGAGCGGCGGGTGGACCGGTTACTCTAGACGAACCCGGTCCGTAAAAAAAATCATAAGCCATAAGATTAACCCAATCCAAGCTGTCGGCAACGGCTTGAACCGGGTACAGTGCCGTATAGTGGTTGTTGGAGTAGAAAACCGCAGCCGCCAAAAGCAAACGCGGTCTACCGGTGCTACTGGCCTCTGCCACAACCGCCGATCTCCATTCTCGAAGTAGCGTTCCGAAATTGCTCATTTCGGTGGCAGTGCTCGGATACTCCCAGTCTAGATCAAGACCGTGGAATCCGTACGATCTAGCGAGTCTAATCGAAGAATCGATGAACGATTTCCGAGAAGTGGGGTTACTTGCCATGGACGCAAACGCAGGTTTATCAGCGTCTCCACCGCCGATAGACAAAAGGGTTCTCACAGCAGAGTTTCTCCTTTGCACGGTTTGTGTAAAGGTTGAGAATCTGGGTTGGTTGGCGGAAGAGACAGTGACTTGATTGTTTTGAGAGTTGAGATCAGCGAAAGCGCAGAAGAGGTGTGTGAAGAGAGATGAGTCAATGTCAGTGACCGGAAATTCACTCCCTGGAAACCAGTACGAAGCTTTCACGACGGTTTGAGCCGAGGAGGATCCGAGGAGAAGAGAGAACAAGAAAGCGATGGAGACAATGAGCGCGAATGGTTTTGTGGAAGACATAGTCGAGTTTCAGTGAAGAACAGAGTATGTATTTTGGTGTCTATTTATTGAGAAAATCTACTCAATTACGTAGCTAATTTCAGTTTGACTAATTTATGAACAAAATCTTTCGAAAGCGAAAAGTCTTAGACATTAAATACACGAGTGTACTACCAATGCGAAAGCTAGGACCAAGCGACACAAAATCAACTATCATTTGTATCAAAGTTGAATAGTCTTCTCACATATCCTATAATATCCAAATGCTTACGAAAGATTCTTTTAAGAATTTATTTAATCGTATATTATATGTGAGAAGACTTTTCAAATCGTGTAAAGAATTTTGTTTAAATTCAATTTAATTGTATATTATATGATTTCTTGTTATACAAGAAACCACTGAGTGCTATAAATAACAGTATGACTCATCGGTGAAGACGTCTGGTGCTAACTAGTTCGATGTCAAAAACGAGAGTTCCAAGAGTAGACCCGTCTCCATTGGCGAGACGTGTTGGAAAAGAATCTTTGTCTGTCAAAGAACTGCAAAACACCCACAACAAGAAAGAAACAAACATTTTTTTAAACCAATCTTGATAATTTCTGTTTCTGTAAACAATTTTGTGATTTCTTCAAGCATGGGTTATATGATTGGGAATTATTGGGTCTTACAAGAGATTAGTCCTATGAAACATGTGGCATATCACAAGAGTTTCTTGATAAGCTTAAAATTGTTTAATTTCACTCTGAATTGAAGATCAAAACAGAGAATCAAAGAGCCAAGTATAAAATCCTAGGGTGATTTTTCCTAGAGCATGCCAAACTCTCCCAAAACCAATCTGTCAATCACTTGATACCATCTCCTATTTACTTTGATCTAAATCACAAATACACATGCTGATGTGGCAAGCATATTCGATGAAATCTTTATGTTCAAGTGGATGATACTAGCTTGAGAGTGTGGTGCACTAAGGCACTAGCTAGGCCCAAAAGCTAAATCAATGTTTGACTTTTAGCAATAAAATTTGAATTTTATAATTCGGATTGAATCATTATATAAGAAGGTTAAGGAGGGAGAGAGAGAGGTGTGCATACATTTGGTGGTAGAGGCTCTTGTGTTGTATTCTGGTAGCCTCACGGCTGTTTCGATCCCCAGAATGACCTGCAACATCACAATGTATCAGCCATCCGACTTAAACCAGCTTTACAATGAATGATGAAACAGAGATCAAAGTATCATCATAGAGGCAGAGAAGAAACATGTGAACCCTCATGAAACCAGCTTCAAATACTTCACACCAATTAGTTTGCAAGCACAAACACAAATCAAACTCCCTCTTTTTTTTATAGAACAAGCTCAATTTGTTATATCAAAGATTCAATGAGGGAACGTTTCAAGGGTCACACCTTTCAGTTACAAAAACTGAACTTTATGGAAACACATAATTGGGTCAAGAAGCAAATAGAGAGTAGAATTTATTTACATTGCTAGAGCCAAGGATGAATGTGAAAGGAACAGATTCTCCGTTACTGTCTTTATGATCATATGTTGAATCAAATCTCCATCCTTGCTTCGCAGCCAATTTCCCATAGTAATGTATTGCAATCTAATAATTCCAAAGAAAGAAAAGAAAAACAGAGTAAAAATCAAACGGAAGAGAATAGAGAAGAAGAAAGTGATGAAGACAATGAGCGATATGGGTTTTGTGGAAGACATTGTTGAGTTTCAGAGAAGAATAGAGTATGGTGTTGTTGTCTATTTATAGAGAACGAATAGAGTTATTATTTATTTTATTTTTAATTAAATTTCGTAGATAATTGGATAATGTATCAACAAAAAAATCTTACACACAAGTGTACTACGCATGCGAAGCTGGGACCAAGTGACACATAACCAACTTCATTTGTACCCAACTAGAAGTTTCTACTTCCATAAACTATAGAATATCCAAATGCTTCAGTTTATCGTATATTATTTTGATTTCTTGTCTAAGATGAAACCTAGCTATAAGTACCGACTCTTCAGCGAAGGCTTCTGCCGTCTGGTGCTAACCAAGCTCTATCAGATTAATGTTTAGTTGGTTCATACTTTAAGAAAAGGTTTGAAATCTTAAAGACCTTTTTTAAAAAAAAAAAAAAAATTCTTAAAGACCTTTGGATAGACATTTCCCAAAAGCTAGCTTAAGTTATGATCAGTGAGGAAATTACTGTTTCTTACAAGATAGTTGCTAAGCCCCGTAGATAATAACAGGAGTTGTCTTGATAAGCTTTATAGTTGTAAACTTATTTCACTCTGATTGAAGTACAACAAAGAATCAAAGAGGAAACCAACCCTAGAACCTAGCATAGAGCCGTAGAGTAAATTGTATAGCATGCCAAACTCTCCTATTTATTTTGATCCCAATCACTGTACACATGCTGATATGGCAAGTGGACTCAATGAAATTTTATCATCTCCTTGTGTGAGTTTTTATGTTCCAAGTGAATTATACTTTTGAGTATAATGTGTGTTATATATCATCTAAAATGAATTGGGGACAGCAAGTGGCTGCACTAATATTGTGAGTGTGATCTTATAGGAACAAGTAGTATGCTATTAAATATGAATGGAGGTGTGTTTGTGAGTGGTGTTTTGGGGACAGGAGGAGGGACTCTTACGAAAAATATCCATATCCAATTTGTGTGTAAACACTATTTTAGTTTCTACTTCTATTCTTATCACATTAAATAATACCGCACCCTTGGGCTTCTGTCTCTTGTTCCTTTGTAGCCCTAGAGTGAATTCTAGTGATTACTTGATACCACAATCTCCTATTTATTTTAATCAGTAGTACACATTCTGATGTGGCAAGCGTATTTGATGAAATCTTATCATCTCCATGTGTGAGTCTTTATGTTCAAGTGAATAATACTAGCTTCCTGGAGAGTGTCGTGCACTATTTAGGCATTAGCTAGGCCTAAAGCTTATCAATGTGGGATTATTTCGAAGCCAAAAAAAAAAAAAGGTATTCCTTAAATATCTCTTGTTGGAAGGACATGAAAGTAGTTTCATATTTTTAGAATTCTCAACTGAGAGATTAGATATTTTAGAAATTTTAAGTTATTATACAAGAAATTACATGTTTGGTCTTAATAAGCAGTGTCGCATTTTGGGTAGTGTCGCATTTTGGGTGTGCAAGCTGGGATTAGGGGTGTTCAATCTGGATATCGGATCGGTTTTGGTTCGGTTAATTCGGTTTTCAGTTTTTTGGTTAATAGAAAATAACTACCATATTAGAACCATACTTACTTTGGTTTGGTTTGGTTCGGTACAGATAGTCTCGGTTATCGGTTTATTCAGTTTGGATATTTTCGGTTTTCGGTTTATTTGCTTTTCGTTTTATATTTCATTATGTAGGTTTTAAAGTTTTTCTCATAATCAAATGATTAAATTCAAGTAAGAGACAAAAAAAACTCATGTCTTATTTATAAAACTCTAAAATCATATATATAAAGTAGGAACAAACTTAAAAAAGCAATGAAAAAAACAAAACTACGGCTCACCTAGAATAGTATTTATATAAGAGAAAAATACGCCTTTATCTAGGGTTTCTTATTTGTTAAAATTTGGTTAATTAATAATATATGATTATATATTATATATGTGTATATTATAATATTATATACTATTATATTAAGATATAGAATTATTCGATTGTTTTCGATTTTTTCAGTTTATTCGGTAAATATCCAAACCATACCAATAGCTACGATTTACATAAACTGCATCCATACAATTTATATAGTATATCCAAAACCAAACCATATGACCTATTTCGGTTTGGTTTGGTGGATTCGGTTTGGTTTTACCGGATTGAACAGCCCTAGCTGGGATAGAACACAAGACCCTACATCTTTAATCAATTTTTCTTAATTGTTTTAGGACCCAGTTTTTTCTAAAAGTTGTTAAATAGGCATAATTGTTCAATTTGTTCCTGTAAAATATGGCCTAATTTTTAAAATACACCATAATTTTAGAATTTTTTTTCAATGTATCAGCCAGGCCTGTATTTAAGCAATTACTATTGTGGTTGTGGGTTAGTGGTTTTCCAGTCAACCTTGTATACTTAGGCATTATTCAACCTACGTATTGTGGTATACAGATTTAGTATGTACAGAGAAGCGTTAAATACGACTTGTTCAATCGTACAGTAGCTAGCGAACATTGCATTTGACTTCGTTGCTGATGTTATAAGACAACACATGTACAATATTTTGTAATTCTTGGATTTTATTTTAGACTGTGTAATTCTTACAAGTTGAAATGATTTGCTAGTTAATAAAAGAAGCATTATGATTAATAAACTTATGCTTCTTGCTTTTATTATCTTATTATTATTCCCTTTTTCTTTGACTATATATAATCAAATAACGTTTATTTTTGTATGATAAAACATCTTCAGTTGCCGTTGGCGGAACAGTAGAATCCTTATTACGTTTGGATAGTTCTGGTGGAAACCATATCACCATGCCTGTGAGGCTGTAAAATCCCAAGAACGAAAATAGTAAAAACGTTATAACCTTTTCGGTTAGCATAAAAAATAACGAATATTTAGAATTTGGAACAAAATCGAACCTGCACGAGATAGACCGGAATTATCGTCAGCACCAACGTGCCACGAGAAGTAACCAAGCAAACCTCTCTGCTTAGCATATCTCACTTTCGTCACGATACTCTGAGTATCGTCGTATCCAATCCAAGTCGTTCCGGCGTAACAGTAATCTCCAACCACCGTGGAGTTATAAACCGTAGTTGCTCCGTTATCCGCTATGAACTTCCTTATCTGACCGTATCCGATTGAACCGTCCGGTGTTATTGCCGCTCCGGTGGTAGCCGCGTAATAGCTGCGAATGTTGGCGTTTGCGAGACGCCATGCGTAGCCGTAGTATGGAAATCCCAATACTGCTTTCTTCGCCGGAAGTCCTGCTTGAGTCCATGATCTTACTCCAGCGTCGCCGCTTAGACCTATACAAACCGGTTTTAGTATCCTGGCTCATTTTATTTGTTTTTCGTATTCACATAAATTTTAAATCCGACCAAAATTTTCTTTCAAACCGGAGTTGAACCGAAACTTTAAAAAACAATTTGTTAACGTGTTTATCATAAAAACAATCAATATTAATTCTAGTGCAACTGAATGACCGAAGAAGCTGACATTATATACATAAATAAATTAAAATTACTGCAAACAATTTTTTTTATTAACTATAAATTGATACTCCATATGATTATGATTTTTTTAAAAAAAATCTAAAACCATAACGAGTCAAACTAGACCGAATTTAAAATTTGCAAAATTGAGCGAGAACTGAATATTAACCTCCTTAGCATTACATTTCTTTCTGGTTTTAGGAAAGAATCGGTGTTATGTACCGGTTTATTTTGATTTAGCTCGGTTATAGAAGTAGTACCTGCGTTTGAAGGATCATATAGAGCGGCGGGTGGACCGGTTACTCTAGACCAACCCGGTCCGTAAAAATCATAAGCCATAAGATTAACCCAATCCAAGCTGTCGGCAACGGCTTGAACCGGGTACAGTACCGAATAGTAGTTGTTGGAGTAGAAAACCGCAGCCGCCAAAAGCAAACGCGGTCTACCGGTGCTACTGGCCTCTGCCACAACCGCCGATCGCCATTCTCGAAGCAGCGTTCCGAAATTGCTCATTTCGGTTGCAGTGCTCGGATACTCCCAGTCTAGATCAAGACCGTGGAAGCCGTATGATCTAGCGAGTCTAATCGAAGAATCGATGAACGATTTCCGAGAAGTGGGGTTACTTGCCATGGACGCAAACGCAGTTTTATCAGCGGCTCCACCGCCGATAGACAAAAGGGTTCTCACAGCAGAGTTTCTCCTTTGCACGGTTTGTGTAAAGGTTGAGAATCTGGGTTGGTTGGCGGAAGAGACAGTGACTTGATTGGTTTGAGAGTTGAGATCAGCGAAAGCGCAGAAGAGGTGTGTGAAGAGAGATGAGTCAATGTCCGTGACCGGAAATTCACTCCCCGGGAACCAGTACGAAGCTTTCACGACGGTTTGAGCCGAGGATGATCCGAGGAGAAGAGAGAAGAGGAAAGTGATGGAGACAATGAGCGAGATGGGTTTTGTGGAAGACATTGTCGAGTTTCAGTGAAGAACAGAGTATGTGTTTTGTTGTCTATTTATAGAGAAAATCTACTCAGTTACGTAGCTAATTTAACTTTGACAAATCCATGAACAAAATTTTACGAAAGCTAAAAGTCTTAGATACAACCCACAAGTGTACTACAAATGCGAAAGCTAGGACCAAGGGACACATAATCAACTATCATTTGTATCAAAGTTGAATAGTCTTCTCACATATCCTATAAAAAAAATCCAAATGCTTACGAAAGATTGGTTAAAAAAAATATTTAATCATATATTATATGTCAGAAGACTTTTCAACGAGATCATATAAAGATTTTTTTGTGTAAATTCAATTTAATTGTAAGATTTCTTGTTAAACAAGACACGATAGAGTACTATAAATGGCAGGTATAACTCATCGGTGCTGACGCCTGGTACTGACAAGTTCGATGTCGAAAACGAGAGTTCCAAGAGTAGATCCTTCTCCATTGGCGAGACGTGTTGGATTAAATATTGTCGTGAAGAGTCTTTGTCTGTCAAAGAACTGCAAAACACACACAACAAGAAAAATAAACAAACGTTTTTTAAACCAACCTTGATAATTTATGTTTCTTGCAAACAATCTTGTGATTTCTTCAAGCATGGGTTATATGATTGGTTCTCTGAAAGTATCCAATAGATTAATACTAAAAGGTGAGCCCCATAGCTAATCAATGCAAGTCCTAACAATATGAAACATGTGGCATATCACAGGGGTTTCTTGATAAGTTTAAAATTGTTTAATTTCACTCTGAATTGAAGTTCCAAACACAGAATCGAAGAGCCAAGTATATAATCCTAGGGTGATTTTTTCTTGAGCATGCCAAACTCTCCTAGAACCAATCTCTTAATCACTTGATACCAATTCCTATTTACCTTGATCCCAATCACAAAATACACATGCTGATGAGACAAAGCATATTCGATGAGATCTTTATGTTCAAGTGGATAACACTAGCTTGAGAGTTTAGTGCACTAAGGCACTAGCTAGGCCCAAAAGCTAAATCAATGTTTAACTCTTACTCTTAGGCTAAGATTCTTAGCAATAATATTTGAGTTTTATAATTCGGATTGAATCGTTATATGAGAAGGTTAAGGAGAGAGAGAGAGAGAGGTGTGCATACATTTGGTGGTAGAGGCTCTTGTGTTGTATTCTGGTAGCCTTGTGACGGAGGTATAATCACACGACGAATCCCGCCTACTTTCATCGACTTCACCGCTGTTTCGATCCCCGGAATGACCTGCAAAATCACAATGTACCAGTCATCAGACTAAAAACCGGTTTTACAATCAGTGGTGAAACAGAGATCAAAGTATCATCAATCATAGAGGCAGAGAAGAAACTATGTGAGCCCTCATGAAACCAGCTACAAATACTTCACACCAATTAGTTTACAAGCACAAACACAAATCAAACTCTCTCTCCTTTTTTTTTTGGAATAGAAAAAGCTCAATTTGTTACATCAAAGATTCAGTGAGGAAACCTTCAAAGGTCACACCTTTCAGTAACAAAAACTGAAACTTTATGAAAACACATCATTGGGTTACGAAGGAGAATTTATTTACATTGCTAGAGCCAAGGATGAATGTGAAAGGAACAGATTCTCCATTACTGTCTTTATGATCATATGTTGAATCAAATCTCCATCCTTGCTTCGCAGCCAATCTCCCATAGTAATGTATTGCAATCTAATACTTCCAAGAAACGAAAAAAAAAAAAAAAAAAAAAAATTGAATAATCGAATTAAACGGCTTTGTTTGCTAAAATCTCCAATTTCTAACACACAGACCTGATCTCCTTCAATTGGGACTTCACCGTCGCCGATTCGGAGGTCGAGACCCTTGACTCCGCCGGAATTAGGGATTTCGGAGAATTCAGCGAGTGCTGGAAAAGAGAAGCAACCGGAGGAGATGACGAAAGACGCGACGGCGATAATCGATAGAGATATTGCTCTTCTAGATGCTGCTAATGGCAATGGCAATGATGATGATGATGATGATGATGATGATGATGATGACACGCAAGAACGAGATGCGGAGATTCTGATAGATGATGGTAGAGATGTGAAATGGACGGAAGTGATTAAAGGAGCACCTACACGTGGCGGGCACGCGAAGCACTGAATCATTATCATCTCCCTTTGTCTTCCTTTCTTTCTTTTATGCGATAAATAAATAAATCTAATAAAAATGAAGGCACATATTCTTGCTTCGGAGAAGTGGATGGAATTTGATAGGATTTGGATTACGATAGGTGCTGCCGCCACAACTGGTGGAACCAAGAATAATATAAAGTTTAAATTCTCTTTCTTTATTTTGTTAAGTCTTAATGTAATATCTATTTTACTATATTTTATCATTTTTATATTTAACGATATTACTGTATATCCAAGAGTTTATCGGTAGAATATAGAGATTTCTCATTAGCTTTTATAATTGTGCATGGGTGTATACTTTTTCTGATTAGTTTGGATCAGGGTAGATATAAAAAACTGTTTGTTGCCAATTTTTAATTCAAATACTGTACTAGAAAAAGTATGTTAGGGTTCCTTTCTCTATATCTAAACAAACAAATGGTAACTTTTTCCCAAAAGAGCCTCGCCAGCCAAAAGAAAAGAGTCGAGAAGATCACAAGTTCAAACACCAACTTACGAAGAGAAGACTTCATTTAACATGCTCTGTTGTCTTTGGCCTGAGAAAAAACTACAGATTTATAGGCCAATAATTTTTTAGTTAACACAAAAAAAAATCCAACTTTCAGCATGATATAAGAATAGATTGATATCCGATTCACTGATTAACCCGGTTTAAAAGAAAAAACAAATTATAAAAAAAGACAAAAAGGAAAAAAGCATGACAAAATAGAATAACTTCTTCAAACCCCTTTCCCTATGGCTATAAATTTAGGCGACTATATTTGTCAATTTGTAAACTGAGATAACACATTTACAAAAGTAAGTAAATTTCAATTCATAGATTTGTCAGCAAAAACAATTGCTCAAAGACATTTTATATAGAAGATGTCTTTTCAGGAAAGGTCGATAGCGATTATATCGGCGGTGGATGCTCCACATAACTATGAGGCCATTCTCAGAGACGCAGATCTTCCAGTCTCTCCCTCTATTGTTGAACAGTTACGTTCTGGTGGTGTTTTCTTGGAGCCCAATCTGGTTAGTATTTTTTGTTTTTTTTACTAAAAAAGAATTAGCTCACTTTTATTTTTCATTTTTGGGTAAATACAAAACACAACGGTATCTTTGTGTAAACAAAATTGCAAAACAAAGTGTTTTTTTCTTCTAGGAACTGAATGTTTCGTATTTAAATAATTTAATCTATTCCAATCAAACACAAAATACTGATATATTGTTTTTTTCTTTCAGCTAGAATTTTTCTCAAAAAGGTAAAGAAACTAATTATAAAAAAAATCACATTTTGAACAATTCTCCTTCAAACACACCTTCTTGGATGATAATTGAGAATGTTTTCTTAATGATTTGTCCGGCTAGAACGTTAAGTCCGTATATTTTCAAATGTTTTGAAAGATAAAATAACATAAAAGATAGAACTAACTAAAGGACTAGAGTAACAATATCCAGATAGTAATTATCTTTGAAGGAAATGAAAATGGGACCATTGATCTTAATCCATTTTAAAAGGATTCATTAATCCATTTTGTTGTGATGATATTCATATATAAAAATACTGAACAGATCAAATATTGGGTGGACGAGAAAAACAACAATTGCTTCATGCTCTTTCCAAGGAAACTCTCTATCACTTGGTCTGATGATCCCAACTATTGGACATGGTTTCGCAGTGAGGAGTCACCAAAGTAAGATACGTTTAACTTTAACTCTACAAGTGCAACCAATGATGATCAGTATTTTTTATTAAAACTTTTTGTTTTGGTTTTAAATTTTAAATTATTGATCTGCAATAAAGGAACTATGAATCAGAGTTTCATTGATAAAACTCGAAACAATAATTTTACCGGTTTAATGTACGTTACATACTTACATGACACTTTACATAATTAATATGTACCTGTAAACTCCAAAATGTCTTATAGAAGTTGAAATCTACAGAAATGCCTGAGAAGCAATGGCATAGACAGAACAGGTAACACGTATTAGAATAGTCTAAAGATATAAGGAGCAGAAACCATCATTTCTAACTCATACCTATGTTTTGTTTTTCAAAATTACTACAAAAATCTTAATTAATATTTAATAATTAGAGAAATCAACAAATTTTAAGTTTAACAAAGGTTCCTAGAATTTTACAAAGAGTTCAATGATTTACGAACTTTCATTAACACATGGTTTGTGGTATTTTTCAATTATTACTTCAATTTCAAAATTATGGTATTATGGTATTTTGGAACTAGAATTTGTTTTATGGTATTTTAGATCATTTCTAACACACGTGATTATTATTTTTCTTTTATGAATTTCAAAAGGGAGACAGATGTAGAAGCTGCGGAATTGAAAAACGTGTGTTGGCTCGACATTTCCGGAAAATTCAACACCAGTAAGCTCACTCCGGGGGTTACGTACGAGGTGGTCTTTAAGGTGAGGCTAGAGGATCCAGCCTATGGATGGGACACACCATTGAACTTGAAGCTAGCCTTCTCTAACGGTAAGGAGAAACCGCATGAGCGAAAGGTGAGTTTGAGGGAACAACCGAGGTATCAATGGGTCGATATTAGAGTCGGAGAGTTCAAGCCGGAGAATAATTCTGCCGGAGAGATCGCTTTCTCAATGTATGAGTATGAGGCTGGCGTTTGGAAGAAAGGGCTCTTCCTCAAAGGTGTTGCAATTCGTCCCAAGTATAATTAATATGGCATATAAAAATATATAAATTAAAATTCATATGCACCAATAAACCATCTTTATATATATTTCACGTCCATATGATAATGTTGATCTATTGTATTGTTAGTTAAAATAACTGCTTTGATGTCGTTGTTGAATAAAATCAAAACCGAGAGTTGATGTTGTAATATATTTAAGATCAGTTTCAAGTTTCATTATTTCAGCGTATACATAATAATAATTAATATATTATCCGATCAACAAAAATGTATTGCTTCTAAGACCATAAGAAAATACACACATAAATGATCCGCCTTTTGTTTTGATTGGTGATTAAAGTTACCGGGATATTGCTGGAGATGGAGCAAGCCGAGATCTTGCACCTTATCAAGTCACCTGAAGCTCTTAAGGCTAAAGATTCTGTGGCTTTGGATGTTCTCAAACCCTATGCTAATCCATCAGCTCTGTGTTTTTTGTGTCTTTTGTTGATGACCAGTTCGCTCCCTCGTCAACCGAGTCAACTGACATTTTTATACTCATGACACTATGTCTTCTGGCTTTGTTAAACAGTTTCTTTAAAAAACTTTTAGGAACTCTTTTTTTTTTTCCTCTTTTGCAACTTTAGATTTGTTTTGAGTTCTACTCTTAGTATTTTTTTTTCTTATGAGACTTCTACTCTTAGCACCTTATATATGTTTTTGTTTTGAGTCTAACTAATGATTCAACGCGTTCCCACTCTCTATTTTTTTTTTTTTTTTTTTTTTTTTTTTTTGCAGTTTAGCATGTTTCTTATAATCTACAACCTCCTTAACATAATACTATCTATGACTACTTGAAATTTGGATGTAAATCGTGATAAATAATCTGGTATATCCATAATTTCTCTGTCTCATTCCCTCACCGGAAACTTTAAAAATACATCAACTAAATTTCGAAAAACTTTTTAATACTCTGACTATTTTTGTGCCCTAAAAATGCCCCAACTATTATGTTCAGCGTATACATAATAATAATTAATATATTATCCGACCAACGAAAATATATTGGTTCTAAGACCATAAGAAAATACACACACAAATGATCCGCCTTTTGTTTTGATTGGTGATTAAAGTTACCGGGATGTTGCTGGAGATGGAGCAAGCCGAGATCTTGCACCTTATCGAGTCACCTGAAGCTCTTAAGGCTAAAGTTTCTGTGGCTTTGGATGTTCTCAGACCCTCTGCTAATCCACCAGCTCTGTGTCTTTTGTTGATGACCAGTTCGCTCCCTCGTCAACCGAGTCAACTGACTTTCTTCTACTCACACTATGTCTTCTGCCTTTAGTAGACAGTTTCTTTAAAAAACTTTTAGGAACTCTTTTTTTTTTTTTCCCTCTTTTGCAACTTTAGATTTGTTTTGAGTTCTACTCTTAGCATTTTTTTCTTATGAGACTTCTACTCTTAGCACCTTATGTTTTTGTTTTGAGTCTAACTAACGATTCAACACGTTCCCACTCTCAATTTTTTTTTTTTTTTTTTTGCAGTTTAGCATGTTTTCTAATAATCTACAACCTCCTTAACATAATACTATCTCTGATTACTTGAAATTTGGATGTACATCGTGATAGATAATCTGGTATATCCATAATTTCTCTGTCTCATTCCCTGACGGGAAAATTTCATAAAATACATAAACTAAATTTCGAAAAACTTTTTAATACTCTGACTATTTTTGTGCCCTAAAAATGCTCCAACTATTATGTTTGTCTACTTTAATACATAAATTTTTTAAATCATACCCATTTAATACATTATGTTTAATAGAAACAAAACTTCGGTTATCTTTTTAATCTTTTTAATAATTAAAATATTAATATTTAAATAAAAATTTATAATAAATTTCGAAAAAATCCAAGAAAAAATTCAAAAAGTCGAAAATACGAAACAATCATTAAAAATAAAATTGAAAATAATAAACTAAAATTTCTATTTTAGATATATTAAATAAATTAATATATCTTTGCAAAGAACCTAAAAATTCTTAAAATATCCTTTCAAAAGTCCAAAAAATCAAAGTTAAAATTCTGTAAAAAATATTAAGTTACAAAAAAATATTTTCAAGTTTTAGATTAATTTTTTTTTTTCATTTTTAAATTTGGAAAAAATTAAAAAAACCTAAAGGATCAAAAAATAAAAATATTAGTTCAAACAGAAGCAATACTGAATTTTACATAAAAAAATAAGAGCAACAAAAGAATGTGAATCTGTTAGGAGGAATGGGTGGATGGAGGTTCTGGTCGGTGAGTTCAAGAAATCGCCGGATATATTAAAGGTGGACTGTGGAAATCCGGTCTGATCACTACTAGAAAACAGATATTTGGCATCGGTTATTTAGCAACATTTACAAAACTGACATTAAAAATGTTAAAAGAATGTATGTTTTAAATCATTCTAAAAGACTGATGCTAATATATTTTGATTAGTGTCAATTATATACAACTGTTGCTAACTATACTCATTTTGAATCATTTATTAGATAATTGATGCTAACTCTATTTTGATTTGGGTCAATTATATAGAACTGAAGCTAACTATACTCATTTTACATCATTTATCTTTTACATCATTTATCTGATAATCGATGCTAAATAGATATATACATATTTTATTTTCTCAAATATTCATAACTCACAAACTTTTCTCATCTCTGATGGCTCGTCAACGCGCGATTCGAGCTTGAGCTTCGTTGATGCCATCTCTGCTCTCCCTCTCCGGCAGAATTGCTTGATCCTTGCTCTCCGTCTCTGGTCGATCCTTGCTCTTTGTCTTCGGTGGAATTTCTCCGTCTTCCGCGGAATCGATCCTTGCTTGCTTTGTCTCCGTCTCCGTCTCTGACGGAACTGCTCGATCCTTGCTCTCCGTCTTCAGCGGACTCGATCCTTGCTCTCCGTCTTCAGCGGACTCGATCCTTGCTTTATCGCTGTCTCTGATTCTCAGGTGAGAGTTTCTATACATCCTTCATATTTAATTTGTTGGATTTATACTGCATTGTTGTGATTTGGGGTTTTGATTTGTGATTTCTTCATTTTCATACTATTTGTGATTGCCCCTTCCTCTGATTCATTGGCTCTTTCTTTTGATCTCGTTTTGTTTTTATAGGCTTCTCTTCATTAGATTGATAGATTTTACCTGAACACAACGTTTTAATGGAGACTGGAGGAAAGTACAATCATGGAGAAAGGATGATGTCTGGGATTACATTCAGGTTTATATTCTATTTTCCTTTAAATGGAGAAAAGTACAATCAATTACGTTTCTTTTAAATGTGTTTATATTCTATTTTGCAGTCTAAGTTTGATTTTGATGCCTCAAATATCTATCTTAAGAAGTTTATCATGAAAAGTTTGAGTCAAAAATGCAAAGGCCTAAAAACACGTTTGTGGCGTTCTTGTCGTCGCAACACTGCCGAGGAAACTATGGAGGTTAGGCCATATTTTATTCCAAAAGAACAGTGGCAGGACTTTGTGCATTTGAAATTCACTGAAAGAGCTAAGGTACTGTAAATGTATATTAGTTTACTGTAATATAACTGTTGAGTTGCTAATATTGTTACATGTGATTTGTAGAAACTAAGAGAGCGAAATATGAAAAATCGGAGCTATTACAAGATACCTCACACTTTAGGAAAGAAGAGCATTTGTCGAAAATCTAAAGAAATTGTAAGTGTTGCTTTGTGTGTAAATTCTTCACTTATGGGATTTGTTCTGCTTAGTACGGTTTAAGATATCAAATGAATGGTCTTTAGAGGAATCCTTGGCAACTTACTCGGTGGATGTGCTTACTCAAGACACCTCCTAGGATATTGTTTCTTGTTTCATTGCTTCTCGCTCTGGAGATTTTCTTTCTTGTTAGCTGTATTAGGCGCTTGCTCATTTATCAATCGATTTGTGTTGGTACTTCTCTAGTATCTCAAAACAGGTAAACGTCCAACTAGAGCAGAGATTTTTGTTTGTTCACGCCAAAGAGTTGATGGAAGCTTTGTTAATGAAGAAGCACAAGAGTTATCGGTAAGTTTTTCATGATCACAAAAGAACATGAAAAACATGAATGATTGGTAATAAGTAGCTTAAGATAAGTCATGCTGCAGAACATAATGAGATTGCAAAGCATTTCAGCTCTAATTCATGTTTGTTCTGCTTTCTTATTAAGGAAAAACTTGCTCATACAAGGACTCAAGATACAGGAAACACATCAAGATATGGTATTAACGATGAATTCTCTCAAGTGTTTGGAGCTGAGCGACCTGGACGTGTACGTTGTGTTGGCCTTGGTCCAACACCTTCCACCTTTTTTCAGAATCGTCCTACAACAATAGATAAATCAGAAGTTACTTCTTTGAGGAACAAAGTCAGTCATCTAGAAGACGAAGTGGCAAAGTTACGTGATATGGTGAAGGAATTGGTTGGATAGACAATTGGAAGAAAAGAGAAGTTTCTGGTTTGGTTAAGGTAAACTATTTCATGACTATACCATATAGGATACTTTGGAGAATAACTTGATAGTTTTTGGTTTGAACAGTTTGAGCAAGTAAACAATTGTAGCATTTTATCATTTTGAATAGTTTACCAATTGTATGGTTTGATAGAAATTTGATATGCTTTGTTAATGATATGCTTGCATCAGTTAAAGTGATGCAAAAATTTGATGCAAATTTTTTTTTTAGCGTCAATTGTGGTAACTGACTCAAAAAGAAATCAATCGTTAGCATCATTTATGCTCAAGTGACTCTAAAAATATTTTTGAATCACTTCAAAAAATTGATGCAAAAAACTTATTTGGTATCACTTTTGAAAACGTGGCCAAAATCAAGTATAACAACATTTAAAAAACTGACACTAGATATGATGCTAAAAATGAATTATAGAGTCAGTTATTAAACTGATGCGAAATATTTTTAGCATCACTGAATTTAACATCGCTTTTAAAAATGACTCTATAATTCTAATATCACTTTAAAAGCGACACTAACTATTAAAAATACTGATGCGAGATAAACGTTTTTTTGTAGTGGATTGCTAAAGGTTTTGCTTTTAGAGCTAAGAATTAAAAAACTGAAATATATACTGTAATCCTAAACAATAAAGCGAACATGATATTTATTATTATGATCGATATTGTAGACGAGACATGATAGAACTTAACTTATATTGGTCCCATATATGTTATAAAATTTAGCTTGAGAAGGAAGCTTGGCAGAGGATAAGAGCACCCACATTGCTATAGATACCCTCAATTGTATTTTTCATATTAAATATTAATATATTTTATTTATTTAATTAATTTTTAAACTGTAAAAGAAATCAACCAATAATTAATAGACACATGTAAGAACCGTTTCTTATAATATGCCAAAATCTTTCAAAGTATAATATAGCATTAGGTGGTGATTGGTTTTCCCGCTACCACCCGCAAACGCAACATCTGCGGGTGGTAGCGGTTTTTGGCGTTATAACAATCACAACAACTGCTCTGTACCACTTTGTACCGCTCCGTATCGCTCGAAATCAAAAGCTCCTTTCCGCAAGCGTTTGCGGTTGCGGGCGGGAAAAAAAAAAAACATAAATTTATTTTAAAATTAGAAAATAAATAATATTTATTAAAAAATAAGATTTAGATATTATAATCATAATAAAAATAAAAATATTTGGTATTTTTTTTGGTAAAATTCATTAAAATCATATCATAATTTTATATTTCTAAGTCCTACAAATTAAAGTTCTCTTCATAAATGTTCACTTCATACTAATATATATATCTATTTAAAAAATAAAATGGTAATCTAAATTTAATCTCCACACTAAATTTTAATAGAAATCACATTTTTATCTAAATTATAGAAATTAAAAGATGAACTAAGTATTATATACATATTATTTTTTATAAATTTTTATTATTAATTATGTTGAACTATATATTTATAATTGTTCAATATAATATAGTTTTGATGTTTTATAATTATAAAATATATTTATATTGTTAATTTATTGTTTAACCGCTATTTCACCCGCTGGTCAACCAGTCAAAAATATTCTGCAAACGCATCCGCTCTCAATCGCTATACCAGTCGTACAAACAGCTTAATTACGTATTTAACCGCAAACTCCTGCAACCGCAACCGCAACCGTAGCGTTTAAACCAATCAGGCCCTTAGTCAATGTGACATCAGTCGATCTTTCAACCGTTTCTTATAATATAGCATCAGTCAATGTGCGTCTGTGCGTTTACAACATCCTCATATAATGAAAGATGGCGGTAGTGGGTAACTTACTGTATTATTCGAAAAAGATTTCGTGAAAACTTCAAGGCTTTCCAGACTACGGTAAGATTCAAGAACAACATTAGATGTTCCAACTCCATCATTGTTCTTTTATGGTTTATCATCAAATAACTACAATAGGATGATATTACATGATAGATTGGAACGTGCAGATGGCTGGTCGCATGTATGAATGAAAGGTCTATGGGCTTCTCGCACGAGAAACAAATAAGTGAGGGGATATAGCATAGGAACGAGTCTTTGAATTCACGAAAACTCACCTCAACGATATATATATTAGTTACAAGATGATGAGTTTTGAATACAAAATGGGTGAGCTTTTAAAGATAGCTCACGACTTAGGCACGAAGAAAAGGCAAGTAAATGCAACTAGCGTTAATGGTTATAGGAGCTGAAGTATCGGTTTCCTTCCAAGCATTATGATTCTCGATCTTGATTCAAAAGAAAATTCTTATAGATCTAACAACTCATTTACAAGTAAGAATCCCTAATATATTTAAAATAGAATGCACTATAAAAACAACATTTATCTCATGTATTATTAACAAGAATGCCATTGTTTATGTGTCATCATTAGGTTCACTGTCAAGGGGTTTAGCAATTAAGTCATAAGTTACTAGAGAATTTACGTGGAATGCCATTGCATATTATGTAAAGAATCAAATATGTATTATTCAACTAATCATATATATAACTATTAATAAAAAAATATCATTCTCCTTCCTTAATTGGCAATTACGAAAATAAGTAAATAAGAAATATATGAGATTTAATTTATGGCTATTATAATAATTTTTTAAAAAATCATTATATATCTCCTATCATCTTTGTTTAACTTTATTTTTTAAAATAATTTGAATCACAATATAAAAAATCTAATGCAGAAAATCTTAAACTTTTTCTGTATATGCTATGATTTGAATTTTTAAAAACAATAATAATCACTAAAACTGTTAAAATTCTCATATTAGATATGTTATTGACTTATTGTGTGGAGGTGTAGAAATATATTATAAAAATAGATGATATGCAACATATGAGTAGGAAACCTCATTTAGTAGGTATCCAAATATAAATTGTTTTTTTTTATTCGATTTATATGATTTTTAATTAAACTATATAATTAAATCGAATAAAACTATTTTTTATAAATATTTTATTTTAATCAAAATTTTGAATATTACTCTATCTGTTTCAACTTTCAATATAAAATTAATTATCTTTTTGTTATTTTGACAATTTGGATTTTGCAGATTATTTTCTTATTGGTTAGATTGTTTTGAAATTATAATAAAACGTGTTTAAGTTTTCAAAGAAAAAAAAAGTTTTAATCCGAACATAAAACTTCTTATCTTATTATATTGTAGTCATTTGGGTTTTATGTATCTTGATTAAATCTATCATATTAAATCTATCTATCATATTAAATCTATGACTACGGTTAAATATTTAATTTGTTTACTTTTTTAAAAAAATGGTTTAAAATACTTAATTTCTACACTATAAACGAACACAAGAATCAAATTAAGGTAAAAATTCGTCGCATAAAATTTTGAAATAGATAAATATACATCTTTTTAATAAAATACAAATTTATAAACCATCACCTCGTACAGAGCGCGGGTCCAACCCTAGTTATAGAGTTAAAATGGAAAACGTAATTCAATCTACAACGTCTTAAGAGTTGACAATAATTTATTTTGGAAAAATGAAAAAGAATAATTTTTTTAAATGTACCTTTACTTAGTTAGATCATATAAAAAGCCATACAGAAAAACAAAAGTAAATTTTTATACCAATGATGATGGCAGAGTGAAGAGTTTTTTTTTTGTTTTTTTTTTTTGATTTTTTCAATTTTTAATACATGTGTAAATATCCACATAATCGCTCAAGTGGCACTTTTGATAAACAATAATAAAGGGAAATGAACGGACGGTCTAGATGGGTGGATCAGGTTCACTGTTTCAGTGATTCGAAATTCCATTTTCGTGGAGAAAATCGAAGAGTAAAGCTAACATTTCAAACGAAAAGAATAAGAATCAAACATGCATGTTTAACAAGACACGAAATAAAATGGAATAATATACCAATCAAAATTTGGTTTCCGATGTACAACATTTGTTTAATTAATTTATATATACTTAACCTTGAACTCCAAATTCTACACAAATACACTAATGAAGAAGTCTATTACATAGCCAAGCTTGAGCAAGTTGAGTATAGCTATACAGGTGTACAAAGTTCAACTATATTTGGATGTTTTGACACAATTTGTATAAAATCTAACTGGAGTTGGAGAAAACTAATATCTTATAATTACACAAAAAAATGGAATAATTAATATGAAATTTTTTATAACTCGATAAGAAATGACTTAAATCGAACGTGTAGTTTTATACGGATCATTCAGGTCAAGCACGGTCTCGTCATACAATCCAAATGACGTCTATAAAAACCTGAATTCAGTAGTTATTAAGAAAAGGAATTAAGTAAAGAAGAAGAAAACCCTTATAGGAAGACAAACAAATAGTTAACAAAAGAGAGCAAGATCAACCAATGGGAATAATTTGGTCTACCTTCTCAATGCCAAAGGCACCACATAACTACGAAGCCATACTAAAAAATGCAGACTCTCCTCTTCCTCCAGACACGACGTCGTCTCTAGATAAGTTATACCCTAAGCTCTTCGATGGCGTTTTCTTGAAGCACAAGACACAGGTCGTAAACCTTTTTTTCTTTCTTGGGTTTCCTTTCTAAGAATGTTTTGCCTTGATTCAGACAAAATAGAGAATCGTTCAAATCCTATATTTGATTAGATTTTATTAATGATGGAATTTGTAATTCAGAAGTACTGGATAGAGGGTAGAGCTAAGAAGAACTGTTTCATGTTGTACGCGAGAGGTCTTACAATTTCATTGGCTGAGTCTCAGACAAATAATTATTGGATTTGGTTCTCTGATCTAGACCAAACATCCAGGTTTTAAATCTTTTGAATAAAAAGAAGTATATTTTTTACACATTTGAGTTATTTATTTTCAATTCATATGAATTGTGTAGTTGTTTACAGTGATGCAATAATTGAGTTTGCAAAGCTGGAATGGGTAGCTTGGTTAGAAGTGGTCGGAATATTCGAGACGGAGAATCTAACTCCAAACTGTTTGTACGAGGTTGTATTTGTTGTGAAGCTAATAGATCCTTCACAAGGATGGGAAGTTCCGGTTAACTTCAAACTGGTTTTACCAACCGGTGAAATCAAAGAGCGAAAAGAGAATATGAATCTGTTAGAGAGGAATCGGTGGATGGAGATTCCGGTGGGTGAGTTCAGGACATCGCCGGAATATATCTCCGGGAAGATTGAGTTCTCCATGAATGAGGTTAAAGGTGGACTTTGGAAGTCCGGTCTGATCGTGAAAGGTGTTGCTATTAGACCCCAAAATAAATAAATAAACTGAAATCGTGTTCAAAAATTATGTATAATCAATGAAATAATTTTGCTGGAAAGAAAAGGATTATAAATTGATTCTGTATAATCAATGAAATAATTTTGTTGATTCTAAATTTAACAAGTTTGACACATTACAACACTCTTGCTCTCAACATATCCATGTCCTTGAACAAGGCAATAACACATATTGAGAAACCAACTTTCATGAAGATAATAAAAGAAAAAAAAAAAATCAGATGAAGTGGATGTTGTTGCACTTTGATGAAAGTATGGGGAGAGCTAACAGATTAGCTCTCAAGAACTTACTGTTGTAGTTGTTGTCCACGTCAACACCAAGACATTTCAATTTGACCAAGAAATGTCTCATCTGTTTCAGCTCTTGTAAAGAACCTCCAAATCAACAACCTTATAATCCTCAAAGACAACGCTAGAATAGTCAAGGTACACAAAACTCGGTGCTTTAAAATAGGTTTCATAGTAATGCTCTTTAGAAGAATCATCATACGGAAGATCGACAGAAACCACAAGTCGCCTGATAGATGCACTTTCCACAGACGTTGACCAAAATGGCACATACGGGTAATGACCATCATCGTCGGTTATGAATAGTTCTTCCAGCACAAGGCAGCCATTCACGAGCCGACAATAGTCCTCAAAATCAAGCCCTAAAACCGATAAGACAGAGCGTGATTTGAGCGCAGGGAAAAACAAACTCTCCACTTGTGCTCCGAAACTGTAATTACCGGATAGTGTGAGCTTCACCAGTGTGTTGCTCGTTAGCAAAACTCTCTCTATGTCAAACTGATCTCTGCTGCATTCCAAGTGTAGCTCCAATAAACCTCCTTGTTTCATTGCATTCCAAATCCAACGGTCGACTAGACGAGAGAAATCGTTTTCAAGGGTAGAATTTGACTGAATAATAAAAGACAAAAGAAGAGGCAGGGATGTTTTGGGGCTAATGGGCTTTAAATTTAGGCCCACCATGGAGAAACCTCTAATAAGACTTTATTTTATTACGACTTCGGTTAACATACATGTACAATGAGTTTTTCTTTTTATATACAAGACGAGGCACACTCGGCAACACATGAACGAGCTAAAAAGACCAGACATATGTATGACTGCAGTACGGAATAGCACGGCGGGACATGAGTGATTACCTTCAGGCATCGACAGAGACACTAACAGCGTTGAGCTCCACATGTTGTCTACCATCGTTTTGCGGATGGACTGTTAACGTTGCACGAGCTTCAGCTTGAGGGTTTTGATCATCACCGGGTCGAGAGACTGATATGGAGCTCACGGTTGACCCGGCATCGCCATTATTGTTGTTGTATTCTGTTATGACGTCCCACGATTCTTTCACAGAAGCAACCTCGACTCCGTTCTCGTGGTGTTTCTCCATTTCAAATGTGGTGGGAAGGATGACGTAATCGTTTATTGGGTTGTAGAACGGGTCTGGTTCGCCTACATTTAGCCATTGCTTGAGCATTCGGAACACACGGTGGTCGTTGAGAATTCCTCGGTGCTCACCGGGGACTCCAACTCTTGCTACTGCTTCAAGCCCATCCGCCTATAGAGAAACAAGCAAAGGAAAGAGAAACGATCAAAAATTCAAGATTTCCTATATATACTTGTGATGAGTTTCTGAGAAACAGGTCATGCAACATACCATGGCAGATTCCACCGGGACTGTGCCATCACCGTCAACGCATATGTACGTCGGCTGAGATTACAAGAAAAGATGATTCGACCATCAGAATTTGAGAAAAAAAAAAAAAAAAAGGCAATTTCGAGACTATTACAAATGGTAGTTGTTACCTGGAAGTATCTTAGATTCGTTAGATCTTTGATGGGCATCTTCTCATTCCCATAGCTGCAGAGGAGTATATACATATCAAATTTAGAAAAAGGCGAAACAAATTGCAAGAATAAAACACTCAAAAGCTGAGACATCAAAATCAAGAAACATTACCAAACACTATGAGGGGTCTCCATATTGGTCCCATATATGTTATAGAATTTAACTTGAGAAGGAAGTTTGGCAGAGACTAATACTCTCTTGGTTTCATGTGCCCAGTCCATGATCTTCCAGTTAAAAGGAAGATCGATACATTCTCCACAGTAATCAGCCTGAAGATTTGTGTCCAGCGCATGATCAGTCAATGCAACGTCTGTTCATTTAATGAAAGATGGTGGGTATCGAGTAACTTACTTTATTTTCAGAAAGAGATTTCGCGAAAACTTCAAGACTTTCCAGACTACGGTAAGATTCAAGAATAACACCAGAGGTCCCAACTCCATCATTGCTCTGTTTCTCTCTCCATAGCTCTAAAACAGGAGGGAGTTCCCATTTGAAATACGGGCAACACATGAGCTCATATATGGATGGACACTCAATAAGCTGAAACAACAGAAGAAGCCAGGCCAAAATTATCTAAAAAGTAATTTTTGAATTTCAAGAAGAGATCAAAACAAACAAGACTTATGGGATTCTTGTTAATTGATGATTACCAATTGATGCATGCTCCACTTAGAGACGAAAAAGTTCTGTTCCCAGCCATTGACGAACGACATTCCATTCAGTAAAGTCGATGTGATATATCCAGGAGCACCTGAAACAGTAATGCCAAAACCATTTAGTCTATTACTACTTGTCTCGAGAACAATCAGAAGCACTAATACAAGTCCAAGAACTTACCTCGAAATGGAGCAGCAATAGCAATCCAATTCTGTACATACTTCTCAAATATCTGAAATTTCCACCCCAAAAAAAAATAATTTCAGACTGAAATGAAAAAAATAACACTAGAAAAGGACTTACAAAAGTGCAGAAAGAAGAACCATATACCTCACTATGCAGACTCATGAAACATTTCACCAACAGTCCTCCCATAGAATGACTAATAACATTAATCTTCTTCTCTCCTGAAGCTTTGTACACTGATTCCAACTTTTTAGCAAATTCGTCCAACGTTTCCTGCAGTCTATAAACCATTGCAAACACAAATATAGTTTAATCATACAGATCAGTGTTCACCAAAACTCCAAAAGAGATATGCTTTTTTACCTGTTGCTTTGGCGGAAATCATAACCGAAACCAAAGAGAGTTTTGCCTTCTTCGAATCCCCATCCGAGCATCTCAACAATCATCTCATGGAAATAGTACACAGATTCTCGTCCAACAATCTACCAAAAAAAAAAAGTATTGATCATGACTTGAACAGACAGAGAGATTCATGGAAAGCTCATGAATTGAAACAGCTGGAGATTCAACAGTACCAGATCTGGGTCTAACACGTCAATTGCAAGAAGCCCAGCTCTTTCTTGAGGAACCACAATACTCGTTTTTTGATCGAGAGAGATCGTTTTACCTGTTTCCAGATGAAACTTGCTTAGAGCTTTAACAAGCAAAGCTTATAAATTTCTTGTATAAACATATCTTCAAACTCGATACCATGAGCAAAAAGTCAAAATTGCAGTCTTAAATTTCAACTAATTGCAGTGTTTATGAGCTACTTTCTGGAAAACAATAAGCTTTAACACAGATTATCAAATTCGGATGACGATAAAAGAAGACATTTTTTTACCAGTGGAAGGATCGAATCGAGACCACATCTTTGTTCGAAACTCTTGATCGGCACCAAAGATCCTAACCCAAACACGTTCTTCGTTACCGGTCTCATGATCAACGGCGTTTAAAATCGAGCCGGCGATTCCGGGGACCAGAAGAACCGGGTCTAGATTCGGGTCCACGAATGGTTTCTGGTTCGAATTCTTGAGCTTCAGAAAGGCCTCTACTGATCGAATGATCTCTTCCAGCAATAAAGCCATAGTTGGAAAATCTATAGCGCGGTGAAATCAAGGTGATGATGAAGAAATCCGTAGTACCCAATTTTGGGGAAATTAGGGTTTGGTGAGAAATTTTTGTATGATTGAAGAAAAAAAAAAGGTGAAGTAATAAATAAACTTTGGAAAATAAGCCGTACAAGTTAATGGAGGGAGACAAAAAAGGGTTATAGTTTGGTCCAATCATCAATTATTAAAAAAATGAAATATATCTCAAATGGATAACGCAAGACTGAGAATTGAATACTTGAGAAAAAGATCAATCGTTTTGTAGAGTTTCGACTTTCGACTTACAATACTTAAACCCAAGGAAAGTTATTTGGGATCATCCCATAATTCATAAAGATCATGAATCTATAATAATATATAAAAGCTTCTATTTGGGGCTCCTCAGAGTGTCCACCTCAGCATCTCAAGCGAGTGCCACGTGTCCTTAAAAAAAAACCATTCAAATCATTTCGACTTGATTCGCCTTTTCGCCTTCTCTTCCAAGATTTAATAGCACTGCTATATCAAATTATCAATTTATCAAACTACCAATCTCATCTTCTCCACATTTCCTGATTTTGCTCTCTCACAAATAAAGAGCCCTTCTTCTTCTCATTCTTCCCTCTCTTACAGAGAAGAAAATTAAAGAAGAGAAATTTAATCTAGCCATGGATCCGGCAGATCCTACTTCCATACTCTTCTCAAAGATCAGAACTTTAGAACCTGATTTCGCCTCCAAAATCATTGGTTACTTGCGCTTACAGGACTTGGGTAACAGAGATTTGACGCGTTTGGCTCATGGACCTGAGACTCTCTTACAGTCCGTCTGTCTCAAGGCTAAATCCGCTTTAGGCCTCTCCTCCAATGGATCTTCTTCTCCGCTGAACCCTATCTCCAGACCCATTAACATCCACCCTTCTTTCTGCGAAATTGAGAACGATCTGATTCCTTCTCTGCTGTAGCAACGGCGATTCATCTTCTACCAGTTAGACGACTGATGTCTTGCGTTTTGGCGTAATCTAACAATCGTTTTACCTGTTTTATCGAGTCTTTTTAACTTTTATCGAGTCTTTATCAGGTCTAAATCATTCGAAGGTGAGTTCGGTGACAGGAAGCAACGGGAGCTGAAACCATGCAAAAAGGAGCGAAATGTCGGCTTTACGAAGTCAATTTGACCGGTGTACCCGCCGGCCTCGCCCGACGCCTCCACCCGCCGGACTCGCCCGACGCCTCCACCCGCCGGCCTCGACCGACGTCTCCACCCGCCGGGGCCGACCCGACGCCTCCACCCGACGGGTCGACCCGACGCCTCCACCCGACGGCCGCGACCGACGTCTCCACCCGACGGCCGCGACCGACGTCTCCACCCGACGGGCCGACCCGACGCCTCCACCCGACGTCGTGGCCCGACCCCCTCGCCCGACGGCTTCGCCCGACGGATTGACACGATGGGCCACTCGCCGGCCTCACCCGACGGCCCACCATCTCACACCACTCGATGGGCCTGATCACCCGAAGGCCCACTCGAGTACTTGACCCGATGGCCCAGTCGATCACTTCGACTTTCACTACTTAGACCTATTTTCGTTTTGTTTTCAAACACGTTTTGTTTTACATTTTGTTCGGAGTTCTTTCGAGGATAGCCGCTTTTCATTGTCTTTCAAAGGAGAAGATCTCTGAACCATTGTGACAGATTGGAGAAGATTTCTGAACCTTTGTTTGCTTGTTTTATTTTCTATTCAATGAATTCTGTTTCTGCTATTGTTGTTTGCTCGAACATGTGTGAGTAGTCGATTAGCTAGATCTAGGTTTTTCAAAGGAGTTTCATGAGTTAGATAACTGAATGCAGATAGGGCGTTTAATCTTTGAGTCTAAGATCAATTAGAGTGCGTCCATTAAGTTGGATACATACCTCAACAAGAACCCTATTCTTCGGATTCAGGCACCTTCGACCCTCAACTAAGGTTGTCGTATCTTGGGATCTTAGATAAAAAGAATATATCGTCTTCGCCATTGTTGAGTTTAATGCTTTGATTGTTTTGATCACTCGATCTCTGATCTTAGGTTAATCTATTCATCAAAAGTGTAATAGGTTGCTAGAACGAACATTGGTGAGCGATCTGTCCTTAGCCTGCGAGAGTTGATGCTAAGGCGGATCGTGAACATATCGAACCCGTTCATATTGCTTGTCTTCAATTGCTAGATTCAAACGAGAGTTTAGACATCTAGGTTGATTAGCAAAGTTGTCAAGATCACGAGAGTGGATTGACATACTTTTATGTTTGAGTTCAAGACCTGTACTTAATCATTGCCCTGAATAGTCATTCGGTTACTTTCCTTGAGCTCCTGCGAATTGCCTTGATCTAGTGCTTTTTCCCTATTGAGTTTACATCGTCATTTACTTTCAGTTACTGTTACCGAATTACAAACCAAATCATCACCATTGTCTTAGCTCCATTTTAAGTCTCATAGTTCATAGTGCAACGCTGGTCCTCTGGATCTCGAATCGTTTATACACACTTCCATCATTTTACCAAACTGGCGCCGTTGCCGGGGACCAACTCGTTGCCTTTGAATTTTGATTTGAAATTTAGTCTAAGATTTTTCTAACTTGTTCTTTCTCTGCTTGCCTCTGTGTGTTTCAGGTGCATGACTCATAGGTCTACAAGAAGAAACCGCACAGAAGATCTACTTGTCTTGTCCAACGCATAACTCGCGAGAGTAGAACGAGAAAACAGACAGAACCGGCCTAATCCCGCCAATATGGGCGACGAAGGCAATCAGAACGCTAACGCTCAGATGGCTGCTCAGATGCAGCAGCTCCAGCAACAGATCGAGTTGATGCAGAAGGCTCAACAGGATAGAGAGCCGCGACCTCAAGCTGCTATAGGTGAGAGGGACAATCCGCACACCTTTTACCAAAACAGGTCTGCAATTGTTCCTCCACCAATCCAGAGGCAGGATTTTAAGATCGACCCATACTTGATCTCACTAGTCAAGTTGAGCCTCTTCAATGGACTGCCCGCTGAGAATCCGATGGACCACATCGAAAGCTTTGAAGAGATATGCAGTACTACCAGCTCGAACGGTGTACCACCTGACTTCCTGAAGTGCAAATTGTTCCCGTTCTCACTGGCCAACAAAGCCTCTCGCTGGCTGAAGTCGCTACCAGCTGCGTCGCTGACTTCATGGGCCCAATGTAGGTCTGCATTCGTAGACCACTTCTTTACCAAGTCTAAAACGGCTGCTCTGCGCACTAAGATTGCATCATTCCACCAGTATGATGGAGAAGCTTTTTGTGAAGCTTGGGAGAGGTACAAGGAGTACCAGAGAGATTGTCCTCATCACGGTTTCTCTGATGAGCAGGTCTTGGGCATCTTCTACGACGGGGTCAACTGGGACTACCGTAATGCTCTGAACTCAGCCAGTAATGGAGATTTCATGACTAAGTCCAAAGAGGGTGCATTCGAGCTGATCGAAAATCTTGCTGCAAGCTCTAGCAACAAGAATCCGGAGTATGACAGAACAATGAGTAATGTGTCTGTCAAGGGGATCAGCGTTGAAGCTGATAAAATTGAAGAGCTCACGGCGAAGGTGAATCTGCTACTGAAGGCCTCGCATAAGTCTGTTCACTTTGTAGACGAAACTGATGACGCGCCTCTCTGTCAGGCGTTCGGAGTAGCTGGAGAGGACGAAGCTGATCAGATGGAGGTTAACTACGTGAACGGGCAAGCCTTTGTGCAAAACCGTGGCTTCAACCAGAACCAGCAAGGTTATCAGAAGAACTACTCTAACAACTTCCAGGATAAGTCCTTTGTTCCCAACCAGAATCGTTTTCAAGCAGGAAATCAGCAGCAACCTTCGAGTTCATCGAACAGTTCACAAGATGAGCTGAAGGGTATGATGCAACAGATGTTGATGAACCAGCAGAAGTCGTCTGTAGAGACCAATTCGAAGATAGACGCCATGTATAACGATCTGAATGGGAAGATTGAGACTGTGTGGGCTCACGTGAAGAAGCTGGATGTTCAGGTTGCTCAGACGGCTGAGGCTGTCAAGAGACCCCATGGAACTCTTCCTGGGAAGGGGGAGACGAACCCCAGAGAGCACTGTCATGCAGTTACCGTTCACGGTGAGGTGGAGAGGGTCACCGAGCACCTGCCCGCAGAAGCCAGAGCACCTGCTCCAAGCGTAAACAGAGTTCTAGAAGGCGTTTCATCATCTCAGGAACCCATTCCTGACTCTGACCGACCTATTCCTCAACTTGCAGAGACTCCTACAGCACGAACCTATGTCCCTAAGGTCCCATATCCTGTTCCTCCCAGACACCTGATGGAGCCTATCAGTGCAGAGAAGCTGGCTGGATTCAATAAGATGGTGAGAAGGCTTCATTCTACGATCTCATTCAAAGAAGCCTCAGAGATTCGTCCCTTGTGTCATTTCTTTGTGAATTGCAGAGAAAGTCTGGAAGATATCAAGGCTCTCTTCATCAAGGCAAAGAGTTCACCGTCAACATTGAAGCAATTGCCGAAGGTTGAAGACCCAGGGAAGTTTGTTGTTCCTTGCTCTATTGCTGGAGTTTGATTTGACGAGTCTCTCTGTGACTCTGGATCTAGCGTGAATCTGATGTCAAGAGCTATTGCAGAGAGGTTGAGAGTCGCTGACATAAACCCTCCTGGTTTCACTCTCACATTCGCAAACTCTTCAACCACGACTCCATACGGGACCATTCCGAATTTATCCGTTCAAGTTGGAAATTGTCTTGTTCCAACTGATTTCCAAGTCGTGGAAATGAGCAAGGATTCTGACGTGCCTTTGATTCTCGGAAGACTATTTCTGGCTACAGTGGGTGCAGTTGTTGATCTGCCTAATAAGAGAGTCTCTTTCTCTTTCATCGACGAGAAGGTCTTCTATCAGGCCATCCCCACTACTGGAACTACCAAACTCGCCTCCTGTGTCAGCATTGTCAAAAGAGAGAGGCTTGGGGTCTGTCCTCAGAAAGAACCTTGCAAAATGAGAGTTAAAGAAGTCCTGGATGGAGACTCTCGCGTCAGTATCAAGGAAGTCAGCGAGAAGGAAAAGGTGGAGAGAAATATAAAGAGCAAGAGAGTCAAGGGAGATCCTCACATAACCTTGCTGCCTCAGAGACGTGTCGGAGATACCATTGAGTACGACGTGAAGTGCAGAGGTACCTCTAAGCCTTTCTCTAAAGTTAGAGCTATCCTCACATCAGAGCTGAAAGAGAAAGGACAAGATGCCGTGAAGAGTCTGTTGAACAGAGTACTCAAGCTTCAAATGTCTGACTGCGGGACTTGCTTTGGTGCAAGCTCCTCTGCTCATCCTGACTGAGGCATGTCATACAAGTCGAGCTTAAGACTTAAACCAAGCGCTTGGTGGGAGGCAACCCACCGGTAAGAGTCTCTAACTTGAGTCTTTATGTTTTTAGTTACTAACTTCTTGTTTTGTTTTTCATGTTTCAAAAAAAAAAAAAAGAAAGGACCAATCGATCGGTTGCTGGACCGATCAATCCGGAGGGGACTCGCGGAGAGAAAAGATACAGAGGGTTGACAGACCAATCAGTCCGACCACGGGGATCGATCGTTCTGACAGAGGAAGTTCATCTACGACTTCCCACCCTCACCTGGAGGATGATGCCCTCCCCAACTTTAGTGGACCACGCGCTGTAACACCTCTCTTTCCCATTGTACTATATCTCTTGAGTCTGTTTAACTTTCTCTCTGGTTTATTTTCACACCGAGACGGTGTGAAGTAAGTCCGAGGGAGAGTCTTTGTGTTTACTAACGTCATTTTCTTTCTTTTGTTTACCTTTTCATCTTGAGTCATTTTGATGTTTTCATTGAGTCAACGTTTTATTGAGTCAAAATTTTTAGGGAATGAACTTATCTGAAGATTTACAACCACTCTTGCTCTTGAATACTTTCGATCTAGTGACCAATTTTGCAGGGTTTGTTAGGTGCAAAAAGCTGGAATACCCTTTTGGTCAGACTTCCCCCAGGAATTTTCGTTTTGCAAAAATTTTTGGTGAAGCATTTGGTTGACTCTAACCATATTGGACCTTGAATCTGATTTATAATTACTTCTCATTAGGAATGTTATATCAGGGAAACGGATCATACACTCAGAACTTCTTATTCACTTTATCACTCTCTGTTGATCCTGAGTGGCCGACCCATTTTTGGTTGGTACCCACCTTGAACCTTACCTCCTTTCGAACCTCATGCACTTTGTTCTTCTTTGTCATATGTGCAGATATGTGCAAAAACGTCGGAGAGAAAGGTTCGACACAACTTCCCAACCACAGAGCTTGACGAGTGTTTATCTGTAACACTGAGAATGGGGCGAGAAGGTGAAACATGAAATCTGGGTCGAAGAGATGGTTGCTCCTTGGGAAAGCACGAGTACACGGTAACATTTTCGTGCCTATTGACACTAGTTCCCCTCATCAAAAAAAAAAAAAAACTTACACTTGAGGAAAGGAACTAGTGATCAATACGAGTATAGTGCGAAAAATCCACCAAGGAACACAGTACATCAAGGCAAAAATGGGAGTTGAAAGAGTTTCGGGTGAAATCCAACATACAAGGAGCTGGGGAGTGAAGTGGTTGGGAACTGTGGCTATCAACAGAACCCTTCTCTCTTGCTGTTTTGCGCGATATCATGCATCCTCCGGCGTATCTGGTAACCCTTAAACAATTAAGCTCACCAACAAATAAGCCTTTTTGATGCCCGAACCCGTCTCACCTGTGTAATGTTCTTGATGAGAGGTCCACGTTTGATCTTAATGAATGTAGAGAGTTAACCAATGTGTAGCCAGAGTTTCTGCAGGATGGAGGTTCACGAAGGGATCAGGATTGCGAGACCTTGAGGGTACGACTGTGATTATGCGCTGATCAAGCGTTGTTTATTGAGGTCTAATGATTTTCCTTTCTGGGTATGGTTGCTGATGATTTGTGAGTTTCCGCGTTTTCAAACTTCTTCTCTGTGTCTTAGAACCTATGTTTGCTTGAGGGCAAGCAAAAGACTAAGTCCGGGGGAGTTGATGTCTTGCGTTTTGGCGTAATCTAACAATCGTTTTACGTGTTTTATCGAGTCTTTTTAACTTTTATCGAGTCTTTATCAGGTCTAAATCATTTGAAGGTGAGTTTCGGTGACAGGAAGCAACGGGAGCTGAAACCATGCAAAAAGGAGCGAAATGTCGGCTTTACGAAGTCAATTTGACCGGTGTACCCGCCGGCCTCGCCCGACGCCTCCACCCGCCGGACTCGCCCGACGCCTCCACCCGCCGGCCTCGACCGACGTCTCCACCCGCCGGGGCCGACCCGACGCCTCCACCCGACGGGTCGACCCGACGCCTCCACCCGACGGGTCGACCCGACGCCTCCACCCGACGGCCGCGACCGACGTCTCCACCCGACGGCCGCGACCGACGTCTCCACCCGACGGGCCGACCCGACGCCTCCACCCGACGTCGTGGCCCGACCCCCTCGCCCGACGGCTTCGCCCGACGGATTGACACGATGGGCCACTCGCCGGCCTCACCCGACGGCCCACCATCTCACACCACTCGATGGGCCTGATCACCCGAAGGCCCACTCGAGTACTTGACCCGATGGCCCAGTCGATCACTTCGACTTTCAATACTTAGACCTATTTTCGTTTTGTTTTCAAACACGTTTTGTTTTACATTTTGTTCGGAGTTCTTTCGAGGATAGCCGCTTTTCATTGTCTTTCAAAGGAGAAGATCTCTGAACCATTGTGACAGATTGGAGAAGATTTCTGAACCTTTGTTTGCTTGTTTTATTTTCTATTCAATGAATTCTGTTTCTGCTATTGTTGTTTGCTCGAACATGTGTGAGTAGTCGATTAGCTAGATCTAGGTTTTTCAAAGGAGTTTCATGAGTTAGATAACTGAATGCAGATAGGGCGTTTAATCTTTGAGTCTAAGATCAATTAGAGTGCGTCCATTAAGTTGGATACATACCTCAACAAGAACCCTAATCTTCGGATTCAGGCACCTTCGACCCTCAACTAAGGTTGTCGTATCTTGGGATCTTAGATAAAAAGAATATATCGTCTTCGCCATTGTTGAGTTTAATGCTTTGATTGTTTTGATCACTCGATCTCTGCTCTTAGGTTAATCTATTCATCAAAAGTGTAATAGGTTGCTAGAACGAACATTGGTGAGCGATCTGTCCTTAGCCTGCGAGAGTTGATGCTAAGGCGGATCGTGAACATATCGAACCCGTTCATATTGCTTGTCTTCAATTGCTAGATTCAAACGAGAGTTTAGACATCTAGGTTGATTAGCAAAGTTGTCAAGATCACGAGAGTGGATTGACATACTTTTATGTTTGAGTTCAAGACCTGTACTTAATCATTGCCCTGAATAGTCATTCGGTTACTTTCCTTGAGCTCCTGCGAATTGCCTTGATCTAGTGCTTTTTCCCTATTGAGTTTACATCGTCATTTACTTTCAGTTACTGTTACCGAATTACAAACCAAATCATCACCATTGTCTTAGCTCCATTTTAAGTCTCATAGTTCATAGTGCAACGCTGGTCCTCTGGATCTCGAATCGTTTATACACACTTCCATCATTTTACCAAACTGGCGCCGTTGCCGGGGACCAACTCGTTGCCTTTGATTTTTGATTTGAAATTTAGTCTAAGATTTTTCTAACTTGTTCTTTCTCTGCTTGCCTCTGTGTGTTTCAGGTGCATGACTCATAGGTCTACAAGAAGAAACCGCACAGAAGATCTACTTGTCTTGTCCAACGCAGAACTTGCGAGAGTAGAACGAGAAAACAGACATGTTTGTTGCTATCCTCCTTCACTCTTGTTGCTATCCTCTTGCCTCAGCTTCTTTCTCCCTTCTCCAACTGGTCAACAGTACATTCATATTATACACACTAGCATATATGTATGAGGAGAAAACATATACTAGCTAATCTCCAACTTTGGTGAATCTTATAAAAGAAGCATAAAGTTTTTCAATGATGTCCTAAATACAAACTGACAGTGAATTTAAAAAGATTGAACATACCTTGGAATACAAGTCAATCAAACCGATACAGCCTCACAATGCCATAGCTAAGATTCTTTGGAGACGGTATGCACAACATCAACCCACTCAATTTTCCCCCACATATCACCTCCATGACGCTTTTCAAGCACGATTCCCGCGCACCAAATCTTCCTATAATTGGGTTTATATCTCATGTAATTACCTTCCCAAACAATAAAGAGTTTCCCTCCACACTTAGCTGCTTTAGCGATATGACCAGTTGAGCCACCATTCTTCGTGCACTCATATGACAGTGAGTCTAACCCATTCACTTCTTTCCAATCACCATCCTCAACATCATACACACTACACCTCAAGTACCTTTTATAACTCAAGTAACTGTTACTTGAGTGCACGTAAATGGACACCCTCACATATTCTGGACTCGGAACCTTTGAAACCTTTGCAATCAAGCCTTTATCGCATTCGCATTCGCATTTACATTGCTTTGTGTCGTAAGCATACGTATTGTTTGTAGTACAAGAAAAGTAAAGCTTTCCTCCAACCTCTGTGATTCTATTATAAACCCTAAAATTACGTACCTCGGTACACGGACCAGGGAGGCGTTCCCAAACCTGAGACTTTGTGTCGACTGTCGAATACCTCACACCATGGTTCCTCCTCATCCACTCCTCCAAAAACATACATTTTCCCATCGTAGACACAGCTCAAGGCATATTTCCGGGCTACAGTCATGCTGGGGGCTTCACGCCAAGTGTCACTTTGACAATCAAGGACCCGTACGGCCGAGGACGGTTCTTGGTTGAGTGGTCCGCCGATTACATAGAGTTCTGAACCAACAGCTACCGATATGACAAGTGACAGATAAGTAAGATTAGAAGACGGGATCGGAACCAAGTATCCGACTGTCTTCTTCTTCTTCTTCTTCTTCTTAATCATGGAGTTGGGTAGGTTTCGATTAGGTTTATCCAAAGTCTAAACCACTGGGGAAGAGGTTGATCACTGAAATCCAATAGACAGACATAGACAGAGTTCTCGGTGTTTCCGAGGAGTGATCGAGCTGCGTAGAGCTCGGTGGAAGAGAGAACTGACCGGAAGCTTTTGGAACGATTGAGAGTGCCGGGTAATACGAGCTAGAGATCCATGCTAAACAGTCCGCGGTGATTTCGTCTGGAAGTAAAGAAAACGACGGAAGAGGTGGTGGTGAGATATTCTCCGTCCTTGTCTCCGGTGGTTCTACTTCTACTCGGAGGTTCATAGCGGCGGTGATTCTTTTCGTGAAAACTGGGTCGAGCGAGAAAAACATTTTGGTATATAAATATAATAAACAATATCATACGAAGACCTTTTTGCTTTATTAATAACAAAATAACCGCCTAACTATAATTAGTAATTATGATAACCCAGGATTATTGTAATGCCATAATACAACCCAATTGCTATTTCAAACAAACATTGTTTTCGACCGTAGAAATTGCAAACTGTAACATATTTTATCTTTTGAAGAGATTTTAATTTGGAGAATCTATGTCGATCAGGAGGGGAATAATCCGGTTGTGAACGCTCAGTTGCACGATGGTTAACCAACTCACACGGCAACGTTGGTGTCGAAGAAGATTATGTTCAAAGTTCAAATCAACATTGTTTAACTGTAAATTGTAAAATATTGAACAGAAAAGCGTTTCTTCATTTTTCACAAAACATAGAAACTCAAAATGTTTTAAACACAATTTATGATTATTGGTGAAGATGCATGGTTCTAATCTATTATAAAGGCAACACTATTCTAGTCAAGTGTGAAGGATTTTTGATCGTAAATAAATTTGTCTCGTGAGGATAATCTGTGTCAATTATGTGGTAATAATAGTTGGTGTTCGGTTCGTAACGGATAAAGGTTACATTGAAGATTAGGGTCCATATATTAGTAAACGATTTTTGGTTTTCAATGAGATCCCTACTTTTTAGAAAAAAAAAGACTCAATTTGCGCAAAAAAAAAAAGAAAGACTCAGTCACCAGTATGATAATTGATAACACGAAATGATGAATTAGAATCTTGGTCAACAAGGGATTATATAAATATATCCAAAGACGACAAAATGAATTTTTATGATCACCAACATGACTGTTAACATTAAGTAATTTAATCTCCTTCAATATATCTTGTTGTGAGCCTCTCCTTTCGCCTGATCTGCTTCCTTCTCCTTTCTCCAACTGGTCAACAATACATTCATATTATACATAGTAGCATATATGTATGAGGGAAAAAATAATAATTTCTAATCTCCAACTTTGGCAAATCGTATAAAAGAAGCATGAAATTTTGATTATTAAACAAAATTAAACTCAAACATTCCACTGACTTCCGCCAAAATAGATCAATTTATGCTTTTCAAAGAACTCTGCCAATGGTTGAGGATTATTAGAACTTTCTGTCCCTATATGTATATAGATAGATACTATATGCTTTTCAATTATATCCTACATACAAGTAACAAGCTGATAATGAATTCAAAAAGATTGATCATACATACCTTGGAATACAAGTCAATCAAATTGATACGGCGTGACAGTGCAAGAGCCGACATTCCGTGGGGACGGTATGTACATTATCAACCCAGTCAACGTTTCCCGACATCTCACCTCCATCACGCTCTTCAAGCACGATTCTCGCGCACCAGATATTCATCCTATTTTAGTGTTTTCTCCTCCTATGCCCTTCCCAAACAAAAAAGAGTTCCCCACTAGAGCTAACAACTTTAGCTATCGAATCACTTGAGTCACCACCATTCCTCCTGTACATATCTTCTAGTAACTCTAACCCTTTCACTTTATTCCAAGCACCACTATCAACTTCATACAACAAGCCCTCGTCAATACGAAAGAGAAACGTATTGCGTCTTAACATGTATGCCCTCGCAAATTCTGAGCTCGGAATCTTTAGAATCAAGCCTTTACCGTGTTCCCATTTACCTTGCTTTGTGTCGTAAGCATTCCTTTCTCCATAATAACCAACGTAAATCTTTCCTTCGACCTCTTTGATTTTATCACAGCTAAAATTACGTACCTCATTACCCGGATTAGGGAGGCGTTCCCAAGTCTGAGTCTTTGTGTCGAATACCTCAGCCCATGGTTCATCCTCCTCCACTCCAAAAACATAGATTTTCCCATCGTAGACACATGTCAAGACGTATGACCGGGCTACACTCATGCTAGGGGCATCGCGCCAAGTGTGACTGCGACAATCTAGGACCCGCACGGCGGAGGACGGTGCCCCGTCGACTGGTCCGCCGATTGCATAAATTTCTGAACCAACAGCTACGGTGGTGAGACTTGGCAGTGAAGGAAGATTAGAATTCGGAAGCGGAACCAACAACCGTCCGATTGTCTTCTTCTTCTTCTTCTTCTTCTTAATCATGGAGTTTGGTTGGGTTCGACTAGGGTTAGTCCACAGTCTAAACCACAGGGTATGTTGATGACTGCGATCCGATAGGCAGACATAGACACACTTCTCCGTGCTTCCGAGGTGAGATCGAGCTGCGTAGAGCTCGGTGGAAGAGAGAAGTGACCGGAAGCTTTTGGAAACGGTTGAGAATGCCGGGTAATACGACCTCGAGATCCGGGCTAAACAGTCCACGGTAATCTCATCTGGAAGTAAAGAAAACGTTGGAGGAGAAGGTGGTGGTGATGGATTCTTCGTCTTTCTCTTTCTCTTCTTCTTCTCCGGTGGTTCTACTTGGAGGTTCATAGTGGCGGTGAATATTTTTGTGAAAACACAGGCGAACGAGGAAAACAATTTGGTATATAAACAACTTTTAGGTTTGGTAATAACAAAATAACCCACTAACTATAACTAGTAATTTGGATAACCCCAATACTATTGTAATGACATAATACAACCCAATTAGAACCATCTGGATGGAGTTAGTGTTGAGAGCTTTAAACTTTTTTTAGTAATAAAAAAAACGTTTTTGGAGGTAAAAAAGAAGATTTAAAAAAAAAAAAAAAATTAAACATTCAATCATATTGTGCCACATGGCACATTGTGTCAGAAAGTCGACTTCATCGACTCGTCCTGGAGAATCGTTTCACGTCCAATCTCGCCACATGGGTATGCCATATCACTAATTATTATTAATTTTTTTTTCCAGAATCCCCTTTTAGCTCTGCAATACGGGTGCTCTTAGAGCATGCACATCAAAGACTCGCGTGGTTTCTAAAAAATATCATTTTTTCAAAAAAAAAAACAGTTTTGTAAAAAAAAAACAAAAAAAATCGACAAATCATGAGTCGACACGTGTTGAACTCGATACATGATCGCCTCCAAAACTTCTCATTGGAGAGGCGATTCTCGGTACAGTACACGCCAGGTCATTATTATTATTTTTTTTTTCTAAAAAATGTGTCAAGTTTCTTTGATGTGCATGCTCCTAGAGCATCTATATCGAAGAACTCGGCACATTTCTTTAAAAGAAAAAAAATAATAATAATACTAATAATGATGTGGCAACACTGTGCACAGAATTGGGAGAAGTTTTGGAGGCGACTTTGAATGAGTTCGACACGTGTCGACTCATGATTTTTTTTTTTTATAGAAAAACTGTTTAATGATAGGGCAGAGACTGAGCACCAAAATCGCTTTTTCCGGGCGAGCTTTTGGGGTCGACTCTAAAACGAGTTCGACACGTGTCGACACACGGTTCGTCAATTGTTTTTTTTTTCTTTTTTACAAAACTTTAAAAAAATAAAAAAAATGATTTTTTTAGACCCATAAGCATGATTATTGGTGCATACCTTAATTGTCTCTTAGTATTATTATAACAATAAACATAAGTTAAGAAACATTGTTAAGAGACGTTCGTTTTTGCATCAATTATTGGTAAAGTTTCTTAGATGTTCTTAATTTTTTTTTTTTTGTGAATTAAGTTTATCTATATATAAATACATTACATATTTTATATTGACTGAAAATTAAATCATAATTTCACATAACTTTTGAAACCATAACACGAAAGACAGATTTAAATATCATCTTCATCTTCACTAAAAAGAAAAAGAAAAAAAAAGTGAAGATGAGAGACTCATCTCTTAAAGCTTTGTCACGATCACCACCATCGATATAGAACTTTCCAGCAACAACATAAACTTTCCAGCTATCAAACAACAAACATGTTCATGGCCAATTATATGGCCTTTTAGTTTATTATTTAACGAATGTTAATGTGCATGACTAGATATACAATAATTACGGACAAAGACACATCAACATATGACAAAGACACAACCGTGTATATCATTCTTTCAAGATAAGCTTCTGCAATCAAATGATGCTAAACATCTCTCTCTCGCTCTCTCTGTCTTATCCATCTTACATTCCCACATAACTTCAATTCTATTCGTTTCAACCCAAACTATTCACGTTTCCACAAAACTAAAACTAATATCCAAGAAAAATGCTAGCACAGGCTAAAAATTAACACTTTTTGGAGCTAAAACTAATACACAATCATGAAGAATCTTAGATCCCAAACGAACAAACTCATAAACCACACAGAGACTTTTATGGGAATTGAAAGAAAGAAGTACCAAAACGAAGAAGAAGAAGCATGTAGCAAAGGAGAAGCATAGAGTCTCTTCTGAATCCTCTTCAAGGCCTTCAAATCCGGAGCCCCGTTTCAAATTCCGACCAGCGTGAGACCCGTCTCCAATTCCGATCACATGCAGAGACCCGTTTCAAATTCCGACCAGCGTGACCGATCCGTCGACTCCCAGATCGAAATACGCCTCAAGAACTGTGGTCTCCTTCTCCGGATTAACGATCGGAGAGTGGGTTTACGCCGTATCGATTCAAAGACACAATCGATGGTCTTGATTTCGAGTCGCAACAGCAAGTGAGAGAAGAGAGAGAGAAGAAAGGAAAGCGAATGGAAAAAAATGAGACACCTGGCAGAAAGAAACGTTCCTTAGGGCAACTGCATCGAAGAGTTTTGGCACAGGTTTTTAGGAAGAAAAAGAAAAAAAAAAAAAAAAAAAGATGACATGGCGAAGAGGCGCCTCCTCCCGGAGAGGTTTTGGAGCCCGACTCTGGAATCGTTCGCCACGTGTGGCTTTATGATTCGTCTTTTTTTTTTTTTTTTTTTTTGAAAAAAAAAAAGATTTTTTTAGAACTTTGTTTTGTTCTTTGATGCAGGTGCTCTTAGTTGTCTTAATATAAGCGACGTTTACTAGCTTATTATGCATTTATGATTTAATTAAATCATGTATTTCCTAAGAAAAGGTACTAAGAGACCCCCAATAATCATGGTCTAAACAGCTCGCCAATGCGGGTGCTCTTAACATCTTATCGGATTGCAAGATGCTTGTCTCCCTCCTCACTGCAGGTTCTACCACTGTTGCACTAAGAGGAATCCTTGAAGACGTCAGAGATTTGGAGTCATCATTTACTTCTCTCTTTTTTTGCTTTGTCCCCCGCTTAAGTAATATTTCAGCGGATCAATTAGCTAAATCAGCTCTTACTCCATTAATGGAGTCTAATCTTTTATTTATAAAAGTCTCCTTTGCTAGAAACAAAAAAACTCCACCCTAAGATTTTTTTCGTGAGAGTCTGTGTCAATCATGAGGTAAGAATAGTTGATTCGTGACGGACTATGGGGTTAATCGAAGGTTATGGTTTTCTTTGACATTCTTACTTTTCAGAAAAAAAAGACTTAGTCAACAAGGGATTATATACAATATCTATCCAAAGACAAGTTTGACAAAATGAAGTTTCATGTTCACAAACATGACAGTTAACATTAACTAATTAATCTCTTTCACTCTTGTTGCGACTTGCGAGCCTCTTCTTTCGCCTCAGCTTCTTTCTCCTTTCTCCAAACTGGTCAACAATGCATTCATGTTATACATACTAAGTTATTAACATACATGTATGAGAGAAAACGTAAACTTTCTAATCTCCAGCTTCAAATCATATAAAAGACTTTTTTCATTAGAGTATAATAATCTCAAATTTCCCATTGACTACAACCAAAATGGATCAACGATAATGAACCCAACGTGCGTCCATTTTGGCAATATAGAAACTAGTCTTTTCAATTATATCTTACGTACAAACTAAGGGTGAATTCGAAACGATTGGTCATACCTTGGGGATGGGGATACAAGTAAATCAAATCAAACCGATACGGAGTGACAGCACAAGAGCTGAGATTCCATGGGGACGGTAAGCACAACATCAACCCACTCAACATTTCCCCAAGTCTCACCTCCATCACGCTTTTGGAGCACTATTTCCGCGCACCAAATCTTCCTCCTATAATTGGGTTTATTTCTCATGTACTTACCTTCCCAAATATAAAAGAGTTTCCCACCACACCTAACCACTTTGGCCATACAACCACTTGATCCACCATTCTTCCTGTACTTATCTGACAGTGACTCTAACCCATTCACTGGTTTCCAATAACCATCCTCAACGTCATACACACTACACCCCAAGTACATGTTACTAAAATACTCACTCACATATTCTGGACTTGGAACCTCTGCAATCCCGGGTTTACTGTATTCCCATTTACATTGCTTTGTGTCGTAAGCATACGTATTGTTTTTGTTTGTATTAGTGAAGTAAATCTTTCCTTCGATCTCTGTGATTTTCCAAACTCTACACTTGCGTACCTCAGTACCCGGATCAGGGAGGCGTTCCCAAGTCTGAGTCTTTGTGTCAAATACCTCAGCCCATGCTTCGTCATCCACTCCTTTGCACCCTCCGGTTACATAGATTTTCCCATCGTAGACACAGCTTAAGGCATATCTCCGTGCTACATTCATGCTAGGGGCATCGCGCCAAGTGTCACTGCGACAATCTAGGACCCGCAAGGCGGAGGACGGCGCTCCGCTGACTGGTCCGCCGATTGCATAAATTTCTGAACCAACAGCTACGGTGGTGAGACTTGGCAATGCAGATAGATTAGAATCAGGAATCGGTACCAACAACTGTCCAATTGCCTTCTTCTTCTTCTTCTTCTTCTTCTTCTTCTTCTTCTTCTTCTTCTTCTTCTTCTTCTTCTTCTTAATCATGGAGTTTGGTAGGGTTCGATTAGGATTAATCCAAAGTCTAAACCACTGGGGAAGTTCTTCACTGTAATCCAATAGACAGACATAGACACACTTCTCCGTGCTTCCGAGGTGAGATCGAGCTGCGTAGAGCTCGGAGGAAGCGAGAAGTGACCGGAAGCTTTTGGAAACGATTGAGAGTGTCGGGTAATAGGACCTCGAGATCCGGGCTAAGCAATTCACGGCGATTTCGTCTGGAAGTGAAGAAAACGACGGATATGAAGACGGAGGTGAAGGAGACGGTGATGAATTCTTCGACTTCGTCTTTCTCTTCTTCTTCTCCGGTGGTTCTTCGAGGTTCATAGCGGCGATGAATTTTTGGGTCAAATGAGGAAAAACAATTTGGTATATAAAATATCATCCGAAGACCTTTATGCTTTATTAATAACAAAATAAACCCCTAACTATAGTTTATAATTAGAATAACCCCAAAAGTTTTGTAATGCTAAAATACAACCCACTTGCTATTTCAAGAAAACATTGTTTTCAACCGTGGAAATTGCAAACTGTAACGTATCTTATCTTTTAAAGAGATTTTCATTTGGAGAATTTGTGTCAAAAGCCCCTCCTCCAGCTTCTGTTCAAGATAGGGGTGGAAAATGCAGTTGTGAACGCGGTGACAACTAAGATGGCAACGTTGGTTTAGAAGAAGAATATGTTCAAACCAAGATTGTTTTCTGAAGACAAGTGTGATTGTGTGAAGGATTTGATCGTAAATAAGATTTTTTTTCTCGTGAGGAGAATCTGTGTAAATCATGAGGTAAGAATAGCTGATCTTTGGTTCGTAACGGATAAAGGGTACATTGAAGGTTGGGGTCTATAGTAATTACCTTGACGATTATTGGTTTTCAATGAGATCCCAACTTTTTACAAAAGATAGACTCAATCACCAGTATGATAACACAAAATAATGAATCAGATGCTTGGTCAACAAGGGATTATATTAATATATATATCCAAACACAAGTTTTACAAAATGAAGTTTCATGTTTACATACATGACTGTTAACATTAACTAATTAATCTCCTTCACTCTTGTTGCTCTCCTTTTTGCATCTGCTTCTTTTGCTCTCCTTTTTGCATCTGCTTCTTTCTCCTTTCTCCAACTGGTCAACGATACATTCAGATTATATACACAAGCATATATGTATGAGGGAAAATAATATACTTTGGCAAATCGTATAAAAGAAGCATGGACTTTTTCATTAAAGTAAATAAACTCAAACTTTCCATTCACTTGAGCCAAAATGGATCAACGTATATGTGAGTGTGCAGATTAAGATTATGATGAAGACATAACTCGGAACATTGACCAAAAGTGTGTCCATTTTGCCAATGTTGAGGATTAAAAGAACCTTTTGTCCATGTATTTTCAACAATATCCTAGATACAAAATAATAGTGAATTCAAAACGATTGATCATACCTTGGGGATACAATTAAGTCAATCAAACCAATACAGCGTGACAATGCAAGAGATGAGATTCTCTGGGGAGGGTATGCAAAACAACAACCCACTCAATGTTTCCCCACATTCAAGCACGATTCCCGCGCACCAAATCTTGCTATAATTGGGTTTATATCTCATGTAATTACCTTCCCAGTTAAGCCACCATTCTTCGTGTACTCACATGACAGTGAGTCTAACCCATTCACTTGTTTCCAATCACCATCCTCAACATCATACACACTACACCCCAAGTGCCAGTGACTAGAAGACACCCCAAGTACCATGGTTCCTCCTCATCCACTCCTCCAAAAACATATATTTTCCCATCCTAGACACAATTCAAAGCATATTTCCGGGCTACATTCATGCTTGGGGCTTCACGCCAAGTGTGACAGCGACAATCGAGCACCCGAACGGCCGAGGATGGTGCTTTGTTGGCTGGTCCGCCGATTACATAGAGTTCTGAACCAACAGCTACCGGTTTGACAGTTGACAGATAAGGAAGATCAGAAGACGGAATCGGAACCGGAACCAACAGCTGGCCGATTGCCTTCTTCTTCTTCCTCTTGTTCTTAATCATGGACTTTTGTAGGGTTCGATTAGGGTTAATCCACAGTCTAAACCACTGTGGAAGAGGTTGATCACTGTAATCCAATAGTCAGACATAGACACACTTCTCGGTGCTTCCGAGGTGAGATCCAGCTGCGTAGAGCTCGGAGGAACAGACAAGTGACCGGAAGCTTTTGGAAACGAGTGAGAGTGTCGGGTAATACGACCTCGACATCCGGGCTAAGCAATTTACGGCGATTTCGTCGGGAAGTAAGGAAAACGACGGATACGAGGATGACGGAGCTGAAGGAGATGGTGAGGAATTCTTCGTCTTCGTCTTCCAAATAAAGCTTACTCAATGACAGTTTGAATAGGAGAAAGCATTTATTTAGCGTCCATACATTTTAGAAAAGAAAGACTCTGTCACCACGCAGCAGTATGAATGATAACACAAAATAATGAATCAGAATCCAAAGACAAGTTTGACAAAATGAAGTTTCATGTTTACAAACACGACTATTAACATTAATTAATCAATCTTCTTCACTCTTGTTGCTCTCTATTTGCCTCTCCTTTTTCCCTATGCTTCTTTCTCCTTTCTCCAACTGGTCAACAATACATTCATATTATACATACTAGCATATATGTACGAGGTTAAAAATATATACTTTCCCTCCACACTTAACTACTTTGGGGATATGACCACTTGAGCCACCATTCTTCGTCTACTTATCTTCCAGTGACTCTAACCCTTGCACTAGTTTCCAATCACCATCCTCAATCTATGTAACTGGAGGGTGCATCCCGCCAAGTGTCACTGCGACAATCGAGGACCCGCACGGCCGAGGACGGCGGATACGAAGACGGAGGTGAAGAATCCTTTGTCTTTCTCTTCCTCTTCTTCTTCTCCGGTGGTTCTACTCCGAGGTTCATAGCGGCGGTGAATATTTCACACTGGGTCTAGTGAGAAAACCAGACCTTTTTGGTTTATTAATAAAAAAATAACCCCCTAACTATAATTAGTAATTATGATAACCCCGACACTATTGTAATTGCTTTTTCAAACAAACATTGTTTTCAACCGTGGAGATTGCAAACCGTAACATATTTTAAACATAATGCTTTTATTCTTCCCATAACATAGAATTCACATTCACACATCGCTTGCAACGTCAAAAACACACAACTTATTCTTCTTATTTGGTGTAAATGGCTCCAAGATTTGAAAAAACTCAACACAAAGTAGTGTGAAAAAAGATTTCATCTTTGAAAGAGAGATTTTCATTTGGAGAATCTGTGTCGATCATGCGGCGAAGAGTAATCAACGTTTGGTCCACGAGGGACGATCCCAAAAGGGTTAATCGAAGGGTGGCTTCCGTAGTAATGCTGCTTGATGTGATTCATGTTCACTGTGCCATCCATACCGGAGATCTGGAATATGTCTTTCGTGTAGTTGAACAGATTCGGATACTCCCTCAAGAGTTTCTTGTTGCACTTGAAGTGGACCGCATAAACCTGCATGTTACAACATTGTTATCTTCTTCATGTGTTTTACTTCTTGGTTTCAATGTTGAGTAAAGAACTTAGGAACTCAAATCAATTACCTCGTCGAATCTTATAAGAGTGACAAACAATCTGATATCTGTTTCAGTCAAAGTGTCACCGCAAATGTACCGGTCTTTTCCAAGAATCTCCTCGCATCTATCTAATGCTTCATACACTTGCTTAAACGCCTACAAATAAGAACCATAAACTTTACAACTCTCTCATGCGAATCAATTAAGCATATATGTACAGTTTTATCGCACTTACCTCCTCGTAAGGTTCTTGTTTCTTCGCAAACCCGCATCTATAGACACCGTTGTTTATCCCACTGTAGATCCATTCATTAGCTTCATCGATTTTAGCTTGGAGATGAGAAGGATAAAGGTCGAGATCGGGGTTTCGTGCGATATGATTGAACTCGGTGTTGAACATCCGGATTATCTCCGCGCTCTCATTGTTCACAACAGTCTTGAGCTTCTTATCCCATAGAACCTGTGAAGAAAAAACGAAACACACACCATCTAGTTCCGATTCAAGAAGACTCACAAAAGAACATTTTTTGAAGCAAGAAAAGACTTACAGGAACAGTATACATCCCAGTGTAATTCGGGCTAGCAATCTCATAGAGCTGTCTTACACTCTTAGCACCATTAAGATGGTCAGGATCAGCTCCCGGAACCTCGGTGTTCGAATCCGGGAAAACCCATCCCATATGCTCATCACTTTCTTTGGTTCTTCCCCAAATCGGTTTTACAGACTGATGGAAATCAAAACAGGGAACTATTCAATCAAATACGGTTTAAGGAAATGGTATGAAGATAATAAGGAGTGTTTTGGATCAACGGTTACGAACCGAGAAGCTTATTGCATGGTCAAGTCCTTTGATCTTCAAGTATGAGAGGCATCTAGAAGCCCATGGACAAGCGTACGATATGTAAAGATGGTATCTACCGGATTCAGCTGGAAACTGAGAGTTGGAATCTTTTGAAACGAAGTTTCGAAATGTTGATGCGGTTCTCTGAAAAGCTCCGGAATCTGATGTCTCATCAACCGCGGATCGAGCCATTGCTAATGTACACTGATGACAAAAATCATAAGCATAGGATCAAATCTCAGTTTGAGAAACAGAGGTTTATAGACAATAACGGAATAACGGATCAAAAGTTGGAAGCTTTTAGCTAGAAATCAATTTTCTTCCACAAAAAAAAAAAAAAAAAAAAAAAAAAAAATTGGGAATTTCTCAGAATCTGACGCATGATCCAAACAATACTCAGAAGTCAGATCAAAACAAAAACTCAAGAAAACTATAAGACTCTGATACATAGAGAAATTGGAATTCAGAAATTAAGGAAACTGGATTGCGATGTTTACCTGAAGACGAGATCCACGAGTAGTGAACTTTGTAGCGAGAGAGAGGAAGCTGTTGTTGCTGATGCTCGTGGAGTAAGACATCAACAAGCTTCTAGCTTTTTTTAGTGCTATTTATGATTCATCTTATCCATTTTTTATATACACATAAATCAAAAGGTTAGAGAGTCAATTCTGGCGACTGCGTATGTCACTGCTTTTGTCACGCCCACTAACCGAGTCACCTGTGATTATATTGGATGGCTTTAGAGAACAAATTCAATTCTAAGAAAGCACACAGCTTTGCATTAAGAAACCAAAAAAGTTAACATCTTTCTACTAAAATAGTATCCGACAGCAAGGTCTCTGTACTTTTACAGCGGTAAGAAGTTAATCTTCAAAGAACACGATCAACAATTTGAAGAGGAAAAATATAGGCAACAGAGAAGCTTAAAGTCGACCATTTAAGGTTCTGTATTTCACTGTCACACTCATTTTTTGGTGATTATAGTCGAAATCCAACTCTCAGTCTTTCCAATCCACTAACTGGCGATAAAACCGGTATGAATTGATTCAGAATGTAACAATAACAATCCCTGCGCTTGCCTCAACGGTTACATTCTATGGTATCTTGATCCACAATGTGGATTTAGCTTTTCAAACAGAGAGCACGAAGCAACTGAGGGAGACATAAATCCTTCTAGCCTACTCCTCTGGAGATTCTCTCAGTCAAATCAGCAACGAGGTTGTTTTTACCAGACTCAGAACAAGCCGTAGTGAAAGCAGCTAAGGTGACACGATCAGCGTTACCATCTTTCTCCAACAGTTTCTGAAAGAACAGAGCTGCCACTCCGACTCTCTTCTCGCTACACAACTTTCTAACAAGTGTCCTAACCGTTCTAATCCACAGCTTCTTATCTAATGCTTCCAACAGAATCATTGCATTGGCCGAATCGTTCCTCTTACAGTACTCATACGCTAATGTGACTCGAGCTACCTCAGACGGAGATATACCTTTGTCAATCATCGCTTCGTAAAGCTTACAAGCCTCATCTACCATGGACTTCTTGCATAGACCGCTAATAAGTGAACCATAGGTGAAGCTATCTGCAACGCATCCATGCCTCTTCATGTTGTGAAAATATCTCAAAGCCAGATCGATGTCACCTTCCTTACAATACCCGCTAATCATGGACGTATAAGTCTCCTTCGTTGGAACCAAGCCAAGACTCACCGCATACTCAAAAAGCTTCTCACTTTCCTTCATTTGCTTTTGCCTACAAAATGCAGCTATCAAAATGTTGTTCAAGCGCATATCGGCTTCAAAACCAGTCTTTTTCATCCGACAGAAAAACGCAAGAGCTTGCTTAATGTCACTTTGTTTACACTGTTCTTGAATAAGAATAGTGTAAGTAACGCCATCAGCTTCTAGTCCACACGAAAATGCTTTATTCAACAACTCATAAGCTTCAGATGCCCTTGATTTCTTACAGAGACTGTCTACAACCGCGTTATACGTATAAATATTCGGCCTAAAACCTTCATCACCCATCAAATTCATCAGCTCGTACGCTCTATCAAAGTTTCCAGCTTTACAGTGGCCATTGATGAGCGTTGTATACGTGTTCACGTTAGGAGACAAACCCTGCTCTTTCATTCTGCTAAACAACATCTCTGCACGATTCAACTTATCTTCTTTGCAATACCCACCAATCATCGAAGTATAAGTATGCACATTAGGTTTGTAATTATCACTACGAACGAGTTTCAGGAACAGCCTAAACGCTTTCTCAGTCCATCCTCTTTTACATAACCCGTCAATCAAAGACGTGTGTGTATACACATTTGGCTTCCAACCAATTCTAACCATTTCCTCTAACATCTCAAAAGCCTGTTTGATACTTCCCTTCTTGCACAAACCATCTATCAGAGACGTAAAGTTAATCAAGTTCGGCTTAAGCCCTAAATCAATCATCTTACGGAAATACCAGATTGCTCTGTTCACTAAACCATTCTCACATAAAGCACTAAGTATCAATGTGCATGTAGCATTATCAGGAACAAATCCTCTTTGGATCATTCCGTTTAGCCACCTATCAGCTTCCTGAATCTTACCATCTCTAAAACAACCAATAACCATCAGCTTATAAGAGCTTGAATCGGGACAAACTCCTCTCACAGACATTTCGTCGAACACGTTCTCTGCATATTCAATCAAACCCGACTCTATGGAAATCTCAAGAACGCAATTCAGAGTTATCGCGCTAGGTGATAATCCCTGATTCTGCATATCCATAACCATACCAACAGCCTCGTTTAACCTCCCGATCTCCGAGAAATTTCTAAGCATACATCGCATTACCTCATGAGCTCTCTCCAGATTCCCATTGGCAATCAAAGAATCAGCGGCTACGAGATACAGTCTCATGAAATGTCGAAACTTTTCGAAACCCACTGACCAATAGAAGAAGCAGAGAGCCACCATAGAACCAGCTTCGCTCGCGAGTGTAGCCACCACGGTGATCGCTTGCTCGTGAGTAAGAGAATTAGCGTCGAGGTCGAGATTGACGCGGTGTGGGGATAATATGACATGGGTTTGACGGAGATAGGAATGACAGACCAATGAACAGACCGATTTGACGAGAGATTGTGAAGGTGAAGATGACGGAGAAGGAGAAGGAGGAGAAAATTCACCGGATTCGTGGTCGGAAGAGATTAATCTGAAGAAGAAAAGAGAACAGAGAGAATTGGGTATCTCAGAAGGTCTCACAAGGAATCGATTCGACCTAGCAAGAAGAGATGCCATCGAAGCTTTAACAGCTCGTCCTCTTCTTCTACTAACTCTTGCATAGAGGCGCGAGAGAGATAGATAGAGATAGAGAGAGTCTTCTTATGTCAGAGAAAAATCTAATCTTTATATAATTGATATGGTTTTACCAACAAAAAAATTGAGTTTTATAATACATCGGAGCATCGGATACAAGTATGGTCAAGAAACCTAGCAACGAGGCTCTCTGGTTCAGGGATCAGAGATGAAGTTACGCTGTTCCAAAAGTGGAACGTTAAGGACTCATTGATGATCTTCTTGAACAATTCGTCTTGCTGCGTTTTCTCATCCTCTGTTGGAGGAAATGAAAAATAGCTGCTCCACCAAAAATCAAGACAAGTTTAAAAGTTATAAGCTTTGCTCAATCATGGAACTTGTAGAACAACAAAATGATCCAAAGTCTCTGACCGAAACTAGTAGAGAGAGAGAGAAAGCTTTTACTTTGTTATCTGTTGTGAGCTGATTGGGAAGAAAACAGAGAACGGTCGAATGTTGAGCTCCTGTTGAGTCACACGCCGATTCTTCCCGTTTCGAAACCGTTTCGCCACCCGGGTCAAGAGATCAGCTCCGTTGCATCGCAAACACTTGTCGTCGTATGTTAAGTAGTACTCGTTCAAACATTCAAGTAAGAATGAGCTGCAGAGAGAGGTTAAAACTTCGAAACATAACACAGAAACATTGGAGGTTACTAAGAACGAATAGATGTTTACGAACCTTTTCTTTTCGAAGGACATAACAGCACCATTCAGCGATTCACTCGCTGCTTGATCCTCCACACCGAGAGTATTTTTCAGTGATGATAAAGAACCCAAAACTATCACATCAGAATCCAGATAAACCCCGCCATATCTGCATAAATATGCAATCGCAAAGCGGTAAGAGAATGCAACAATTGATTAATAAAGTTTAGAGAGTGATCATAAGCTTACTTATAAAGGGCAGCAAGCCGGACAAGCTCACTGTAGTGAGTAGGATAAAACTTTGTCTTTCTCCAATCGAACCATACAGAAGCAAATACGTGAGTAGGCGTATCCTTCAGTAACTCATCAAGGTTAGGCATTGCCACAGCAACTTTGTAACTGCAGAAGAAACAGAGAGGAATGAATCAATCAAATTATCACTAAGTGGAGGAGTATAGAGGTAAAAGCATTCACTAACCCGTCTTTCACAAAGCTGTTCCGGAAGAAATCAAGCTCGACTGTCTCGGAGAAAACCACAACACAAGCATCTCGATGCTGAGAAAGCAAGCTCTCAAGCCCTCTCTGGTGCTTAACACTAAACATCCAACCAGGTGAATTCCACACCATAAACACTCTCACAGAACATTTCTCGTTTCTGAAAAACGAATCGACAAAGTCCGAAAACGACAGACTCGGTTCCAGTCCAGGGTAATATCCCCATCTCGTTCCATCTGCATACAAATGTTCTCTAACCTCATCATGCTCCCTCTCAAATTCCACATTCTTCTCTTCCTTTGTCTCCATTTTCTTATCATCATCATCTAATGTCTTACGTTCACCACTCTTGATCTCACTCTTCCTCTCATCAACACTACTCTGCAACCTAATAATCCTTTTTCTACTCTCTCTTAACTCATTTGGTTCTCTCTTCTCTGCAACACTCAATGGCTTCTTCGCCATGAAAGGTTTTCTCTTAATTTCACTCAACCTCCACTGCTTCACAGCCTTATCACCTCTCGTCAATCCAGTGATCCCAACCCCATCAGGATCCTGCAACATCGGATTATTCAATGGATTCAACGTCTCGATATTCGACCTAAACATCCTATCTTTTCTCAAGAAATCACCTTTCTTATCAAACCAATCTCCCCAACCTTCTCTCAGTGGCGATACCCTCTTACCCGATTTCAGCAGCAACGCGTCTTCCACGCTCGTGACCTCAACGATCTTCCTTCGAATCGATTCGTCTAGAGGAACATCGTCGGATCCAAACGCAGCTTTACTCTTTTCTCCCGAATTATCGTCATTCCCACCAATTCCCGATCCGATGCTGAAACCTGCGTAATCGTAATCCCAATCGTCGATCGATCGTTTGTTGAAAGCTCTTCTGATGACTCCGTGAACGTGATCGAAGTAAAAGCCAGAAGAAGAAGCTTTATTGTTCCGATTAGGATCCACTTCCTGCTCTTGCTCCGCGTCCTGATTCTCGTCTTCCTCATTCGAAACGCCGTCGTTTCTGTCATCTTCGATCGCGTCGTCGTGCTCGTCGATTCTATCCTCGGCTGCGGTGGTAGATCCTCTTCCTCCGCCGGTTTCGACGATGTCGGAATCTGAAACGAGGAGAGAATCCGGGAACAAAACCGCGTCTTCGCCGGAGCCGGAGCGGAGGTGATTCGGCGAGTGAGATGAGAAGAGTGAGAGACGCGTGTAGAGAAGGGAGACGGAAGCGAGAAGGAGAACGGCGGACATAACGGCGCAAGCCTGTGCGCCGTGACGGGAACGCGAACGCCGTGATCTCAGCATCGCCAAAAATTTCCTCCGTCGGGAATCTAACGGCGGTCCTTTTCTTCTACCACAAAGGGGAAGAGTATTAACATACAGTGTACACTTTCCGACATCATTAAAATTAAAAAAGATTATCCTTTTTCTTTTGTCCAAACACAAATCGGAATTCCAAATTAAAAATATTTGTTCCTAGTACGTACTCAGCGAATCACCGTCGTAAATCACACCTTATTGTATACTTAATTTCTCAATTCGTTCCTTTGTTTTGCACATACATAGAAATCTGACTATTTTGTATTCGCACCAAATGAGAGTGTAAAGTATCTGTTTTTTGAAGTTTCTCAAAACAAATGAAATCTGGTAAGCATGAATCTTGAAGTTGTTACAGAAGTTGGAGAGGCAACCAAAATAAAACCGAGTAATGAAACATGGACTCAGATTTTACAGCTAACCATAAAGCAAAATTAATGTTGCACCCAAAAGCAAATGAACATGGCTCTAGTGGATTTGTGGGCGTTAGCTTTAATTCCAAGAAGGCAATTAGTATGATACATGTTCATGTGGATGTGTGTGCGTGAAAAACATTTATAGAGTGAAATGAGATTGTAACCCCTCTTACACGATTCCTATCTTGCCAGAAATATACACGATCGAGCTAGCAAAGAACTTCATTTCCATGAAAGCACAAGAGTATATTCATATATGTTTTGGACGCAACATATCTTTTTATGTTAACATTTAGTTTATTAGATTGATTAACACAACACTAATGGTCATCATCTACATGTATAGTTAAAATAAAAAATAGTTAGAGGAGAAAGGAGCAAGAGAAAACTTGTTACTCAGTAAAAGAGAAAAACTGTTATCATTCACTCACATGTCACTAGTTTGAAAAAACAAAGCCCAAAAATGTTTCGATAATATTTTAGGTTCAAACTCGCGATAATATTTTATCATAATCATCATCATTGCAACATTTGTACTGTCTCAGAATTTAGGTTCTTGTTAAACTTGTTACTCAGTAAAAACATATTCTGTTAAATATTCTTGTAATCGAAAACTATTGAATAAATAAATAAATAAATAAATAAATAAAAATATTCCATCAAACATAAAATTAGTAAGCATATAGTAATACAGAAAATCCTTTATTTCGGGCAAACTATTATTATAGAAATCTCAAAAAAAGGTAAATTTCGTATATTCCTATATGATTAAGAAATTGGATTTTGGATTTGTGTGGTAGTGGCTTATTATTTTGACCTAGCCGTCATCTTCCAAGGGGATAGAAGAAGAATGAAGAGGAGAAGGGAGGTGATAAGAAAAAGAAGACGAAGAGAAATATGCAAGAGCGACGAACCTGCACGGGAGATTCCTTTTGATCTCGTGATAGAGATTCTCACGAGACTGCCGACAAAATCCCTAATGAGGTTCAAATCTGTCTCAAAAGTCTGGTCATTCTTGATTTGTTCGAAATATTTCACCAACCGTGTCCTAGAAGTTTCAACATCGCCAGCACGCATATACATGTGTCTGCGGTTTGACGACAGCCACCTCAGAAATATATTTCTATCATCGTCGTCTTCTCCTGACTCGGATGTTACTACTATGCCATCCTTTGTCATTGACCAAGATTTGACTATCCCAGCGATGGAAGGCTACACCTTCTCTCACGTTTTTCGCAGTTTGATGTGCTTCACAAAGGGGCCAAGTGCGCAAATATATAACACTAGCACTAGGCAGCTTGTCGTGTTACCCGACATAGAAGAATCCAACATCATAGCTGAAAATCTCAAGTCTACGACTAGGAGGATCGTGTTCTATACCGGGCACGATTCTGTTCATGATCAATATAAAGTGTTTTGTACAGTTTCAAGACGCGGTGACAGAGTTGGAAAAATCGTAACCTGCATATCAGAGCATTGGGTCTTCCTACTAGGAGGAGATGCGTCAAGTCGATGGAGAAAGATTCCAAGCCCATGTCCACCACACTTTCCTTCACAACATGGATTGGCTATCAAAGGGCGTATGCATTACCTCGCTTGGGCTCATTTGCCTTCTCCTGTGGTTGTGAGTTTCGATATTTGTTCTGAAGAATTCAGTATGCACCAGTTACCTCAAGATCATGCCTTTTGGCTCCTTCATTTTACTCATCTTATAGAATTCGGTGGCAGAGTAGCTGTTTTAGACCATACTGACCTTGAAGACGCAGGTGTGATGGAACTATGGGTTATGGAAGATGCAGAGAAGAATATGTGGTTGAAGAAGACTTTGGTGTTGGATTCTTCTCAAATGCATATACTCAATAGGTACAACTAGAAACGGTGAGGTTATCTTTGTACCTGAAAATGTATACTTTACCCCCCCAACCGGCGCCAAGCTTATCATCAAACCACAGAATACCATTTTTTTCTACGTTTTTCTTTACAATCTACAAAAGAAACATATGAGAAAAGCTGAGATCCTACAACCGTCAAACCGCTATCTAACCAAAATGTGGGATGTTATTGGCTTCGATGATACTGAGAACTTGATGTATCTCTAAACGGTTGTGCCTTTTTTTATTGTTTGGAAACATTTTATTTCATTTTTTTTTTTAATTTTTTTTTGTTCTTCGTCTACTTGGTTACAAGTCCTATAACCCTAACATTGGAGACTAATTTCTTCTATGACCATACAACTCGAACAATTTGACCAGTTATTGTTGTGTATAAAATGAAAGAGGGACATTATAGGCATCAGCCGAATTTAGGACAAAAGCAATCAAATTCGGTTCAATAATCCAATGGTAGAGTATCAACGCAAATGTTTTAGGAAAAAAACAAAAAAAGCAATATGTCTTTTTGTGACGCGGAAGAAAGTATCTCTTGAAAGTCACTCCTGCCCAAAAAGAAAAAGAATATTTTATTTGAAGGGTTGTGTATAAAATGAAAGAAAAAGAATAAGTGGAAGCAAAACTTACAAGGTGTAAGAGACTAATCTTCATCATCGACATAGTCATCTTCTTCATCAACATAGTCATCTTTGTCAGGAGCACCAAAACAGGCGAAGTAATCAGTTACTTCATGGGAAGTATTACCAGATTCTTTCTCAAACTCCAGGAACTTTCTGTAGTTTTTCATTTCCTTTCTAGTCCACTTGTCGGACTCCATGGGTGGCCTCTTAAAAGGATTGACCAGTTTATTGGGGTAGTCTTTCCCATCAGTGGCATGATGCTTCCTCTTCTCTCCCTTATTTGGAATGACCCCTGAAAAAGAGTGAAAGAAAGGGGGCATAAGAAGGAATTAGATTTTGGTTTCATTGATACACTATGGGATTCAAATATGTGGACAAATTACAAATCAAAGGACAGTTTCTATGTGGCTTTATACAGAGGAGAGGATTTACAAAAGGTAAGAAGAATACAGATCGAGGAAGCAAATGACAAATATACATATGTAAATAGAGAAATGCGAAGATGATTGAGGAGCGTTTGTAGTTATCACTTCCTTATCTAATAGGAGCGAGCTGTGCACCTGAAACCAAAGCCAAAACATCATCATCAATGAAATTTACTAAACCAAAATCCGAACATGCTTTCAAAAAATCACAGAGAAATAGAGAAATGCGAAGATGATATTGTTACAGAGAACGTGTTCGACGAAATGTCTGTGAGAGGAGTTTGTCCCGATTCAAGCTCTTATAAGCTGATGGTTATTGGTTGTTTTAGAGACGGTAAGATTCAGGAAGCTTGATAGGTGGCTAAACGAAATGATCCAAAGAGGATTTGTTCCTGATAACGCTACATGCACATTGATACTTATTGCTTTGTGTGAGAATGGTTTAGTGAACAGAGCAATCTGGTATTTCCGTAAGATGGTTGATTTAGGGCTTAAGCCGAACTTGATTAATTATACGTCTTTGGTCGATGGGTTATGCAAGAAGGGAAGCATCAAGCAGGCTTTTGAGATGTTAGAAGAAATGGTTAGAATTGGTTGGAAGCCAAATGTGTATAGACACACGGCTTTGATTGATGGGCTATGTAAAAGAGGATGGGCTGAGAAAGCGTTTAGGCTGTTCCTGAAACTCGTTCGTAGTGATAATTACAAACCTAATGTGCATACTTATACTTCGATGGTTGGTGGGTATTGCAAAGAAGATAAGTTGAATCGTGCAGAGATGTTGCTTAGCAGAATGAAAGAGCAGGGTTTGTCTCCTAACGTGAACACGTATACAACGCTCATCAATGGTCACTGTAAAGCTGGAAACTTTGATAGAGCGTACGAGCTGATGAATTTGATGGGTGATGAAGGTTTCAGGCCGAATATTTATACGTATAACGCGGTTGTAGACAGTCTCTGTAAGAAATCAAGGGCATCTGATGCTTATGAGTTGTTGAATAAAGCATTTTCGTGTGGACTAGAAGCTGATGGCGTTACTTACACTATTCTTATTCAAGAACAGTGTAAGCAAAGTGACATTAAGCAAGCTCTTGCGTTTTTCTGTCGGATGAAAAAGACTGGTTTTGAAGCCGATATGCGCTTGAACAACATTTTGATAGCTGCATTTTGTAGGCAAAAGCAAATGAAGGAAAGTGAGAAGCTTTTTGAGTATGTGGTGAGTCTTGGCTTGGTTCCAACGATGGTGACTTATACGTCAATGATTGTAATTTGTAAGGAAGGTGACATCGATCTGGCTTTGAGATATTTTCACAACATGAAGAGGCATGGCTGTGTTGCAGATAGCTTCACCTACGGTTCGCTAATAAGCGGTCTCTGCAAGAAGTCCATGGTAGATGAGGTTTGTAAGCTTTACGAAGAGATGATTGACAAAGGTATATCTCCTTCTGTGGTAGCTCGGGTCACATTAGCGTATGAGGACTGTAAGAGGAACGATTCGGCCAATACAATGATTCAGTTGGAACCGTTAGATAAGAAGCTGTGGATTAGAACGGTTAGGACACTTGTTAGAAAGTTGTGTAGCGAGAAGAGAGTCGGAGTGGCAGTTCTGTTCTTTCAGAAATTGTTGGAGAAAGATGGTAACGCTGATCGTGTTACCTTAGCTGCTTTCACTACAGCTTGTTATGAGTCTGGTAAAAACAACCTTGTTGCAGATTTGACTAAGAGAATATCCAGAGGAGTAGGCTAGAAGAATTTATGTCTCCCTCAGTTGCTTCGTGCGCTCTGTTTGACTGTTTCGAATAGCTAAATCCACATTGTTACTCTAACCTTTTGGATTATGTGTATATAAAAAAGTGGATAAGATGAACCATATATAGCACTAAAAAATATGGAAGCTTACAGCTTCCTTTCGAATTTCAATTTCTCTTGGTATCAAGAGTCTTGTAATTTTCTTGGGTTTTTGTTTTGTTCTGAGTATTGTTTGGATCAATTGATAGAAATGAACATTTAAACAAAAATCATACCAAAACTAAATCATGAAACAAGTCGTAACAAAAGGATCAAAAGTTAATAAAAGCATTAAACACACCAAACCACACCACACACACGATAGTTGATTGAAATGAACATTCAAACATAATCAATCCAAAAAAAAAAAAAAAAGACTTAGTCTTGACTTGTTCGACAAGTCAGATTAAAAGAGATAAAATGTTTTTATTAAATTGGATAGTTTTTGTCGGTTCATACGTAGATCTTGGAGCTCACGATAGAAGATCACTCGTGTCCAAAAAAAAAAAAGAGAATATTTTAGTTGATTATTTTCAAAGTCAAAACAGAGAAATTGCAATCAAAAGGCAGACTTACAATCATCAAAGTACCGTGTTCGCCCCTGTGGATGAGTTGAAGAACTCTATTATGAGAAAAGTCATAGTAAGTCTTACGCTGACTCTCCGTCCACACTTCAAAGTCGTTAAGATAAAGAGCTTGATTTTGCACTCTATTTGCACTCAAATGGATTATCTGAGACAGAGAGCTTGATTTTGCACTCTTCGATCATAGTTGCCTTCCTCGCTAAGACTATCATCATGCGGTGCCCAGATAGCACGATCCAAATCAACATCATCCTTTACCAAATCAACATCATTCTCAAGTCTTTTTTGCAGTTATTTTTATTTTTTCTTCTTTGATTTTATTATTTTCTAAAGTTACTCTACGACTTATATTGCTCAAAGAAGTTTGAATCTTTAGTTCTCCACGAAACAACATGACATTTTCATCTTTGAATTTGGTTTTAGAAAATATAAAAGTGCTAAAAGTCTGATTGGCTAAAATTATACTGTGAGGACTGTTAAAAATGTAAAAGTCCTCAAAGTCTGTGTGTCAATCGGACCCTAAGTCATTACCGGCCGAAGATCGTTTGGCTCCTTCCATTGTTGCTCAAGTCACAGAGAGAAAGTCGAATTTTCAAAATTCAAAAGCGAGTAAGACGGGTTTTTTATATTCAATTTTCGGCATAGTTAAATAGTTTTTTTCTAATTGAAGCATGAAATGTTTTTGCCACTGTGGCAGTAGCTTTTGCTTTAATTATAATAAAATCAATTTGGCTTTAGAAAATATAAAAGTGCTAAAAGTCTGATTGGCTAAAATTATACATTCAAATTGGCAACATTACATTCAAATCGGTTGGAATAATCCTCCTATTCCTATATCAAATTTCGACAACGATTTTGTTCATAGTATAATTTGGTTTAAGAATTATGGCTAGATTCTGTTTCTTATAAATGAGCCACCGTGAAAATAAACTTTCCATGCTCACACAACAGTCCAAATAAAAACTTTTTATGCAATGCTTTTTTTGTAAACTCAATTCTCTTTAACTACGAGAGGATGCATATACTTGGGAAATTGTATATGAATGCTGAAGTATTACGTATATATCACCAATTCTATACACGGAATGTATCTTGGGAAACAAGTAACAAGCACAGAATTGGGTATATATGTATATTCATATTCATAATAATCACGATGGATTACGTTTTGAGTATATTAATGAATGAAAAAGCTTGAATGAGAGGCACGATCCATTTGTTCCTTATCCCTCTTCTTGTCAATGGTGTCATCCACACCATGAAACTGTCACCTAAATCAGAAAGCTAGCTTCTCGATGAGCTACTCCAAACAAATATCTTTGGCGCTTGTAGATACCAAAACCAACCCGAGCAAAGCAATTTCCGAATTTGTTTAAAATGTTTCTTGGGATCTAAGGAATGCGAACTAGTGAAAAACATTTTGTATCCGATCTCTATTTAATCGCAAACTCTTTGGTTATCTTCGTTCTTCTCAAAACGTATTAGTTTGAGGGTACAAGGTACAACCAGAAAGGGTGGAGTTAATTATCTTCGTGCCTCAAAATACAAAATTTATTTGTTGCTCGGACGGGCAAGCCAATCTTTAAACCGCAGAATACAACTTTTTTTCTTTCTACGTTTTCTCTACAATCTACTAATTAAAGAATTACAAGATGAAAGTTAAAATCATGGAATCATCAAACCGCTATCTTAGCAATATTTGGGACGTTGTTGGATTTGAATACCGAGAACTTATAACATCGACAACGAACCTTCCTTTTTGAATTTGCATGAAACTTTAGAGGCCAGTGGTGAATTGAATAAATTGGGTTTCTAATTTATATACAGAGTGATCTTGAGAGCATTTTTCCGTGCAAGTATGATAAAAAGATTTGAATATGGACTTTCTACCTTAAGATCAAGGTACAGCCGTTTCCATATTCAGGACCATTTGAGTTCCATATCTCTTGGACGAAAAATTGCCAAATAAAATAACCTAATGAAAGCAAAGAAAATTAACTAGGCGAAGGCTGTGTGGTGTAGACTTTTGGTTTATTATGTTAAAGGTTATATCTGTATGACTAAGAAATTAAGTACCTAAATTTGCCCACATAGGTGGGTGTTGATCTATTTGGTCGGTCATATAACTTTCTTGGAATTAAAGCCAAATCCACTAGAGCCATGTTCATTTGCTCTGGATGCAACTTCTTTACTTTATGTTTAGGTATAAAATCCGAGTAATCAGAAGAGCTTTCAACAAACGACCGATCGCTGAATGGGATTACGACGCGTTGCTGCTGAAATCGGGGAAAGAGGGTATCACCATTGAGAGAAGGTTGGGGAGATTGGTTTGATAAGAAAGGTGATTTCTTGAGGAATGTTTAGATTAGCTACGCTCCATCAGAGGATGAATTGTTTACAAATTATAACATAGCCAACTCGACTAACAAATCCGCTACTACCAAGCGAAAAACATAAAGGGGGTGTATTATTGAAAGTGGGATTTGAAGTGATTTAAGGTGATTTGTATTAAAATGATAAATCCAGTGTTATTCAAATTTGAATTCTAAAAACCCTTTTAAAATCCAGTGTTATTGAACTTGTGATTTTAAAATCCACTTTCAAATCCATTGTTATTGGAAATATTTTTAAAAGTTGATTTTAAAAGAAAAATTTAATTCTAGAGTGATTTGGGGAGATTTCCTTGTTAAAAATAAGAGATTTCAAATCACATGGTTTTAGGTGGGATTTTAGAATACTTTAACTAAAATCACTTGAACTTCTATGATTCACACAAAATCATCTAAAAACTCACTAAAAATCAAACCATTCTAAATCACTCCAAATCCCACTTTCAATCCAAGTTTAGAGATACATTATGTTCTCAACATCATCAAATCCATCAACGTCACAGAATTTGGTAAGATAGCGGTTCGGTGTGTCTCTGATTTCAACTTTTCTCATATGGTTCTTTTGTAGATCATAAAGAAAAATGCAGAAATAAGCTGTATTTTGAGGTTCCAAGCTAACCTCGCTACTAATTTTACTTTGGGGTACCAAGATAACCTCGCCCTTTCTAGTTGTACCTTGCACCCTCAAATCAATCTTGTTGACTATATGAATCTCAGAAGAATGCAACACCAAAGTCTTACTCGACCAGCTATTCTTCTCTGGATCTTCCATAATCCAAAGTTGCATCATACCTACTATTTCAAGATAAGGAAAGTGTAAAATAGCTAATCTTCCACCGTATTCTATAAGATCGACTTTACCAGGATTTAAGTTATGTTCAGGTGGTTGGAGCATGCTGATTTCTTCAGAAATCGTATCGAAACTCACAAGCACATAATAATTAGACCGTGACCAAGCGAGGTAATGCACACGGCCATTGATAGTCCATCCTTGCGTTATAGGAAAATGTGAAGATTGATATGGAATCTTTCTCCATCGATTTGATCCGTCTCCTCCAAGTAGAATCACCCATTGCTCTGATATGTACTCTCCATCTCTATCACCGCATCTGAAAACTGTAGAAAACACTTTGTATCGATCGTGAACTGGATCGTGTCCGATATGGTACACGATCTTCTTAAGCTTGTGCTCTTCAGCGATGATGTTGGATTCTTCTATGTCGGGTAAGACAACACGTTGCCTAGTGGTAGTGTTATATATATGCGCAGTTTGTCCATCTACAATGCACATCAAGCCGCCAAAAACTTGAGAGACGTAGCCTCTTATTCCTGGGAATGTCAAATCTTGGTCAGCCTCAAAGGAAGATATAGTAATATCCGAGTCATAACTAGCAGCCGCTGAGAGTAATACTTTTTTGAGGTGGCTGTTGTCAAAAAAATGCCAAAACCATGTATAGACGCGGTGTGGATGATGAAACCCTTCGGAAACGTTTGGTGAAATCTTGGGAAATAATTAAGGATAACCAGTGCTTCGAGACGGATTTGAACCTCATAAGTGATTTTGCCGGTAGTCTCGAGAGAATCTCGATCACGACATCAAAAGGAATCTCCCGTGTACCTTCGTGTTGCCTCATCTTCATTCTTCTCTCTCGTTTGAAGATGACGGCTAGGTCAGAAGAAAAAGCAATAGTTTGGGATCGGAAAAACTTTAGGTTGGTCACGACTCCTTTAATCATATATGGAAGTAGGAAAATTTCTACAAATTTTTTTTAGATATTAACAAATTACATCCTTTAGTTGGAAAAAAAAAAATCCTCTCGTCTAACTACTTTTTAGTTTTTATCTTTACATTATGTTTGTTTCCAGCACCACATTCTCTTTTGAAATTACCCTTGTATCCTTAATGAGAATATTAACAATCCATTTTTATTTTTGATATAAAACTTTAATCAATTATATATATGATTAGTAATAATCTAATAATAATATCTCCCATTTTTTCTAGTTGGTTTTTAACATGTATACGAAAACTACAACAATCCATTAAATTCAAAGATGAAAAATGTCATGTTGCGTGGAGAACTAAAGATTCAAACTTATTTGAGCAAATCAACGAGAAAACAAAAATTATAAAAATTGTATGAAATAAATTGACAACGAATCCAATAATCATGTGTTTTCATATCCGAAAGGCTGTGAAGTTTCCAAAGAATATCAATTTCTTCATCTCGTAATGTATCAATTTTTTCCCCCAAGTTATATCAATATCTTTGCACTTTAGTCATATAGTTTCTAATTTTCTCTGTATCCTAACTAGGCTGTCGATCTCCATTAATTTGAGTTGCTTAATGCCGTTACTGGGTTTTACTTGGATCATCAGTTGTTCAGCATGCAAAACAAAGCATAACACAAAAATAAAATCACTTATATAATCACAACCTGATGCAAAACGCAAGTGCAGATGGTTACAACGAAGAACTAAAAGCAACGTGATGTGCATTCTGCGGTATGCTATGCTGTAGAAATTCATTCCATCATATATAACCCCAAAAATTAAAGAAATCTTTCATCATATGGAAAACAAAAATGATACATACCATGTCCCCCTAGAAATGGCTCATGCGTTCACTTAATCAAACAGTAGGAACAATAAGATGCCAGAGAAAAAACAACTTGGGGACTGTAAGCACAACATCACACCACTTAATCTTCCCAAATATCTCTTTTCCGTTACGCCTTTCAATCTCAATCTCAGCACCCCACAACATCCACTTCTTAGAAGAACCAACATTCCCCACCCAAAAAGCCACAATGTTTCCACCATAATTCACCAATCTAATAAGAGAATCCTTTGGTATTTTAGGCAGCTCTTTCAAACCCTTTGAATCTCTCCAGGATCTTCCCTCAGAGTCGTACCATTTGAGCCTTTCGGGGCAAGAATATATTACGCCATCTACTAAGCAAGAATTATATGTAAGTGTAACCCCACTGATACCATCCCACAATCCTCCCGCATACCATTTATTTTCCTTGGGCTTGTAAACCATGTTCTTGTTCCCAAGCAAGTAAAGGTTTCCTTCGTAGGCAAAGCTTACGTACAATTCTTCCCCACGTATCTCAGCGGAAGGGCTTGGAGCATGCTCCCATACCTGGGTTTTGGGATCGAAAAACTCCATAAAATTTGAGTAGTTGCGATCTGGGCGGCCTTCCACGACATATATTTTCCCATCAACAACACTCACGAGCGGACTGTTCCGAGCCACATGCATGCTTAATTGGAGCTTCGTGACAGGTGTGAGACCGACAGTCCATGACGAATAGATGTATCCGCCAATCACGTAAGTAGTAGAACCAATTGTGGCAGACTTACACATTTACGGGGTAACTAAATCGTTACTTGGGACTGAGATCATAGACATACGATTCCTTAGGTTTCTACATGGATTTAAGCATGAAGTGAACGACCATCTAGGGATTCGAGTTGGTCCCTTGCTGAGAGTAAACCAACGTGGCTTACAGGTATCATCAAGGAACTGTAAGCAGACATATGGACAACCCTCGGTGCTGCCTAAAAGCGTTCGGGTTTTGTAAAGCTCCATCGAAGCAAGGAGAGAGCGGAATCTCTTGGAAACTAAGGAGAGAGTTGGGTAGTACGACCTTGAGACGCGGGCTAAGCAGTTCAACAGTAACTCATCAGGGAGATATGGAAGATTAACCGGTGACGACTCTTTGCTGCTCCAACACAAAGGCATACTGTATTAGCAGAAAAGAAATCGAGGTTAATCAAATCTCTCAGAGCCTTTAACTATTTTATACATTGTATAGAGTATATAAGGAAATGTTGATATGAAATTGATATGTAATTATGTCTAAACCTAATGTGTCTCTCTTGTAATCTCCTTTATATACCCTGTACATCATTCTATGGAACATCAATCAAATCATTTTACCTTACATGGTATCAGAGCAGAGATACCTGCATACCTAAAATTTTTTTTTCAGCCGCCCCCCTTTTCTTCCCATCTCTTTCTCACCTTCATCTTCTTCCTCTAATCATGTCGCTTCCGACATCTCCCGTCACATCAGAAACCATCGCTGTTTCTGATACACAAGCACTTCTAAGTGTTAACATGACCAATGTCACAAAGCTCAATGCTTCCAATTTTCTTATGTGGAGCCTACAGGTTCATGCCTTACTTGATGGCTATGGACTTGCAGGCCATCTAGATGGATCTCTTGTTATACAATCTGCTACCATCGCGACTGAAGGAACTTCTGCTCCCAATCCTGCCTTCACTCTGTGGAAAAGGCAAGATCGCTTGATCTATAGTGCTCTTCTTGGCGCTATCACCATCATCGGACTTCAGCCTCTCCTGTCAAAAACCACCACGGCTGCGGAGATCTGGAGCACTCTAACCTCTACCTATGCAAAGCCTAGTAGAGGACACATCAAGCAATTGAAGCAACAACTCAAACAATGGACCAAATGTACCAAATCTGTCAATGAGTACTTTCAAGGCTTCACCACTCGGTTTGATCAACTTGCTCTCCTTGGCAAGGCGATTGATCATGAGGATCAAATTGAGTTTGTCCTTGAAGGTCTCCCGGATGACTACAAGTCTGTGGTTGATCAAGTTGAGGCTCGTGACTCTCCTCCATCTCTCACAGAGATCCATGAGAAACTCCTCAATCAAGAAGCCAAACTCCAAAATGCAATAAATGCAAATCCATCACTCCCGATCACTGCCAACGCCGTTAGTTACAAGGGTCTAAATCGTAACCAGAGTCACCACAAACAGTCTTGCCGTGTCAACCACGGGTCATCATCTGGATCCCAGCTTGCTCCTCGACAATCACAGTATACACCACGTCCGTATCTCGGTCGTTGTCAAATTTGTGGGGTAACAGGTCACAGTGCAAGGCGCTGCCCACAGTTTCAACTGGCTGGTGTCCCTTACTCTGCCCAGGCACCCATCTCTACACCTTGGCAGCCACGTGCTCACTTTGTTGCTGCTCCCTATGATGCTGGAAACTGGGTTATGGACAGTGGTGCGACTCATCATCTCACCTCTGACCTCAACAACCTGGCTCTTCACCAACCGTACAATGGCGGAGAAGAAGTCACCATTGCCAACGGCACGGGTTTGAATATTTCTCACACTGGTTCTTCTTTACTTCCTACACCTACTCGTACACTGACTTTGCGTGACGTTCTATGCGTCCCTGATTTAAAACGCAACCTTATCTCAGTATATCGTATGTGTAATAATAACAAGGTGTCTGTGGAATTTTTCCCTACCTCGTTTCAGGTGAAGGATCTCAGCACGGGGGCCCGGTTGCTCCAAGGCAGAACCAAGAATGAGCTGTACGAGTGGCCGGTTCCCATCTCCTCAAACTTTGCTTCACCTACACCAAAAACCGATATCCAGTCTTGGCATAATCGCCTTGGACATCCATCTGTTTCAGTTTTAAAAACCGTTGTCTCTCAATTTCTGTTGCCTGTTTCCAATTCTTTCAATAAACAAACACCTTGCTCAAACTGTCTTATTCATAAAACTCACAAATTACCCTTCCATACAAACACTTTAACCTCTACCCGACCTCTCGAACTCCTGTATAGCGATGTATGGACATCACCAATTACCTCTGTTGATAACTATAAATACTATTTGGTTATCACAGACCATTATACTCGCTATACATGGCTATACCCACTCAAAACCAAATCCCAAACCAAAGAAACATTCATTGCCTTTAAAGCTCTGGTGGAGAATCGGTTTCAGAAAAAGATTGGTACCTTATACTCTGATAATGGTGGCGAATATATTGCGCTTCGAAGTTTTCTGTCTGAGCATGGCATCTCTCATCTCACGAGTCCTCCTCACACTCCTGAGCATAATGGGATTGCTGAGCGGAAGCATCGACATGTCGTTGAAACTGGCCTTACTCTGCTTGGTCACTCATCGATGCCGACAAGCTACTGGCCATACGCCTTCTCAACTGCGGTTTATCTCATCAATCGATTACCAAGTTCCAGTCTCAACAACACAACACCATATGAGAAACTGTTTGGCCAAGCACCGAATTACCTGAAGCTGCGTGTGTTTGGATGCTTGTGCTTCCCCTGGCTCAGACCATATACCTCTCACAAACTCGATCAAAGATCCGCTCCGTGCATCTTCATTGGGTACTCATTAACGCAAAGCGCTTATCTCTGCCTCGATAAACAATCGGGAAGAATCTACACATCGCGCCATGTGCAGTTTGTAGAGAATCAGTTTCCCTTTTCCATTGCTGCGTCTGCCACTTCACTTCCACCAGATTCCCAAATCCAACAACCCCTGGTTCAGACCATACCGTCACTCGTCACAGCTCCTTCTCTCGCGCCCCTGAGCTCGGATTCTCACCGTCAACCCGTGCCTCGGTCTATTCCGCCGTCGCCGTCAACTCAACAGCAACCCACGCCTCCATCTTCACCACTCGCTCAACCATCGCCTTCTTCCTCAATGTCGCGACAACAAAACTCAGACAGAGGCAATTTGGGCCTCTCCAACTCTCAAGGCCCATCACCCAATCCCACTCCTTCCCCACATTTAAGCCCACGCGAAACAGGCCCACCTGATATTAGCTCCAGCCACACCACGTCGTTTTCTTCCTCATCCAATCCGTCTCCCTCACAAAATCAACCTGAACCACCACCACAACCACCATTAAATGTCCATCAGATGCAAACCCGAGCCAAAAATAACATTACAAAACCAAAAACCCGATTTTCACTTAATGCCTCCACCAGGCCCGTTATTCCAACCACCGTAAATCAGGCCTTGAGGGATGAGAAATGGCGTAATGCACTGTCGTCTGAGTTTAATGCTCTGACTCGTAATGGGACTTTTGATTTGGTTCCCCCATCGCCAGATCAAAATGTTCTCACTACCAAATGGATTTATACACTCAAGTATCTTCCTAATGGTTTCCTTGATAGGTATAAGGCGAGATTGGTGGCGCGTGGGTTCAATCAACAATATGGCTTGGATTATTCAGAGACTTTTAGCCCTGTAATCAAATCCACCACAATTCGTGTGGTCCTTGATCATGCGGTTCGATATTCATGGCCAATTTGTCAATTGGATGTGAATAACGCATTTCTTCAGGGCTCATTGACGGATGAAGTGTACGTGACACAGCCGCCAGGATTTATTGACAAAGATCGACCGGATTATGTGTGTAAGCTCAACAAAGCCCTTTACGGGCTAAAACAAGCTCCTCGCGCCTGGTATGAAGAACTCAAAGCTTTTCTTATCTCTGCTAGTTTCCGTAACTCTGTGGCAGATACTTCACTTTTTACTTATCATCATGGGAGAGATATTGTCTATATCTTGGTGTATGTCGATGATATAGTTGTAACAGGAAACAGCCAAGCGGTTGTCAGCAAAGTCACCACTGCTCTTGGTTCCCGCTTCTCCATCAAGGACCCTGGTCCATTGAGCTATTTTCTCGGCATTGAGGCTACACGCTCCTCTGCTGGGCTCCACCTTATGCAGCGGAAGTATGTACTCGATCTCCTGGCCAAGACAAAGATGTTGAATGCAAAGCCTGTTTCCACTCCCATGTCTCCTCATCCGAAACTCTCTGCTACATCCGGTAATCCCATGTCCAATCCGAGTGAATACAGAATGGTGATTGGGAGTTTACAGTATCTTGCATTCACAAGGCCTGACATTGCCTTCACTGTGAATAAGTTGTCCCAATTTATGCACTCTCCCACGGATGAGCACTGGCAAGCTGTCAAGCGCATTTTGCGCTACCTTGCTGGAACGGCTTCTACTGGTATCTTCTTGCGCGCTAAATCACCACTCACCTTACACGCATACTCTGATGCAGATTGGGCAGGGGATGTTGATGATTATGTATCCACAAATGCATATATCCTCTATCTTGGCTCCACTCCAATTTCATGGTCTTCCAAGAAACAAAAAGGTGTGGCAAGATCTTCTACCGAGGCAGAGTATAGAGCCGTCGCGAACACTGCTGCTGAACTGCGATGGGTCTGCTCCCTTCTCTCTGAGCTTCGCATTCAACTCCCATCTATACCGGTGATATACTGTGACAACGTTGGTGCCACATACTTGAGTGCCAACCCAGTGTTTCATTCTCGAATGAAACATCTTGCACTTGATTACCACTTTGTTCGTGACAATGTTCAGTCTGGAGCTGTTCGAGTGTCTCACATCTCTACACATGATCAGCTAGCGGATGCTTTAACCAAACCATTGTCTCGTCGACGATTCAACGAGCTTTACAGCAAGATTGGCGTGACAAAGGTTCCTTCATCTTGAGGGGACATATAGAGTATATAAGGAAATGTTGATATGAAATTGATATGTAATTATGTCTAAACCTAATGTGTCTCTCTTGTAATCTCCTTTATATACCATGTACATCATTCTATGGAACATTAATCAAATCAACATTGGATGAGTATTTTCATCATCACTCTACTCTTCCTTTTTTCGTACGACTTTTTTTTGTATTTTCCCTTTTTTGTTTTGGTATATTCCTTCTTAACTTAATCTTTTTTTTTTCATCGGCTGTATTTTATACTTCTTTCCTTTCTTTTATATATTTCTTTCCTATTTTGTTTTTCCTTCCAATTTTACTGTCTAGACATCTGACAAGTTTATCCAGCTTTGTCATCTACGAATTATTTAATTAACTAGGTTTTTCACCCGCGCTACGCGCGGGTCTGTACTAATAATTTGAATAAATATTTTTATTCATAAGTTTTTTTCGTCCGTAGCATGATTGATTGTAATGAACCAATGTTCTTATTTCTCTTCTTTTGTTTCATGTTTTTTAGTTTTTTAGTTTTTTTTTCCTTTATTTTCGCTCTTTATTCGATTTTTTTTCTTCATCTTTACTCTTCCTCGTCTTCCTTCCTCTTCAGTTATTTGTCCTTGCAATTTCTTATTCAGTCTCATTCTTCATCTTTGTTATTTTTCTGTTTATCTTTTGTCCTCGTTCTTTAATATCATTGTCTTCGTTTTTATTTTTTTTTATTGTTTTTTCTTATTTTTGTCCTCGTCTTGGTTCTTGTTCTTCCATTTTTTCTATAATTAATTATGCGGTCGAAGTTGTTAGGAGTTTGCTATATTTCTTTTGTTTAGCTTTTTCTCTTTATTTTTCTTGATTATTCTCCAGTACTTGATACCTTTTATAAATAGTTTTATTGTAGTTCTCTTTAATTTAATATTATGTAGAGTAAAAATTTAATTATCTGATACACCCAACCAAACTTAAAAATGAAAAAGATTCACGGAAACAAAATTAAGATAGAGATGGTACAATTACATATTCACACATGTTATAAGCAATGTCTAATAATAATATAAATAATTTAATTTTTGCAATCATAGAGATATAGCTACGCATAGCTGTCAGTTTCTTATTTTTCAGTTTCATTTTTTTATTTGGTTTCCTTCTCTAGCCTTATTTTTTTGTTTCTTTTATGGCTTTGTTCTTTGCTATCTTCGTCCTCCATTTTCTTCATTTACTTCATTTTCTTTTTGTTCTTCTTGGTTCTTATTCTTATGTTTCTTCTATGATAAATTATTTCCATCGAAAATGCTAATGTTTTGCTAGATTTGTTTTCTTCTTCTTTGTATTGGTTATTCTCCTTTCTAATTTTTTCCTCACTCTATTGCTTTTGTACATATTTTTTAGCATAAGTCTATTTAATCCTATGTAGAATATATTTTCATTATCTGATACACCAAACCAAATTTAAAAATGAAAATGTACGCATAAACAAATTTAAGCTAGAAGATAAGCTAATATTTTGGTAGGTTTTCTAGGGTTATAAAACCAAAATGAAAAGAAGCTAATCGACATATATTATTGTTTTTCATTTTCTTCTTCGTTCTTGTTTTTATGGTTTTTAATTTTCTTTGATTCATTCTTATTCAGTCTCTTATGTTTTGATTTCTTATTTGTCTTTTCTCTTATATGGTTTCTTCTTCATTTTCACTCATCTTTGCGTTTGCTTTTCTTCGTCTTCGAGCTTCTTTTTTATTCTTTTTTTTTTTTTTTTTGGTTTCGTCTCCTTCGTTCTTATTCACTTTCCTCTTTAGATTGGTCTTTGCAAGTTTTTTGTTTTTGTTTGGTTTCTTCTCCTTCGTTTTTATTCGATTTCCTCTTCAAATTTTTCTTCGCAAGTTTTTTATCTGGTTTTTTCTTATTCATCTTTGCCTTCTTTTTCTATTTTGTCTTCGCAATTCAATATATTCGTTTTCGCTCTTCTTCAGTTTTATCTTCTTACTCTTCTTCTTTGTGTCTATTTTTTTTCTTCAACTTTTTTTCTTTCTTATTTGTCTAGGTTATTCTCCACCATTAAAATTTTACATGGCTTCATTCCTCTTGTAAAATATTAATTTTATGTTGAAATTTGTAAACTAATTTTAACATAAGCTTTTTTTAATTTGATATCGATCCATAAGTTATTTAGAGTATTCACATATAAAATATATATATGCTTTATAAATTTGTTCTTTCTTCTTTGTTAAAAAATTTCAGTGATTATTTATATAATTAAAACCATTATCTTAAATTAAGAAATTTTTCTAATATAAATCTAAGTAGATTTTTGGTGTTACTAAAAACTTATACATATTTTTCTTATATCTATCGATATTCCAAATCTAAAATTTGGAAAATTTCTTAATCTTAGATGATGATATAGAAAAATATTATTGATTGTTTAAAATTTGGAAAATTTCTTAATTTTAGAGATGCTGATTTGGCATAATTTAATTGGTTAAAAAAAAAATTAAAAGCTGATGTGGACACCCTTAGAGGCATTTAGCCTCAACTTTTATATAGTATAGATTTGTTTTGTTTTGTTTTGTTTGATTTGATTGATTCTAAGATCAAACAAACCAAGCTTAAACAATTCGATTTGTTTTACTCAAAGGATTTGAGCGTTCAGAAGCGTTTCTCCCTTTGTAGAAAGGTCCATTCTTACTGCTCGTCTCAGCTGTAAATAAAATAATCACATCCATCATAAGCTAAATCAAACCAAGCTTAAACAAAACGAGATCAAACCAAGTTTCATTTTCTTTTCTGCTATTTCACAATTAACTCAATTACTACTATCGGAGATTACTTTACTCATGCTCTTTAATTGTTTTATTTATTTATTTTAGGAACGAATAGTAGAATATACATACATATCGGAGTTATTATAAATTATTCCTAAATTTAGAACTGGTCTTTTCAAGAAAGATTGAAGCTTTAGACCATGATTATTGGGGGTATCTAACTACCTTTTCTTAGTAAATACACCATTTAAATAAATCAAAAATACCAAAATACACAAAAACGTTTCTTATATTAGGACAACTAAGCGACGTATGTTAAGTCTGTGTTGGTGACACGTGTGCAAAGAGAAAACGATTTTCTCTGTTTTGTTTTTTTTTTTTCTTTCTTTTCTTCTCTCCCTCTCTTCTTCCTCAATTCGATGGCGATTTATAATCCGATTCCGATCAAGATTTCCGAAGAAGATGTCTCGGCAATCGCTTTCTCTACTGAAGAATGTCGGTAGGATCACTAGCCGGTCTGGAATTCAGACGCGATCCGTCACTTACATGCCAGGTTCGGCGACGGGAAGCCACGACCAGTGACGTTGATCCCCGGAGACGGAATCGGTCCTCGCGGTGGAGAAAGTGATGAAGGCGATGCACGCTCCAGTCTACTTCGAGCCGTTTGACGTTCACAGAGATATGACGAGTTTGCCGGAGGGATTGCTGGAATCGATTAAGAAGAACAAAGTGTGTTTGAAAGGCGTGTTAGGGGTGAAATGGGCACATTTCCCCGAGCCCGTCGCAATGAGTAACATCACAAAAAGCCCAGCCCGTCTTCAGCCCTAGCCTCCTCACAGAAATGGAAAGCCTTGAGGAGGAAGGTAATACCTTAAGCAAAAAGGAAAAAGATGCAGCCGCCACTCGAAGAAAGGAAGGAAATCAAGAAAAGAAGAAGATTTCCTTTATGATCAAGAGGAGAATATTCAGCAGAGAATCGCCTTAACTCAATTATATAAGGAGAGGTCTTCATTCCTGGAGGACCAAGTGAGGCAGCTCTAAAAACCCTAAAGCACTCTGCTCATCTTTTCTCTGTTTTCTCTTATTATTCGCATTTCGTCTCGTCAAGGCTTGTTTGACGAGACTATCTCTTGTATCTGAACCTCTTCTTGAGTGATTAATCCAAAGCTTCCCAAGTCTCCCATCCGAAATATCCCGTCATACTAACGTGTGCTATTTCTGGATCTAACAATTGGCGCCGTCTGTGGGAACTGGGAATACCTTTGCCGGATTAAGCATCTCAAAAGAAGCTCGAACGATGTCTCACTCAGCGGGAAGCTCCCCCGAAAGAGAACCACGACACAACCACAAGACTCTCCCGGAAAATCTCCCCGAAGACAGAGAAGACCTTCTCGAGCACGAGGAGAACTACGTCGAGCACGACGAAAACACACAGCACAACGAGCCCGAAGATACAATTCCGCCGCCAGCTCCCGCTCGACGCAGACCCAGAGCAAAGGTCGTCAAGCATGACGACCTGATGAAGACACTCCAAAGGGCCATGAAGCCATTCTCTGAAGAAATCCAAACGATGCAAGCACGCCAGAAGAAGACACAGGATTTCATCGACTCGGTAACAGCGGATGACGGCAGGTTTTCGCCGGTTCATCGACTCTCGTTCGATACACCGACAGGTCATGCCACGGGGACCGCGGTAGCAGACGCAACTGCTAATCGGACGGACGCGACAAGCCGAATCTCGCGGGCCAGCAAACAGACTTATGCCGAGCTCGATAGGATTAACCGTCGACTAGACGAGTTTAATTCCAGGGTGCATCTCGTCACGAGCGCTGCACCAGAATTGGCAAAAATCCTTGCCGACACCCGGAGGAGTCCACTGACGGCAAGGATTCGCAGAATCCGGCTACGCGACAGAGTCCGACTGAAGATCGAGCCCTTTGCCGGTGAAGAAGACCCGAAGAAGTGGTTGACAGCTTTCAACTTCGCTATGACAAGAGAACAGTACGCCACTCCCGAGGAGAGAGAGGCGAACTATTGTCAAGTCTTCATCGAGCATATGACGAAAGAAGCACTCGGATGGTTCTCCAGCCTCCCTGCTGAGTCGATCGATAACTTCGACGACTTGACGAGCGCATTCTTAAAGCACTACTCCATGAACATGACCAGGGTAACCCGAAACATGTTTACCATGACGCAGTCAAGGGGAGAACCGCTGCGAAGTTTCATGGAAAGGTTTAAGAAAGCCGCGATGGATCTCGGCGACATGCCAGATAGCGTTCCGCTGGAGGCACTCCGCAACGGCCTCCGATACGACTCTAAGTTTAAAGAGGATCTCTCTCTCCAACCATCGCCGACCCTCGAAGACGCGCTCCATCGATCCCAGAAGTATATCTTCCTCGAGGAAGACACCAACTTCTATGCCGAGAAGAGCGGTGAGAAAAAGCCCGCCATCGCCAGACCTAGGGAGGAAGGTCATGAACAGCGACGAAGACCAGAGGTCAGGAGATCACTCTCTTTTGCCGTCGACAATGACCTCCACCACTGGGACCCAGCAGAGCAGCCGCAAGCACTCGCATTAACGTCGTCTCGTCCAACTGTCGCCGACCCGGATGATGACAATAATCACGACCTGTTCTGTAGCTTCCACGGTCGAACCGGTCATGCAACGGAGAATTGTAGACATCTCATCGGCAGCCTCCTCAGGAAGTATCGAGAAGGAGTCGTCGCGGTAGAAGGCGACCGATCTCAAGGCAAAGATTTCGCGCCAAAGCCGGCCAAAGGAGGGCAAAAGGGAAAGCGATCCCGCCAGTTTCGCCCCCAAAAGCAGGGGAAGGTAAATCCGAAGCCAGCAACTGAGAAGGAGGATCACGACCATCCCGAAGATTTGCCGCCTCCACCAAAGCGACAGGTCAGCATGATCATGGGAAGTCTCTTAGACAACAACGATTCCATCTCGGCAATCAAGGAGTACGAGCGAAAGGCCGTCTCGGCCCAACGCCGCCCCAGTTCCCATCAGAATGGAGAAGCCCTACTCAACCAACTTGTCCGTCCGGACACGAGCATGATATCCTTCACGGACAAGGATGCGGAGGGGCTGGATACCCCGCATCTCGACCCGCTAGTGGTCAAAATACAAGTCCACGATTGCGACGTGGCAAAGATACTAGTTGACACCGGGAGCACGGTGAATCTGATCTTTAAGGAGACCCTAGACCGGATGGAGATTGAAGAAGAAATCATCAAGCCAGCATCTCGTCCGCTGACTGGATTCACCGCCGACACCGTGTTCAGTATCGGCACTATCCGCTTGCCCGTCTACGTCGGAGGAGTTTCCAAGCTCGTGAAATTCATCGTCATAGACAGACCAGCAATATACAACGCGATTCTAGGAACGCCATGGATCCACGAGATGAAAGCCGTCGTCTCGACGTTTCATCAGTGCGTCAAATTCCCAACACCGTTGGGAATCTTCACCTTACGCGGCAGCCAAAGAGTGTCACGATCCTGCTTCCTCCAAGAACGCTGACTCCGCTCTTCATCCTCATGCATGATCAATGAAGAGCTCGACCCGCGACTCCCGTATCACGATGAAGCACGGCATCGTTTACGGCGCCCGATTACGACTCCCCTACCACCAAAGACCTAAACCCGATCACGTCGATCAAGTCAGCATCGACGAGACGAAACCGGAAAGGAGCGTTGGTATCGGCAGCAACCTCAACGCCGAAATCAGAACCCAGCTGGTGGATCTACTGAAGGAGAACGTGCACCTCTTCGCATGGTCGATGGAGGATATGAAAGGAATAGATCCCAGGATCACCTCACACGAGCTCAACGTTGACCCCACCTACAAACCAATCAAGCAGAAAAGGCGCAAGCTCGGCACCGATAAAGCTCAAGCAGTCAATGATGAAGTCGAAAAGCTACTACGAGCCGGATCAATCACCGAAGTGAAGTACCCTGACTGGCTCGCCAATCCGGTCGTCGTCAAGAAGAAGAACGGGAAGTGGAGAGTATGTGTGGACTTCACCGACCTGAACAAGGCCTGCCCAAAGGATAGCTTTCCGCTGCCACATATCGATCGCCTCGTCGAAGCTACGGCGGGGAACGAACTACTCTCCTTCATGGATGTATATTAAGGAGACCCTAGACCGGATGGAGATTGAAGAAGAAACCATCAAGCCAGCATCTCGTCCGCTGACTGGATTCACCGCCGACACCGTGTTCAGTATCGGCACTATCCGCTTGCCCGTCTACGTCGGAGGAGTTTCCAAGCTCGTGAAATTCATCGTCATAGACAGACCAGCAATATACAACGCGATTCTAGGAACGCCATGGATCCACGAGATGAAAGCCGTCGTCTCGACGTTTCATCAGTGCGTCAAATTCCCAACACCGTTGGGAATCTTCACCTTACGCGGCAGCCAAAGAGTGTCACGATCCTGCTTCCTCCAAGAACGCCGACTCCGCTCTTCATCCTCATGCATGATCAATGAAGAGCTCGACCCGCGACTCCCGTATCACGATGAAGCACGGCATCGTTTACGGCGCCCGATTACGACTCCCCTACCACCAAAGACCTAAACCCGATCACGTCGATCAAGTCAGCATCGACGAGACGAAACCGGAAAGGAGCGTTGGTATCGGCAGCAACCTCAACGCCGAAATCAGAACCCAGCTGGTGGATCTACTGAAGGAGAACGTGCACCTCTTCGCATGGTCGATGGAGGATATGAAAGGAATAGATCCCAGGATCACCTCACACGAGCTCAACGTTGACCCCACCTACAAACCAATCAAGCAGAAAAGGCGCAAGCTCGGCACCGATAAAGCTCAAGCAGTCAATGATGAAGTCGAAAAGCTACTACGAGCCGGATAAATCACCGAAGTGAAGTACCCTGACTGGCTCGCCAATCCGGTCGTCGTCAAGAAGAAGAACGGGAAGTGGAGAGTATGTGTGGACTTCACCGACCTGAACAAGGCCTGCCCAAAGGATAGCTTTCCGCTGCCACATATCGATCGCCTCGTCGAAGCTACGGCGGGGAACGAACTACTCTCCTTCATGGATGCATTCTCCGGCTACAACCAGATATTCATGCACCCAGACGACCGCGAGAAGACAGCCTTCATCACTGATCGAGGCACATACTGCTACAAAGTCATGCCTTTCGGCTTGAAGAACGCCAGCGCCACCTACCAAAGATTGGTCAACAAGATGTTTGCAAAACAGCTCGGCAATAGCATGGAAGTCTACATCGACGACATGTTAGTAAAATCTGCTAAAGCCGAAGATCACGTCAAGAACCTTCGAGAATGCTTTCAGGTCCTGACAAAATACGGAATGAAGCTCAACCCGGCGAAGTGCAATTTCGCCGTCACCTCCGGAGAGTTCCTCGGCTACATCGTAACTCAGCGCGGCATTGAGGCTAACCCAAAGCAGATCTCGGCAATCCTCGACCTCCCCTCACCAAAAAACTCAAAGGAGGTCCAGAGACTCACTGGCCGAATCGCCGCACTAAATAGATTCATCTCGCGCTCGACCGATAAGTGCCTTCCCTTCTACCAACTGCTCCGCTCCAACAAGCTCTTTAAATGGGACGAGAAGTGTGAAGACGCATTCAGGCAACTGAAAGAGTATCTCACTACCCCACCGATCCTCGCGAAACCCGAAGATGGCGAGACGTTGCTCCTCTACATCGCCATATCAAGCACAGCCGTTAGCGGCGCACTGGTCCGAGAAGATCGCGGCGAGCAGAAGCCCATCTTCTACGTGAGCAAAACCCTCAGCGATGCCGAGACGAGATATTCTACCCTCGAAAAGCTGGCATTAGCGGTAGTGATCTCGGCAAGGAAATTGAGACCATACTTCCAGTCCCACGCAATCATCGTCCTCTCAAGCCAACCGTTGCGCCAAATCCTTCACGGCCCAAACCAATCGGGTCGCATGGCAAGATGGGCGATAGAACTGTCAGAGCACGACATCGAATTCAAAGGCCGAACCAGCGCAAAATCCCAGGTTCTCGCCGACTTCATTGTCGAGATCCCACCAGAGCTCGTCGTGAACGAAGCCGAGCATATCACCAAATGGCTCCTGCACGTTGACGGAGCTTCGTCCAAGCAAGGATCTGGTGTCGGCATCCGCCTCGTATCCCCTACAGGCGAGGTCCTCGAACAGTCCTTCAAACTCGACTTCCCAGCATCCAATAACGAGGCCGAATATGAGGCAATCATCGCAGGATTACGTCTCGCAAAGGAAGTCGGGGCCGACCATGTGCATGCATTCTGCGATTCTCAGCTCGTGGCAAAGCAATTCAGCGGAGATTACGATGCTAAAGACGACCGCATGGACGCATATCTCAAGGTAACGACGGAACTGTCCAAGCAATTCAAGTCGTTCGAGTTGACAAAAATTCCCCGCGCCGAGAACACAGAAGCCGACGCGCTCGCTGCCTTAGCCTCGAGGACCGACTCGGCTTTGCGGCGAACGATTCCCGTCGAAACAATTGAGCAACCTAGCATCAAACTTCCTAAAGGAGCGTTTATCATGACGATATATCAAGAAGAGGAGGAAGATGAAGACGACGAGCCAATGACCCCCGAGTCAGAAGAAGACCAATCTCGCTCATGGCAGGACGAGATCAAAGATTATCTGATCAACGGCACGATTCCAGCCAATCGTTGGGCAGCTCGTCGATTACGCCGCAAAGCCGCCTACTACTTCCTCCAAAACGACGAATTATTCCGGTGGACCGCAAACAAAGTCATTCTACGTTGTTGCGATGAGACGCAGGCCAAGAAAGTGATGATTGAGACTCACGAAGGAGCCGGAGGAAACCACGCCGGCGGAAAATCCCTGGCCTCTAAGATCAAGAAGCACGGACTGTTCTGGCCAAAAATGATCGAAGACTGCGAAAATCACACCGCGAAGTGCATTCCCTGCCAAAGATACGCCCCGATCATCAACGCCCCAACGCAAGAACTTCAAGCGTCTGTCCCGGCATATCCTTTTATGCGCTGGGCGATGGATATCGTCGGCCCGATGCCACGGTCCCGGCAATGCGCATACCTCCTGATCGTCACCGACTACTTCACCAAGTGGGTAGAAGCTAAAGCCTTCCCTAACCCCACTGCCAAAGACGTGCAGAACTTCATCTGGCAGTACGTCATCTGCCGACATGGTCTACCATACGAAATCGTCACCGACAATGGTGGCCAATTCGTCGCGGTAAGCTTCCGCGAGTTCTGCGCCAATTGGAAGATCAAGCTCGTTTATTCCACACCAAGATACCCCCAAGCCAATGGGCAAGCCGAGGCAACAAACAAAACTATCGTCGACGGCCTGAAGAAAAGACTCGAGAGCTACAAAGGAACGTGGGCAGACGAACTTGACGGCGTACTTTGGTCCCACCGCACAACACCCAGGTCGGCGACAGGCGAAACCCCATTCTCCCTATCTCATGGTTGCGAAGCATTAGCCCCTGCCGAGCTACACGTTGCGAGCTTACGACGATCACTAATGCCCCTCAACTCCTCGTTGAACGACGAATCTTTGCACGACAGTCTCGTCAACACTGAGGAGCTAAGCGATCGCTCCCTCTTGCGCATGCAAAACTATCAGCAGAAAGCAGCAAGATACTACGCCAAGAAGATTCGCAACCGTCGCTTCGCACTACATGACCTCGTCCTGAAAAAAGTCCACGACTTCACCAAGCCCGAGCACGCCGGCAAATTTGGTTTCAACTGGGAGGGACCTTACCGCATCACGCGAATCATCAAACCAGGAGTGTACCAGCTCGAAGACGACGATGGAAGCATACTCCCTCGCTCGTGGAACTCCATGAACTTGCGCAAATTCCGCCACTAGACGCGTAGCTTCGCGTCTCGTCAAAAAAAAAAAAAAAAAAAAAAAAAAGACATGTTCACTGCATGAACACTTGTAACGAACTACGAATTGCTTGATCCCGGCACGGGTACGTAGGCAGCCTTTTCACCGAGGCGCAGCTATAACTTAATAAAAATAAAAAAGCTTTTTTATTTTATTCGCTTGTATGCATGCATCTTTTTCTGAATCCTTGAGAAACATTCCATCTCGGCAGAAAAACCCAAGCAAGAATTTCCTGATTGACTTAGGTCAAAAACAGATGTTTTGGTGTGCCTAGTGAACTCGGCAAAATCAGAGTCATAAAATCCCTTTAGTACTCGGTAAATTAATGAGTCTCAAAGCCTCTGGAACTCGGCAGTATAATGAGTCCTTGTTTATGAGCTCGGCAAAAAAAAAGAGTCTCAAAGCTACTCTGAAGCGCACGCACAAAAGAGTAGTGTCGACGTTCTGGCCAAACGGTCGACCGCACATCGCACCCAGTGGACTGATCATCCCCCATTCGTAAAAGAATGACGCACTACAAGTCGAGAGCACGCATATCTCGCACGACCCTAAGCCATATGGGCAAGAAAAAATCGCTACCTTGTTAATCATATTCGACTTAGCGGCGTAGGAGTAATTCGAATTTCTAGACTTCGGTTCCTGTATCCGGCCTAAAAAGCGCCACCGCAAACAGATCCAACAAGCACGGATCGGTGTCTCTTAAAAACGAGAATTTTGACGAACTGCGTGACTTCGCATCTCGTCAGATGCATAGCATTGTCATAGCGAGAAGCATCTCGTCACGACAGAACTTGAGTATGCCAAGTTGTCTCGGCACGTTGAACCACTTGTCTAACGACGGTTAGACACTTGGATCATTCCGCTAGATTGACAACACAGAGCACCTCATTAAAGGGTATAGATTAAAAGCAAGATGTTTCAAAAAGCACGAAATCATCAACTATATTCGCGATATTCATCTCGCACAAAGCAAAACGATGAACGAGGAAGTAAAGCAAATACTTAAGTTTTAAATCCTGAAAAGCATACGGATTAAAACCCTCCCGGGCAATGTTGTTACATCGGCATGAATCGCCGCGACTAGTTAAAAGAAGAGTTCTTAAAAAGCAGAAAAGAGAGAGAATAGAGGCGAAGTCCTAAACGGCCTCGGAAGCATCCAGACCCGGTTTCGTCCCGGCTTCAGCACTGGCCGCTCCCGAACTCTCTCTCGTCGGCGATCCACCAATTATGAGCTCGGCAAGATTGGGCCTGAGAGTGTTATACATTGTACCAAATTGATTAAAACCCTTCGGTGTAACCCAAGTGTTATCAAAGTAGAAATCGGCAAGATTAAAGAGGCAACTTAACCTGTGTGGCGCTGCATAGTCGTCCGCCCCGATTTCAACCTCGTCGATCAAGTCCCCGGCAGCTCTGCTCTCCTTGACTTTAGCCTCCAGCTTCGCGATAACGAGGTCAAAATCCTGAGAGACACCTCTCGTTCGCTGCACATAATCGAGCAACGCTTCGTCAACCGCAATCTTGACCACTGCCTTTTCCACCTCATCACGCTGCGCAACGAACCTGCCGAGACGATCTAAACGAGGAGCATACCAGTCCCGCATGTCGTCATAAACGCGAGTGGCGACTTACTCAGCCTGCTTTTGGCGGGACTGTCGAAGACGGGAAGCCTCAGCCGCAGCATCTTCCGCGTCTCGGCGGGACTTCTCTTCGAGCTCTGCAACTTGGGCGCGCAACTTGACTTCCTCATCCTGAAGGCCAGACGCCTTCAGGATCTCGCCATTCAGGACGCCGACTTTCCTTTCGAGATCAGCCTTCTCTCTCTCAAGGAACTCGAACCTCGGACCCTTAGATCGCTCGCTCTGCAGTTTGGCGATTTCCTCCCGAGCCGCCTTCAGCATGGTGTCGTATTGCTGGACAACTGAAGAGAACTTCCCGGCAGCATTGACAAGGTCCGAAGAAACATCGACAACATCGCCCTTCAGCTCGATCTTCTTGAGCGGAACCCCCCAGTGAGGTTTAGGTTTGCAGCTCCAAACCAGCTCGGCACAGAACTTCTTGTTAAGCATAAGAGGAGAGCCCCCTGACCAGACAACTGCGACCGCATCCGGATCCGGGACCTCAGGATCAGCGGGCTCGACCTTAGGGCCTCTCGGCAACTCCGATGGACCCTCGCCAAGCTCGTCATCACCTGACTGACGAGACGGATCCTCGCCGACCTCGTCACCGTCGTCTCGACGAGATAGATCATCGCCACCGGGAGGAACGTCTTCCTCGTCAAGCACGACTTCGGGTGTCATCTCGGCAACAGATGGCGCCCCCTTGGCCCTTCTCTCTCTCTCGATCTTGGCCCTCTTCGAAGCCCTGCAGAAGTGATAGCACGTCAGTAGCATATACCGAAACTACAATGAAAAACGAGTTCTCCATAAGAAAACTTACTTCGTCCTTGATGCAATCGAGGAAGCTGGACGTTTGGCCGGTCCGCTTGATTCGGTAGCCGCGTCGGTCTTCCTCTCCTTCGGGGGAGAATCCGGGATCAGAATGGCGTCATCGGCGGATACGGGAGTCCTCTTCTTCAGCCCCATCTTCTTAGTATGACGAGACGATTTAGCTGCAAAAGATCAAGCAAGGATCAACGACAAGCATAGTCGTGACGCAAAAACCGAATCAAAAAGCGATTGGGTTCTCACCAGTTGCTGGAGTAGAAGCGGACTTGATCCTTCCCTCTCTCTTCCTCTTCTTCCGCTCCTCGGACTTAGCAGCAAAGTCGGCCCAGATGATTCTGCTTCGATCTCGCAAAAGCTGGCACTTTTTCCGGAACGCGGTAGACGTTGGTCTCGGCACGACCCTCTCTGCAAAACAAGCAAAGATGAAAGGTTAGCATACCAAGGCTAAGCTCAATCTATGACGCGACGAAATCTACAAGCAATCTACCAGCCTCATCGACCCATTCCGTCAAAACATGGTCGGGGTTAAAATCTCCAATCGACGCAGCACTTTTCTTGACATAGAAGTAGTAGTGCTTCCAGTGGTGAATCTTGTCCTTGTGGGCGCCGTAAACGATGCCGTGCTTCATCGTGGTACAAAATCGTCTGAACCGCTCCTCCTTTGCACTAGCACGAAAGTCGGTAAGGCGCTCGAAGAGCTCTCGGTCAAAGGCGATCCCGAGATGACTGGCCAAGGCCTCGGTAAAAATCATATGCCGGACCACGCCATGAGTAAGCTGACTCATGGGGACGCCACGCTGATAAGCGTAATCCAGCAGATGACGGAAGATGGGAAACCGTACCCCAAATTCCGTGAACCAGCACTCATATGCGCAGAACCATCCTGGCGGAGCATCGAAAGGCCTTTGCTCGGTAGAAGGAATCCGGATTTCTACGGCATCAGGGAGTGAGCATCTCGACCTAAGTGCCGTGACGATCCCTTCGTCGATCCAAGATCGACCATCGGCGGTCAAGGAAGTCGCCGGAGTACGCCAAGGCATCTCGACGACTGACGGAAGACCCTCGAGTTCGACGTCATCCGGAGGTGGCACTTCTTCCAGTCCTACCTCGGAATCCGCGTCCGAGTCATTCTCCGGGATCTCATCGCGATACCCGGAACTCTCACTATCCTCGTCCCGCAAGGACGGAGCATCGAAGTCAGCACGGACCCCCGAAGAAGGGCCCTTGGCCGTAGGATCCGGCCTTTCCGCCGTCGCCGCCCTACGACGGCTCTCCAGAATCCGGCTCGCTCGAACCGCATCACCGAGAAAGCCCGGGATTAGATTTGAAAGCGGGACATCATCGTCGTCCCGCGCTATAGCTTTCCCTTTCCCCTTTCGGTCCGACGGATCCATCAGACGAGAATCAGAAGACGAAGAGTCAAAATTCGACGAGAAACCCTAAAAATTCTGACGAGAGAAAAGCTCGAAGCGAGAAGAGAAGGAATTTCAAGTCAAGAAGCAAGCAAATCTAAGGCGATTACACAAAACCTATCGGTTTAACTAAGCAATGCGACTCGGATTCGAGATGAAAGAAGGAAATTACCTTTTCTCTTTCGGGACGGTTGGAGGCAATGAACAGGCAAAGAGGAGTTAATGTGGAAAAGAAATCTGAACGGTCTCTTTAAGAGGAGTTTCACGATTTCCAAGAAAAGAGAAAAACTTCCCTTCCTTTTTCCCGCTTGGAAAAACCTACTTTTCAGTTTTGATAAAATATGCACTGATGACGTGGCAATCCCACTCCTGACGAACCGCCTGTCGAGCGGCATAACTCCTCCTTTTGACGAGCTGACGTTAAAATAAGGGTGAACGGTTACTCTCTTCGACGAGCTGGCTCGAATGAGATCGCCATAGATGGTTGATTCTTTTTGACGAGCTGATGTCAAAAACAACCATCAAAATGCATATTCTTTTGCGGACAAGATGACGTCAACGTACTCTTTTCCCTTCTTATGGTTTTTATCCCAAACCGGGTTTTTCCATATCAAGGTTTTAATGAGGCGGTACGAATCTAAAGTCAATCGCACCTAAGACGAGCTAGCATTGGCACCTTGTGTTGTTACTAATAACTCTCGAGCTCAACTCCCATTCACGAAATTCGCCGAGACCAAATTGCATTTGACTCGCCAAACTGGGGGGGGACTTATTGTTAGGGGTGAAATGGGCACATTTCCCCGAGCCCGTCGCAATGAGTAACATCACAAAAAGCCCAGCCCGTCTTCAGCCCTAGCCTCCTCACAGAAATGGAAAGCCTTGAGGAGGAAGGTAATACCTTAAGCAAAAAGGAAAAAGATGCAGCCGCCACTCGAAGAAAGGAAGGAAATCAAGAAAAGAAGAAGATTTCCTTTATGATCAAGAGGAGAATATTCAGCAGAGAATCGCCTTAACTCAATTATATAAGGAGAGGTCTTCATTCCTGGAGGACCAAGTGAGGCAGCTCTAAAAACCCTAAAGCACTCTGCTCATCTTTTCTCTGTTTTCTCTTATTATTCGCATTTCGTCTCGTCAAAGCTTGTTTGACGAGACTATCTCTTGTATCCGAACCTCTTCTTGAGTGATTAATCCAAAGCTTCCCAAGTCTCCCATCCGAAATATCCCGTCATACTAACGTGTGCTATTTCTGGATCTAACAAGGCGGACTTAAGACTCTCGTCGGTGGTGGTGTGAGCTTGCTCAATGATAATCTCACGAAGTTGTTCCTGGTGTCGTTGAGAGCCTTAAGGTGAAATTCCCTCTCGAATTTCTCCCTTTTTTTGGGTTGCAAATGTGATTTTGGTAGTAGATTTGTAGTGTTTTTAGGAGAGATTGATCAATAAATACTAAGAGATTTCTGGCATTTGTGCTCTTTAGGCTGAGTTACATGAGCGTCAAATCGAGTTTATCTGCATTTTTTGAATAAACCATGTCTTACACATGATCCTGGTAGTGTGATTCTTGAATAGTGAAGTCTTCTGGGAAAGCTATCAAGACGCTTGATTCATGGATTCACTCCTCTAACTTAGCTCAGAGCATGATCACTGATCAGAAAGAGGCTTAAGTATATTTTTCTTTTTCTTTTCGATACTATATGAAGTGGATCTCATATGTGATTATAGATGAAAATAAAAATTAATGTGCCAAAGGAAAATGATGGGAATCATTTGTAACTTTAGTTTTCTTTGTCAAGCAAGAAAGAGAGATGGGTATTAAATACTCATTTCTCCGTGTAAACATTATAACAATCATCTTTAGTAAAACATATAAATCTGTTTAAACATTTTGAAATAAGTGTTTTTGAAGCAGATTCATCTACCTATCCCTCCGTTGAAGAAACAACTCTTACAAGGCAATGTTCATTCATATGATATTTGCTTATTAAGCTTTGTTACAATTAAATTCAAACTGAGATCAGATTCATCCATGGATGCCAAATCACACTTAAACGGTAACTAGTCTTTACAATAACATTAAAGACCACAAACCATAATGTTGCTACAAACACAAGTTCTTCACTAACTCTCCAACTAAAACTCACATACATATGATACTCATAAGTTTTAAAAATGTTTTTATGTTAAATTATGATTCAATTTTCATTTTGTAAGATACTTAATAATTTATATATAAATAAATTTTATTCATAAAAAAAAAAAGTTAAGAATACCTAAGAAACTCTACCAATAATGATGCGAAAACAAATGTCTTTTAACAACGTATCTTAAAATAAGTTTATTGATATAATAATAGCTAAGAGACAATTTGAGTATCTTAGTACCATTGATCATGCTCTTACGAGGATGCCATCTTCTTCTTCGTCTTTATTTCAAACTCCATTCCTTTCCCTACCAACATTCCAATCTCTGACTCAAAAAAATCCCTAAATCCGCCATGGATATAGCCCCAGAAGAGCTTCAATTTCTCAGCATTAGAGGAATCTTGCATGAATCAACCTCGATCCTAAAATTTTCCCCCAAAACCTTCTACCTAATAACCCTAACCCTAATCTTCCCTCTTTCCTTCGCGATCCTCGCACATTCCCTCTTCACACAACCGATCTTAGCTCAGATCGACACTTACCCTCCCGCTGACCAATCTCAGACCCAACACGAATGGACCGTCCTCCTCGTTTTCCAGTTCTGCTACGTAATCTTCCTCTTTGCATTCTCTCTCCTCTCCACAGCCGCCGTCGTCTTCACCGTCGCTTCTCTCTACACCGGAAAACCCGTCTCTTTCTCCTCCACAATGTCGGCTATCCCTCTCGTCCTCAAGCGACTGTTCATCACTTTCCTCTGGGTTTCACTCTCGATGCTCGCTTACAACACCGTCTTCTTGATCTTCTTGGTCGCGCTGATCGTAGCCATCGATTTACAGAACGTGGTTTTAGCTTTCTTCTCGCTGCTAGTGATCTTCGTTCTGTTCTTAGGCGTTCACGTTTACATGACGGCTCTGTGGCATTTAGCTAGCGTAGTCTCTGTTCTTGAGCCGGTTTACGGTTTCGCCGCGATGAAGAAGAGCTACGAGTTGCTTAAAGGGAAGACATTTATGGCTTGTTCGATGGTTTTCGTCTATCTTGCTCACTGTGGATTCATCAGTGGAGTTTTCGGTGCGTTGGTGGTTCGTGGTGGAGAAGATAACGGAGTTTTCACTAGAATAGTCGCTGGTGGGTTCTTGGTTGGTGTTCTTGTGATAGTGAATCTGATTGGATTGCTTGTTCAGAGTGTGTTTTACTATGTTTGCAAGAGCTTTCATCACCAGCAGATTGATAAATCCGCGTTGCACGATCATCTCGGTGGGTATCTCGGTGAATATGTTCCTCTTAAGAGTAACATTCAAATGGAGAACTTTGAAGTTTGATAGATAATCATCAATATCATCAAGGTTTTTTTTTTTTTTGCGGTTTATAAATGTCATGTAAGTTTGTAATGTTTTGTAATTTTTCTAACAGTGTTTTTTCCTTACTTTTACAGAGTTTCTGTTACTTGTATTTAGACAGTTCGATGGATACACACAACAATGAATGAGAATAGTTTTTGACAAAACATAATGGGAAAATTTCAGTGTGAAGCAAACTAAAGGCTATGAATCAAGAGCCTGATCGGGTTTTGTTCGATACAGCTTAATAGTTTGAGGATGAAAATCTATGTCTTATCTAATATATATGACTTTGATATTGTGTATGTTCCTCTGTGTTTGCCTATCTGAATGGTCAAAATATTCGAATACTCAAAATAAAGCAAAATTAGATTAACGGTAAACTACTTTTGATCTTTGGCTTATTTCGTTTTTTTTTTTTTTTTGGGTGTTAGATAAATTTATGGATCTGCCTATGATTTATAGAGTAATCTGCACTAAGCTGGTCATTATACAGTTTATTACTTAGCTCCAAAAACATATCTATATGATGTGGAGGTGTTATTGGAATGGTGTTTCTAAGTGTTTTAAAGTAATTGAATTATGAAAGATTTTGTTGGGTTTTAACTAATTCATCACAAACCCACGATGAAGATTTTAAAACACAAGACAAAACCCATGTATTTGTTTTACTCATGTTTTAGGAGAGAGAATCCATTGAAATCCACTAAAACTGTTTTCTAAAATAATCAAATCAAGATTGAATAACACATGTTTTTATTGTATTTTGAAATACATTAAACAAATACTTAGGAGGTGTTATTGGATTGAGATTTTTATGTGTTTTAAATTAGTTTAATTATGATGTATTGTATTGGGTTTTGATGAATTTATTACAACTCACGGGAAGGATTTTAAAATCTAAGACAAAACCCATGTATTTGTTTTACTCATGTTTTAAGAGAGAGAATCCATTGAAATCCACTAAAACTGTTTTCTAAAATTATCAAATCAAAATTGAATAACACATGTTTTTATTGTATTTTGAAATACATCAAACAAATACACAATTGAATAACACTAGATTTAACTCTGTTTTTAAAATACAATCAAATACATTAAAATAACCAATCCAATAACACCTTAATCCAATAACAGTGGGTTTTAATGGATTTTAATCTACTCTTTTTAAATACACAATTGAATAACATTGGATTTAACTCTGTTTTTAAAATACAATCAAATACATTAAAATAATCAATCCAATAACACCTCTGTGGTTTCAGAGAGTACCTTCGTTAAAAGTGGGTGTAAAAGTATTGATGTAGATGCCATTTGTCTAAAGCCATAGAAACTAGAACTAGTGTAACAAAATTTGGGAACTGAGATCCTAGCTTCTTTGCAAGTAGCAAACTACTGTATATAAAAAAAAAAAAACAAAAAAAAAAAAACAAATTAGCATCGTGAATATTGCCAAATTTATTGTCATTTGGTATATTTTTCCACTTGTGAGTTGTGACATAGGGCTGATTGATTACTGTTGTAGTTTTATGTTTTTGGTTGTAAGATTTAAACTGTAGAATTTTTTTGTTATAGTTGTAGGATTTTGGCTCTGGTTTTTTAAAATGAAAGCATGATTAATAAGTACTAGTTTTTTGCTGTAGAATAATATTTTTAATGTTTATATACAATTTAGATTAACAATTAATAAATATTTTATATTAAAAATAATAAATAAAATTTAGTCTTTAAAATAAATAATAGACATATATGTACATAATATGGTATATCTATATTAATTAATAAAATTAAGGAAAATACAAAATTATATAGTATAAAATTATATATTATAAAATTATATATTGCTAATATGTTACATATTAGTTTAATTTTCTAAAATATTATATGTACAGTAAAACCTCTATAAAGTAATAATGTTGGGACTTTGAAAATTTATTATCTTATAGAGGTATTACTTTATCGAAATTATAATTTGTTAACTTATAGATACATATTTTCTTATTTATAATATTCGAAAATTATTCTCCATATAATAATGTATTAAGAATATGATAATGTATTAAGAATTTAGAAAAAAAAAACTTTTTTGTTAATATGACATGCATAAACTTGAAATTATGATTAAGATTTTTAGATATCGTAATAAAACATTTATTATTAGCTTATTTGAATATATTTATATAAAGTTTGATGCACGAATAATTATTGTGTTTATAAAATATTTCACAATTTTATATGCATATAAAAAAAGTTAGAGGTAAACTTAAATTTATAGTTTAATAAACTTTCTTTAGCATATATGTATAGTTTTATCTAATTATTACTTTAACTTATTATTGGGTTTATACTTTTACATAGGAGTCTCAAAAATATTATTATCTTATCATCTTATCGCATATTGCTTATTTTTACACTGGCCCGAGTTGGGACCGGAGAAATTTATTATCTTATAGAGATTATTACTTTATCGAGTATTACTTTATAGAGGTTCTACTGTAAGTACATATGGAACAGAAACCAAATAATATATATTCTATTTTTATTGTATGCATATTATTATTTGTTGATGTATATAAGCATATCATATATTAAAAGTTAAATAGATTTTTTGTGAAAATAATAACGAAAATAAGAAGTGTATCTTTCTAAAGCCTTTGAAAAGCCACTAAACAATGGCTGTAGAAAATGAGCTTTGTACAGCCAAAAAAAAAAAAAAAAGTGGGTTGTGATTTTTAAAATTACGATAGAAAGCATGATTGGTTTCACTTTCTGTTGTACTCTTTTTCTTGCTGTGGACAGCTTCTACAGCTCTCCCCCCCAATCACGCCCATACTAAACTTTATTGAACAGAAGAAACTATAAACTTGATATAAACATGGCATATTTCACCCGACCTTGTACCATAAACGAATATTGTAGATGAGTGGTCAATTGGTTTTGCTTAGGTACTTGGGTTAACCAAACAGGTTTTAGTTTGGTTTTGTTGGTTTTCGATTTTATTTTGTAAGCTAATATATGACCCGGATTTTTCTTAAGATTGTTTTGAGTCTTTTGACTCCCCACTTTTAGAACGAAAACTCTCGCCAACTTGAATAGAAGGAAGAATAAAAATAGTTCCGGCATACCAATATCCATTTATAAGATAACATTTGAAAATAGTTAAAAGCGCCTTTGCAATAATTCAAATCGAATATGGCATAAATTATTTGAAAATTATTATTCTTCTCCTGATTGAATCGAACTGTACTACCACAAATATGGTCAAAATACATATGGATGGTTGGTCCCATCGTTAATTTGGTAGTTCATAAAAATAAATGGATCATATGTGGAATATGCGTCACCTGTCATCATTACGGGTTTGAATGATAAAGTTTTTAGTTTATTTTATGTCACCTATTATTAGTAGGATAACGTTTTGTTTCTTTCTTTTCAACTACGATATTGAGTAAACTCACATTTCCAACTAGTCCTGAGATTTTTATCCAAAACTCGAATCCAAACCAGATCCAAAAAATCTTAATCGAACTCGAAATAAAAATTAAAAAAATTCAAACAATTTTTATATTTTAGATCTGAAAAATCCAGAACTCAAAAAATCCAAAAAACTCAAAAAAACCTAAAAAACCCGAGAAAAACTCGAATCGAACGCGAAAAAACCTAAACCAAACCTCCAAAACTTTAAAAAACTTGAACGGTTCCTATATCTCTAAACTCGAAAACCCAAAATCCGAAAAACCCAACCCGAACCCGAACCGAAATCCGAAGTCCCAGACCTATTTCCAACCATCAAAATATTCCAATATTCAAATATGAAAATTGACGTAATAGAATAATGTTTTCAAAATATAGTGCACTATTGATTGTTCTTTTACTTTTATATTACAGTAGTAAAAGAAAAATAATGATCTTGGATTTGGAAATACTGTGAACACTTTGACCCCGGGAAAATTAAACACTATTGGAGAGGAGTAAATCTACCTTTCTTTCTATTTATCGTATATGATGTCTCAAATGTTATATTAACACGCAAATGTGGGATTCGCATATTTTATTCACACGTACGTACGTGCAGACAAGCCATTCATTTTGTTGTGTGTGTGTGTGCTTTATGTGATACCACAAATAAGAATGTTACGCAAGCTCCACGATTAGTTAGAGTCAGTCAATGGATTTATCATATTTTATCATATACCACTTCGTACCCTAACATCTTACAAATTTTTTTTTTTTTTCTTTTGAACAATGGTTTTCAATCAAATTACTATTGTTCTATGAAGCTTTCTATATCAAAACCTTAACTGCTAACACTAATGAGATATATTATAGTAAATCACTCATTTAAACCCTTTTAATAAAAAATATATATTAAATCATTTATTTCTTTTTGATATTTTGTTTGCTTTTCAGGCCTTCAACCTATTATTTTGGATATGAAATTCATAACATCACCATCGGCAGCAATAACTAATCTTTGGCTATCCACTATACGTACGTCATAAATATTTGCTCAATCAATAGATATATTTATTGTGCTCTTCTCGTAATGAGAAAGTTGAAGAACAAAGAGGTACTATACGTATGATCATCGGAAGTTATAAAAGGTTTAGAAAATTATTAGCAGATCCGATCAAGATGACAGTTTCTTGACGTGGGTCTTCGACCGACCGTTGTTAAATTAATAATTTATTATAATTAAATTGATAGCTTTATTTAATCTCATTTGTTTGCAAGTTTCACACAAAATGATTTATATGCGTAATCTCATGCACGTTCTCTTTTGTGGAGATATGCATATACATAGGGATTCACATATAATCATTTTAACAAAAAACATATAATCACGTAATCCATGATAAATATATGGGAAAATTAGTTATAATAGATATGTTACATAGATATATTATAGGAGCCCTTGGCCTTAATCTTTGTTTAAACCTTTTGGCAGAAAAATCAAACTCAGTATACTAATTTTCGATAGCACATTATAAAGTCAACTTTAAATAAACTAGGGCTAGTTGGTAATTGGTTAGTATATGTCAAACAATATTGGGAGAATTTAATATATATATACCTCAATAATGGTGAAATTATAAAATATGAGAAAATAAGTGAAAATTAGATTTAGGAAAGAAAAATTAAATGTTTATCCAAAAATATCATTTTTATTACAAATAATTACAGAAAATGTCATTAACTAGACAAATATGTTACCACTAACAAATACGTTAACATTTACATACAAAAAACAAAAACGATAACATTTGATAATAACAGTGAAATTAACATTGATGATAAAATTGATGATAACATTGACGCCGAGTTATAATATAGCATTGATGATAACAATTTAGTTATCGTATAGCAAAAATATGAAAATGTTATGTTAACCCAATTATCATATCATATCTTCAAATAGATACATAATTCAATAAAATAAATTGAATATATATCGAAGTATATTGTTTGACATTTTTTAATATATATCGATTAACCTATGAATATATATTTGAATTATGTGAATAGGTTAAACAATATACACCAATACATTGAACGCGAAATTGTGTTTTAACGTGAAATATTAAAATGTCATGCTAACCCAATTACCGTATTATCATCATATCGGTAGAATGTGAAATTGTGTTTTTTGGAAATTATTATTAGACACATAATTCAATAAAATAACATCTGATACCGATATTCTAAATGTTTATTTTTACAAGTCAAAATGAAATACTCCTAGAAGGTTTTTTTTTTTTTTTTGTTATAGTAACTTGTGAAATTTGAAGAAATGTTTTTTACTGATATTCTGGTCTGTTTTACTTTTACAATTTTTTCATCAATTTTTATTCGGCTGCGGCATGTTTAATTGTTTATTATTACAAGACATCACTTTCGCACACAAAAAAAGGACATTCTGGTACATGTATTTAAAAGTTGTGCGGCCTGCGTCAGTAAATTGAAAGCAATAGAGAAAATAAACAAAGATATCCAAAGAGTGATTAAACTATGAAACAATGATTGCTTTGGCATAAAAATAAAATATGAGAAAAATGGAATTTAATTTGTAGTGTCCTTTACATTTTCTTCCTCGTTTGTCTTGTTTTTACCAAAAGTTGGATATATCATACAGTATGTCACAATCTGAAATTGAAGTAGTATATGCCAAAAATTGGGGGAAAAAGGGATAAATACCGAAAAGAAAGAAAGAGAGTTTAACTGCTCGTCTCTCTCTCTGCCACTCGTCTTCAGTTTTGTCAGCGACTTCAAGTTTTATCCATCAATCTTGTGTCTGTATCTCTCTCTTCTTTGGTCACTGTCTCTTGTTAATAACATCTGAAACAAAGAAATAAAGAAGAACACACACAAAAAAAAACATTTTTCTTCTTCAAACCGTGTTCTTTTCGTGTAATCTTCATAGTTGTTCAATATTCCTTTTGTTTTTTTTTTTTTTTGTTGGTTTCTTCTGATTATCAATTGATTGACCGATTCTTTTTTTTTTTTTGCCTTTTTAATTAAAGAATTTTGATTGATAAAAAGAAGAGCCCCTTTCTCCACAAATTTGAGGCTTTTTGTGGTGAAGCTTTATCCAATTCCCTCGGAACCAGAGTTGATAAAGATAAAGATAAAGACATTAGTTGCTCTGTTTTTAACTCAAAGTCGCTTCATATACTCTGACAAGGAAAAAAAAAAGTTTCAATCTTTTGGTCTTATCTCAGGCGGAAATATTGCAAATGGGTATCGATTTATAGGGCTCCGATTGGATTTATCGAAAGAATTGCGGCTGGAATCAAATTAGGCGAAGCTTCGATTCCGGATAACAAAAAAAAATGGCGGAAAGGGTCGAAGAAACCTCTGTAACAGAAGGAGAAAAGACGATTGAAGAGAGACACGTCGGAGCTATGTGGGAATTAGAGAAGAATCTTGATCAACCCATGGACGAAGAAGCTAATAAGCTCAAGAACATGTACAGAGAAAAGGTAATTACTTTTTCTCAGTAGAATTCTGTTTCAACGATTTCAAGAAATTGAGAAAAGTTTTAAGCTTTTTGATAATCTTTGTGTGGTGGTTGTTTCATCAGGGATTGTCAATGTGGATGATACTGAGACTATCATTCCAAAGCTTAGGAATAGTTTACGGAGATTTAGGGACATCTCCATTGTATGTGTTCTACAACACATTCCCTGAGGGAATTGATGATAGTGAAGATGTAATCGGAGCTCTTTCTCTGATCATTTACTCTCTTTTGCTTATACCTCTCATCAAGTATGTCTTCATTGTCTGCAAAGCTAATGACAATGGTCAAGGTAAAGTCGTTAAAAGCTTGATCAATTTTTTTGAACCAAACCAATTTAGTTTATGCTTAAATTCGGATTTTGTTTTGCAGGTGGGACTTTAGCGATATACTCGTTGCTCTGTAGACATGCTAAAGTGAAACTAATCCCGAATCAGCAACGCAGCGACGAGGATCTCACGACTTATAGCCGAACTTTATTCCCTGAAGGCTCTTTTGCTGCTAAGACCAAGAAGTGGTTGGAGAGTAAAGATTCAAGGAAGAAAGCTCTTCTTGTCACTGTTCTTTTTGGGACTTGTATGACGATCGGTGATGGTATCTTAACTCCAGCCATCTCCGGTAACTAGTAGCTTCTTCTTCTTCTTAAGATTTTGAAACACAGAGATGACAGGTTTACTGAAATTTTTATCATCTTCCTAACAGTTCTTTCAGCGACTGGTGGGATCAAAGTCATCAATCCAAAGATGAGCAGCGGTAACATTATTTAACCTCAACCTTTAGTCAATCTGATCGGTTTAGTCTTTGCTCAAAACTTTGCTTTTATGTGTTTGCAGACGTCGTTGTGCTTGTGTCTGTCATCATTCTAATAGGATTGTTCAGTATGCAACACTACGGCACTGACAAAGTAGGATGGCTCTTTGCGCCTATAGTGCTTATTTGGTTCCTCTTCATCGGAGCCACTGGAATGTACAACATCTTCAAACACGACACGAGCGTTTTGAAAGCGTTTTCGCCAACGTACATATACTTGTACTTCAAAAGACGAGGCCGACACGGTTGGATCTCGCTCGGTGGCATTCTTCTCAGCATAACAGGTTAATAACTAATAACCTTTCAAATCTCCAAGATACTCTCTTTGTAAAGCCGTCTCTGAATGTTCTTCTTCTTGAAGGCACGGAGGCACTATACGCAGACATTGCTTACTTCCCTTTGATAGCGATACAGCTTGCGTTTACCTTATTTGTGTTCCCTTGTCTTCTTCTTGCTTACTGTGGACAAGCTGCTTATCTTGTGAACAACAAGGAACATTATTCAGACGCCTTCTATGCATCTATGCCAGGTTTGTAATCTTCTTAAAGCTTTTGACTGATGTTCTTGAAGTCAATACAATAGTGCTTTTTACAAAAAAACTGAGACTCTCTTTTGCTTTTTGACTGCACAGGTAGTGTATATTGGCCAATGTTTGTAGTCGCTACAGGAGCTGCAATCGTTGGGAGCCAAGCTACGATCTCAGGGACGTATTCGATAATCAAGCAGGCCGTGTCTCACGGCTGTTTCCCTCGAGTTAAGATTGTTCATACTTCCAAGAAGTTCCTAGGTCAGATCTATTGCCCTGATATCAACTGGATACTCATGATAGGCTGCATCGCCGTCACTGCTAGTTTCAAGAATCAGAGCCAAATCGGAAATGCATACGGTAAGAATGCATTCTGGTATTCATAACCGGTTTTGTTTTTCCATCTGACTGTTCTTGGTGTCTTGGTGAGATTAGGGACTGCGGTTGTGCTGGTGATGCTTGTGACGACGTTACTAATGGTGCTGATCATGCTGCTCGTGTGGAGGTGCCACTGGAGCCTTGTTCTTGTATTCGTGCTGCTCTCACTCGTGGTGGAGTTAGCGTATTTCTCGGCAGTGATCTTGAAGATCGACGAAGGAGGATGGGTTCCTCTGATCATAGCAGCGATCTCTCTTCTTGTGATGTTGGTTTGGCACTACGCAACGGTCAAGAGGTATGAGTTTGAAATGCACAGCAAGGTCTCCATGAGCTGGATACTCGGTCTCGGTCCAAGCCTCGGGCTAGTCCGTGTCCCCGGGATAGGGTTAGTCTACACGGAGCTACCGAGCGGTGTCCCTCACATCTTCTCTCATTTCATCACCAACTTGCCAGCGATCCACTCGGTTGTTGTCTTTGTCTGCGTCAAGTACCTTCCGGTTTACACCGTCCCTGAAGAAGAGAGGTTTCTTGTCAAGAGAATTGGACCGAAAAAGTTCCGAATGTTCCGCTCCGTTGCCAGGTAACGTTACTGTCCTTTCTTCTTTCTTCTTCTCCTCTGTTCTTGAAAAATCTCTCAAAACTGTTTCTTGGATAGGTATGGCTACAAAGATCTTCACAGGAAAGATGACGATTTCGAAAGCAAACTGTTCAACAGCCTCTTCTCGTTTATCCGAATCGAAACGATGATGGAGCCAGCTACAAACTCGAGCACATACAGCAGCGTGAACCATACGCAAGAGTCTAGAGAAGATTTGATGCATAACAACACCAACAACCACAACCACAACCACAATGGGAACAGCAACAACGACGACAACAACGACAATAACAACATGGATATGTTCTCGTCGATGGTGGACTACACGGTATCGAGTTTAGCTGACACGATAGTTCCAGCTGATTCGCCGAACAACGCGTTGAGTTTCAGCGAGAACCATACGGTGGAGGAAGAGGAGGAGGATGAGTTGGAGTTTCTAAGGACTTGTAAAGACGCAGGGGTTGTTCATATTATGGGCAACACTGTGGTGAAAGCAAGAAGTGGGTCATGGCTTCCGAAAAAGATTGCGATTGATTATATTTATGCGTTTCTTGCCAAAATTTGTAGGGAGAATAGTGTTATCTTACATGTTCCTCATGAAACCCTTTTAAATGTTGGACAAGTCTTTTATGTTTAGATTTTTTTTTTCTCTTTTTGTAAAACAATCTATATATATTATATATATATATTATATTAATTGAGAAATACATTTTAATAATATTTGGATATAAGGATTTGAGAAAAACTATTTGGATATAAGAATAAGAGATAAAACTGTTTGGATTCAAGAATAATAACTTAAAACAAACCGATGGTTCAGTTAAACTAAAAATCAAATTTGTTAATTGATCAATTAAAAAAAAATGGAAATAAATCTAAAAACCCAAAAAAATCTGAAAAACCTAAAATTTTTTGGTCAGAAAAAACAAATATAAATATATATATATATATATATAATATGAAAAATAATCCACAATACCTATTCGGATAATTTGGATATCCGATAGGGTATTGGTTCGGTTCTGGTATTATATAATATTCACGAGTATCAAAAATTTTACCCATTGGGTGATTTGTTTTATACCCAAAATAAATAAAAAAATCCAAAAAACCTAAAAAAGATTTTTTTATAATATCAAAAATAATCCACAATATCCATTCGGGTAATTTGGGTACCCGATCGGGTATCGGTTCGGTTCTGGTATCAAATATTTTACATATATGGTAATTTGTTTTATACCCAAAATCAATCGGATAGAGGATTGTGGATCAATTCGGTTCGGGTTTTCGGGTATGGGTTAGAAGTCTCATATCTACTCCCTCATAACAGAAATATAATAAATCCAACAGAAATAACATAAATTAAATTAAACTGAAAATATATTAAAACAAATTCTACTAATATTTTTTTTTCTTGATAAAAATATAACGTACCACTGCGCAAACGGGCGCATACTCCACTAGTTACAGATAAAAGGGAATAAGGGTATCAGTTTTAAGATTATACCATAGAAACTGTTGTTACTACTACGTAGACGTTCTCTGTCGAGTTGAATCTATTTCAGTATTCAATTTTACGCTACTTCCTGACCAGAGGATCAATTTAAACGAGTATATATATATTATACACAAATGCATGCCATTATTTTCGAGATTTTTCTTAATTGAACGTCGTAGAAAATTGTTGACCTCTCCAACCGTTCGTTATAACGTGATTGTCAGAAATCAAATCATTTCAGAAATCGAATCATTTCGATAATATATAATCCATCAATATGATACTTTTCTCGTCGTGTTACTAGTAGAAGTCTTATAAATGTTTATATACTCATGAACATTGGACAAGTCTTTTATGTGTAGCTTTCTCTTTTTGCTTTTTGTAAACCAATATGACAATAAAAATTGACATTAATATACAGTTAATTTTTAGATCACCATATATATATCTACGATTTTAATCATAAATGTTTTTATTTTACTTTTATAACTCAACATAGTCCGATTCAGTGTACATCATGTTTTTATTTCGGAGCGGTCAACATTAATGTTGATGGAAATTCAATTTAGAAGTACAAATTATAATTTAACACTAGTTCTGACCAGAGGACCAAAAGAACCGACTTTAAACGCAAATGCCATTTCCTTAGATTTTTCGTAATTGAACTTCGTAGCAAAATATTGACCTCTTCAACGCTAAATACGTAATTACATCACTAAGGTCTTCTATTTTGCTTGAGCGCCTAAACCTGACTGTTCAACCCGGAATGATTAGCCGATTAAAGCCTGCAGATCAACCGGGGAAGCACATTATGCCAAATTGGAAACCGAACCAACCCATGCTATAAGCCATTTCGCTTTCCATGGGAAGAAATTTGATTAAAATACTCCTAGACTTTGGTTAGCTGCATGATTTCTCAATCATTAGGATTTATTGTTAAGCCACGAACCACTAGTTTTGTCCTCTTCAATCCACCAATATGATAAAAATTTCCAAGCCATCGTTATAACGTTATTGTCAAGAATCAAAATCATTTGCTTTTGTCGTCGTGCACTGATATTTCCGATATAATTAATTTCGATAAGCACAAATTTGGTCGAGTATTATATAGTTTTCTTAGTTAACTTGTGGTATACTCATTTTGAGACGGAGCAAAGTCGAACCGGTGAAAAGATATGACCCCGGTTTTCCCAATGGAAATTCATTTTAGGAAGCACAAATTACAATTTAACACTACTTCTGACCAGAGACCAAAAGAAACGACTTTAATTATTGAATTCGTTAATAACTTCTTACACAAATGCTATAAGACGTATTCGCCTAACATATACTCCTAGACCTTGGTGCACTCTACAGGGTGACATGATAATTCAATAATCAGGATTTTTAGTTTCGCCTCTAATCACTAGTTTCTTCCTCATCAAATCACCAACCAAATGTGATACAATTTCCAAGCGATTGTTAAAACCAAATTCGATAAAAACAAATTGGGTAGAGTATTATATAGTTTTCTTAGTTAACTTGTAACATACTTGTAATCCAAAAAAACATGTAGTATACTCATGTAAATTTCCCCGGTTTGGCCATTATATAAACCGTAGGTCCCATAAGTATTAAAGTAAATTTCCCGTGTGAGGAAGATAAATATCTTTATAAGTTACAAACACTAGAATCGTTATAAAATTATTCACAAGAAAGTTATTTATCTAAATTGAAAAGAACACTAAAAGAAAAATCAATTCTATTAAATGGAGATGTGGTGCGGCACTATAAATAAAACGCACATAGACAAACAAAAAAGGGACTCAAAGTCAAGGCAATGAAGAGCACGAACGGTGAATCATCTTCATTAGACTACAAGTTTTCAGGAGTTAGCATCGACGACGGGAAATCTAACCTGCCGGTGATACATTCCCATGCTTTGTTCGGAGGGAGAGACGTGATCAAAGTTGTGTTATTGGTCACGACCGTCGCACTTTCTTGCCTATTATTCTACAAATCTGCAAGTAATCCACTCAACATAGTGTCTCCTCCATGGAAGACCGACTGTTATTCTTCAAAAATCATAAACGAAACTTCCTTAGAAACGGTGAGTTACGCATATTTGTTGATAATTTAAATACACCAATATAATTGAATATTAATATGAGTTACAGAAGTTAATTATGTATGCAATTGTTGATATCGTTTTCTAAATGATCAAAAATCTCACATTCAATTGCTAAACCGATCTTTTAGTCTTGAGCAATAAAACGATGAAAATTACACTACCGTCATTTGATTTTCTTGATTTGTTTAATCTTAAATATATTTTTAGGTACAAAAGAAGAAACCGGTTTCAGAACTAGAGGGAGTATTGATAAATGCGGCTATGGAGGATAACACGGTGATCATAACGGCGATAAACCAAGCATGGGCTGATCCAAACTCAACGTTCGATGTGTTTCGAGAGAGTTTTAAAGCCGGAATAGGAACGGAGAGGCTGTTGAAGCACGTGATCGCGGTTTGCTTGGATAACAAGGCATACGACCGGTGCATAGAGGTTCATCCTCATTGCTTCTTAATTAACGCCACTGATTCAGACCAACTATCCGGGCCAAACCGGTTTATGACCCCTGGTTACTTGAAACTCATTTGGCGGCGAATGGATCTTCTTAGACAAGTTCTTGATCTAGGATACAACTTCATCTTCACGGTACATGATATATCAATCGTCTTCGCTTATTTTATCAATAGCTAGTAATTAGTAGTATATTTTTTTTTTCTATCTCTTTTTTTGAATCTGCAGTAATTTCTATGGGTTGAATTAGATAAGTTTCCTAGCCATGCATGCATTTTTTAACTATTAAATAAAAAATACAAATTACATAGCAAGACAAAATATTTACTACATACAAAATATTAGTATTTGATCAATTTTTTTTGTGCAGCTTATTACTTTTTCCTCTGACTTCCACGTTTAGTTTTGTTTGATTTGTTGAAAGCTTTTTATCAAAAAAAAAAAAAAATCCTTGATTAATATTACGTGGCTGGCTAGAACTACTTCAACAAAAATATCATTAAGTAATCAATATTCACTTAATAACATTTATTTTGAAGTGGTTCAATATTCTCTTTCAAAAAAAGTGATCAATATTCAAGAGTGTAACGTTTTGTTTGCGTGTGTGTATACACATACAGAGATGTAAGATGTTTTACCGTCAACTATATATAGAAAGATGTTAAATTTAAATGAATAAATATGTTGACAATATTTTTTTTTATTACAATTTTACCATATAATCTTACTCGATTGTTGACATTATATAGTAATGTATAAATGATAAGATTTTTTATCAAAATAAATGATAAGATTTTTGTATATAGGATGCAGATATTTTGTGGCTTCGAGATCCATTTCCCCGGTTTTTCCCAGACGTCGATTTTCAGATAACATGCGACGATTATAATGGAAAGCCATCAGACAAAAATAATCACGTGAATTCTGGATTCACATACGTCAAGGCAAACAACAGAACGATACAATTTTATAAATTCTGGATCGCATCGAGCCAAAACTTCCCTGGAAAGCACGATCAAGATGTGTTCAACTTCATAAAAAACGATAATTTTACAATGGAACTTGGAATCAATATGAGGTTTTTCGACACAGTTTACTTTGGAGGGTTTTGCCAGCCAAGCCGGGACATCAATGTGGTCAACACAATGCATGCTAATTGTTGTATAGGTTTGGAAAACAAAGTGAACAATCTTAAGACTGCTCTTGAAGATTGGAAACGATATGTTTCGTTGAATACGACCGTGTCCGATACTAAATGGAATATTCCACCTAGGTGTGGTTATTAAAGGTTGTGAGCGTAGTCGTAGATTTATACAGCTGGTTTCGTAAAATAATTTCACTGTTTATTGAAGTTGTTTTTTTTTTTCTTTTTTTTTGTAACAAGGGTTTACTATTTGGAGTTATATAAGTAAAAAAGTTCATTTATCATTAAATAATTAAATTAACCAACTAGACTGAATATAGTATTTGATACAAAAAGAAAAAGAAAATGTAATACTGAGCAGGACAGTTATAATCTTTGAAAAATCTTAATTGTGTCGGCGAAAACCTTTAGATTGACCTGGTTCGTTCACTCGTCCAACAATTGTGGCGGGGTCTTGTTGTAAGCAAAGCCGGTTTTGAAATATTTAAGAGTTTCAAATTTTCTATTAGGCGAAATAGATAAAATTACTCATTATATCATCCTAATTACGATACGAATACTGGTATGATTCCCCGGTATAAAAAAGAGTCTGAAAAAGGTTTGGAAACTGACAAACACGGTACGGTCATAGTCTCTGACTAGCTGGCGGGAAATAATAGCCATACAACTATACAGATGAAAACATTGGCCCTTATATTAAATATCATGAAGTTCGTATATTAATATAATAGCATATGTTGTTATACCGACCAAAATTGATCAATTACAAATCAGCGATTTATCGTTCTAAGACATGCATGAGCTAGTTTGAGTTCAAGTTAAAAACGCGTAGATTCCACATCTAAATATATGTGGAAATATATGTAACGGTCTAAATTCTAACTCTACTATATCAAAAATTTTGGAAATGAAACTGAAGGTTTTTTTCTACAATAAAGCGCATACGTAAAAATCAAAGTGTTTATCGTATATTTTACTTTGACTAGTCTTATAATTAATTGATAGTATATACCAAGTTTAAATCAACTAAAATACTACCTATATTTTGACAAGTATCATAATTCAAAGAAGTATTTGTTTTATCATTGGTTTGGTGGTCTCCTTCTCCAATTTTTTTTTGTTTTCAAATTGGTCTCAGCCACACATATTTTTATTATTAGCCAGTAAGCTATCAACTTCAGTCCCTATTTACATCGTTGTTGAATGAATTAATGGACTCCTTCATTTATGAATTAAACAAACGGGAAAAACTTAAAAAAGAATAACAGCAGCCACGACTAATCGGAAATAACGTGCTGGAAACAACATCAAAAGCCACGTGTTGAGACTAGAATGCAAGAATTAGTCAACTAACTAATGGTACTTATCGCTGTCAAAAAAAAAAAAAAAAACTAATGGGCATCAATTTTATCAAATAAACCATTAATCATACCTGAAAAAAATACTTTTTTCATATATAACGTTTAAGACTTTAAGTTTCTATAAAAATAATGAAATATTTGTATTGTGGGTCTTCTTAAAGTTTAAACTCACAAAGAAAGGAGAGGGAGAGATTTATCTTATTCAGTCTAAATCAAGACTCTGATGCAGTGGAAATTTGATATAATTCCAAAAATAATATTTATAAATAGTATAAGTTATAAGATACTTTTAAAAAAAAAAAAAAAAAAAAAAGAAGTACATAAAATATTTCGTGCCCGTTTCTTATCCACAAAATCATTCCTCTCTCGGCTCATTCATATTTCTCTGTGATAAACTATATTAGCAAAATTCACAATATGAAAATTCTTGACCACTACTTTTTCCCGGAGAAAGGGTATTTTATATACTAGGGTGACCTGCACTTCGCGGGATAATTTATATTTTTGTGTTAATTTTATTATTTTTCGGCAAATTTAATTTATTTCTAAGGTTTATTATTGTTTAAAAAATGTTATACACATATTAACTAAATTTAATTAGGGTTATGCAAAATTCTCGTACCGTCCTGTCCCATTCCGTTCTTTTTCATCATGTCCGTTCTTTCCCGTCCCGTCCGTCTTATATGTCATGTCCCGTCCATTCCTATCCTATCTCATTATGTTCTTTTCCGTTTTGTCATGTCTCATCCCGTTTCGTCTCGTCCCGTCCCTAAATATAATTAGGGTAAGCAAAATTTATGTCCAATTCCATCCCGTCTTATTTCGTTTCTTTTCATCTTGTCCCATTCTTTCCCACCCCATTCGTCTTGTCTGCCCTGTCCAGTTCCATCCTATCATATATGTTCTTTCCATTTGTCATGTCTCGTCCCATCCCTAAATATAATTAGGGATAGACGAAATTCCCTTCCCGTCCCATTATGTCCATTTTTATCACGTCCTGTCCAATCTCGTTCCATTCCGTTCCTTTTCATCCCGTCCCATCCGTCCTATCCGTCTCGTTCCGTCCAAACTATCTCGTTCCGTCCTGTAACATCCGTAAACCAAAAAGTAATGTTTTAGGAGTGGTGTCGAGCGACACCAAGTGATCAGGTGTTGTTTGCATATGTTATGCAAGGTATTAATTTCTGAGTTGGCTGTACATGTTCTTGTTTGATTGTTGTGCGGTCGGTTTAGAGGTTAAGTCGTCCTTGTGTTAATATTTGTAAAACCAGCGCCTGGTTAGTTGGTGTCGAGCGACACTAGGAGGGTGTCGGTCGACATTGGTTAGCGAAATTGATTGCGGTTTAATTCGATTTTTGCTTGGTTCAGTGGGTCGACACCGGTTATGGTGAAATCGAGCTGGTTCGATTTAAGTTGCCGGTTTGGGCCGGTTTAGAGGTCGAAATCCTATTTCTCGAGTTAAAAGAGGTGCAGCCGTATTTTGAGCACAGTTTTCGAGGTGAAAAATTTTCAGGGAATAAACGAGGCGAATTGGGAGATTTCTGGAGTTTGGGGATCGGATTACTGTTCATCGCGATACTGTTCATCGCAATACTGTTCATCGCGATACTGTTCATCGCAGTACTATTCATCGCGATATTGTTCATCGCGATACTGTTCATCGGAGCACTGTTCATCATCTCTTTTTTTTCCTCTTTCAACCCTTGTCAAGGTGAGTGCATGACCGTAGGCTCACAAATAATGAGATTTGTGAAAATGGATTGCTGAATGGTTGAGTTTATGTGATTTTCATGATTGTTTATGTGTTAATTGTTTCTTAGATCGAGTTTTGTGTTGCGATTATGTGATTTGAGTGTTTTTGTGCTTGAAATTGATCGAATTGTCGATCTCCATGATCGGTGTCGAACGATACAAATCGTGTGTCGGTCGACACCAACCGAGCGAGTGTCGAACGACACTGGCCGGTTAAATCTGGTTACGCGGCGAATTGATTTAATCAATTGGAATAAGTGGTTTAATCTGGTTAACTCGGTTCAATTGGATTTAAGTGGTTTAATTCGTATTTAATTAATAAATGGTGGAGTTAATTAATTAAATGGTTTAAAAATAATTGTGGTAATTATTTTTAATTATGAAAAATTATTATTTAATTATGAGAATTATTTAATAATTAAAAAAATTATTTTGATAATTGTGGAAATTATTATTAATGTTTAAATATTTGGAAAATTGCGTAATTGGCCTGTAGGCGGGGTGATTGCTTCACTAAGTATTTATGAAATACTTATGCATCTCTTATAACCATGTGATGCAGGTAAAAAGAAAGTATGACCGCGGAATGAGGCCGAGGGATGAAGAGGATAATAGGATGTTGAGGATAATAGGATGTTGAGGATAATAGGATGTTGGTGTTGTTTATTCTTATGTGGCTAGCAAACCGTTTTTAGGTTGTTAGATTTATTAAGGCAAACCCGGTGTTTAAGTTGCTAGTATTTTATTATTTTGGAATTCGAATTTGGTTGTTTGATTTAATACTTATTTACGGATTTATTTAATTGAGTTTTTCTGCACTTGATTAAAAAAAAAAAAAAAAACTTGGTTGTTTCACGTCCAGTCCCATCCTATCCCATTCTGTTCATTTCTGTTTGTATCATCATGTTCCTTTCAATTCTTCCTGTTCCGTCTCTAAATATAATTAGGGGTAGGCAAAAATCTTGTCCGGTCTCATCATATCCTTTATGTTCCTTTACATTATGTCTCGTCATTTAATATAATAAGAAGTAGGCAAAATTTCTCTTTTCTCTTGTTCTTTTTTTTCCTCCAGTCCTATCAGTGTCATTTCTATAATATATTGGCATTAACGTAAACTATATAATCTAACAAAATTAAAATTACTAAATAATAGTTTTTGTAAATCTATACATAAGCTTTCTCTTTTTATTAAAATAATTTTTCATATTCTTGCTAAAACTAATAAATGATAATTATTATAAAAATTAAAATAGAAAAAGAGAAAATATAATAAATCAAATTGACTGCGATGAAGTGTCAGTTTTCTAGAGTCCCAATTTATTAACGTGAAGCTATATGTAAACCACTTGAATATGTAATTTGGAATCGGTGTATTATGTTGATTCTCTACACTCCAATAAAAACAAACAAAAATTTATTTCAGATGCAAAAGAAAAAAAAAAATTCATAGAAAGACAATTATATAAATAAATGCATTAAGCTGCACAGAAAAAATTTGCATCATGTAACAAAATACAAACAATGGTCATGACGAGAGTGCTAGTGATGACGTTTGCTTTAACCAACCAGTCGTAGTTAAAAAATTGACATACGACATAACTTTTTTTTATATAAGAACCGACAAAAAAACAGAGAGAGAACGGAATAAACGCTTAAAACCTCTTCAAGAACACATGAACTCTTCATCTCCTTCTTCCCCTTCTTCGCCTTCAAAGTTCCTGGATTTGGGATCTGCGATCGGACAAAAAGAAGTGAAGAAAGTCTTGGTCTTGTTTCTAGGTTTAGCTGCTTCATGTCTTCTTCTTTACAAAATAGCTCATCCTGTTCGTCAAGAGCTCGATCTCAACAATCTCACCTCTCCTCGTCCTTTGCTCGACAACACCTCTTCTTCTTCTCCACAAACAGTGAGTTATTAATAAACATGAAAATAAAACGTCTCGATCTGTGCTTTGTCTAAAATGGGTTTGATCTCTTTTCCCCGAATCTCTTTAATCAGATAATTTTTTTCTGGTTTCTTTCAGAGATCAAAGTCAATCAGTTTTAGGGAAGTTTTGGAGAATGCGTCGACAGAGAATCGAACAGTTATTATAACAACGCTGAACCAAGCGTGGGCAGAGCCAAACTCTCTTTTCGATTTATTTCTTGAGAGTTTTCGTATTGGAAAGGGAACACAGAAGCTACTTCAACATGTGGTTGTGGTTTGCTTAGATCCCAAGGCATTTGTTCGCTGCTCACAACTTCACCCACATTGCTTCTATTTAGAAACCTCAGGAACTGATTTCTCCAGCGAGAAACGCTTTGCTACTCCTGATTACCTCAAAATGATGTGGCGGAGAATCGAACTTCTCACACAAGTGCTTGAAATGGGATATAACTTCATCTTCACGGTACTTATCTTCATCATCCATCTCAAATTTATTCTTCTTTACGAATCTATTGAATCAATCTATGATCAAGAAACTCTATGTAATTCACGGTCTTCTTTACAGGAGTTGCTTACATTTGCATTAGCATAGGACCCATATAACAATTAACGTACTGTATATATATATATATATATATATCTTTTAAAGTCCAAATTTTTTTAACAAAATATTGTCTGAATTTCATACATTATATTTAACAAGGCACAGTTTAAAAAAAAATAAAGGCACATTTATATATATATATATATATAAAATATCACAACTAACATCACGTCTACCATTCTAATGCACAGTGGTCCAATAGATGAGAAGCTCAAAATTGGTAATTGAGGAACCATGGTTTGAATTTCATCCAACGACAATTTCAATGATAGTTATTGTGGACCCATTATGTAGCAAGAGTACTTGAAGTTTGACAGACCCATGAATTAGTCTAGACTTTGGGTTAGAATCTCAGATTATCCCAAAAAACCATTTAATCTGATAAATTTTAGCCTCTTCGGTTTTTTTTTTATAACTCAACTGAATTAAACCCAAAATAATTGTGTGAGCTCAAGAAAGATAAAAATTCCTATTTGTGAAATAATTGCTATTTTTATATAGGAATTTTCAATCAATTCATAACACGTTATTTTTGAGTATTTAGGATGCAGATATAATGTGGCTTCGAGATCCATTTCCTCGGCTATATCCAGATGGAGATTTTCAGATGGCGTGTGATAGATTCTTCGGTGATCCTTATGACTCAGACAATTGGGTAAACGGAGGCTTCACTTACGTGAAATCGAACCATAGAAGTATCGAGTTCTACAAGTTTTGGTACCAATCTCGTCTAGATTATCCAAAATTACATGACCAAGATGTGTTCAACAAGATCAAACACGAAGCTATAGTCTCAGAGATTGGAATCCAGATGAGGTTCTTTGATACGGTTTACTTTGGTGGGTTTTGCCAGACAAGCAGAGACATAAACTTGGTATGTACAATGCATGCTAACTGTTGTATTGGATTAAAGAAGAAGCTCCATGATCTTAATCTTGTTCTTGATGACTGGAAGAAGTATTTGTCTTTATCTGAACAAGTTAAGAACACGACTTGGAGTGTTCCTATGAAGTGTTTGTGAACTGAAAGACTCGGATTTGGATTGGTATGGGGTATTTGTTGTTTCATTTATATAGAGTATATATAAAACTGTGAAAATGGATCTTTTGTTGTTAAGAAACAATCTTCACTGCAAAGCATTCCCTTTTTTCCTTCTTAGAAAGCCTTTTTATTTATTTTAATTACTCAGTAAGAAGTTTGGAATACTTGGTCCATAAGTTGTCATAATCACTCTTCAAGAGGTTAGTTTACAGATAAAACAAAATTCAAAATTTCAAGAGAAAGATATATGTCATGTAAATAGTGATATGATATCCAATAAAGTTATACATGATCTGACAACATGTAAATTTTTATTTATAAGAAAAAAGGAAAAAGTAAAGTTTTAAGACACCGGTGACAGTTATACTATTATAGCAAGAATGGTCAATTATTGCTCGATGGTTCTGTCTTTTTGGAGATATAATTTGGACTATTATCCAATTCTATCTGAATGTTTTCCTTACAGACATTTCAATCAGAATTTTTATCGCTAGATTTCCGCGCAGAAAAAATTATTGACCTCTGCAAAGTGCAAAGAGAAGACCCTTCCTTTGATTTTTTTGTTAAAAAGCCAATTCTCCGAGTCAGAGCTATCACTTTCACTTAAAATGGGTTCCACAGATGTATGTTCGGCCCAAAAAGTTACCCATTTTGTACTTCCTTTTAGACTTTAATTAAATGATAATAAGCCAGAAATCAGAATCACTACACTATTTTGATTTTTTTTCTTTTCTTAAATCATTTTCCTACCTTAGGCTATTGAAGCAATCGATCAAATACGTTTTAGATAACCGAAAGCTAGAGGAGAAAGGTTTGCTTGAAGCTTTTTTTGTTTTTGGTAGTTGTAACAATAGAAATTGGTGAACAAGAAAGAAGCATTATATGTTTTAAGTATTTTCTGTAAGTTTTGGGTGTAAAACTTGTATTTACTATTTAGCGGATGAATAAGCTAATTTAGTTATTATAATCAGTCTGATTCAGTCAGGATGGTTTGTACCGGTCTGTAAACCGAATACACTTAGAATTATCATACTTAGGGGCTTTGTGTCAGATGAATTTGAAATTTCGTTTTAATTTCTTTAAGTTTCGCTCATGTCTACACTAGCTCGCAATTTCATGCGATATGACATGCGAATATCGTTACCGTCTAATAATAAACTTATGTCAAGTAGTCAAAAAAAGAAACACTATAAGTAGAAGACTACGGAGATAGGGTTCGGCGAATTTGTCTCGAGTCGCTAACAAACATGTATCGCCTTCCACTATGGCGTACACGGATTCCCATTTTTATGTATTTTCTAAACAAATTGTACGTTCTGATTTTATATTATATTTATTCTAATCACTGTTACGTTCTGTAAATTAATCAACAAAGGTTATGTTTGTAGGCTTGTAGCCATATATATTTTAAGGGAAAGAGGTATACGCCCATACGTACATAAGTATAGGTGTAGAAGGATACAGGTGGATCAATTTTAGTGAAATAATAAAAATTAACTGCTTTACAAGGTTACAACGAAAGAGAAGCAGAGCAAAGATTTGGTCCACTTCATGGTTGGTCAAGAATCTTAAAACATTCTACACTAGTTCCAGCCTCCAGGATTCAAGTTTCAGAAAAAAGTATTTCATTATATGAAATCACATTTAAATATATAATAAATTTATATTCATTGTTCATTATATAATTTATATTGTAATTAGCTAATCTTTCGAATCCGTTGGTGACAAAAAAAAAATAGATTAAGATTTAAGAAACTAAAAAAAACTAGTTTTAAAAGGTCACATGAAAAATAGGGTAATAAGATTACACGAATTCATGGGAAGTGACAGAGAGCGATCAACGAGGAAGTGGTGGTCTCTTCTTGATACTATTAGTAACGTATCTTGAAGAAAACGCATAAAACCGAAAATAATAATCCTCATCATCGGGAAGTGTACTACACGCGCCTCCGTCAAAGTTCAGTGAATAGCTCTTTGGATCGTACCGACATTGCAACGAGCTCACTTGTTTCCGAGCCGCCGTCGTCGACAGCAACAACCTCCCTTTTCGCTTTAGTTTCCTGATGAGTCTCGCTAGGCACGTGACGCAGCAGTTCAGCGGCGGAGTTGGGACATCGGACTTCTTAGTTACGGCGGTTGCGGTGGTAGCCTTGCCGTCGGGTGTATGCCGGGAAAGTGCCATTTCTATGACTTGTCGGAAAATGAAGAAAGAGTGAGAGAGTGTTGTTGAGTGTTATGATGAAGATTAAAGAGAAACTAACTGATTACCTGACAAGCGTTTGTATATATATAAGTGTATATATAACATAATCTAATTATCTTCACATTTGCACCCAAAAAACAAAAATATAATTATCTATCTATATATGTTATTATATATTTAAGATAAAGACAATATACCCTACTCTCTTTTGAACCAAACAAATGAAAATCTTAATGCTTCTTGTTTGAGCAAATTGAGATATTAAAAATGTGAATAGAAAAACCGAAAACCTATAATATTTGTTCTATAATTCTGTTACATATTTACAGTTAGGTCTTAGCCAACACTTACATATTTCAAGATGTATTTTTGTTGTTGTTCAGGTTAATAAATTTAAATTAAATAAAAGGTTTGATTAATCAAACCAGACCAGAGTAGTAGAATCAGTTTACATACAAAAAATAATAAGCCAAACATCTTACCATTATTTTTATTTTTTTTGCTTTCTTGGAGAATACTGTTAAGTTTGAAACTTTTCTTATACAACATACTGAAATTCTATCGTCGTTAATTTCATCTATAATTACAACCATAAGAAAATTAACGAATACAAATTACAAATACAATATTTTAGCTTAGATAAACACAATCCATAACCAATATTTATTTTACAAATGTGGTTACATGTATTTACAAAAATATGTCCAAATAAGTTTTTCTAGCGTGTATAGATATGAATAGTAAATAAATTATGGTAGGTATGAAGTGCACATGGCTACGCATCAAACACATGAAGCTGAGTCAAGAATTCGTCCTCTTCACCTTCTTCTCCTTTCTCTTCCCTAGTCTACTTTTTCTTTCTATGTCAATGGCATTGGCCCATTGTTTTTGATGGTTGGTTAAATCATTTTTATGTGTAATGAGAACACATATAATATTTTATGGAAATATAAGGTTTAAAGAAAATGAAAAATAAAAAGTGACCGCCCCATGTGACAACGTTACACATATCATATATACTATTGATGTGTGCGTATAGACTTCACTTGCATAGAAATATACGCCCGATTTTCATATATTTAATCTCTGATTTTGATAACAACGTAAGTAGTTCATTATAGTGACTCTACTATATATTTATTTAAATCGTCGATAGTGTTGTTGTTTTTGTAGCTGCCACCCAAAAATAAAAAATGTCGATTAAATCCATCGTGGATCTATAGATACAAATTGTATTTTAAAAGGATAGTTGAGTACACATTCCACGTAATAGTTAATTTATTGATGCAACATTTTTGTCCAAAAACAACACTCTGTATAGTTTTGTTTAAGTTTTTTTATTCGATCCGTAATACGAAAACTTTAATAAATGCTATAAAGCTACTTGCACACAGGTCCACTTTGTGCCATGAATAGAAACGTCCCTAGCATGAGAATGAGACCAATGTATATACGTCATGATAATAACAACGAAAACCATAAACTCAAAATTATTATTACTGAAGTAATTTATGGTTTCACCAAAACAGTATAGTACGTAATTTCTGTATTTGATTTTTTTCTCCCTATAAAGTGTGATATCAAATCAAAGCACTTGTACTCTTTAGTTTTCACTTAAAAGTAAAAGATATTTCAAATTTGTGACCCGATAGTTAACCGCATTATAGCATATATTAAAAAATGGTGCTCAGAAAGCATAGAGAGATGAGATAAGTATCCACATAATATTTTGAAATATCCCTTTTATATATTCGGATCAAAAGGTAAACAAAGCAAATGTAAAGTATAGTCCTCAATCCTCATCAAGTAATTTATGCACATTCGTGTATAAAGCACGTGATCAGCAGTTTAGTACGGCCCACAATTTGGACCATCAAAAATGTTAATAACAATTATTATGTTTGAACTTTCAAGTCGTCATAAATCTATACACTTCTACTATTCGAAGAGAAATATTATATTAAAATTAAAAATTTAAATGATACCCTTGAAAAATAAAAAAGAATCTAACAGAACGCCGTGATCCTAATTTGATTTTTGATTGAGAACATGAAATAATTACTACTATTTTGAATGATTAAAGGAGGGTTCGAATGATATAACTAATAGTCTAATACTATGAGAGCTGAAAAAGTCAACACCACATGTATAATTGTATCTACTTGTGGATGCATTTATTAGCGAATCAAACAAACATTCATACAAACACAATTTTACTCGCTTTCTAAGACAAATTTTTTGTTGGCATTTAATAATCTTCAATAATTCATCATTTTCTTCAAAATGTTTCTGCAAAATTCCTCAAAAGGGTAAAAATGCGTACGCAAGTTAAAAGACAAAATTAAACATCAATAAGATGTTGTGAAAGTTATCAGTTACATAAGTACTTTTCAAATTCGTCTTTCAAAAGATGAAAATTGTAGGTTGTATAACTGAAAAGCATAGAAACAATGAAATTTGTTAATGAACAACATTGTCTCGCTCTTTTACAATAATATTTTGCCGCAAATAATCTTTTTGATTTTGTGCCAAGCTAATCTAGTGAGAAAGTTAGGGAGATTACAAAATAATATTATCGTCAATTTTTTTAAGGTGAAAATTTAGACAAACGGTTTTGATTTTTAAACCTTTTGAGTTGTACTCGCAGCCTTAAACGAAAAGAGACAAAAGTAAAAAAAAAAAAAAAATCACTAGATAACAAATCAAATGCAAAAAAAACACTGAATCTTTGGGCTACATCATCAGAGAGAGAGAGAGATTCAGAAAAAAAATATAAGATCATTCAACTTGCTTTGACCTGAGGTTTCTAAAGATCCAACGGCCTTCTCGCTTCAGTTTGCGCCTCCAAGCTCTTCGTGAACATCATCGTTGTGGAACCCATCCTGTCATCTCCAAACCCACAAGCTTTGAAGAATGGCCTATAAGACCAAAAAAGAAAGTTTCAAGTTTCTTTATCAGTAGATATGCATAAGCATTCTGCATTCTCACTAAGAATGAAACAAGTACTGATACTATCATCAAATCCTTTCTCAGAATAGATCACATCAAATCATTAAAGATACAAACAATGAGCTTTCAAGTTGCTAGTGCCAGGGAATAGTTATGAAAGAGGCAAAGGCAGTACCTTTCATGCTCGAAGCAGAGTGCTGCTATGTCGTAGATTTCTCTGCTTGTGAGAAGCCTATTAAAACACAGAGAGAATTACTCAAGCACAGAAAGATAAAATTAGGCTATTTTCTACGTTACAGGTTTGATTAAGAAGTAAGCTTTGGGAAAAGTTGGGTTTAAGTAAGCAAGATCACAAAAAGAAGGATACAGTCAAACCTGGTAATTCTGTTGACGATTAGTTTACCGATCCCCATCCGCTGTAGTGAAGGTAAAACCTGGAAGACACTAAAACCAAATTACAACATCAAACAACACATATCAACACCAAAAACAGAAGGTTACTAGAAGCTCAAGTAGACCAGGCTAATGAAGCACATTTTCAACTAAAAAACCTGTTATAACACTTGTTGACATAGTTAAAGTACCATTAGATCGTGGATAGAAGCGGTCAAGCCATAATCAGAATACGCACGACCGAATCCAACAAGCTTGCCATTTGAAGGAGTGAGAGGCAACACATTTTGAAACAAATCTCCATCCTTGTTCTGTTTCCTAAAGTTCAAAGGAAACAAAGAGGAAGACAAACTTTCTTCTTCTGAATATGAAACCACATCATCATCATCATCATCATCATCATCATCATCATCAAGATCTACGTGAAGAGGTTTGCAGAACACAGAGACAACAACATCGCTGCGTGAGATAGCTCTACGCAGCTTCTTCATGTCAACTGTCTTTTCGACAATGCTATTACCATTCTCGGATAAACGGTTGCAGGAGTGGTTACAGTGTGCATATAAACGTCTCAGTTCCTCTAGATTTATGTCTTTCTTCAGCGTAGAGATGTAAATAGGTATCGAACGAGGCAATGCCGATGCAGCGTTATCAAGTTTGCTTCTTTTTACCAATCTCATTTCCATAGATACAAGAGGTGCATTAGCCGCACAAACAGCCAAACCCATTACTTCAAGCAATCTTGATCACTCAGTGATTCACCATCTAATAAGGAAACAGGACATAAAAATCAAATCTCACAGCATCAGAGTCGTGTGACACTATCAAAGTGTCACTTCGCATTCCATTAACCCTAAAAGATTATCTAAAGATTACAACTTTTTTGGTTTACGAAGAAAAAAAATAGCAAATTTATCAGAAATGAGCTCAATCAACATTCCAAGACGCATACTTTCCTGAGCAAACTAACTACCAGAAAGTTTAAATCTTCTAGAAATATATGAATTTCTTATGAAAATTGATAAACTACGTAACCTGAGGAAGTTTCTGTCAAAATTCTCCAACAAAATAGCTATATTTTCCTCCAATTTCGGATTTTTCTATCTTGAGAGGTGAAGAAAAACCTGGAACAAGATAATTAGGGCCAAATAAGAATTGAATAAGTGGCTCAAGATTTTTCTTGAGAAAAGAAAGAAAAAGACTCGGTTATCGACAAAAAGAATCCCGGTTCTTGACAATAGTATCAGGTTAAGTATACGATAACCGGCAACATAACCGCAAGTATAGAAAAAGCGAGTACGACGGCGACGACGCTGACGCTTGGCCCTAAGATCAAAATTCTGCTGAAATGAAAATTGGCTCTGTACTCGCCTCAGGTCATCATCACTCTCCCTGTCTTCTTCAATCATGTAAAGTATCAGTATTTTCCCCCCCAGATCGATTCATCTTTGCACTTTAGTAAATTAGTTTCTGATTCGCACTGTTAGTCTATTGATCTTCATTTCTGGGTTTTGCTTTGACCATGAGCTTGATTCGTCTCAGTCTCTTAACTATTTGATCCGATTATTTGAGCTGACTTTATGCTGATTATGGATTCTAAAGTTCTGACTTTTTCTTGTTTAGATGATTCGTTTTCATATCTGAAGTTGCGTTGCTTACATTGCTGATTCTAAGTTTCAACTGTTCCATTTACTTAATTCTCGTAAAGCTTGCACCTTCGGATGACTGAACAATTGCGTTTCACAGGGTAAATTTGATGCAAGAGATTTGGTTTTAAGAGTAAAACAAAGCTTAGCTGATGGGGATTGATCTCGAAATGCCGTCAGGAGAGTGTGATGACCAAAGGATAAACTCAGAGATCAATGAAGGGACAGAATTTGAATCGAAAGAGGAAGCTTTTGAGCTCTACAAAGAGTATGCTAAATCTGCTGGGTTTAACACCATAGTAAAAGCTAGTCGTCGTTCAAGAATGACTGGGAAGTTTATCGATGCCAAGTTTGTTTGTACACGATATGGAAGCAAGAAAACAGTGGAAGAAGAAGAAGACATGGATACCGGTTTAGGTACAGAAGGATTGACCATTCCTCAAGCAAGAAAACGCGGTAGAATAAACCGTTCATCGTCGAAAACCGATTGTAAAGCATGCTTACATGTTAAGAGAAGGCAAGACGGGCGGTGGGTTATCCGTACTTTGGTAAAAGAACATAACCATGAAACCTTCCCTAGTCAAGCCAATTCCATAAGAGAATCGGTTGGAGGGAAAAAGCTTGAGAGACAAAATGGCGTTATTTTGAAAGAGATGAAAGGCAGAAAGATTATAGGTTTAGAGGATGGAGATGTTGAAAGACTCCTAAACTTCTTTACGGATATGCAAGCTGAGAATCCTTTCTTCTTTTATGCCATTGATCTGAGCGAGGAGCAGAGTCTAAGAAACATCTTTTGGGTTGATGCAAAAGGCAGGTTGGATTATACTTGTTTCTGTGATGTTGTATCTATCGACACTACATTCATCAAGAACGAGTATAAGCTTCCTCTTGTTGCTTTTATTGGCGTGAACCACCATGGACAGTTTCTGTTGCTTGGTTCTGGATTACTGTTAACGGATGAGTCTAAATCTGGATTTGTTTGGCTTTTCCTGGCATGGTTAAAAGCAATGCACGGGTGTCAACCAAGAGTTATACTTATCAAACATGACCAAATGCTCAAAGAAGCTGTTTCTGAGGCTTTCTCATCTTCAAGGCATTGTTTTTATATGTGGGATACTCTTGGTCAGATGCCGGAGAAGCTTGGCCATGTTATGAGACAAGAGAAAGGCTTTATGGATGAGATAAATGAGGCTGTTTACGGGTCTTGCAAGAGCGGTGACTTTGAAAAGAAATGGTGGGAGGCGGTTGATAAGTTTCATGTGAGAGACAATGCGTGGCTTCAGTCATTGTATGAAGATAGGGAATATTGGGTTCCTGTGTATCTGAAAGATGTTTCTCTAGCGGGAATGTGTACAGCTCAGAGATCGGATAGCGTGAGCGCTGTTTTCGATAGATACATTCAAAGGAAAACTACGTTGAGAGCATTTCTTGATCAGTACAAGTCAATGATACAAGAAAGATACGAAGAGGAAGAGAAAGCGGAGATGGAGACATTATGTAAACAACCTGGACTTAAGTCACCTTCACCATTTGGGAAGCAAATGGCTGAGATATACACACGTGAGGTGTTCAAGAAGTTTCAGGTTGAGGTGTTGGGAGGTGTTGCTTGTCATCCGAAGAAAGAAAACGAAGAAGAAGAGGGTAACAAGAACACTTTCAGGGTTCAAGATTATGAACAGAACCGTGCTTTCCTTGTGGTGTGGAACTCTGAATCATCTGAAGTTGTCTGTTCTTGTCGATTGTTTGAGTTCAAAGGTTTTCTTTGTAGACACGCGATGATTGTTCTGCAGATGTCAGGGGAGCTTACTATTCCTTCTCAGTATGTGTTGAAGCGTTGGACAAAAGATGCAAAAAGCAGAGAAGCCTTGGAATCTGATCAGATCGATGGAGATTCAACCAAGGCTCAACGGTATACAGATCTTTGTCTCCGCTCTTTGAAATTGAGCGAGGAAGCGTCTTTATCTGAAGAGAGCTATAACGCCGTGATGAATGTGCTGAATGATGCTTTTAGAGATAGTGAGAACACAGGTAACTTGATTCACAATATGGAAGAGTCAGATTCGGTTTCAGCTCAAGATCCTTCAAGACATGAAGAACAGAACCACACATTTGATGATAATGCGACCAACACAGGACAGGTTTTTCTTTTATTCGAAGCTGGTTTCTCATGGAACATTCGTTAAGGCAAGTATTTGGTGTATAACCTGACTTTCTCTTTGTCCAGGAACATTCGTTACATGAACTCTGGAAAGCAACTGCTTTGCAAGAACAAAGAAACCGATACTCGATTCTCGATGACTACCTCAGTGCTCAACAAATGTCTCATGAAATGGTACACAAGAGAAGTCCTTTATACAGCTACAGAGTATTAAAAGTTACAAACTTCAAACTAACATTGTTAGTTCCTCTGTTGTGATCGACAGGGACAGATCAACTCAATGGCCTCAAATCGCAATGGTTATTTTAGTGCGCATCAAAACTCACACTCCCTGGTAAGTATGTAACCGAGTTTTCCTTTGGTATTTGGAAAGATAATCTCTAATACAAAGAAACTTCTGATGTTGCTTTATGTTATCTCATTGCAGGAGGGACAATCCATAACTCAACAAAGGCTTTATGGAACTGTAAGTTGTTCGCTGAATCATGTCTGCATAACACCCCGAGAGTTTGATCTCATACATGACTTCTTGAGAAGGTTTGATTTTTGTTTATGTTGAAAATTATGGCAGGAACAGTTAAGTTTCAGGCCAGAAGCTATGTATGGAAGACTTCAAGACATGGTAAAATACTTGAACTAGACCCTTTCTAAAAATCTTTCACAAATTTTCATCTGCTTCTCTGTTTTTCACAAAGGAGTTTATGGGAATTTTTCTTTATTCATGTATGTTAGGGACAGTCAAGCTTTAGAGATCATCCTCAGCAACATTGCCAATCTTCAACACATCAACAATCCAACAAGAACTTCTCTCACTGAGTCACTCTTCCTTTCTAAAAAAAGGTTGTTTTTTTTTTCTTTCTTTCTGGCAGTACATACATTTGGAGACCATTTCAACCGCACTTGGAATGCTCAAGATGTCAACATGTGGCTTAAAACTAGGTTAGGCATAGACAAAGTGTTAGGCTTGTAGTATGTTTCCTACTTATCTACCATGGCTACAAGTTATTGGTTGCGGAAGCCTAGGGTTCTCTACATGTAGTTTTCGAGCTAAGACTATACTAAACAATCTCCTGATCGCTGATTATACATATATAACAAAAGAAAATCATGTGAAAAGACCAAACTAGTAAGATGCATAGATGTCTTGGTCGCTACCAAAAAACTCTCTTCTTTTCCGAGACCTCTTCTTGAATGGAAAGATTCTCTCTGGATCACCACAAGGATGCATTGATAGACCACAAACATGTTCTGATGTTTCTCTTGAATCATCCTCCGACCAAAGTTTATAAATGCTGGACAGATCACCTTCATGCTCCAAAACATGTTCCACCTGCTAAGACCGTTAAGATAACTCACCAATGTATATAATTTCCATCAAAAACTCAGTTATATGCCAAGGAATATAATAACAAGAGAGGACCTTGCATGTGAAACAGCAGAACTTGGAATTGATCCCACTGACATGATTATTGCACCCATCTGTCGTTCTTTCACAATCCCGCCATTGCCTCAAAGCTACCATCTCCTTCCCTATCCCGTAACCGCAAGTCATTACAAAAAGAGCAATTAACTGTTTTTGTATTTTTAGGGGAATTAATAGATGACGGTAATTGAATATTTTTGTTACTTGAATTTGGAAACAATCAAAGAGGTAAGAGAATTGGTCCAGGTCAATAGCGTTAAGATCAAACAAGGATGTCACCTGCATTTATATTCAAAGATGCAAGTTCTATGATAAACTTTGAAAGATATTATAAATTAGGGATTATACATACGAGAACGTACTCGAACATGGGGTTGAATATGGTATGGATCTATGCCTTCCAGGCAGACTACGTCGCAGGAGTCGAACCTGAAGATGTTTTTCCGGAAACGACAACCGTGCTTTTGGCAGTATCCATCAAACACTTCCTCTGTCAATACTTGAAACCATTTCGGTTTACTCATGATAAATCTACGAGATAAGCGGTGAATAACAAAAATTGAGAAAATTGATTGTTGTTCAGTGCTGATGAATCTCTAGTTTCAGGAGATCAAGGATTTAAAAGAATAACTCTCTTTTATTAGATTAAGAAAATAACTCAAAAAATTAATCTCACACAATCTCTAAAACTCTCACACTCATAAGTTATGTCACAACTTGACATCTCCTTATATAACAGAACCTTAATCCTAATCCTATTAGAATTCACTTTATGTTTTAGCTAACTCCTAAACAACTTGTGATTTCTCTCTAACCATAACTTGGCTAGGATTAGGATAGCTTCTAACTTAAGCTATCTTCAAGCTTACTCCAACATTCTCCTCCTTAAGCTTGAACTCCATTTCTTCTAAGTCTTGAACTCCAATTAGTTCTCTCATTTCTTTGAACTTATTCCTTCCAAGTGCTTTTGTCAAGATGTCAGCCTTCTGCCTTTCACCGGGAACATGCTCAACCTCGATTTGCCCACTTTCAACGCATTCTCTTATGAAGTGATAACGCCTATGGATGTGCTTACTTCTGCCGTGAAAAACAGGGTTCTTTGTAAGAGCTATTGCAGATTGATTGTCAATCCGAATAGTAACCTTCTCATAACTAGCTCCCGTGATTTCACATAGTAACTCTTGTAACCAGATTGCCTGCTTCGCTGCCTCAGTACCTGCCATAAACTCAGCCTCACAACTTGACAATGCTACCACATCTTGCTTTTGGGAACACCAGGTGACTGGACTTTGACCAAGATAGAAAATATGTCCCGCGGTGCTCTTTCCATCATCCTGATCAACATTGTGGCTGCTATCACACTATAGCTCACAAGCTTTGGTATCTTTGATCTCACAAACACAAGTCCGAGTGTGGTAGTTCCCTTTAAGTACCTTAGACATTGTCTCATAGCCGCTCCATGTGATTCTCTTGGACTTTGCATGTATCGGCTTAGTATCCCAACGCAGTAAGACAAATCCGGTCTTGTATGAAGCAAATATCGTAAGCACCCTACGTTCTTCCTAAAGAACGTTGCATCAATCTCTCTCTCGTCTTTTGATTTGGAGAGATTAAGTCCCGTTTCTATAGGTGTGTGCACTGGTTTGCAATCTTTCATCCCTGCTTCTTCCAAGATCTTAAGAGCATAACGATTCTGACTCGACGTTATCCCGCCTATGTGTTGACATAGTTCGATCCTAAGGTAGTAAGTCAACCTTCCGAGATCACTCATCTCAAATTCAGACGCCATCTCATTCTTGAACTTGTCTACGATGGCTTTATTTAGTTTGTAAACATTTTCCTCACATCCTTTCTCTTCAAAACCTTCCGGCTGCGTGACATAGACGGTCTCTTTTAACTCCCCATGTAGAAACGCCGTCTTGACATCGAGGTGATGTATCTCCCATCCATTCGATGCAGCAAGGAGTCTTATTGTTTCTATCCGAGCTACTGAAGCAAAGACTTCTTCAAAAACGACTTCATGTCGTTGCACATATCCTTTTGCGACCAAACGAGCCTTGTGCTTATATATACTACCATCGGAATTCAGTTTAAGCTTGAATACCCATTTTAAACCAATTGATTTAGCTCCATCTGGTAAGTCGACAAGATCCCAAGTATGATTTCTCTTGATGGAGTGTATCTCATCTTCACACGTGGATATCCAATCTCTTGAATCTTTTGCTTCGTGGAAATTCCTTGACTCGTCGTTTAGGCATAGTAGTAACATCTCTCCTTCCTTTTTTGCGAGTAGAATGTAGTCTTTGAGGTAAGTCGGCTTTGTTCTCTGTCTTTGTGTTCTTCTCAGAACTTGTGTAGACTGATCTCTTTCTCCAAGCTCTTCTTCACGTTCATCTTCGTTTTCTTGTGAGTCACCATGAGAGTTTGTTTTATCGATGTTTCTGGAGTGCTCTGTCTCGTCTTCCTCCGTGTCGAGAATCTCTTCTCCTTCTAGCTCTTTCCTTTCTTGGATACCACGGTATCCAAACTCTCCTAGAGTAACTCCAAAACTCAAATCTTTTTCTTGCTCCGACTCTTTATTGTTCCAATTCCAACCTCTTGTTTCACTAGCTGTTCTAAAACCAATACGTGGTACTCCTTGAACGAGCTCTCCTTGGACTATAGACTTTATTGTCTTGAGGTTTATGTGTCCCAATCTAGCGTGCCACCTACTTGACTTGCTTATCTCTGTTAGATGCAGGCAAGCGGTGTCTCTTAGCTTCATATGTACCTTGTACAATCGGTTTTCTGACCTTTCGGCTTTAAGGAGTAGCTTCCCGTCATAGTCATGCATCGTGAGATGTCTTCCTCTCATCCTTATGTCACAACCAGATTCTGTAGCTTGCCCCAAGCTGATGATGGTACTCTTTAAGTCTGGGATGAAGTAGACATCATTCATCGTTCTCGATTCTCCATTCATATCAAAAGTGATTGAGCCCTTTCCTTTTATGTCGATGCGTGAGTCATCACCGAATCTCACTTTTCCAATGACAGATTCATCAAGATTGCAGAACCACATTCGATTTCCGGTCATGTGGTTGCTAGCTCCATTATCAAGGTACCATACCTTATCTGAACACGTCTCAAACATCTCTGGCTGGATATTCCTCTCATTCAGATACACAACTTCATGTACCATAAGTGCTTCTGCTTCTTTTGAATCATCTTCACTTGTCTCGTTTGTTGCTGTAGCTGCAAGTTTAAGAAGGCGGTCTGGGCAATCAGATGCGTAATGTCCAAGTTTGTCACACCGATAACACGTTATCTTGGACACATCCCTCTGCTGATAGCCAAATCGTCCTCTTCCTCGTCCTCTTCCTCTGCCTCGTCCTTGTCCTCTGTCGGCACTGTTCTGAAAAGAGTCAGCGTAGAGGAGCTTGGTCTGCGAATCGCCTCTGTCTCTTGCCCTATTGAATCGTTCTTCATAGGTCTTCAATCGTCCAATTATATCTGCAAAGCTGGTAGTTTCAAGGTCCAAAACTTGCTCAAGGGAAGCGATTATCGGAATAAACTTCTCTTGTGGCACACTATCGAGGAGCTTAGCTACAAGTTTCGATTCCTCTATTTTATGACCAAGAGAAGCTGTTTTAGAAGCGATCTCTGATAATTTCCCGGAGAAGAGTTGTATTGTGTCAGAATCCAACATCGTCATTCTTTCAAATTCAGCAAGAAGGGTCCGTAAACGTGCGGCTCGAACTCGTTCTGCTCCAATGTTCTGTGTTTGAAGAGTGTCCCAGATTGCTTTAGAGGTAAGATGATCACCAACTTGTAGAATGAGATGTTCCGGTAACGCCTGAAAGATCACGCCAATAGCTGTCTGGTTTTTGTCTTCGTCGGTGATGCCCGGATCAATCGTATCCCAAACTCTATAGAGTTTCAGCAAATTGCGCATTCTCATGGCCCATACGATATAATTGGTCTCAGATAACATCGGACAATGAAACGGTGGTGCAGAAAATTCCTTAGCTTTCGGCGGAGGTGTTGGTATGATAGCTGTATCGTCGTCTGCCATAGTTGATCCACAAGGTCTTTGGATTGTATGATCTTCGTTGTTTGTTGTTAGCGTAAGGCTCTGATACCAAATCTAGTTTCAGGAGATCAAGGATTTAAAAGAATAACTCTCTTTTTATTAGATTAAGAAAATAACTCAAAAACTTAATCTCACACAATCTCTCAATCTCTAAAACTCTCACACTCATAAGTTATGTCACAACTTGACATCTCCTTATATAACAGAACCTTAATCCTAATCCTATTAGAATTCACTTTGGGGGTGTTATTGGATGTTGTATTTGAAATGAACTGAAACTGAATTACAATCCAGTGTTATTCAATCAAGATTTCAAATCCGGTTTTAAAATCCAGTGTTATTCAATATCTGATTTGTAATCTATCATTAATAGATTCTCAAATTCAGTGTTATTCAATCAAGATTTCAAATATGGTTTTAAAATCCAGTGTTATTCAAAAGGTAAATGACTTTTAAAATCTTTGTTTATTGAGTCATTTGAAATGAATTCCAATGGAGTTTCATGAGTAAATTATTTAAAACAGAATCCAAGCTACATTGCAGAGATTTTAGAATCAACTCCTATGGATTCTTTAAAATAAATTCAAAACTTTAAATCTGAAGGATTATAAAACCTATAGAATTGATTTTAAATACATAATTGAATAACACCCCCTTTATGTTTTAGCTAACTCCTAAACAACTTGTGATTTCTCTCTAACCATAACTTGGCTAGGATTAGGATAGCTTCTAACTTAAGCTATCTTCAAGCTTACTCCAACAGAATCTCTCTAGGTTATATAAGAAAATATAAGAGAAGAAATGAGCGATGATGCTTTTTTTTGTTTTCCACTTATTGGACGAGTCTATCAAGGTTCAAAACACAAATTCTAATTGATCCGTTTTATAAGCGCGAATTTCGCGTGTAGACCCGCATGGTTTTATAAAACAAAATACTAGAAAAATACAAAAATATACAGCCTGCGATAAGTTTTTGTATAATGATTTTCATTGGTTTTCTTTTTACATTTATTTATGGTTATTTTCTCCTTTATAACAGAATCGTTATTTTGGTGAATATGACAAACATAGTTAGTATATTTACCAATTAATTGTTTCAGTAAATGTTTTGTTTTTCTAGTGCGATCGAGTTTGGGATTTTGTTTATAAGGGGTTTTAGTTTCATTTAACGGAAAAAGAGGTTACAGAATAGTAGTAACTACTCTACTAAAAGAACTAAAAGAACCACAAAGAGAGGACATACAATGAATGTTACAAACTACCCATTAATCGTACGTGTATGTTATAAAACAATAATTTTTTTGTTTTGTAAAAGTAGAAGGCTGTAACTGGAATTCAATTTTAGGAATTCAATTTTAGGAATACTCTGAATGAGATGAATCAAGAAAAACGGGATTCCAATGAATGGGATAATAACAGTTACATAAATAAATGAATGGGATGAATAAATGCAGAGAAATATAAATGTGACCATGAATGGTAACAATTTAAAGGAATTCAATGGAATGAAAAATAAAGATAATTAAAATCAATGAAGCTAAAACCTAACGATGGGAACCAGATGCACAGTGTTTTGCAGTCCAAATCTCCTTAGCAATTTAATCACGAACAACTCTCATATAAGCTCCTGCCTGAGTGTCTTCTTCAACTCGAACACTTTGATTATCGTTTGAATCATCATTAATATTTTGATGACCATGTAGAACATCATTTCCTCTATCTGCTTCTTCAAACTCAACATCTCCAATATTGTTATGACGGATGAAATTATGAAGTCCCATTGTAGCAAATATAACACGGCTTTGTACAGAAATATTATATCTTGAAAATTCATTTAAAACACTCCAAACGTACGCTCAATTACAGAACGGAGAACAAAAGTTTTAGAGCATATTTTGATTAAAAAACTAGGATGATCATGTTTATACTTATAAGAAGGTAAAAAAATATCGTAAGTTTTCTGAGCTACTGTTTATACTGTTGCGAGAATAATCTGAGCTAACAGATTTGACTATTTCTATTCTGTTATTCCATTCCTTTTATTCATAAGCCTTTTTTATTCTGAATGATTTTTAACTATATCCCTTATTGTTCCCACTTATCCCATTGGAATCACAGGGATAAATTTTTTTTTTAATTCCACTTAAATGGTAGTTTTTTTTTTGAATCCACGTAAATGAGTCATTCCACAAAGTTTTATCCCACAAAACAGACATCCAATTGCTGCCGAAGTTATCCGTCGCAAAAACATGCATGGAAGCAAAGTAGCTATAGTGAGAACGGAATCGACTACTCAGGCCCGCCTTAGTATAAAAATGGGCCATGTTCCATCACAATTTTTATATATTTAGGCCCTATAGTGTAATATTTTCTAAAATATTAGGCTCTATTTTGCAAATATTTCAGATTATTAGGCCTTAAAATATAAATATAAATTGATGAAATTCAGATGGGCCCTGTGACAGATCCCAGCTCACACATGCTAAAAACCGGGCCTGCGACTACTCTCCCGCCTTATTGTAGCTATGGGGATGATGATTGGAGCAAGGACCAATATATTGATAGAAGCTGCGGATTATAGCTTTATGAGGAATAATCTAGAGTACGTGATCAGAGCCATTGATCTGCCGTGGAAAACCTTAACCCGAACCAGATTATATTACGTTTTCGCCATGGCATGTAACGTGGTATGGATCCCATAATTAAGCTGCAGGCTTTTTCTTCCTCGTGGTGCGGAACATGCATGATGCATGTCACTCTCCTCTCCTCCTTTGGTGCTGTCTGCTTTTCTTTGCTTCTTAGAAGCTACAAGGAAAGCAAGACTCACTACAAATGAAAGCACAGGAGCCTCCTTTGTTTAAAGAAACTCATCTCTCTCTCTCTTTCTTTTTTTTTACTTTTGTCGTGATAACCTTGTCGGTGGGTCGTGAGGGTTGTGTATATTGAAAAAATGTCTACGCCTCGATTTGTAAAATAACTCCACTAGTGCTGATTCATGTAATGTTCAACAGGTAAAAATTCTTTTACATTTTCTTGGGTTAAGAACTTGAGATATACCATGAAATTTCTAGTTTTTTGCTTCGATATCTTTAAAGGTTGGAAGATTGATGATTACACCGAAATTTTGTAAGACGAACAATTTCACTTTGAATACGACATATTTGAATACGACATACGTAGAATTTTTTTTTGCTTATTTGTGTTTGCGATTAATTAGGGTATAATTTGCTTAAGTAATCCACAAATTTAAGCATTTTATTAATACTGATGATGTTTCATAAAAAAATGGAAATGTTTTGTATGCATATATCAAAATATAATAGTTTTCCTTTTTGTTTTCCTACAAACGCAAATAGAACAAAATTGTGTTGTAACATTTTGAAGCCGTAGTATTGGGCTAATAATATTTAATAATTAAGTAAACTATATTTTCTGTCCAAATAAGAAAAAAGAAAGATAGTAGAAAACTTCTACAAGTTTGAATTCAAATGAAGGAGCCTTGGTGAAGTTCTTCCTCGGAAAAGGGATATATATATGTCACATGTCAACGACTTGATCATAGTTCCTCGAACATTGGTGAGAACCGAGAATTGTAGTTCATGGTCAAGAAGTTTGACCAAGTCACTATTGACTCTTCAAATTAGAGTATATATCTTCTACTGGCTGTATCTATAGCTTTTGTATGTTGACATTTTATTTCATAATCATGAATCATGTGACCTAGCTAGTCCGGTCCGTAACACAGATTGCTTATATATAGACCAAATCAGTCATGAAAATCAAGAGTATTGATCCTCCACATCCGACTTTTATTGATTACCAAAAAAAAAAAAATCCGAGTTTTACTCCGGTTAATAAAATACATTAGTATTGTTATTGGAACCAAAACATATTCTGAATTTTGAACCAGTTAATGATAATCGCCTATATCTACAGTTACAGTCATCATATTTCTTTACTATTTTAATTATTTCAATTATGTATTACCAAAGTTTGGGACCTTTGGGTTCTGATCCGATGACGATGATGATGATTTTTTGGTGATTTCTATTTTCTAAAATATACAAGACTGGTCCGGTCGTCCAGCTTATTTATTATTATTATTGTGTATTTTAATACTAGTACTGAAGGAAGCTTCGTCAAATAAGCACACCGTTTATCGTTAACGGTAATTTAACATATTTTAGGGTTTTAACAAAATGACAACTGACAATTGACAAAACTATACTTATGTGTAAATTTTCTTATAATAAAATAACCACTTTGATTGGAAGAATGATACACTGCAATGTAATCGTTATTGAAATTATTTGATTTTATATTATACCATTTAACTTGTAACGACGTTAGCAGCTTCTCGTCATTGCTCACACCATATCGACAATCGCTAATAACAGTTTTTCTCATTTGAGAAATTTCTGAGTTAGCTTGACTTTTATAATCTTAAGTTTGAAGCAAATATTAATTCGGTAAATTTTTGGTTAACTGAAATAAAGGTAAGTTTAACAAAAAAAATAAATATATGGTAAGTCAAGCCGCTAATGTTTAGGGGGAAAAAAGTAGTAAAACAATGTAAACATAAATCACAAATATATAGACTATCTATATATACAGTTGATAAATCGATCCAGTAAGTAAAAATTAGCTAATTCCAGTGTTAAAAAAAGCGGTAGGCGCTAAGCGGGCGGTGACCCTTAGCCTAGTGCCTAGAACGCCTAATCGGGGCCTAGGCGATTTTGTAGGCGGTTTAGGCGTTTTTTTAATATTAATAAAATATATAAATATTAAATATATATCATAAAATAATTTCAATAAAATGATCCAACTATAAATAGAAAAGTTAAATTAAACATTTTAAAAAAAAAAAAAATCCGCCTAACCCGCTTAAACCGCCTAGATCCGCCTAATAACCGCTTTAAACCGCCTAGATCCGCCTAATAACCGCTTTAAACCGCCTATATCCGACATCCGCTTAATCAGGGCGATTTACATGAAATCCAATCGGGTAAGCTCCGCCTAGCGCCTAGGCGCCGCCTAGGCGGCCGCCTAGCCCGCTTTTTTGAACACTGGCTAATTCAGATAAATATACAAGCCAGCGATTCTGAAATTTTTACATTTCATTTATAAAGTTTTGACTTTTGAGGTTTCTTAGAAAGAAAAATGAACTACTGGTCAAATAAATAAAAGATTACTCCTCGATCGAAAAAATAAATTAGCACTAACAAAATTTTCAGAGAGCAAAACTAACTTCTATCAATCCTCTTCAGTTCTCCTCCAAATGAAAAACTTTTACATATTCAACTATCCACAATAGTAAATACGTTCTTAAAGTTGGGCGTATATAAATGTGAAAATGCAAATAGATCGTTGCACATTGGTTACTTTCATCATACAAATTTAATATCATAGTCGTAAGAAAATTATTCTTTTCTAAAACAACATATAAAAAAGAGGGCATTGACCAGTAAACGATCGAGAGAACCGAAGAGACAGAAAATCATCAAAGTCAAGACTTCCTATAAGATCATGCTTGATGTTATCACCATTTGTCGCTTCCTAGTTCATATAATATTATTTTTGTTGTCACTCCATCTCCATTCACCTAAAATATTAATATGTTATTTTTTTTGGTTTTAAAATATTAATATGTTGTGCATATATGCATAAAATATTGAAATTAACATTACCACAAGTTAACGCTCTCACGAAAACTCATTCTGAATATTAACATCCATATCAATCGGTTATTAATATGATAAAACATCTAATCAGAAAAATTGTAAAACTTAACCATGCAGATAATAATTTATAAGTGTTTATCGTTGATTAAAATCATAGATAATTTCGGAAGACTGCTTTTAAATTACTTTGTTACTAGCGAATTTACTTACACTTAAGAAAACATTCTGAGCCACAAAGTAAAGAATAATCAAAATCCAGGAAAAGGCTGGTCATTCTTTCACTGTTAAGTATGTAACCATAATTCAAATCATAATAATAAAAAGTGGAATCTTCATCTTGCTTGACATAGTGAATCCTCAGCTATTGAATCACCATCAATTGTTTAAATCAAGAGAACATTATAAATTTAAAATACGTACAAATACTTCCTCAACACTCTAAATGATTTACACACTGCCCAAATTATTTTATTGAGTTATTTAACTACAAAACATATAAAACACTTCAGGATACAAGTCAACGTCAACGACCATCAAGAGTTACATCTCTTCCGGCTGCATTATAAAGTAACATTAACCCAAAGTCCTAAAGCCTATACAATGAATACACGGTACACTACAGAAAAAATATTTTAAAGTAGAGAAAACACCAAAAAGTTCCGATGAATAACAACAACTCTAGAGCAGACCAGTGGTTACAACACTATGAACAACAACAAGTTCAAGAGATGATGACTCCGGGAAATATGACGCTGTCATCAGGATATTCCCTTCATGACGGTGGTGCGGCGGTGCACGAAGTTTCCGGAAGGAGATCTAGGGCTTCGAGGAGAGCCATACCAACGACTCTCCTAAACGCAAACCCTAGTAACTTCCGAGCCCTAGTTCAGAAATTCACCGGACGTTCTGCGGGAGGTGAATCCAACCGTAGAAAAAGTCCCCTGACTCTGGATTTCGCGTCTCCGGCTACAATCTCTAACGAAGCTATCTTTCCGGTCTCCGGCGATCGAAGTAACTACGATCATGATCATGTGCTTAACCGACACGTGAGTAACGAGCAGCGTCACGCGACTTGGTCATGTGCGGAAGCAACGACTTCGTATCAGCTGGGTGAGGGAAGTAACTCGGTGGTTGATCAAGATCATGATCTGTTGAGGGAATATTCCGAGAATAGCAGTTATGATGATGGTTTGGATCATATTGATTATTATCATCATGATTTTCACCAAGAAACGGCAACTTTGGAGGAGTTTATGATGAGAGATCTTGATTTATAATATTGCTTGTTTTAGTCATTAGATCATTATGCAGCTGATGATAATCATGATATCGTGGTGATGTTACTTAGGGAATAAAAGTTCGGAATAATGCTTTACAAGTCCAGTCAGCATTTTCTAAAACTATTTGTTGAATAAAATATTTTGTTTTCTATTCCATAGATCGATGATTTAAATTTTGTACTTCGATTCTTTTCATTTCTATTCCCTTAATTACAGTAGAAACTCTATAAATTAATAAAGTTGGGACTTTGATATTTTATTAATTTATAAAGTTATTAAATTATCGATTTTGAATAAAATAAAATTTTATTAATAATTAATTAAAATACAAAACAAATTAAATTAAAATAATATATTTTTAAATTTTTATTATATTTTGTATAGTTTCATTCTAAAATTAGGGATGAATTCTAAATATATTTGAGTTCTAATAAAAAAAAAATGAAAATTATACTTATATTTTAGTATATCATCATATATATGTATTTACATAAGATTATTTACGGTAATTATTAACTTATGATATTAATGAGACCATATATCTACATATGAGTTTCAAAAATATTATTATTATATTATCTTATCAAATTTTGCTAATTTTTACATTGGCCCGACTTGGGACTACTGGAGAAAATTATTAATTTATATAGTTTATTAATTTATCGAGTATTAATTTATAGAGTTTCTACTGTAATTCGATTAACTAGTTTGAAAAATGAAATTTATTTCGAATGATGATTCACCCATTCACCTAAAGATTGAAAGTTTGGAGGTCTAGGTCGCGTTTAAATAGCATATTACACACACAGAACTATGGATCTAGTTGCGTAAATTAACTTGATTCAAGTTAAAGATATCAATGTGTTTGTGTGATAATAACTCAACTTTTGTTTTCAAACAGTTTGATAAAGAAATTTTTACAAACATCAGAGAGTTATTATCTATTAAAGTTAAAGATATCAATGTATGCCGACAGAGAGAATGAATCAAAGAAAAGGCCAAAATCATCATCAATATGTCCGCAGTCAAAAAAATTACTCAACTTTTGTTTTCAATTGATTTAGAGATATTCATAAACCTTGTTATATGGTCAAAGTTTATGACCACTCCTTTGGATATATATCATTAGTCAACTTTGCATCAAATATTGTTAAATTCTTTTCACATTTCACTCACATGCTTAAACTCGGGGTTCATAACTTGATTAATTTTTTTTTTTAAGATTCGTTCGATTGAGTGCATATATCGGCTAATACAATTTTCATTTAAAAAAAAAAAACCAAACTCTTATTTTCTACAATGTTCACGTAACGATTTTGGTAATCACCAAAACAGGATAAAATAGCATATATCATATCGTCGAGAAATCCTCTGTAGATATATATATTTTGTGTGTGTGTGTGGAGAATGGCTGGACTAAAGAAACCTCTAATTCTTTGTTTTGAATTCATAGTTCATAAAATAGCTGCTGACCCGATCAAACCAAGTAGACGCATAGATTTGTTCCGTAAGTATATAAGCTAATCCGTCTACGAATTATGAATAGCAATATTTAGTGTATATCAAGTCTATATATAGAGATAGACACCTGTAATACAATTTACATTTGTTTCATGTAATGAACAATTTAGTGATAGCAATTGTTAAACTTAGAAAATATAAAGTGACTCTTGAGCATTAAGTAAGGACAGTAAACTTCCTCAACAAAGCAATTTAAGTTAATAAACGTATTATCACCCAAAAAAAAAAAAAAAAAAAACAAGCGAACAACGACCAAGTCAAATATATAGTATAAATAATCGTACGTAGTTAAAGTTTAATTGTATTTGTGTCACCTAATAACACAAAAAACGTTTCATCGCATTTAATAATTTTCGAAAAAATAAGGCTGTAGCGTGAAAGGTGAGACGATTGTTTTTATATGTTGTCTAATTTATGAAATGGTGACTGAAATTAAATTAATCTACGTACGTGTTTTCCGTGCATGGCGTTTAGCTAATTTATTTTCTCGATAAAGAAACAGTGAACATTCATATAAAATGCCCGGTTTAGGCCCGTATAGGGCCCAACTAAAAACTGTGAACCGAATAAGGAAGATATACAGTCACAGGTTGGCGCCAACTAAACGACAGTAATCACTACTATTACTATCCATCCCTGTCATCGCCATTTTCCCCCTTTTTTCCTTAAACCCTTTCGGAAATTAGGGTTTCTCAATACAGTCTTCCAAATTCAAAATCCCTTGATTTTTTTCTCTTTGCTATGAAAAGATGAATTTGATTTCCAAATCATTGACGAGACTCGAATGTTCGCCATTTTTCCATTCAAGGCCTGCGGGAAAACGAATCAGCTCTCAGCAAATCCGTTTATGCACTGTGGCTGTCGCCGGGAAAACTGGTAGTGGCGGAAAGAAACGAATAGTCAAGGCCCCGGCGAAAACGCCGGAGGTGGTGACGCCTGTGAAAGCGCCGGAAGTAGCGGCAGTCACGGCGAAGAAGGAGAATGAATTGGGTCGGCCAAATGAGATAGCTTACAATACGGAAGTGGCGAATTGGGTTAATCTGATAGGTTCTGTCGATCAATCTGTTCAATTCGAAGCTTCTTCTGACGGCAAATTCTGGGCTGGTACTGTTATTTCCCAAAAGTCCGATTCAGATTCCTCTGCTTTCTGGTACTTCTTTCTCTCTCAAATTCTTAACTTGTAGATTTTATCATTTATGATTTAGAAAAGGTGTATTGCTCGGTGTGATTTATATGCATTTTCCTATAATCTAGATAAGCTCAAAGATGAGATCGTTTTTGTAACTCTGTATGCGATTGATATTAAAAAGGTTTTTGGATTTGCTTGTCAGGATTCCGATAATATTCGAAGGTGATTTGGCTAAAACCGCAGCTCGATATATAAAGAAGAACGACCTTATTCATGTTTCTGGAAAGCTTTTTATAGACTCCCCTCCTCCAAATATGACTTATGCTCAATCCAATGTCCAGGTGAGCTTTAAAGCACTAGTTTTTAAGATTTTGTTAGAAAAAAATGTTTGAAAGTCATGAGAATTTGTGATGAGAGTATTGTGTTGATTCCTTCTTTCTTTCATATGTTTTTGTTTTCTCCTTGAATCTGTATGTATAGTTCAACAAAACCATTGTAACCTAAGGTGGTTTGCTCACCTCAGGTGTTGGTACAGAGTCTTAGTTTTGTACAGCCTGCTTCTCCGCCTATGGTTATACCATCATCTGAGTTGGAAGAAAGTGGCGTCAAGAAGCGGCCTGGTATGTGTCATATTGAATTTCCTCTCAACTCATGGTGTTAATTTTTATTCTCTTGTAACGGGTTTCATCAAAAATGTGTTTTTTTGTGAACTCTCTCTGGCATACCATTGTTTCAACTCTCTGGCTAATGGATTGATAAATTTGTTGACTCTGTAGCTAGAGCTAAGAAGGATGTAGTCATGGATGAAGCTTCTGACATACCTGTGTTAGGTCTGTGCAAGGCTCTTTAGAAAGCTAGTTTTCGATTTATTGTAATGAATTTCATCAAAGCTAGTCTTCTGACATACCATTGTTTCTACTCTATGGCTAATGGTTTTATGAGAGTTTTGACTTTCTAGCTAGAGCTAAGAAGAATATAGTCATGGATGAAGCTTCTGATTCTTGGAATCACCTCATTGAAAACCCTAAAGAATGGCGGGATCACCGCGACAATAAAGCCAAAGGACTGGTAAATGTCCAATGTGCTTTAACAATTCATCCTCATCTTACTCTCTTTATTTTGACTTGTCGGTTTTCCCCGCATAGGTTAAACCACGACATCCTGATTTCAAGAACAAGGACAGCAGTGTCTCATTGTGGCTCAACAAGGCTCCTGACTGGGTTTTGCCAAAACTCGAAGGGCTCGAGTTTGATGTTCTTGTCCCTAAAGCCAGAGTAGTGAAACAACTTAAAGGTAAAAGTTCCCTTTGTTTTCCATTTCCATACGAAACTACACAGAGAAACATTTATGTGGCATATGGTCATGTATGTTTATATAAACCAAAATATGGTTTGAGATAGTGTAGGAGAAGAATCATGGAAAGACTTGGTTCAAAATCCGGATAAATGGTGGGATAATAGAATTGACAAGGTAGCATATTCGTTTGCTCAGCTCTTTTTAAAGAGATTGATTGTCGTCACATTTATCGTTTTCGTTTGGGTGTAGAGAAATGCGAAAGCCCCTGATTTCAAGCACAAGGAGACAGGTGAAGCACTGTGGCTAAATGAGTCTCCTACTTGGGTACTACCACAACTACCACCACCAGTCAAGAGGAAACAAGAAATTAGTGTCTCCTAGTCTTATTAGTATAAAACATTATCTCCATGTAAAGAGCGACAAGTGTTTGCAAAATTAATCATTTCTATCTATATAATTTACTCATCTGAGTTTCCTTTTGATCTTTTATCAGTAGACTCAATACAATACATCTCTCAGTGGATATGGTAATGGTAAATAAGCAGATTGGATATAAAAATAACTTTTTCCAAAGGGTTTTAAGTTAACAGATGTAAACCGACAACGTTCAACAAGCTCTTAAACTTGGGAGAAAAGGGGATCATCCTTGTCTTATAAAGAAGAAAAGATTGACTAAATACTATTTACTGAAAACACTGAATAAAAGGCCTGACACTTCTCTCCTTATTCAGCTCCATTCACAGCATCTATCTCTCTCTCTCTCTCTCTAGTATCTCCTTCCCTGTGGAAACTGAAACAAAGGACTATCTCAGTAACAAGTATGTGGCAAAAATAAAGTACTTGAATGCAAGTTTCATCTTTTATAATCAGTCACTTACCTGGTCAGATCCCGGCTGGCCTGCTGGATCATTGTTGTTCCAGTCTGGATTCCTCTGATCTGCCTGTGGAAATGCCTGGTTCTGCACTTGTCCAGGTCCAGAATATCCCTGACCATATCCGGGATTTCCAGCTCCCGGTGCAGGACCGAAGTTTCCATTTCCTTGTGGATTGTAACCTCCTTGTGGCCCTTGGCTATAGTTCCCAGGTCTAGCTTGACCATAACCGCCTGGTGTTCCTTGGTATGGAGGCACCGGAGATCCCTGCCCTTGATTGTAACCCGCCTGATACGGAGGAGGTGGTGGAGATCCAGCCGGGCCTTGGTTGTAACCTCCCTGAAATGGTGGAGGAGCTTGAGGTCCTTGTCCTGGAGACCCATAGCTCTGCTGAGGACCACCATAGCCCCCTCCACCACCTTGCATTGGCGGTTGCTGACCATACTGTGTGTTTCTTTGGAAGTTTTGACCTCCTCCTCCTCCTTGACGGTCAGATCTAGAATTGAACCTATCACGGGGTCTTCTGTTATGCTGAATTGGTGGTGGCCTGTGCGTGATCACCCCGTTCTCGTATTTGTCTCCTGAAAAAAACAAGAAACAGAATTTGATTTTCGTAGAGTTCCAAGAGTGAGTCAATTTTCTTTTATAATATCTAAAATGAGACGAATTTGGAGGAAAAAAACATCATCTTACCTCCATACTCTTTGTTCTGAGGATCAATGTAGGAATCTGGCAAAATGAAGACCACTCCGGCTAGATCTGTTTACATACCAAATAACAGAGGAGGAGTCAATTTCTGGTCAAACAGTTTCTTCTAAAGGAAAAGAATATGAGTTATTTGAGCTATACCCCTGAACTTCTCTGATTCTTGCTCGGTCATAATTGCTTGAAAACCTTGGTAAGTGGTTGTGCTACAAGCATAGATTCTCTGCTTGGCCTCTTCCAAGCTGGATCAACCATAAACACACCCAAAAAACAAAACAAAATCAATATATATGCTAAAAGAAGATGCGCAAAATAGAAGCAAAATCATATCAGAAACCTCACTAACTTTCTACAGAAACAAATTCATCTAATATGTTTCAATTCTAATTCCATATCCTTTGTGATCAAAGAAACCAAACACATACAAATCTGACGAAATCTTTCAATAACATTTCTGCTGTGAGACCAACACTTTTGAGACTCCGTGAATAAGAATTTAGTAACGAACCTGATACCAAGCCCTTTGGCGCAAGTATGCTCATAGGTAGAGACCATTTCCTCAGGAGACAAAGGATTATCCTTGGGGAACTCCATGGTGATAAGCCAGTGATTGTAGTCACATCCTTCGAATAGCACAGTTTCTTCCGTGATTTCATCGCCTTCTTTGTAAAGCTTGTACTGCTTCGTCGAAAACAGCCTCACCGGAGCTCGATTCACTCCCGTGAAACGCCCTAGAACGGATCTCTGTAGCACCGCCGAGGCAGAAGGGAAATCGGCGGGTGGTGCGAGAGAAGTCACCGGAGAGAGTGAGATTGATCGGTTAAAAGAGGAAGTTGCCGTGAGTAAGGCTCGTCGGAGACGGTGAGAAAACATAGCAATCGCTGCCGGAGAGGGATAGAGAAATGATGAAGAGTGTCTTCGTAAATTTTCTGGAAGCTTTGAGTGACGAAATTAGGGCTTTTGAGAGGTTTTACATAGTAGTAATTACCTTTTAACTCCTTCTACTTTCAATTTCTTTTAAATCCGTCACAAGATACACCCACATACACCCCCTGTTATTATTTAATTATTCGAAATAACATAATTGGGCCAAGAATATAGGCATTAATGGGCTTTAAGCGCGAATCAGAAGAGCCTTCAAACGTCGCCGTTTTGAAAGTCCTCAAACAACGGTCCTAATCTTCTCGATTGTTCCACTCTGTCTCATCTCTCTCCGGCGGCCGTAAAACCATGTGGTCGGCGACGCTCTCTTTCCCTGCTTTTGTGGCTTCTTCAACTTCTCTATCAAGTTTCAGGAGCCATAGATTTCCAAAGATCCAAGCTTCGCTCTCTAATTATCCTCTCGCGAGCAAAATCATGGTCAGAAGTAAGTTTCTGACTTTAATTAAATTGTACTACTCTTTGGTTTAGATTCAAATTTGCTTCTCTCTGAGATTAGGATATGGTTCTATTATTATCCTAGAAGAAATTTCCGATTTTGATTTGATGGAAAACGGAAACATTAATTGACTTGCGGAGGATTTTGAGTCAGGATAGTGGCTGTAACATGTGATAGTTTCTGGAAGTTTTAAAAATCAGTTTTTGTGCTGGAACTAAACATTCATCATGAAATTGAAGTTTCTTTTAACTTTAATTTGGTGAACTTTTTTTTTTTATGTTTCTGATGTTTCTTCGCTTTGAATATTCAGATTTACCGTTTTCTACAAGTGAAGATCTTCTGCAGAGGGAGTTTTCAGCTTTTGGCGAGATAGCAGAAGGTGTGTGTCATCTTGATGTATTTGTATAATTACTCTGTTGCTGTGTCCAAATGTAACTTTTTTAATATCTTCACTTTTATCTTTCAAAACAGTGAAGCTAATCAAAGACGAGTCAATGAGGAGATCAAAAGGCTATGCCTTTATCCAATTCACAACTCAGGATGATGCTTTTCTTGCCATAGAGACGATGGACCGTCGGGTACAACCTTCTTTTACGGCACAAACTCACTTGGAATAAAACAAGTTTAGATTTTTCTGCATCGAAATTAAACCAAAATGCCCCCATTCATGTTGCAGATGTACAATGGCAGGACGATCTATATAGACATTGCGAAACCCGGGAAGCGCGATTTCCAACAACACCCGAGGACTTCTGGTCCTCCTGAGAAGATTCAGGTACCAGAAGAAGTGGCCAATAATGAGGTCGCTGATTGCTGGTACTAGCTTTTAGCACCAAGTTCACCAAACTGTAACCGAACTTGCATAGACCGGCTCACATTATATATATATATATGCTTATTGAGAGAATAATGAGTCAAATATGAACAACGTTGTTTCACTGATAAACAATTACCGACACAGTTCCAGTTACAGCTCTATCGGTTTCTACAACCACCACATTGTTGGAAACATTTGTCACAGCACTCGCAGGAATCTGACCGGACTGAGCCAAAAACGAATGCTGGTAAAAATTTATCCGGTTTGGGAATACCAAAACAGAGGAAAAATCAACGACCCATCTTGTCCCGTTAGCTGAAACCTTAGACTTACCTGTAGTTGACTTCAATGCCATCCCTTCCGCATTGTTGTCGTCAACCACAACTTGATCAATCTCATGAAACTCTCCTTCTATCTTAACGATCGGGAAATTGTTCTTCGGTGTACCGCTAAACATGTTGTTAACGATGTTTACTCCAGAAATCTTCCCGTGCACCGATCTCAACACGATGTTTGCATCTCCCAGGAAGAGAGCGTTTGTGACATGAACGTGAACAGGATCTTCAATGACTATACCTGTGTAATCAAGGTAACAGTTATCTATCCTCGTTAAATGAGATTTCACTAGAATCCCGATACCACCAAACCACGTAGCTTTGTTGTAGCAATGCACGCCCGTGACCATGTTTGCACCACCGTTCAAAGAGATTCCGATGCCAGCCGAGAAGATCACCACGTCGGTTATGGCGTTGTCGTTGCTCGAGATGTCGATTCCTGTACCGGAGAATTCTCTTTCTTGTTTGTCTCCGCCTACCGTTGAGTGTTGCCCTAAGAAGGAGTTTGAAATGTATGTCTCGTGACCTCCTTGGACTTTGATCCCTTGTGTGGTGAAGTGGAGGAAGTAGCAATTGGTTATACGGATGCGAGCTGAGTCAATTACTACAATGCCTCCGCCTCTGAAGCTTGAGTCGAAGAGAACGTCTTTGAAGGTCACATCCTCGTAGAAGATCCCGGAGTCCTGGTCTTTCTGATCGGAGAAAGAATCATCCGGCGATGTTTTTATTGGTTTCACGGAGTTTGATGGTACAAGCTCGATCAAATGCCGATCACCTGGAAACACTTCTGATGCCCGGAAAGTCCCGCCTTTCACCTGAATTAATACCAAGAAAGAGTAAAAATTCAAACTTTTTTTTTTTTTTGCAAGAACTCCGAAGTAGGGACTGACCACGAGATTTCCGCCGCCGGAGGAAGGGAACCGGAGAGGTTTTCCGATCTTGTAACTGCCACCTTGGAGATCAATAACTAGACCTCCTAGATCGGCGACACGTGGAAGCATCTCAAGCCCAGTTTGTAACTGAAAAGCATCGGTTAAAGCTTCAAGTATTGCGTCACTACTGTCTTGTACACCTGTCGGGTCAGCTCCGTAGCCAATGGGGTAGATCACCTTCCCCACCTGCACAAAACCCAAACTCGCACGCTCGCAAGTTACGCACACGTGCGTGAGTATATGTAGAAACTGTATAGAAGGAAGGACTTCTTACCATTTTGGGAGAGTCAGGAGAATGAGAAGACAATGGTGGGAGAGTGGGAGTGGTTGCGAGTCTTTCTTGGACCTTCTCTTGGAATTCAAGAAGCTTTGTCATGTCTCTTCTTAAGGATAATGTCTCTTTAAATTCAACTGAAATTGTGATGAGAAACAGTACCAAGCAGACGAAGCAATCGAGTCTCATATGGTTTTTCTTTTATTTTTGTCTTCTTTTAGAGAGAGAGAGAGAGAGACTATGAGGAATGATTATGAAGAAGATGCAGGCATATATGAGGCGTACGAGCGTGGGTGTGTATTAAAGGGCATAATTTATGTTGTTTGTTTTTTGCTTTATTATTCCAATGAGCCGACTCGAATTCCGATTTATTAAACGGAAACACTTTAGGTGTTTTTGCTTTATTCGTAAGGAACTGTGAAAAGACTAGAAAAGAAGTTCAAAGCATGACTGCGTCTCTGACGCATGTTGGTAGGCAGCTGAAGCCTGGAGATCATAAACTTCTAGATTTTGTTTGATAACCGGCCGAATATAGCAAAATGATTTTAATTTCAATTTTTATAATCAAATATTTTTTCGTAATTTATGTTTTATTATTCCATCAATCTATCATTTAAGAACAAAAATCAAAAGGATATATATGTCATTTTAAGGTTTAAATTTGGGTTAAATGATTTAAATTATTTGGTTCTGCAATTTTATTATGCAGATTTCATGTTCTGTGGTTTCTTGTGAGAAAATAAATTATTTGTATAAATGAGACTTTGTTTACAACCAAACCATCTTAGACTTTATTCGTCATAAAGTTTGCTTTCTTCCAATATTATTCATCACTCATAAAATCAATAATTATACTTTTATTTTCACCTAATTTCTCTTAAACAAAGTATTTAACTTTCTTTTTATGCAAAAAGTTATGTCGAAGACTTGGAACATCTAATATAAGTTTTCCATTAAAAAAAAATGTAGAGCCTCTAACTCTCCTTAAAGATTTTTTTTTTTTTTTTTAATTCAGGATAAATTCTAGGTCTATGGATGGACCAAACTAATTTATAGGTGAAGTGCAGCCCATATCTTGTGGTTAAATGAAATAAATCTAATAATTTTACGCTTGAGGAGAATCGATTACTGACATATACCAACATGACAACTCCTCCATCAAATAGAAACCATAGGCAACCACCACTTGGTTAACATCTTCGTTCTTTAGTCGCGGACTTTATAGAATACGAATACAAATTAAATCACATTAGGCTGCTTTATTTGATTCTATCATTCTACCGTGAAGAAAGTAAAGCATATATAGAGTTATTGGTCAAAAACATAATTTCAGAAATGCATTGTTTAGTTTATTATAGTCATTGCATTGAATTTCATCTCAGCGAAACTAGTAAATGTCTGCCAACAACTCTTCAACCGTATTCACAATTTCCAAGTTTTTTTTTAATATTTCCTGATAGGAAAATTTTACAAAAATACTCAAATACTCTGTATAATTTTAGTATAATTATTAAACCATTATTACGGCAAAAACACGATATTTAAAAAATCACTGATCGACTGTTACATAAACTGTTGCAGTAACAGGAGCATTTGTCTCAACGATCACTCGATTACCTGAAACGTTCCTTAGCGCGTGAACAGGAAACCCGTCAGCTACGAGCGTGTACTGCACGTGCTTGATTAAATTCGGGAACAACAAAACCGGGTTAAAATCAACGGTCCAAGACGTCCCGTTTCCATCGACCGATCCTTTAGCCACCGTCGATCTCGATGCCATTCCGTTCACACTGTTCCGGTCGACCACCACTTGGTCAACGTCACCAAACGCCTTTCTCGACTGATCCAATTGCACAATCGGGATCCCATTACCCGACCCGGAAAACATATTGTCGACGATATTAACCCCTTTAACCACACCGGATATCGATTTCAACAAAATAAACGCATCTCCCAAGAAAAATGTACCAGAAATCTGTAGCTGAACCGGGTCTTCCGCGATGATACCGGTGTAATCCAAGTAAGAATTCACAATCCGGTTCTGAGTCAAACCGGGTAATTTCAAATAAATCCCGGTTCCTCCAAAACCGGTTGCTTTGTTATAGCAATGCACACCAGACAATAAGTTTGCCTGTCCTGATATCATCACCCCAATCGCGGCGGAGAAGATGACGGTGTCCGTGACGGCGTTATCGTTACCCATCAGATTCACAGCGATTCCGGAGAAGTTTCTCTCTCCTCTGTCTCCGCCGGCTGTTATGTGTTGACCAAGAAACGTGTTTCGAATGTAAGTCTCGTGTCCTCTTTGGACAAGAATCCCGTTCGTGTTTCCGAATCGTGTGATGTAACAGTTGTCTATGCTTGTCCGGAGAGAATTGATGACGGCGATTGCTCCTCCGCGGTAGTTGCAGTCGATGAGAAGATCTCTGAAAGTTATGTATTCGAAGATGTATTGTAACTTTGACGTCTCGTCTTTGAGTTCGATTAGGTACTTATCGACCGGAAAATCATCTGATGCCCTTAATGTTCCTCCGCTGATCTGACGTGTCACACAAGTCAAGAAATAGAAAGTTCCATCGGTTTAAATTAATCAGAAAATATATGCACAAGAACGAAATTATTAGAAAAATATGTAATAAGAGACCGAGGAATGAGAGGAATTTTCATACGTAATTCAAAATGGCGATGACGTATAACTGGCACAATTATATGATCTTAGAATATACTTTTAAAAATAAGTACAAATTATTAACAATGTAATAACGAGACTATATGGATTTTTATCACACAAATATATTTCCAAAGTTGATTTCTTCCTTTATAATGTAGAAATGGAAGTACATATGCAAAGCGTTGAAAGTTGTAGCTTTAATGGAAACTTTTATAAAATGCAAAGGAATACGGTAAAAGGAAGTAAATCTCATTTTTAAAAAACAATAATAATTTGAAACAGAAAAAAAAGTTATTGTTGGGGAGTTATAAAAGGGTCATAATGTTTGAAATTATGAGAGAAACATGCATAAAAAGAAATGAATCATTCTATTCTCGTGAATGAAAGTGAATGATCATTGAACTAATTTTCGTTTGGTTCACCAACCTAAGAGCAAATTTAATCAAGTTTGACGTTTAAACTAAGGTTCTACTAAGAATTTCATGTCTTAAAAAAATTTATTTAAAACAAATGGATGCAGTGTCATATGACGTCACATAAACGGACCCTGAAGAATATATTTATTTGAGCATGACTTTGTCGATATATAAGTAATTCGCACGTACGGAAGAAATCTAACTCTATTTGTAAACATGCAACTAACAATTTTAATATAGTTTGACAAAATCTGAGAGAGCAAAATAAGAGATACTTACGAGGAGATTTCCGACGCCGGCTGAGGGAAACCGGAGAGGACGGCTGATTAAGTAGCTACCACCTTCAAGATCGATTCTTGCTCCTCCAAGATCATTTATTCCTGCAATCAAAACTCCATGCTCTGGACCATCAAACGCTTCTTGCATAGCTTTTAATATCGCATCCGTGCTATCCGATTTCCCTGTCGGATCGGCACCATATGATATCACTTTATACACGCGTGGACCAGGTACTGCCTACACCATATATTGCATCATTTGTATCATGTATCATTTTCATCTAATCAAACCAAAGAAAACTATAAACTCAACCATACATAGACTATATGATCATTGTGATCGAGAAGGCTATATAGTTAGTTACCTGAGGAGGGGTAGGAGGAGGAGATACCAAAGCCGGTAGATTTCGGCGAACCAATGAAGCTTTAAGGGCTTGCATTTCCACCATTTGCCGGTCATGAAGTGCCATTGAGTCTGGGAATTTACCGGCGAAGACCACTTGACTCGCCATTAGAGTCATTATCGCCAACAAAACCGGCATGGCCACTTGAGGTTTCCTTATCTCCATGGTATCCTCCTATAATAATCCGATGAGCCAAATAAGAGGATGGCTAAAGGTAATGGTTTGTGAGACATTTATATATATATGTATGTTGTTAGCACATGGAAAGAGAAAGGCCTAACTAAGGTTACCAATGAAACATTATACAAACTTTTGTCTTTTCTAATGGGAGTCACACATTTTGCACTCTTTTACATCTTTAATCCCCTTTTTCCTCTCTATTCTACCGGTTTACGCAATACCGTTTTATTTGTTCATAATCTCGAAACTCTACCTTTTTCTAAATACTAAATTTTATCTTATGAGCTCTCTTTAAGAAAATATAATAATACATTTTGTGACGTTTTTACATGATTTGATTTTTTATATATAGGGAAGTAAGAGATAGATACGCTAGTTACTAGTTAGTTCGCGGCAAAAGGAAAAAGATCCACAAAAGTGTATAAAAGTATAGATTCATGCATTATGAGATTAGATTATTTTAATGTAAAAGGGTAGACCAAGTCATGGGGTTTTGGTTGGGGAGGTTTGAGTGGTGGATAGGTTTTTGGTAGAGTTTTTTCCTCTTTCTTTGAATTTTTCTTCCAACTAAAGAGAGATATATTCATTCACTCCTCTTCTTCTTTTTTCCGTTTTTTAAATTGAAATTTGTTAAAAAAAAACTAGATTTGAAATTTATTCATTTGCTTAAGAATGGTATAAAATCGTGAGAAAATTAACTAAGTATTGGAAAAGGTAATCACATGTATGAAATCGGTGCTTTTAACTTATAATGTTGATAATTAATGCTTTTAACAACTATGGAGGATGAAACTAGATATTTTAGTGTTTGGTTCATCTGCATTTACACCTTCTTCATGAAAAGAAGAATTTAAGACAACCGGTGTTTTTTTTAGTTATGAAATTAGCACAATAAAATACTCACCCCTCCAATTAAATATCAGAAAATGGATCAATGTAACATAAAAAAAAAAACAAGAAAATCAGTAAAACGTTACCTCTAGTTGATCTAGTTTCTCTATTGTTCAAATCCCAAATACTGTTGTGGGATTCCGATGGGGTTGTATTTGAGCCCTGAGGATGTGAAACAGAGCCAAACGGAAGATTAGTATATGTATTTATTTCCATTACTACATAAGCAAAAAAAAAAAAAAAAAAAAAAAATCTATAAATAAGGATGGATATTGCAAATCAACTAAATCGGGTAGGGTATACAAAACAAATATACAAGAAAGAAAAGAAATACACTTCTAATTTCTAATCAAAATTCATTAAAAATATAGATTCAAAAGGACACAGATGTGTAATGTATCTACAAAGACAGAAAACACGTATTTATATAAATATACTTTTAAGGTTTCTCTGTTCGAAAATGAAAAAGGCGTCATACTATAAATTTTAAATTTAGAGAAGAGTTTAATCAAAGAACAATGACATGTTGTGATTACTCACCAGAAATATGAATTTGGCCTTTAATTCTCATAGCAAAATTGAAAATTTAGTCTAGATTCATGTTAGGTAAAACAATCAGGTCCCCTAAGCCACATATTTATATGTATCTAAAGGTTAATTCAAAATAATCAATTTGCAATCAAAACATAAGAAAATGGATGCAAAGTAAGTAGGTTACACGAAGTTAATTAAATGCAAACCAAAACTCAACAGTTATTACATACGGTAACAATTTCCTCCATATTAAAATTTGTTCTAGCTTGTTACAACTTAAATTTGTGTTAATTAATATCAAATTAAATTAAATGAGGGCGATATTTTTGTCTTAAGCAAAATAAAGTTCATAAATATCTGAAAAATATTATGCAAAATATTTGAAAGTAGAACTCAAAATTTAATGTGCATTAATTGTTTTCCAACTAATAATGTCTACCACATTAGAAAGAATATAGCCACATATTTGTGGTGCCAGTATAAATGATACAAGAGGTAAAACAATTCATCAGATCTATTTTAACCCCCCCAAAAAAAAAAAAAATCTGATCTCAAATCCAAATTCTAGATATTATGTTCACAACAAAAACCTTAAAATCAAACAAAACGATAATGCTTGAGTTAAAAAAAAAAAAAAATGCTTAATGCAGAGTGACAAGTGACAACTTACGCGAAACTTATGTTTGGCTTCTTGCTCTTTAATTTACACAGATACTTTCATTTTTGAAGCAAATTATTTTTGATGTTGTTGTCTAACTGTTCATTTCCTTTAAATCTGATTTTTTTTCTTCCCTTGGGTTTAGTCCTGTCAAAAATCTTCATATGCCAACTAATTAAGTCTCTTTGATTTTTGATTTTTCCCACTAAATGAAATTAAATTCAGTGCACATTTCACTTTGACTAACTCAATTACATTCCTTTAAAATGTTTTTCATTGACCGGAAAAAAATTGATTTGGTTTGTAGAGACTTTGTATTAATCTCTATTTTGCCACTCTTTGTAATACTTATGTTTGTAATGATTTGCTTATGTTCTTCCAATTTTATGATTATAATATACTTATGTTATTCTTTATTCTCTATTTTTCCCAAGTTGTTTTTTTTTTTCTGAATTCAAATTTTTATAATATATTGATAGAGTTTATCATTTAGTTATTGAAAAACTTAATGCCATGTTGGAAAACATTTATACAATTATATTGCTTTTATAGAAATATAATTAGAACTTTGAACTGAAAAATAACATGGATCTCCTTTATCTTTTGACTGGCTTGTTTTCAAATACTACAAAATACTAAAATTTCAACAAAATACTACAAAATTTTGGTCACCAACAAAACTTTGCCTTTAATACAAAGCGTTCATTCATTATTAGCTAATTATGATAATGTTGTTTTAGGTGCCATATTAATATCTTGAATAGAAAACACCATGTTAGAATACTACTTCAGATACTAAAGCCACTCACTGATTATATCTCACAGCTTGTTTTCCACTGTGGCATCATTGTTGGCCATTAGAGAATGACGACAAGTGCATAGAAACTGTTGCTTCTTCCCCTTGTAGGAATTTGGCTTCTGGAATCAATACAATCCATGCCAATCAAAGCTAACTCGGACTTGATGATTCGTTTCTCAAACTACACTCTGAATGTGAAAACCCAAAAGTACTCTCTCCAAGGCATGATTCAAATGCTCCCCATTCCACCACTTTGACTTTGATTCCCTGACTTTTTTATGTAACTCTTCTGCTTTCGTATGTTCATGTAGTGTCCTGACTCACTGGAGACTCTGAGGTTGTCAATAAAACATTAGATTAGATATAACAAGTTCCCTCTCATTAATCGTACCTGAGACTGCACTATCACGAGTCCTAATCCAGTTCTTTGTTGTCTTTGAGTTGTTTTTTCTTACCTAATCATAGTTTTTAAACACCGATCGACACATCTCCTCCGTAGGTATTCACTTTTCATGTATTCCCTAACAACACTTCAAACACAAACACCATTAAATTGAATTTAGGATAGAATTGGTAGATGTCTAGCTAATTATGGTGTTAGGTAGGATATAATTGAAATTAGCTTTTAACCCCGGACCCCATGTTATTAATCAAACAAAAATATTTATGGGAGATTTGTGAATATAGGCTCAAAAAACTGTCCATTTGTCCCAATACACCTTTTCTGAAATTTACCATTTTTTTACTTCAATACCTTTGTAAAATATATATAAATATGAAATAAATGCTTTTAAATGTCATTTTAAAAAAAAAATTCATAACAATGGAAGGAATAACATGGAGAATGTTATGACATTTTTTATTTTTTAAAAGTTGTCTTAAATATATATATTTAAAAATTTCTACATTTTCCAAATATTCAAAGTAGAATTCATATTCTACTTGTTGTTCACTTTTCTACTGGCAGTAGAATATGATTTCTACGGTGTGTTCAGTATTCTACGAGTCGTAGAACATGAGATCTAATCTATGTTCACATTTCTACTAATGGAAGAAAATGTTTTCTGACTTGCGTTCACGTTTCTACCACCCGTAGAAAAGACAATCTACGGTTATTGTATTTTCCACTATTCCGTAGAAAACGTTATCTGGTAATTTTACAGTATTCTACCGTCCGTAGAAATCACATTCTAGATATCGCACAAAATTCTACCGACCGTATAAATAATTTTTTTGCGAGAATCTAGGAAAATCTAAACTAATATAGTAAGTAAATCTTTAAAAAATATTTTCAAATCTAGCGGTTTCCTTATTTTCTTTTTCTCATAAAAGAAAAATAATACCCTCAATATTTTTAGACTTAAAAATTGTTTTAAAATTCGTTTATGTTATTTTAAAATTATTTCAGTTGAAAACATTATTTTCTGTTATTCTAAAGATAATTCTAAATAGTTTTTATTTATAACAAAAAAAAAAAAGAAAAAAAATCTTCAAGTAAAATGTTATTTATAGAGTTTGATTGATATTGATGATAAACATTAGTATATTTTGAAAATAATATGTATTTCCAAATATAAATATCTATTGAAATATCTTTTCTTGTCTTTCAAATATATTTCTTTCTTATATATCTAAAATTTAAACTATTATTTAAAATAAATTCAAGATTTTTCTCTAAATTTTTTTTTTTAAAATTATTTTCCTCATTATTAATTCCAAAAACTAATAATGATTTTTTTCATTTATTAAACCAATTCTCTTTTTTTTCTTTGTTATTCTTTTTTTTTTTTAAAATACGATTTTTGTATATTGTTAATCTTTATGTTAAAAATATATTAATCTCTATTTTGAAGGGTAAATTTGGCAAATTTAGCATTATAAAGTGTAGTAGGACAAAATATGGTGAAAAAGTTTATGTGGACAAGAGGATAGTTTTTTGAGCCTATTTTCCCAAATTTCCATCTACCGCTTAAAATTTAGGGTGATTGAGGCTAATATACAAAATTGACCACTTTATTAACAAAATAACAGTGATAAACTGAAAATTAAATCTCTCTCCTCTGACAATAGAAATGTGGACAAAACTATCCCTACAAAGGTGAAGCACTAGAGAGTGTGGTGGTGATTTATTTCATGATGTAAATAATTATTGCTAAGTAAATACGTTAGCCGCTATGATAACTACAACAGGTAACTAACAAGTTAATATGTTAACTAAAAATTTATATCAAATTAATCAGGTTGCAAGGATAACACATCTGAAAAAAAGCATTATCTGCTAACTAATATAAACAACTAACAAGTTAACTAGATAACATAAATATACCATATAAATTTAATGTGTTATTTAAATAATCAAGAAATAACAAGTTAATTTTACTTTGGCATTTAAATTACGACATATATATAAGAGATTAACCAAGAATTTTTAACAAGTTAACTACATTAACAAGTTAACGCATCTGATTAAATTTGTTATATGGTTAACTGATATCATCAAGTAATAAGTTAACTACGTAAAATACACAACTCTTCTACACTAAATAAATTAGCAATATAATCATCGAAAGAAAAAAAAAAGTTAATCTTACACTGAAATTTGTGTCGTCTCCCAGAGTCCCTCTCATTAAGAGATTGGTTCCTACGGTGGTTTGTATAGGGATTACAAAGTAATTTCACTAATGTCTGTTGTTGTCAGAAACGTTATTTTACTGTCGACTAATTTTTATGTTATCCATGTATATACAATGCAATTACTCTAAAATTTATCATCATGGATCACAGTATACAATCAGAATTACATAAAATAATTAAGATAAGATTGGTTTATCCGGAAATGGCGTTAATTGTAAACGACTACAAATTTTAGATCACTGTTTAGTTCCCTAACTTCTTGATAACGAAATATTTGAGAGTCTTTAGTGTCCTTAGATGTCTCTTATGTGCTGCAGCTTATTGACCAGACCCGATATCGATTCCTATTGGTTACTCAAAGCTCACATCGCAGCTGCAAATCTCGAGATTTGTCTTGAGCTTCTACACCAGGCCAATATCAGCCTCTTTTCTTGCTTGCTCCCAAAACCACATCCTCTTTGGATCTTTAGATCTTTCACCATATCAAAACTAGCATATGTCACATACTTGGTTTGAGATCATAGTCATGAAGCTTTCTTGACGGTGAACACAGGTTTCCCATTAAGAGGTAGAAGATTCCAGTAAGAACCATGTTGATCAATGCAACAGCTTAGCCATTTTATTTGATATGAACCAACCGGGAAACGCGAAACGTCTAGTAAGCAGCTCGAAAACCCTTGTCCTCTCTCATTTGGTTCCAACTGCACAACCGCAGAAACACCACTGTGGTTCCAATCAAATCGACCTGAACCTCCCGGCTTCTTACCAGACTTTACAGCATGATTAAACAGCTTGTTACTCATTTCTACCAAATCTTCATCTCTCCAAGGGGAATAACAGTATTTTTGGTTTCTATTGGTTTCACTTTGTTGAGTTGAGGTGTGATAAGCTAGTTTGGAATAGAGGAGGCAATACAGTTTGGTTATTCGAACAGGGGCTCGTCGTTGTTGTATGTTTTTCAACTGAAGACAAAGATCCAGTGACAGTTGAAACCCTTGTTCCACTACAATTGTATTAGGAGTACTCTTGCTGCTGTCTGAACTAAGAGCAAATAGCTCAGCACCAACACAAGGCCTGAAATTGAAATCCAATAAAAACATATTAGCGGAGAAAATACAGTAAGAAAATCCTTAACTCACTAAGCAGCACAAAAGCCAATCGATCTGTGAGTTCACTCGTTTCCTCATATGGTGATCAAGACAATGGAGAATACATTTTACAATAGAATTGTACTTATTAAGAGTTGGATTAATTAGAACTATCTATAAGTTAGCACTACGAGAATACCTTATACTGAAGAAATACTTTGGAATGCCAAAAGGAATCTGCATCCATTTCATAATTCCTTGTGAAAGGAGAATCCTGCAACTTTCGGTAATCAGAGACACAATGTCCTCTTCGGGCGTTGAATTTGTCTGATTCTGCAGTCCATAAATGCATGAAAGAGCATCACTGCAAATAGAGAGTAACACCTTCACCTTGCCACAGACTCCCAACACCTGATTCCTAGGTTGCAGGTGGAAACAGTTCAATGATTCGTTTTCCTTCACGAGTATGTTAAGCTTTTCACAGATTTCAGGGTCTACTTTCCACAGCCGTGGAACTAAATCTTGTACAAGCCTCGAGCATACACCACTTTGTGAAGTGATAGGAGCCAAATTTTCATGAAAAGAAAAACCTGGAAGGAAAAGAACACTTCCAGCAGCAAAAGCAAAAACTGAACAGCTCAGTGAAAGAGTTGTGATAATGCTAGAGCTGCTATCGTCTATGTCAATAAAATACATCGCCAACATATCAAATTCCTTCGCCAGCTTTTGTAGCTGAATAGCAATTCGAGGAAGCTGTTGCAGAGAATTGCAACCCGTCAAGATCTTTTCCTCTACCTGCTTCTTGTTGCGGACATCTTGGTTAAGCAGCCCGAGGTGTTCAACAAGATCAATCACAGTTTCCAGTACCCGAGTCTTTAGAACCAAGAACCACCTCTGGAAACAGAAAACTTCACTCGATGCTATAATATTTCCCAACATTCCCAGAGACGATTGCAAATTCATATATGCTTCACGAAGAGCTACGCAGTGGGCAAACTCTCCAGATGCATCTTTGGAGAGGTCTGGCAAATAACTGTTACTTCTCAACCAGTTGACTAACTTGAAACTATCACTTGGCATGAGTAGCAGTTGGAATTTCCCTTCAGCATGAGATAAATAGGTTAATGACTTTAACCAACAACAGTTGATATCACACTGGACGTTGGTCTTAAGCTGGTCAAAAATCAAAGCAGATGTAACCCATGCACCCAAACGTGCTGCGTAAACCCCAGCTCTGTAAGCAGGCCAGTAATTTCTCTCCGTTAAAATCTGATTCGAACATTCAAGAGAGACAATTCCGTAGTTAACTATATCAGTAACATGTGAAGCGCATGAATTTCCATCTGCACCATCACTCACAGGGAATCCCCAAAGAATTGGAGAATGTAATAGCAGAGTGAATATCATTTGTGTGTGGCAATCGAAGAAGCTGCATGAACGTACACACTCAGTAAGAAGCTTCACTTTTTCATAAACTTGAGATAACACAGATCCATCACCCTCCAGTTTCTCCAAGAGCACTATCAGGAACTTGTGTATCGATGCTATAAGCTCTGACCTCACGACCGACCCTCTTTTGCCTTTATAATTGATAACACCAAGCAGCAGTTCATGAGCTCCATCTGTTTTTCTTAAGCCATCAGTTAAGTTCACAATATACTCTACGAATAAATTGACTTTGTCAAGAACTAGCAGCCTCATGTCAGAATGATTTCCAACTAATAGTAGGAGAAGATTGAAGAGTTTCTGAAACTCAGCAACTAGCTCATAGTCAACCTGAAACGGATTTGCGCATAATTTTCCCAACAAGGTGACCCTGTCCATGATTAATACAACAAGATGCAGCGGCAGAGACGTAGAAGAAACCTCAATTGATCTTATTTCTGCTGTCCGGGCTATTTGTTTCCATATATCCACCAAAATACTGATAGCTAAATAACCGCTTGAGAAGATCTGAATATGAGATGCATTCTCAACAATAGCTACGAGCTGATGAAATTCAGATGCATCAGCCACACATAGTTTGTAGATAAGTATCTGCATTCACATTAAAGATAAGTAAGCATCTTCCACTTGAGACAGAGAAATAAAATAATCCGTCTTATTAATCACCTTTTGAAAAATTTGAAGAGCTTCAAGTTGCATATCTGGTGAGAGCTCTGCTTGGTTTAGTAAGCTGGAAAATTTTGCAGTTTCGCTTTCATGGACAAGAGAGAAGCACATTCCTCTTCTAATGAGAAAGTGGAGACATCTTAGTACCGCAGCTCGAACATGAGAGGTCTTATCTTCAACCAAAAATGGGATGATAACCTCTGCCTGCACCCGCATACGATAATTTTAAACTCTCTTTAGTTTTTGTTTTTATCTAAAAAGGGTTAGATTCCTTTTCTACAGAACCAAGAAAAATGATGAACTATTTTCACTTTCCATGAAGATCTGTGTAGGGAAAAAAAGCGAAAAAAAGAACATACCAGTTCAGAAGTAAGGTGAGTAGAACTTGAAGCAAGCTTTGTCAGGGAAACCAGGAGTGGCACCAAATTGTCCTCGTTTGAGCACTCCAGCATTAGCTTCATACAGATCTGCAATAGCATGATGGTTGACAGAAGTTTAACAAAGATAGCTTCAACTAATGGCACTATGATATGACAAACTTTCATCATGAGAATAAATACTCCAAGTTTGAAATCTCAAGACGGTAACAAAGTCGGACTTAAATTCCGGTTCCGGCTAGTCTTTTCTTTACCAGATAATTCTTGACGGCATACTATAAATGAAAATGTTTTGAGCAATAGAAGCAGATGGAATGAGAATTAGTCAGAGAACCTTGAATGCTCTATTAGCAATTGCATGTGAGCATCCCATTTTTGCAAAAACTCGCACAGCAGCTAACCTGGTCTTTGGCATTAATCCCGGGAACTTCACCATGTCATTTAACATCCCCAAAACAACCAATGCAAAGTCATCTACTACTTCAAAAAAGCAAGCTGCAGCAAAGAGAGATGATCTTACCTGCAAGCAGAAAATAGATTACAACAGTTATGTTTCTGTTATCAAAGAATAATCCATTCTAATCATTACCAAGCTCAAGTGGAATAAGATTGGTAATCCAAGATACTGTATCATAATCATTACTCATGTTACAATCAAAGAAGTATTCTTACCTCCAGATCATGTGAAGAAACCATACTGGTGAAAATCAAGTACCGTACTGGAGCAAATTCGCTAGCGAAATCTCTCCAACAGCCAAACAGAATCAAAGCCAGAGCTTTTGCCTCAGAATCACCTTTATCATAAACATTCTTTACTCGCTTAATCATTTCCAAGTGGTTATGCACCCTAGCCTTTGACAGAAACCAAGTTGCGCATTCACTCTTGTTCTTTCCTCTGCTTAGCTTGAACATAGACATAAAAACCCGAACAACAGCAAGCTTAACGAGCTTATCCCCAAAACAAAATGCATCAACTAGCCTCAATAGGATCGTATTGGAAAAGAGTCTGTCTTCTTCAGGAATCAAATCAAATAAATTGTAAACTGCAATTGAAGGTTTTGGTTCTTTGCTCCACTGTTCAAGCTTCTCACCAGTCTCCAAGATGGTTTCAACGGCTCTAACTGAAATAATAACCAGATAAAAAACAAAAACTTTAACTTTCATAGTCCTACTGCTTAATGTGCATCAACAAAGTGGAAGCTAAAGAATCAAAATTTCCAAGCGAAAAGGAATTGAGGATTTAGCACCTGGGTTTTTAGAACGAAGAGATTTCTCGAGCTTGATGCTCCAATCCATGGCGCAAGCTGCCGAGACCTTCTCCATGGTGAACACTTTTTGATTGGATTTTTGTTTCGTGTGTAACGAGCTGTTATAGGGTTTTCGAAGAAGAAACCGGAACAGAGACGGAGATTGACAGATAGAATCTACCAAAGGATAGATGACGAATTCTCACGCCATACTCGGATGAAGAAGCCTCTTCTCTCACGAATCTACAGAGCATAATAAAATCATTAAATCAGTGTTCCAGGACCAAACCCGACTTCAAATTTCAAAATTTTGGCTGATGAGTCCGGTTCGGTTCAGCTGAGCAATCTGGTTCGGTTCAAAATTTCTTTAATTGGGCTCACCTCTATTGGGCCAAGTATCATTTTGTCAGGTGTCGTATGATTATTTCTCATTTGAACAACGTCAGAGTTATAATTTCAGTTTTAAAGCAGATACCAACATTTCAAAACAGACTTTTATACAAACCAAAGTTGAACGTCATATTCATTAATCATCTCGTTGTCGACTTCTCTCTTATGCATTGACGACTTATCTTTCAATTTTGATTTAATTAACGCTGTCGAATTAAATGGGTTGAAGGCAACTGCAAAAACATCATGCTGTGTTTTAAGAAAATCGTGTCGTTTTGGACACAATGCATGTTGTTTTTTATAAATTCAAAATAGAACGTTTCATTTTGACGAAACTTTAGACGTGGGGACTAAAACATTAATTAAAAGACAAAAATTTGAGGGGTTCCACTTTCTACATTAAATCTTTATTTCAAGTGTTTTTACCCAAACCATCTTTAGTTAAAGGGTTTTATCTGTTAAAAATACTACGATATACTATAGAAAGATAATAAATGTTGTTTTTGTTGCTTGAACTTCACACTTAGTTTTTCACTAAAAATAACAATTTCAAATTTTTGGTTTAAATAAGCATCTTTTCAATTAAAAAAAAAAAAATTATTTTCAGTGATTTTAGTTTTAAAAAACAACTTGTTGTTCTCTACTTTTTGAATTTTGTCTAGTACATATTCTGTGTTGTTTATGTTTTTAATCCATGTGTCATTTTTATGTGTTGCTGATTTTGTTCTCTACTTCTCTTCATGGGTTTTCTGGAGAACAACAATAACAATTTTAATTTTTTTTTGTTAAAAAGAGCATTTTTCAGCTAAACGAACAATATTTTCAGTGATTCTTTTATTTTAGTTTAAGAAAATGATTTATTTTTTGCTTTCTACTTTTTGAGTTTTAATTGGAAAAGTAAGTAAAGACAAGTTTCAATTAGAAAAGTGGGTAAAAAAATATTTTGGTATAAGATTTAGGACGTATTATGACCCTATATTTTAGAGTGAGTGGGTAACTAAGCTAACACTAAACCTAGGATCTGTTAAGCAATGCAAACTTTTGAAATTATTTTATGTAATAAGTTAAAAACTTGCATTGGTTGCGAATAAAAGTTGGGTATCCTAAAAAAGGATTTGTCTATCAACAACAAACATGTTCATGGCCAATTATATGGCCTTTTAGTTTATTATTTAACGAATGTTAATGTGCATGACTAGATATACAATAATTACGGCCAAATTATATATCTTTTCTTCAAAAGTTGGACAATTTACTAACGTATCGACTCAGATTATTAACAAAATGGTTTACGTGTTGGGCTGTTGCGTAAGTTGATAATAATATTTAAGTATACAACCAGAAAATAAAGTAACTTGCTGACAACATTTTGTCACTTGTTTAGACATCAGATATACATGGTTATTGAACTAATTTGGGTCTTTAATGCATTTTTGATCTCGATGAGTTTACAAAAAAAACAATAAATGCATGTTAATTCTTAGAAAATGCTATTGTCATTGGATCAATAGAAATCCATATATTAACAAAGTGAAGGTAAAACATACACACACCAAAACTTATTCTATAAGTATAGTTTCGTTTCGTTCGGATAAGAAACTTATACTGGTCTTTCTGAAAATAAACTAAATGTCAATTCATATCAAACAATAAGATTATGTCTAATGAGTCATGTAATTGTTATAATATCTGAGTTGTTTAATAATTGTTATAATATCTTAATTGATAAACAATTCAAAACTAACAATACTATATGCTTAAATTAATAAGCTTTACTGACAAGACAGATAATAATTTTGATGTGTATCTCAACCTAATTTTCTCCTTTAAATAAGCAAGCACTCTACAAGTTTGTATTAGTAATTTTTAAATTAAAATTCTAATGGAGCATCACATCATATAACCGAGGGTAATGTCACGTGCATCGATCAAGTCTAGTGGTCGGATACTAGAATCTTCGTTATATGGTGGATCCCGTTTCTGCTTTATAAGTAAAAGGAAAAATGCATCACGATTCACGAATCACTAGACATTTTTTACTAATAAAAACTAGTACTTGATTAAAGAAACGATATTATATTTTGGAAATTTCTGAAATCTATTTTCGTCATACACCTTGTTTGCTTGAAGACGTCAGTCTTGACTAAAACCTCTAGTTTAAAATAAGTGATTCGTTCTAATAACTTGGTTCATGATATAGGTGCCAATGTGCCATATGATAGAGAGAGTTATATTTAACAAAAAAAAAGAATGATAGAGAGAGTTATTAACCTTTTCAGATTAAGTTGATTTTGTTTTCAGAAATTTTCCCTTACTTTGACTTGACAAAAAATAACAACATTTGGTGTTAATATATAATTGGTGAAAATTATAAAATTAATGATACGTTAAGTAACGATGAATAAATTATACAGTTTCTAATTTTTCTTCTAATCACTCGATTTTATACAAAAAGTTAGTGGACTGTACATTTTCATATTCAATAAACTAAAAAAATAAAGAAAACAAATACATATATTTCACATTTGTTTGTCCTCATCAGCACATGATTCCCCTCACCCACATGTGACCGTCTCCACAAGATTCCACTTACAGTTGCCACGTCATGAATTTAAATGGGCCCCATCTGATGTCCAAGTTGGACTAACGGGTCCCACCAGCCGCCTCCTCTCCTTTCTCCGCCATGGAAGAAGCATAAAGGAGAGCCCTTCTTCGTCTCTCATTCTCAGAGCTAGTGGGTGTGGTTCCGTTCCGTGGCTGTGTTTTTGTATCTATCGTCTTCTTCCACGTGGTAAAATCTCTCCAAGCGGCAGCCATGGCGGTTCCTCATCCTTCTCTTCCTTCCTCCTCCTCCTCAAGATCTCATCCTTTCCTCTCCCATGTCTATCACACTAGCTTCCATCATCATCACCATCATCATAACCATAACCATCACCAGCATCATCATAATCATAATCATCATTACCACCCTTCGATTGTGCTCTTCTGGTGCCTCGTTATATCTCTGTTATCTCCTCTCGCTGTCTCCTCTTCATCGTCGTCTTCGTCTTCTTCTTCTTCCTCTGCGTCATCGTCGTCTTCTCCCCAAATATCCCTCGGTAAATCTCTCTATCTCTTCCTCGATTCTATCTGTCTCCGTGTGATTCAGAATCAGTTTCCAATCTGTGAGATACTGAGGTTTAAAAGATTCACCTTTTTCAAATCTGTGATTCTGGGTTTATAATTCTTCACTCTAATCATCCGTAGTTATGCGATCATTCGTGATGATGCTCTGTTGACGTCGATGAGCCATCGCCATTTCTTTGCTCTGTTTCTTACCTATTCGATTTTTATTTGGAATCATTTTCAAAAAAGGAGTCGGCGAAACGAAAGGGACGAAGCACGATCTGCATCAGGCGATACTAAGGGACGAATCTGTAGCAAGATTGCACGAGCTCGGAGAGGTATTCATCATTAACGAAACAATTCCTAAATTGCTTAGTGTTCACTCATTTTATGTTTTCAATCTTCAATCTGTATTTCTAATGTACAATTTGATTTTCTCGTTTGACCAACATTGATTGATTGTGTCGTTGTCTCTCAGGGTAGCTCTTAATTTAATCAAATACTTTTAACATCTCTTTTCTAGCTGTTGCAATCTAATGAAACTTTTCTTCTTAAGTTTCTTATACGGAGGAATCCAGCTAGTGTTATCTTAAAAGTGGATGCTTCTTTATTTTACATTTTACAAGCTTAAAAGTTTCTTTTATAATCTCTTTGAAGATGATCATACCGATTGTTTTTAACTCCATAAATTTGCAGGTGAGTGATGCAGTTGCCCACTTAGAGAGGACATTTATGAGTCCAGCATCCATAAGAGCAATAACTCTTATCCGCGGGTGGATGGAAGATGCCGGTTTATCAACGTTAGTTTCAAAAATCTACTCTCTTTTGTTTATGGACTTATCTAGAAACCTTTCTCTTCGTAGATAAAAAATTGATTTTTTTGGTTGCAGATGGGTTGATTACATGGGAAATGTACATGGTCGAGTGAATCCAAAGAACGGAAGCACACAGGCTCTTCTTATTGGTTCCCATATGGTAACTCACAATTCCGTTTGCCATTTTCTTGTTTACCTTTTGTGTGATCTTGAATGAGATGATAATGCTGACAATTGAGCTTTGCTTGTCCAAACAGGACACTGTTATTGATGCTGGTAAATATGATGGCTCGTTAGGCATAATTTCTGCAATCTCAGCATTGAAGGTTCTGAATATAAATGGGAGATTGAGTGAACTAAAGCGGCCTGTTGAGGTTTGTCCAGTTATATTCCATTCAATCAAGTGGATGAACAAAAAACTAATAGTAATAATACATTCACAAATGAATATATCAGGTGATTGCGTTTAGTGATGAGGAAGGAGTGAGATTTCAGTCTACTTTCCTAGGCAGTGCTGCCCTTGCTGGTATCATGCCAGTTTCTAGGTTGGAGGTTGCTGATAAAAGGTTTGACTCTCGAGGTCCTTATCTTCTTCTCCCTTATGTAGATTGAGTATACGTACTCACTCTTTCCATATTCATTCGCTCAGTGGTATTTCTGTGCAAGATGCTCTCAAAGAGAATGACATAGACATCACAGAGGAAAACCTAATGCAGCTCAAGTATGATCCTGCATCTGTTTGGGGATATGTAGAGGTAAATCATACTTGATCTCCATTCGTCTCGCAAACTAATTTAGCACGGTCTTGTGATTATTGACTTAATGTTCTCCTGTAGGTTCACATTGAGCAAGGGCCTGTGCTTGAATGGGTTGGTTATCCTCTAGGAGTAGTAAAAGGAATTGCAGGACAGACGAGACTCAAGGTAACGTATACATATTCATTACTAAACTTTGTGTTTGAAATCTTTGGGAAGGCTATATGAAACCCAAATGGACAGAATTTCTACAGGTTACTGTGAAAGGTTCTCAAGGACATGCTGGAACAGTTCCAATGTCACTGCGTCAAGACCCAATGAGTGGTGCCGCGGAGCTGATTGTACTATTGGAAAGTGTTTGCAAGAACCCTAAAGATTACTTATCTTGCGGCGGTCAATGCAACGAGGACACTGTAGAGTCCCTTGCCAATTCACTTGTGTGTACTGTTGGAGAAATCTCGACGTGGCCAAGTGCTAGCAATGTCATCCCAGGACAGGCAAGAGAAAGAAGCTAATCTAATTTTTTTCTTGATTGCTCTTGTGGATGAAGTCTGAATGATTTCGTGGAGATGAATTCAGGTAACTTTCACTGTGGATTTACGTACGATAGATGATGTAGGACGCAAGGCTATTCTCCATGACTTATCAACTAGGATGTACCAGATTTGTGACAAAAGATCGCTTTTGTGCTCCATTGAACGAAAGGTAAAGAGCTGTTCCTCTTGCCTTATATATCCAAAGATGTCTTCTTCTTACCAACTTCTTCCCCTGGTTTATCTTCCATCATTGCAGCACGACGCAGACGCAGTAATCTCAGACCCGCAGTTGAGTTTACAGCTGAAATCAGCAGCTCAGATTGCACTTAAGAAGATGACAGGAGAGATCCAAGACGAGGTCCCTGTGCTAATGAGCGGAGCAGGACATGATGCTATGGCTATGTCTCACTTAACTAAGGTAATTGAGTTGATGAAACTCAAAACATCTTAGTGTAGAATGTTTATTTCATCATCCTTATTTATTTAGTGAGTTAGATAGACTTCTTTTGCGAGTCTAAACCAGGCATTGGTAAGTTCAGAGTTTCAAGCTTGATAAAGACCAGTCTACTCACAGGCCTCAAAAGAGATGCACAATGTTTTAAGACTTATCGTCATTGTTGGTTTTTGTGGACTTAAAAGGGATATTTTTATTTTCCGGCAGGTGGGAATGTTGTTTGTCCGGTGTCGGGGAGGCATCAGTCATTCTCCTGCAGAACATGTGTTAGATGATGATGTTGGCGCAGCCGGTTTAGCCATCTTGGAGTTTCTAGAGTCTCAAATGTAAATCTTTTTTTTCTTTTGTTAAAAGGAAAGAAAAATATTTGAGATACAATGTGGAATCTTGTCTCATAGGCTCCATGAATGTACAGTGTCATTTATCTTTGTTTACTCTTTGAGACTATGCATTTGTATAGAATTAAAAATCCGATTTAGTTCAAATGTATGAAACATTGTTAGCTTGTATTTTGATGGTTTTGCGACTTTTGTCCATTGCTCGCACTTATCTCTACGGTCTAATATTACATGACCAAAGAAAACATCTGTCTTGTAGATTTTAGGAACAAACAAAGAAATGTTTGAGAGATCATGTACTTGTACAAATGTTTTACCTTGTAAAAGTTATAAAAAAAAAAAGAGAAATAGAATTATGCATGTATTTCTTGGTCAAATAAATAATTACAACATTTGATTGACAAAATTGGGTGTAAAGAAAATTTCCATAGTGTTGGGATGTATTCTGTAACTTGTTAAAATACTAAGGTTTGAGCCTGGAGGGATATGTTTTGCAATTTAAGTAAAAACAATAATATGCTTTCATTGAGAGTTGAACTCAAGACCTCCCGCTTACTAAACGGGTGCTCTAACCAACTGAGCTATGAAAGCTTACTTGTTAGAGATGATTTACATTAATAAATATATATATTATCGTGTTGGAACCTTGAAAACGAAGTATTGTATAACGATGTAGTCTTCCTCTCCTAAATCCATTTCTTTTTTGGCGCTATTTCAGTTGAGCAATGACTTCATTTCCTGTTTACTCCTAAACAACACTTTTATCACCAGACCTCATGTTCTTAATCTCTATATACCTGATCTGTCTATCTATCTATTGTATCTTTATCCTGCATTTTCTCAGTACTCATACTTTCAAGATCAAAGTGTTGAGTTATGTTTAACTCTACATATGTCTACACATCAAGGTATCTATTGGCTTCTATGTCTCCAGCATTTGTATGCTATTAGCTTTTAAACATAACAAACACAAAATTTTTAAAACTCTACATTTTATGACCTCATTTTCTTAACCCCATCTTAGCTTTCGAGGTAGCACTATATGAAAATTGTTTTCTTGATATCTTGATGTCATCATCGAAAGGAAGGTGCATAGGCAAGCAAAAGAAGTAAACAAACCGATGACATCTGCTAGGATGGATACTGAAAACCACTTATTGTTTTCAAATTTGGAAAACCTGTTGAGTCGTGACCATCTGAATACTCTCCAGGAACCGTAAATGCAATTGCAAATACAACAGTAGTTAATAGTGCAGTCACAATCATGCACGAACTTGAGGTATCCTTCATCCACTTCTCTCCTTCATCACAGAGGTTCTTGTGTTCTCGGAGAAATAAATCGTGTGAACTTTCATTGTCTACATTTTTATGCGTAACACACCAATTGGGAACAAACGCTTCAACAACTTTATACCATAGAAATTTGCGCTGTAATTGTAGGGCTTGTCCGGGAACGAGGTTGAGTTGCAAGTCGAAAGGAATTGCTGCCACGAGATGGAGGATCGTGTTACCGAGTGGTCTAGAGAATTAACCAAACTGTCTTTCATCGCTCTCATATCACAAATGCTGATGAACAGAGCTTCTTGGCGATATTTTGCAGTTGTATGGAAGATGGAGTGATTCTTCATAATAAGAAAACGGGAAGAAACGTTGCAAGCATACATAGGAGGACTCACCGCAACTTCAAAATTTGTACGTTTTCATGCATTATAGGAAAATCTAAGTTTCATTATCTCGTTGCTTAATGCTATTTAGTTTGATATTGAATAATGTTGGTTGTTTCATTTGTTTTATAAACCTTGTTTGTTAAATTTGTTGGTAGGCCAAAGTGGACGTGTAGACATGTGTAGAGTTATATTTAAATATTATGTGTTTGTTAAGTATTTCTTTGATTTAAGAGCATCTCCAATGGGGTATTTTAACAAGGTTTTAAGAAAGTTTTTAACATTAAAATCGAATTAAGAAAAGATTTAATCAAATAAAAATGTGGAACCAATTCTTAGCAAAAACCTTTCGTATATTTATTCACCTATAGAAAACGGAAAAAAAAAAAAAAAATTCATTTTTTCTCTCCTCTCCCTCGCTCTCTCTCGTTCTTTCCGCTGATGGAACGAATCGAATCGGCTTCTTCCCGATTCGTTTTCGGTCCGACCTCCGATCAGTGTTTGCATGTCTCTTTCTCTATGTCTTTGTCCCTCTATCAATGGTTCTCTGTCTCTCTACCTCTATCTCTCTCCTTCTCTGCCTCCGATCAGAAATCACGATTTCCGATTCAACGCGGTCGACAGACTGAGGAAGGCGCTCGCTTCTTCTACGCCTGGTGCTCTCCCTGGACACCGATCGGAAAAGATAAGTATCTCTCTTCTCTCATCTCTTATTGATTGTTTTGCATGTTTGTGATTTTATTTTGAGCTCTCTGTGATTTCGTCTCTTTAGACTTTGATTTGTTGCTTTATAAGTTGTTCATAAATGCCTCCTTCTGTATTAGTATTGGTAGTAGCAGAAAGCTTATGTCTAATAACACTCCCTTGAAACTAACATAGTTTTGTTGACGGATTTGATGAGAGCGTATGAGTATTGGTAGTTGCAGAGAGCTTATGTCTAGTAACACTCCCTTGAAATCAAAAACATAGTTTTGTTGACATTCCTAAATATTGATCTTGCTGCTTAATTCAATTGTATGATTTCTTCATAATATCATAGATACTTTGCACATAATGAATTGATTGATTATGTTTGTCTCTCTTTGACAATTCAATCACTCAGAGAAGAAATGAAAGGCTTTTAGCTGACGCTGCTGGTTCACATTCGAAAGAGAAGGTAATAGGTTGCATAGCTTTTTCATTGACTCATAAGTTTGGTGAGATAAGAGATTTCATCGAATCCGATTATCACATGGGTAAATTAGACAAGATTTAGATTCATGTTTGCAAGACTCTAGCCTTATTTGTAAAATTGAGATTTATCTTTTGTGTTTGTTTCTCAATTGCAGATTTGGTTGATTAAATCAATTTGATTCCTTGGTTTTCTGGTTGTTCGACATTTATCTGTAGTGAATTAGTTCACAAAACTGTCTCTATGAACCTATCACATTGGTTTTAAGATTTTTACTTTTGTTTTGAATGCAGAAATTAAGTGATGTGAAATTGCTTTTGCTTTCATTGCTTCGTTGCTTTATCATTGATAAGATGTGTGTTAGTTGTTAGGTGAGTTATAATTATTTGCAATCTTTTGTCTTCTCAAAAATGTTAAAGTTTCTGGTTATGCGAAATGATGGGAATCATTGCTTAGTTAGAGTTTCTTTATCTGTGGAAAGTAAATAGATGTATTGTATTGTTTGGTTTGGTAGCTAAATAGGTCACTTTGAAAATCCATTCTTAATGGTTCTCTCTTTAATGCAATTAGATTAGTGTGGTTGTAGGTCATTGATGAGTTGTGTTAAATGTTGTGTGTGTTGTGTTAGATGTTACCATTTATTGCTTATCTTTCTATATAGCCAAGAACTTGAGCTCTTCGTAAACACAAACCCAAATACCTTGTCTGTTCTCTTTGTTTCTCGTTTTCTTCTTCCATTCTCGAAGTCTTTTCTTTCCCGTTTCCGGAAATGGATTCCCCGAACCCATTTACTTCCAGAACCAGCTACCTTGATCTGTTAACAAGGCAGGAGAATAACTTCTTCTCCCAAGGCGTAGATTTAGGATCAGCCGAAGTCCCTTTTTCTTCTCAATCGCCTGATGCTCCAGTACTAGAGGAACAAACACCTAAGGAGCGTAGAGGAAGAAGAAAATGGAGTCCAGCAGAGGACAACGTCCTCATCAGTGCGTGGCTTAACACCAGCAAGGATGCAATTGTTGGGAATCAGCAGAAAGCCGACACGTTTTGGAAACGTATAGCTGCATGCTTCGCCGCATGCCCTAAGCTGGCTGGTCTTCCACCACGAGATCAGAGTATTTGCAAGCAGAGGTGGCAGAAGCTAAACGACTTGGTCTGCAAGTTTGTTGGCGCATACGAGGCTGCAAAAAGTCAGATAACTAGTGACCAAAATGAAAACGATACTCCGAAGCTGGCTCATTAGATATTTCACAACGATCACGGCACCGTCTTCAGCCTTGAGCATGCTTGGAAAGATTAGCAGAAATGGTGTGCTTCGTTTAATGCCAAAACTGGTGGAAGCTCAAAAAGAAGGAAGCATAACTTCACAAGTGGAGAATCCGGTCTTTGACGATATGGATACAAATCTAGATATCGAGAGTATGATGGCTAATTGAAATCAAATTCGTGATCTACCAAAGCATGAACAATTGAAAGCGGATTTGATTGAGCATGTATGGCATAAATTTCGCCCGAATGCAAACTAGTTTTTCTCTGTTTTGATTTGCAAATTTATATTCCAAATGTTTGTATGTCTTTCAATGATTCAAAATGTATTAAATGTAATATATTTTAAGTTTTTTTATGTAATATGTTTAAAATAATAAATTTTAGAAAATTTAACTTTTAAAAAAAAACCAAAATTAAGATACTAGCAATGAAAGATGAAAAATTTAACATCTCATACAAAGTTTTTACCATAAATGTGTGTGAAACTTATTATTAAAAAACCGATAAAAACCAAAATTAACATACTACCAATGGAGATGGTCTAAGAATTTTGACATAAGCGGAGTTATAAATCGTTTTTTATCATCTTTGTTTTTTTAAGAAATGATTAACAAACCTAAACTTTTATCATTTTTGTTTTGGATTAATTTTATTTTTTCTAGTTTGAATAATTCTGCAGATATATATGAAAAATAATAGTACTCTTACATCTGATTTTAATGTAATCTTTCTATGGTCACAGCTCATAACTTTTAATATTTGTCATCAGTGTTAGCTTCAGCAAGAGGAAAATTTTGCAAAATGAAATTGTTAATGCGTTTTTCTTTTCTCTGAAAACATAAAAGAACAAGTCTCAAGATTCTTTGTCACGCAATGAATCACAAGACTTATAGTTGATGCTTTTATTTGTTCTAATTCTAAATAACAATTCTGTCTTAAAAAAATATAAAATAAAATTAATGGAATAGAGATAAACAATAAAATAAAATAAAATGTAGTTGTTAGGCCTTGGATTTTTAATCGAATCCGAACAACAGAACTGAAACCGACCTGAAAAACCAAATCTGAACCCAAACCAAAACCGAAACAAAAACCTGATGAGTCTTAGACTTCTTAACCCGAACCGAATCCGAACTGAATCGAAAACCGAATATGTACTCGAAATATCCAAAATATATTTACATACCCAACAAATTATTTATATTTGGATTTGAAATGATCAAAATATACAAAATTACAATTGAAAACGAATATATTAATTAAGTTTGTACCGAAATAACTTAAATACCCCAAATATCCAAATATATTTTTGCAAAAATTATCCAAAGTTTATTTAAATTAAATAAATGTTGTGTGATTTGTGTACCCAGATCGAACCCGAGCAAAACCGAACCGAACATGATCGGAAAAGTAGGAAAACCCGAATGGGGCTTATAGTAATAGACCTGAAAACCGAACAAAACCGACCCGAACCCGAATGGGTACCCGGAGTCCCAGCCCTAGTAGTTGTGTTTTTTTTTTGTGATTGGTAGTTATTATAGAAATCTAACTCTTTAAGATTGCATGGTAAGAGCATGCCAATTGTTTATCATTTCAAAGTCGAGGCTTTGATTGAGTCTCCTACTCAACATTTGCTTCCTCAAATGATTTGAAAGAAGCGACGGAAAGAAACAATTAGCTGATAAATTGATAATAGATAATGCTTGCAAAATATTTTAGCTCTCGAACGTTTAAAAATTATATTCCAAAACATGACATACAGAAGAAAAAAAGAAAAAAAAGTGTGCAATCTGCAACAAAAATCCTCAGTAAAATGTTCAAGTACACAAGTTCATCCGGCATTTATCAATGGAAGCATTGGTCTTCTTCGGTCTACAAATCAACGGAACAATCATCGCCCAAGTGGCAGCCTTTGGCGTCAAATACTTATCCAGCATCACTTCCACAATCTTACAAGCTCCATATACTCTCTGTCGCTTCAACAGCCTCACAACAAGCTCCTCTAAAAACCTCCTCCTTTCTTCACAAGAATCTGACTTCTCACTCAAAATTTTCAAAAACGTATTACACGTAATAACGTCAGGATCACAACCTCTATCTAACATAGAGTTCAAGAGATCAACTGCTCTAGAGACATCTCTCTGCATACATAAACCATCAAGAAGTATATTGTAAGTAACAACATCAGGCTGTGACTTGGGATCCTCTTGGCATAGCATCTCATGGTAAAGTCTCAATGCAGCATCCATCGAGCCGATACCACAAAGACCTTTGATCATTGAAGTATAAGCCACCGTATCAGGTTTGATACCGATAGTAAGCATCTTTGACCAAACCATCATAGCCTCCTTAACCCTCCCAACCCCACAAAGACCATCGATGAGAACACTATAACAAAACTCATTCCGAGAACATTTGGTTTCATCCATCTCTCTCCACACTTGAATCGCTTCTTCACTAAGACCAGTTTTGAAGAAGCCTCTCATCAGAGAGCTGTAAGTATACGCATTGGGCAAGCAGCCGTTACTTATCATCCCGTTAAGTATCTCTTTAGCTTCCTTTGGTTTCCCTACGCGGCATAAACCACATACAAGAGCACTGTACACAACAACATTCGGTTTACAACCTTTCTCCGCCATTTTCTTCCACAGAACCATAGCCTCCTCTGCTTTACCCTCTTTGCAAAACCCACTTATAAGGGAAGAATAAACATGCTGATTCAAGCAAAACCCTCTTTCTTCCATAAATTCCAGCAACCGAACAGCATCCGTTGCTCGTCTATGCTTAACCACTCCATTAATCAGTGTTCCATACGTGACATCATTTGGGATGCATTTGCTAGACACCATCCTCTCCAAGAGACTAACAGCTTTATCCATTTTACCCTTGAGACACAAACCATTCATAAGCGTATTATAAGTCCTCACATCAGGAACACATCCTTTAAGAAACATGTTATCCACAAGCTTTGTCACTCTCCTCAAATCCCCTTTCTTGCACAATCCATCTAACAACGCATTATACGTAACCTGGCTCGGTGAGCAGCCTTCGCTCTGCATCTCGTCCAACAGTAACACCGCTTCATCGATCCTTCCCTCTTTACACAACCCATCCATCAATGTACAATACGTATACCCATCAGGCAAAAGCTTCTTCTCAGGCATTGCCCTGAAGACCTCAATTGCTCTGTCCACAAGTCCCAGCTTGCAAAGAGCATTGAGGACCAGGTTAAAACTCAACACGTTAGGGGAAATGTTCATGTTCATGTTGGAGTTTACAACGTAATCATGAAACTCCAATCCTCGACGATAAAGACCCTCTTTTATGATCACAGTCAGCACAGAGTTAAAGGACTTGACAGTACGTTTACAGTGAAACTCATCGACCATTCTATGAAACAATTCAACTGCTTTCTCAGGCAAATGTGCTCTCTCGTAAGCCCTAAACACAAAAATAAAGCTACGCTCTCTAACCATTCTGTTCTCTAATCTAATTCGACTGAAAAGCTCCTCAATTGACGCGAAATCACCTGAATTGGCGCAATTCTCAATCATTGACGAGAAAGTGGAATCGCCCAACTTGTAAGAACCCATTCTGGGAGATGATTTGAACATCTTCTCCGAGATTGGAGCTTCTGATGGAGTCTCCGCGTGTTGCTGCTCGGATTCCATGGATGGCTTCGGAGAAACTGAAACAGAAGAAGAGAAGCGAAGACGAAGACGAAGAGAGAGCTTGCTCGAAAGGATTCGACTTTCTTTGACGAAGTAGCTGAAGAAGCTGATACGGATTGGGAATGGGCATTTGGGCATCAACTCGGAGGGTTTTTGCTGCTTAAACCCTGATTTCGTTGATTCGAATGTTTAATGGTTTTTGCTTAAGAAGAGCCTCTCTGTTGCGGCTTTTGAAGAGAGAATCGATTACGAGTTCGATCGAACTGAGAGAGTTTTGTTGTAATGCTTCACTTCAATTGGTGTTGCAAATGTAAAAACAAAGACATAGCAGAAATATTATGCTCTTTTTCTCTCTCTGTTCTTCGCCAATAGAAGTGTGTATCACTAAAAATCAATTTTTCATCTGATAGGGGTTTATCATCAATTTAGTAATAAAGGGGCTTTTATCTAATTTATCTTTAGTTGAGGGGTCTTTTTATAATACATTTTAAAAAATTGGTGACTATTAGGAATGGTATACTTTTCCAGTTTGTGGTTAGAGCTTACCAATCAAACCCAAATAACACTTCAAAGTCGAGGCTTTGATCGAGTCTCCTATCAACCATTATAGGAAAAAACCATAAACTAACAAAAATCTAACATTTTCCAATTCTTTTCCAGTTTTTTTTAATGATCAACTTCATTTTAAAATTGAAAATACGACTTTGTTTCTTAATTATATAAACTCGTACGCTACCATCTTTAATCAGAAACAGTTAACACATAATAAAGCTTCGGTTTTCCTCTATTGCTCTGTTTTTAATTTTTCTCCCCTTCATTTTTCCCGGGAAACAGTTGATCATCGACCAACCCCATCGGTTAATCCAATCCTGGTGTTGTCTCTGGAGATGGGTTTAGTCAACGGGAGAGCGTTGACCTCTCTCCTCGCGGCGTTGACCATCATCATCGCCATAGTCGTCGTTGTCGTCGACGCGAGGTTCGTCGTGGAGAAAGAGAGCATAAGCGTTCTGAATCCGGAGGAGATGAGGTCGAAGCGCGACGGCTCGATCGCTAATTTCGGTTTACCCGATTACGGCGGGTTTTTAATCGGGTCAGTGGTTTACCCGGATAGTAAAACCGATGGTTGCTCTGCTTTTGGTAAAACCTTCAAGCCCAAGTTTCCTCGCCCCACTATTCTGCTTCTCGATCGTGGAGGTAAAATTAAAAAAAAAATAATAATCTAAATTTTCACAAGTAAGAAAAAAAAGTAAACTTGAAAAGAACATGTCTTTGTTCTAAGATTTGATCGAAACTTTGATTAATACCGGTTTGCTCTGACCTGTGGGGTCATGCTAGAAATTTAGATTTGAGTTCAAAGTTTCAAACTTTAATCTCTATTTCCCTTTTGCAATCCACCATGTAAATTGTAGAAGACAAATGGTTTAAGTTTATGGGTCATCTGAGTTGAAAAAATTTAATCTTTGTGATGAAAGATTTAAACTTTAGTATCTCAAGTCCCTTCAGATTTAAAGTTTAGTTTCTCAAGGTTTAAGCTTTAAATTTAAACATGAATGGATGTTTCAGGCTGCTACTTTGCCTTGAAAGCATGGAACGCACAACAAGCAGGAGCCGCGGCAGTTCTTGTGGCAGACAATGTAGACGAGCCATTGTTGACAATGGATTCACCAGAGGAGAGCAGAGACGCAGATGGGTTCATAGAGAAGTTAACAATCCCATCGGTACTAATCGAGAAGTCATTCGGAGATAGCTTGAGACAAGGGTTTAAGAAAGGCAAAGACATAGTCTTGAAGCTAGACTGGAGAGAATCTGTGCCTCATCCTGATCAGAGAGTAGAATACGAGCTGTGGACTAACAGCAACGACGAGTGTGGTGCACGGTGCGATGAACAGATGGATTTCGTCAAGAACTTTAAAGGCCATGCTCAGATACTCGAGAAAGGCGGTTACACCGCGTTTACGCCGCATTACATCACTTGGTTTTGTCCGTTTCAGTTTGTAAACAGTCCACAGTGTAAGTCTCAGTGTATAAACCGTGGGAGGTATTGTGCTCCTGACCCTGAGCATGATTTCAGAGAAGGGTATGAAGGGAAAGATGTTGTGTTTGAGAATCTGAGACAGCTTTGTGTGCATCGAGTTGCGAATGAGAGTAGCCGAGGTTGGGTTTGGTGGGATTATGTTACTGATTTTCATGCTCGGTGT